>CAJGYO010000015.1:56003745-57281931 GCA_904845875.1 Miscanthus lutarioriparius
GCCACAGGCCTATCCGCCACCTCCACTTGCAAAGCGGCACCGGAACCCCGCCGCCGGCACCGCGGAAGCCGTGTTGGCAGGCTCCACCAGGCCGCGCGGGCGCCTCCGCCCGCGTGCCGCGCCGAGCAGGAACGCCGACGTGTCCAGCGTCGGCAGAGTCGCCGTCGTCGTCGTCGTCAGGGCAGCGCGGAGGGCGGTGCCGGGCCGGGCGGCAGAGGAGCTCCGGCGCAGCCTGGTGATACACGACGTCGTCGGCGCCCGTCACCTGGTGCACCATGCGGCGGAAGCTGGCGGCGTCGGCGCTGATGTAGGTGGTCGGCGGCTTCCGCGACGGCCGCGGCCGCGCTGCTTGCCCGCGCGCGGGCCGTGGGGCGGAGGCGCTGCGGGGTCGTCGGCGTTGTCGGCGACGGGGACGAGACAGCGCGACGATGAGGTCCAGGTCGTGAAGGCCTGGTGGTGCTGATTGGGTGCAAGTACGACTGGGTGCCACGGCAGCGAGATGGAGGAGGAGGAGGAGGGGGAGTGGGCGGATCCGCCGCCCGTAATAAATGACGGCAGCCATGGCATCAGGGTGCACTGGAGAGGATGACGAGCCCGACAGCTGGTGCGCAGAGAAGAGGAGGGCCGGTGGTTTGCAGTTTATGCAGGGGCGACTCATGCTCAGCCTTTAAACACATGCCTCGGCCTATCATAATAATCCGGCCACGCAAGGCATTTTTAAATAAAACTACTAATGGATATTTTTCTTTCTGACTGTTAAATGGATAAATAAATAGTAATACCAGTGCAACTGAAACCAAATTAAATAAAAAACAGCCAAGTACTGGCAGATATGACCATAGCAGGACACCATTCTCGCGCGCATACAGCATGCATGGGCGTGCACGTGCCATCACACTGCAGAGAGCGGTGAGAGTCTTTCCTCCGTGTGCCGTTATAAAAGTTTATAATTTTATATAAGTTAATAAAAGTTAAGCGGTTATATGTGCCATTGATTTGAACGTTTTTTTCTCTGCCATTACTGTTCCATTAGATTATCAGTAGCTGTGGTCAAATTGCGGTAGGAAGATCCAGCCCACCCTTTAGGTCTCAATAAAGGTTGTTATTTTTTTGAGCATTTCCAATAAGCTCAAATGAAAAAAAACTCAGAGCTAGTTAAGATGCTAAAAACATAAAGTTTCAGCAACATATTCATCGCGGTACACTCCCAGCTAGCAACAAGTATGTGTCGATAGCTGAGGCGCCTGGTGGGGCAATTTAATCTCTCGGTCGTCAGACCTGTAGTGTAATGTTGGTCTGCAGCACCCGTCAGCCGACGGTCGGTCGTTATATAGAATCCAACAACATGGGAGCTGCGGGTCGATCGCCTTGCCGCCGTCGTTCGTCGATGCTCAGGGGTTTTGAAAACTTGTGGATGTGAAAGTGCAGTCCCCGCGCAACTGGGTGCTCAAACTCCTACCGCCGTTGATCCGCGCTGGAGCGCTCACTCCAAATTTTCAACAATGAGGCAACAGAGGAGCAGTGAAGAAGTTAGCATGATGCGGAAGCCACCACGGATCAATGAAAGAATGTCGCGGCTGCCGGATTCAGCACTGCGTTCATGCTTCCTGATCTCAACGAGGCGTTGGACGATCAAGGAATTACATGTACCTGATCTCATCTTCAAGCCAATACACACACAAACAGAGGGAGCAAGGTTCTGAAGGAATTGCACTTTGATTTATTACCATAATGTATGTATGTACAATATAGCATATAGTAATACAATACGCTAGGAAATAATAATATCACGGTCTCCGTGCAAGACCCAATGTAGGGGTGTTTTGGATCCAGTGACTCAAATTTGGGAGATATTGTCATGAGGGATGTTGCATGGTGTGTTGAATAAGCTAATAAAAAAACAAATTACATAATCAAATGGGTACTCCATTTAGATGAATTTTTAAGCCTAATTAATGCATCCATTAGCAAGCGTATTGTGAAAGCACCACATTGTCAAATCATGGACTAATTAGGCTTAAAAGATCCGTCTCGCAAATTAGCAAACTATGTAATTAAGTTCTCAGAATTGGTCTATATTTAATACTCCATGCATGTGTCCAAACATTCGATGGGACAACGACTAAAATTTAGGAGTGAGCAACCAAACACGGCGTATATAGCAGCAAACCAACGTGTTAAGGCGGTCGAGGGATGACAGTAACCGCAGTGTCTAGCTTGTCTTGTCTCGGCCAGCTTCATAATCTTTGCACTTGATTTGCCGAGCACACCGCAAGTACTAATGCCACTGCTTCGCTTGGCTAATAAGCCATGGCTAAAAATCTTATTATTGATTTTGTTGTGAGAGAAAAATATTCGCCTGGTATTGAAAAGTAATGCTTATAAGCCAAGCGAAGCAGGCGTAAGGCGAGAACGACCCGGAGATAACAATGATTATGTCTCTCACGCTCCACTTTGACACGGCTACGGCTGCTGAACGATATTGTTGATATTGTTTGGTTATGTTTGTGATATTGGTGTAATTGAACTGTGAGAGTGGGGATGCCGGGAGGGGAGGAGGGGGTCGTCGATGCTCGTGGTTTGAAATTTTGTAGGCGTGAAGTGCTGTCCTCGCGTGATTGTGACCGCCAAGAACGGATCTAGCGGTGTGGGGAGGGCTCAAGCCCCTTACCACCGTTGATCCTATGGAGCAACCTAGAGCCCCTCCAAATTTTTCAATAGCGAGGCACCAAGCGGTGAAGAAGAAGGCAGCATAGGTGGAAGCCACCATAGGATCGGTGAAGAATGTCACGGTACATCGGATGCAAAGACCGCGTTCAAACTTCCCTAATCTCAAGCGAAGGCATTGGACGATCTGGGCTCTGTTCGGCAAAGGACTTATTGCTTCTGTAACTCCATTTATAGGGCTGATTTGTTGAGAAAGAAAAATACTATTATATGGCTAAAAAAGTATGGCTGATTCTGGCTTATAAGCTCAAGCGAACAAATGGTAAGCTACATGCACTGATCCTTCTACTAGCCATGACAGGCGTCATGTTACATTCAACGCATCCTTTTGTATTCTAATAAAGCATTCCGAGGGTCGGGAGTGACACACTAGTGCTGAGACGGATCTTTGAATTTTGGCTTTAGTCCCGGTAGTCTTAGGCCCTAAGACTAATGTCACCGTTAGTTCGGGGTCCAACAGATAAAGTGCATATGGGACCTTTAGTCCCGGTTGATGGTTCTAACGGGACTAGTGACCTTTAGTCCTAGGACTAAAGGCGCCGCAGAGGGGACTAAATTCATGCTGGGTGGATGTTTGGTCGAGCAGGGTTGGGCGGTGCCGGCGCGCTGACCGGGAAGTTATATACCGAAACCAATTGCTGTAACGTCTGGCGCTTCACACTTTTTGGGTTTCTAAAAATCCATATTATCTACCATGAAAGGGATGATGAGATTTTTAAACTTTGAGAGATGTGAATTTGAGAATGTAATCTACTGTCTCTCCTGTGTTGGATGATGTACCGATTTTTTTTAACAGAATCTCAAAATCTTCAACATATTCAAATGCGCCCTCAAACACTCGAACCAGATGGAGAAGGGCGCAACTGGACAGGGGCTCATGGGATACAACAGCCTCACACCTCACCGCCCTCATATATGGTTTGCTTAGAGCCTGTTCAGTTCCAGGGAATGGACCCCTGGAACAATTGCGACGTGAAATGTTGTGCTAATTTGTACTATTTTTGAAAGAACGATACCCTCATGGGAACATGTTTTGCTGTTTGCTCTCCCCTCGCAAAGAATTCCGAGCCGTTAATTTGATGGTTTTAATTTGTCTGATAAAGCAGCTGAAGCGATTTGTTCTGAGAAAAAACAATATTCTATAACTGATTAGTCAGGCTCGAAATAGGCGCGGCGGGCCCCGGCAGCAGCACGTCGTCGGTGCCCGTGACCTGGTGCACCATGACCCGGAAGCTGGCGGCGTCGGCGCTGATGTACGTGGTCGGCAGCTTCCGCGACGGCCGGGGCCGGCGCGGCTTGTCCGCACGCTGGCGAGGCGCGGCGAGGCGTAGGTGGTTCTGGCGCGGCGGGGAAGCGGTCAGGGACGGGGACGGCGTGGCCAGGTCAAGGTCGTCGTAGAGCACCTGGTGGTGCTGGTGGTGGTGGTTGGGTTGTACGACTGGGTGCCACGGCGGTGGGGGCGAGATGGAGGAGGAGTGGGCGGATCCGTCCATGTGCGTGGCGGCGGCCATCAGCATCCGGCGCGCATTGCAGGATGAGCTGAGGCCGAGCAGAGCAGAGCAGAGCAGGCGCGCGGGAGACAGGGGACAGGGGGGTTTTGGGGGAGAGCAGAGAGCTCATGCTCAGCTCAGCTCACAGCCTCACGCTGACACTGACACTGACAGTGACTCGGGGAGACTTGGCCTTCCGCTCTTCCACCAGAGCTACAGTGGGCAGCACCGGCCACAAGCCCACAACCATAGGTCCATAACAATCGTCAAATCGATGATCTGGCCACCAAACTTCTTCCACTTACGTTTAGTAGTTAATATAACCCGGAAGATTTTGATGTATAAGTATGACGCTGGTTTTGATTTGAGCAGGGTTGACGCAAGGCTGTGTTTATTTCTCCCTCATAAACTTTAGTCCTCATCGCATTAGATGTTTGACGTACGTAGAGTATTAAATATAATATATTAATTACGAAATTAAATGCACAGATCATGATCAATTAATTTGAGACAAAATTTTTAAGCCTAATTAGTCCATGATTTGACAATGCGGTGCTACAGTAACATGTGCTAATGACGGATTAATTAGGCTTAATAAATTCATCTCGCGGATTACCGAGGACTTCTGTAATTTATTTTATTATTACTATCTGAACACTTAACGTGACACCTCTAAACTTTACCCTCTGGATTTAAACATCCCTATAAAAAATAATTTTAGAATTATTATTTCTAAGATAAGTTTTCAAGACAGGTATATATATTACTCTGGATTTAAAAGGTAATTTAACGGAATTCTATACTATATATTCATGCTCTACGGTGTGTGAAATGGTTCGGAACAAGTTGGAGCTTTTGGCCGGGGTCAACAGCTTTTGCGGCTTGCTTGACTTTTGACGTGCTCTATATGTCAGACCGTACTCACACGCACAGGTGAGCTGACTTTTGCATTGACTAAGGCCCTTTTTGTTTCCAAATAAGTCACCTACTTATAAGTTAAAAAGTGAAAAAATAACTTATTTTGCCAAACACCACCAACTTATAAGTCACCTCTGCTTATAAGTTTTAAGTTGGTTCACCCTTGCTTAAAACTTATAAGTCACCCTTTTTCACGTGAGGCCCACACCTTTAATGAGCTTATAAGTCATCTACAACCAAACATACATGACTTATAAGTCATTTGGTTTCGATCACCGACTTAATAAGTCACGACTTAAAATCAAAGCAGGGCCTAATAACCGAGTAGCATGCTAGCAGTTACAGTCGTGTCTGCCTGCTTGCCTGCCTGTCATCTACAGTGTCTTAGAAATAATCGTAACGTTTTGGACACTTCATACCATGGTCAAAAACGTATTCTAAACATGACACGCACATAGAACGTACATGTGCGCCATCTCGTCTCATCATGTGGTGCATTCATTAATTATTGCAATATTGATTGACTTTTTTGCTTAAATAGGCCTAAGTTAAAAACAGTTCAAGATAAAGTAAGATAAGAAATGATCGAGTAGCCTTGTTTGCCATGTCACATTTTAAAACAAATATACTCCGTATTTAGTTACCTGAGGTGACTTTCCGCTTGAGGCTAGCGAGGATGCGTCTCCATGTACTCCCTCTGTCCCATATTATGTCGTTTCCGGTTTTCGTGCTACAAGTTTGACTCGATTTATAGAAAATACATACAACATTTGTATCTCTAAATAAATTTATTAAAAAACTAGATTCAAAGATCTTTTCAATGATACTAATTATGTACCATAAATATTATTATTTTTGTAATATATATTTTATCAAAGTTGTTTCTCGGAAAGCGAAAGCGACAGATATTTTAGAACGGAGGGAGTATATTGAGAAGCTATATTAAGTAGCGGAGTGTGGAGCTATTGATCTTATTTGGTATAGCCGTCTCTATGAGGTAATTGTTAGTGGACCCTGTCGATTCAGGTGGCGCGCTCCTTGCTCGGACCCCCTGTTGTGCCCTCTGTCATTCGATTCTCCATGGATCTTGATGCTTCTCTTGTTGGCCTTCAATTGGGAAGATCGGATTCGTTTTCATAGTCGCAGCTCCTCGAGCGTCGCGGGAGCACCGCAGCAGAGGGCAGAGAGCCCAGTGATGTACTACTCGAGACAAAGGCGCCGCAGACGGGGCAGGCGGGCAGCACTGCAGCAGGAAGTCGGTACCTGTGGCTGTGGCCAGTGAATCAGTGATGTACTGGAACAAAACAAGCCCTTAGTCTAGGCCTTAGAATTTAGTAGATTTTAATTGAATAAAATTGGGCCAAGCCACCCAATTAAAACACAACACATTCGAGCCCAAGGAAGCAACAAGATCAGCCCACTCAGCTAGGCCTACATGTGCAAGTGCACCATGCTCAGCAAGAACTAGCAGCGGCGCTCTAGCTCGTCGGCATGCTATGGCAGGATCCGTTAAGTACCCAAAAGAAAACAACTCTGTATCCGATACGGTTGGTTCCTGTACCAAGGAGGCAACTCTGCCCCGCGTGCAACCGATCGTGTTGTTTCCGTTTTGATTGGAAATGGCTACACTTTTGCAATCATTTGCTTTGCTTACACAACAGATTGTGTAATAATTACCGTAGAAAAATTGAGCAATCCACTGTCAATAAGGAACTGTGATGGCGCAGGAGCTAGCATTGCCATCCACCAAGCCAAACAGTTGTGCACCATGCTTACTTCCTTGCGTTCTTCGTTGCATCTTTTTTGTTGCATTCTTTGTTGCATTTTGTTTTGCCTTTATTTACTTTGTGCTTTAGTTCGCGTGTCATCCAAATAAAGGACAGAAACTATAGGACCACAAAAACTAAATTAAAGTCAGTGCCGCCGGACTTTATTAGCAGTTGCACACCAGACAGCCTTGTGCTTTAGTACATAGTTGACTTTACTGAATCCTGGTGGTTATGGTAACCATATGCTTCCTCTCTTTAACCTTTCTTTACCTTTAGAAAAATGATCGAATCCTGCATGCTGCCGACGCAAGCAAAGAATCATCTGATATATGGATGGCCACAAAACAAACATCCTACACTGCAAGCATGCATATCATATTTTTGCAAAAAAGGGGCAAAGTTGGCCATTTAGGGCCTGTTCGGCAGGACTGAAAAATACTGTTCCGGCTGATTGTTGTAAGAGAAAAATACTGTTCTGGCAGGACGTGAACAGTGATTCTGTGAGAGAAAAAACAAGCCAGCCGGCTGGCTTTAAGCCAGCCGAACACGCCCTTACTTTGCAAGCATTCATCTTGTATTAGGATCCTCAGGCATCGCCTCTGTCTCTGTCTGTCTGTCTCTCTCTCTCTCTCTCTCTCTCTCTCACACACACACACACACGAACGCACGCACACAACCTTCCATCCATCGTCGGTTCTGTCTTTCAGGCCAATTCTTCGAGTTCTACTCGCCGCTAGTTCCAATAATTCAGCTTGAACTGAGGTTTGTCAAATGTCTACTCCCTTACAATTGCAAATAGTATACGTCATCTTTCTGAAGCTAGCAGAATAGATATGATAGCACAAAATTTTGATGCATGCATGCAGTGTGATGGTACTAGCAGAGCAGGAATAATTGTTCTTAACTAGTTCCATGTTTGTGTCTTGATCTGGACCAGGCACCAGACTAAGCGATGGGTTAGATCGACCTGTAATCCAAACGTACGGCCGGAACAACTCATCTACTGCATGCAGCTATAACCATGTATCTGCAGTCACTATATCATGGCACTTCATTGGCTTCCAAATGAAATGAAGGCAGTCAGTTGAAGCATTATTGCACAAGATTTATCTAGCTAGTGCTACATAAACCTTACAAGTCGACCGAGCTGCTGGTTAATCAGATCCATCATGTGTCCTGAGGTAATTAAGTATTAAAAGTTTGTGGATAAAATCAGTACTATAATGACTGCTCAAACTTACTTACCTTGTGTAGTTTCTCTCTTTATTTGTTTTCTAACACAGTATGTACGTACTTTACAATCTTTATCTGATTATGATAAATAATTTTCCACATCTGAACTAAAAGTTTTACCCTTTGCATTACACCTCCATGTGTCTTGAATATTTGTTTAGTTGAAACTTTAGCTTAAATATTCCAGCTTATGTGTCGTGAATCTAAATTTAGGCTTTCAAATTTTGATCTTACTAGTTGCTGCAATTTTTTGATCCACATGTTAAGTTGAAATTATAGAGCTTATAAATTGTACCTTTTATTCAAAACCTTCATTTTTCTATTTTATTAAAAGTATTGATCTTAGGTTGACTGCACTCTTAGTCACTACAGTGACATTAATAGTCATTTTATTCTGCACAACAATGCTCAAGATGTTGGATTTACTTTATGAAAGAACTATATGTGTTGTAGTATTTTTTAAAGAAAAAGGAGTTGTTACAGTTAAACTGATAGATGTATTTAAAGTAACAACTTTATGAAAGAACATCATATGTTGCAATGTTTAGTCAAGTTGTACAAATTTAATTAAAATAACAACTTACAAATTTATTATTATGGAGTATTGATATAATTTAAAATGAATTGTCATTATCATTAATATGTGAATTAATAGGGGAACACTTTCCCCTTATGGATAATCATGTTTCCAGTGTGCATGATTGCTACTCTATAGAAATATATATTTATTCTCATACATCTATATATGTTTGATCTTCTAATAATACACAATACATATGTTTTGAGTTGTTTTTTATATATTTAATTTATTTATAGAGGCAAGCATTTTAGAATATATTACTCTAGATATAATTTTAGGGTCTTACTTCAGATTATATTTTAATTAGAATGGCATAGGTGGAATCTAGAAACAGATTTAGGAATTGCTTAATGTTGTTTCTAATAATATAGAGGGATATTAATATGAAAAGTATAGATTCAGTTGTAGTTATTGTCAATGACTGGGTCTATATAATTGATGGTCAGATGATATTTATTTTTCGAATAATTATCAGGGGGCCTGTTCGACAGGACTGAAAAATACTGTTCCGGCTGATTGTTGTGAGAGGAAAATACTATTCTGACAGGACGTGAACAATAATTCTGTGAGGTGGCTGGTCAGCCGGCAGCCAGCCAGCCAGCCAGCCGAACACAGCCAGGATTTGTCTCTTTTTTCTAGCACGTCTCATAAGAATCGACATGAAGACTTCACTCGGGTAATAGTATATAAATAAATAAATAAATTCAGAAGATAGTGGGATAATATGAGCAGGTAGCAGAGCACATCATTCCCAACAAGTATAATCACTGTTTTTTAATCTATCAAAATATAAAGCAGCCATATGATGCTGACTTTTCACCATTCTATCATCTTACAATTCGATCTAATATTCTATTAGTTTTTTTATTGGACTCTTCCACTAGCTTGTGCTCAGTTACGCAAGAGCATGCATGTCCGGCTCATACATGCAACCGTTATTTCTAAAGAAAGTTCTGCTATAATGTGCAGGGTATCATTTTAGTTCTGGTACCTCATAAAACACCACTAGTTTTCAATCTCAACATGCAAATCATCCATGTCCTTCCTCACTAAATGCCGCGTCATGCTCTTAACATGCAAACTATCCACACCATTTCCCACTTAATTCCTTCACTAGATTTCAATATCAACATTCAAGCTATCAACGTCATCTCGGACTAAATGTGACAGTGGCATGACCGCTATGATCTTGGAGGAGAGCTCAGTCTACTAGACATAGGATGCGCCGGGCCGACTATTCGGAGTCCGACATCTACCAATAGTATCTTCACCAACATGCAGTAAAAGGCATAGACATGCATATACCTCAGTTTGTTGGGATTAGTTTTGACCGACTAGGAAACTTATATGTAAACCAATCAGTATGCTGGGTATCTGTAACCGTACCAGGCTGTAAGGGACCTCCTGATCGGTAACTTGACAATCATGCATATACATATGGTGCACAAGCAATACAACCACAAGCACTAGATGTAGGGTATTACCTCTTCTCGAGGGCTTGAACCAGTATAATTTTTGTGTTCCGTATGCTCCCATCTAGATCTGCCCACTGCAAACCTGTAATCATTTGCTGGTGACAAAAACGCCAACAAAATGCCATCATCCCTCCACAAACTTTCAATCTCTTTGCGCAAGCTATTCACAACACCCCTTACAAAATGCTACAACTATAATCAATCTATGAAAATATATGCTATCCACTTTATGTTATTTGTTTTCCCGTTCCTTCAAATTTATAACTCAAATCTAATATCCTCAGTTTTTTATTAGATTCTTCAATTAGCTTGCCCATTTTTGACCAGAAATGATGTAAGTGCATGTATGCCTAGTCATATCTGTAACGTCTTTATTTCTACTAGTATCTACAATGCTCGTAAATATATGACAGTATGACACAGTAATATAGAATTGTCCTAGTTTCATGCTTCTGTTTGTTATTATAAAAGAATTCCTGTATGTTTGACCAGACCAGCTGAGAGAACAATAATATAGTGACGGGCTAGATCTCCATCATCAAAACGGAATCCGTAGCCTGACGGGCCTGCTGGTTAATCTAATCCATCATGCGTACTGAGGTAAAAACGAAATCAGTTTAGCATGTGTCACCTCTTTTTTTATTTGCTTTTTTTTTTATGACCTCCGTCTAGGGCTCTTGATTTAATTTGCCTTATAGGGCTCTAGGTTTAAGCTAGATTCAGAGGGGCCTCTCAATTTACATGTTAGCATTAAGTATTGTAATGATGCCGCTTTCCTCTGACTATTTCTATTGATTGGTCTATGTACGTGTGCATTCATCAGGTTATCGAGGCTGACACGATCGAGGTGGCTGCTCAACAGATTCTCAATGAGCTCAAGCGAGATGCTAATGGAGCAAGCAGAAGAACCAGCAGAAGAGACAATGTCATCTATTTTGACGGCTGGGATGGGTTGGGGGCATCTGCTGTCCTCCGAACCGTCGCGGAACGCCTCCACCCAGTGACTAGAGATTCAGAGGTCCTAGCCAGAGGATTGCACTTCGATCAGATCATCCACATTGATTGCTCCAAGTGGGAGAACAGAAGAGTGCTTCAGAGGGAGATTGCAAAACACCTGCAGCTTCCCACTAAGGTGATGGAGATGTTTGACTGGCAAGATGAGGAGGACGATATCCATGGTGTGGCCCAGGGCTCCCGGCTTGAGATACCACAAGTTCTCAGGGCAATGTTTCGACGCATAAAGGAGCTGAACCACAGGTTCCTAGTGATTTTCCACAACGGGAGCAGCGAGGAGATTGATCTATCCAGCTTTGGCTTCCCTCTATCTGGATACTTCGACAACATGGTGTTGTGGACATTCCAAGGGAGATTCCGGCTCTACCCTAGGATGAAAGTAGGCAGTGCCTTGCATAACAGCGCTGGGACGACGAAGACCGACATTTTGTCTCGGCCTCCTACCTTGACCTTGAGGGGAGAGATCCACAAGAGCTCTGGTATGTCCTTGTTCGTCGAGAAGCTGCAGAAGTTGCAGAAAACAACATCAGAATCCATACTGCACAGGTCGCCGAGTGTTTCTTCTTGCACATGTTGAAGCTATGCTGCATGGGTTACAACTTCAAGATGGACTATGATTTGGCCACCCATGCCTGCAACTACTGGATGTGTGAAGGCATCATGCAGCAGCTGCAGCGGGGAGCTCTTGGAGACACCAACATCGTCAACACTGACGATGATGAAGAATCATGGAGAACTGCTGATGCTTTGCAACGTGAGATACAACTGGACATGGACTACTACAACTATAACCACCAATATTTTCCTTCTCACCTGGTAAGGTATGGCAAGACCATGCCATGCTGGACTTCACCTTATGGGTTTATTCTGGTCCCAGTTGGTGCCATTCCTAATGCGGACATGTTGCTCCAAGACTTCAATAATCTTACAGTGTTGAAGCTCTCGCGCCGCGCCTTCAGCTTCTCATCACCTCCATTCCTCTACTACCACAACCTTAAGTTTCTATGGCTTGACCACTGTGAAGACCAAGAAGTTAGCAGTACAGCCGGTTTCCCTAATGAAGAGAAGAAGAAAATCTCCACGGATAAGAGAGCATCGAAGGAAGCAGACATCCAAGGACAAAGCTGTTTTTTCCAGAAGCTGTGGGTATTGGATGTGCGCTACACATGCTCTGATTGGATCTTGTCCGCACAGATGATGGATTTCATGACTCAGCTCAGGGAGCTAAATGTGACGGGAGCTCAGGATTGGGATATAGGACAGTTGTATGGACGGCTGCCTAACATTCACAAGCTCCGTGTAACAAAGTCTTCCATCCGCTGCAGTAGTTGCTTGGGAAGCTACTTGTTCTCGGAGATGGACAAGATGGAGCTCCTCGACTTATCAGGAAACAGTATTAGTCCCCTAGCGACGAGCTTTTCTGCTGGTCCTGCGGGAAGCATCAACAACAACATTACTGCTAGCAGCGTCGTGACTGTCATTATCGACGACGGGTTTGTTGGTTTAAAAGAGATATCCTTGAGGGGATGTGCCAATCTGAAGAATCTATTCTTGAGAGGAGTGTTACAGGATCTCTACAGCCTGGATATATCGGGCACAGCAGTACAAACATTAGACCTCAGTGCAACGACGACTCCGAAGCTTGATGAGCTCTATCTACTTGGCTGCGACAAGCTTTGTGCAATCCTATGGCCATCACAAGACAAAAGGAAAGAATACTTGAATAAGCTGCACATTGATACCAGCACACGGTTAGGGTTGACCACTCCACCTGTGGGGATGAACATAACAAGGAGGGTAGCACTTCACCATCGTCATCATTTTCGGTGCTGCTTGGTGGCAAAGCACCTTATGAGTTTGAATGGTATATTTCAGTGAGGGATGTGAGGTTCCTTTTGTCGCTTGCACCCATGAGATCCTATTTTGATAACTGCACGACACATGTCGAGATTTCCTCTCCTACTCATCATACCACTGATGCTGGCGGTAGCATTGTTAGCAAACATAATGAAGGAAATTACAACAGCATTCAAGTGTTACATGAACATACAAGCACAACCTTCAAGTACCACCTGCTGCAAGCAAGAGAAGGCTGTGGCGATGATGCTCCTTTCGATGGAAGGCTGAAGTGCTACATCAACATACAAGACACCAAGATCTGGACCAAATCACCGCTGGGTGTCAAAGAAACCATGACCAGTATTGCTATGCCAGATTTTATATGTGATGGAGTTTTGAGCCTGCATGTGCACGATGCCTTGTCCATGGCCATCCCTGGGCCTGTAGGGGGAAGATGGAATGCCTTGCTTTGGTGCCGAGTTGAGCGGTGCCCCAACCTTGACTCTGTCTTCACCCTCCTGCTCCCCTGCAGGTAGCTCAAGGTGGACAGCAGGCTGATGGAAACGATCAAATATTCTGGTACCTACTTACATTCTGGGGCTCTCAGCTCCCCAAGGTGCGCTTCATTTGGAACTGGGGCAAAACATCCTTCTTAGTTCTATCTGATAATTGGTGGTACTCCAGATTGCCATTTGTATATCTGCAGTTCTTGCACTTGGACTCGTGCCCTAGGCTGATACATGTACTTCCCCTGCCCAGGACAGTTATGGGTCGCTGCCTGAAAAACATTGTGACCCTCGAGATCGTGTGGTGTAGTGACCTCAAGGAGATCTTTCCCTTTTATTATTCTGGTGCCGAAAGCAGTGACAAGCAACGGGAGTCAACGTACGAGGTGGAATTGTCGAGCCTGAAGCATATCCACTTGAACGAGTTGCCCAGGCTGCGCAGCATCTGCGGCGGGAATGCACGGTTGGGTGCGCCCAACCTCGAGACCATAAAGGTCAGGGGCTGCAGGAGCCTCAGGCGCCTGCCAGCCGTCAGCTGCACCTACGACTGGAGAATGAGGGTGGAGCACGACGCCCACAACAGGAGCAAGAAGGTGGAGTGCGACTGCGAGAAGGAATGGTGGGACAGGCTGGAGTGGGATGTTGGAGGCCAGGTTCCTGCACCATCCTTTACCAGCCGACCCACCCACGGTATTACAAGAAGAGAATGCTCAGGGGCTCTGGTGCTCGTATGAGGTACGTGTGTGATCCCCATCAGCCTTTTGATTTTTCTGTTTGTGTGTAAATGAACGGACGAGTAAAACGGATCTCTCTGTCTCGTGTGTCTTTCCTACAGTCAGGAAACAGTGAGGCCTACTCTCTGCTGTGCTTGTCTGCTTCAACTCTCTATCCTACCCATGGTTTTGGTTGATTTGGTTTGTCGTCAGATGGATGCATGCTCGGCCCTCTGCTTGTGTCTTTGCGGCCTGCACAGACAGCATTGGCATGGTGGACATCCAGTGCCCTACGTTTGCTTTGCTTGCTTCTTTGCGTTGGCTTGTCATCGAGGCTACGGTGAGCTTCTTTAATGGTGTGGTGTGATACAGATATGGACCCCTGCTGCCCTTATATTAGCAGTAGAGATCGAAATAAATTAGGGCGAGCGAGAGAGCGGCTGCTCTCCCGTCTTGTGTGTTGTGTTGTGCTACTTTTGATGTGAGGTTGCTTGAGTTTGGTGTGTTGTGGTGTGGTGTGCTACTTTTGATGTACTTCTACCCTGAACTAAATAAACAGGGATGAATTAATACATGCTGCTGCTCTTGTTTTGTTGTATCTTTGCCTTCCTCGTGCATCGCTGCATGTCTATGTGCGACATGGCCACGTGGGCTACAATACTTATTGCCATTCCAAGATCAGTGCGTGTTTCGTTTATAAAAATAATAGTAATGCTGAAACTGTTTTTTTTTTCTTCTGTCTACGGGGGGAAAGACTCCCCACCTGATTTTATTTGTGTGATCTAGGTCTCTTTTGGAAACCCATCAAATTCAAAGTATTGTAGAAGATGCGGTTGCCAAAGAAACTGGGAATTTTGGCGCAGAACTCAAATTTAAAATATGATTTCCAGTCCAATTTGTTAGTCTGCGACTCTGAATCGAATTTATCTGGGCTCTGTACTGCCAGGACAGTAATAAAAAGCTGCAAGTTTTTGGTGGGTCAACCAGATTCACAGAAAGAAAGTTGGGGCCGAACCCAACTGTTACTGTTCCTGCGCAAAATGGCCGCAAAACGGAAAGTTAGGCCCAACCCAAGCTAGGCAAAGTACCGGGCCCAAAGTGGGACAACGGGCCATAGGTAGGCCTGCTTACCACGAGATGGACCCCACGATCCCCCCAAGGCCAAGCCAAGCCAAACTCAACCGATAGCAGTCGCCGCCGCTCGCCGGAGAAGGAACCGACGGCGCACTCGTGCTCCTGCTTCCCAGAGCGACCCCAAACCTTACCACAAGGCCACGAGCCCCCTTGCCCCCTCCGCCAGCCCATGCGAAGCTCGCGCCTTCCCCCGACCTCTCACCCGCGGGCATGATCCGCGGCGATGGAGTACCCGGCGCCGTCGTCCGCCGCACCTGACCCTCCCCTTCACCCTCCTCCTTCCATGCTCCCGCACCCGCAACCGCCGGAGGAGGAGGGGGACGGCTGGGTGCTCGTGCCGGCCAGCGAGGTCGAGGGGGCCCACGCGCCCAAGGTCATCCACTGGGACGACCTGCAGCAGGAACTCGCGCGCCTCTGGAGCCTCTCCGCCGCGCTCCAGCCCGCCGGGGATCGCAAGGCGCACCTCGCTGCGCGCCTCGAGTCCGCGCTACAGGTAATTGTCTGTCGATTCAGGTGGCGCGCTCATTGCTCTCGATTCCCAGCAAAATTGCTCGGATCCCCTGTTGTGCCCTCTGTCATTCGATGCTCCACGGATCTTGGCGCTTCTCTTGTCGATCATCAATTGGAAAGATCGAATTCGTTTTCCCAACCTTTCAAGAGGAAAACCTGCACTCCCAAATCTGAAGATTGAACAGCGTCCATGGAGTAATTCTCCATGTATTTTGCTCATGTTACCTTTGTGTGTACACCAGAGTGTTGCAGATTTGTGACGTAATGGTGTTCGTTGACAGGTTCGCCAGGAGTTTCTCGAGCAAGACAATGAGTTGGCTGAAATGAGGCAGAGACTGCAAGGGCATACTGATCGTCTGGGGGATCTGAAGCTGCGCACAAAGAAATTGTCGGAGGATGTTGTGGATCACAGGGAACAGCTTTGTGTCAAGATCAGAACGTTGTCAGTGGCAAGCAAGGCTCTTGACGCTGCCCACGGTAATCTGAAGGTATTCAATTATTGTGTTTTGTTTCCCTTTGGAGCTCTAAGGATACTGTCAGCACAAAATCAAAGTGCTACAAAAAATACGCAGGGTGTTGGGCAAAGTAGCTTCCTTGATAGTCTGTCTAACTTGTGTAAGATGTACTCTTCAATGTGTTGCTTGGTGCTTATGGGTTCACAAAATGTTGATTCTAGGGCAGAGAAATTTCCTATACATTCAAACTGGATACTATGGAGCTGTTCTATTCCTCTAATGTCTAATCTTACCAGAGTATTTCATTTTTCTGGTTATAGGAAGCTAATAAATTGCTGTCAGGGAAAATGGTTGTGGACACCTTAAAAATCTGGAACAGAAGTTACGGATGAGACAGCAATATATGATTTGCTAAGTTGCTCAGATATATCCTGTGAGCCCTTTGGATGAACAATCTCCAGATCACAAGCCTGGATTTACCTCCAACATAACCAAAACAAGTATGTCATTTCCTGCATTGCAACTTCCATGGGGTTTCCATTCCGTATTCAGAATTGCTATAAAATTCTATGGCTATTTTTTTGACAATAAAATTATTGTAAACATTGTTGTTCAATAACAGACCTTAATAATCGAAAAATAGGGGATGGCCAGATGATAGGCAAATAATAGTTATAATTATGGTCATATCAGTGTATGATTACAGTTGATTATTGACTAAGCTACAATTTCCTAGTTGCCAGATAGTACATTTGATAATACAAATTGCTGAAATTGATTCTAACAAGTGTAAAATTTTCTATGATACTGAAAGAGTTATTTGAAACATGAAACTTTTATATTTTGTCAGACTTAATGGATAGAGAGCTAGTCCTCTAAAATATTGTTGCCAGTTTACCTGCCCTAAGACTCTTTGTCCTTAAATGTTGTTTCTGCAATTCTTGTCAAAACTTAAATACTATAATTTTTTTTCAGGAAATGCTGAATCAGGGTTGCCAAATGGGTCCCAAAACAGACCTTTGGTCATATTGGGTCTACAGTTATCAAAGCTTTCTGTGAAAAAGACTGGCTACTTTAGTGACAAGACAGGTGCTCAGAAATCTTCTACTGTTCTGGGATATGCTGCTCATGTATGTATAATATAGTTTGATTATTATCAAATGATAATTGAATTCACCATTCAATAATTCATCTAGTATTTCCAATTTCTTTGCTAGAGAAATATTAATTTTTATACTTTTTGTTCTGTTTTAGAAAGAATATATGTTCAGATTAGGTTACACTTGTAGCTGAACAGTGTTCTTCAGTTTGTACTCTATTTTATGGTGATAGACCTAACTGTGTTTCTTATGAATCATAGGCAGTCTCCCTCATTGCATCGTATCTCAATGTTCCTCTTCGATATCCTTTGCGCTTTGGAGGTTCACGGTCATATGTTCTTGTTCCTGCTCCTTCAGTTGAGCCATCATCTATAACCTCAGTAGCAACTTCTGTCCCTCCTAGCACAAGCATGAGAACAGTGGAATTCCCTCTGTTTCTTGACAGCCAGGAGACAACAAGATCAGCATATGCGATATTCTTGTTGAACAAGGTTGGTCTTCTTGCTATTTGGATATTTATTTGATATTTTAATGTGAAGTGAGCATTTAATAACATTGATTATGGTCCTTGGAAGATGTTTTCTGAAAGAAAGGTCTGCCTATTTCTGTTTTGCAAATCCCCTTGAAGCTTGATTCAGCCTCGAGTAAACAAATAGGGGGGTGGGGGGTGCAGACCCAGTGCCGGAGGCTCCCACATGAGTGGGGTCTGGGGAAGGGAAAAACCGAGGCAAGCCTTTCCCCCGCAAAATCTGCGGAGAAGCTGCTTCGAACCCGCGACATGGTGACTCAGTGAGACAGCTCTCACCACTGCACCAGGCCTGCCCTTCTCAAGTAAACAAATAGGTGGTCTCAAATACTAATTTGGGCAGGATCTACCTGTGGTTTGGATCTAGAGTGGGTGAATGAGTGTAGGATAAGAAATCAATGTTAACTGAATTTGATAGCATGATGTGGAAGTACCAAAAGTGTCAGCTCACAAAGATGTTACCATGTTTCTGAACAACATATAAAGTGGAGAGGAACAAAGAAAATAGTGTCACATAGAGCAATTGATAAATGCATAAAGATCTATATTCCATTCCCCAGAAAAAAAAGAAACATTTGTTTACTGCAACCACCTGGAATGTGTGGCTATGAGAAATCATACGATTGTACTTCATATTCCTTTTTTTTTTGCATCATTGTGCTTTTTTTTTCAGGATATCGAGCAACTTCTGAATTACATTGGCGCTGAAAGCCTCGGGCCAAGACATGTCTTAGCAAACCTGAGGCAGCTGACAAGGATCATCCAGTCACAAGAATACACTTCTGTTGATTAGTTTGACCCAGATATAGTTTTTGGAGCTATGAGTTTAGTCCAGAAGATGTGGTTGGTGCTGCTTTTAACAGGCACCCTCTCATTGTAAATGAGTAAATCGAGTCACTTCCAGGTGTACAGGAAAGATGCGGACAATAAACGAGATACTACTGTACTACTATGCAGCAACTAGAGGTGCTTGTTCATGCCAAAGTTACTGTTGTTTTAGCGTGTTTCTTGATGTTGATAGTGTTGTTGAGAAACACACCCCTGGTTCAACTGCACATGTCTGAAGCAATGTTTCTTGTACCTTCAACTGCATGATCTAGTTAAACGATGAGCGGATCAGTTCACTCCTCTATTTTTTCCTTGTCATAATTTTGTTTATATCAAGAAACAGTAGTAAGTGGTATTGGTGGGGGCCCTTACGGAGAATGCAACGACTGATGATTGATGAAATTGCAGAGGAGTAAAACGAGCTGTGCCTTTTTCTTTTGGCGTGTACGAACTGTGTGTTGCGTGGCATTGTCAGGCGTCCCATATTCGTTGCCGTCTTGATCAAACTGAAATCCTTTCATCTTCATGAGTCTAATCCCACGTGCAGAGGTGGTAATGCAATGCCACGACAGACGGAGATGTAGGAGGCCTCGCTCGGACATGTGTAATGCTTGGGTTTTACAGGTAACGTGGGATTCACCGATCATTATGGCAGTGCCAGTGTCCGGACGTTCACGTCTCCACTTTGTTTTCCGTATGCGTGCATGCACTCCACGCCCGCGCTTACATTTCACGCGCCCACGCGGGCCCGTGCCACCCGGACGTCGCCCGCGCACCAGACCACGTGCCGGGACAGCTCACACCCCTTCCGTTTCTCACGCGCATTGCAACATGCGCAACACCCGATCTACTTTGCATCATCTACACCATATGTTCAAAATGGATGAAACACTTGCAAAACACTAAAAAGCAATTGAAAGTCATTGTAAGCATATGCAACATCCAGGTGAAACAATTGCAACATATATATGAAACATATGCAACATCCAGATAAACACAATTGTAACTTACGTCTAAAAAAATAGATGAAACATTTGGAACAGACGTTAGCAATATATGTGTATAGCCATTGCAACATATGCAACATCCCGCTCTACTTTTGTAACATCCATATGAAGCAATTGCAACATACCTCTGAAACATCTGAAACACTTGAAACATATGCTTGCAACATGTCAGACGCGACACTCTAGTGGGCGGCGACCTCTATGTCAGGCGTGTTGAGGAACTCGATAACCGCCTCGATGGGCAGATCAGGGCTGGGAGGCGGCGGAGCGAAGAGCACCATAGACTTTGTCATCGCGAGTTTCTTTGCTGGGGGCACTGGGGCGCGAGGAGCCTCGAGGCAGGTGCAAAGTACGGCACGACTGCGACGCCCTCGCCGTCTCCGGCCACAGGAGGAGGTGATGAGGAGGACGCCAACGTCGGCGTTGGCAGGAGGCGCGACTCCAGCAGCGGAGCCTGGCGTCACGGAGGCGGGTTAGGTCCCGGGATGGAGGAAGCGCAGGTGGTCGCCGCTAGCGGCGGCGGACGGGGAGCGAAGCTTGCGGCGAGCGCGCAAGGTAGAGTGGGAGATTTTTTTGTGAGGCGGCGTTCGTCACGTCCACACCGCAGCATTACCGTAATCATTAAGCTATTTTCTTCGTCCAGGCCCCAAATGAGATGATCCAAGTATTCTTTCTGATTGTCTTGATGATGGAAACATGATGGTGGACTCCGTTATACACTTTGGACAATTTTGGGTGTCAACAATTACCATGGAACTTTGGAAATCATAATTATCAAATCTATACTATTTTAGAAGTAGTAAGAAGCAAAGCAATATATGTTAGTCGATGATGAGTATCCAAGCCCATATGTTAGTCGGCCATACATCTATTCCCACGGTTCAAAGAAGCAAAGAATTGGTTTTCGCCTCCTAGATAATACTATTGTGCCCCTGAGAGAAAGCTTGAAGATGTGTCATGATCGTCTACAATTACCTACGCCAAGTACTTCACCTACATCAATTTATTTGGCAAAGGTTCAGTTATGAAGAGAGATATCGAGGGCTCAAGGCCATGTGAAGGAGCAAGCTGCATAAAGTTGCACATGGTCAAGCGAAGGTTACTGCCAAAGATAAAATCATCCCTAGACTATTTTGTATAGACGAGTGTTGTATGCGTGCTATTGTCTCCATACCCTTTTTTCCACGAGGTTTTTGGGATGGAGATTTTAGTGAGGCGCATATGCATAGGTTGCGAAGGGTGATCCTCACAGCTGGGTCTGAGTTGTAATTAGGCCACACTTAGTTGTATCATATGTTACGGACCCTCATTTGTGTGTTTCCCAATTACATAACCTAGGGGCTCGTGAAATAATGTTTAGGGCCAAGTTGTAGTTCCTAGAAACTCTTTTATAAATACAAACTCCACCAGGAGAAAGAATGAGAACTTCTCCACCCACCTTTCCTATAAAAGGGGAGGAGGAAGGTGGAGAGGGGGTGGCCCTTGATTCATTTGTCTCTCTCACTTGCTCTCTACTCCCACCTCTGTATGTTCGGTCTAGGACCAATAGATGGAGAACAAAATAAGTGCCTATAACATTTTCTAATAAATTCACAATTTAAAGTTTTTAATTGCCTCAAGTATAGTCTATGGTTGCAAATGTCATTGTATTCCCACTCGATCTTAGGCAAGATCTTTGTGCACCTAAAGATGAAGACATGTATTCTCAATAATCATCAAACAAAATAATTGTCCATACCAAATATACATGACTAAGTAACTTACTCTTTATTGTCGTTATGTTTACATGACTCAAGGAACGTGCCACAAATAATCTTTAAGCCCTGAGCACCAACTCTAAATGTCCAAATATGTCATATCATTAAAAGAGTGTTAGTCAAAAAAAAGAAGAAAATTAAGTTTTTACACACCACACTATTATAAAGACATGACTTTCTAGAAGGGAGCACATTGTTACATCTCATTTTAGAAAATCTATAATACTGGCTATTTCATCAAAGTTCACTTGGATCTTCTCACTGAAAACCACACAAAGAAAATACAATTATACCATTTAAATATTACCCAAAAGAATACAATTCTAGCGACACAGAGAGAAGCAGGTGGCATAAGTAATAATTTTAGTTAGTTGTTCTCTAATTTGTTATCAAAATATAAGGATTGCATTCATTATGTGACAGAGAGAGTAAACATTATCATAATGTGGAGAGTGTATTGATATATACAAGACCAGCTTTGTGAAATTTTTTGACATCATCTCTTGAAGCAAGACGTTAACTAATCCTATAGGCCAAATGCGCCTAATAATGATAAGATAGGCAATTAAATGCTTTCCTCTCTCTCTAGCTAGAAAATGATCACATACGTACCTAAGCAAAGACAAAGAAAATTGTGTAACTTGGCTACAACACTAGATACTAGATCAAATAAATGCTTCTTGAGGGCAAAAACAACCATTTCTAATAAAAACAAAGATTATAAGAACAACGTAATGACGAGATATACAAAAATGAAATGTGCAATTGAGAAATGGAAAGTAGCTTTATTAGATGCGCCTATGAGTGAGGGCTCCTCAGCCACTTTATCGATTTTTTGATTCCATTTGACTCTCAATCAAAGTATGGTGAAGCAGGCAAGCATTGACTTTTGTATAGCTGCTCATTCCAGCTTTCCAAGCTGAACACACTCATCAGATCATAGCTTAGGTCATCAACATTACCCTCTACCTTAGGTCATCAACATTACCCTCATTAGAGTAAGGATAGAAGCACTTCAGGTTTTAGGGTACAAGCCTACTGTATGAACTGTTATCATGATGCGACATGGACATACACAGGCCTGCTGCTCATATCTAGGGCGTGACACACCTCTAATAGTTGTACCCCTCATACAACACAAGGATGTGGACATGCCTTACCTGCCATTGTGAGTACACTATCCCTACTACTTGACACCATGAGTGGGAAGCTCTCCCCTGCACATCCTCCACCTACCCCAAGTACATGCATGATGGTACGAAGTGGATAACAATAAGTACCGCAGAAGACCCTATGAGGACGAGCCGACCTTATGGAACCCTTCTCATCTTTTTGTAACACTCCCCATTTTTATAGGGGATCTCTTCTAGGACACGAGAAACCATAGACGTTGATAAGAGTCTAACATAGGGGCATGTTAAGTCCCCGAGAAGGAGAGAGCAAATCGAATGATCTCCCAACCGACTCTACAAATTGCTCGGGGGCTATACCCATCAGGTACACTCACGCGTACCCTCTGGTAGAGTAGAGATGGCTCAGCAGCCCACGAATCGCCCTTCCCAAGGAGCCCCGCGATGTCAAGAGGATGAGCCCAAGCAAGCTAGCAGCCATTGCTCGAGGCTCAGCCACAGCAAACCAGGATCCCGACAGATGGGGAGCCTAGGCCAGGCCTCTACCCTAGCGACTGCATGAGCGACCACCTAGGCCATCGCTTAGGAACCAACCAACGTCCCAAGTCAAGACCGGATGCTGGCTTAGGAACCTATCATGCGTCCAAAGCCTGATAGACGCAGAGGCACTACACCGTCTATATGTTCCACAGCTGCGAGGCACTATCAGCCACTCACTCGGCAAGGTCATGCAATGAACGTGACACATCAGGACAAGGGATTCCCCAAACCCTAGGGCAGAGGGCTCTGTGCCTGCTTGTCAGGCCCTCTAGGCGAGGGAGTCTCCTTGCGCACCAAGGAAGCCTCGAGAAGGTTCACTCGAGGGAGACCATGTAGCGACAGACAACACCTGATGGTCAAGTGCCAGGCTGCACCAAAGCATCAGGGAGTGGTTGTGACATTGTCGGCTCCCTCCTACATGAAAAAGGAGTACCTGGTGGCACCAAGATGAAGGAACCATAAACACCAGGTGGAGAAGCCTATAGGTTAGAAACAACTCGGTTTGTACCCCATGCCCTCCTTGGTATATAAGGGGAGGCATGGGCTCCTATAGAAGGGATTAAAACCATAGACACATGGCTTGGGTTGATCAGATCAATTGGCTGAGGTAGAAACCAAAGAATCCTAGGATAGCATCGCCTAATCCCCTGCCAAACTCTCTCTCAATTCCTCTATTGTAAGAACCCCCGATTGGGCATTCCTAACACAAAAACACCATACTACTAAACATAGGGCTCAGAGGCCTAAATAGGATAAATCAGCCATGTACTTTGCATGTTTTGAGTGTCCGAGCAACTTGATGCTCGCAGCGGTTCCAAACCCACGACAGACGTTCACACACTCCTCCCATTTGTAACAAGTACCACAAACTTCAAGCACTTGAGTTCAGGAACATGATCATCTCAATCACACTGAACATAGGGCACTTGCTCAAAGCAGTATAAATACCACTTTTCGCCTAAATGTCCGTTTAGTCCGTTTACATACCGTTTAAACGCTATATGGTGGTACACCGTTTCTGTTTAATCGGTTGTTTCCATTTAAACACCCATTTTGCCTGAATAATGGGCTAAACGGTAGATGACCGACTGTTTACCGTTTAGCATTTAGGATAACACTGATAAATACTAAGTCTCTGAGTGCTAAACCATCCGAACAATGCTTGCTTGTCACCATAGGTTGCAAACCTTGACCTATGATTAGCTTGCCTGTGAACTGAGGATATGGTGGAGTTGTAAGTCATTAATTAGTTTATTTACACATCTTTATTGGCTAGGTTTCATGATTAAGATTTTAAAGTGACTATTCAACCCCCTCTAGTCTATAGTCAGACTCCTTGATCCTTCGAGCACTACTAACGTGGCATCACGTATACCTTGACACCTATTGACAGTAGTTAACAACCATTTTAAACCGTCAATATAATATGTATAAGGGCATAAATATAATCACCAATAAAGGTCTAGGGGTTTAAACTAACAAATTCTACGAGTTTTGGTGAATCTGTATTTTCTATAGGGTTTATTCAGAAAACCGTCAAGGTGGACCTACATGTCAGATTTAATCGTGCTTATCCGTAGTGAAACGGACACTAGAAGACTATAGAAGACTCGAGAGGACTTCGCACCGAGGCAGAGACTGCCAGCCCCACGTGTAGGCCGCTCGGCCCCTTGGGCCCACATGTCAGCCTCTCCTTCGAATGTCGGTTCTCCATCGCCTCCTAGGTTGCATCTATGCTATCCTTTAAGTCGGTTTGATCCAAGGGCTCATGTTGGACACTCTGGCCTATATATATCATCCTCTGCCACCCCCCAGATATACCTAGTCACCAAGTCATTTGAGAAGACAAAAACCCTAATCATCCTCAGAGTTCCACCATATTCTAGGGCATAGCTAGTTAGGCTAGGTCTAGAGGGAGACAAGCAGGCTTCACTTAGATTCCCGATTGTGTCAAGAGCGTGGTTTGGTATAATCTTTGTACCCCCTCTCTTTTATACCTCCATTATTTTTATATGCTAAATACAATTGTTATGACAATATTAGTATTCATCTTATCCATGTTCTTTGTTATAATTTTTAGCATCTACTTTAATTATATGCTTAGTATAGTTAGATTATCATCATGTTCATGCATAAGTTCGTATAGCGCTCACTCTAAGGTACCATGGGTGAGTGGTCGACATTGTGTAAGTGTGGTGCTTATACGTTATTTACCTGCGGATACATCCTATATTCTGGGTCATGTGGTAGATCGCGGATATGACACTCCCATTGAGTCCTTTGTAGTCCACTCCCTGAGTATAGGCGCACGTAGGGTCCGGTTATGAAGGAAGAACAAGCTCTGTTCTTAATCTTCCTTAGTAATATCCCTTATGTGTAGACATAAAGATGATCTTAGCAATGACTACTAGGTATAATTGCACTAATCAATGTATACTTTGACTTGTAATTTAGAATGACTTAGGAATTATTCCTCTAATATTCTACCTGACCATGCTAATGTCATAGAAAGGAGTACTCTAAGTGATTTATCATTATTATTAGTCAATACTTATCATATATCTTATCCTATGACTTACCCCTGTTATAAGTAGAACATTGGTTATGGTTATTTCTCCATCAATAGTATAAGTTATCAATACATATCCATGCTAGACCTTCCCTATGGTAAAAATATAAATAACTATACCTAGAATACTCCCGGGTGAAGTGCTACAATGGTATAATTATCTATGTGCTTGCAGATTCCTTTCATATATATATATATATTCATATCTATTCTTCCTAGTCACATAAATTAATAAAGAACTACTTAGTATTATTCTAGTAGTAATGCTATGTAGTACAAACAAGCATCTCTAGCACCATCATTAGGGATGACAACCTAGTACAAGTGATGCTAGGAGATGTAGGCATATTACAAGTGACTACTTAAAACAAGTGTCAACTTAATAAATACCGACAACACCATCAACCATTTGAGCTAAATTTTACATGTGCAAACGCAGAAGGCACAATAGTTTTGGTAATTAAGGTTACATATATGGTGGACAACTTTTTTCCAAACACCAAGCAGTCCACATGGTAAAATACTACAATCACTATGAGAAAATGGGATATCTTGGTCGCTAATAATTTTCTTGAAGGGTGAAATTGAACCCATAAGGAATATCATTACCTTGGCGGTGGTACAAAGCCTCCACAAAAATGCACATTTGTTTAGTGCTATCTCAAACCACCAAGGTAATTCCACATTTTCTTTAGTGCTATTCGAAAGCGCTATTGTAATTTCATATTTCCTTAAGTGTTATTACTAGCCAAGGTAACATTTCCATGGGCGTTATTCCACACGGTCAAGGAAAATGAACATTTCCTTGGGTGTAACTAGAAACATCCAAGGAAGTGATAGTTTCCTTGGGTGCAAACCCTCAAGTAAATTATTGGTAGCCCCAAGAAAAATGTTTATTTTCTAGTAATTTCTCTTAACAACCAATATAATAGATCATTATAGGCTTGTTAGTTAGACATTGCATTTATAGACACAAATGCTCCTTTGACATGTTTGTGCGGTATTTTCTTGGTACATTAATCCAACAAAAGACACAATTTTAAGTTGTTATGCATTAGAGAATGCATGTTGGTACTTAGCTTGAGATGTCTAGTTAGCCTTAAACCTAGAATGCAACATACTAATATCGAATGAAGACAAAGTTTATACAGAAGTTGTAGAGCTCAGAGATTTTACTCTATAGTCGATGACTTTTTTATTTGAAATCATTTAGTGTCCAAAACTTTATTTTAAGTTCTTAAAGTTTTGAATTTCTCAAATGACCTCGGATGGAGATATGATCTAAACCAAAGTTGTAGTACTCGATGAGATCTAAAACTTTTCAATTCAATTTTTTATTTAAAATCATTTAGGGTCTCGAGTGTTAATTATAAGATTCACTAAAGTGAATATAAAAGAAAAGAACCATTCTCTTAGTCACAAATGACTTTGAGGTAGAGTGTTAGGAAAGGTTCATGCGATGGGCTTCTCCTAGGGTTAATTTTTTCTGTATATATCATTGGCTGGGTACAAATACCTTGAGGTCATCAGCCCTCAAGAAAATATATATTCTTAACTGTTGGTATAAATACTGCTGACCAGCAAAATATGATCAAATAGTTGAAGATGGATTGGAAAACACGTGTAAACAAGAAAAGAGCAAATATTATCAAAGTTGGAACAATTTGGGCACAATTGGCAACATCCCGAAAAACCGGCCTAGATCGATTTGTCCAGAGTAAACCGTCCTAGGACAGTTTTGATTGTGTTCTTGTGTGGCCCTATGTAAACCCACCCAGGTCGATTTTGGCAGTCCAAACCCAAATTCGTGTTTTCCTATGGAAACTCATCCGATCTCATGGAAAACATGTAAATAGCATGTGGAAAAATATTTTCTACTGGGATAAGACCACCCCTTCTATTTATAATGAAAGGATCACAATCGATTGTGTATCCATCTATATCCAATAGACAAAAAACACATCTACTACTTTTCACCATCTCTTTCCCATGTACTACTGTTCATTGTCCTTTGTTGTTGTTGCATGGCCGATGGATCAACGACAATGAAGCTCTAGAACGGTCCGGCTTGTTAGGGCAGCCCATCACCGTCTCACGCCTGACGAGGTCCCTCCCAAACATGTGTGGTTTTGGGTTTCAAGAGATCTCATCGATATGTCTTGCGTATCGCACTTCTGACGAGGCTCCTTTGCCTACGTGTCGTCGCTGGAGGCATCAGGTGGAATGTTCGTCTGCGAACATGTGTAGGCGATGTTCGACCTAAAAGTTGGCTAGGCCGATCTTTGACCCGCCAATGCCAAGCGATCTAGCTTCTTACCGTTGTGGTGCCCTAATTAGCATCAACAAATACCTCTCAAGATGTCTTTTGTGTTGGTTAGCCTCCAAGGTAAATAGTTTTCTCTTCCTCCCTACTCTTAGCGATCCTTACTTGAGGGTTGCTCGTGACGACTAATTTTGTTGGTGAAAGGACCTTGATGTCACCTAGAGGGGGGCGAATAGGACTGTTAAAACAAAACTCGAAAGCCACTATTAAAAACCTGAGTGTAACACCTCTGGTGTTGCGAGCTTGCTTAGCACCAAGATTTAGACCTAAGAGAATTTACCAAAACGATTTTCTTGGATTTTAAAATTTAACTTGGGTTTTGGAAAACAAATGCTATTGCGCGTTCGTAGCCGCTCATTTCACCTACCCTGCCATAGTCGGCAGAGCCACGCGACGCCCTTGTGTTCGGCTACAGCGTGCTCCATCACGTCCTTGTTCGGGAGCGCTTTAACGGAAGTTTTGCTGAGCTGGCTGCCTTCGCGTCCTGCCAGGTTCGAGTCGTCCTGTCTATGCATTTGAGGGACGGTGGTGCCTCATCATTTTCTCGCTTGTACTCGGCCTCGACTTAATTAGCAGAGCACTCTCGCCTTGGTCCATCTAGCTCCGGTCGGGCCGCGGTCGCTTTTCACGCTGCCCGCACATGGCCCTGCTCCCGCCCAGCTCAGTGTCATTACGCCAAGGTGATCGTGCCGAGCAGGATGGGCCACCTCCGAGCTGCTGCTGCCATGTACTGCTTTCTCTCCCTTTCTTTTTCTGCAGCTAAGGAGAGGCACCCCAGTTCCTGCTCGCTCGCCCCGCTGGCCCTCTGTTTCTCTGCTTGCCTCCTACGCCAGGACACCGTTGTCGGCGCCTCCTCGCTCTTCCTCTTGCGCCGCTCTTCCCTGCACCTATTTGCCCTTGTCTATGCTTGCTCTGCCAAGCCGAGCATCCTCCAGGGTTGCGCCCGTAGTTGCCGGCCCTCCCTTGCGAGCGCACGTGAACCCCTCGGCTCCACGCTGGAGCTGCAGCCAGTAGCGCTGCCCCGTCCGCGCCGATATGGCTTCACCATGCGCAGCTCCACTTGTCTCAAGCCACGCGTAGCTCTGCCTCGCCTCGAGCCTCCTCTGCGCCGCCGTCGCCGCGCAGCGTTTCTCGTGTGGCCGCGCCCGTGGCTCGCGGCTCCGAGTGACCTCCAGCGTAGGCTCGGCAAGGTCAGCCAGCTCATCCGCGCCTCGCAGTGCCCTGCCATGGGCGGCCATCTGTTTCGATGTGCCGCCTTCCTTGTTCGGGTTCTCCCCTGGGGTGTGCCCGACGAGACCGTGTAATTTGGTGTCCTCCCTTGGGTACTTAGTGTCTAATGGAAGACGAGTACTCCTAGGAGGCATTAGATTAGGCGGTTCTGCCACAGGTGGTATCAGAGCGCAAATGAGGAAATAAAGCTTCGAAAACCTTTTCTAAAATAAAATTTGACAACAAATTATTTTCAAAAGAGTAGGACATTTTTATGCGAAGTTATATAAGTAGCCCTATTACTATGGTTATGTATCCAGGATAGATGGCACTCTGCAGACTTAGGTAGACTTAATCAATTTTTCTACAGGTACACTGACCCTGAGATAGTTCGATAGTACCGACTAGCTACAGGGAGAGAACGATGTGCCAAAAATCTGAGAACGGTTGCCCTATATGCTGGCAACAGTGGAAGGACGTATAGGACGTGCATTCATGCATATCCTATTTGTGAATTGTAGTGTCGTATTGCTTGCAGATACACTATACATAGGTGTCACGTGTGTCGTATTGTACACGACTGACCGTCCTTGTTCTAGAGTTATTTTTGCACTATGGCTTCGTGCTCTGCGTTTGCCCGTGGTTCACGCCTGTCGTGACCCACGTCTCCCCATACCCCTTTTCTGCGCTCTTGTCGCACCCTTGCCCTACAGTCGTACTAGTCAGTAATGGCCTGGACATCGCTCGCCTCGAACGCGTGAAAAGTTTGGTTGATTTATTTGTAGCGATCCCGCGTAGGAACCCTGGTGGACTGCGCGAGGACCACTGAACGCTCCACCTTTATAAGCAGGGCCTAGCTTAGCCATTGGTACTACCCCTCGGCGCACTTTAGCTCGTCTAGTTTTTCCTCTGAGCAAGCTTTTCGCTTAGTCCTTCCTCAACCACCACCAGGAATGGCAGGAGCCTGAGATAGTAGTTACTGCCTGAACATTGAGGGTTTTTCCATAATCCTGCATGCCATCCTGCAAAAGCTTGGAGTCAAAGATTGTCCCGAGTATGAGGTCCGTGAGTATGAGAGCATGGCACCGAGCGGTGTGAGGTTACCGTCTACATTGGGAAGAGTGAAGAGTTCCCCGACATCACTGAAGCCTGGAATGTGACCGCAATCGGGTTTCACTTCATCAACACCTACCAGGTTGTGGCTCGCAAAGCCTTACGGTACCTTTGCCAGATCTATGAAGAGCCCATTGCCCGTACCCCCATGAGGTTCTTTCTACCTTTGGAAAAGAATCGATGGGCATGGAGGGCTCGCATGGAGGCTTTGCAAGGGCAGGATGCGCAAGAAGATAGTCCTACCATGGTGCACTTGACCATGTACCTGCTTGCTCTGGATGAGCAGTATGACCGATAAGCCTTGGAGATGAGGACGTGCCTTCAGTGAGCCGAAGAAGCTGAGATCTTCTCTAGGATGCTCTAGGTGCAGCTCGCCGAAGCGCATGCTAGTGCGACAGCCGCTGAGAGTCAGGAGATTGCCATGTTAGAAGCTCTGAAGGAGGCCAAAGATCGGCATGCCCATCAGTTGGGAGAAGTCTTCCTTGTCACCAGGGCCAAGTGGAGGACGCTGGCTGCTGAAAGACAGGATTCCTCGATCTTGGAGGGAATCCCTGTCCACTCGCCAGAAAGAAGGAGAACCAGTGTTACAGTGCCGCCAGCACCTCCACCCTCGGAAGTGTCGAAAGTAGAACCCTTGATTCCTCTCACTCAGCCGCTGCCTAGAGAGGAGTCAGATCCATAGCTAGGGCGGTAGAAGAATCCACCGAGCCCAAGAATGAAGATGCGTGGTCCAGAGTAGGTTATTTGCCTTGGGATGATGTAACCGTAGTTAGTAATGTCTTTTGTCACTGTCCACCGGTATTGTAATTTTTCCGTTGTATTTTGTTCATTGTTGTTGAGGTAGTCCGACCAAAGGGAAGGTGAATGATGTGTCGAGAAGGGGAGAGTGAATGCTTGTATGATGTACCTGTATAAGACCGTTGGAATGTGTATTTTGTTTATTTCGTTGTGTTTATTGCGTCCATCTACCCTTAAGTTCGTGAGACGTGTTTAGAGTTTTCAAGGGCGATGTTAAGCGGGTTACAAGAGAAGTTACTATTCAGATGCCAACAGACTAGCCGTGATTGGATAACATAGGACAATGTATCGACTAATTGTGGATGTCCCAGCAGAACACTTGAATCTCTTTAAGACAAATCCACCGTTGGATTTGAATTCCTTACCCTTGTTGTGATGGGAACCGTTGTTGTTTGAATCTTCCCTTGCAATACTCCACTTATTCTGTGGTCTATGACCCCACCGCCTTCATTGCGTGTAAGTTTGTAGTAGTTGCCTGGTTAATAGCTTATGGTGCCACGATGAAACTCCCTATGGAACAACTGCCACATGGTGACACTGCTCGACATGCGCTGGTATCGAGGTTGTTGACCAAGTACCTTTACCAAGTTACACAGCCTACCACTTTTGCTACAAATATTCTTCTTGAAAATATTCGGGTGTTCGAACGGGAAATCCACAATGGGTTGATGAAATAGTGTTCTCTCAAAGTAAACAAGAGGAGGTAGTTTTGGAGGAAGAACGTATGACATGGTCTTAGTCTACATGAAAGACGGATGTGGGCAAGGAAGGGAAAGCAAAAGAAGAGTAGTAAGGAAAGTTAGCCGTGGGTAGTCGATAGTGATTGTAAAAGCCTGAGTGGATGTCATGTCCCAAGCCCTATGCACAACTCGCCCACGCTACGCATGCTAGGTTATTTCGCTGCGTGCCCTGCGGACGCCGTCTGTGTTGGACCCTTTAGCACCCCGTTCTCGTGTGGCCGTGGCATCGTGCCGTACTCACCGTCCTCATGCATTGTGCGTTTCTCTTTTCCCCGGCATTCGGTCGGCTCTCGACCCCCACGCTCTCGTCCCCATACCGGACCCCCTTCCCCCTCCCATCTTTCTTCTTTTGGGGACATGGCCTCCCGCACGCCTGCCTCATCGAGCGAACCCCTCTCCTCTCCTCTCCCTTATCCTCTGCCCGCTCGCTTAGGAAGCGCACCATGGCTGACTTTATCCCCACAGCATGAACCGTCTATGTATCGCATCCCCACCGTCTCCACTTCCGGTGCATTGTGTTCCACCTCCATTCGCCTCTATAAGATGTCCTTGGTCCTTGTTCTTCTTCTTCATCCCCATTCCCCTCGCATTCGGAGTAGAGCTATGGGATCTAGTCATCATCCAAGGAACTAGGTTCGTCAGTCTGAGGTGATGGTGTAATCTGAGAAGAAGAAAGGATCTGGTTTCCGAAGAAGTTCAAGTCCACCGTTGGTTAGTTCGGTTTTAGGGTTCATGATGTTTGACTTCTCAGTCTCCTGTTTCTGGATCTGCTGGTCATACGCTATGTTTTGGATAATCATTATCTTGTTTTTTCTCCATTGTCCTCGTCTATCTCAACATCTGGATTAAGCCCCGGTTGTATTAGGTTGCTCTAAACCATATATCTCTAAATCCCCATGTGGTTTAGTATTCGAAATCATGTAATCTCTGATCTACGAAATGTAATCATGTTTAACCTCTTCTAATTCTTGCTTCGAATCTCAGGATGAGATTCTTTCTAGGGGGGTTGGTTGTAACACCTCTGGTGTTACGAGCTTGCTTAGCACCAAGATTTAGACCTAAGAGGATTTAGCGAAATGATTTTCTTGGATTTTAAAATTTAACTTGGGTTTTGAAAAACAAATGCTATTGCGCGTTCGTAGCCGCTCGTTTCACCTACACTGCCATAGCCGGCAGAGCCACACGACGCCATTGTGTTCGGCTGCAGCGTGCTCCCTCGCGTCCTTGTTTGGGAGCGCTTTAATGGATGTTTTGCTGAGCTGGCTGCCTTCGTGTCCCACCAGGTTTGAGTCATCCTGTCTATGCATTTGAGGGACGGTGGTGCCTCATCATTTTCTCGCTTGTACTCGACCTCAACTTAATTAGCAGAGCGCTCTCACCTTGGTTCGTCTAGATCCGGTCGGGCTGCAGCCGCTTTTCACGCTGCCCGCACGTGGCCTTGCTCCCGCCCAGCTCGGTGTCATTACACCGAGGTGACCGTGCCGAGCAGGCTAGGCCACCTCTGAGCTACTGCTGTCATGTACTACTTTCTCTCCCTTTCTTTTTCTGCAGCCGAGGAGAGACACCCCAGTTCCTGCTTGCCCACCCCGCTGGCCCTCTGTTTCTTTGCTTGCCACCTACACCGGGATGCCGTTGCCGTTGCCGGTGCCTCCTCGCTCTTCCTCTTACGCCGCTCTTCCCTACCCCTGTCTGCCCCTGTCTCTGCTTGCTCTGCCGAGCCGAGCATCCACCAGGGTTGCGCTCGCAGTCGCCGGCCCTCCCTCATGAGCGCACGTGAACCCCTCGGCTCCGCGCTGGAGCTACAACCAGTAGCACTGCCCTGTCCATGCCAGTATGGCTTCGCCGCATGTAGCTCCACTTGCCTCGAGCCGCACGCAGCTCCGCCTCGCCTCGAGCCTCCTCTGCGCCACCGTCGCCGCGCCGCGTTTCCCATGCAGCCGCGCCCGTGGCTCGCGGCTCCTGGCGACCTCCAGCGCAGGCTCAGTGAGGTCAGCCAACTCATCCGTGCCTCGCAGTGCCCTACCGTGGGTGGCCATCTGTTCTGGTGTGCCGCCTTCCCTGCTGCGGTCGTGCGTGGTCGCTGTGCCGTGCCCCACCCATGGCCCGTGCTGAGCCTGCTGCTCCACAGCGCCGTCCCACCCAAGCGCTCCTCCACGTGTAGCACCGACGCCCCTCCTCTTCCTCCTCGTGTACGTGTGCCGCCGCTACAGGAGCACCCTTGTCGTCGCTCGCCTGGCCGGCATGACCGCCTCCATGGCTCATGCGGGCAGGCTGCCGGGGGGCGGCTCTGGTCTTGCCACGGCCAGCCGTGGCCGCACGGGCTTCCGTGCACCTCGCCGGGGGGTTTCCTGCCGCCGCCGTACCTTCCCTGGCTGGGATTGATCGCCGGCCGAAGCTCCTCTATGCCTCTGCTACGCCTTAGGAAGGAGCCAAGGTGAGAATATTGAAATAGAGAATTTTCAGGGTTCCCGACGCAATAACTGTGACTCATATAAACAGTAGCGTACCAAATAGATAGAAGCATGGGGACGTTTTTGCAAAATTGCCAGGCCGGTTTGGGCAGGCCACGCGTGGGCCGGCTTGCTGGGCCGCTTGCGTCCGCGAACTGGGTTGGCCGGTCATCATCGTCCGCGTGCTGGGCCGGCTTGTGCCGCCCCACGCCTGGGACGCAGCCTGCGCGCCTGGGTCGCCCGCGCGCCCGTTGGGCCGGCCTATCGCCACCACGCCATGGGCCGCTCGCTGGTCCGGCCTGCTGCGCGCGTGGCCGCTCCACGCGGGCCGCGTTGGGGCTGCTGGGCTGCTTAGCGGCCGTCGGTCCTTTCGTTCTAGAAAACGATTAGCTAATTTAGTTTCGAAAATAAACTTATAAAATCAATATAAATTTATATAGTTGTCCAAAAATTATGAAACTAATTTTGTTAAGTTTTTAAAATCATGATCTATCTAATAGTGTATTTTGTTCGCATAGGTTCAGTATGTTTTTAGGATTTCTCTAATTATTTTAACATGCTTAATATTGTTAAAAGGTGAACATGTAGGAATTTCCGTGATAAATCGGTGATAGTATTAACACTAAAATTTTTACAGTAAATTACTAATATTATTAGCTGCTCACTGTAATTTTTGTAGCCCCAGAATAATTAGTTTGCTAGATAGATAATGATGCCATATTTTGAATAAAGATTAAATCGATAGAACAGAATAACGAAACAACTTGGGTTTGTATAACTAAAACACTTGTTGGGAAAGACACCTTTCTTGACGATGTTGATGCGTTGATTAGTATGTTAGTCATTAGAGCTAGCTTGTTAGTTCATAGTATGTACTTTGTTTTAAGAGTTGTTGTTGCCTTGTTAATTATCTGTTGCATCATTTGCATCAATGCATATCATGTAGGTACAATGATGGATCAACGGATCAATTGAAGGATGATTGGGAATCTGAAGATGGTGTAATTGTATTCTCTCCAGGAGATGATGCAATGGGCTTTCTATTTAGTTGATGGTGGATGATCTGAAGATACAGATACTAACTTTTTAGTATATATCTTACCCAGGCAAGCCACGGTGCATAACCTCTACTTTTCTACACTTTCAATTATGTTTGTGCATTAAGTTTTAAGGAGTTGATTGAAACCCACTAGCATATATAAATCTTTATCCTATAAGTCTTACTAGTATGACATGATCGTGTAGATTGGTATGCTACATGACTCCGATAGAAGTCGAGTGATTGCCCGTCACTCGCGAGAGATAGGAAATATATTACTGTATTATTATCACTTGGAATATATAAAATGGTGAAAAGAAAAATAGAGACCGGGCAGGGATAGGGTTTGGGTATTGGTGGGTGTAAGAGGTTGTATCCTGCGGCCAACGGGGTCTAGCTTAGTTACACTTTTTCCCTGTCTATGTCAGTTAAGGACCTGCCATTGCAATGGACGCTAGGCAAGTCACAGATTTATTATCCCGAGCGCATACTTGGGTATGGACGCAGGAAAGACTTGTTACTCTCTTGTCATGGGTTCCGGCTCTTTTCGGATCGACTTTCTGGGTGGTTTTTGGGTGGAGGTCCTTGCATCGCACTGAGTCCAGGACTCAGGGGCAGGGGCTTGGATTTCAAGTTTGGACGGGACCTAGACCTCATGAGAGGAGGGTAGTGGGTTGGTCCTGCTTGTGCCTGGGGTATAAGCGGGGCGTGTGTTTCGGGGTACCCAGCTGGGCTCATTGATTCACGAATCGCCGCCGTGTCGGTACGACTTGTCTAAACTCTAGCACCGTAGTAAGAACTAGAAGATGAAAGATGGTAAAAGGAAATCTGATTGCGTACCACCTGCTTGAAAGTAGCACAGGTGCTTACATAGAATGGCTAGTTAATGAACTAAAGATGACTACTAATAAAATTGAATATAAGGACGTACGCTTAGTAATGCTTTCTGCAGATGCAATAAACCCACAAGCCAGATAGCCTTGCATATCCTTGGAGCCTTTTCTTTCCTCCTATCGAGTAAGGTCTTGCTGAGTACAATTAAGTACTCAGGGTTTTATTTCCCCCTGTTGCAGGTGACAGGTGGATGCTAGAGCTGACCCTAGTGTGTGGATTCCTTCTGGTGGGCTCAAAGAGAATTCCTTTATGCTGCGAGCATAGTTTTTATTTATAACACTTATGAAATGTTTTCATAAATAGAAGTTTTATAATCTGTTGTCATAATATATATATCAATGCTTCATCATGTCAGAAATAGATATTTATTTCCGCTGTAATTCTGATCACATGTTTATATTTCCACTGTTAAATTAAATTGTTCATAACTCTGATAACATGATCATATTCCGCTATTATTAATAATAAATATTATACTCGGATGTTGTATTAAAAGTGATGTAAGAAATAGTTAAAATGTTGTAGGTTTTATTCTCTCATTTGTGATCCTGATGGGAAAATGTGGACTTTCGGGTTCTCCCCTGGGGTGTGCCCGATGGGACCGTGTAATTTGGTGTCCTCCTTTGGGTACTTAGTGTATAATGGAAGACGAGGACTCCTAGCAGGCATTAGATTAGGCGGTTCTGCCACACTGAGCAGCACTGCTACTCGAGTAGCATTGCTGGTCACTCAAGCAGCACTGCTGCTCACAGAGACACACGAGTTCACAGTTCAAAATTTGCCCAAAGAAAAGTAGGTCGAGTGAATTACTGATGTTCCTGGGATAGTGTAGAGCCTATTCCACCACCTGAATGTTAGCGGAAGTGCACGAGCAAGTAGATCAGCACCAAACCCAGAATCACCATAAACACAAATATAGCAATGCAAATAACAAGAACACAAGTGAGACACCAATTTATCCTGTGGTTCAGCTCGTCACTAAGGCTGGCCTATGTCCACGTTGTTGAGGAAGCCACTAAGGCTTTGGTCTCTTTCATCCTTGTCCTCATTCTCAAGTCAAGAGAATGAACTCTTGAGATGATGGGTGATTTTACTAGATGATTAGGGTGATTACAAACCTCCCAAGGCTGTCACACAAGTTGGCAAGCTACACGAGCGACGCTCTAGCCAGCTAGGATTAAGCTCCAAGAGTAACAAACATAATCCACCAGCTTGAACGTGAACCATGCTCTAGGAGATGGAGATCAGTTGGGGCTGCTCTCTAATGCAGTTTGGAGGCTCAAACTCTCATGGATTTGCAAGGGAATCAAAGGGAGAAGCTTGAGGGGCTCCAATGGTCAGTGAGGGGGAGAGAGCTGCTCTGGTCGCACTTGGGAAGGGAATGGTCGAGATGACCGTTGGGGTGGAGCAGGGGAGTGTTAAAATACCCCAGCACTCAACGGTCAATTTAAGTCGCGGCAGTGCTTCTTGCTCATGCGGCACTGCTGCTCAGCCACAGACAACCAAGAAGATGGAGTGAAAGGCTTCCTGTCTTGGCTAGAAATTGAGGGTATCTTGGTGGGTATTTGAGCACATGGTTACACATTAAAGCTTGCGCATTGTATCCCCTTTGTAGTACGGCTTTTTCTAAACTCAAATTCAAAGTATAAAATAATTAAGCACCTTTGAGTTGGTCACCGTGTTGTAATTGGGGGCTCCACCATCGAATGTATTGTCCTCATTCTCAATATCACTTCATAATATCATGACTCTTGATAGTTTCCTTCTTCATGCTTCCAACTTGGTCAATATGAGTTAACTATCAATTTCTTCTTGCTCATGCAAAGCAAGCTATTATTGAGATCAATCCAAAGTCATCAACTCATATCTCCTTTACCATTTGACAAACATGCTTGCTTTCTCATGATACTATAATGTCCCACAACATAGAAGCTATTTTGTCAACTCCATTTGCATTTCTGTCTATTTCTTGAACTAGATTTTTTTCATGATCTTTCAACACAACAATACACAACTTTGGCCTTCGTTTGAACACTATGTAGAATACCATCGAGTTTGCTTTCTTGTTCAACCTTCGATACACTTAGCAAACTCGTTAGACCTTCAATTGTGTTATCATTCAATTTACCAAAACCCACTAAAGGGCTAGATGCACTTACAGTTGGCAGTTTTTTCCCCTAATTTTATTGAGGTTTAATTTTTTAGCCCTCAAAGCTATTGGTTTTAATTTGTGGTAGTCAATATGATGATAGTGCAGCATATATATGTGCTCACCTTTTTCTTTCCCTAGCGTTCATCTATATATGACAATATATTTTTGCAAAGCCCCACCAAATTCTCCTACACGATGGAGCAGAATGGAGGAATTGTGGGACCGGCCTTTCTGTTGCATGCGAAGAAGCAACTGGTATGCCAATTCTGGTTATCGTATTTTTCATGCTGTACTTAGTGCTTCTCTGGATTAAACTGAAACATATAAATTGGTAATACATCAAACTTAAACATAAATGGCTCTGGTGTGGTGGTCGGTTACCACCCAGCTTGCTGGGAATTTTTGCTGTTTGTACAGAAACGGATAGTGTGTTCTCTGTATGCTTGGAATTTTGTTTGTAGTATGCATGTATGTGATGTATGCATGATAAGAAAACGAAAACAATCGGTTTGCAGATGGTCGCGCATGTGATTGTCTGGTCAATTGGCCAACGTGTGATCATCGACAGCTTTGGTATTGAGACCTGCTAGTAGCTAGGGACATGCACATGCGATGCGTGCCAAGATGAACTAGGTCGATCGTGTCTACACACGCGATTGCGTGCTATAGCATCTCCCTTGGTACGCTTTTGTGGCGGTGAAGCTTGCGACCTGACCAGTTCGTTGCTCGTGCGGCCCGCCTACATACAAACTTCACCGCTACCGCACGAGATTGACAGCACAACCAGAGAATGTGTCAACGCAGATTCGGAACTGTTTGGAAGACTTGTTTTATTCAATTCCTCATGTTCCTGCATGCATTGTACTCGTATATACCGGCCAGTAATGAAATATATAATGCATAGCTGGCCTGTAATTCGTTTCAAAAAGAAAACAAATTAAAAGAAATGCAGCTGGAAGCACGAATGCAAATTATATAGACGCATTGTTGTTGCCTGCCTCACACACTCCAACGACCTACTAGAAAGTTAGCAGAGGGCTCAAGCACGGAGAAGCTAGCTAGCTGCTTCCAATGCATGCATGGTGGGTAACGCCTGGCAGCGCCTGCCGTTGCAAAATCAACAAACATTGCGCCGTCTTAATCAAGCTCAAATCCTTTCTTTCTTTCTTTTTTCCCCTTCATTCATGAGTATATATAGTCCGGCCCCACCAGCCACCAATTCCTTAAATATTTTAAGTATTTGTTATTACATCGATCGTGTCTTGGAATATAGCACCCTGATGAAATCAAATGTTTTCGTGTATATGTTATGCCAAATAAAAATGTCATAGGATGTGCAACGCGTGTCCTTACTATCTGACTCGGCCTTCATCCAGATTAAGCTGATGATTTGCAAATTAAATCAATTCTAACTCAGGGTATCACCAACTGATAACTAAGCTCACACATAATCTCGCTCACTCGATCAGCAACTTAGGGTTTTAACCGGCAGACTTCAATACTTAGCTAACAGCTTTGGTGGTCAGGTGGCTTCTCCTACAAAACGTTTGGTAGGATTCCTCCGGACGAGCCAGAGCTGGAGCTAGGGAGAAGCCCTACCAAATAAGCCCTAAGTAGGAGTGACATTAATGATATATTTTTTCTAGATTTGCCACTATTTGCTACGTTTCTTCTTTAACATTACTCGGTCATGGTCTGTGACGTCGTCCCCGCTCCATCCACCTGCTTCGTGTTCGATGGCTCTCGATCGTTAAACCTATCGCCGCCACCCACCATTACCTTGACCCGACCACACCAGGCTATTACATTGACACTCTTATCCTTGCCCTGTCTAACAACCTTCCTCCACTTCTCAAACGATGGTGCCACTGCCACCTCGCCCTCGCTGCCCCATGTCCACCACCACCGTTGGTTTGGCCTCTACCCCTAGATTCATCAGATTTTCTTCTAAGCCCACCCAAGACCTTGAATCTGGTTTGAACCCTACCCAGATGAGCGAAAAAAGGTTTATAGACCTAGGTGAGAAGTGTTGGAAAAGTTTAAGGACTCACAACGCAATTCACTCTTACTTATTTATAAGTGCCACTTATTGATTTCTCTAGATGTCTATATGATGTTTCTACAGAGTCATTGATGTCAGATGACATCAGTACTTGTATAGTGGATCCTCTCCTAGTAGCAAAGGTAGAGGGAAGACAACATACCCTTCGTCTCAGATTGAATACAATTATAGCATAATGTCATGTTTAAGTATTTTAATTAATTTCGACCAAATATAAATTAAAATTTATCAGTATTTATGATATCAAATTAATATTATTAGATTAATAATTACGAAATATATTTTCATAATAAATTTATTTGGAGCAATAAATGTAAATATCATTCACTAGAAACTTGATCAAACATGAACCATTTTGGTCCCGTTCGTTTATTTGAAAAAAAAAGTCAAACACTGCTCCAAATTTGATTTGTTGTGAGAAAAACAACATTAAATTCTGAAAAAACAAGTTGAAAAGTATGGATTATAAGAGAAGCGAGCAGGGCCAAGCGGCACACAACTCGTAGTTGTATTTTTTTATTTAACTTGGGCACGATGAATCATGATCCAACGCTTCAAAAATCAGGTGTCCTTTTGGCTCTAAAACACTCCACGTCAGAGTGGACAAGTTCAAATAGTTTAATATCGTGACATATGTCGGACTGAAAAGGTCCTAGGATGCATGCATGCTTCTCTGACCGACTCCGCCTTCATCCTCTGTCAAAACTCCAAACACAACACAACTCCTGCATCACATCAAAAGAAAATAACACTATCATGGCACCTGGTCTCAAGAAATATTAGTATTTCATTTTACACTATACGAGAGCAGTGAAGAGCGTGAGATGGCAGTTTCCTCCCTCGCTCGATCCTGTCCCTTTCCTTCGTCTCCCGCCCTCCATCATTTGATCATTTCTTCTTCGTCGTCGCCGTCTCACGCGCTGCTCGATCTCATCACATTCCTCCGTCCTCCCCCTCGCCTGTCTCCATCAACGCGGCTCCGACGCCGTCACGCGCACGTACATAATGAACATAAAAGCTGGCAAGCATTCACTCCCACGCTAAAGCTGCTCCGCCACCGCGCTCGCCTGCCTCGGCTCAGTCAGCGCCATCCGCCATGGCCGACCGCGTCCACTCCATGCCATCTCCCTCCTCCTCCCCGCTTCCACCTCCGCCAGGGCGACGGCGACCCGACCACCACCATCACCAACAATCCGACGCCGACCCCGACCCCGCGGCAGCGCCGGCCACGGATGAGACGACGCCGCTGCACCCGTCCTTCTTCCACGACCGCCCGCTCGCGCTCTCGCCGCCGCCAGGCACGTACATCATCCAGGTGCCGAAAGACCAGGTCCTCCGCTCGCCGCCCCCGGACCGCGCGCGACGCTACAATAAGCTAGCCGGCCGCCCCGCGCGGCGCCGCCGCCTCCGCCGTGCGTGCTGCCTCTCCTGCGCCGCGCTCCTCGCCATCCTCGCCGCCGCAGCCGCCTTCGCAGGCGCCGTCTTCCTCATCTTCCGCCCGCGCGCGCCGTCCTTCTCCGTACCCTCCTCGCTCTCCATCCGCGGCCTCGACGCCACCGCCCTCGCCTCGCCGCCCACCGCCGGCCTCTCCCCCGCGCTCGACGCTGCCGTGCGTGCCGACAACGGCCGCAACGGGAAGGTGGGCGTGGAGTACCGCGCCGGCGGCGACGTCGCGGTGTCCTACGCCGGGCAGCGGCTCGCGGCGGGCCCGTGGCCCGCGTTCCGCCAGGCGCCGCGGAACGTCACGGTGGTCGCGTCGCCCATGAGGGGCCAGGGCGTGCGCCTCACAGACGCGCAGAGGAGGCAGCTCGCCGCCGACCGGGCCGCCCGCGCCGTGCCGCTCACGGTGGAGACGAGGGTGCCCGTGCGCCTGCGCTTTGGGAAGGTGCTCCGGACGTGGACCGTCGACGTCAAGGTCCGGTGCGAGGTGGCCGTCGACAGGCTGGACGGGAACGCCGCTGTGGTGAACAGGGGGTGCAGGGTCAGGGTCAAGCCGCTCTGGTGGTGGTGGTGATCGCCGCCTCCGCCGGCGATCGTGTTCATACACGTTTGACGTTGTTAATAATGCCGCCTAAACATAAACGGCTAGTAATTATTAATTACAGTACTGCTGAGTATAGTATTTATATTTATTTACCTGTGAAGCAGGGCCTGTTCGGCTGGTATTAAAGCCAGCTGAAGCTAATTTATTATGAGAAAAAAGTACTGTAGATTCTGGCTGATAAGCTGGCTGATAAGTTTAAACGAACATGCCCTAAATTGATTTCTTAAGAAGGAAACTTTTTTGGGGGAGTGTGCTGACTGCTCCATCTGTTGCATATGTAAAATGGTGAAATTATATTATATAGATAACTTTAAGCTACTGTGCCGAGAAAAGTAAATATTTTTGGATCATTATATAAGTCTACACAAATATTATACTTACTCAAGAGATCTATACCTCAAAAGATGAACGCCCCAAGGACGAATGGCAGCTCGTATTGTACCAAAATTTGGCCATTGAAATCCATTTGAGCCACTTCCGAGGACAGGAATGCACAAAGCAGCGCAAGTAAGTCTCCAGACACTAGTTGACCTTTTCAGTCTGCCCGTCGGACTGCGGTGGTATGCGGAGCTCATACAGAGAGTAGTGTTGGCAAGCTTGAACAGCTCCTTCCAGAAGGTGCTTGTAAAGACCGGATCTCGGTCTGAGATGATATGTGTTGGCATGCCATGTAAACGGAAGATATTGTCGAGGAATGCTTGGGCAACCCTTGGTGCTGAGTATGGATGCGGGAGGGAAACAAAGTGGGCGAACTTACTAAACTTGTCCACGACGACCATGATACAATCAGCATTGCCCGAGCGGGGAAGACCATCAATGAAGTCCATTGATATCACTTGCCACGCTTCAGTAGGTACCGGCAGTGGAGACAGAAGTCCTGGGTAACGAACTCGATCGGGCTTCGCCTGGGTACAGATTGAACAGGAGGAAACGAAGTGCTTGATGTCATTTTTCATTCCCCGCCAAGCAAATAGCTTCTTGATCCGACTGTGAGATACAGGGAACCCAGAGTGGCCTCCTACGGCGCTGTTATGCAGAGCAGTGATAATTCGGTGCTGCATTGGCTTGTTGTCGCCTATCCAGACTCGACCTTTGTACCTGAGGATGCCGCTGTTCAAAGTATAAGGTGGCCTGGACTGGGAGGAAGCAGCCAGTTCCTGCACTAGGCGGGAGGAGAATGGATCATTGTCATAACCAGCAGACACCTCTGTCAGCCAAGACGGAGAGGAATAAGAAATAGCCGCCAATTGAGTTGGGGGAGATGGGTGTCGTGACAATGCATCCGCAGCAAGGTTAAGGCACCTGGTTTGTAGACAATGCGGTATTGAAGACCCGCGAGCTTTGTGTACATCTTAAGTTGCCAGGGAGTATGAAGCCTCTGATCTGTTATATGCATCAAGCTTCGCTGGTCAGCGAAGATTGTAAATTCAGCATGTTGCAGATATGATCTCCACTGTTCGACTGCCATAAGGATTGCCAGGTATTGTTTTTCATAGGTGGACAAGCCGCGAGTGCGGGGACCCAGTGCCTTGCTGACAAAGGCTAAAGGATGTCCATCCTGAAGTAAGACTGCCCCAACTCCTGCAACGCTTGCATCAGTTTGAAGCTGAAACGGCTTGGCAAAGTTTAGCAATGACAGCACTGGGGCTGTAACCAGAGCATTCTTCAAGGCAGCAAATGCATCTGAATGTACTGATGTCCAGATGAAGAGAGTCCTGTCAAGGGCGTCGGGCTCTAGGGTAGCCGGCCCTCGACTACGGAGTTCGTAGTCTCGTTCCGTCGTCTAGGGTGAGGTTTTCCTCCTCAGCAGTCCTAGGCTTGTTTGAGAAGAGATGGAAGATTAGATGATAATATATTACTTATCCCATAAGGGTTCTCCATACAATAATATATAGCCTGTGGCTTTCTAATAAAAGGAAACAAACTCTTCTAATAAAAGGAAACAAACTCTCCTAAATAAAAGGAAATAAATCAAACTGAAATTCCTGCTGCCTCCGCGCGCTCCGCGTCACAGCGCACGTCGCGAGCGCGCCTCCTCCTCTCGTACGGATGGCCCCACATGACATCTCTCCCCCCCTCGACTACCAACGCGTCCTCGAGCTGGAATGCTGGGAACTTGTCGCGAAAGGAGTCAAGATCCTCCCATGTCGCCGATGCAGCGGGCTGACCCTTCCAGTGGATGAGGACCTGGCGAACGCCGCGGGCGACGCGAGCACGCACCGCGCAGTCGGGTTCTGGAACCACAGCTCCGTTGTGGACGGTTGGAAGGGGGGCGGTGCCGCAGGTGGTTCGCCTACCCACTTCTTGAGAAGTCCGACGTGAAAAACGTCGTGCAGACGGGCGCGTGGTGGCAAGGCGAGGCGGACGGCCACCTCATTGATGATCTCGGTGACGCGGTATGGCCCGAAGTAGCGAGGCTTCAGCTTGCCTTTGGGCGCCTCTGGCAGTGACGCAACTAGACAATGGCGAAGGCGGAGCAGGACCCAATCGCCCACGGCGTAGGAGACATGGCGATGCTACCGATCGTAATGGAGCTTCTGCACAGCTTGGGCTTGCTCCAACCTGTACCGGACGTCTGCTAGAAACTCGTCGCGCTCGGCCATCATCTGGGCCACAGCAGCCACACGCATGTCCCCCGGCTCATAAGACCGGATGGTAGGAGGGTCGTGGTCGTAGACCACCCGGAACGGCGTGTCGCGCAGGGACGTCCGATAAGCTGTGTTGTAGGTGTACTCAGCCCACGAAAGCCAGCGAAGCCACTGGCGAGGACGGTCGCCGGTGAAGCAGCGAAGGTACATGGGGATGACGTGGTTTGCCGCCTCCGTTTGGCCATCCGACTGCGGATGAAACGCCGCCGTCATATGCAGCTTGGTACCCATGAGCCGCATCAGCTCCTTCAAAAACACGGAGGTGAACACCGGGTCGCGGTCAGACACCATGGACTGCGGCATTCCATGAAGGCGTACGATGTCGGTGAAGAACGCCTGAGCCACAGATTCTGCCGAATACGGATGGGCGAGGGGGATGAAATGGCAATACTTGCTGAAGCGATCCACCACCGTTAAGATGACGGACTTCCCCCGGACACGTGGCAACGCCTCCACGAAGTCTAGACCGATGTCCGCCCAGACCGCCGTCGGAACCGGCAAGGGCAGCAGCAACCCTGCGGGGTGAAGATGTTCCGACTTGTACCTTTGACACATGGCGCAGGTACGCACGAAGTCTTGGACGAGACGGCGCATGTCGGGAGAGTGGACGTCCCGCCGAAGGCGATGCAAGGTGCGTTGCACCCCTTCGTGACCGTCGTCGTGCACCGCGACCAGGAACTCGGCCACGAGCGGCGATGCCGGTGGCACGTACAGCCGGCCATCATATGTCACCAGGTCGTCGGTGAGAGCCCACGGCGCGCCGTGCGAACCCGCAGTAAGCTCATCCCGGAGTGCGCGCAAGGCAGGGTTAGTCGCCTGAGCCTGACGCAGGCGGTTGATGAAGTCGAAACGTGGAGCGGAGACGGCCATAACAGCGCCGTCTGTGTCGCGGCAGGAGAGAGCGTCCTCCACCGTGTTCAGCACGCTTGGCTTGTATTCCACCGTGAAGTCAAACCCGAGCAGCTTCCCGACCCAGTGGTGTTGCGGAATCGTGGCGAGGCGCTGGTCGAGTAGGAACTTCAAGCTGTAGTGGTCCGTGCGCACGGTGAAGCGATGTCCCCACAGGTACGGTCGCCAGTGTCGAATGGCGTGGACGAGACCAATGAGTTCCCGCTCGTAAGCAGCGAGAGAACAATGACGACGTGCCACCGGTCGGCTGAAGTATGCGATGGGATGCTTGTCTTGGATCAGCACCGCCCTGAAGCCGTGAGTGGATGCGTCTCACTTGACGATGAACGGCCGTGTGAAGTCTGGGAGCGCCAAGACTGGCGCCGAGGTGACCGCAGCTTTGAGGGCCTGGAAAGCCGTAGCGGCGGTGTCGTTCCAGGTGAAACCGTCCTTCTTGAACAGTGCCGTAAGTGGAGCCGTGATGGCGCCGTAGTCATGGACGAACTTGCGGTAATAACCTGCAAGGCCCAAGAACCCCCACACTGCACGAGCTGAATGGGGTTGGGGCCAGGCGGAGACTACCAGCACCTTGTCGGGATCCATGGCGACGCTGGCATCGGAGATGACATGGCCCAGGTAGGCAATGGAGCGCTCGCCAAAAGCGCATTTGGAGCGCTTGACGAAGAGCCGGTGCTGCTGCAGCATGGCGAAGACGACCCGTAGGTGGCGCAGGTGATCGGCCTAGGAAACACTGTAGATCAAAATGTCATAAAAATACCAAGACGAAGCGACGCAGGAAGGGCCTTAGCACGTCGTTCATCAAGGCCTGGAATGTTGCTGGGGCGTTGCACAGCCCGAACGGCATAACCAGGAACTCGTACAGGCCGTCGTGGGTGCGGAACGCCGTCTTGGCGATGTCATCGGCGCGCATGCGGACCTGGTGATAGCATGAGCGAAGATCGAGCTTGGTGAAGAACTTGGCGCCATGGAGCTCGTCAAGGAGCTCGTCGACGACGGGGATGGGGAAAGCGTCTTTAACGGTGATGGCGTTCAGGGCGCGGTAGTCGATGCAGAACCATCATGATCCGTCAACTTTCTTGACGAGGAGGACAGGCGAGGAGAACGCTGAAGAGCTCCAACGAATGAGCCCCTGGTCCAGCATGACGGCGCACTGGCATTCAAGCTCATCCTTGTGTGTCGCCGGGTAGCGGTAGGGGCGCACCGCGACCGGCTGTGAGCCCGGGACAAGAGTGATGCCATGGTCCCGGGATTGGAGCGGCGGTAGGCCGCGAGGCTCGGCGAAGACGTCGTCGAAGGACGCGAGCAGCTCGTCTAGCAGGACCGGTGAGGCCGTGGTGGTGTGAACGGCGGGCGCCGCGGCCCCAGGGGCCCCCTGCCAGCAGACGGACTGGCCCTGCCGCTGGAACGTCATGGACCGGTCACCGAAATCCCACAGGATAGGCCCGAGCGTCGCTAACCACTGGGTGCCCAACACCACGTCGTAACCTGCAAGTGGCATAACAAAAAGATCGACGTGGAAGAGATCGCCGTGGATGGTGACCGCAGCCTGGTGGATGACGCCCACGCAAGACACCCGTTCGCCGTTTGCCACTGTAGCCGTGAGGCGAGGCCGATGTTGGAGAGGTAGGCCAGTGTGCTGCGCTGCAGACTCGAAGATGAAATTGTGAGTAGATCATGAGTCCAGAAGCGCGATGAGGGGGTTGCCGCCAATGACGACGTCGAGCTGCATGGTGTCGGTGAAGCGGACACTCGCAATGGCATGAAGGGAGAAGAGGGGCGACTCTGCCTCCGCGGTTGCTGGTTCCGCGGCGTCGGGCGGATCCTTCCCGTCCTCCATGGCGCCGTCTAGTAAGAACAGCGCTGCTTGACGCGCGGTTGTGACCGTGGCGAATTTCGTCGCAGATTGTAGCAGAGGCCCAGCCCGGCGGCGTTCTTCCCGCCGACCGCGGATGTAGCGCTGATTGGCCGGCCCTCCATGGTGACGGTGTTCGGCCCCGGAGGATTGGCCCCGGTGAGTGCGAAGCGGCCAAAGCGCCTATGGAGGAGTGGCTAACACCCCCTTGTCGCCTGCTTTCATGAAGCCGGCGCGCAGATCTTTGCTCCGTAACTCCAGCTTGCGAGCGAGACTCATAGCGCCGGCAGGAGTCTGCGGATTGTGGACCTCGACGTCAAGACTGAGCGGCGTCTGGAGGCCCCCAGTGAAGAGCTAGACGCGCTGTTCCTCATCGAGGCGGCCGGCACGGGGTAGGAGCGCTTGAAAACGGTCCTGGTACTCCACGACAGTGCTGGTGCGCTTGCACGAGGCCAATTCGTGGAGGGGATTAGAGCGCAGCGGCGGTCCGTAGCGAAGATGGAGAAGGTCCTTGAAGCGGCGCCATGATGGAATGCCTTCGTCGGCCTGGACCTGAATGTACCACATCTGGGCGCCCTATTCCAAGTTGTAGGAAGCCATCCACACTTTCTCTTCCTCCATGATCCGCTGCTGGTGGAACTAGGATTCGCACCGGTTGATGAAGATCAACAGGTCGGACTTGCCATCATAGCGCGGAAAGTCAAGCTTTTGGAACCGCGGCGGCCGATCTTGGTGGTGCTCCCCCGATCCAGAGTGTGCCGAGGATGACGATCCGCCCGGCGGCGTGCGCGCGGCGTCCAGGCGCTGGATGGCCTGGGCGTTGGCCTCCACGGACGTCTAGAGGGTTCTGATGGACGCGACCAGGGAGTCCAAGGTTGCCTGCAGGGCAGCGTTGGTGGCGGTGTTGTCGGCCATGGCGTCGATGCGAGGCAAGGGTGACGGTGCGGCGGCTGTAGGTGGTGAAGGGGCACGGGATGAATTGGATCGCCTAGACCGTGATACCAGGTTGTCAAGGGCGTCGGGCTCTAGGGTAGCCGGCCCTCGACTACGGAGTTCGTAGTCTCGTTCCGTCGTCTAGGGCGAGGTTTTCCCCCTCAGCAGTCCTAGGCTTGTTTGAGAAGAGATGGAAGATTAGATGATAATATATTGCTTATCCCATAAAGGTTCTCCGTACAATAATATATAGCCTGTGGCTTTCTAATAAAAGGAAACAAACTCTTCTAATAAAAGGAAACCAACTCTCCTAAATAAAAGGAAACAAATCAAACTGGAATTCCTGTTGCCTCTGCGCGCTCCGCGTCACGGCGCACGTCGTGAGCGCGCCTCCTCCTCTCATCGGACGGGCCCCACATGACAAGTCCCTTCTTGAGAAGATCGGTGAGCGGCCGAGAGCAAGCAAAATAAGTGAAGTGGCGAACGAACTTCTCTGTAATAGTGAGGCTAGACCAAGGAAGGCTGGAGTTGTTTAACATCCTTGAAATTTGAGGCCGAGAGGTTGATTGAGTCGATTTTGGAGGGATCGGTTGCAATGCTGTTGGACCGACCACATGGCCTGTGTATGAAGCACTCTCTGGCCAAAAGAACACATGGAAAGCTTGATCTCGCCACTTATCATTGGACATGCAGAGAAAAGACTTCTTGAAGGTCTTTGAATGTGGTCTTCCCAAGAAGAGTCAGAATTAGAATGTCGTCGAAGAATACCAAAACACACTTATGAAGCAACAGTTTGAGAGTGGCATTCATGGCGTAACGATTTGAGCCTTGATCGGACCAAAGGCCATGACGGTGAACTCAAAATGTCCCGGTGGGTCCGAAAAGCGATCTTGTGTTCCGCCCCTGTGGCTAGCCTCGATCCGATTGAACCCACCCTCAAGTCCAAGCAGGAGAAGTATGTAGCAGAGGATAGCTCATCAAGTAACTCATCGATTCATGAAATTGGAAATTTAGTCTTGACCGTGAGAGCGTTGAGTGACGGTAATCAACATAGAATCGCCACGACCCGTCCTTCTAGTGAACTAAGAGCACCGGGGAGGAAAAGGCGCTGGAGCTCACTGAATAAGTCCCCTTGTAGCATATCTCGACACCTGAACCTCAATTTCAAATTTGAGTAGGAGGGAAGCAGATCGCCGAACGACCACAGTGTGCCCTGTGAATGAGGGAATTTTATGATCACATTGGTGGTGGGGAGGAAGTTCGGTTGGCTCAACAAAGAGGTGATGAAGGAATCTAACACTCATGAATCTCTGGGTGCACAGAGTCGAGGTTGCTTGACACTTTGTCGATGATATGACAAAGGCTGTAACATGGCACATGGAGCACTTGTCATCCCGAGATCCTTGAAGAGTGATATGCCTTGAACCATATGATATTGTCATTATCTTGTGTGTCCATCCACCTTCATTGGGGAGAAGGCTTGAAGCCAATCCATACCGAGAATCAAGTTGAAGGAGCCAATAGGTAGGAGCTTGAGGGTTGAGTGAAATTTGAAACCTTGAACCGACCACTCGGCATTTGGAATTTCGAAGAACATCGAATGGAGCTGCCATCGCCCACCGTAACCATCAAGGAGGAGCATGAGAGGGCGGACTCCGTGCACCACCGAGGCAAATGAAGAATGCGAGAAAGGAATGATCGCTGCCCGAGTCAATCAACACCAAGATTGGGCGCCCTGAATCTCTCCCATCAACTACATGGTACGTGGAGAGGCTGTCCAGTGAATCGAAGATGATGAAGAACATATAATCCTGTTTCGGTGGTAGTATGACCCCGGCTCGGAATCGCTTCTTCGAGAGATATCATAGTGGCAAATATCCCGGACTTCTTGCAACACATGTAGCTGGAGATTTTGAGCACACTGTGTCCCAAGACTCATTTTCTCGCCGCAATGAATGCACAAGCCTCGGGCCTTGCGGTTATGCGCAGCATAAAGGCGGACGATCGGTCATCAATCGAAGGGCGTTGGAACGACTTCTTGTCCTCATGAGGCTTCCTTTCATCACCCGGAAGTGTAAGAGTTGGGCGTGGGGCGGTAACAGCACAGCGCCTTTGCTCGCTCTTCTTGAATTCCGACGATGGCCGTGGTCCAGGCCTCCTCACGTATGAGAGCAAGAGTGCAAGCAAGATCGAGGGTCGAAGGCCTCGTAACTAAGATCACAGAGCGAATGTCATCGCGACCCGTCAATGAACACGGTGGTAAAGTATAGAGGGTCGCGATTTGAGGTGTAAGAAGAAAGTTGTTCGACAAGTGTGACGAACTTGTCGACATACTCGGAGACCGAGGATGTTTGGCGGATGTTGAATAGTTGGCGAAGGAGCAACGCAGTTGGTCGCGACTAAAGCGCTCATGGATCATAGCACGTAAAGCGTCCCAACCGACGTATTTGGTGAGTGCCGCTCCACCGACTGGAACCAGAAGGCAAATCTTTGGTGAAGCGCATGGTGGAAACACGAACCCGGACTAACGGATCAACAAAGATACATGTCGAAATAGTTTTTTGGCGCAGTAATCCAGAATTGGGGTTATCTCCGAACCGGGGAAATCGAATTTGGGAAGTTTGCCGAGAGGATTTGTGAAGGTGTATTGAACCGGAGTAATGTGGATTGAAAATTGGAGGAGGGTGCCGTGGTGGTGGAACATGAGGGTTGGGAGGAGGTGGTGGCGGCGGTGGAATAGGCTCCCTATGGTGGTGGAAGGTAGGAGACGAGCGCGGATCAACGACTCGAGTAAAGGAAAGCGACTGAGGAAGAGGATTTGAGAGCGTACCATTGGCCGGGGTCGGGGCTATGGTCATGTCTTCCCGGTGCCCGCTGGGCCAATCGATCGTTACTACAGCAGATGAACGCGCGGCGACCGACTCCGGGAACTGCATTAGGGCGGGATTGACGCCAGGCTGATGGGCGGGATTGATCCCCCGTCATCTCACGAACCGCCCGGTCCCAGTGCTTGGAGAGGCGACGTGTCTCGGTATGCATTTCGTCGAGCATCCCAACTACGCCCGGCTTCCAGTCATTGAGGGCAATAACGGCGGACTCGAGCGCGGCGACGCGATCATCCCGCTCGTCGCAGATCTCGGAGAAGCGAACCAGCTCGATATCGCCCATCCAGTACTCTAACTCGTTGACGCGCCCTTCGAAGTGTTGAGCCCACCCATCGGCCGCTTAGCGCGACTCGGTGTGGATGCCGCTGTGCGTCCTCGAGGACGGAGACGCGGCCGCAGATGTCGTCATGGTTCACCTTCACGGTTCCCTGCACTTCAACGAGCCACTGTTCCCATCGGGCGTCGATCCCGTCCAGCCGCTTGAGGATCTCATCGAAGGCCGACTTGACACACGGATCCATGGCGCCGCAAGTACGCTGAAGCCGGGTAAAGTGCTCGTGAGCGAGATCCGAATCCAGCGCGGACCCAGTGGCGGACGTGCCAAGGAAAGTGGCTCTGATACCAGGTGTTAGCGTCTCCCTCGCCGGCGACGAGAGGGAAGCCTGGAGGGGAAAAGGTAACAGAGAAGAGGAATAGGATTGAAGAAGGGGCAAAGGCTGGAGAGGCCGGCGACGGTAGTTTCTTCTTAGTTCATAGTTGGTTTCTTTTAACAGGTTTCAGGTATTACATATACCTTCACTCACTGATACACACAGGTCACATTTCCATTCTGGGCCAGATATCTTAGCAGGCCGGGTCTTCTTGCGGTTGCTGCGCCTGGGCCTTGGGCACTCGTCAGGACGTGGGATGCTGACAATGACGTTCCTCTAGTGGTTTTGTTTTTCTTTTTGAAAGATCAACTCGAGTGGATTGTAAGCTAGGCACTCTAAGTAAGGAAAGGTTATTCAAACGATCAACCCATGTCCAACAAAATCGTAAGCCTCACAGAGAGTAGAAAGTATTATGCAGTACCCGTCGTACTTTAGTCATCCAGAAATGAATCATATAGGTAAACAGTTTATCTCTTTATTTTCCCAAACACCAATAAATAGCTAGATATATATTTCAAAGGCAATGAAAAGAAATTAAGAAGCATTCTAGGCCAAGACAGCTTAAATGTGAACGAAACACAATCAATCTCAACAAAAATCCAACAAGCAGTACAATCATCACTCACTTGTTGTTGCGCCGCTTGGTCTTCGGGGCGGCCGCATCCTTCAAGCTTAACAACAGGGCAGCCACACCGGTCGCGGAAGAGCAGCGCGGCTCGGCCGTTTGGCGGCGCCATCCGGCGGAGCTCGGTGCGAAGGCACTCGTAGTCTGGGTTATTTCCGCACTGGCCTCCCTTCCACGGCAGCGCCTCGATCTCGCGCCACATGGATGCGTCGGCGCCGCCGACGGTGCTCCCGGCGCCGGCGCGGACGGCCTCCTCGGTCTGCAGCTGGACGTCGAACTTCAGCGCCTTCCGCAGGCCGCGGTAGGGAGCGGCAGGAGAGGAACGCGGCATCGGCGAGCACGGCCTCGGCGGCCAGGTAGGTCAACGCGGCGGTGGCGTAGGCGAGCGCGGCGACGGCGGGCGGCGTGGCGAACAGCGGGGAGACCGAGGAGGAGAGCGAGAAGAGCGCGAGCAGCAGGATGAGGAGATCGAGCGTGGCCGACGACGGAGTGTGCCTGCACGTCGTGCGTGTCGGCGGCGAGACGGAGATGTTGTGCCCGAGGAGCGGGAGGAGGAGGACCGCGGCGCTGCTGCTGTGGAGGCGGCAGAACGGTGAGGGGAGAGGAATGGCCGGAGCATGACGCGTCAGGCGGCGGCGCGCGTCGGTCTCGCGCGCCGGCGAAGTGGCGGCCACTTGTGTCTGTTGTAATCTGTCACTTGTGTCTGTTTGTGGTGGATAATTATTTTTAACTTCGTAGAGTTAAAAAGTGTTTTTACGGCATTTTTTTAGAAGCTCTGTCAAATCTATGGATCTAGCCCTTAGATCTAAATTTCCGCTGATCTAGATTTTATCGGGCCAGGTGTTTGACTAAAAAAATCGTACAGTGAAACCAATGGGCGCGCGTCTCCTGCTTGTTATATAAACCAATGGGCCGGCCCATTATGGCCCCTAGATGCCCTATTCACCCTTCCCACCGTCATCCCTTCTTCTTTTGGAACTCCTGCCTACCTAGATGCACCATACTGACAGGGCCATTCAGTACCACATCTACGGAGCCCCGGCCCAAGACCAGGGCGAGCGGTGCGGCCGCCGTGGGCCCTCAACGCCAATAGCCCACCAGTATATGCTATGTTAGGGATGCAATGGTGTTTTTTTGGGTCACTAGCTAATTACGATCAAATACCATTCTATTTCATTTTTCCACCTTTCTCAAACTACGAAAATGTCATTATAGTTCATTTGATCAATTTTTTGGGTTGACCCAATGACCCAAAATAGTTTGAACGTAGCAAGGCTAATAATATAGCTTTCTGTTGGCTATATAAATATTTACAACCCACTTATCAACTCATTAATATAGACATTCAGTAGTTGGTACATTCATAAATTACTTTTTTATTTCACAAAGCTTTTTGTTTCTTGTCATAAACTGATTATAAACTTATAACCGGTTTCTACCCTCTCTCTCCTCCACCCCAGCATAAAAGTCACTTACGTTCCTTTACTATACTTGTTCTAGTGCGATGAGTCGAGACGCCACCGTGGGTGACAATCCATAGCAAATTGCATGCCGATAGGCGCACACGGCACGCCCCATCACCGGATCGCCACCACAACGGCCATTACTGCTAGAGATTGTTCCTACTCGAACACGTTGGCCTCTCTACTACACTGTAATTTATTATTAGTTCTAGTTACTAATTGTTCAATTCCTATAAATTAGCACTATCACGTAATCAAGAAAGTTGTCTCAAATGAGGGCGCGTTTAGATCCGAAAATTTCTGGGTTTTGGATACTGTAGCACTTTCGTTTGTATTTGATAATTAGTGTCTAATTATGGACTAATTATGTTCGAAAGTTTCGTCTCGCGATTTCTCACCCAACTGTGCAATTAGTTTTTTTTTCGTCTACATTTAGTACTCCATGCATGTGCCGCAAGATTCGATGTGACACTTACTGCGCAAAAATTTTTGGTTTTCAAGGGGAACTAAACGGGGCCTGAGATTAAATAGTTTGACAACTTTATACATTTAAGAGCAATTATTGGATAAGATTGATATTTATACCATCATCAATGAATTTGTATCAAGGAACGTTTGAAGAAATTCTAAGGTAATTTAATATGTCTGACGCGTGTGTCTGAAGACTAGCAGAGTCATCGGTCCCCCAGCGGCCAGCGCCGGACGGACGTGTGTGTCTGATGCGTGGTACGACGACGTGCTCCTCCGGCGACCGGCTGTCATCCGTCATCCGTCAACCGCGTCCACACTGCCGTGGAGGTAGACAGAGGTGACCCGCTGGCCTCGTGATGTGCTCCTCCGGCGACCGTGGAAGTAGACCGCCGAATCTTGGTCTTCCTCATTGTTCTAGATGGCAAAGCCATAGTACAAGCGGCAAATCGATTTACAGCAATCCGTTTCATTTATTAAAGCAACCGAGCGAGGGTGTAATCGTCCGAACCTGACATCTCCGTAGCCCCGTTCGGCTGATGGATTTTCAGCTGATAAGTCGGCCGATACTGTTTTGTTGAGAGAGAAAAATACCGTATAATGGCTAATAAGTCGGACTGATAAGTGAAAAAATTTGCTCACTACGCCACACTAAAAACACAATTTCACCACACCAAGCATCGTTCTAGAATTTTTTTGTGACTATCATTCTAGAATTTTGATGTACTGGACGTGTCAATCTACACAAGTCATTTTCTTACTCAATACGATCATTTTCTCACTCAATATACCTTGGACGCTTCATGGTCGGCACACGAAATTGACACAATATAAAATTTCCGTACTCTCCTTTCACTGACCCAGTCTGTAACCAATTCGTCAAACAAGACCTGGTTGATCGATCGACACACAGAGAGAGGGGGATGCTGACATGCTGTGACGAGAGGATTTATAGCTTTTTTAAGTAAACTTGAAGAAGATAAACTTTATATCAAAATTATAGAGCTCGATAAAATCTAAAACTTTATAGTTGATGGGTTTATTATTTGAGATTGTTTAGGGACCCAAATATATATTTAAAGTTATCATATTTATAAATTTATTTTTTTTTAAAAAAATCAAATAATCTCAGATAGAAACACACCCTATATCAAATTGTAGCGCTTGACAAGATCTAAAATTTTGCGGTTTTTTTTAATGATAACATATAGGGGCTGAAAATATCCATTTATTAGTGTAAGAAAAGGTAGCACTCTATACTTGGTGTGTGATGTGGTGAGAGCGAGACTAATAATACAGTCGGCTGCTGACTGCAAGGATCTTTGCAGCTTACCTCTCAGCCTATCCGTATAATAGTTAGCTCTTCATTATTAATATATGGTCCACTTGTCTCTCTCACAAAGTTTTTCAGTTCTGATGTCTAAGTTGGCTGTAAGTTTACAGCACGCTTCTACTCTCTTTCCTCCACTTTAGCATTTTAGCCTGCTTATAACCTGTTATTATTCTTGCTCTGGTAGCGGGGGCATACCCATGACAAGATATATCACGAGTTTCAATCCCTATGAACGGACTTGCGTGAAAAAAGGAGGGTGAGGCTTGCGACGCTGCGACTACTGTGGGGGCCCCTCGAGCATGTGAAAAATACCATTTTCAATTTTTTGAAGCAGTATATTATCTTTTGTACTTTTCAAAATATTTCTAGGAATAGTTAACTTAGTAAAACCATCCTGAAAAAATGATGTTTAGAGGCGGTTTGCAATGAGACCAAGAAAATGTCTTTTTTTTTGAAAGGGAAAATGCCTTATTTGTAAAATCAGTGCCATAAAAACGGTTTTAGAAACCACCCATAAGAATCAAATTTTGACTAGTCCTAAAATTCATTTACGTAGTAGCAGTACTTGTTTTTGTGAGAAATTTATAATGCTTGGAAAAAATACGGATGAGGAAGAGACCAGACCATGCTAAAATAGAAGGTACCACGTGAAAAATACTCAGAAGTATCAAATAGATGGAATGGTATCTAAAATAGGTGGGACCTGCAGTTCCAAAATATGTAGAGCTAGATCTATTTCTTTTTGTATTTTTTTCAATAAAGATACTCCCCCATCCCATATTCACTACCGGAGGCGGCTTCTTTGTCGAGTGCCTGAGACACTCGGCAAAGGCCGATATACACTCTGCAAAACCTTTGCCGAGTGTTACACTCGGTAAAGAGCGCTCGGTAAATAGTTTATCGGCAAAGACCTCTTTGCCGAGTGCACTTTATCAGGCACTCGGCAAAGCCTTTGGCGAGTGCTAATCCGGCACTCGGCAAAGAAAAGTCGCCGTGACGGAGAGAGCCACCGTGACAGCGGCTTTGCCGAGTGTCAAGGTCAAGCACTCGGCAAAGGTCGCCGATTTGCCGAGCGCCGTTGATTGAGACACTCGGCAAAGGTGTCCACTGTGCCGAGTGCCACCGTCAAGACACTCGGCAAAGGTCGCATGTTTACCAAGTGTCATGTCAAGACACTCGGCAAACAGGCGACCTTTGCCGAGTGCCTGGCCCGTGGCACTCGGCAAATCTGTGATGTTTGCCGAGTGCAATGGCCTTTGCACTCGGCAAAGCATGTTCTCAGGTAGTCACTTTGCCGAGTGTCATGGCCATTGCATTCACAAAACATGATAATTACATTAACCAGCATTCACAAAACATGATATACATTAATTATAGCATTCACAAACCATGATATACATTAATCAGCATGTACCTAAATATAAGCACATCTTTTATTAATATGTTCAGCACCAATTCACAGCTCACAATTCAAATGGCTCCCACTTCATAAGATGTCCACAACACTAGTGGTAATACACAGGCTGCATATGTAAATGTAAACTCTACAAAAGCAACAACTAAATTGCTTCATGAAGACTATTTCATTCCTGAGTTACCCACCTACAAAGCGATAGAAGGTTACAGCCATTAGTTGTTTAAAACAGAACAGATGGCTTTAAAAAATCAACAATTAAATACAATTGAAGAACTGCATATAGAAAGTAAACAGCTATTAAATAAACTTCACTAATTTTTTTCAGTCTGTGAGATATTGATGAATTATCTGCATGCTCTTAGATAGCAGATACATAAAAACACATAATCAAGAACTCTGATGTCTTTATATGTTGCATCTATCTTCCTACAATACCGCTGATCCATAAACTAACGCATGGTGTAATATACAAATCTTCTATAAATGCACATGGAGTTTCTGTAAATGCTTGTAATTCATCACAAATTCACATTCAACCAAATCAAAATAGCACTAACTGCTCAGTACAAATACAAAGCACTTACAGCTTGGTAAACATCACTTTTTATCCTAAATATAGATGAAGGATAATCTCCCTCCCACATAAATGAACGAATGAGATTGTTCTTCATTTATCCAGGATAAAGACTAACTTTCACAAAGTTGTTTATTCATGGACACACAATCTATAACTTGAATTTTCTGGCCATTATAGTTAAGAGGCACTTACAATAGTACAATAGAAGCCAAATTTCTAGGGCATTATAGTTAAGAAGGCACTTACATAGTGTGCAAGCTGTTTGTATAATGCCCGTGCTAGTATATTGTGGTCCGTGGCTTGTGGGCTCCCGGTGCAGCCCAGATGCAGTGATGCATCGACCCGCACAGAGAATTGATGCATCTGCATACCAGGATTTGCACAAATAATTAATCAATCTTTCCATAAAAAATGCCCAATGCTTGTTGTTCTTCCAATAAAATCTTACATTCATTCTTGCAACCGAAACAAGAATAAAGGACAAAAAAAAACATGTTGACAAATCATTTTTACTGGTGAACTCACCTATCCAGGTATGCTTGAAGGCTCCAAGGGCCTTTGCCTTTCTAAGTGGGCAAATGGCAAGCTGCACCCTAAGATCTCACATTAATCTGCATAGGAGGGGCCTTTGTCACAAAGCTACCAATTTGCATGCACAGCAAATAATATCTGAAGTAAGGAATATAATATCTCCCCCTCCCTCAACCCCTCTTTTCATTCAAGAGAGCTTTGCTAACTACCAATGCATACAACAAATTTCAAGTAGCATAGTTGTAGCAGCGCAACATACTTAAAAGGGAATTTGAAGGCAACATAATTTGACACTGTGTGAACTTTACAACTGCACATCTGCTCAAATAAAAAATGACATGCAGCTACAAGTTGCGTCAACATTTATGTTTTTACGATACATGTATTCAGACAATGTGCTGGTTTACATGATATTCAGATATCTAATTTGCAAAGTAAATCAGGCATACCCCTTGAGCAAACAGGTTATGTGTGTGCGCATCAGACAAACCAGAGGTGTCCTGTGCTGGCCTAGAACTCAGCGACTATGCACTGCGCCACTGTCGCTGTGGAAGCCCACGGGTGTCCGTTTTCACGAGGAAGAGTCCCTTGTGTGCGCATGGTGCTGCCACTGTGGCCGTGCCGCGTCAAGCCCTGCATATGGGGAAGAGAGAGTGGATCTGAGCGGGAGGTTGAGGAATGGAGATGAAGGGGAGAGAGAAGATCGAAATAATTCCCCACCGTGGCAGCTGCTGCACACCTCACCGTAGTCGCCGCGTCGTGCATCCTCCGCTGCCATGACCCGCGCCCGCTCGGATCTGAAGCGTGGGGCGGCAGCGTCGGTCCTGGGGGCGGCGGCGCAGTCCGCGGGAGGCGCAGGTTGTTGGGGGCGGCGGCGCTGGCGCGGGTGCGGGCGTGCCTGTGTGTGGTGTGTGGGCCGGCAGGTTACATCCCCTTGCTGAGTGCCCCCGATCTGGCACTCGACAAAGTATTTTTTTTAATTTTTTGTCGAGTGTCATATGGCCTGGCACTCGGCAAAGAGGATTTTATTTTTAAAATTTTTTTTTTGTTGAGTGTCTCCGATTTGGTACTCAGCAAAGTATTTTTTAATTTTTCCTTTGCCGAGTGCTAACCGGGATGGCACTCGACAAAGAGGGGTTTCTTAAAAAATTTTAAAAAATCTTTGCCGAGTGTCTTCTCATGACACTCGTCAAAGAGGCTACTTTGTCGAGTGTCATTTTTTGACACTCGGCAAACCATATTTTGTTTTTCACTTTTGACCTCCAAATTTTTTCTATCGTCCTCATACAATACCTAGTACTCCATGTGTTCAATGTGGCACATTTCTCGGACTTTTTCTATATTTCTTTAATTTATTTTATTTAATTGAATTTTCTTGGATAATTCAAATTATAAACTAGTCATTGAATAATCTCGCAAAAAAAATGAATGGAAAATGAGTATTCATGAGATTATTTAGTATAATGTGACGTGACAAACTTATCCGAGAACAGACCACCAATTTTTTATATCTTATACGATAGCATGACATCTTGACAAGTTTCATAATTTTCAACTTTGTTTGCTTTTTATAGAATTTAAAACAACTCGAAATCAAGCAAGTTCCTAATCATGTTTCGTGAACAAGATGTTCAAATTGGTGGTATCATCCTGTGATACAAATTTCACATTATACTAAATAACATGAATATCATTTTTTCATTCATTTTTTTCATTATTCGAATGACTAGCTGTTATAATTTGAATTATCCAAGAAAATTCAATTAAATGAAATAAATTAAAGAAATATAGAAAAAAAGTCCGAGAAATGTGCCATATTGGAACATGGAGTACCAGGTATTGTATGAGGACTACAGAAAAAGTTTAGAGGTCAAAAGTGGGAAAAAATATGATTTGCCGAGTGTCAAAAAATAACACTTGGCAAATCACCGCTTTGCCGAGTGTCAGGAGAAGACACTCGGCAAAGGGTTAACGGGGGCTGCCGGCCGTTAACGGCGGTGGCCCTTTGTCGAGTGTTATGCACTAGTAGAGAACAGACCTTTGATTCTCGGCTAAAATGGGCTCTAGTCCCGGAATTTTTTGCGCCCGAGACTAGAGATACCTTTAGTCCCGGTTGGTGGCTCCAATCGGGACTAAAGGTCCCTGTCCAACGGCTACTGCGCCAGACAGAGGTGGCAGGGACTTTTAGTCCCGGTTGGAGCCACCAACCGGGACTAAAGGTATACTTTTACTCCCGGTTGGTGGCTCCAACTGGGAGTAAAGGTCTACTCCCGGGCCGTGGCTGCGCCCGGGATTGAAAAGTTACCTTTAGTCCTGGTTGGAGCCACCAACCGAGACTAAAGGTCCCCCCTTTATATATCGGCCATCTCCTTCTTCCTCTCCGAGCCCGAGGTCAGCACATTTTGAAGCTCACTGCACTAGTGTTCTTGCTTCCTCCCTCCCTCCATTGTTTCTCCATCCATTCTTCGATTCCTCCATCGATTTCTTCGATTCCTCCGTCGATTCTTCAGTTGTAAAGGTTACCAATCTCATACTCTCATTTTTCACCATTGTCTTATGTCATTTTGTTCACTATATATATATGGTTCTTTATTATGGTTTTTTTCATTTATTAGCAATTTGAGCTCAAAATCACTTCAAGCTTGCATATTTACATGAAAGAAGGTTAAAGTAGCTAGTTGAACTTGCGGACTGTGTTCATCTCGGCGACCATGTTCTCTACCGAGCGGTAACGGACGTCAAGGAGGAGCTTTGATTCTACGAGGGAGAGCGGCAACGATCGTGGAAGACCGTGTTCCTTCCTCGTAGAATCGGAGCTCTTCCGTGGGCCAAGCACGGTGTCGCCCCAGAGAGAAATGCCCACGAGATGATCACGTAAGCAAGTTCAACTAGTACTGGATGGTTATTTATTCACATGTCCCGATATCATCGCAGTAGTCTATCAATCACCGTACCCAAACGTAGTATATATATAAATATAAACTTAGAAAATAGTTAGAAAATTATAGAAAATCCGTACTAGTTGAACTTGCGGACCGTGTTTAGCTCGGCGAGCATGTTCTCTGCCGAGCGGTAACGGACATCAAGGAGGAGCTTTGATTCTACGAGGGAGAGCGACAACGGTCGTGGAAGACCATGTTTCCTTCCTCATAGAATCAGAGCTCTTCCTTGACCAAGTACGGTGTCGTTCGGTGGAGAAATGCTCGCCGAGATGATCACGTAAGCAAGGTCAACTAGTACGGATGGTTATTTATTAAAACATGTTTTTGAGCTATAATGTATTAAAAATGAGTATAGAGATATAGATAATTTTATAGTTTCTTAATTTTATTTGTTTATAAAATGAGAAATTTATAGTGTATTAAAAAATGAGTATAGAGAGTAGATGGCAACTGCTTCATTGTTTAGAGATATAGATAATTTTATAGTTTCTTAATTTTATTTGTTTATAAAATGAGAAATTTATAGTGTATTAAAAAATGAGTATAGAGAGTAGATGGCAACTGCTTCCGGGTCCTCGGCCTCTCATGGGTTTCCAAAGCGACTTAGGCCGGGCCTCCCTCTCATTTCATGCGGCAAGTGTCGTGATGAGACGAAGATTGTGATGGAGTACCGAGTGAAGAAGGAGGGTCCCAACAAGGATCGTATTTTCTACAAATGTTCGGATCGCAATGTGAGTTATTTTATCATATTTAATGATTATAGTTAGTTTATACCTATTTTCATGATGGTTGTGATTAAAGTTCTAATTTTTTGTTTTAATTTCAGTGGGATGGCAGTGGATGATGTTCAGGCTTCTACTGGGAGGAAGAGTATATTGAACTCGTGGTAAAAATATCTTGCACAACAAAAGTGACACGGTGGCTAATGAGGCGTTGATCAAACCAAAGAAGCCCAAAGATGTTGCACAATCGGGGATCTCATGCATTTTAGTTGAGATTGGTCACAAAATCCTTGTGCTCTCGAAATGTATTTTAGCTTTAGTTCTTTTAGTGGTAGTTGAGATTGTCTATATTATAGCGATGCTTTCATAAATTTGTATCTTTTGTGGTGGCACGCATGTTGTATAAATAATTAATTATGATCTAGGTTTTAATATGGTATTTATGTCATGTAATGCAGATGAGCCGGCATTGGATGTACAATGCTGATCGCCGCTCCCAAGAGTTCATTGACGGCGTGCATTCTTTGTTACGTGCGGCCGAGGCAAACAAACACGACGGTTTCATGTGCTGCCCATGTGCCATATGTAAGAATACGGTGGAATATCCTTACTCAAGGACTCTTCATTCACACTTGTTCAAGTCGGGTTTCATGCTAAACTATATTTGTTGGACGAAGCACGGAGAAACCGGTGTTGTAATGGAAGAAGGTGAAGAAGAACAATGGGACGACAATGATATTATTCCCGATGGTGCGTTCTTCAATGATACTGCAATGGGAGAAGCTGAAGAAGAGGTAGCCACAGAAGATGAGCCGGCTGATGATCTTTCTCAGGTCATTCGTGACGCACAAAGAGAATATGAAAGTGAAAAGGAGAAGATCAAGTTCGAACGGATGCTAGAAGATCACAAGAAATTGTTGTACTCAACTTGTGATGCAGGGCAGAAAAAGTTGGGAACCACACTAGAATTGCTGCAATGGAGGGCAAAGAATGGTGTATCTGACAAGGGATTTGGAGAGTTACTAAAAATCCAAAAGAAGATGCTTCCGAAGGACAATGAATTGCCCGCCACTACCTCTGAAAGCAAAACAAGTTGTCTACGTCCTATGGGGCTAGAAATCGAGAAGATACATGCATGTCCTAATGATCGCATCTCGCACCGTGGCAAAGAGTACGAAATTGAATGCATGCTCGGTATGCCATGCATCACAGTATAAGATCAGACGAGATGACCCTGGTGATGTTGAGGGCGAACGTCCGCGGAAGAAAATCCCTGCCAAGGTTATGTGGTATGCTCTTATAATACCACGCTTAAAACGTCTGTTCAGAAACAAAGAACATGCAAAATTATTACGATGGCACAAAGAAGACCGTAAGGTAGACAATATGTTGAGACACCCTATTTGATGGGTCCCAAAGTGGAGAGCAATCGACAGAGAATTCTGGAGTTTGCAAATGATGCAAGAAACTTAAGGTTTGCTTTTAAGTACAGATGGTATCAATCCTTTTGGAGAGTAGAACGAAGAGTCATAGCACTTGGCACATTACTCTAAGTATCTACAACATTCCTCCTTGGTTATGCATGAAGCGGAAGTTCATTATGATGCATGTGCTCATCCAAGGCCCAAGCAACCGGCAATGACATCGATGTGTACCTAAGACCACTTATTGACGAACTTCTTATTTTGTGGAATAAAGAAGGTGTATGTGTGGGATGAGTATACACAGAACACTTTGATCTCATGAGCATTGTTGTTCGTAATAATCAATGATTGGCCTGCTCTAAGTAATCTTTCAGATAGTCAAACAAGGGATATAATGCATGCACACAATCGCTTCGGTGATATTAGAGGTGTATTCTTCAAAAATGTCGAAAGGTCGTGTACCTTGGCCATCGTCGATTTCTTCCTACAAATCACCCCGTAAGAAAGAAAGGTAAGCATTTTAAAGGGAAGGCAGACCACCTGACCAAGCCTCGCAACCGAACCGGTGAGGATGTACTCGATATGGTCAATGATGTGAAAGTCGTCTTTGGAAAAGGACATGGAAGCCAACCTATTCCGAACGACGCTAACGGTCACACACCCATGTGGAAGAAAAAGTCCATATTTTGGGACCTACCCTATTGGCAAGTCCTAGAGGTCCGCAGCTCAATCGACGTGATGCACCTGACGAAGAATCTTTGTGTGAACCTGCTAGGCTTCATGGGTGTGTATAGAAAGCCTAAGGACACATTTGAAGCATGACAGGACCTACATTGTTTGAGAGAAAGAGACAACCTGCATCCAGAGAAGACAGATGATGGACGCCATTACTTACGTCCTGCCAGCTACACTCTAAGCAAAGAGGAGAAGGAAATCATGTTTGAATGCTTAAACAACATCAAGGTACCATCTGGATTCTCCTCGAATATAAAGGGTATTATAAATACGCCAGAGAAGAAATTCTATAACTTAAAGTCCCATGACTGTCTCGTTCTCATGATGCAATTACTTTTAGTTGCATTAAGAGGAATTCTACCTCCAAATATACATCTAGCCACCGTGAAGCTATGTGCATTCCTCAATGCAATTTCTCATAAGGCAATTGATCCAACTGATCTAGCTAAACTACAGAATGATGTGGTTCAATGTCTCGTCAGCTTTGAGTTGGTGTTCCCTCCTTCCTTCTTTGATATCATGACACACCTTCTAGTTCACCTAGTCAAGGAGATTTTCATTCTCGGTCCTGTGTTCCTACACAACATGTTCCCCTTAGAGAGATTCATGGGAGTCCTAAAGAAATATGTTCACAACCGTGCTCGCCCAGAAGGAAGCATCGCCAAGGGCTATGGAACAGAAGAGGTCATTGTGTTCTATGTTGACTTTATTCTCGACCTTGACTCGATTGGTGTTCTTGAATCGAGACATGAGGGGAGACTAAGCAGAAAGAGGACACTAGGGAGGAAAACATATATTGGTACGGATGATGATTATTTCAATAAAGCGCACTACACAGTTCTACAGAACTCCTCTTTGGTAGATCCGTATATTGAGACACACAAGGATCTCTTATGATCCGAGTTTCCAGAGAAGACTGAAGCTTGGATTACGCGTAAGCACATGGAAACTTTCGGCGGTTGATTGCGAAAAAAATGTCAAGGTGATGAGAGCATCCATGAGCAACTGTATTTATTGGCTATGCAACCATCATGGAATATCGTCACATACAAAGGGTACGAGATAAATGGGAACATATTCTACACAGTAGCCCAAGATAAAAGGAGTACCAACCAAAACAGTGGTGTCCGCATAGATGCCATAGACCCGAATAGGAATAAGCAGACATATTATGGACGCATAGATGAAATATGGGAACTAGAATATGCACCTACTTTGAAGATCCCATTGTTCAAGTGCCAATGGGTCAAGGTGACCGGAGGCGGGGTAACAGTAGACAACGAGTATGGAATGACAACAGTAGACCTTAGTAATATTGGGTACAAAGACGAACCATTTGTCCTTGCCAAGGATGTGAATCAGGTGTTCTATGTCAATGATATGTCTACCAAACCAAAAAGAAGGAAAAACGATAATGACTCAACTAAAGAGCCAAAGCGCCACATAGTTCTTTCAGAGAAAAGAGTCATCGTGGGAATTGAGGACAAGTCGGACATGCCAGAAGATTATAAAAAGGATGACCGAATTCCGCCCTTCAAAGTGAACAAAGACCCTAGCATCTTGGTAAATGATGAGGACACTCCATAGTTACGACGCGATCATAACCAAGGGACATACGTAAAGAAGAAGTTCACTGCTGTGCCCACTTGATGATATAGTGATTTAATGTAGTGTGTGTTTGAGATATTATGTAATAATTATGAATTCAGATGTTTATTATGTCATGTTTCAAATTAAATCAATGTTTGATTTGGTGGGATTTCTCTCTCAAAAAGGTAAATTAGGATATTGAGTGATGAAAAATTAAAATATTAACGTTAAATTGATGTGAAAACAAATTTTCTATCCAAAACCAATAGTTTTAATAATTTTAATTAAACACTACATTTTTGCATTAACGAAATAATAAATATTAGTTACATTATGTTTTATAATTGTAACAAAAAATAAAAAAAGTTAGGTTATAGATTTTTCCTATGTGCAATAAAGAAAAAGAAAATCCATATTTTTAACAAAATAATTTTATGCCTTTTATTTAATTTACTATGTATTTAACAAGACTATTGCATTTCTATTAAAAAAATTTGCTTAAAACTCACGGGAAATGAAACTGCACCCCACCTTTACTCCCGGGTTGGAAGCCCACCCGGGAGTAAAGGTGGGCTGCAGTTTCGTGGCCCGCCAAAAAAACCTTTACTCCCGGTGCTTATTACCAACCGGGAGTAAAGGTAAGGTAAACCTTTACTCCTGGTGGGGGGATGGCACCGGGAGTAAAGGGGCGTGGCAAATATATACCACTGCCATCTTCTTCCTTGCGTTCTTCACCGATTCCTCTCCCCCTACGCCCACGCCACTCGGCCCGCCAAACCGAGGACGCCGCCGCCACCCCGCCCAACGTCGGTTGTCGCCACCGCCTCGCGTGCGTCCACGGTCCCCACGCCACCCCGCGCGCCGACGACCTCGCGGCGCCAGCTGCTACCCGGCCGCCCCGGCCAGACGCGCGGCCACACCGGTACCGTACCCTCGCGTGTTGACACGGCGCGACGACGAGGCCACCATCGCGCGCGCGCGGCTTCCTCTCCTCCATTCCCAAGGTACGCTGCTTGCTCCGTTCCATCTCCAGGCTACACCGTGACCAACAGATCGATGATGAGGAGCACGCTGTGCTTGCTCCGATCCTATTCCATCTCCATGCATGAAACACATGTTTTAGGCAAGTTCACTCATGGTAACCGTACGTACTGTTGTTCACGTTTTCTTTTCCTACGTGCATGCTCCTCTATTGATACAGTAGCTACTGAAACTTTGGTTGTCACTTTGGTTTGCATACGTACGTACGTCAACAAATGTGTGTATCGATCACAAACCCAAATGTATACTTAACTAATTTTCATGGCACGTCGCACACGGCGTTCAGACGGGCATTATTCTCTATCGCGCTAACTATTATAAGAAAGAAAGCGCCAAAGGAACAGAAAAAAATTCCAGTGTATACGCGCCATCTATAAGCGCCATGTGTTTCTTTGTATACGGCGGAGCACCGCCGCCCTCGTTCACCCTAGGGTTTATACGGCGGAGCACCACTGCCCTCGTTCGCCCTAGGGTTTAGGGTTTATATGGCGGAGCACCGCCGCCCTTGTTCGCCCTAGGGTTTAGGGTTCCGCCGCCCTCGTTCGATCATTTTTGGTGGGTGAAGGTTGGTTTGCAGGTGGTTGTGGATGATATAGCTGAGTCTATGAAGGGTGTAGCAGATGAAGTGGTTGAGAGTGTGCTTGAAAATACAGTTATGGAGATGGCGAGGGATATGGCATGCGAGGTGTGTTTTGAAGAGGATGCTCCCGATGTTTGGGAGTTCCAACGCCAAGGGTCGACTTGATGTCTATTTTTTATCGATGTAACGTGCGTTGTTGTATTTGTTGTAAATTTGGCGTGTTGTTGTGAACCTCTTCGAGGGTTCCAATCATTGTAAACATTATTTGGAGTTGTTTACTTGACGAGTCAGGATGCAGTGCGATTTTGTTGTCACTTTGGTTTGCAGCAACGCCCCCCTTTTCTTTTAGGCGAGGCTCATCGTTTATTGTTCTCAGAAACTTGACGCGCAACGATGCCCCCTTTCTTTCAGGCGAGGCTCGCTATTTTTTGTTTAATTAAACCTAATGCGTAGCGACACCCCCCTTTTGTTTCAGGCGGGACCGCTACCAAAACCTACTCGCTTCCTGATTCTTCTTATCATACAAACCAACCTTCACCCGTCAAAACCTACTCGTTTAGGGTTTAGGGTTTATACGGCGGAGCACCACCGCCCTAGAATTGCGTCCGTGACCGAGAGGCAAGATTTAATAATGCATATTGTTCATAGATTTTACGCATGTAAGCAAAGATTTGATGTACTATATATTGGTTTTGTTTTTTGAAGCTAGATGGCCGACCCGAGAAACATGGATGAGGAGGAGTTGATGATGAATTTGATCAACACTGGCACTCAAGTTGCCGGCGATGATGGTGCTAAAAATAACGTGCAAGAGGATGCAGATGACGGGAGTCAGTACTTAGCTCTTGAATAAAATGAGCAACAACATATTGGCCAAGTATATATTTTTTATTATTAGCTATATATATTATCATATGTCTTATGTGTGCTCATGACATTAAAAATAATGTTTATGTTTTGTAGCCCTCTAGATCGACATCAACAACTACAACGAAGAGTAAAAATGTTCGAGGTCCCAAAAAGCTATTGGAGGGCCGCTTCATCATCTCGGAGTTCAATGTGGATATAGGCGAACCGGGGGGGGCAAATAAAATGAAATTCGTGCACCAATGTGGTTACCTTGTACGAGACCGGCTCCCGATCAGTAACCGTGAATGGAAGAAGAAGACCAATGCTCCTCATATTAGTTTTGTCTCTGATCGTGATAAGATATTAATTTGGAAAGATGTCTTGGTACATTTCATGCTCCAAACAGATGGTTATGATGATATAATAGATGGTGATGAATTGAAGGAGCGAGTTAGGGATTGGGCAATGAAGAAGATGGCCACCTAGTTTCAGACTTCGAAGAAACACCTATACACGACGTATGTCAAGAAGAACATAGCACCAGATTTTACTATCCCAGGCCCGATCTCAAAGTAGAGGCCCTATTGGGATGAGTTTGTACAGTACAAGACGTCGGAAGAGGGTGTGAGTCGGGTGATAAAGAACCAACGTAATGCCCAACAGAAGACATACCACCATAACTTGGGATCAGGTGGCTACCCGACTGCCATTAAGAAGTGGAACAAAATGGAAGCAGACCTTCTTGCCAAGGGTATCACACCAGAATCACTCGAGTGGGTAGAGCGTGAAAAGAATTGTTTTTTCGCTCATGGGGAAACACTAGACTAGAAGACAGAGAAGTGCGTTTATGGTGCAAGACTGCAAGAAGCAGCAGAAAGATTGTTTTATGCTAGAGAGCTACTGCTAGTGGTGCGTTCAGGCCCAACAGAGAGAAGGATGAGCTGACATATGCCATTGGGACTATTGAACATGGTGGCCGAACTAGAGGCAAAGGAAGTGTCTCGTGGGAGCATGGATTCCCTCAGGACAGACCTTCCTACAGAAGCCGCCAGAGAAAGAAGGAAGAAGAGGCACAGCGGCTCCAGAGGTTGGAGGAAGCGGTGCGTGAAGCATAGGAGCGGGAAAAAACCTTAAAGCGAGAATGCAGGAGAAAATCAGAAGGCAAGTGCAAATAGCAGTGAGTGCAAACAAGCAGGCATCAGAGCCAGGAATCAACATTAGCCAATCTGTTCAGTTGAAAAGCAGCTGCGCTTCCACGGAGATACCAAATCAAGGGGACACAGGACTGCGCTTCCCTGTGGATGACGTCACTGAACCTTGTACATTGTGTGAGCTACACATTCCGAAGGGGAATTCCACAATCAAGGTGGCTATCGGTCTTGTTAATCCTATCGATCGAACCAAGACACCAAGGATTCATGGGAATATAATCCAAGAAGGATATGCTACCATCTCGGTAGATAAAGCTAAAAAAGGTTTTAGTGATTTGCCTCTTGACATTCCTGGAGGTGATGGCGAGAAGACTCTAGGAGAAGTAGAGAAGACATTCATTCTATGGCGCAAGCGCTACATCATCATTCCCGGGATGTCGCCTCCACCTCCTCCTGAACTACCTCACCATAGGTGCGGATGAAAACACTACATCATTAATTTATGTTGGCTTAAATAATTAACAATCTGCTCATAATAATATGTCATTCCTTTTTTTTAGCAGATCCTCCCCCAACCTAAATCCAATTATTCAATCACCAGATCATCATAGTGCTCTGTACGATGACATTGTGTTGGAATGCGAGGCTACATCCACACCATCTCCAAGGAGGTCTCCAACGCCGCAGCCGCCACCTCCAAGGAGGTCTCCAACGCCGCTGCCACCACCTCCAAGGAGGTCTCCAACGCCTCCCCCGCCCCCGCCTACCAAGAAGCCAAGTGCTAGCAAGAGGCCAGCCCCGCAAACGAAGAACCAGTCCCCGCCGACAAAGAAAGCCACCGTGAAACCAAGGGCTATTCCCAAAATAATATCTGTAGAGAAGGAAGAAGGAACTGATGCATATAAAAAAGATATGTCTAGATTTTATGACAAACTTAAAAAGAATCAAGAAGCAAGGAAAAACCCGGAGAAACCGTACTTCTTCGTAGCTCCAGATATTCTAAGAAAAAAGGTGGCTTCTTACCAGCAACAACAACGGGAATCTCATAAGCCGTCCAAATCAACATTAACGGACTATGACCGCACTCTCACCAAGTCAATTGAGGCGGCACAGAAAAAGAAGCGGGCAGGGAAAGGAGTTGCCCAACTCAGACAACAATTGCACCAATCAGTCCCCCCGCTAGTTGTTGGTAATGAATATGGTTCGAATTTAGGATTAATGCATCAGGCAAACATACCTCCGGATGTCGATTTGGATCACCTTGGTGAATTTATTGATGAGATTGGTCTCGACCTTTACCAGATGTTTGGTGATGGAAATATTGAGAGTGCGGCGGAGGTTGATATTTGGAAGAAAAAATTTATACTAGGCTAGAGTCTATACAACCCTCAAGCCTTATCTGATCTGGGGACGCAAATGTACCTGCTAAACAAGTGGTACATGCAGGCGTCTACCGGTGGAGACTTCTGCGTTGGTGTCAGAATTAGAGACGAACATTGGTTCCGTATGATGATGTTATGTATGTTGACTTTGCGTAATTTCATCAACTATGCCACCGACCTCTCCGGACAAAGTTATCATTAGTCGCTATTGCTCGTAAGTAATAATTCTTTCGATCTATTATTAAACTCATCATATGTGTGTATATGCATATAAATTATCCTAACAAGTACTATATATATGCGATTTATAATGACAGAGCTCGAGAAAGGAAGGTCGCAATGAAATTGGTTTTGTTGATCCCCATATAGTATTCAAAGACCCAGTTACTCCAAAGACTAATTGGAAGTCTGAGTCAGAGAGTAACCTCATGAACTTCTTAGTGAACCAACGCCACAAGAAGGATATACTCTTTCCCTACAACTTCAAGTGAGTGTTAATAATGTCGATCATCCTTAATGGCTCATATGTTGATTCTAGTTATTAATGAGTGTTATGCGTTATATCCTATAAACACATGCAGCAATCACTGGATATTGATGGACATTGATCTGGTGAAAAGTCACTGGATAATCTATGACTCGATGAGAAAACCACAACAAGACTACCAAGATATGATAGATATTATCCAGAGATAATTTTGGTATCTCTAGCAACTATATATACACACAAACATGATGATTAACTATATCTGATGACGTGGCAAATTTTTTATTGGGCAGTGTTTGGAAAACCTTTATTGAGAAGCAACACATGGGAAAATGCAAAGCGCCACTGAATGTAATTCCTTTGAAAGTAAGTCCCCTAAATCGCATCATATTTATTAATTAAACATATAGCTTTCACCGGATCACTAGATTGGATGACAAATATTTTTCTCGTAAAGTGGTGTCTGAGACAGGAACAGGGGAACAACTACTGTGGTTACTATGTTTGCAAGTTTATCAAGGTGGTCTCCCAAAGAACTCCTACAGAGAGACTCAAAGTACGTTAAAAATACACTATATATTCATTTAATTATTATTATTGATTGTGTTACTATGTCTTTATATATATATATTTATTTATTTTCCTTTAATTCAAACCTGTAGGCTCGATGGTTGGAGAAAAATGTCATACGGCAAGACCAAATCAAAGCAATTCAAGAGTCTATAGCCAGATTTTTTAATGAGCAGGTCATCGATTCCAAGGGCGAGTTCTACTTCGACCCAACACTGTCATGGAAGCCAAACTAGAGGATGAGAGGAAACTTGTTATATCACAACAACTGTAATGTAATCTTTTGTAATATATGCATATGAAATAATATAATGTAAAATACACATATGCATGCATGCATGTCAATATATATATGATGCATGCATGCATATATATATATATTTCTATGCTTGAATTGTGTGATTTAATACGTTCATTGTGCTTGAACCGAAACATACTATATGCGCGTATAAATATATAATTAGCAGCGTACAATACGACTTCGAAAACCTATTTTGAAAAGAAAACAAAAAAATGAAAAAAAAGAAAAAAGAAAAAAAACCATTAGTCCCGTTCGTATTATCAACCGGGACTAAAGGTGCCGGCCATCGTGACATGTCAGGAGACACCTTTAGTCCCGGTTGGTGTTATCCACCGGGATTAAAGGTACTCCTTTAGTCCCGGTTCCTGACTCGGGACTAAAGGATCCCCCTTTAGTCCCGAATGTTTGCTCCCGGGTGGGGAACCGGGACTAGAGGGGTTCCCCACTGGGAGTAAAGCTTTGTTCTCTATCAGTGATGGTTTGCCGAGTGCCCGATACTCGGCAAACCACCTCTTTGCCGAGTGTTATTGTTTGTCGAGTGCTCGACACTCGGCAAACTACCTATTTGTCGAGTGCCAGTTGTTTGCCGAGTGCTTTATCTCTGGCACTCGGCAAACAACCTCTTTGCCGAGTGCCCGATAAAAAAGCACTCGGCAAAGTCTGGGACACTTGGCAAAGAAGCCGTCTCCGGTAGTGATTATAAACCGTTTTGGCTTTTCTAGATATATATTTTTTTTTATATATTTAGACATAGTGTATATCTAGATGCACAACAAAAACTACGTATCTAAAAAGACAAAATATCTTATAATTTAGAACAGATGGAGCATATCAGTAATTTCGTATATTCATTCAAGGGTAAAAATGGATTTCCTATCTCATCTCTGTCTGAACCAATGCCATCGCTCAATCTTCCTTTCTTCTTCCATGTTCTGGAAGGTCCTAGACCGCGGCACCGGCACCATCGTGCAGCCGTCCTCGCACGTGAAGACCGCAACCCTGGCCCAGGCTCAGCTCCCTAATCCTTGGCGAGTACTCCCTCTGTCCCAAAATAAAAGACGTTTTGGGTTTTCGTGCCACAAGTTTGACTCGATTTGTAGAAAATACGTGCAATATTTATATCTTCAAATAAATTTGTTAAAAAACTAGACAAAAAGATCTTTTCGATGATACTAATTACTTAGCATAAATATTTATATATTTTAATATATAATTGCCGGCAGTCATTTCTCGGGAAGCGAGAACGTCTTTTATTTTGGGACGGAGGGAGTATGCATTCGTGTGCATGGGTTACTTGTCGAGTATTTTTATCCACGCAAATATAGATATGGGTAAAAAGTTTTGCCTGCTTATAGAAATAGATATTTTAACTGGTAAATTTTGATGTGAAAGATATGAGTATAATACGATTGCCATCTCTGTCCCACGCCGGATAAAGGGCGAAGACGGGCTTAGAGAATAGCCTCGTTCGGCTGATGGTTTAACGGCTGATAAACTAACTGATGCTGTTTTGTTGTGAGAGAAAAAATAATAAATAAGTATAAGTTTAAGCGAACAGGGCAACGAGGTGGCACGGCAGAAGCAGACTAGCAGAGTCGTCGGTCCCCCAGCGGCCAGCGCCGGACGGACGTGTGTGTCTGACGCGTGGTACGACGACGTGCTCCTCCGTCAACCGCTTCCACGCTGCCGTGGAGGTAGACAGAGGTGACCCGCTGGCCTCGTGATGTGCTCCTCCGGCGACCGTGGAAGTAGACCGCCGAATCTTGGTCTTCCTGATTGTTCTAGATGGCAAAGCCATAGTACAAGCGGCAAATCGATTTACAGCAATCCGTTTCATTTATTAAAGCAACCGAGCGAGGGTGTAATCGTCCGAACCTGACATCTCCGTAGCTCTGTTCGGCTGATGGGTTTTTAGCTGATAAGTCGGCCGATACTATTTTGTTGAGAGAAAAAAACACCGTACAATGGCTAATAAGTCAGACTGATAAGTGAAAAAATTTGTTTACTACGCCACACTAAAAACACAATTTCACCACACCAAGCATCGTTCTAGAATTTTTTTTGTGACTATCATTCTAGAATTTTGATGTACTGGACATGTCAATCTACACAAGTCATTTTCTTACTCAATACGATCATTTTCTCACTCAATATACCTTGGACGCTTCATGGTCGGCACACGAAATGGACACAATATGAAATTTCCGTACTCTCCTTTCACTGACCCAGTCTGTAACCAATTCGTCAAACAAGACCTGGTTGATCGATCGAGACACAGAGAGAGGGGGGATGCTGACATGCTGTGATGAGAGAAGAGACGGAGACACGACAATAAAAAAGACTGAGTGATGCTGTTATGAAAAGAAAAAACAAAGGCGAGGAGACAACACCTAGCTACTATACACTATCAAACAACAAATCTAGCAAAGATCAAAACACCTAGCTACTATACACTATCAAACAACAAATCTAGCAAAGATCAAAACTTTGTGTTCCAAGTTTTTCCTGCAATGTGCTATCGTATTTTGTTAGTGGTCGGGTAGTTCATTACTTCGGAACCGATCAACACTCCTGGTTCGTAACCGGCTAGTATTTACTGAAAACAGATTTGGCAGCAATCGAGTTTCATCAGCGATAGTCTCTCCTATCACTACCGGATTTTGAACCGATAGTGTTATGGGCTAATACTACTGGTCAGGGACGAAGCTAACCCTTATGGCTATCGGGGTTCCCAATCAGCCTGCTCGGCTGCACTTCATGCAGTGTTGCGGCTGCGGCTGTTTACTGTAGCATGAACTATCTGCGAGAAGGGCAGCCGAGCAGGCCAAATATCGCGCCATGGAGTCAGTGAGCAGCACAGGTGAAACCAACTTTTGCATTGGTTGCCACTAATTTGGCTAAACACGTCATTAGAGACGTAATATATTTCATGCATTTTTTCATGTCTCTGGTGACTGTCTAGACGCGTCTCTAGTCTGCGAACCTGACATAGTGTTGGTCTAGTACCGATACAACCGAGGCGAAGGAAGTACAGAGGTGCTAGTTGCGGTAATTGCTTCTTACGCCATGGGAAGTGAGCACATAGGTGCTAATTGAGGCAACCGTGAACTTTCGTATGATACGCCAACCAATTTCATACCAACAAAACAAATACGGACAACTATTAAATATAATTACTAAAAAATATCGTCAAATATAAACAAATACTAACATGTTTTGACAAAATATGAATCTGATTTCTAACAGGAAAACAATAGTAGGGGATTGTCGGGGACCGAATACTGGGGTACCCAAGGAGGATGAGCTAATAACCATCAAACGTTATGCTTTCGAACAAACAAGAACACAACTACACTATTTACCCAAACGACCGAAGGTTGGCTCCGCCTCGCCCGACCCCTGAAGGTTGGCTCCGCCTCACCTGACCCCTGAGGGCAGGCTCCGCCTCGCCCGACGTCCGAGGGCTGGACTCCGCCTCGCCCGACGTCCGAGGGCTGGACTCCGCCTCGCCCGACGTCTGAGGGTTGGGCTCTGCCTCATCCGACATCCGAGGGCTGGGCTCTGCCTCGCCCGACGTCTAGGGGCAGGGCTCCGCCTCGCCCAACGTCTGGGGGCTGGGCTCCGCATCGCCTGACGACTGAGGGCTGGCTTCGCCTCGCCCGACGTCCGGGGGTTGGGATCCGCCTCGCCTGATGTCCAAGGGCTGGGCTCCGCCTCGCCCAACGTCCAGGGGTAGACTCTGCCTCGCCCGACGTCTACGCGCTACTCCTTCATAACTACGCGTGCGGATAAGACGGGGCACTCAAGTCAACCGCAATACCGAGGACCATACCCTGCACACCTGCAGGAAAGTACCATCAGGATATGACCAGCCGGGCGCTTTAAGCCTTTCCAGGCATGTCAGACCCAAATAATGTTGTGGGCACCGATTTTTGTCCTACAATGTTATGGACGTCGGCATTTGCCCTTGGACACGAATCCTGACGGAAACATATGACAAACGCTACGATCCAAAAGGAAACTCATGTCATCTATAGTAACGAATGTGGGAGCCTCTACGCCATCTGCTCCCCGTAGGGTCGTGGCTTGTTACCTTGGCACGCCGCGCCGCCCGCTGGAGTAGGATGGGACGTGACCACTTGCTGAACGAAGCCAGAGCGCAGCCCTATCAGGATCAGCGAACGTGCTATCCCTGGCACTGCCTACCGTGTCAGCATGGCAGGCTCACAGGAAAAGGAAGAACTGGCACCTTCGAAGGACCTTCTCTGCCTCTGGTTTTTCTTCTTTCTCCCGTTTGTAATCCCCGCTCCCCCTTGATCTATAAAAGGAGGGCAGGGCACCCCACTAAGGGGATGAATCAATTCAACACACCACGCACCACATAACACACATCTAAGCAGCTACCAAGCTCTTAGCATCCTTTCGACCTTTCCATCAGAGATTTGGGACCTGTCCCTCTCTCGACCGTTTGTATCCCCTACAACGAACCTTTCAGTCCTAATAACACGAGCAGCAGCAGCAAACTGGACGTAGGAACATTATGCCTGAACCAGTATAAACCTTGTGTCTTTTAGCACACCATCCGGGCCCAACACGCAATAAATACAAATTTACTAGTTGGTGTTTACTCAAAACACCGACAGTTGGCGCACTAGGTAGGGGACCTTTGCGCGTTCCGACGTTAACATTAGGCCATGGATGGTTACCCACGGTATCAGCTAGGTCCCAGGCGCACACGTGCGCTTCGGGGACCTAGACTTCATCATCACGGTGGGAGGAGAGTAGGCGTTGGCTCACGTTGCCATCCAACCTCTCCCCTCCATCGACCTCAACTACGGGAGGCTTGAACGCCAGCTCGACGTCTCCCTTGGACTCCAGCCATCGAGTTAGGACCCGCGCTGCCTCACCCTCTCTCCGAAACACCCCGCACGAAGCGCCCCGATAGTGCTTCCGTTTGGTCTCCGCAACGCCGCGGCGATGGTTAGCCACCTTATGGCACAACGCATGATCCCATCCCCCGCGAACAATGAGTTCATCAGGGTGATCGAACACATCATGGAGTCTCTCCACGACATCCTCGTAGAGGAGCCAGGGCCGTCCTCTGGCTTTGACTCCAGTAGGGGGAGCCATCACCCTCCCGAGAATGCTTCATGGTGGGTACCCCTGAGGGACACGTTGAAAGCGGCTCTGAGGAGGAGGCTGCCCCGGCGAACAACCTCGGCGATGAGGCTGAGAGGGAGACAACAGCCCCACCTCGCATGGGGGTGGAGCAGCTGAAAGCCCACCACTGGGAGATCGAGGAAGCGCGACTCCAGCCCGCGTAGGAATGCGCAAAGCTCGATCAGGAGATGGTGGGCGCGCACGTGCCATGGCCCACGATGTAAATCAGAGGATCATCGCCGACGTTGAAGCCCTTCCTCGCTTCGCCCGAGCAAGCCAGAACATCGCCGCCGCGACAGTCTTGCTCCATGGCCTTCCAGAGGCTGTGGTGCCCGAGGATCATCGTGCCCACCATGAGATCCGCACGCTACTTGAGCGTGCAGCGGCGCAACAGGCTGAGAGCTTGTTGTCTCAACGATGCGAGCTCGACGCCAGCCATCATACACCCTCGGAGCATACCAGCAGGGACGCATCGGTCCACCAGGCACCATAGGATGGCAGGCAGTGCGCCGCGGTCCCGGTACATCAGCATCTCGGCCACAACCGCGACACACGCAACACCCTCGACGCCCGCAGACGTACCTACGGCAACCCGATAGAAGGAGCCCGCTGCGGCTATCATCCTCGTCGCGGCGGATGCTACGATAGCGACAAGGACCGAAGCCCGAGCCCCGACCTGCGTGGCCCTCAGGCCTTCGACCATCACATCCTCATCGCTGCTTTCCCACAAAGGTACTGACCACCGACCAATATCCCAAAGAACTCTGGGATAACAAACCCCGGATTATGGCTCGAAGACTATCGGTTTGCCTGCGAAGCAGGTGGTGTGGATAATGACGACTTCATTATCAGCAACCTTCCACTGTTCTTCGCCGATTCGGCACGAGCATGGTTGGAACACCTGCCGTCCAACGCAATCTAAAGTTGGGTGAATCTGAGGAAGATCTTTGTGGGGAACTTTTAGGGCACATATATAAGCCCTGGGAACCCATGGGACCTTAAGAACTACCGACAGAAGACCGGTGAGACCCTCTATGGGTACATCCGGCGCTTCTCCCAGTAGTGCAACGAGCTTGCTAACGTCGCTGACATTATAGGAGCTTTCCTGTCTGGGACTACCTACGAGTCTTTGGTTCATAAGCTGGGACGCAAGGGCTCATGAACCACCAAGGAACTCCTGGACATCCCCACCAGCCACGCCTCAGGAAAAGAAGCGGTCAGAGCAATCTTCGATCGTCTCGAGGGCAGGGCAAGGCAGGACGAGGGCGCCTGCGAAGGCACCCCCAATCGTTCTGCCCAAAGGAAGAACAAGAAGCAACAGCGCGAGGACTCACTCGTAGCTGCTGCTAACCGCAAGAGTGGTCGGAAGCCCATGGAGGGCACTCTGAACCACTTCGAAAAACTATTCGAGAGGCCATGCCCGAACCATGCTTTCCCAGTGAAGCATCTGTATAAGGACTGTAGCCTCATGCAGCGGTTCTTGTCTGGAGGTTCCAACAAAGGGGAGCATGGAAAGGACCCTGCCCCCACCACGGACGACGCCAAGGAGAAGGACGATGGCTTTTCGACACCGGACCATTGCCTCATGATCTTTGGAGGATCGGTGGCCTACGACTCCAAACGCCGTTAGTAGGTCGCACGTCGTGAGGTCTATACGACCGAACCAGCCACGCCTGCCTTCCTCCGGTGGTTAGAGGCCGCCATAACCTTTGATCGGACCGACCACCCGGAGAGCGTCCTGCATCCGGGGAGATATCCGCTCGTGGTTGACCCAATCGTCGGTCCAAAGCGGCTCACTAAAGTACTGATGGATGGAGGCAACATACTCAACATCATGTACACCAAGATGCTCGATGAAATGGGCATCGACCGGACATGCCTCCGCCCAACCCGAGCACCTTTCCATGGCATCGTGCCCAGAAAGGAGGCCATGCCACTTGGGCAGATCGATCTGCCCATTACCTTCGGGGATATGTTCAATTATAGGACGGAAGCCCTCACCTTCGAGGTGGTTGGGTTCCCCAAAACCTTCCACGCCATCCTGGGACGTCCATGCTACGTGAAGTTCATTGCCGTCCCCAACTATACATACCTCAAGCTAAAAATATCAGGCCCCGGTAGGGTCATCACCATCAGCACCTCCTTCCAACGCGCCTATGAGTGCGAGGTCGAGTGCTGCGGTCATGCCGCAACAATTGTCGCCTCCGAATAACTCGCCGCCATCAAGAGGGAGGTCACCGAAGAAGCGCCCGACACCAAGAAGTCGACCGGGTCCTTCGGGCCAGTAGAAGGCTCTAAGAAAGTCCTCATAGATCCTGACAGCTCCAAGGGCAAAACGGTGTGCATTGGTACCACGCTTTTCTCTGAATAGGAAAGCGCGCTCGTCGACTTCCTCCGCGGCAACAAAGACATCTTTGCGTGGAAACCCTCGGATATGCCAGGCATTCCGAGGGAAGTCACCGAGCATACCTTGAAGATTCACCTAGGCTCCAAGCCGATGAAGCAACGCCTGCGTCGCTTCGATGAGGGGAAACGCAGGACCATCGGTGAAGAGATAGCAAAACTTTCGATAGCCGGGTTCATCAAGGAAGTATACCACCCAAAGTGGTTAGCGAATCCTGTTCTTGTATGAAAGAAGAGTGGGAAATGGAGGATGTGTGTTGACTATATGGGTCTCAACAAGGCATGCCCAAAGGATCCATTTCCTTTGCCGTGCATAGACCAAATAGTCAACTCTACCTCGGGGTGCGAACCCTCTGCTTCCTTGATGCATACTCCAGGTACCATCAAATAGCGATGAAAGAGTCCGACCAGCTCGCGACATCTTTCATCACCCCCTTTGGATCGTTCTACTACGTCTCAATGTCGTTTGGTCTGAAGAACGCTGGGGCTACATACCAGCGTTGTATGCTCAAGTGTTTTGGGGGCCTCATCGGGCAGACCGTTGAGGCATACGTTGACGATATCGTGGTCAAGTCCAAACGGGCTAACCACCTCGTTGCCGATCTTGAGCAGACCTTTGCAAAACTCTGAGCCAATGGCATCAAACTCAATCCCGGGAAGTGTGTTTTCGGGGTCCCGAGGGGTATACTGCTCGGCTTCATCGTCTTTGAGTGTGGCATCGAAGCCAACCTGGAGAAAATCTCGGCCATCACAAGGATGGGCCCTATTTAGAACATAAAGGGGGTTCAACGAGTCACAGGGTGCCTCGCCACACTCAGCCGATTCATCTCACGCCTCGGCGAACAAGGTCTCCCCCTTTATCGACTCTTGAAGAAAGTCGACCACTTCAAATAGACATCCGAGGCCCAGGAGGCACTTGACATGGTCAAACTGCTTCTGACAAAGGCCCCGATCTTGGTTCCTCCAACCGATGGAGAATCCCTTATGCTATACATAGCGGCCACCATGCAAGTGGTCAGCGCCGCCCTGGTAGTGGAGCGGGAAGAAGAGGGGCACGCCCTCAGAGTGCAGCGCCCTGTGTACTTCATCAGCGAGGTACTATCCGACTCTAAGACCCGCTACTCCCAAATCCAGAAGCTCCTGTACGCCATTCTTATCACCAAAAGGAAGCTACGCAACTACTTCGAGTCAGACCCAGTGACGGTCGTGACATCGGTCCCCCTCGGCGAGGTCGTCCAAAGCCAAGACGCCACGGGAAGAACCGCAAAATGGGCGCTCGAGTTGATGGATTAGGGCATTATGTATGCCTCCCGAACAGCAATCAAGTCCTAGGTGTTGGCGGACTTCGTCGCGGAATGGACCGAGGTCCAGATGCCCCCAGCGGTCGTTGATCAAGAGTACTAGAGGATGTACTTCGATGGATCACTGTTGAAAAAGGGTGCCAGCGCGGGGCTGGTCTTCGTATCACCCCTCGGGGTACGCATGAGGTACATGGTTCGTCTCCATTTCCCCTCATCCAATAATGTGGCTGAGTATGAAGCACTCATCAACGGCCTACGCATCGCCATCGAGTTGGGCATCCGACGCCTCGATGTCCGGGGTGACTCCCAGCTGGTCGTCAACCAAGTCATGAAGGAGTCAAGCTATCTAGACGCCAAGATGGCTGCATATTGCAGAGAAGTCCGGTGGCTAGAGGACAAATTCGACGGCCTCAAACTCAATGATATTCCTGAGGCGGCCGACGTGCTTGCGAAGGTGGCGTCTGGCCGAGAGCCGGTGCCAATAGGTGTATTCGCCAGTGACCAACACAAGCCCTTGGTATGCTACGAAGGGTCAGAACAGGCCAATGATGGTTCGCCTGATCCAGCCTCGGGGGCTAACCAACCGACTGCTCCATCCGGTCCCGAGGTCATGGAGCTTGAAGATCTAGTGACAGAGCCTGACCCTCTGGTCGACTGGAGAATGCTCTACCTCAACTACCTACTCCATGACATGCTGCCGACAGACAGGGCAGAGGCTCGACGGCTCGCACGCCACGCCAAGTCCTTCGTACTTGTGGAAGGCGAACTCTACAAACGAAGCCACACCGGGATCCTACAACGCTACATCCCCATTGAGCAAGGGAAGCGCTTACTGAGCGATATCCATAGTGGGGTCTGTGGTCACCACGCCGCTCCTAGAACCTTGGTTGGAAACACATTCCGACAGGGCTTCTATTGGCCTACGGCAGTAGCCGACGCTGAGCAGATCGTACACACCTGTGAAGGGTGTCAGTACTACACTCGACAAACTCACCTCCTAGCCTAGGCACTCTAGATGATCCCCATCATGTGGCCCTTCATGGTCTGGGGGCTCAATCTAGTTGGACCTCTCAAGAAGGCGCCCGGAGGCTACACCCACTTGCTTGTCACCATAGACAAGTTCACAAAATGGATAGAAGCTCAGCCGATCTCCACGATCAAGTCTGAGCAAGCCGTGCTGTTCTTCCTCGACATCATCCATCGCTTTGGAGTACCAAACTCCATCATCACAGACAATGACACGTAGTTCACTAGCAAGAAATTCCTTCGATTCTGCGATGAATACCACATCTGGGTCGATTGGGCCGCCGTCGCGCACCCTCGAATGAACGGGCAGGTCGAGCGTGCAAACGGCATGGTCCTACAGGGCCTCAAGCCCAGGATCTTCAACCGGTTGAACAAGTTCAGCGCACATTGGGTCTTCGAGCTCCCCGCGGTACTCTTGAGCCTAAGGACAACTCCCAGTCGAGCCACCAGCTACACACGCTTCTTTATGGTCTATGGTTCTGAGGCCATCCTCCCAACCGACCTCGACTATAGAGCACCAAGAATCAAGGCATATAACGAATAGGGAGCCAAGGCATCCCACGAGGATGCCATGGACCAACTGGACAAAGCACGTGACGTCGCCTTCCTCCGCTCGGCCAAGTACCAACAGGCGTTGTGATGGTACCACAGCCGACGGGTGCGGAGCCGAGCCTTCAACGTCGGGGACCTAGTCCTTCATCTCATACAGAGCAACAAGGACCGCTACAAGCTCTCCCTGCCTTGGAAGGGGTCGTATGTCGATGCGGAAATACTCCGGCTAGGCGCCTACAAACTGAAAACCATCGACGGCGAGGTCTTCACCAATGCCTAGAACATTGAGCACCTATGTCGCTTTTACCCCTAAATAAACGCATACTTTCTCTTATTAGTTTCATCATTGAAATCCCCGATCTTTTGTGACGTCCGATCCCTGCAAGTGCGAGGGGCTAGGCCTCACTCAGCAGCTGGTATGAGTACATTTACCTTGTGAACATTCTCTGCGCACGCCCTCCTTTTTTATGTTAATTCCTAGGAGCTTGATTTACGGGCACAATTCCTGAGTATAACTGGTAGGACCGCGGGAAACCCATGCCCCGACGGCTACAGTCTTTTTGCTCACCAGCGTGATCAGAATTGGCTCGCCCGCACTCTGAGCTTTTGCGACCTTAACCACGGAAAGGGTCGGGATGCGCTAAACCTTTTTTGCACAAAAAAGTGGGAGAAGAAATAAGAAGCTGTTTGCTGTAACAAAATTTGAAAGCTTGGCCATTTGTTACAAGTTTTGCCACCTGGCTTCCCTGCTTAACTAAATTCTTGCGCGGGATGCCCGCATCCTTTATATCCGCAGGAAATTCTTGTTTCAAGCAGGTAGCCCGAATCAACTGAACGGCACGACCATTGCCAGGAAACGGATGGGACAAACTTCCCCTTACAAAGTGATTTCATCACGAAAAGGGACTGATGTATTCATGAATACAAAAAGCTATTCACACGGGGGCTCCCCCACAACTTAAAACAGTTACATTTGCTGACCACTTCTACTCTAAATACTACTATGGCCGCCGCGCCACGCTCTCCATCGGCAACATCCTACCGCTCGGCGGGATCCCTGAGGGTGCCGTCGTCTGCAACAGCGAGCACAACGTCGGTGACCGTGGTGTCCTTGCCGGGGCGTCCAGGGACTACGCCATCATGATCAGCTACAACCCTAACAACGGCGCCTCGAGACGAGGCAGCCCCTGGGTGGGGACACTGCCTGTCGAAGTATGGCTACCATGGCTGGAGGATGTCTCCGACATCTCATAAAACTTGATGAACTGGCCGACCTGAGTGGCTACAGGGGCGAAACCCCCCATCGGCGTAGTCCTGGGCGGCTTCCCCACCGATAAGGCTCGTCCAGAGAAGATTCACCAGAAGAAGTCTCCGTACGGCTCTATCCCGATGAAGGCCTCACAGATGGTGACAAAGCCGGCGACGTGCAGCACCCTCCAGTGCGCCTCCTCCTTTGGCTGAATCGACCCCTTCTCGGTGAAGGCGGCCAGCACCATCTCATCTATGTTGGATGACCTCCAGCTCGACATCGCGCTCCGGATTCATGAACGGATCTGTGAGTCATCCTCTCCCTCGCATTACCCTCTCTCACTTAGGAACCACCACGACGCACGAACGCACTCGGCGAGAAGGAAGAAGGAGGGGAGGCAGCAACTAGAAAGACCACGATGCACGAACGCACTCGGCGAGAAGGAGGGGAGGCGGAGGAATGGGACGAGAATCCTCTCCCTTCCCCTATTTAAGGAGGAGACGCAACAGTTGGAGGAAGACGAAGGATTGGGGCGAAAAACCCTCTCCCTTCCCCTATTCAATGCAGATGAGAATTCGATGGGACGCGTCCTGGCTGACAGGACGCGCCTTGGTCGACGAGACGGTGCCTGGTCAAACGGGACGTGGCCTGGGCATGGTCCACCACTACCGCACGCCGGACGCGAGAAACAAGGTGCAGTCGCATGCAGGCGGCTCTCCGCCTTCCCAGGCAGGACATGGAAGGGCCCAACGACGGAGCCTCCATCAAGGGGAGACCAACGGGCCTCCTAAGTCAATCGGACGACCCAGTCGAACGCCGAGCGACGAGGTTGGGGAACTAAACGACCGTTGAAAGATAAGCATCCTTATTTACTTACTTTACGTATCAATTTCACTACCGAGCCTCCGACCCCAGTAATGGCAGGGGCGCGGACATCGCTCGGGGGCTGCCGAGAGTGTCTACCCGTTTAGACATTATCTTCGTCCGACCCCTCCTTATGTTTAAAAACCAGAGGCACGGTGTGCGGGTGTAAACTTCGAGTAAAACTGGTCGAACCGCTAGACCCTATGCCCCAGCGGCTATGGCGTTTTTGTTCACCAGCGTGATCGAATTCCTTATCCCCGCACCCCAAGCTTTAGCATCCGCCTTCTCGAAAAGCATTCGGAGAGGTTCACCTGCGAAATCTCCTTCAAGGAGAAGCTGTCAGGTCGCCCAAGTCGATCGAACGGCTCGAATCGCTGCTGAGAGACAGAAATGAAAAATTACGATGCTCGTGCAGGTTACGCTGGCCCTGTCGCAAACGTCGGACCCGAACCCCGCACGGACATGTCCGGTAAGAGCTCCCCGTCACTCATGCCACCAAGGTAACAGATTTTGTGTGCACCCGTCGTACTGCTGGAGTTGCTCTAAGAGCTATATATGTGCCCGCGAGTAAGTTGAGTTCATGCAGCACGCTTCAGCAGAGAGTTGTGTTGTTTTACACAGCCGGAAGCATGCCCATGACCAATCCTCTGCCCATGCTCCTTACCATCGTATGCGCCACTTTGTGGCTAACCGGTGGTGCTGGTGCGCCGCAATCCCAGCACTTCCATGATGGTGGCACCGGCACTGGCTGCATCCCATCTGAGAGGGCCGCCTTGTTGTCCTTCAAGAAGGGCATCACAAACGACAGCACCAATCGCCTCGGTTCATGGCACGGCCAAGATTGCTGCCGGTGGAGAGGTGTCACCTGCAGCAACCGAACCGGCAACGTCCTCATGCTCCATCTCGGCTACCCGATCAATCCAGATGACTTCTTCTTCTACCCAGATGTATGTGACGATTCCAGAACTTTGTTTGGTGAGATAAGTCCCTCTCTACTCTTGCTGGAACATCTAGAGCACATGGACCTAAGCCGGAACTGCTTGATAGGTCCACATGGGCGTATGCCTTCATTCTTGGGCTCCATGAAGAACCTGAGATATCTCAATCTCTCTGGAGTACCATTGAACGGTAGCGTGCCTCCTCAGTTAGGCAACCTATCGAAGTTGCAGTACCTTGAGATTGGCAGCCGAAATTGCGAGTATGGCATATACTCAAAGGACATTACTTGGTTAACAAACCTACCTTTGCTGCAGTACCTTGGCATGGGTTTTGTAGATCTCTCAGGGATAGCTCGTGATTGGGCTCATATACTGAATATGATTCCATCTTTAAGGGTCATTAGTCTTTCTGACTGTTCACTTGGTAGTGCAAACCAATCACTTGCATATTTTAATCTCACAAAACTTGAGGAGCTTGATCTCTCGGACAATAACTTTGATCACACATATAGATCGAGTTGGTTCTGGAGAGCGACAAGTCTCAAGCACCTTGTTCTGATGGACACCGGATTGTTTGGTCAATTGCCTGATGCACTAGGAAACCTGACATCCCTAATAGTTCTTGATTTATCAGAAAATGTGAACAAGGACATGATGATACTGCAAGGCTTGAAGAACCTTTGCAGTTTGGAAATCCTTGACCTTAGCTACAGTGGGATAAATAGAGATATAGCAGAGCTCATGGAGAGACTACCACTGTGCACAGGTGAAAACTTACAGTTACAGGAGCTCCGTCTGGGGTTCAATAGTTTCACAGGGACCCTGCCTAGTTCAATAGGGCGCTTCACGAGCTTAAGCATCCTTGAGCTCAACAATAACAATCTCAGTGGAAGTGTACCTACTGAAATTGGTACCCTTACAAATTTGACCTCTTTGGATCTAAGCAACAACAACATCATCAGCGGTGTGATCACCAAAGAGCACTTTGTAGGTCTGAAGAGCCTAAAGGAAATAGACCTGTCTTTCACTAATTTGAGTGTTGTAGTGGATGCAGATTGGATTCAACCATTCAGGCTGGAGTCTGCAAAGTTTGCATCTTGCCATTTGGGTCCTCTGTTTCCAGTTTGGCTTCACCAGCAGCTCCTTCAAATCACTCTGCTAGACATTTCAAGCACAGGGTTGGTGGGAAATATTCCTGATTGGTTTTGGTCATTTTCAAAGGCTGCTTATCTTGACATGTCTTACAATCAATTAAATGGTAACTTGCCGGCGCAAATGAGTGACATGGCCTTTCTAGTGCTAAACCTCAGTTCAAACAAACTCACAGGACAAATACCAGCATTTCCAAGAAACATCAGAAAGTTAGACATCTCTAACAATTCATTCTCAGGCATTATGCCACACAAGATCGAAGCTCCGCTGCTCCTAACACTAGTTATGTCCTCAAATCAAATTGGTGGCACCATTCCGGAGTCTATTTGCAGATTGCAGTCCCTGCTCGATCTAGATTTGTCGAACAATCTTTTGGAAGGTGAAATTCCTCAATGTTCTAACATTAAGTCCCTAAATTTTCTCCTCCTAAGCAACAACAATTTATCAGGAACATTCCCAGCATTTCTGCAGAACTGTACGGATATGCTGTTCTTGGATCTTGCATGGAATAATTTATCTGGAAGGTTACCTTCTTGGATATGGGAGCTGAAGGATTTACAGTTTCTACGTCTAAGCCACAATTCATTTTCTGGGAATATTCCGTCTGAAATAACAAGCCTTTCTTATCTTCAATACTTGGATCTATCAGGAAACTACTTTTCTGGTGTTATACCTCCTCATCTTTCAAATCTAACAGGTATGACCACGAAGGGTTACGATCCATTGGATCCTTCAAGCAATAGTGAAATTGAAATGGATATGATAATTGCTGGAGTCGATCAATTCAATGATATATGGTTAGTAATTACAAAAGGGCAACAGCTTAAATATGGTCGGGGACTTCTATATTTTGTAAGCATTGATTTGTCAGGCAACTACTTAACAGGTGAAATTCCTTTGGATATCACATCCCTTGATGCCTTAATAAATTTGAATTTATCATCAAACCGACTGGGTGGAAAAATTCCCAATAACATTGGTGCCATGTGGTCGTTGGAATCCCTGGACCTCTCCTGCAACAAGCTTTCTGGTGAAATCCCATGGAGCTTATCAAATCTGACATCTTTAAGCTACATGAACTTGTCCTACAACAATCTGTCAGGAAGGATACCCTCAGGCCGCCAACTCGACACCTTAAATGCGGACAACCCGTCACTTATGTACATAGGTAACAGTGGACTTTGTGGAGCTCCTCTTCAAAATAATTGTTCAGGAAATGGTACGTTCATCCCTGGTTATCACAGAAGCAATAGGCGAAAATTCGAGCCTGCGTCATTTCATATCGGTGTTGTATTGGGGCTTGTGGTGGGGCTGTGGATGGTGTTTTGTGCTCTGTTGTTCCTGAAGACATGGAGCGTTGCTTATTTTCGGCTCTTTGACAAGCTGTGTGACAAAATCTATGTGTTTGTAGCTGTAAAATGGGCAAGTATGACTATGAGTGCAGAATGAGAGCCAACATCTTGATGAAGGATATAGTATCCAGGCCACAACCAATACAATGGAAGCTGTTAGTGAACCAGTCTGGAAGATCCTGATGATATATTATATGAAGTAGTAAGCCATGTGAATTCGTCCAAATAAAGACCATGTTCTAATTAATCCTTCTAGCTGTTACGTGTAAACAACTATAATACTTATTTTGATTCAAGCACTACATGTGTAATTGCTTCGGCAGTTTTATCACTTTATCAATACATTTGTGTTTTCATTGGAAGACTGATGTCCAGGTTCAAAATGGCCATTCTATCAACTAGTAGCAAAAAGGCTGCGAAATTTCAGGTTATAATTTTGTAGTTTGAATAGCATTCTGAAACTGATAAGTGTACCAAGGGGAGCAGGAAGCCCAAAAATCCTAAAGGCTTATTTAGATACACTCAGTGTTGGTCCTGAGGATATCAAGGATAGAGCTAGACTAAAACTCAGGGCCCTTCTATAAATATGATAGCAATAATACCCAAAATATATACATATAAAAAATGTACCGCATTTAACATTTTTTCTAAAAGCAATATTCATGCAACATAATTATACATATTAAATTACCTTAAAAATTTCTTCGAACGTTTCTCGATGCTAAGTAATTGATGATGGTATCAATATCAATCTCATCCAATAATTTCTTCCCAATGCATAATGTTGTTGTATGGCGGAATTTTAGCACGTTGTAATATTACATATCCTTTTTAGCATGAGACAAACGGGTCTTATAAAATAATTTGGTAATGGCATGATGCTTATACATACTCTTGTATATTATCACACACTTTACCAACTATGGGCTAGATATATTGAATATATTTGGGCTGCAAAGAGGTTATGAGCTTCCTAACCATCAATTAGAGCATAAAGCTTGATTAAAAAAAATTGGCTCATAGTTTATATATGGCTCATGCATGGCCCATCCAAAGTGGCGGAGGACAGAAAAAAATAAGGTATGGCAAAGTCAATAACATAGATAACAAAGTAATGTTATTTGAACCATATATACATTCTTCCAATTGTTAAACCCCCAACGTTGTGAAGACATCATATCCACATTTGTCATCCCTTTGATCATGCTTGAAAAGATAACAATAAAAGCAATAAGCCCTATCCTTAGCCACACTGTATTCACCATTTTTTTTCTCCAAAAGCATCTTTTTTTTCTTTGATTCAGGAAAATTACAACCGATTGGTTGAGTTGGACCATTATCTATGAAAGCCTTTCTAACTTTGGATCTAATGTTGGTAGAGAATTGACGAAGCCCTGGATCGGTGATAATGTGATCCGGATTGAACTGAGTTATAATACCCACTTTCAATCTCCTCTTCCACTGCAACGACAGCTTGTTCACACTCATCTGAGTCATAGTCATCTTCCATATTTATATTTTATATTACTCCCTGTGCATCAAAATCAATCAGACAAAATCAATTGGTAATCGAAAGTTTGAACAAACAACAATGAAAAAAACGAAAAAAAAGTGTCAAGGAATTGGACGACTTAATGTAACAACACCGACGCTTTTGTGACGAACTGACGAAGTGCTGTACGTGTCGAAGTGCCGAATTGAGCCATGCCAAAGTTGCGAAGTGATCCGTAGCTGACGGCTTCGTCTCATCCTCTGTGATCCCCGGCTCGCTGTCGCTGCCCACACCGCATCCGAGAAGTTCGTTGGTTTTAGCGAGGGCTTATCAGTCAGCCAACGGTATTTTTCTCTCATAACAAAATAGTTTTTCTTTCACAATAAACCAGTACCAGCTGACCTTATTAGCCCAGAAACAAAAAAAAAAAAAAACAGACCGGAGATTTGGAGCGGCCGGCGCCGGAAGGCAAAGCGTCGGGGTGTGTGTGACAGGAAAACGAACGGGCTAATATGCAGTCCTAACAAGCCACAAGAAGGCCCAAAGGCCAACTAATGAAGTTATGAAGTAACGGTTCAGTCTTCTTCCTCATGCGGACGTTCAGACTTCTTCAATAGCAGCAGCAGCAGCAGCAGCGGGGGACCTTCAGCCTTGCATCCATGGCTGCCGGGGCAACTCGAGCATCCGCGGCGGAGCCAACCTTGCCCTACCGAGCCCTCTGCCCCTGTCTCTCACGTGTGGCTTGCCGAGACCTACAAGCCCATGGGCCATGGTGAACTTTTTGGATAAAATAACCAGTATATTGTTGATTAAGCCCACTAGTTACCTGATTATACATGCAGTGATGCAAAGTGTGTGTACGTGTTACTATATGGCTACACAAGACACAGGAGCTTCAGGTTAATTATCTTGAAATTAGTACAATAATGGTCTATATATCAAGCATATATACGTTACGTGAATACCATATCCTTCTTGTTGGGTATATAAGAAGAGCTTCCAAAAGGGCTGACAGCCTGTATGCACGTATATCTATCTCTTTTTTTTTTGACTCAAAACAGGAGGGTTATGAGCCCCTACTTTATTGCACAAAAAAGTAAAGGGTTTGAAATACAAAATCATGAAACAAAAAAGGTTCACATAAGCTTCTAGCCAGGAAGGTATTTGCTCTTTGCCCTTAGAATAACCAAGAGAAATTCGGACTTGAAGATTGAACGACATCTCTGGACTGAAGCAGTTCTACCTTTGAAGATCACATCATTTCTGACAGCCCAAATTGACCAGCACATAGTGATGATAATCTCCATGAAAAACGGCAAGCCAAGTTGTGCTCTAAAACTGACCACAGTGGTGAGCATATCATCTGGATCTGTCACAATTACTTGGAGAGTATTCCAACATGCTAGAGCAAAAGGACAGCCAATAAAAGACGCAGAAGAGTTTCCAAAGTATTATGAGGACAATGAACGCAGCTGTAATCAGCCAAAAACCTGTTCGAAGAAGGTCCCTTGTACTCAGTCTGTCTTTAAGTAGTAACCAAAAGAAAATTTTCCTCTTATTCTGACAGGAAGATTTCCAAAGCCATTGGTAAACCTGGTGCACAGTTTGGCGACCAATCAAGACTTTGTAAGCTTTGCTCGAAGAATAAATTGAAGAGCCCCATATATAGGACCATTGATCTGGTTGATCCTGAAGGTTTGTGTCTTGAATAAGATCCACAACTTCCTAAAACTGAGCATAAGACTTAGTTGTGAGCGGCAAGTGAAACAGGGAAGTAGGAATCGGTGTATTCAGAGTTGACTGGACTGAAATGTGGGTGTTCTTAGCAAACGAATGCAACTCCGGGTAAGCCTGCAGCAGAACTGTGCCATTCCAGCGATCTAACCAAAAGAAACAGGATTTTCCATCTCTAACTGCAACTGAAGCCAAGTTCTTGTAGATATCCAAGAGCTTTAAGATGTCCCGCCACCAAAAAGAGCCACTGGGGTTATTTGTGAGACAAGGAAGACAGCCTCCAGAATAATAACAATCCCAAACTAAGTGAACCCATGGAATGTCCATGCGGTTAAAGAACTTGTGTAGATGCTTGAGCAAAAGGCCTTCATTATGTGTGCGAAGATTAAGAACACCCAGTCCACCTTCAGGTTTTGGAAAACAAATCATTGGCCAAGCTGCTTTTGGAGGTTTTCTATTGTTGATATTTGAACCCCGCCATAAGCAATATTTTCGAAACTTGTCTATATGTTTGATGATAGTTTTTGGCAAGAGGAAGATGCTCATAGCAAAAGTAGGCAAAGCTGAGAAAACCGCATTAGTAAGCTCTAATCGCCGGGCCTCATTTAGAAAGGATGATACACTGACTAATCTTCGCTCACATCTGGAAACAATGGGCCAGAAGTCAGCTACTGTTGGCCTTGTAATACTCCAGGGGAGGCCTAAGTACGTGAAAGGCAGAGACCCCTCGGAACACCCAAAGGCTGCGGCTATCTCTCTCTTGGTCACCATGTACTGATGTACATGTACTGGACATTATACACAAGTACAATATCGTTACTATGGCCTCATAACAGGGACGACCGATGATCAAAGATACCTTCCAGAAGCTTCTGCTTGTATTACGGCGTGAGCTATGCAAGCTGTGGATGAATTGATGCCGGATATGGGAAGGTACTTATATATGATTGATCGACAAGCTGGTTAGCTCTGATGATCCGATCCCATTGATCAGTTGCTGGGTACGTCATTGATCAGCAACGGAATCCGGACGTCTCGCTCGGGCTCTGACTCGCTCGCTAAAATAGATCAAAGGCGGCCGGCGCTCATCCCTCGCTCCTTCCTCCATCAACCCTAGGTATCGCCTAATAAATAGATCCTCTCCCCCTCTCACACGTACGGAGGCTCTGGCTGGCAGCACACGCACACACTCCATCTCCAACACGGTGCCACCCTGTGGCTGCTACACCTGCACCTCTGCATGCGCGCGCGCACGCACACACATTTACATCACGCCGCCACCCCCTGCATCGCCATTCATACACATTTACATCATTGTTGACGGTCATTAATGTCAATCATAAATCATCAATATACCTTGTATTTATTCTTAAAATCAATCACCAATATATGTGTAGTGGTTTAGAACTAAGTATTTCCACAAGTTTTCGTGATTTTATGAATGCAAACAGGACAAGTGGGCCATATTATCACAACGAATCAAGATCCAATCGCCATGAAACTAACTCTACTGGGCCTTAAACATCATTACCTGTCGAAGGAATGAAGCCTGACTGACAGGAGGGCCAAGGTGGGGTCTGAAGGTCGGACGACCTCCCCTGACCCCACCTGTCAGCTCCCATCAGCTCCACAGACTTTGAGGATAAATCTCCACCTGTCAGCTCCCATCACACGCAATTAATTCAGAAGAGAAGAGTAGAACTCCAGTTATCCATAGTTTTAGTATAGTTTAGCTAAAGTAAGACTCAAGTAGAATTGTGTTATCATTCAAGGTTCTAGATTCATCTCTGAAAGACGGTATAACTTTTATATCCTTTTACTATCTTATCATAACTTTGTTCTTAATCCATATAATGTTTATCTTTATTATGTTCTTAGTTTACTATGAGTTCATGCATGATATAGTCGTAGTTATCTTTAAGTTTATACATAAGATCATAGAGCGCTCAACTCATTAGTCGAGTGGGTTGAGTAGCCAAACTCTGTGTAAGCATGGTGCTTATACATTGTTTGCCTATGGATGCACCCTCCATTCTGGGTGTGGTAGATCTATTTAGGTGGCAGCCTTGTAGATCCTCTGTATTCCACCCCCGTCTATAGGACTAGCAGGACCTATGTCATGATGGAGAAGTATATTATTATATACTCCTCCTTAGAGATGTCCCTTATGCATAGATGGAGAGTTAATTATTGCTATATAATGTATATGTTTTATCTTGTGATTAGAACTAACTTAGAAATCTTACTCTCTTGAATATTACTTAGTTTAGCTATACTACATTCATGAGTATCTATCTCTTTCTCTGAATTGTTATGCACTTATCATATAAATATTTCTTGACTTACCCCTATTTAGAGTAAGTGTTTAGTAATAATATTATCATAAGTACATGTTTATCAATCTCTTCTTTGCTATCGTTCCTCCTAGTGGTAAAATATAAATAACGATACCTGGAATACTCCCGGTGAAGTGCTACAATGGTATATCTGTGTGCTTACAGAATTCTTATTTTCTTATTTGCACTATTAAATACCAACAATCATGCCTTTGGCGAGCACGACGCAAAGTGGGCCAAGCGCTTGGCCGACCTTGACAGCAACCACGCTTCCCATGACGCCACCGTGGACAAGCGCCTCGACGCCCTTGAGTCTGCCTGCACTGACACCATCGCTGACACCCACCAACGCATCACCAACCTGGAGTCTATTAGGATCGAACAGATCCACGCCGAGCGCGATGATCGCGTCGCAGCAGTCGAAGCCGCCTCCACGGATCTCGGTACCTGGCGTCCGGAGGTCGAGGCCATCGTCGACGACCTCAAAATCGAAGTCCAAAAGATTTCGTCCGGCCTCGACCGCAAGGTGCTTGACACTTTGCCTCCCCGGCTCAGCGTCATCGCTTCTCCTTCATTAGCGTCCGCACGCCCATCTGCTGGACAGAACACCGATGGACCCCGTGGGCACTGCGAAGCATCGTCTCATGGGATGTTGGGTTCGAGTCTGTGACTACCTAGACCCATGTCCCAGTCATGGGTAAGCAACCTGACCCTCCTCCTCCTTCTCCAATACAGATCAACCCTCCTCCTCCACCTCCATTACCGCATCCAACTCCACCCCTTCCCTACCGACCACCACCAGTCGCCATACCTACCCATCCCCCTTCCACCCGCCTATGTTCCAATCTCCCCACACCAACAACCACAACTATGCTCCTAATCCCACCGGTCGCCTTCTCAAACTCCCATTCAATAAGTCCAATGGTGAAAACCCGCGCCTATGGCATTCCAACTATGAAAAGTATTTTAGCATGTACACCGTCAATCCTTTTGTGTGGGTGAGCGTCTCCTCCATGTACCTTGAAGGTGTCGCCGCCTGTTGGTACCAATCCATTGAAAACACTCCAGCCATAGCCTCTTGGTCCGCCTTCTGCCAGGCACTACACGGTCGCTTTGATCGCGACCAACATGAAGCGCTGATCCGCAAGCTCTTCCAAATGAAACAAACCTCCACTATATCCGACTATGTTGAGCATTTCTCTGACTTAATCGATCAGCTTAAAGCTTATTCTTCATCCACTGATCCCCTCTTCTATACCATGCGATTCATTGATGGCCTTCGACCCAAACTCAAAGCTATGATTCTAGTCTCTTGCCCCCAAAGTTTGGATGCTACTGTGTCTATGGCTCTGGTGCAGGAAGAGGTGGGCGCTCCATCATCAACATGCACACCATCCTGGGCTGATTGACTCCGATGGGCAAGTTCACGCCCAAGACGGTGATGCCTCTGCCTCTTCCTCCACCTCCGTGCAACAACAAGCCACCGCCTATGACTCCGCCTATTGAGTCACTGGCTTCTTCTTCCACGTACACCAAGCTAGCGACTGTCAAGGCATATCGACGTGCCTTGGACCTCTAATTCCGTTGCAGCGAGAAGTGGAGTAAGGACCACAAGTGCGGCCCCCAAGTTTAGCTCCACGTTGTCCAAGAGCTATGGGATTTGCTCCAGGCCGATGATCAGGACACTCTGCCATCTTCACCTACCACGCAAGAACCTCAGGTTTACTTTGCAATTTCTCAGAAGGCTTGTAAGGGACCGTGACACCTAAGAGGGGGGTGAATTAGACAACTTAAAATTCTACTTCTAACTAAGGCCTCTAATTTCACCTAGTCAAAATCTATGCAGGAAAGTAAACTACCTAAATGTGCAACTACTGTTTTGCTAGTGTATTGCTATCTCTACCGCAAAAAGGAGTTATGCAACCTAGGTTCCAAACCTATCAACTAGCCTATCACTAAGCTAGGAAAGTAAAGCACAAACCAAGATTGCAATGTAAATGCGGAAGCTAAAAAGTAAGGCAGAGATATGCAAACTTCCGTCGACGACTCCGGTATTTTTACCAAGGTATCGAGAAGCGCGCAAGCTTCCCCTTAGTCCTCATTCGAGACCCTCACAAGGAATCCCTCGCAAGGGCCAAGCTCCCGGTCAGGTAACTTTGTGGATAGCCCTGGGCCATCCCCACACGCAAGTTGGTCTTTGGTGTGCCTTCTGGCAAGCCTCTCCCGGACCGCTCCCCGCCGTCTTCACTATCAAGCTTCTGGCCGAACCGCCGCGGGCCTTGTTCCCTTCGGTACACGGTGGCGGCCACACCACAAACGTGGTTGGTGTGATCTTACAAGACTACAAGCCCCTCCGATGTACAACAATGGTGCGCGCAAGCACCGAGTGGTAAGAGGTATGCAAAGCTCACTAAACACTAGGCCTAAACCTATAGCAAGCGCATAAGCGGTGGTCTAACTAACATAAGCACTTCGCAAAGCACCTACGCTAATCACCGAATGTATCACTAAGCACTATGCAAGTGGAGATCACTAAAGTGGTGTATCAACACCCTTGGTATGTTTTCTCTACTCTCCACATCTTAAATGGCCGGTTGGGGGGGTCTATTTATAGCCCCACAAGTGAGAACTAGCCGTTGGACCCGAGACCCAACTTTCTGTTAGTGACCGGACGCTGATCACGTCCCGATCAGACTCGTCCGGTCCTGTCGACCGTTGGAGCGGGCGCGTTGATCAGACTCTGGGCCGAGTCCCGTCTCACTCGATCGGACGCGTCCGGTCGCACTGGCGCCACTCCGGAACCTTTCTGGACATGATCGAACACTACTTCTTGGTGGGTTCGGTCGTCCTGCCGTCACGTTCGGTCACGCTAAGAGCATTGCCGTTGACGATGAACAGTGAAGGCCGTGCATCCGGTCACTGCCTCACTCAGCGTCCGGTCGCTACTGCTGACGCCTGTTGTTGTCGAGCAACTGATCGGACACGTCCGGTCCTCATAGGGCCACGTCCGGTCACCTCTGTCGAGCTCGTTTCTTCGCGATCTTGCGTCTGGCTTGGTTCCCATCTTCGTGCTTGGATTTTGCTTGATATCTTGTGTCTTCTCTTGTGCTTCTAGGGTCTTGCTTATGGTGTTGAATGTGGGATCATCATGTTGCCTTCGTCCAAGTCACGTCTTGCACCCTATTGAACTACAAAACAATTACTTGCAAATTCATTAGTCCAATTTGGTTGTGTTGGTCATCAGACACCAAAATCCAAAGTAAATGGGCCTAGGGTCCATTTTCCTTACAACCTCCCCCCTTTTTAGTGATTGATGATAACACGACCAAAGCAAGCAAATAATAAAATTTTTGGAATTTAAAAACTATTTACTTGCTATGATGCAAAGCAAAGGGCAATGTTATATGATGCTCAAAAAATACCACATGTAAACATCTTTAGAAACTTATCTTGCCCTTGCAAATGTCCCCATGTGGCATTATGGATTTAAGCCTCCCACTGACTCCATAATCCACTATCCTCCCTTTCTCGGACCATTACCACTTGTAAATTATTATGATCGGGCTTGCTTTTGGTCCTACAAATTCTCTCCCTTTGGAATCAAACACCGAAAAGGAAGACATTAGTCGCACAAGGGAGGGTCAAGCTTTGTGATCCTTTGTATGTGGAGTGGAATAGTTCACAAATTTAACTCTCACATTACATAGACTAAGCTCCCCCTAAATATATGCATACATATGAAGAATGTAGTTTATGCATAATTGGCAAATTAATGCTCAAGGGAGTTTAATCTATATAATGCATGGAGAAAACATATAAATACCAAAGTGAAATCAACATGATGATATCGGTTTAGAAATACCACATGTGGAAACCAATTTGATTTATACCACTTGCAATAGGTGGTGGATATTTGAAGTATGATGCTTAACTCCGGGGACTCCATTTTCCTTGCAATGAGACTACTACACACATGACAAGCTTGAAAAGGTGTTAGTCTCAAAGCATCCAACTTGTAGAGTAACCTCTCCCTAAATTTGTGCACACAAGTATGGAATACTTGTAGGAGACATGCACATTGATTTTAGAATAAAAAATACCACTTGAAAGATGACATCACATGAATGTGAGAATCATTTTTGAAAGTGATATTTGGGAGAAATTATCTACAATTTGGACTTTGGCACATATTAGATGAACAATTGTAAAACAAGCTATGTGCCATGCTCCTAAACAATTTAAACCATGTAGATTTGCTCCGAGGGTTAAGAGTCAAACCGGGCAAGCCTACCATAAAATATACCTAGTGTATGCAAGACAAAAGATTAAACATGCAAATGCAAACCTAGGCATGAAAAGGAACTAGGTGCTAATTGAAATTGCAAGAAATTAAATCTAGTTACATAACATGGGAAGGGGAATTTGGGTCCATAGTATTCACTAACCCACTTGGCAATTACCTTGTCCATAATGTTGCACCCCATGAAATGCAGCCATACTTTGTCAAGTCTCCAAATTCCCCAAAGTCTATCGGACTTCTCACTTCCCTTTTGGGATCTAAACCTTCTTGGTGCTTTTCATATTGGAAATGATCTCCTTTGGCACCCAAATGCGTTTGGCCCCATTGTTGGCTTGCTTGTTCACCTTGATGGCCACCACCTTGTCATTTTTTTTCTTCTTCAAGAGATAAGGTATGGAGGCATTTTTATCCACCTTGTTGGTGTAGGTGTTGGAGAGCTTGCTTGCTTCCTTTTTGTTTTTCTCTTTCTTCTTAGCTCCTCCCCCATTCTTCACCTTGCACTCATAGGACTTGTGGCCTTCCTTGTGGCACACGTAGTAAACCACGGTTTGTCCTTCATCAAGTTTCTTCACTCTCTTAACGGTGTTATGTTGATGATGTTGGGCTTGCTCTGTTTTTCCTTTTACTTGAGTCAAGTCCTTGGTAAGGCGAGCCACTTCTTGCTTGAGTTGCTCACTCTCCATTGCGACCTCTTGTATGCATGTATCTACAACAATTTTCTCACCACAAACTTGGTTGCACAAGGATGAGTCTAAACATACATCATTGCAAGAAGTAGAGGCATCCTTTTTAGGCATGTCAAAGATAGAACTTTTCTTTTTAGGTGCCTTGGTGAGGGTTGTACCGACGGCTTCAAGATTAACAACTTTATTAGTTAGCTCATCACAATGTTTGCACATGGTTTCTATTTTAGCAAGCAAACTTTTATAAGCATCTTATGAGCTAGCCAACTTTTCTTTTAATTTTTTATTTTTCTTTACAAGTTGCTCATCATTGATTGTGCCTGCATTTGTTGTTGCACTAGCCTCAAGTTGCTCAATTTTAGTAGATAGTTCAATATTAAGATTAGCAAATGTCTCATATTGTTCAAGCAAGGTTTTATATGCTTCTTGTGAACTATCCAACTTTTCTTGCAACATTTTTAGCTTCTTTTGTTGGCTAGTGCAAACCTTAGCATATTTAAGATTTTCTTGCACATGTTCATTAAGAGAAGACATTTCATCATCACTATCACTCTCATTAGAGGATGAGCTTTCGTTACCTCGTGCCATAAAGCACACACGAGAAGAGCTTGATGATGAGTGCTTGTGGCCTCGCCTCTTGTGATGGTCTTCTTCTTCACTTGAAGAATCATCCCATGACCTTATTGATGTGAGGGCTTTGTCCTTGCACGCCTTCTTCTTTGTCTTGGGTGTGGGCTTGTTTGGACAAACTTCCACAAAGTGCCCCAACTCGCCGCATCCATAGCATCCTTTCTTTCTTTGCTCATTTCTTTGATTGGTGAAGATGAAATCTTAAATTTGAATGGGCACACCCTTGATATTGAGCCTTTAGATCATCTTCTCCACCTTGTTGATAAGTTTGATTGATTCTTCATCAAGGTCGGAGGTGGAGGAGGAAGATTGATCATCATCACTTGAATCATCATCATCTTTTTCTTCTTCTTCTTCATCATCATCATCATTATCTTCACTTGAGGAGCTTGAGCTTGAGCTTGTCTCAATTTGCTTGTCATTTATCTTCTTTTTCTCACTACATGCGAGAGCTTTGCCTTTGCTTGATGACGAGTCTTCTTCTTGACCCATCTTTCATGATATTTCAAATGCCACTATCTTGCCAACGACTATGGCCGGGGTCATGGTGCTCAAGTCCTCCATGTTGTGAAGGATGGTGATGATGCTTGCATATTTCTTTTGTGGTAGCACAGAGATGGTCTTCCTCACGATGTCCACATCATCTAGCTTAGTTAATCCTATTGAATGGAGCTTATTGATAATTAGATTCAAACGAGAATACATATCACGAACAAGCTCATCATCATTCATTTTAAAGGAATCATAATTTTGTTTAGCTAGACAATATTTTTGCTCACGGACATTAGTTGTGCCGTCATGGAGCTCTTGGAGTTTTAAACAAATTTCATGTGCCATATTTAAAGTGAACACTTGGTTAAACACATCCATGCTAAAAGATTTAAACGAGCAGTTTTTAGCTCTAGCATTGAAATAAATTTATTTTTCTTCACTCTCTGTGGGTTTATCGGGATTCTTAATGGGTTTCATCCCATCACGAGTGACTCTCCAAACACTCAAATCTACCACCTCAAGGTGACAAGCCATTCTAGATTTATAATAGGGAAAGTTAGTGCCGTAAAAGTGTGAAGGCCTAGAGGTATCCATCCCAACCTCTCTAAATAGCGCCGGCTCAACGGCGGTGAAGCCAAAGGTCTAAATTGAGCCAACTGTCTCTGATACCACTTGTAAGGGACCATGACGCCTAAGAGGGGGGGGGGGGGTTGAATAGGCAACTTAAAATTCTACTTCTAACTAAGGACTCTAATTTCACCTAGTCAAAGGCTATGCAGGAAAGTAAACTATCTAAATGTGCAACTACGGTTTTGCTAGTGTGTTACTATCTCTACCGCAAAAAGAAGTTATGCAACCTAGGTTCCAAACATATCAACTAGCCTATCACTAAGCTAGGAAAATAAAGCATGAAAGGTCCTAATATGGCTAGAGGGGGGGGTGAATAGCCTATTTAAAAATCTACAAATCAACTAGAGCAATTTGATTAGTATGACAAATAGCGTAATGCAAACTTGCTCTAGCTCTACAAGGGTTGCAAGCCACCTATCCAACAATTCTAGTTGCAATGAATACTTAGCCACACAAACTAGCTATGTAATTACTCACTAAGAGCTCTCAACCTTGCTACTCTAAAGAGCTCAACTAGATGAATGTAAATAATAAAACAAGCTCTCAATTCTAATTACACTAAAGAGCTTGTATCAACTAGTTTGCAAGAATGTAAATGAGTGAGTAGAGTGATTATACCGACGTGTAGGGGATGAACCAATCACAAGATGAATATATAGCCAATCACCGGGAGAATGACAAAGAAGAGAGACAATCGATTTTCTCCCGAGGTTCACGTGCTTGCCAACACGCTACGTCCCCGTTGTGTCGACCAACACTTGGTGGTTCGGCGGCTAAGAGGTGTTTCACAAACCTCGTCCACACGATTGGACACCGTAAGAACCGACCCACAAGTGAGGTAACTCAATGACACGAGCAATTTATTAGAGTTACCTTTCGCGCTCTCCGGGAAGGTACAACCCCTCACAATCACCGAAGGCGGCCACGAACAATCACCAACTCGTGCGATCCTTCACCGTTGCTCCAACCGTCTCAGGTGGTGGCAACCACCAAAGAGAAACAAGCGAAATCATGAAGTAACACGAATACCAAGTGCCACTAGATGCAATCACTCAAGCAATGCACTTGGATTCTCTCCCAATCTCACAATGATGATGGATCAATGATGGAGATGAGTGGGAGGGCTTTGGCTAAGCTCACAAGGTTGCTATGTCAATAAAAATGTGCAAGAGAGCTCCCTTGAGCGGCCATGGGGCTATAAATAGAGCCCCCATCAAATAGAAAGCCGTTGTACCCCTTCTTTGGGCAAAACACGCTCGACCGGATGCTCGGTCAAACCGGCCGGACGGCTGCCCTCGGCGTCCGGTCGCCCGATGGACGCCACGCGTCACCAGCTTTAAACTTGTTTCGTCGATTTCAGCGGTGCTGAGGTTGACCGGACGCTCGGTCAAAACCGGCCGGACTCACGAAGCCCAGCGTCCGGTCGTTTCGATAAGCTCCCGAGGCGTATTTCTTCGACCGGACGCGTCCGGTCCACCTTGACCGGACACAGACCAGCGTCCGGTGCTCAACCTTAGCCACTATGCCGTCTGATAGCTCGACCGGACGTAGCCTTTCAGCGTCCGGTCGCTGAGTGACCCAGCGTCCGGTCAGTAGACCGACGCCAGCATCATTTCGACCAACTCCATTTCAACTCTAACTTCTTCACCCTTGCACAAATGTGCCAACCACCAAGAATTTTGCATCCGGCGCAAGAGGGACCCAAACCCATCTCAACCCTGCAAACACCTTGTGCACATGTGTTAGCATATTTTCACAAATATTTTCAAGGGTGTTAGCACTCCACTAGATCCTAAATGCATATGCAATGAGTTAGAGCATCTAGTGGCACTTTGATAACCGCATTTCGATACGAGTTACACTCCTCTTAATAGTACGGCTATCTATCCTAAATGTGATCACACTCACTAAGTGTCTTGATCACTAAAACAAAATGGCTCCTACATTTTATATCTTTGCCTTGAGCCTTTTGTTTTTCTCTTTCTTCTTTTCCAAGTTCAAGCATTTGATCATCACCATGCTATCACCATTGTCATGATCTTTGTCATTGCTTCATCACTTGGAGTAGTGCTACCTATCTCATAATCATCTTGATAAACTAGGTTAGCACTTAGGGTTTCATCAATTAACCAAAACCAAACTAGAGCTTTCAAAGCACAAACCAAGATTCTAATGTAAATGCGGAAGCTAAAAAGTAAGGTAGAGATATACAAACTCCCGTTGACGACTCCGGTATTTTTACCGAGGTATCGAGAAACGCGCAAGCTTCCCCCTAGACCTCGTTGGAGCCTCTCGCAAAGAATCCCTCACAAGGGCCAAGCTCCCGGTCGAGTAACTCTGTGGATAGCCCCGGGCCTTCCCCACGCGCAAGTGGGTCTCCGGTGTGCCTTCCGGCAAGCCTCTCCCAGAGCGCTCCCTGCCGTCTTCACTATCAAGCTTCCGGCCGAACCGCCACGGGCCTTGTTCCCTTCGGTACTTGGTGGCGGCCACACCATAAACACGGTTGGTGAGATCTCACAAGACTACAAGCCCCTCTGATATTCAACAATGGTGCGCGCAAGCACCGAGTGGTAAGAGGTGTACAAACCTCACTAAACACTAGGCCTAAACCTAGAGCAAGTGCATAAGATGAGGTCTAACTAACATAAGCACTTCGCAAAGCACCTACGCTAATTACCGAATCTATCACTAAGCACTATGCAAGTGAAGATCACTAAAGTGGTGTATCAACACTCTTGGTATGTTTCCTCAGCTCTCCACATCTCAAATGGCCGGTTGGGGGTCTATTTATAGCCCCACAAGCGAGAACTAGCCGTTAGACCCGAGACCCAACTTTCTGCCAGTGACCGGACACTGATCACATCCCGATCGGACGCGTCCGGTCCTACCGACCATTGGAGCGCGTGCGTTGATCGGACTCTGGGTCGAGTCCGGTCTCACTCGATCGGACGCGTCCGGTCACGCTGGCGCCACTCTGGAACCTTTCTGGACATGATCGGACGCTACTTCTTGGTGCGTCCGGTCGTCCTATTGTCGTGTCCGGTCACGCTCTAACGCCTGTTGTTGTCGAGCAACTAATCGGACGCGTCCGGTCCTCATAGGGCCACGTCCGGTCACCTCTGCCGAGCTCGTTTCTTCGCGATCTTGCGTCCGGCTTGGTTCTCATCTTTGTGCTTAACTTTGCTTGATATCTTGGGTCTTGTCTTGTGCTTTTAGGGTCTTGCTTACGGTGTTGATCGTAGGATCATCATGTCACCTTCGTCCAATTCACGTCTTACACCCTATCGAACTACAAAAGAATTACTTTCAAATTCATTAGTCTAATTTAGTTGTGTTGGTCATCAAACACTAAAATCCAAAGTAAATTGGCCAGGGTCCATTTTAGTTACAGTGCTCTTACTGGAACTCTGGCTCCTCGCATTGTCCGGTTTTTAGGCTCTGTTCACGGGATTCCACTGCAGATGTTATTGGATTCTAACAGTTCATCATCTTTCATCGGTGAATCTGTGGCAGCTAGGCTTCAGAATGTCTCTGTATTGCTGGTGGTGGGATTTTGCCCAGTTCTGCAACTCTGCTCAACATTTAGTGGACAATTGGTCAGTACAATTTTGTCTCTGATCTTCGTGTTCTTTCATTGGCTGCATTCGATATGATCATCGGTATGGATTGGTTGAAATCCTCCAGCCCGATGCAAGTGCATTGGAAGTATATATGGCTTACAATTCCATATGAGGGCAGTTCTGTGGTTCTGCAGGGTGATCTGGCCAATCCTCCAGCTGAGCTGTTTCTGCAAGTATGTGCTATGGATCCTCTGCAATCAGCATCTCAGTCTGCACTCTTACATGTTGAAGTGCAGAAATTATTGGTTCAGTTCAGTTATTTATTTCAGCCGCCGGACTCCCTTCTGCCATCGCGTTCCTGCAACCATATCCCTCTAATCCTGGGAGCTCAACCGTTCTACATTCGTCCATATCGCTATCCTCCAACCCTCAAGAAAGAAATCGAGTGCCAAGTTCAGGAAATGTTGTCTCAGGGGCTCATCCAACCAAGCACCAGTTTGTTCTCCTTCCCGGTGCTCTTGGTGAAGAAGGACCAATCCTATAGGTTCTGTGTTGATTTTCGCAAACTTAATGCTCTGACGGTCAAATCCATGTACCCGGTACCTGTCATTGATCAGCCTCTAGATGAGTTGCATCAGGCCACTTGGTTTTCTAAACTGGACCTTCGAGCAGGATTCCATCAAATACTATTGCAGCACAGTGATGAGCACAAAACAACGTGGAAAAATTGTGTTCTTACCCCTTGTCCACAAGTCTAACTATAATTTTATCTTTGTTTTTTAACTTTGTGATTTTGCCCTCGCTTTTTTTAAATAAAAGCTCGGTTTACCCCTGTTTTGGATGAAATGAATTAAAAAAAATCAAAATCCCTAAACACAAAGTCAAAAAGGCCAAATTGCCCCCTATTCTTCGTTCTCTTCCTCATCCATTCTGTAGGAAACAGAGGCACCGGTGGCTCTCTATCTCGTGTCGAGGGATCGGGACGAAGAACCGGACCAGGCAGTGGCGCGCTGTTCGGCGGCGGCGCGGGGCGCATTGCAGTAGCGGCGCGCAGAACTTGAGGCGGCGTGCGGCGCTCGGGGCAGCGCGCAGGCCCACGTTGTGGTAACGGCGCGCGGATCGCGTGGCCCGTGGTGCGGCGGCGCAGGGCACGCTACGGCGGCAGCCTATTCTGGCAGCCCGCGCTGCCACGAGCCTCGACAGAGATGACCTCGGGAGGTTCAGCGCTGGCAGGGAATTAGTAGCATCCATTTCTAGCTAGGAGATCCGTGAAGGCAACTTAGAGCATCTTTGCGTGACTCCATGGCAGTGAGGCATGACGCTTCGACGAGAAGCAAGGCATGCCGTGAAGGTGTTCGACGGTATGTTCCAAAGTTATACCGTTATACTTCAATGTAGGCCTGATGACTAGCGATAGATTAGAAAAAAATAGCGAGCTGGTTTTAGAAAAGCTGCTACGAAATTTTCATACTTTGACAAGCTAAATTGTTTTAGAGTACTTATCCAAATTTACCTATGCTCTTGCTCTAATACTATCAAAGTATTGCTAAGCTGCTGTCAGAATTTTGAATATTTTTTCAAAATTAAATATGATATGAAATTGCAAATTGTGCCAAATATATTTGACCAAACGTAACTATTTTTGTCAACTACAATATAAATGTATTATTTAAATCAGGGGTAAAATCACAAATACTCATAAGAACCAGGAGCAAAATCACATGGGCATTTTTTGTCTAATTGTACAAAAGTTAACACCGTTAGGGGAGGATGACGGAATAGGGGCAAAGTTGGGCTTTATTTTGAAAACGCAGGGATAAATTCACAAAGTTAAAAAAACAGGGGTAAAATCACAATTTCGAGATAAAATAGGGATATAAATGCAAGAGCCCCGGACAACATTTCAGATGCATTTGGATCGGTACGAATTTTGTGTTATGGCTTTTGGGCTAACCGGCGCTCCGGGGACATTTCAGGGAGCAATGAATTGCACTTTAGCTCCTAGCCTTCGCAAGTTTGTCATTTGTCTTCTTTGATGACATTCTCGTCTAGAGTACTTCATTGGAAGAACACATTGATCATCTCCGCCAAGTACTGTTGTGGCTTTGCCAAGACCACTGGAAGATCAAGATGTCCAAGTGTTGGTTCGCTCAGTGCTCTATCGCTTATCTCGATCATGTGAAGTACTGAAGGTATGGCTACTGACCCGACAAAAGTGCAAGCAATTCTTGATTGGCCAATTCCAACCTCTGTCCGCGCACTTCGCAGTTTTCTTGGGCTCGCGGGTTATTACCACAAATTCGTGCGCAATTTTGGAATCATTGCCCAGCCACTAACCAGAGTTACTGAAGAAGGATGCACCATTTGTCTGGACATCTTCCCAGCAGACTGCTTGCACTGCTCTGCAGTCTGCCATGAGCTCGGTTGGCTGGTTCGTTTCGTTGCTGGTTCGTGAAGAAGTACTGCTGGCTGGTTTGTGTGAGAGAAAAATACTGCTCCGGCTAGAAATTTATGATTATTTACGACAAGCCACAGCCAAACGAACAGGCTGTCTGTCCCCGTTCTAGCACTGCCTAACTTCCAGCGGCCCTTCCACATTGACACGGATGCAAGCGGCACTGGCATAGATGCAGTTCTTCATCAAGAGGGCCACCCTCTCGCCTTTATCAGCAAAGCACTCTGCCCCCTGCAGCTGTGGTCTATCTGCTTATGAGAAAGAGTATCTCGTGATACTTCTTGCTGTAGAACATTGGCATCACTACCTGCTCCAAGGGGAATTCTATATCCCATACTAATCACCAGAGCTTGACTCACTTGAATGAACAACGGCTCCATACAATATGGTAGCAAAAGGTCTTCACCAAGTTGCTGGGCTTAAATTATAAAATTGTGTACAAGAAAGGCTCGGACAATACCGCCATCCTCAAGCGCGCGCCCCGAGCCCCGTCCGCGCCCACGTCCTCCGCACCCGCGCGGACCGAGCTCCTCCTCCCGCGTCCCCCTCCCGGCAACCACGGTCCGCCCTGACCCGCTCTCTCACGCACCCAAATTGCGTCCGCCATTGATGGCCGGCCGCCCGAGCTCCACGACCCGGCCCTCATACATCACCACCCCCTATAAAACCCTCCCTCGGCACCGTCTCTGCACGCCGCTACCCCCTCACCCCTTCCCGTGCTCCCCCTTCCGCTCTAGAGCTCACCCTTGCCGCCACCGCCGCCATGGCCAAGCTCGGCCCCAGCTCCCGATCTCCCCATTCTGATCACCTTGCGCCCCACCGCTTGCTCTGTTGGCCTCTCAAGGGCACACCGCACCACAGCCCCACTCATAGGCCTGAATCCGGGGCCGCAGACGCCTCTCCACCGCGCATCGGCAAGCCTCTACCCTCCCCTGCCGCTGCTCACCAAGGTCAGCCGCCTCTGTGATGTCACCGCCGGCAAGGACCCCACTGGCGAGTTTGCTGTGGACTCCTCTCCGTCCTCCGCCGCTTGCCGTTGACCGCCGACCGCCGAAGTGCTGTCCCGGCCGAGAGCCGGCGAGCCGCAACCACTCCGTAGCCTTGGACAGACGACGGTGGCATCAGGAGCCGAGCAGGCACTCCACGACCGTTGAATTCAAGATCAGCGGCTGAGATGCGATCTTGACTGGGGTCAACACAAGTCAATGCACCTATCCTAGTCACGTCATCGGTCCACGCCACCTCAGCAGGTGAACGTCTCCAGTCAGCAGGACTTTGCAATCTACCCCTGTTGGTTTTCCAATTTCATCTCTGTTTCATGTGCCTTTTGTAATCTTCTCTACTAGCCCCTGAAATCTAAATATAATTATGTTTCAGCCCTAACAGAAATGAAAATGAGATTTATTTGTTTTAGAAATGTGTTTATGTTTTGGTCCCTAAATTTCATAAGTATTTACAAATAAATCCTTCTATGTACCAAAATGCCCTTAAAACTTTAAAAGCCTATAACTTTTTAACCATAGCTCCGTTTTTTGTGGTGTTTGCGCTCACGCGATCATAGAAACAAGCCCTACATGTTAGCAACATTTATAGTATGTTTTATTATGTTTGGTGTACTGTTCGTAGGTTTCTTTGTAATGCTTGTTCCCTGGTTGCTGTCTAGCTATCGAAGAAGACTAGATTAAGGTTGATCCAGAAGGAAAGAACAAGTGTCTGAACAACTTTTGAGGCAAGTGTCCTTGACCATACTTCCTCCTACATTTGTTTTACTTTGAGTTAGAGTAGTTAGACCATTAGTTGCATGCAGAGTCCAAATTTGAATCCCATGATAGGGTTTACTAGAACTTGTTTACATCATCCTTGAAACCAGGTTTTGGATGGGTAGTGTCATGCTTAGTTTGCTATCATGGTTGGGATGGGAAGGTTATAATTTAATACTGATTAATGATATATGCAACATGTGGGTTGGTAATCTTTTTAGCAACATGGTGATTAGGAATCTGATAGGATGGAAAGTTTGGCTGAGGCTGGTTTGTGCTATGGTATGGTGCATATTGATGGATGTGTTATGACCTGGTGGTTGGTGGTTTTGGGCTTGTGCTCATTCCTATTGGATTCTAACAACTGGTTCATGGACAAGTAACCCGTCTTAACAGCGTAACCTCAAGAGCTACATGGCTCTAGCCCTAGCTAAGTAATGAGCTGCCCATTTCTGTGCATTGTGGAGAGTTTAGTGGCATAAGAGGGGGCCTAAATCAATGAATCCTTAGTGAATGCACAGGGATGGAAATCACAGCTTTGTAAAGGCCTTGTAGGGTGACCCCACTGGGCACCTAAGTAGTGTTTTGTATAATGGGGGAAACAAGACTAGTGGTGAAAGTGTGCAACCTCTGCAGAGTGTAAAACTGATATATTAGTCATGCTCACGGTCAATACTGACTTGGACTTCTTCTTGATTAGATGGCTCCCTGGTTCGTGGTTGTTGGTTCCCTTGGTAAGGGAATGGTTGGCTCTGGTGGTTGGCTCGGATAGGATCCGAGTGTTGGTTTGGTTCTCTGCGAAGAAGGTAGAATCTCACTTAGTAATTAGGTGCTAAGGAAATTAAGGTAATAGGTGTGTCACCTAGGTGTTGGTGTCAAACAAAGTTAGCCTATCCTTTGTTATAAGCCTCATGTCATATTATTCCTACACTTGCGGAGTATATTTCGATGTACTCACCCTTCCTCTTTGTCCCCCTGCTACCCCACCCAGACGCTGGAGACGACGACGAGGAGTATGTTGAAGATGGCGCCTTCGACCCCGACGTCATGTTCTAGGCTGGTGCTGCCCCCGGTCAACCTTCCTTGAAGATGGCATCCATTTCCACTTTAGTTTTATGAGATTTTCTTTTAGACCCACGGGTCATTTTGTAATAATGTTTTCGTTATGTAAACAACTCTGATTTTGATACTGTAATGAAGTCGACATATGTATGAAAATTGATCCTAGCATACATAAGTTGTGCATTCGATTTTGTCTTTAAAATCGGGTGTGACAGAATGATTTCAAAGCCAGGTTGACCGTAGGACGTCAGCCTAGTTAGCAATGGCCGTCTTTGAAAGCTATTTTAGTAAAAACAAAGTCTACTATCTTCCCATATGCTTTATTTTAAATGGAAAAGGCAACCCTACGTTCTTCAAGATCAATGGAGAAGATGAAGATTGAGAGTTGCAGATGATGATGATTCTATGTCAACAAGAAGGATCATCACAAAGGAGTAAAAGGTCCTAATATGGCTAGGGATGGTGAATAGCCTATTAAAAAAAGTCTACAAAGCACTAGAGCAAAAGGTTAGACAACTAAACGGCACAAAGCGAGTCTTGCTCTAGCTCTACAAGGGTTGCAAGCCACTTACCAATATGCTAGTAAATTATGATCTCTATGTTAAGCAATGGCTATGTCACTACTTTACAACTAGTGAGCTAGCAAGAGAACTAATTACCATTAACTACAACTAGAGCAACTCAACTAAACCTACACAAGCATACTACTAAAGTAAATACAAGAGAGGGTAGGAATGATTATATCGAGTCGGACAAGTGATGTGTCAATCAATATGAATACCAAATGAATCCCAAGAGACAAGTGACACAAGATTTTTCTCCCGAGGTTCACTTGCTTGCCAGCAAGCTAGTCCCCATTGTGACAATCACTCAACTTAGAGGTTCACGCGCTAATAGGTATCACACGCCTAACCCACACTTGGTGCCACACAACCAACACAAGATGAGATGCTCAATGTCATGAGCAATCCACTAGAGTCACCTTTCGCGATCTCCCGTGGGGAATAGGCGCAAGAACCCCTTGATGGCGGGGAAACGGGCTGCTATGACTCGCCTCTGCGTCAGCAGAGACAAATTTGGTTTTGGTTAAATTGAATGGGGACAAAAATAAAAGAACAGGTATTGCAAGTCCATACTTCTATAATTCTTATATTTCATTAAAAATATATGTTAATTATATCTCCGAAGAGAACACCCCTAATTAAGGGTTCCAACATGAGTACATGAAAAATAAGATTACATCATATGGCTTCCTATTACAAACTACAAAAGAAAACAAAGTCTTCAATCTTGTAGTCGTGGATGAATGCATGTGTATGTTTTGCACTTTGGCCATGTCATTTCTTGCATGAATAGTGCATTGTATCATGTATGCACGTGGTTTACTTTGAAGACTAAATTTGATATGGTCTCATCAGACCATGCAGAACCATGAATAATTGACATGTTTTGGTATATGTAGATGCACTCAATATATGGTGCAATATTTTATATGGGCAAAAACAAGGTGATTATCTTGTCAAGATTTAGGAAGATATGTTGTTGCGCCAAACCTAGGCGCGACGCATGGAGTTGATTTGTTTTATCAAAATTAGCGTTCAAGCTCATGACATGGTATTTGACAAAAGATTCACATATACTTACGCTATTTTATTTAATTTAATTTAAGGGCTTAGCTAGACATGACCTTTTATAGATGCAGGCTAACTAAGTGCGAGATTTAAGTTAGCCGTGATGCATGCCATTTGGAGGGCCTACATGGGGCATAGTTGACATGTTTATCCAAATTAAATGTAAATTATGATGATGGATGAATGTGACCAAGCTTATTTGAACTAGCCGAGTCTGCGTATTTGTAACATTTTTGTTATTTTATTTGACCGTAGCGCTGCAGCTGGTTAATTAGCATCAGCGGTCATGGCTTGAGATTTGACATTAATTAATAAACAGATTTCGCTTAGTTTATTATATATGGTTTAGCAAGGGTTCGGATGAAGGCCACCTAAACACATAAAAAGAACATTATTTTATAATCTATTGGCTAAGATAGCCACCCTCGGAGTGACCATTTGATTTTATTTTGTCTCTGCAAAATTTATTAGATATGAATGCAGCGTATCTGTTGATTTTGACGCAACACTAAATTGGCACTTTTTTGGGTATATATATATATATATATATATATATATATATATATATATATATATATATATATATATATATATATATATATATATATATATATATATATATATATATATAGACACACACACACAGGTGGTTTGATCATGATGCTTCTCGTGCAAGCCGGAGCAGGCATGCTAATTAGACCAGAACGCAATGCTAATTTGCATGTAATCTTATTTTCTTTACAGACATAGGACATGCAGATGTCAATTGACTTTACGTGGTTGCCGGTAATCTTGGCAGGGGTTTACTATACTTTTTCATGGACGCAATCTAGTTAAGAGCAAGACTTGCTTTTGACTTTACCAGTGAGATGCATACTGGTGTAATGCACGAATACAGGAGGTAGCATGCAGTTCGGACGCTAGCTAGTTAGTTTGTACAGAAAATGCTAACTAGCCAGAAGATGAATATATTTGTATACACTTATATATGCAGTACGTAGACAGCACTTGGCATGGAATTTGGGTTTCTCCCGTGCATCTCACGGCAGGTGTTCTTGTTGATTTAAACACATGCATGGAATGCAGCGAGGAGTATATCTTTTAGCATGTTGGTGGATTTAGCTCTTGTTCTTGAGAACAATGCTCTTCCCTAGACGGTTTGTATGACAAATCTGACATGGGGCCTTGAGACATCTCATGGGCACTTGCTCGAGGGAGCACTAGTAGAGAAACGAGTTGTACTTCCGGTTCTCAACCCTCTTCAATCTCGGTTTTAGAACCGGGAGCACGAATCCGAGACTAAAGGGCCCCTCCTTTAGTCCCGGTTTTACGTCCGGGACTAAAGGTCCGGTTGGTAATACCAATCAGGGCTAAAGAGGCCTCCCGGCCTGGCCACGTGGGCTGGACCTTTAGTCCCGGTTGGTATTACCAACCGGGGCTAAAGGTTTTTTTTTCTTTTGTTTCTATTTTCAATTGATTATTCATTTTGGTTTTCGAATAGGTTTTCGAATACGCATTCTACGCTGCTAATAATATACGTATTCTACACGTTTATAATGTTCGAACATTTTATACAAACTAAAGTATGAAACTAACGTATATATTACATGCATATACATATATTGTACGTTATTTTATGTACATATAATATGTATATATATATTACAAATAAAGCTTGCATTGTATATTATATCATATCCTTGGGATAACAAATTCAATCTATCTGGTTTGACTTCCATGTTTCGTTCACGTCATTGTAGAACTCGCCGGCGGGGTTTAGGACCTGGTCATTAAGAAATCCTGCTATGGTCTCTTGAATTGCTTTCAGTTGGTCACATCGTATGACTTTTTCCTTCAACCATAGAGTCTTCAATAAAAGTTAAAGGAAAAATATTAATATATATATATATATATGTTGGTCACGTTATATATATGAGCAATAAAAGAAATTGTGAATATATGAATATATTTATATAATGTACTTTGAGGTTCTCTTCAGGAGTTCTTTTCGAGTATGCCATGATGAACTCGCAAACATAGTATCCGCAGTAGTTGTTCCCCTGTTCTTGCCTCAGAACCCACTTTTACGAGAAAAAAGATCCGGTGAATTGAAAGCATGCATGATATTAATTGAATTATATATATATATATATAAATAGCTAGTACTTACTTTGTGTGCGATTACATCCAGTGGCGCTTTGCAATGATTCATGTGGTGTTCCTCAATGAAACTTTTCCAAACACTGCGCCCAATAAAATAAAAAATTAATTTGGCCTTTAATAATTGTTGCAGTTAAGAGATCATGGTATATATAGTTGCTAGAGAGACCAAATTACCCTTGGATAATATATATCATGTCTTGATACTCTGCTTGCTTTTTTTTAACGAGTCTAAGATGCTCAACCGACTATTGGCCATATTGATGACCATCAATATCCAGTGATTGTTGCATATGTTTTTATACACAAATATGATCGACATTAACTAGAGTCAACATATATATATATATATATATATATATATATATATATATGGGAGATAACTTAGCTAGTAAGCAAATAATTGAACCAATGTCCATATGATCGACATTAATTATTTAACACTCACTTGAAGTTGTAGGGAAAGAGTATGCCCTTGTTTTGTTGGTTCACTAAGAACCTCATGAGATTTTTCTCGAGTTCAGCTTTTCATTGAGGCGGGGGGTCAGGGTGTTTGAATACGACATTTGGATCAACGAAACCAACATCATTATCCTTTCTCTTTCTGAGTTCTGTCATCTCATATCTACATATATAAAAATATAGTGTGAGGATATATAATTTATATATATACATGTAGCTTTATATATACACACTTTAATAGTAGAAAATAATCACACTTACAGACAATAACAGCTAATGAGACTTTTGTCGAGAGAGTCTAGGTGGCATAGTTGGTGTAATTCTAAAAACTCGACATATATAATGTCATCGCCACGGAAGTAATGTTGGTTTCTAACTCTGACAGAAACAAAGGTCTCTCCCTGTTCACACGCCGCCATGTACCACTTGTTTAGCAGGTACATTTACGTACCCAGTTCACCTAAGGCCTCAGGGTTGTATAGACTCTTTCCATGTTCAAATTTCTTCCAAGGATCCACTTTCGGAGCAGATGGTCCTTCAGCGAGCACTTGGGCAAGGTCCAAACCAGTTTCCTCGTAAAATCGAACCAGTTCCTCATAATCGACGTCTAGTAAGTCTAAGTTTGAACCATATTCATTACGAATGACAAGAGGGGGGACTGATTGTTGCGATTGTTGTCCGAGTTGTGCAACACCTTTCCCTGCTCTAGTCTTTTTCTGCGCCGCCTCAAATGACTTGGTGAGAGATCTTTCGTAGTCCGATTTTGGCTGGGTCTTTTGAGATTCCCGCTTTTTCTGGTTCACCTTCTTTCTTAGAAGATCTGGAGGTAGGTAGAAGTACGGTTTCTCCGGGTTCTCCCTCGCTTCTCGTTGCTTTCTTACATTTTCAAAGAAACTTTTCACATATTTTTGTACTTCAGCCTTTAATTCATTTTCACTTTTCTCGTAAGACAGTTTTCGAGGAATAACTGGATTAGAGGAGGCTTTCTTCTTTGCCGGCTGGTGGGCCAACGGCTTCATTTGCGGGGCGGACCTCTTAGGAGCTGGCTACTTCTTGATCATCAAGGGAGGCGAGGCAGCCATTGGAGACCTCCTTGGAGGCGTTGGAGACCTCCTTGGAGGTGGCGGCGGTGGAGACCTCCTTGGAGGCATTGGAGACCTCCTTGGAGGTGGCGGTGGTGGCAGCGTTGCATGATCATTGCCCGGAGCACTATGATGATCTGGAGATTGAATAATTGGACTTAGGTTGGCGGAGGCCCTGCTGTGTGATTAAAAAAAGAATAATTAGGTATAAGAAATTGTTATTATTAATCATGCATGTCAATAAAAAAATTGTGAAAAAATTATTTCGTTCACTTTTGTCCGCACCTATTGTCTGGCAGTTGAGGAAGCGGCGGTGGACTAGAGACCCCGGGAATAATGATGTAGCGCTTGCGCCATAGTATGAATGTCTTCTCTGCTTCTCCTAGAGTCTTCTCCCCATCACCTCCTGGAATATCAAGAGACAGATCACTAAAACCTTTGTTAACTCTATCCACTGAGACGCTAACATATCCAAGTGGTATTATTGCCCCATGGATTCTTAGTGTCTTGGTAGGATCTGGAGGAGAAAAAACACCGAAAGCCACCATGATTGTGGCATTCTCTTTTGGAATATGTAGCTCACATGATGTAAACGGTGCAGTGATGTCATCAACGGGGAAACGTAGCATTGCGTCATCTTGATTTGGCAACTCCGTGGAAGCGCAGCTGCTTTTCAACTGATCAGGGGGACTAATATTAATGTTGATTCCTGGATCTGATGCTTGCCTTTGGGCACTCATTGCTATTTGCACTTGCTTTATGATTTTGTCCTGCATTCTAGCTTGCATGTCTTTTTCGCGCTCCTGTGCTTGAAGCAATGCCTCCCGTGACTCACGAACCAATTCCTCCAACCTGCTAATTCACGCTGCATCCTCATCCTTGCTTCTCTGTCGGCTTCTGTAGGTATCTCTGTTGTCAGGGATACCATGCTCCCAAAAAATGTTCCGTCCTAAACCTCTCGTTCGGCCACTGTGTTCAGCGGTCTCGATGGCATACGTCAGTTCATCCTTCTCTTTATTGGGCCTGAACGCACCAATAGCTTTAGCTTGTAGAGCATAAGACAATCTTTGTGTTGCTCTTTCGAGTTTTGGGCCATGAACCAGCTTCCTGGTCTCTAGGTCCAGTCTTTCCTACGAGCGAAAAACCAATTCTTTGCGCGTTTGGGCCAATTGAGTGATTCTGGTGTGATACCCTTGGCAAGAATGTCCGCTTCCATTTTCTCCCACTTGGGAATGGCAGTCGCGTAGCCACCTGATCCCATGCCATGGTGGTATACCTTCTGTCGGGTATTCTCTTGGTTCCTTCTCACCCGTTCCTCACCCCCTTTCGATGTCTTGTACTGTACAAAATCATTCCAGTAGAACCTTAACTTCACGAACGGGCCGCTAGTATTGAAATTGGGCGTTAGGTTCTTCTTGACGTATTTCATGTATAGGGATTTCTTCCAAGTCTGGAATTGTGTGGCCATCTTCTTCATAGCCCACTTTCGAACTAGTTCCTTCAATTCATCATCATTGATAGCATCATAATCATCCGCTTGAAACGTGAAATGTTGAAGTATATCATCCCAAATTAAATTCTTATCAAGATCAGAGACAAAACTAACATGAGGCTCATTGATCTTTTGCTTCCATTCACGGGCACTGATCGAAAGTCTGTCCCTTACAAGGCACCCACAGTGTTGCACAAATTTCTTTGCATGTGGACCAAGTGGTTCGCATGTCTCGATATTGAATTCCGATATTATGTAGCGCCCCTCCAATGGCTTTTTCGAGCCTCGAATTTTTTTGCTTTTCGCCGTTGTGGTCGTCGATCCAGAGGGCTACGTATAAAAAAGAATAAATCAATATCATGTGTACACATAATAGATGATAGATATTCAAATATATATATATATAATATTCAAATATATATAAAAATATATATGCCTCGCCAGTATTTTCTTGCACAATATTTTCTTGGTTGTCTTCAAGAGCCAGGTATTGACTCCCGTCATCTACATCCTGCTGGTCACCATCGGCAAATTGAGTGCCGATATTGATAATATTCATCATTTCTTTATCCATGTTGTCTCTCGGGGCAGCCATTTAGCTTTTACACCACCAGATATATCTATAAAAAATAAAAACTATATCTATAAAATGAACTCTTGTAGGACAAAAAATCATTTATGTATTTGTACTAGTGATAAAATCTAGCATAAGCCTTATTTAAGTGCCTAGCTTGTTTGAAGGGGAAATCTTAACTGACAAAGTTTAAAGGTTTCCAGAGCGTTTAACACTACTCTGCGGTTTAGACTGGACAAGGAAACCTGTTGTAAATGTACATCGTGGTGGCATAAATATGTAACTCCAGTAGACTCTATTGATTACTCTACGGTTTCTAGAAAGTTCGTCAAAGGAGACTTTGGTAAAAGTAAGATATTGATGCAACAAATGTAATAACAGCACTCTAGGTATATATAACCCGGCGGGGAAGAGGAGAGCAATGAATGAACAAGAACCCATCCAGACAGAGAGGAACAAGTGCATCTCTCCATATAGTAATTCGTCCCCACAACACAATGGTGCTTGCCGACAAGGTTGCTAGTGTTGTGTTGTTGGCATTTTTCATGGCCGTGGCCATGGTCATTGTGGCAGGTAAGTAATTCACATGATATTTCCGCAGGTTAACAGAAGAATGGGAGTGTACACACATAATAATCATTTATCGTTATATTTATATATATACTATATTTGGGTACGGTGATTGACAGACTACTGCGACGATATCGGGACGTGTGAATAAATAATCATCCGTACTAGTTGACCTTGCTTATGTGATCATCTCGGCGAGCATTTCTCCATCAGACGGCACCGTACTTGGCCATGGAAGAGCTCCAATTCTACGAGGAAAGGAACATGGTCTTCCACGACCGTTGCCGCTCTCCCTCGTAGAATCAAAGCTCCTCCTTGACATCCGTTACCGCTCGGAAGAGAACATGCTAGCCGAGATGAACACGGTCCACAAGTTCAACTAGTACAGATTTTCTACAATTTCCTAACTAGTCGTCATAAGCTACCGCGCAAAAAGGAGGAAACGACGAGACACCGGGCCGCGCCCGTGCTCCACTGAGCTCGATGGCTCGGCGCAAAATCGCATTACAAGATTGCCGGCACGAGGGCTCGGCACACGCATCCATCCGATTACAAAAGGTTGGAGCAATTAATCCATCATAAACGGATTATATATGGTGGCGGCGGTGGCTCACATCCAAGGTGTCAAACGCGAGGTCCAGCTCCTGCAGCCAAAAAACATGTTAGAGACCTAGACTTTACTAAAAAACAGTAATAATCAGACTGCAGCGGCACACCATGAGATTTTGACAAACAGTAATTTGGATCAAGCTCAGCAAACACAATGGCGTCAAATTCACATTTTGCCAAAGGCGACAATGGAATGCCAAAGAAGCGACGCCAACAGTGAAAGCAGTTTCACAGACATATACTAGGGATTCTGGGTCAAACTAAGTAAATAGGGTCATCACAAATGGACCCTTATCCTCCATTCAAGTTAAGATTGTTGTCCTGGATGGTGAGTTTAACAAGGAAAATAAAGAGCAGTGGAATGAAAACTCCTTCAAAACAAGGATGGTAACTTCTAATTTAACTACTTAAAGACCTACTCACAGCATCATTGTCTGTATAGTAGTAAGGCCTTAAAACTCTAGAAATATGAGGCCTGTACTTCTAAAACTTTTATGCCCTACACTTTTAATTTTTGTCAAATATCAATGCCCTGCTTCTACAGAGAAAAAGAAGGATCTGTTTCCATTTCTAAGTGACCCGATATACAAGCTGAAGAAAATTGAAGAAAACGATGACAGGCGCAAGCAACTGGAGAAGATAGACATGCATGTAATCGGATTAATTTGGCCCCCTAGAACTAGTCCAAATACCCACATGTAATCAGACAAATTAAGCACCTAAACCTAAACCTAAGCCCGGAGACTAGTCAATGTCTTGTCAACATCGCTCTGCCATACCCAGCAATGCTCTAGGAGATGATGAGATGCGGAAGACGTGCTCCAGCAAGGGAGACGATGAGCGCGCGGCGATGCACGCGTGCGCGTGGAGCCGGGGACGACACGCGAGTGACGAGGCGGTGATGACGAGGACGAGGCACTTCGGCGAGGACGAGGGACGAGTGGCTAGCCAGAGAGAGGAGGCACGCCTGTGCGCGCGTGATGATGCAGTGCCAGAGGTAGGCGTGTGGACGATGACGACGACAGAGGCGGTTCCAGATCAAATCTGGGTGAGGGCGAGGACGACGGTGGCGGATTTGGATCTGCGCGTCGCGCTCGGATGGGAGAGGCGTGAGCCGGGCGACCGGCGGAGACGGCGAGAAAGGTGCGCGTGTGTGGAGGTGGTGCTAGAGGTGATGAGGAGCAGTGGCGGCGCAGTGGCTCTCGGCGAAGAACAAGAGATGATGGAGGGGGAAAGAGAGGAGGCACTATATAGGGGGACCTTTAGTCCCGGGTGAATCCCCAGCCCGGGACTAAAGGTCATTTAGTTCCGGGTGATGGTTAGGTGAAGCCATAGCCCGGGACTAAAGGTTCTTTAGTTCCGGGTGATGGTTAGAACCGGGACTAAAAGTCTGACCTTTAGTCCCGGGTGCATCCACGGCCCAGGAGTAAAGGGAATTTTGGCGGGCCACGAAAACAAAGCCCATCTTTAGTCCCGGGTGGTTGATCAACCCGGGAGTAAAGGTGGGCTGCAGTTTGGTTTCCCACAGGTTTCTAGAAGTTTTTCCTTTTTTATATATTTTTTTATATAAATATGCAGAGAGTTGTTAATTGCCTAGTAAATAAAATATTAGCAAAAAATTACAAAAAAGAATTCGTGGACCTGGTTTTGCATTATTGTACATAAGAAAAATCTGTAACCTAAACTCTTTTGTTTTACCGTATAAATATTTAATATAGTGTAAATAATAATCATAATTTTCACCATGCAAAAATGTCATACTTAATTAAAGTCATTAAAACTATTGCTTTTCGACAGGAAATTAGTTTTCACATCTTATTGACGTTGAAAATTCATTTAAACCGTAGAAAATATGAAAATACGACAAAAAATCTGAAGTCACAATTATTACATAATAGGTCTAATACATCACCATATCAAGCCAGGACTAAAACAATTTTTTACATCAGATGCATTGCTTTTGCTTTTTGCTTTGTGCGACATGGAAATCCCACCATCAAACACAAATTTAATCTGAACATAGAAAAAAAGGAAACACCTAATAAACATCTCTGAATTCACAATTATTACATAATACCTCTAATACACACTATTAAACATCACTATATATATCAAGCGGGCACAGTAGTGAACTTCTTCTTAACGTATATCTCCTGGTTATGATCGCGCCATAACCATGGAGTGTCCTCATCATTTAGCTGGATGCTTGGGTCTTTGTTCACTGTGAAGGGTGGAATTCGGTCATCCTTTTCGTAATCTTCTGATATGTCTGACTTGTCTTCAATTCCAACGATGTTTCTTTTCCCTGAAAGAACTATGTGGCGCTTTGGCTCATTGATTGGGTCGTTGTTGTTTTTTCCTCTCTTCGGTTTTGTAGACATGTCCTTGACATAGAACACCTGATTCACATCCTTGGCAAGGACGAACGGTCCGTCTTTGTACCCAATATTGTTGAGGCCCACGATTGTCATTCTATACTGGTTGTCGATTGCTACCGCGCCTTCAGTCGCCATTACCCATTGGCACTTGAACAAAGGTACCTTAAAAGTAGGTGCATAGTTTAGTTCCCATATCTCCTCTATGCGGCCATAATATGTTTGCTTATTTCCATTAGGGTCGGTGGCATCTATGCGGACACCACTGTTTTGGTTGGTGCTCCTTTTATCTTGGGCTACTGTGTAAAATATATTCCCATTTATCTCGTACCCTTTGTATGTGAGGATATGCCACGATGGCTGCCTAGCCAACAAATACAGTTGCTTATCAATACTCTCATCACCCTGACATTATTTTTGCAACCAGTCGCTGAAAGTTTCCATGTGCTGACGCGTAATCCAAGCTTCAGACTTCCCTGGAAACTCGGATCGGAGCAACTCTTTATGTGTCTCGATATACGGATCCACCAAGGAGGAGTTTTGTAGAACTGTGTAGTGTGCTTTATTAAAATAATTATCCTGTGTACCAATATATGTTTTCTTCCCTAGTGTCCCCTTTCCACTTAGTCTCCCCTCGTGTCGCGATTCAGGAACACCAATCGGGTCAAGGTCGGGAATAAAGTCAACACAAAACTCAATGACCTCCTCTGTTCCATAGCCCTTGGCGATGCTTCCTTCTGGCCGAGCATGGTTGTGAACATATTTCTTTAGGACTCCCATGAACCTTTCAAAGGGGAACATGTTGTGCAGGAACACAGGACCGAGAATGCTAATCTCCTTGACCAGGTGAACTAGGAGGTGTGTCATGATATTAAAGAAGGAAGGAGGGAACACCAACTCAAAGCTGACAAGACATTGAACCACATCATTCTGTAGTTTAGCTAGATCCATTGGATCGATTGCCTTCTGAGAAATTGCATTAAGGAATGCACATAGCTTCACGGTGGCTAGACGTACATTTGGAGGTAGAATTCATCTTAATGCAACTGGAAGCAATTACGTCATGAGCACGTGGCAGTCATGGGACTTTAAGTTTAGGAATTTCTTCCCTGGCACATTTATTATACCCTTTATATTCGAGGAGAATCCATATGGTACCTTGATGCTTGCTAGGCATTCAAACATGCTTTCCTTCTCTTCTTTGCTAAGAGTGTAGCTAGCAGGACTTAAGTAATGGCGTCCATCATCTGTCTTCTCTGGATGTAGGTTGTCTCGTTCTTTCAAACACCGCAGGTCCTGTCGTGCTTCTAGTGTGTCCTTAGGCTTCCCATACACACCCATGAAGCCTAACAGGTTTACACAAAGATTCTTCGTCAGGTGCATCACGTCGATCGCGCTATGGACCTCTAGGACTTGCCAATAGGGTAGCTCCAAAAATATGGACTTCTTCTTCCACATGGGTGCGTGACCGTCGGCGTCGTTCAGAATAGGTTCGCTGCCATGTGCCTTTCCAAATACTACTTTCACATCCTTGACCATATTGAGTACATCCTCACCAGTTCGGTTGCCCGGCTTGGTCTGGTGGTCTGCCTTACCTTTAAAATGCTTACCTTACCATCAGCAGGGTGTCTCAACATATTGTCTACCTTATGGTCTTCTTTGTGCCATTGCAATAACTTTGCATCGTCTTTGTTTCTGAACAGACGTTTCAAGCGTGGTATTATAGGAGCATACCACATAATCTTGGTAGGGATTTTCTTCATGGGATGTTCGCCCTCAACATCACCAGGGTCATCTTGCCTGATCTTATACCGCGATGCATGACATACCGGGCATGCATCTAATTTCTCGTACTCCTCGCCACGGTAGATGATGCAGTCATTAGGACATGCATGTATCTTCTAGATTTCTAATCCCAAAGGGCAGACTACCTGTTTTGCTTTGTACGTAGTGACGGGCAATTCGTTATCATTCGGAAGCATCTTCTTTTGGATTTTTAGTAACTCCCCAAATCCCTTGTCAGATACACCATTCTTTGCCTTCCATTGCAGCAATTCCAGTGTGGTACCCAATTTTTTCTGCCCCGCATCATAAGTTGGGTATAGCAATTTCTTGTGATCCTCTAGCATGCGCTCGAACTTGATCTTCTCCTTTTCACTTTCGCATTCCCTTTGTGCGTCACGAATGGTCTGACCAAGATCATCAGCGGGCTCATCTTCTACCACTACCTCTTCTTCAACTTCCCCCATTGCAGTATCATTGAAGGCACCATATTCAGCAATGATGTCATCATCGTCCCATTGTTCTTCTTCACCTTCTTCTATTACAACCCCGGTTTCTCCGTGCTTCGTCCAACAAATATAGTTTGGCATGAAACCTGACTTCAACGAGTATGAATGAAGACTCCTTGAGCTAGCATATTCCTTCAAATTCTTACATATGGCACATGGGCAGCACATGAAACCATCGTGTTTGTTTGCCTCGGCCACATGTAAGAAAGAATGCACGCCCTCAATGAACTCTTGGGAGAGGCGATCAGCATTGTACATCCAATGCCGGCTCATCTGCATTACATGACATACATACCATATTAAAACCTAGAATATAATTAGTTAATTATACGACATGCATGCCACCACACAAGGTATTAATTTATGAAAGTCTCGCTACAATGTAGACAATCCCAACTACCACTAAAAAAACTAAAGCTAAAATGCACTTCAGCAGCATAAGGATTTCGCGACCAATCCCAACTAAAACAGGCAGATCATGCGTTTGTTCAACATCTATGGGCTTCTTCCGCAGGATTACTGCCTCATCAGCCGCCGTAGCCGCCTGTGCAAGAGAGTTTTGCACGTGTTCAACATACTCTTCCTCCTAGTACCAGCCTGAACATCCAGTTCCATCCCACTGAAATTAAAACAAAAAATTAGAACTTTAATCACAATCATCATGAAAATAAGTATAAATTAACCATAATCATCAAATGCGATAAAATAACTCACATTGCGATCCGGACACTTGTAGAAGATACGGCCCTTGTTGGGACACTCCTTCCTCACCCGGTACTCCATCACAATCTTCTCCTCACACTTACCGCATGCAATGAGAGAGAGGTCCAGCCTCAGTCGCTTTGGAACCCGATGAGAGGCCGAGGACCCAGAAGCAGTTGCCATCTACTCTCTATACTCATTTTTAATATAATATAAATTTCTCATTTTATAAACAAATAAAATTAAAAAAAATCTAAAATTCTCTATATCTCTAAACCATGAAGTGTGCTATGCATGCTAGAAATGAAAGCTGAATACTAATTTTGAATAACTACTTTAACCTTCCTTCATCCAAATATGTAAACTTTAAAGTGTTTTTGAGTTTAAATGGCTTACAAATAAAAAAAATCCACCATAAAAAACCACATATATCTACTCCACAAAATAAGATATGCTACTGATGAAACATGAGGGTATAAAGTTGGTAACCTTTAGAACCGAAGAATCGATGGAGGAATCGAAGAAATCTTATGATTACCGGCGATGACGAAGAAGAGAGGTCGACGATGAAGCAAGAACACTGAGCTCGAAGTGGCTCGGGGAGGGGACCTTTAGTCCCGGTTGGAGACAGCAACCGGGACTAAAGGTCTCTTTCTAGTCCCGGACGGAGCCTTCAGCCGGGAGTAAACTTTTACTCCCGGTTGGAGGTACCAACCGGGAGTAAAAGTTAACCTTTAGTCCCGGTTGGTATCTCCAACCGGAACTAAAGGTCCCCTGCAGCAAAAGCCTGCTGCAGTAGCCGTTGAGCAGGGACCTTTAGTCCCGGTTGGAGCTACAAACCGGGACTAAAGGTATCTCTAGTCCCGAGCGCGAAAAATACCTGGACTAAAGCCAAATTTCGAGATAAGATCAAAGGTCGTTTCTCTACTGGTGGAGCGAAGCCACATATGAGGCCTTGATCATGGAGATAATGATGAACTTAGCTCTTGTTCTTGAGAACAATGCTCTTCCTGTCCGGTTTGTACGACAAATCCGGCATGGGGCCTTGAAACATCTCATGGCAACTAACTCAAGAAAGTGAAGCTACGCATGAGGCCTTGATCATGGAGCCGGTGAAGATTTGGTTGTCGCCGAGCACTGTGAAGCCGTGAAGATGGAGAGAGAGGATGGGAATCAGAAGAACGCCATGATGCGCTTCTCACCTTCCCTGAAACTCCAACTGGTGCAGCAACGGCGTCGTAGGCTTCTGGCCTCTGGTGATGCGGCACAGAGGCAGCCTGGCGGTGTGGTCTCGTCGGGACGGCAGTAGAGTAGCCTGGCAGTTGTTGGGAAGACGAGAGCGTATATGAGCAGCGCGGCGGCCTGACGGCACTATGATCGGGGGGAGGGGGGGTTTCTCAGTCTCACGGTGCCCACTATTTATAGAGCAGAGCAGACGGAGGTTGCCTGGAGGTTTGGCGCCTCGATTATTTGATTTCAAATGATCGCCATAAGCGGCGCTCGGCGTCCTTCTTTGTATCCCTGCGCGCGCCGGCGAGGAGCGTGCGATCGTGGCTTCATTTAGACTTGGTCAGAGGAGTTCGCGATGAACCTGGTCAAGGCAGAATCGTCTCCTGACTGGACTGCTGGAGACGTCCAAGCTTTAGTGCCTGCTTTTGAGGGTCCATCAACTAGATTAACTTGCTGGTTGAATTTAAGCCGAGCAATATTCTGGTCGTGCACCGGACTATGCAAGTGTAAACTACATGCATGAGATTTCTTTTCTTTTCTCACTATCTTTTTTCTTTTCTTTTTGGTTAATCACTACGTCACTCATTGCACCAAATTAATTGATCATATTTTGTCTATATTTACCGCATAATATCCGGCCAGTCGCGCATTCTCGAATACATGTTATTTAATTTATATGTAGGAAACACATGCGCATACGCCTTCTACTCATGTATATTTGGGTGTACTATATTTCATAGCCAATATCATTTCTCTTATTATTCATTTCTTATTTATATGCATGGAATTTGGCCATATATAATATTTACATTTATTTGAAGTAAATATTGCACATATTATAGGTAAGCCAAAAACCATGTCAACACCCCTCATAAATCCACCGATCGGAGCCGGAGACGAACACCAACCTCCACTCAATGATCCCGCTGCTCTAAGCCGTCTAGGTGGTGGCAACCACCAAGAGTAATAAGCAATCCCACAGCCAACACGATCACAAGTGCCACTAAATGCTCAAACTCAATGCAAATACACTTGGATCACTCCCAATCTCACTTTGGATGATCAACACATGAACTAGATGAGTGGGAGAGAGTGGAGTACGCTCACAAGGTGTATCAATAAGTTAGAGAGACAAGAGGAGGAGCTATACCCAACCAACATATTTTTATAGAGCCCTAAAGCTCAACTAGCCGTTACCCCACTCAATGGGCTGTCAGCACCCACACCGGACGCTAACTCGAGGCTATCGAACGCTAAGCCTAGCGTTCGATGCCACCAGCGCTCACCACGTGTCCGACCATTTGAAGATAGCCGTTGGCGTCCAATGGTCGACTCCGTGCTTGCTTAGCACCATAGCGTCCGATGTCACACCGGACGCAACGTCACTTAGTGCCCGATGCAACACAGAGAGGTTCCAGAGACGTCCAATTCACATCGGACGCGTCCGATGAAGTCACATCGGACCCTAACCAGCGTCCGATGCCCTTTGACTTGCTTGGTCAGCATGTGAACAGTAACACCATTGTGTCCGATGCGTCAAAATTTATCGTCCGGTGCAGCATTGTTCCTCTGCCTGTTACCTAGGGTTAGCCATCGGACGCTACCCTTAGAGTTCGATGCCACTGGCATCCGCGTTCGATGCTAGGCAGAAAATTCTATCTCTTGTCAACCTCATCCCTTGTGCAAATGTGTTAACTCCAACAAGTTTCCAACACTTGTGCACGTGAGTTAGCATTTCACAAACAAGTTTTCCAAGGGATGTTAGCAATCACTAGGTCCTAATGCATATGTATGAAATTCAATCACCTAGTGGCACTTGATAACCGCATTTAATCATGAGATCACCCTACTTAATAGTATAGCTATCTATCATAAATATGATCACACTCTCTATAGTGTCTTGATCACCAAAGCAAAATGGTCCTATAGCTTATACCTTTGCCTTGTGCCCATTTTGTTTTTCTCTTTCTTCTTTTCCACATGTGGAGCACTTGATCCATCATCATGTGGCCATCACCATCTTCCCTTATGGTTGCCATCTAGCTCCACCACTTGGTGTGTACAACCCTATCTCATATACACTTAGAGCCAAAGGTTAGTATACTTAGGTTTCATCAATTAATTAAAACAGAACTAGGGCTTTTAAGGAGGCCGAAGAATTCAAGATTGTTTACCCTTGCCCTTATTAAATAGGTTTTCACCCTGAGCGCTTTTACGGTAGTATGTTGCTAAGTTGTGTGCTAGTGTATTTCGCTAAGGACCCTATCAGGTTAGTATGCTTTAGATAGGTTGCTTGCTTTGTCATTATGAACTTGAGTGATTTGCTTCTTTGTAATGACCGTAGCTTCAACGAATCTCGGGACGAGATTCTTGTTAAGAGGGGTAAGTTTGTCATACCCTAAATTTTCTATTTTGGGTTGTGAATAGAAAACTCTAAATAAAATAAATGATCTTATAATTTTTTTAAAATTTGCCAAGATTTGGATATGTTGTTGATAACTTGAATAAGTGAAAAATGTGATTTTCTAAAAACTTTTGTAATTAATTTAATTTTTTTCTTGCATTTATACTGCTGCATTAATTTTTAGTATGCGAAAAATGATTTATCAAAATTCGGTTTAGATGCGAAATCGATTTTTGCTCTATTTCTAAATAAAGTATTTAAATCTTGTATTTGAAAATAAGTTCAAAAGTTTATCTCCAAAAGTTGGTTCCAATTTTCAAAACTCAGAAAGATTCAAAAGGTAGTTGAAAAACTTGATTTGGTTTGAAAATGCTTTGAATTTAAATTTCAAAAGAACTTACAAAAATAAAAAAAAGGCCAAACCTTTCTCCCTCTCCCATGGGCCGTTTTTGGCCGGCCCAGCCTTCCCCTCCCGCTCCCCTTCCCTCGCCTTCTTGGGCCCTAGCCCAGCGGACGCATCAGCCAGCCCAACTCGCCTCCCTCTCTAACTCTCACCAACAGAAGGGGGCCACATGTCATCACTCACCTCCGTTCGCCTGACCCGGACGCCATCGTTGTCCTCAAGCGCGCGCCCGCACGGACCAAGCTCCTCCTCCCGCATCCTCGCCCAGCAGCCGTGGTCCACCCTGACCCGCTCACCCGCGCGCCCGAATCGCGGCTGCCATTGATGGCCGGCCGCCCGAGCTCTGCGACCCGGCCCTCATACCTCGCCGCCCCCTAAAAAACCCTCCCTCGGCACCGTCTCTGCACGCCACTACTCCCTCACCCCTTCCCGTGCTCCCCTTCCACTCTAGCGCCCACACTCGCCGCCGCCGCCATGGCCAAGCTCGGCCCGAGCTCTCGATCTCCCCATTCCGACCACCTTGTGCCCCACCGCTTGCTCCGTTGGCCTTGCAAGGGTACACCGCACCCACAGCCCCACTCATAGGCTTGAATCTAGGGCCGCAGACACCTCTCCACCGCGCGTCGGTGAGCCCATGCCCTCCCCTACCGGCGCTCACCGAGGTCAGCCGCCTCTGTGATGTCACCGCCGACAAGGACCCCACTGCGAGTTCGCTGTCGACTCCTCTCCATCCTTCGTCGCTTGCCGTTGACCGCCGGCCGCCGAAGTGTCGTCCCGGCCGAGAGCCAGCGAGCCGCCACCGCTCCGCAGCCTTGAACAAACGACGATGGCATCAGGAGCCGAGCAGGCATTCCACGGCCGTCGAATTCAAGATCAGCGGCTGAGATGAGATCTTGACTAGGGTCAACACAAGTCAATGCACCCATCCCAGTCAGCATCAGCAAGCCATTCAGCAACCGCCACTTCATCGGTCCATGCCACCTCAGTAGGTCAACATCTCCAGTCAGCAGCACTTTGCAATCTACCCCTGTTGGTTTTCCAATTTCATCTCTGTTTCATGTATCTTTTATAATCTTCTCTGCTAGCCCCTGAAGTCTAGATATAATTTTGTTTTAGCCCTATCAGAAATGAAAAGGAGATTTATTTGTTTTAAAAATGTATTTATGTTTTGGTCCCTAAATTTGAAAAGTATTTACAAATAAATCTTCATATTTACCAAAATGCCCTTAAAACTTCAAAAGCCTATAACTTTTTAATCGTAACTCCGTTTTTAGTGGTTTTTACGCTCATGCGGTCGTAGAAACAAGCCCTGCATGTTAGCAACCTTTATAGTATGTTTTTATTATGTTTGGTGTACTGTTCATAGGTTTCTTTGTTATGTTTGTTCCCGTAGTTGTTGTCTATCGAAGAAGATTGAATCAAGGTTGATCTAGAAGGAAAGAACAAGTGTCTGAACAGCTTTTGAGGCAAGTGTCCTTGACCATACTTGCTCCTACATTTGTTTTACTTTGAGTTAGAGTAGTTAGACCATTAGTTGTATGCAGAGTCCAAATTTAAATCCCAGGGTTTACTAGAACTTGTTTACATTATCGTTGAAACCTGGTTTTGGATAGGTAGTGTCATGCTTAGTTTGCTATCATGGTTGGGATGGAAAGGTTATAATTTAATACTGATTAATGATATATGCAACATGTGGGTTAGTAATCTTTTTAGCAATATGGTGATTAGGAATCTGACAGGATGGAAAGTTTGGCTGAGGCTAGTTTGTGCTATGGTATGGTGGATATTGATGGATGTGTGATGACCTAGTGGTTGGAGGTTTTGGGTTGTGCTCGTTCCTGTTGGATTCTAAGGACTGGTTCATGGACAAGTAGCCCGGCTTAACAACGCAATCTCGAGGGCTACATGGCTCTGGCCCTGGCTAAGTAATTAGCTGTCTATTTCTATGCATTGTGGAAATTTTAGTGGCACAAGAAGAGGCCTAAATCGATAAATCCTTAGTGAATACACAGGGATGGGAACCACAGCTTTGTAAAGGCCTTGTAGTGTGACCCCGCTTGGCACCTAGGTAGTGTTTAGCATAATAGGGGAAACACGACTCGTGGTGAAAGTGTACAACCTCTGTAGAATATAAAACTGATATATCAGTCGTGCTCATGGTCAAGAGTGGCCTAGACTTCTTCTTGATTAGATGTTCTTCCTAATTCATGGTTGGTGGTTCCCTTGGCAAGGGAATGGTTGGCTCTAGTGGTTGCCTCGGATGAGATCCGAGTGTTGGTTTGGTTCTCTGAGGAGAAGGCAGAATCTCACTTAGTAACTAGGTGCTGAGGAAATTAAGTTAATATGTGTGTCGCTTAGGTGCTAGTGTCAAACAAAGTTAGCCTATCCTTTATTATAAGTGTAAGGAAAATAGACCCTTGGTCCATTTACTTTGGATTTTGGTGTTTGACGACCAACACGACCAAATTGGACTAATGAATTTGCAAGTGATTGTTTTGTAGTTCAATAGGATACGAGACGTGACTTGGACAAAGGCGATGTGATGATCCGATGATCAACACCATAAGCAAGACCTTAGAAGCATAAGAAAAGACCAAAGATATCAAGCAAAGTCCAAGCATGAAGATAGGAACCAAGCCGTACGCAAGATCGCTAAGAAATGAGCTCACAGAAGTGACCGGACGCTGGACTAGACGCTAGTAGCACAGTGACCAGACACCCGATCAAGAGGCTCGGCAGAAGCAGTGACCGGACGCTGGACCAGCCGCTGGCAGTAGATCGATCGGACATAGGACAACAGGATCCGGTCGAGTATAGAGAGGTTCTAGAGCGGTGAAAATGTGACTGGATGCGTCCGATGGCATGTGATCAGACGCTGGCAGCGTCCGATCAGTTGATCGCGGCTCCAACGGTCGGGATGACCGGACGTGTCCGGTCAGGACGTGATCAGTGTCCGGTCAGTAGCAGAAAAGCGGGATTTCATCCCCAACGGCTACTTTCTCAGCGGGGCTTATAAATACAACACCCAACCAGCCAAATGAAGCGTGTGGAGCTGAGGAAACATATCTAGGGTGTTGATACACCATTTTAGTGATCTCCACTTGCATAGTGCTTAATGTTTCATTAGGTGATTAGCGTAGGTGCTTTGCGAAGTGCTTAGTTTGATTAGACCACCGCTTATGCGCTTGCTCTAGGTTTAGGCCTAGTGTTTAGTGAGGTTTGCATACCTCTTACCACTCGGTGCTTATGCGCACCATTGTTGTACATCGAAGGGGCTTGTAGTCTTACGAGATCCCACCAACCGCGTTTGTGGTATGGCCGCCACCGTGTACCGGAGGGAACAAGGCCTGCGGCGTTTCAGCCGAAAGCTTGATAGTGAAGACGGCGGGGAGCATCTGGGAGAGGCTTGCCAGAAGGCACGTCGAAGACCCACTTGCGCGTGGGGAAGGCCTGAGGCTATCCACAGAGTTACTCGACCGGGAGCTTAGCCCTTGTGAGGGATTCCTTGCGAGGGGCTCCAACGAGGACTAGGAGGAAACTTGCGTGCTTCTCGATACCTCGGTAAAAATACCAGAGTCGTTGACGGGAGTTTGCATATCTCTACATTGCTCTTTAGCTTTCGCATTTACATTGATTGTATTATTCCTTTTGCGGTAGAGATAGCAACTCACTAGCAAAATCGTAGTTGCACATTTAGATAGTTTATCTTTTGCATAGGTTTTACTAAGGTTAGAAAAAGAGGCCATAGTTTAGAGTTAGATTTTTAAGTTGCCTAATTCACCCCCCCCCCTCTTAGGTGTCACGGTCCCTTCAATTGGTATCGGAGCCGGTTGGCTCAATTTGGACCTTTGATTTAACCGTCGTTGAGCCGACGCCATTTAGAGTGGTTGGGATGGATACCTCTAGGCCTTCGCACTTTGACGGCACTAACTTTCCTTATTTTAAGGCTAGAATGGCTTGCCACCTTGAGGCGGTTGATTTGGTTGTTTAGAGAGTCACTCGTGACGGGATGAAACCCATTAAGAATCCCGAAAAACCTACAAAGAGTGATGAAAAAGAAATGCATTTCAATGCTAGAGCTAAAAATTACTTATTTGAATCATTTAGTATGGATGTGTTTAACCAAGTGTTCACTTTAAATACGGCACATGAAATTTAGTTAAAACTTCAAGAGCTCCATGACGGCATATCTAATGTCCATGAGCAAAAACATTGTCTAACTAAACAAAATTATGATTCCTTTAAAATGAATGATGATGAGCTTGTTCGTGATATGTATTCTCGTTTGAATCTAATTATCAATGAGCTCCATTCAATAGGATTAACAAAGCTAGATGATGCGTACATCGTGAGGAAGATCATCTCTATGCTACCACAAAAGAAATATGCAAGCATCATCACCATCCTTCACAACATGGAGGACTTGAGCACCATGACCCCGGGCATAATCATTGGCAAGATAGTGGCATTTGAAATGTCACATAAGATGGGTCAAGAAGAAGCCTCTTCTTCAAGCAAAGGCAAAGCTCTCGCATGTAGCGAGAAAAAGAAGATGAAGGGCAAGCAAGTTGAGACAAGCTCAAGCTCAAGCTCCTCAAGTGAAGATGAAGAAGAAGATGAGGACGATGATGATGATGAAGATTCAAGTGATGATGATCAATCTTCCTCCTTCACCTCTGACCTTGATGAAGAATCAATCAAACTAATCAACAAGGTGGAGAAGATGATCCAAAGGCTCAATGTCAAGGGTGTGCCCATCCAAATCTAAGATATCATCTTCACTAATCAAAAAAATGAGCAAAGAAAGAGAGGATGCTATGGATGCGGCGAGTTGGGGCACTTTGTAGAAGTTTGTCCAAACAAGCCCACACCCAAGACAAAGAAGAAGGCGTGCAAGAACCAAGCCCTCACATCAATAAGGTCATGGGATGATTCTTCAAGTGAAGAAGAACACCATCACAAGAGGCGAGGGCGCAAGCACTCGCCATCAAGCTCTTCTTGTATGTGCCTTATGGCATGAGGTAACGAAAGCTCATCCTCTAGTGAGAGTGATAGTGATGATGAAATGCCTTCTTATGATGAAATTGTGCAACAAAATCTTAATTATGCTAAAGTTTGCACTAGTCAACAAAAGAAGCTCGAAAAATTAAAAGGGAAGCTAGAAAGTTCACAAGAAGCATATAAAACATTGCTTGAAAAATATGAGAACTTTGCTAATCTCAATGTTGAACTATCTACTAAAATTGAGAAACTTGAGGCTAGTGTAACAACAAATGCATGCACAATCAATGATGAGCAACTTGTAAAGAAAAATGAAAAATTAAAAGAAAAGTTAGCTAGCTCACAAGATGCTTATAAAAGTTTGTTTGCTAAAATGGAAATCATGTGCAAATATTGTGATGAACTAACTAATAAAGTTGCTAATCTTGAAGCCATTAGTACAACCCCCACTAAGGCATTTAAAAGAAAAAGTTCTATCTTTAACATGTCTAAAAAGGATGCCTCTACTTCTTTGTAATGATTTATGTTTAGACTCATCTTTGTGCAATTAAGTTTGTGTTGAGAAAGTTGTTGTAGATACATGCACACAAGAGGTTGCAAAGAAAAATGAGCAACTCAAGCAAGAAGTAGCTCGCCTCACCAAGGACTTGACTCAAGTGAAAGGCAAAGCGAAACAAGCCCAACTTCATCAAGATAACACCGTCAAGGGAGTGAAGAAGCTTGATGAAGGACAAACCGTGGTTTGCTACGTATGCCATAAGGAAGGTCACAAGTCCTATGAGTGCAAGGTGAAGAATGGGGGAGGAGCAAAGAAGAAAGAGAAGAAGCAAACAAGTAAGCTCTCCAACACCTACACCAACAAGATGGATAAGAAGGCCTCCACACCTTATCTCTTGAAGAAGAAGAAAAATGACAAGGTGGTGACCACCAAGGTGAACAAACAAGCCAATAATGAGGTCAAACGCTTTTGGGTGCCAAAGGAAATCATTTCCAACATGAAGAGCACCAAGAAGGTTTGGATTCCGAAAGGGAAGTGAGAAGTCCAATGGACTTCGAGAAATTTGGAGACTTGGCAAAGTATGGATGTATTTCATGGGGTGCATCATGATGGACAAAATCATTGCCAAGTGGGTTAGTGAATACTATGGACCCAAATTCCCCTTCCCATGTTAGGTAACTAGATTCAATTTCCTTCAAATAGTATCAATTTTTATTTCCTACAAGTGTTATTTCTTATAAATTGGTACATTTGAGCATCTAGTTACTTTTTATGCCTATGTTTGCATTTACATGCTTATATCTTTTGTCATGCATACACTAGGTATATCTTATGGTGGGCTTGCTCGGTTTCATTCTTAACCCTTGGAGCAAACCTACATTGTTGAAAATTGTTTAGGAGCACGACACATAGCTTGTCTTTTGATTATTCATCTAATATGTGCCAAAGTCCAAATTGTAGATAATTTCTCCCGAATATTATCTTCGAAAATGATTCTCACATTCATGAGATGTTATCTTTCAAGTGGTATTATTAAGTCTAAAATCAATGTGCATGAATTCTACAAGTATCCCACACTTGTGTGCATAAATTTAGGGGGAGGTTACTCTGCAAGTTGGATGCTTTGAGACTAACACCTTTTCAAGCTTATCATGTGAGTAGTAGTCTCATTGCAAGGAAAATGGAGTCCCCGGAGTTAAGCATCATACTTCAAATATCCACCACCTATTGCAAGTGGTAGAAATCAAATTGGTTTTCACATGTGGTATTCCTAAACCGATATCATCATGTTGATTTTATTTTGATATTTATATGCTTTCTCTATGCATTATATATAGATTAAATTCCCTTGAGCAATAATTTGCCAAATATGCATATGCCTTACTTTCTACCATATGTATGCATATATTTAGGGGGAGCTTAATCTATATAATGTGAGAGTCAAATTTTGTGACCTATTCCACTCTACACATAAAGGATCACAAAGTTTGACCCTCTCTTGTGCTACTAATGTCTTCCTTTTTGGTGTTTGATTCCAAAGGGGGGGGAATTTAGAGGACCAAAAGCAAGCATTAATAATTTACAAGTGGTAATAGTCCGAGAAAGAGAGGATGGTGGATTATGGATTGCCTATGTAATGGGGAGAATTTGTAGGAAGCAAAGCTTAAATCCATAATGCCACATGGGAACATTTGCAAGGACAAGATAAGTTTTTATGTAGTATCTTTTAGTATTACAAGTAGTATCTTTTAGCATCATATAACCTTGTCCCTTGCATTACATCCTAGCAAGTAGATAGTTTTTAAATTCCAAATTTTTATTATTTACTTGCTTTGGTTATGTTGTCATCAATCACCAAAATGGGGAGATTGTAAGGAAAATGGATCCTTGGCCCATTTACTTTGGATTTTGGTGTTTGATGACCAACACGACCAAATTGGACTAATGAATTTGCAAGTGATTGTTTTGTAGTTCAATAGGATGCGAGACGTGACTTGGACAAAGGTGATGTGATGATCCGATGATCAACACCATAAGCAAGACCTTAAAAGCACAAGAAAAGACCAAAGATATCAAGCAAAGTCCAAACATGAAGATGGGAACCAAGCCGTACGCAAGATCGCTAAGAAACGAGCTCATAGAAGTGACCGGACGCTGGTAGCACAGTGACCGGACGCCCGATCAAGAGGCTTGGCAGAAGCAGTGACCGGACGCTGGACCGAACGCTGGCGGCAGATCGACCGGACGTAGGACAGTAGGTCCGGTCGAGTACAGAGAGGTTCTAGAGCGGCGAAAATACGACCAGACGCATCCGGTGGCATGTGACCGGACGCTGGCAGCGTCCGATCAGTTGATCGTGGCTCCAACGGTCGGGACGACCGGACGCGTCCGGTCAGGACGTGATCAGCGTCTAGTCAGTAGCAGAAAAGCGGGATTTCGTCCCCAACGGCTATTTTCTCAGTGGGGCTTATAAATACAACACCCAACCTGCCAAATGAAGCGTGTGGAGCTGAGAAAACATATCTAGGGTGTTGATATACTATTTTAGTGATCTCTATTTGCATAGTGCTTAGTGTTTCATTAGGTGATTAGCGTAGGTGCTTTGCGAAGTTCTTAGGTTGATTAGACCACCGCTTATGCGCTTGCTCTAGGTTTAGGCCTAGTGTTTAGTGAGATTTGCATACCTCTTACCACTCGGTGCTTGCGCGCACCATTGTTGTACATCGGAGGAGCTTGTAATCTTACGAGATCACACCAACTGCGTTTGTGGTGTGGCCGCCACCGTGTACCGGAGGGAACAAGGCTCGCGGCGTTTCGGCCGAAAGCTTGATAGTGAAGATGGCGGGGAGCATCCGGGAGAGGCTTGCCGGAAGGCACGTCGGAGACCCACTTGCGCGTAGCGAAGGCCTGAGGCTATCCATGGAGTTACCCGACCGGGAGCTTGGCCCTTGTGAGGGATTCCTTGCGAGGGGCTCCAACGAGGACTAGGAGGAAACTTGCGTGCTTCTCTTTACCTCGGTAAAAATACCGGAGTCGTTGACGAGAGTTTGCATATCTCTACCTTGCTCTTTAGCTTCCGCATTTACATTGATTGTATTATTCCTTTTGCGGTAGAGATAGCAACTCACTAGCAAAACCGTAGTTGCACATTTAGATAGTTTATATTTTGCATAGATTTTACTAAGGTTAGAAAAGAGGTCATAGTTTAGAGTTAGATTTTTAAGTTGCTTAATTCACCCCCCCTCTTAGGTGTCATGGTCCCTTCAATAAGCCTCATGTCATATTGTTCCTACACTTGCGGTGTATATTTCGATGTACTCACCCTTTCTCTTTGTCCTCCTGCTACCCCACCCAGACACCGGAGACGACGAGGAGTATGTTGAAGACGACGCCTTCGACCCTGACGACGTGTTCTAGGCTGGTGCTGCCCCTGGTCAACCTTCCTATGAAGATGGCGTCCATGTACACTGGAGGTTTTATGAGATTTTATTTTAGACCCACAGGTCATTTTGTAATAATGTTTTCGTTATGTAAGCAACTCTGGTTTTGATAATGTAATAAAGTGGATATATGTATGAAAATTGATCCTGTCATACATATGTTGTGTATTCGATTTTGTCTTAAAATCAGGTGTGACACTCTGGCCATAATCTCTGATCATGATCGCATTTTGACAAGTGCCTTCTGGAAGACCCTCTTCACCATCTTCGGCGCCTCTCTACGCATGAGCACCGCTTACCACCCGCAGACGGACGAGCAGACCGAGCGGGTGAACTTGTGCATTGAAACATACTTCCGCTGCTTTGCTCATGTCTGCCCTTCTAAATGGGTTCTGTGGGTCTCCCTCGCCGAGTTTTGGTAAAATTTTTCTTACCATACTTCCTTGGGTCGATCCCCATTTGAAGTCTTCTATGGTTTTCCTTCTCGGCACTTCAGTCATGCTTCCCCTGCAGCCACACCTGTTACTGACCTCAACAATTGGCTGGATGAGCGCGTCGTCATGAATTCCTTGATTTAGCAGCATCTGAGCCGTGCTCAAACGCGAATGAAGCGTCAGGCAGATAAACACCGTTCAAAGCGCCAATTTTCTGTTGGAGACCAGGTGTTCTTGAAACTCTAGCCATATGTGCAACCTTCCTTGGCCAGGCATGCTAATCAAAAGCTCTCATTCCGTTATGCTTCGGCCCCTACAAGATTCTGGCTCGTATTGGCGCGGCCGCATACAAACTGGAGTTGCCAACTTCTTCTTCCATCCACCCGGTCTTTGATGTATCCCGGCTGAAGGCTTCGCATGGTAAGCTGCCGGTCACTAATGCTCTCCCAGATGAACTTGCCCAGTTTCAGGTTCCACAAGCCATTCTGGATCGTCGCTGGACTGCAGGTGCCTCCCCAGTGGAGGAAGTGCTTGTGCAGTGGTCCCAGATGCCGCCGTCCCTAGCCACCTGGGAGCTACTGGTTCCTCTCAAGCAGCGCTTCCCAAGAGCGCCCGCCTAGGGTCATGCCGGCTCTCAAGAAGGGGGGATTGTCAGCGCTCCTTCCTCTGCTACTCTGAAGAAGGTGTTGGAGTTGTTCCAAATTCACTCCAGGATATATTGAGGATTGCAGAAAAGTACAGAATAAGGAGAAGAGGAAAAACAAGTCGGCTGGTAAGGTCTCTGTTGCTGCTGCTGCGTCTGATGATGATTCTAGAGATTGTCTGGTAGTATTTGCTGGTTGTGTTGCTGGTCATGATGAATGGATTCTCGATTCCGCATGTTCATTTCATATTTGCACTAACAGAAATTGGTTTAGCTCGTATAAGCCTGTGCAGAAAGGGGATGTTGTGCGGATGGGAGATGATAACCCGTGTGACATTGTGGGGATTGGATCAGTTCAGATCAAGACTGATGATGGCATGACACGCACGCTGAAAAACGTCAGGTATATACCAGGGATGTCCAGAAATCTTATCTCATTGAGCACGCTTGATGCAGAAGGTTACAAATATTCCGGTTCAGATGGCGTTCTGAAGGTATCAAAAGGTTCTCTTGTTTGCTTGAAAGGTGATCTTAATTCTGCAAAGTTATATGTCCTTAGAGGGTGTACTTTACCTGGTTCTGATTCCGCTGTTGCTGCTGTTACTAATGATGAACCTAGTAAAACTAACCTTTGGCATATGCGTTTGGGACATATGAGTCACCATGGTATGGCAGAATTGATGAAGAGAAACCTGCTGGATGGCTGCACTTCGAGTAAAATAAAGTTTTGTGAGCATTGTATTTTCGGGAAGCATAAAAGGGTACATTTCAACACTTCTGTTCACACCACTAAAGGTACTCTTGATTATGTTCATGCTGATTTATGGGGCCCTTCCCGTAAGTCCTCACTTGGTGGTGCTCGTTACATGCTTACAATTATTGATGATTACTCTAGAAGGGTTTGGCCTTATTTTCTGAAACAGAAAGATGATACTTTTGCTGCTTTTAAGGACTGGAAAGTAATGATAGAAAGGCAAACTGAAAGGAAGGTAAAATTGCTTCGTACTGATAATGGTGGAGAATTTTGTTCGGCGTGAATTTAATGATTATTGCAGATCGGAAGGCATCGTTAGGCATCACACCATACCCCATACTCCACAATGAATGGTGTGGCCGAACGTATGAACAGAACAATCATGTCCAAGGCCCGTTGCATCTTTGTCTAATGCCGGGATGAGCAAGCATTTTTGGGTGAAGTCGCTAATATCGCTGTTACTTGATAAATGTGTCGCCTTCTATTCCACTAAATAAAAGAACTCCCATTGAGGTATGGTGCTGCACGCTTTCTGCCGATTATTCACAGTTGAAAGTTTTTGGATGCATCGCTTATGCTCATGTTGATAATGGAAAATTAGAGCCTAGAGCTGTTAAGTGTCTTTTCCTTGGTTATAGTTTGGGAGTCAAAGGCTATAAATTGTGGAATCACAAACAGGAAAGACTTTATGAGCGAAGTGTTGTTTTCAATGAATCTGTGATGTTTCTTGACGGTTTGCCCTCAGATCATGTTCCAGAAAAAAGAGCTGCGGCAGATGCGCATGCAGGTGGAGCATGTTGATGATGATACTGGTGTGCGGTGGAGCCTGTTGATGAGCATGGTGACCATGATAATGATGTTCTTTGAGGATGATGCTCATGATGATGTTCAGCAAACTCCTCCTATTTTGCAGTTAGAGGAGGATTTACCTATTGCTCAACGCAAGTCAAAAAGGACAATTGCACCTCCTAAGCGTCTTATTGAAGAGTGTAATTTGTCTTACTATGCTTTGAGTTGTCTTTGAACAGTGGAGAATGTTCATGAGCCAAAGAACCTATAAAGAAGCTATTCGTTGTGGTGATATCGAGAATTGGATTTGCTATGCATGAGGAGATGCAGTCTCTTGAGAAGAACAGTACATGGGAGATTGTACCTTTGCCTAAGAATAAGAAGACCATCAGCTGCAAATGGATCTTCAAGAGAAAGGAGGGTTTATCTCCAAGCGAGCCTCCAAAGTATAAGGCAAGGTTAGTTGCTAAAGGCTACAGTCAAATTCCGGGTGTTGACTACAATGATGTGTTCTCTCCAGTGGTAAAACACAGTTCAATTCGTACTTTCCTTAGTATTGTTGCTTCACATGATCTTGAGCTTAAGCAGTTAGATGTGAAGACTGCGTTTTTGTATGGAGAGCTTGAGGAGGACATATATATGGACCAACCAGAAGGGTTCATAGTGCCTGGCAAGGAAAAATATGTGTGTAAGTTGAAGAGATTCTTGTATGGTTTGAAACAGTCCCCTCGTCAGTGGAACAAGAGGTTTGATTCATTTATGTTAGCACACAGTTTTAAAAGATCTAAGTATAATAGCTGTGTTTACATCAAGCATGTTAATGGATCACCTATATATTTGTTGTTATATGTTGATGATATGCTGATTGCTGCCAAGAGTAAGATTGAAATCATTAAGTTAAAGAAGCTATTGAGTAGTGATTTTGATATGAAAGATCTTGGTAGTGCTAAGAAAATTCTTGGTATGGAAATTAGTAGAGACAGAAAATCTGGTTTGCTATTTCTTAGTCAACAAAATTATATCAAGAAAGTTCTTCAGCGTTTCAACATGCAAAATGCTAAGGCTGTTAGTACCCCTATTGCACCTCACTTTAAGTTGTCAGCTGCTCAGTGTCCTAGTACAGATGCAGAGATTGAATACATGTCAAGGGTTCCTTATTCTAGTGCTGTTGGGTCTTTGATGTATGCCATGGTTTGCTCTCGTCCAGATTTGTCATATGCTATGAGTCTTGTTAGTAGATATATGTCTAATCCTGGCAAAGAACATTGGAGGACAGTTCAGTGGATTTTCAGGTACCTCAGAGGCACAGCAGATTCCTGTTTAAAGTTTGGAAGAACTGATAAGGGTCTTATTGGCTATGTGGATTCTGATTATGCTGCTGATCTGGACAGGCGAAGATCACTTACAGGTTATGTGTTTACTGTTGGCAGTTGTGCTATGAGTTGGAGGGCTACTTTACAGTCAGTTGTTGCTTTGTCTACTACTGAAGCAGAATATATGGCTATTTGTGAAGCGTGCAAAGAATTAATTTGGCTGAAAGGTTTGTACGCTGAGCTTTGTGGAGTTGAATCTTGCATAAGTTTGCACTATGACAGTCAAAGTGTAATTTACCTCACTAAAGATCAGATGTTCCATGAGAGAACTAAGCACATAGATATCAAGTATCATTTTGTGCGTGATGTGATTGAAGAAGGTAAGCTGAAGGTATGCAAGATTAGTACTCATGATAATCCTGCTGATATGATGATAAAGCCTGTTCCTGTTGCTAAGTTTGAGCTATGCTCAAGCTTAGTTTGTTTAATTGGATAGTCCAAGAGACTATTGTTGGCACCAGTGGTTTTTCTATCTTTGTTATGTTCAGGATGAAGGGTTAATTTATGATACAAGATGAATTTGTCTCAAGGTGGAGTTTGTTGGAGTTGTTCTAAATTCACTCCAGGATATAGGCCGGGCTTCTGACGGAGCGGAGCGGAGTCTGAAGCCCGGCCCATCAGGTCTCGCCCCTGTTTTCGGGGGGTGCGGGGGGCTTCGCCCCCCGCGGTACGGTACGGTATATACACCCTTGCTAGGGTTTCGTGGAGACTTGATTCTCTTGTAAGCCGTCATAGGCGTGTAACTCAAAACTCTTGAGATAGTGAGATTGTTGCTGGCTGGTGCCCGTGGTTTTTCCCCTTCACATTGGAGGGGTTTTCCACGTTAAATCGTGTGTCTCCTCTGTGGCTTATTCTTTACTTCATATTCCTATGCGTCGTTTATAACAGAAGGCGATGGAGAGAAGAGCGACTTGGTCAAGTCATCAGGAGAGCAGGCCAAGCCCGTCCGACTGCTGTTGGATAATATGTCCAGAGTTTACTATCCCTCTGTTGCGTTGCCGTGCCGGGCCGGAGAGCGTCACCAGGCCACTTGCTGATGCTGGGCCGCGCGCTGCCGCCCTTGATCTGCAGTGCCGTCGATCCGCCGCGTGCGTCCGTCGCGGGGTTGGCATATGGTCATCGATGTTGCCGGCGGGATGGCCACGGATCTCGCGCTGTTCCGGCACCGATGCAGTGCAACTTTCCGCCGTCGCCGGGGCTCACTGGCTGGCTGTGAGCAAGAGGTGCCTTGCTCAGGAAGAAGAAGGGGTCGAAGGAGGAAGAACAGTAATAATACGGAGGAGTGCTTAAATACCATGCCTTCTCTCTCCCTCTCGTACTTAGATATATACTACTTCCCTAGCCATGACCGCTAACGCGTCGTCCTCCCTCTCCTCACCGATAGCGATGTGGTGCATGTTGGCCTCAAGAACTCAATTACACACGTTTGATCGGTGGCTAACCTAAGAAATCAATCAAGAACACAGAACACACACAGACATGGCAACTGTCGGCTGCTAGGGCTATTTTCCTCCGATGAGTTAGAACGATACAAGCACAAAAAGCAAGTGGTTCTCTTGTGTTTTCCACACCTTAACACACATACTACTTACACCAGTAATTAACACACATGCTAATATGGAAATAAACTGCTAAAAGACTGATACAAAGTCGCTTCAGCGCAACTGCTTCAGACATGCGCTCGCCGTGCACATCGTGGGCGAGCTCACCGCGCTCTTGCCTGCTGATTTCAAATGCCCGAGCTCCCACGTCATCTCCTGTCCACGTGTCTCCAGGCAATGTCATCATCATCTGTACCCAAGCTGGATTAGTCCAACATTCTCCCCCCAAATCTTGCTGTGCGCTGATCTCTCACAGCTATGCCTTTTGGTCATTGGTGCAGACTCTCTTCACCACAATTTGACCCCTCTCCACACACTCTCTGATGAAGTGATACTTCATATGAATATGCTTGCTGCACCCATTCAACACTAGGTTCTTCATCAATGCAAAGCAATGGCTGAATTGTTGTCTACAAACAATATATGTCACCACTCTTGGTTCAGTTGAGGTGAGCTCTGCCAATAGATTTTTGAGCCAAAGAGCCTGCATTGCTAGCTTAAACAAAATCATCCATGGCAAAAGCATAGATGAGATATATAGAAATATATTTCTTTTTGCAAAGGAATGAAGTTTAGGGAACTCTAATCTTAAGACCCGCGAGTGCCAAAGATTGTCCTAGAGAAGAGAACCTTTTCCATCCACAATTTGAAGTTTAGTAAACATCTTGAAGGTGTCCAACAATTTCATATTATCCCTCCACAAGAAAGAGCCTTGTTTCACATGATTTGGTGGCCTTCCATTTGGGTGGAGTTTTTTCAGAAATAATGTTCACCCAAGGGATGTCCAACTTAATGAAAAATTTGTGAAGATTTTTCATTGTTAAGGCTTCATTGTGAGATTTCAAATTAGTCACCCCCGGACCACCTTCTTCCTTTGGCATGCACACCATTTTCCAAGCTGCCTTAAGAGGCTTTTTTGCATTTAAGTAAGCTCTTCTCTAAAAATAGTGCTTTCTAAACTTCTCAATCTGCTTGATAACTGCAGCTGGCAGAGTGAAAGTAGTCATGTAGAAAGTTGGGAGAGAGGAGACCACATCATTAAAAAAATCGGGAACGCTCAGCCACGGGCGTCCGTCTCGTCGGACGCAGCTCCCAATCCTGCCTCCCTCCTGTGCTATCATAGGACCGGCCTCTAAAAAAAGAAAAATTCCCCACTCGGGGTGTGGTGTCCTCCTCAACTGCTCCAAGCCCCTCACCACACCGCACCTCCAGCCGACCCCGCCGCTGCAAGGTCCCACAGCAGGGCGCTCTCTCTTCCCTGCTCCCTTCCCAGCATGAAGCGCCTGCTCCAGCGTCTCTCCCGCATGGCCAGCCCTTCCCACGTTGGTCATTCCCGCGAGGCACCCGGACCCTCCTCTCGCTGCTCTACACGCCTGCGCAGCACCACCATCTAGCGCCGCGCCCCCATCCACCTCGCCCGTCGCGGAAGGGGAGGCAGGGGAGGCCTGCACCTGCGCCTGGGAAGGCCTGTGCCTACGCGTGTGCCCCCATCCACCTCGTGTCGGCGGCGGGAAGAGGAGGCCTGCTCCACCGTAGTTCCCCACTAGATAAGCCGTGGCCCCTGGCAATGCTATGTTTTTCAAGTGTTTTCAGGCGTTTTTCATACATGTTGCAAGCCTATATTTTAAGTGTTCCAGTTGTTTCAGATGTATATTTCAAATGTTTCATACGGATGTTGCAAAAGTAGATGGGATGTTGCACATGTTGTAATGGCTATACACGTATGTTTTAAGTGTATGTTCCAAATATTTCATCTATTCCAGACAAATGTTGCAAGTGTTTTATCTGGATGTTGCAAAGTAGATTTGGATGTCGCATATACATGCATATTGTAAGCATATATTTCAAGTGTTTCATACGTATGTTTGCAAGTGTTTCATCTGGATGTTGCATATGTTTGCAACGGTTTTCAAATGTTTTTCAGACGGTTTCGTAAGTGTTTCAGATGCTTGTTTCAAGTGTTTCATTTGTCTTCTTTTGTATGTTGCAACTGTTGCATCTGGATGTTTTAAAATTAGATCGGAGTGTTGCACATGGGATGTGCGTGGGAAGAGGCCGATGGTGTGGATGACGTCCGGGGCGACGTTCGGGACGGTGTGGGCCCACTACTGGTGCGCTCGCTTGCGAGCCCGACGCGCTAGGTGCCTGCTCGCACCGTGCGAGCAGCATTCGACGCTAGCGCCTGGATCGGACGTCTAGGTGGTAGCAAGTCCTTTAAAAAACTGGCTAAGAGATATGGATCGGACAGCCAACAACCAGCATGTGCTTTCCTATTGACTGGAGAGCCGATATGTGCCAAGAATTCCTATTGATTGAGACAATGTGGATCAGACGAAGACAAAGGCCCCGTTCGGCTTACCCAGAAAACGGCACTATTTAGCTTGTTTTTTCAGCCGGAACAGTGTTTTTCTCTCATAAGAATTCAGCCAGAACAGTGTTTTCAGTCAGTTTCACCCACAATTCAGCAAGCCGAACAGGGCCAAAGTGCGTATAGGTCTCAGAAATAATTACTACTCACTATGAGTATCAATGTGGTATTCGTGCTGGTCAAATTTTCTTAAATTTAATTAGGTTTATAAAAAATATTAGCAATATTTGTATCTCCAAATAAATTTATTATAAAAATAGATTTCATGGTTTATCTAATGATACTAATTAAGTACCATAAATATTAATATTTTTTATAGATATTTGGTCAAAGTTGAGTACATTTAACTTCTCGTGAAGTGAGTACAACACTTAAAAGAAGAAACGGAGGGAGTATGTCGAAGAACAAGTAGCAGTAGTGGAGTATTACCTGTCGATAGACCCCGATGGTGGTCTCCCTCCCAGCCTGGGTGACAACTGACAATCACGCGAGAGTTATTTAACTTCTCTTGAAGTGAGAACAACAGTTAAAAGAAGGAACGGAGGGAGTACGTCGAAGAACAAGTAGTAGTAGTGGAGTATTACTTGTGTCGACATGGGCGGATCCAGCAGTGGGGCGGGGGGGGGGGGGCTCAAGCCCCCCTACCCATCCCGAAACAGTGCAAATTACTGTAGAGCCCCTATGAATTTTTAGGCAAAGTTCTATAGTATAGGGGGGCTGAGACTTAAGATCGAGCAGCAGTGTTGTTCAGTCCCCCCCTAAAATATTTCCTAGATCTGCCGCTGTGTGTCGATAGACCCCGATGGTGGTCTCCCTCCCAGCCTGGGTGACAAGTGACAACTGACAATCACGCGGGAGTTATTTAACTTCTCTTGAAGTGAGAACAACAGTTAGAAGAAGGAACGGAGGGAGTACGTCGAAGAACAAGTAGTAGTAGTGGAGTATTACCTGTGTCGATAGACCCCGATGGTGGTCTCCCTCCCATCCTAGGTGACAAGTGACAACTGACAATCACGCGGGAGTTATTTGATGGAGTAGTAGTGGAGTATTACCTGCTGTCGATCGCTGGATTACTTTAGTTGACTTGGTGCCTGCTGCCTGCTGGTCAAGCACGGCAAGTAGACTTCATTGCGCTTGTGCATACAGATCACTTTATTTTTGCATATATATAGAGAGAGAGGTAGATCAAGCTATGTGCCACTCAAAACTACTGGAGTACATAGTTTACATTCCATGCACAAATAGCCAAAAAGACAAAAACAACGAAGAGCTAGCCAGGCTCTCACAAAATGATTGCTCGGCTACTCCATCTTCAAGGAGCTGCTGCTGCAGTCTTCGTCTTGATCCTTTCCGTGACACTGTCCTCGTCCTTTTCTGCTCACGCAAGGGCGGTCTCGGCTCGTTGCTGCGTTGCAAGCGAGTGCGAGGCACTCATCTCCTTCAAGAAAAGCTTCGTAGACCCTAACGGGCTCCTCTCGTCATGGCGAGGCGAAGACTGCTGCGGGTGGAAGGGAGTCCGGTGCGACAACCAAACCGGCCATGTCATCAAGCTTGACCTCCGTGGCCCTGAGGACGTCGACTTTATGGAAGTGATCAAACCGAGAGGACAGATCATGAACTCCACCATTATTGCCGCCTTACCACATCTGAGATACTTGGATCTCAGCTTCAACGACTTCAATTATAGCATAAACGAACCTTTGTCGTTTCTGGGTGCCCTCAACAATCTTAGGTACCTCAGCCTCTCCTCTGTTGATTATCCGGGAAGTATACCTTGGCAGCTTGGTAACCTTTCTCGCTTGCAGCACCTTGATCTTAGCAGCGCTTATGTTCCGTACGTATCAGATCTTACATGGCTGCCACATCTATCTTCACTAAGGAGCCTTGTTATGAGCTCATTGAACCTCAGCTCCGCAAGTGATTGGGTGAGCAAGGTTAACATGCTGCCTAATCTGAAAACCCTCGACCTGTCTTTTTGTCTACTTAACAGCAAAATCTTACATCTTTCCCATTCTAACCTCACACATCTTGAGATCCTTGATTTGTCTTACATTCCATTTAACTCGTTCCTCCAACACAGCTGGTTTTGGGATGTCACTACCATCAAGAAGCTTTCACTACTGGAAACAGAGACTTTGCCGAGTGTAAATTTCTTTGCCGAGTGTCAAAAATCGGACACTCGGCAAAGATCTTATTTGCCGAGTGCTGCACTCGGCAAAGAATTACACTCGGCAAAGATTTCTTTGCCGAGCGCCGGGCACTCGGCAAACACAGGCACTCGGCAAAGGACTTCTTTGCCGAGCGCCAAACTCTCGGCAAAATCTATACACTCGGCATAGGCTGCCCGTGAAACGGCGCCGTGCCACGTCCTTCTTTGCCGAGCGCCTGCGGTTAGGCACTCGGCAAAGATTTTTTTAATTTCTTTGCCGAGTGCCCCAGATCGGCTTTCGGCAAAGATTTTTTTATTTTTTAAAATTCTTTGCGAGCGTCTGGATCCGGGCGCCGGCAAAGAAAAATTTTTATTTTAAAATACTTTTTGCGAGTGCTCACTGGCGCACTCGGCAAAGATTTAAAATTTTTTAATTATTTCTTTGCCGAGTGCTCTGCATGCACTTTCGGCAAGAGGAAAATTAAAAAAAATTAAAACATTCTTTCTGAAAGTGCCATGCCCACTAAGACTCAAAAAGTTTTTTTTTTTTTTGTTTTTAGCCTCAATTTTTTTTGCAGCCTTTTTAAAGCACCGGGAACTCCTAGTTACAATTTGAAGATTTTTTGTGGCTTTTTGTTATATTTAGTTACTTTATTTTCGTTTACTTGAAACCGGAAATTAGAAATTTGTAAGCATGTGCGTACGTACGAATAATGGAGTTTAATGATTGAAAATTGATAGTCATGTTAGTCCACATATGATATCGTATCCGAGAGCGGACCCAAATTTGGATATCTCGTTCACGAAACATGTCGCATGAAATTGCGTTGAAGTGTTTATAAATTTATAAACAGCGAAGTCAAAAATCATGAAACTTGTTGAGATTTCGTGATATCATATGTGGAGGCTATGATAAAGATTCAGAAAATTTTGGGTCCGCGTCGATACGTCCTCTCATAACACACACAGAACATGACTATCAATTTTCAATCATTAAACTCCATTATTCGCATTGTATCGCGTGCGCTTCAAATTTCTAATTTCCGTAAAAATTCAAGTAAACGTAAATAAAGTAACTAAATATAAAAAAAAGCCACAAAAAAATCTTCAAATTGTAACTAGGAGTTTTCGGTGCTTTAAAAAGGTCGCACAAAAAAATTGGAGGCCAAAACAAAAAATAAAAATTTTTGAAAGTTTCGGCATGGCATGGCACTTGAAATTTCTTTTTCGAGTCGGCGAAAGTGCACTTTCTTAGGCACTCAAGCAAAAAATGTTTTAATTTTTTAATTTTTTCTTCTTGCCAAGTGCGCATACAGGAGCACTCGGCAAAGAAATAATTAAAAAAAAAATTTAAATCTTTGCCGAGTGCCGCCCAGGAGCACTCTGCAAAGTATTTTTAAAAAAAAAAATTTCTTTGCCGAGCGCCAGATCCGAGACGCGCAAAAAGAATTTAAAAATAGGGAATTTTGCCGAAAGTGAGGCGATCCGGGGCACTCGGCAAAGAAATTAAAAACAAAAATCTTTGCCGAAAGTGCCTCTCGATCCCAAGACTAAAGAAAGCCGCGGACACCGGTTTGACCGTCCGGCAACATCGCCAGTAAACCGCTTCTTTACAGCAGCCCGCCTTCGCCAGCACCTACACACATCGCGCACTTAGCCACCGCCGCGCAGGCCATTTGCCGCCACCTGCGCCAGCGCCCATACCACCATTACCACACCACGCGCCCGGCACGCCTGCGCCTGCCGCCCGCCGCGCGCCGCGCGCCACGCCTTGCACGCTCGCCACGCTGCCGCTGCGCCACGACGCCCTTGCCGACGCCCGCGTGTTCGGACGCCCGCTCGGCGCGCCACGCCCGTGCCCTTTTGCCTCACGCGCCTCGCCGCCGCCGCCGGCCGCCATTCGTGCCCTTACTGGCCTTCCCACCAAGGCCTTCCGGCCTGACCCGCCGCCGCTTCGCCGCCCTGCGCCCGCGCCTTTTTCCCGCCTTGCCACCCCCGGCCGCGCCCCTCTCTCCCAGATCCGAGCACGAGCACGAGCGAGCCCGACCATTCAAGATGACGGGCCGATGCACGTGACAAAGACCGGGTCGCCGACTCGAGGTTATTCTGTTTTACTCGTCATACATTGATCTTTACACACCTTAATTAGCTTTGCATTCATTGAAACATTGGAGTGAAATATTGCAGTCCGGCTAGAACAAGAAATGAAGGAACGTCCAGAGCTGGGGCCCGGTTTGAGGCCGAGCGGGCGGCGGCGAGCCCAAAGCAGAGGTCGATGGACATTACGGATTTTCTACAAGGGCTTGGGCAACGATGGGCTTGTCTCGCCACTGGCTGTTGGTTCCACCTCCGCCTCCGCGCGCCCCTGCACTGCAGCTACTCTGTGAGTATCAAAGTTTTTACTTTCACTTGTGCTTTGCTTGTATGGCCTCTATCGTCCTAGATTAGCTATCAAAATAATTTTGTCTCACATGCAATCTTTTTCTCCTTTGTGCAGTCTCCATCCGACGGTGGTTGAATAATCCACCTCATGCACCTACTTAATGATGCACTGGGCCTTCACCCACCGCAGTGATGGCGAGATGAGTGCATGTTGTATTTTTTACATTTGTTGTTCACTTGGTGATGGACTTGTGATGCACTTGTGGACTTTGATGAACTTGTAAACTTATTTGGATGGACTTGAGCACTTATTATTACATATTGTGATGGATGTGTTATGGGCGGATGGATGTGTGGATGGATGAGATATATATGTGATGGATGAGATATATATGCGATGGATGAGATATATATGTGATGGATAAGATATATATGTGATATATGTTTGTATGAATGTATTTGTCATGATGGAACGCAAAAAAAAAATTATTTGCCGTTTTGGGTCACTTTGAGAGTGTTGCACTCCGCAAAAGGACCCTTTGTCGAGCGCAATGGTCAAAACACTCGGCAAAGCGGCAAAATGGGCGACCGACGAAAACAGATTTTCCAGCTTTGCCGAAAGTGCTATGACTATAACACTCGGCAAAGAAATTTAAAAAAAATTTCAACTTTGCCGAAAGTGCACAGGTGGTGGCACTTTCGAAAGAAAATTTCCAAAAAAAATAAAAGCTCTTTGCCGAGTGTCTGCCGGGTTGACGCTCGGCAAATAATTTTTAAAAAAAAAAAAATCTTTGCCGAGTGCCTGGAGGCTTGGCACTCGGCAAAGAAAATTTTCAAAAAAAAAAATAAAAGCTCTTTGCCGAGTGCCTTCCGGGTTGGCGCTCGGCAAAGAATTTTTTAAAAAAAAGGCTTTGCCGAGTGCATGGAGGTTTGGCACTCGGCAAAGAAAATTCTCAAAAAAAAAATAGAAGCTCTTTGCCGAGTGCCTCACGTGTTGGCACTCGGTAAAGAAAGTTTTAAAAAAAATTTAAAAAAATCTTTGCCGAGTGCCGGCGTAGGTTGACACTCGGCAAAGTGACAAATCAACGGAACCGGCGCCGTGACGGTGCTTTTCTTTGCCGAGTAGTTTGGGGCACTCGGCAAAGCCTTTGCCGAAAGTGCCCGATAAAATACACTCGGCAAAGAGTGCTTTGCCGATCAATTTTTTGCCGTGTGTGCTTTGCCGAGTGCCACACTCGGCAAAGGCTTTGCCGAGTGCAATATAGCCTTTGCCGAGTGCCTCAGGCACTCGGCGAAGAACCTGAATCCAGTAGTGTTTATCTCTCTTTCTGTGGATGGTCTGGGCCCATCCCTGCTGCATTAGGAAACATGTCCTCGCTTGAGGTCTTATATATAGATCAGAATTCCATATCAGGTATCGTTCCAACGGCCTTGAAAAATTTGTGCAGTTTGCAGTTACTCAATTTGGAACACAACAGTATCAATGCGGACATGATAGGGAGACTACCGCAGTGTTCATGGAGCAAGTTGCGTGAGCTACAGTTGTATGCTGCAAATTTGACTGGGCAGTTGCCGGCTTGGATAGGAAATCTGACTAGTCTCAGCTACCTTGACCTATCATCGAACATGTTGGTTGGTTCTATACCATCTGGGATAGGAAACATGAGGAGTCTAGGTTTCCTTGACCTATCATCAAACATGTTGAGTGGTTCTATACCATCTGCTGGGATAGGAAACATGAGGAGTCTAGGTTACCTTGACCTATCATCAAACATGTTGAGTGGTTCTATACCATCTGCTGGGATAGGAAACATGAGGAGTCTAGGTTACCTTGACCTATCATCAAACATGTTGAGTGGTTCTATACCATCTGCTGGGATAGGAAACATGAGGAGTCTAGGTCATCTTGACCTCTCATGGAACATGTTGGTTGGTTCTATACCTTCTGGGATAGGAAAAATGAGGAGTCTGAGTTACCTTGCCCTCTCTCGCAACATGCTGCATGGTAATGTACCTAGTGGGATTGGAGCACTTAGTAATTTAACTCACTTGACCCTTGGCAACAACAACTTCAGCAGTGTGCTTTCAAAAGAACATTTTGCTAGTCTCGTGAACCTTGAGTATCTAGACATTGAAAACACCTCCCTGAAATTGGATTTTGGTGAAGATTGGGTTCCTCCGTTTAGATTAATATATGCATATTTTCTGTCATGTGACCTGGGGCCCCAGTTTCCTGCCTGGTTGAGATGGCAAATGGGCATACAAGAGCTTGATATCTCAAACACAAAGATAAATGATGTTTTGCCACACTGGTTCTGGGTTGCATTTCCTAACGCTTCCATATTGAACTTGTCAGGAAATAAACTCAGTGGTACTTTACCACCAAAGTTGGAGCTGCCGCTCGTACAAAGCATGGATCTCTCTGGAAATTCTTTATCGGGGAAGCTACCAGCAAATCTCACAGCTCCCCACCTAGGTAGTTTGGATCTCTACAACAATCATTTCACAGGCACCATCCCACCATACGTATGTAATGGCTTCTGGGAAATAAACCTATCGAACAATCAACTAACAGGGGGTTTTCCACATTGTCAAAATAACAAGTCTTCATCTTCTTTATCTATGCTAGACTTGAGAAATAACAATCTGTCTGGTGAATTTCCTCACTTCCTTCAATATGCTGCAAATTTAAACTTTCTTGACCTTTCATATAATAGGCTCTCTGGAAGTGTGCCAATATGGGTAGCAGAGAAAATGCCCAGCTTAGAGGTGCTGATCCTAAGGTCGAATATGTTTCACGGTCACCTTCCTAGGCAGCTATCAAGGATTGTTGGGCTTCATTACCTGGACGTAGCACACAACAACATATCAGGAATTATACCTTCTTCCCTAGCAAGGTTGAGAGCCATGGCAGATCCGCGTGAAACAGATATGATGTATTCGTTTGATAATTACAGTAGCGACAGCATATCAATATTCATAAAAGATCGAGAGCTTAACTATACCCATGAATTCATAAAACGTACTGTGTTGATAGATTTATCAAGTAATGGTTTCATTGGACAGATTCCGAAGAAACTAACTTTACTCAAGGGACTTCGGAGTTTGAATCTATCTAACAACCAGTTAAGTGGACCGATTCCATATGATATTGGTTCTTTAAGGAAACTGGAATCCCTCGACCTATCTTACAATTATTTCAGTGGCAACATACCGTCAAGTTTATCAGATCTAACATTCTTGAGCTGCCTCAACTTGTCGTACAACAATTTATCAGGAACAATCCCCTCAGGACAACAGCTGCAAACACTTAACGATCAGTATATGTACATTGGCAATCCCGGACTTTGTGGGCCTCCTCTTCTGAAGAATTGCTCGATGAATGTAACGAATCCAACTGTTAGTCAACATCATGAAGGTGGCAGATCATCTTTTTACATCAGCATGAGCATGGGATTTATAATGGGTCTTTGGATTGTATTTTGTACCATGTTGTTCATGAAAACATGGAGGATTGCTTACTTTCAGCTTTTGGACCAGTTATATGACAAGCTTTATGTGCAACTGGCTATCAACAAGGCTGCCATTCTGAGGAAATTTGGAAGCAAAGAGATTTGAAGGTTTTCTTTCATTGCTTAGTCCATGAACCCTTTTTACATATGAAACTTTTTTACTGCATTGTGTAACAACTGGCTGGCACGGTGGCACCCCACGCATTGCTGCAGAAGAAATCAAGGGTAATGATTGGCACATACTGTACAGTGGAAATATTTTCACAAATATGGAGAACAAAAGGAGCAGGTTTATGTTCTTACTCAAACCTGAAATATCTTTATTTTACTATGAAGCCACCAACATGTAGCAAATTAGCAATAGGTTGTGTACTAATCTTTGTATATGTATGTGATATGGATTGATTCGGTTGAGATTTTGTATATGTGTATAGTTCGTAGGTTTGTATCAGTTTGTGTTGTAATCCTTGACTAAATCAATCATAATCATTTATACCTTGTAAGCCATGGTGGAGGCTATTTCCACCTTTATATCAATAAAGTTGCGGCCTCCAACGTGAGGTAAAACGCTTACCATTTCACATGATAGTGAAAGCATCCTCTTTCATCTTCATTCACATAAAACCCCAGATCATCAATGGTGTCCTCATTGAACATGTCTGCCGCTCTCGGTCCGTCGGTGTCTGAGAAAAACTTCGTGTCGTGGCGCCCTCAGGTTATGCCAGCGATCAAGGGAAGCATGCAAAAGCCCAGGTGCCTCCTAGAATTATCAAGATTGTAGAAGCTGACAAGTAACACACATCATCAACAATCTAGACTATGCCACATGGATCACCCGAGACAAGCGAGTCATAACATACCTGCTGAACTCTGTTTGCAAGGAGATCCTCTAAAAGGACCAAATGGCACAAGAGGGGGTGAGGAGAACCGGGCTCTAAATTTTAAAGAACAAACCTTAATCTGTGCGATTATACTCACCCCTTGAATGGTTTGGTCCTAAGACTGCAAAGATCACACTAGGGCTTGTCCTTAGGGACAACAAACTAAGTCAAGTCCGGGCACACTAACAAAATATTCCTTAGTTAAAGGCCTATGATTAAGAGCACACTAGCATGGAGATTAAATCCTATTTGTGACAAAAGATTCTTGCAACCAAATAAAGTTCAAAGCGCAAAGCAAGTACAAGAATGGAAATGCAGTACTTGAAAAGATGGACAACGGACAACTAAAGTTTCCACATGGTGTCAAGTAGTTACCACTACCCCCTAATCTACTTTGGAGCACCAAAGAGCCACCAAGACTCTGATTACGCTCTCTTGATACACCAAGACTCAAGACTCGATCAAAACACCATGCCTCAATCCAGAATCACAAATGCAAGCAACAGTATCCCATGCCCTCAAGCTTTTCAGTGCTCCAAGATGTTCTCCCAGTCTAGATTGAATGATACTATCACAACTCACAAGATAAATAATAAACTCTACGAGTCTGCAACAAGAGCAACTTAAGGCTATATATTACACCAAAACTCTACGGCCCTCTCACTTGAAAAGGACCACTAACTACCACCAGATACCAGCACATGTACGGTATCTACATGGCAAAAGAGAGCATTTGCAATCTCCCTCGCTATCAATCCTTAGCCTGCATCATCACTACTTCTTCCTTCTCTTGGAACCCCTGCCTGGCTGCGAAGCTCCGGCAGAAGATGCCTCTTGAGCAGCCTCAACTGCTTCGGCTTTAGCACTTCTCAAGGTCCTCCTAGGTACCTCTGTTGATGGGCCTGCATTATTATTTTCTTCCACCAGTTCAGCTTTGACTCTCTTGCGCTTCTTCCTCGAGGAACGATTGGCTGATGAGGCTTGATCCTCCCCAGGTTCATTCACATCATCATCGCCATCAGCTTCACCATCCTGACAGGGCCATTCAGTACCACAACTAGGACAAGCTCTTGAAGCCTACATATACAGAAAAATTAGCAAACCATGACTTTACCATCAACATGAGTTAGCAGTGTGAACTATAATTTAGGCAAGTACCTTTCTTTGTGAAAATTTCTTCTTCAAGCAGTACTCATGAATTCTAACATTGCATCCCTCATTTGGACAACTTGATGCCTGTCGTGGAACATAAATAACACTAGCAGGTTATATGGGACAACATTAAAAGCAAGACAAGGCAACTGAAAATCATAGAATCGTCACATATCAGTACCTTTATACAAGCTTCGTTGCAGACAACACAGGATGGGATATCATTACCACGGAACCAGCTACGGAGATCAAGAAATGATCTGGTGCCCAGACCAATCTTGCCTGTGGAGGTGTATGACAACCAACGATCCCGTATCAGTTCATCAAGCGTTTTCTCTTTCTGGCTCAGTGAGAAGTTCTTTATGGAACTAGGAAGGCGAGGTTGGCTGTCCTCTGAACCGTCTACAATTACGACCTGGGAACAGAACAGTCAATTACTCATGATGCCACATTGCAATCGAGATTAAACTGTCAATCAGTAGATATAACAGTACGTGCTGCTATGCCATGCCACAGAAATACCAAAAGGTGACGTTGATGACATGATAACTGCAAAATATATGAAACTATAATATGCTCACCTAAATGCTTGTAAGTCATAAGTATTATGAGCTGTCTAAGCACATGGCCATTTAGTATATGTTGATACATGAAAACCAACAAATCGTGTTCCCAGAATTACTGTACAGCTAACCTGGTTGTCAAGACGGACATTGAGAGCATCAATACTGGTTATGCTCCCATCATTTCCAGCTTCCTGAACTATTGCTTCTAACTGCCACAGTAATCAATAGTAACATCAATACATACGAAAGTTTAACACAACATATGCAGTGTCAGACTGAGGTATGCAAGGCCAGGTATCGCATACCAGTCCCTTGTAGAATGCAATCTGGGGCACAGAATACTTTGTTCCGAGCTTAGATTCTTCATCAACAATGTTATTAACCACTCCGTAATAAACCATTCCATCATATTGGTTTATGCATGCCCGCAACTCGAACTGCAAATAGGCGAGATCCTTGTTGATCTTTAGAAGTGTATCATTGAACAGTTGTTGATGAGTGGCTGCAAGTAATGATATGAAATAAGTGATTGGAGAGTAGACATTTGGCCAGATGAATCAACAGAAGTTTGCAGCCCATAGGTCATCGACTCTTCCACAAAACCGGTGCTAAAAATATGATTCAGCCAAGCAGTAAATTAGGCGTCAGTTGGACTGAGTGATTGAAATCCCATGTGGAATCAAGACCATTGTTTCAGACAATCATATAATGCAACTCTGAATTCAGTGTTTTTTTTTAACAAAACTTTGAAATGATTCTGACTGGCTCTGGTGATCAGCAAACAATCGGTCAAAATTTCATAGATCTACCTTAGGTGAGAAAGTAAGTGTAGCTACTTCAGGACCAGACACAAATTTCCACTAAATTGTTTGTTCAAGATACATCATTCACTTGTAAACGAATTTATATTGTGACTTTGTGAACACGAGCAGGTCAAGAAGAGGTATACTTAAATAACAATGATGACTTAGGCCAACAAAGAAAAGGAAAAAGAATGCCTACACAAGACGCTATCAATATTCAGAAAGGCAAACTTTTTTTGAGGCAAAGAAAGAGAAAAGGAAATACAAGCAGCATCAGGTTTTGTATACAGCAGCATTGCCTGACAAAATCAGATGGAGACCAAACTAGCACTCTTTTCTCTGACAAACAGAAGATCAGTAGTAGACAAATAGAGATACAAATGGATTACAGAAAAGTATAGAGATGTACACAACATTCCGAACAAATGTATTACTACCACCACACTGCCACAGTAACAAGTTCAAGAAAAGAGAATCATTCCATGGAACAGATGTGAAGAGAAGATAGAGAAAGACACGAGCTATAAAGTGGGGAGAGTTGCAAGCATCGTGGCATAGGTAGGTACCGGGGTCCCTGTCGGAGACAGCAGCAAACAGAGCGAGGAAGTCAGGCTCGGCACGGGGGCCGCGGGAGAGCAGCGCCTGCAGCAGCGTGTGGTGCCGCTGCCGCCACGAGAGAGGCGCCATTGGTGCTGAGGGTGATGAGTATGGCGTAGCAGATGAATGGGATCTCGTGACTCGTGAGCCTGCTGAAGAGATGCCCACGCTTCAAATCGAAGCCAGCTTTCTAGGGAAGTCTGCTGTGGCGGCGTCGGGGGCTCGCACGGCTTCGGGACGGAGGTTGAAGGCGGCACAAGAGGAAGGGGAGGGATACGAGCGCAGCGGAGGAGGACGGAGAAGGAGGCGAAGAGGAAGGGGAGCAGCGCAGCGGAGGAGTAGCGGCGGCGCGGCAAGAAGCGGGCGGTCAGGCGGAGGGGAGGTTGACGGGCGAGTCGAGAGCGAGGCAGATGTCGTGCGGGCGGCGGGGACTCGATGGGATTACCATATAATCTGCTCAAATGCTTTGGCTTACGCTGGAAGGAGAGAAGCAGGGGAATGGCGGGAAGGTAGCTTGCAGTGTAAGCTCCAGCCTCCAGCCTCCAGCCTCCAGGTCCAGGTGCTGCTGCGTGCACCTGTAGCTCTGATCAGAGCCCATCAATAAAGGCGTGCATTTCGTCGAGCACCTGTTGGGCTATGGCGCGTACAGAGAAGAGATCGAGAGACGACGAGAGGAGACCAAAGCAGACGGCGTACCGGGGTCCTTGCCGGAGACGCCGGCGAAGACGGCGTGGAAGTCGCGCTCGGACAGGGGCCCGCGGTGGAGCAGCGCCTGCAGCAGGGTGTGGTGTCGCCACGACAGCGGCGCCATATGCTCCCGCTCGCCTGGGCCTGGGAAGTGGGGACCGGGGACGCGGATCGGGAGAACCCACCAACCTACTCGGCGCTCGGCGAATTCCTCCTCCTCCTCCGCCTGTGGGAAGGATTTCTCCTTCTGTGGGAGGGGGGATCTTTGGGCGATGGAGGATTCGGTTGGCGTTTCGCGGGAAGCGCACGGCGAAGAGCGTGGGAGGCGGCAAGGAACCTTACGCCGCCGCCGCAAGGGCCCCGGGGAAGGAAGGAAACGGTGGGCCGTGCATCTGGAATGGGCTGGGCTGCCAGCCCGCTGAATTGGACTACAAATGTTGTACAAAAATCTTGGATGTTACACCATGAGATTAAGGGTTTCCACCACAGGTTTTGGGCATCGTCGGGTGTGTTAACGTTACTGTAATATATCATCCTGAACATATTAAGAAAGGCATTTTTTTCTGCAGGACACCGTCAAAAACCTTAATATGTTGATGGATACCGCAACTAGCGGCGTTTGTCCAATACCATTACAAATTTGGAGTTCTCTGTCGTAACACATCGCAGCCAATATTTTATTCATTTCTCAGGTTCAAGGAGCGAGAGGATGGGACAAATGTTCAATCTAAACATGTTTTTAACCTCCGGTTCATCACTAATATTTGCCGTCACACACTGCGCCGATTCATCTCTCCGTCCTTCACCGACCAATAGCGTCAGCGGCGGCGCGACCCTCTCCAGCTGTGCATGAGAGGTGGTGTGGGCCTCTCCAACCTTGTGCGTGCAGCGACGCGGCCTCCCCGACCACGTGCATGCGGCCTCCCCGGGCTCGCGCGACGGCGGCGTGGCCTCCCCAACATCGGGCAACGGCGCCGCGGCCTTCGTGGCCTCTTTGCGCAGTGGTGGCGCGGCCTTCGTGGCCACCTCGCGCAGCGGCGGTGCGACCTCCCCGTCATCGAGCGGCGGCGGAGCGGCCTCCCCGGCCTCGCGTGGTGGCGGCGCGGCCTCCCTGGCATCGGGCGGCGGCGGCGCGGCCTCTGTGGGCTCCTCGTGCGGCGGCAGCGCGGCCTCCCCGGACCTCCCTGCCCAGCCCCCGCTCGTGCAGCTCCAGAGGATGCCACCTCCCTCCCATGGCACCGGCAGTGTGTTACGGCAAAATTTGGTGCACATCCGAAGGTTGAAGACGAGGGCAGCAAAGTCATTTCTCCCGTCTTCTCTCTCCGTGAATCTAAGAAATGAATAAAATATTGGCTGCGGTGTGTTACGGCAAAGAACCTCAAATTTGTAATGGTACTGGGCAAATGCCGCTCGTTGCGGTGTCCATCAGCATATTACGTTTTTTGACGGTGTCCTGCATCAAAATTTGCTATTAAGAAAAGCATATAAAGTTGAAAACAAACAATAATTTATTATCTCTATATCACAAAATCTAGTTATCTAACACGTAGATACCAATAAATTATTAAAGTTCTTAAGATGGACAAACATCTAGCACCTAGGTATCAAGCATGTAGTTGAAAACTAGAAGCGGAATGCTTGATTATATAGTGTGGCCCTTATACTTCGTACATTCATAGAAACATGCATGCGGTGCAGTTTGGCGCTTGTATCCAACCTACATTCATACCGAGACTCAACCTGCCACCCACACCTCAGAAATAGTGTGTGGACCTATGGATTGGACTACCATACCTAGATTAATTGCAGCATGCGATTCTATCGCCCGTAGACGTCCAAATTTTGGTGTTGACATGATGGTGGCTTTCCACTAAGCCTACAGCCCCTCGTCCTTAGTGGTTTTCCCAACGCACAATCCCTTCGGCACTCTTTCTCTTCACTTTGTATGTCGCTTACTTTCCTCTAAAGGTGCAACACACATTCCATCTTGTGCACTCGTCTTCTAAACTTTGGCGTTCATGTGAAGGTGGTTTCCCTCTATGCCCACAAAACACAAATATATCGCTAGTAGCCTCATTTTTCTAACTTTGGCATTCACATGGCGATGTCTTCCATCTAAGCCCATAGATACAATCCCTTGTATCCATAGAAGCCTCTACAGGTCTTCTTTACTTTTTTGCATGACGATGGCTTCCCTCTAAATCCGCAACACATAATCCCATCGTGAGTACTTCTCACCTAACTTCGGCACTCATGTGAAGGTGGGCCCCTCTACATACGTCAACTGAACACAAATGTATCACTAGCAGACTTGCTTTGTAACTTTGTCATTTCGTGCGGCAGTGCCTTCCTCTAAACCAGATATAATCCCCCTGTATCCACAAAAGCCTCTAGCAGGCCCTCCATTTTGCATGACGATGGCTTTCATCTAAATTTGTAATGCATAATCCTATCATGAGCACTGCTCACCTAACTTTGGCGTTCACGTGAAGGTGGGCCCCTCTATGTCAACTGGACACAAATCTATACCTAGCAACCCCTCTTTTCTAACTTTGACATTTCACGCGTGGTGTCTTCCCTCTGAGCCATAGATACAATCCCATGTATCCATAAAAACTGCTAGCAGACCCTCCTTTTTGTATAGTGATCGCTTCCCTCTAAATTTGTAACACATAATCCCATCATGAGCACTCCTAACCTTAACTTTGCGTTCACGTGAAGGTGGTCCCCTCTACGCCCGTTGAACACAAATCTATCGCTTGCAGAGGTTGCTTTTCTAATTTTGACATTTCACGTGAAAAGTGTCTTCCTTCTAATCCCATAGATGCAATTCCTTGTATCTACAAAGTTATTAGCATACCATCCTCTTCACACGACGTTGGCTTCCTTTCTTGATAAGTCTGTAGCACACAATCCTATCGTGAGCATCCCAGACCTAACTTTGGCGTTCACGTGAAGGTGGTCCCCTCTACGCCTAACACAAATCCATCGCTAGCAGCCCTCTTTTTCTAACTTTGACATTCATGCGTGATGTCTTCCCTCTAAGCCCATTGAACATCCCTTGTATCCATAGGACCTGCTAGCAGGCCCTCCTTTTTGCATGACAATGGTTTCCCTCTAAATTTGTAACACATAATCCCATCATGAGCACCCTAACCTTAACTTTGCGTTCACGTGAAGGTGGTCTCTTCTACGCCCATTGAATACAAATATGCTTTTCTAATTTTGGCATTCATGTGACAGTGTCTTCCTTATAAGCCCATAGATGCAAATCCCTTGTATCTACAAAGCTATTAGCATACCCTCCTCTTCACATGAGGTTGGCTTCCTGTCTTAATAAGTCCATAGCACACAATCCTATCGTGAGCATCCCTGACCTAACTTTGGCGTTCACGTGATGGTGGTCCCCTCACGCCCTCATTGAACACAAATCCATCGCTAGTGACCCTCTCTTTTCTAACTTTGACATTCACGCCTGGTGTCTTTCCTCTAAGCCCATACATACAATCCCTTGTATTATATCTATAGGAACCACTAGCAGGCCCTCCTTTTCTGCTTTGACGATGGCTTCCCTCTAAATTTGTAACACATAATCCCATCAGGAGCACTTCTCATCTAACTTTGACTTTCATGTGAAGGTGGTTCCCTCTACACCCACTGAACACAAATCTAGTTTTTTTAACTTTGGCATTCAAGCGACAGTGTCTTTCTTCTAAGCCCATAGATGTAATCCCTTGTATCCACAAAAGCTGTTAGTAGAGCCTCCTTTTCACATGACATTGGCTTTCTCTTAAGTTTGTAGCACATAATTCTATCGTGAGCATCTCTGACGTAACTTTGGCATTCACAAGAAGGTGGTCCCCTCTACGCATATTGAACATAAATTCATCACTAGCAGGCCTCTCTGTAACACCCCTAGTGTTAGGCTTGCATAATTGCACTTGCATTTCATAAACATGAGCATCATTCATCCATTCATTAGCTTATATCACATGAAACATGTTATCGAAACATTGCAACATGCTGTATATTTCATGAGTGTTGTTTTAAATTATGAAATGAATAGTGTGCAGCACCCAAGTACAACATGTGCAACTCACTTTAGTGGAACATAGCTAGTTAGTACGATGCAACAAGATCATGAAACATGTGAAACATGACTATGAAACAAAAGTAACATTTCAATTATTTTTCATTGTTTCAGTACATTCCGTGCTTGATTCTTGTGTGACCAATGTGTGGTATGGCTAAATATATTTTTAAACAACTTAGCTATACTTAGAAGGTCATTAGGAACAATGTTCATGTTGATCATTTTGCCTAATTAAGTTTTCAAGTCATGGTTTGACTAGTGTTGACCTCTAGAGCTCTTTGGTTTGACTGTTTAAAAAGTGCAACTTAGAGTCTATGCATGCCTGAGCAACCTAAAGCAAAGTTGTAGCAAATTTTATAAGGAACAAAAGTTATTTTATGACCAACTCATGAAAATGTGCACAGCATGCTCAAAAAGGTTCCACAAGTCAGTATTGAAAGCTGGTTCAACACTTGTAATTTTTCTAAGTGCTATAACTGGATTTCAGTTTCTTGTACCGATGTTTGGAGCCCTGTATCTCCCTAACCAGGCCGAACCAGCTCGAGCTCCAATTGTGAAAGTTGTAGCCCGCATGTAGATCTACAACTTTGTCAACTACACCTTTAGCTAGATCGTCACGGTTTAGGAGTTATAGATCGATGAAAATGCGCTGTCAGTCGTCGGTGGGGTGACTGAATAGAAGCTACAGTGGCCGACCGATTTCAGAGCTTCATCACCGCGTGGCGCCGTGCGTCGCCATCGGCCTGACCGCGCAGGCCACGCGCCATGGCTGTCCTGGCGCTGCTGGCCATGTCTTGAACCCGCGCGCCTGCCCGACCGACTCGCAGTTCGTTTTCATTTCCTTCGCCTTCCACCGCGTGCAGCGCCGCTCCGCCATTGCTTTGCCGAGCAGCTCCACCATCGCCCAGCTTGCTCGCCGCCGCAAAAACGTGAACTACATCTTCACCAAAGCTCCGCCGTGTTCTCCTCTACCTCCTCCACCTTTTAGCTGAGCCGTTTGAGCTTTGGTAAGGGCGCATTGTCCATTCCTGCCACCGCCGCCATGGGCGTGTCCTCGCCGGAGTTGAGGCCGCCGTGGTTAGGGTAGCTAGAAACTCCTTCGTCCTCCTCTCTTTGCTTGGGTAGCACTGTAGCAATCCCCTGTAGCTCATGCCGTGCTCGGTTGAGGTAGCCATGGCTTGCCATCGCTGGCATCTCACGCCGGAGCTTAGCCGTGCCGCCATCACCGTCGACGCGCCACCTCCGCTAGGTCTTAGGTCTCGCCGGTAGCACCAATCGAGTCGCCTCATCGCGAAGAGCACGCCGGTGCTTTCGGTGTCGCCGGAGGAGCCACCGTCGGTGAGCTTCTTCATTGCCACGCCATCGCGTGTGCCTCCCCTGTTTTTGTCTCACTGACAAGCGGGTCCGGCTGACACGCGGGTCCCACGCGTCAGTGACAGTGTAGTGATAGGCTAGTTCAAATTTATAGATTTCTATGCTATTTTGTGAATTTTGTAACTACAAATTTATAGATCCAAATGGTGTGATTCAAATTTTGTTAGACTCACAGGGAAGTCTAGTATTTAAGAAAAATATGACATGAGCATATGATATAGAAATTTTGGATGAATTAAATAGGAACTTGAAATGTGTTTTTAGATGCATGCAAACTTGTTTAAATCATATCTTGAGTTTCTGTGGTCCAAAAATTATGAAATTTTGTGGGTAAGCTAGTCTTGCTTAGTAGAAGCTCTGGTAAACATTTGAGAGTCATTACATGTGTGGTTTTTGAGTTATAGATTTTCCTTTTATCATTGATTGATACTTGTGTAAATTTTTGTAAATTATCTAGGAAGCCTATGACCATGAAACTTGGTGGGTAGTATCCTAGTACCTTAGTGATGTTAGGAAAAATATGAAATCTGTTGCTTGGCACTTTTAACTAAGGTTTTCTATTTATACCTTTTTAAGCAATTATGCCTTGTCATTTTTGTGTAGGCTATTTTACTTATCCAAATACCATGACAATTTTATGGTAGTCTACTTAGAATAGTACCATGCTACTGTAATTTTCTCAGATTTTTATGAGCACCAGAAATATATGTTGCTGTGTAGCCCTAGTTTAAAATGAAATCAAATGATCTTCTTTAATGCGAGTTTAGTTAATAATGTTCGCTTTGGTATATCTTTGAAGCATCTTAGTTTGCTGTGGTGATTTGGCATGTTAGTACAGTGGTTGTCGTAGTAGATAGTAGTACATGTTCTTGGATGATGTTGACTACCTTGTAGAAGAGCTTTGCTACTACTATGTCCAATAAAGTTAAACATGTTCATCTACATTTCATGCATCATAATCACCACATTTCATCTCTCCGATGCACCTATGCATTAGCACTTATGCATCTGCATCATACAGGATCGCAAGAGGAGTTGCTAGTAGCAGTTCAGGAAGAGCAGACCGGGACAGATCCACAAGAAGTCCAGGCACAGGAGGTGCCAGAGGAAGAGGAGCAAGGAGAGGACTTGCCCAAGTGCGTGGATCATCATCCTAGTTCGTTCGAACGAGGCAAGCCCTAGAGCATTCTAAGTCTCCTACTTTACAAAAGCAATTCTTTCTATCTATATGAGTTATATATTGTTGCATTAAGTTGTAGGAGTTGATTGAAACCGTTGATGTATTTATTACTATCCTTACCTACCTTATTACCTTTTACCCTATTAGGTCAGGATCGAATAACTGCTTAGCCTTGCTTAGACCGGTAGCGATCGGTGATTTCCGGTCACCTACTTTTATAGGTGGTTACTCGAAGAAATTAGCTATGGAAAGAATGATATCCTAGAATTAACCATGTGTGATGAATAATTGGAGACCGGACGGAAAAAGTTGGAGGCAGCCAGACAAGGTTCTGGAGTGCAGTTAGTTTTCCGTCTGCGTCGATTAAGGACCGATCGTTGCTCGTCCCTCTTGTCATGTTGAACGCATGCCTCACATTTAGCTAGCCGAATAAAGTACCTTTCGACCGCGAAGCTAGTGACACCTTTTCGAGCCGGGATAAACTCGGATGCGCAGACCGGTGCTGAAGAGGGTATAACGGGGACGCGAAGAGTGAGCCCAAGGTGCGTCCTAGCAGTCAGGCGTTCCCTGGGTAGTGCGGTCCATGATTGTTATCCCGCGGCTACTTGGAAAGTGTCATTGGTGATCTAAGCGACCCTGACGGGGGAAGCATGGTTTGTGTGAGGAATAAATCACCAGCTGGTTAGGAATCGATTCGAATCGCCATCGCTCCTGGATAGTGAGCACTTGACTCGAGTTACAGCATCGTAGTAATTATTATAGAACAATTATGGTTATCTGGATGGTATGGGATATGCTAAAGCTAAATTGGTAACCGGATGCTATTGGTTAATCAAGTGATTGCTATAGTACAGGTGCTTACCTAGATGAATAGGTTATAATAAAGATGATGCAAAGTATTTAAAATAATGTCTTCATGATAACTTATACTTTTCGCAAACAAGTCAGCTAGCCCACTAAAGAAAGCCTTGCATAATCCTTGGTTTAAGACGGGTAAGTCTAGCTGAGTACCTTCTCGTACTCAGGACGTTATTCCCATTGTTGTTGTAGATGGTCAAATGTACTATGGCTATTGCATTAACTGCCTGTACCCGGTGATGGGTGACAACTAGGACCAAGGGCAAATGGTCACTCCGTATCTCTCATCTGATGCTTTTATTGGAGATGACTACCTACTGGCATTGTATCTGAACTAGAAGTGTGTGTGTGGCTTTAAAACTACTTGCTTCCGCTATTTCAGTTTGAACTTGGGTTGTAATAACTTTATGTTCTAAACTCTGATGTATCCACTGTGATTGCGAACTTTATGTAATGTGTGACGGTATTTGCTAAACTTGTACGATCTTGGTTTGTATGTCGATTGGAATCCTTCGTGGTTTCACGGACTACCGGGTTATACGGGCTTAAGTTTGCTAAATTATCTGCTTCGGCAGAAGATTTTCTTACTTAATCTCGTATAATTGGTCGGTTCTGTTACAGCTGGCATCAGAGCAAGGTTTAGCAGATTACTATTCATGCGTGTATTTAAAACAAATGGGTTTTGTGTTACAAAACTAATTACGAACTTGTAGCATATTGGTGTTTCAACCTCTAATTTAAAATTTAATGGTGTGCCAGTGGTCATATCCTTTATGCCTAGTTAAGAACTCTAGGTGGCTTATTTAAGTACTGACTTGGGGGTCTTTGCATCATATTTCTATTTCGTCGCTCATACGGCGTGCTATTGTATGAGTGCCATTCACTTGAGTGGTAATGAATGGATCCATTGCCTCTACGCCTCGGTAAGTGAGAGTTGTGAAAGCATGATCGGATACACTGCCGATCTAGGGAAGTGCTTATATGATGATGGATTATTTACATGCCATACGCGTGTTTGTATGAAGGTATCCAATGTGTGGAGAATTCTGTCATGTGGTGACGATGCCGTCGGTAGGATGATGGTTCGGGTAGTTGCTACCGTTGTACGCGTATCTAGGAATACGTGTAGAACGAGTAGATTACTTTACTGCTTTCATGCATAATTTTCATAATGTCAGGGTTTGGGCTGAAGTGGATCTTTTGCAGGTACATAACAGCGCTATCGTGTAGTACGTATTAGCTACGTTTATGAGAGACCGTTGTATGCCACCGTCTATGCCGCTAGCAATTGTTATTTTTCCTAAGTTTGTGAGAACGTACGGAACGTGCATGCATCATGTTGTTACATATCATTCATGGCATTGTTCCTCCCCTTATAAGTTGATCATCTCATTTTGATAAAAATGACAACTTAACCTTGTTCTCACGTGGGTAATAAAACAACAATTTGCTATAGATGGCCCGCACGAAGCAGACTGCCCGTAAGTCCACCGGAGGAAGAGCACCTCGATGTTAGTTGTCCCTGAGGGAGCACCGCACCACGGACACCTTCTTGAGCGAGTTTGGCATGCCGACCTTGCTTTGGAGAGTGCTCCATGATGTGGGGTACCCAGAGGGTCAAGAGCCGGTGTACTCTTGGAATGAGAGCTAGTTAGCAGATGATGGACTTGCAGTGGTAGAGATCACTGTTCCTGCTCTTGGTGATGCTCCAGAGTGGGATGGTTGGCACTTGGAGTTTGAGGGTCGCACTCCTAGTGAGGGTGCAGAGGGAGCAGCTTTTCGCATCATCAGGGACATCATGAGCAGATTTCCCAGTGAGCTTGCAGCAGCTCTAGCTGGCACCTTTCCTAGGGATGATCCTCGTGATGCTATTTGGGTTCAGCCTTAGGGAAGTGCTTTGGTCAGAGGTCCAGCTAAGGGACAGGCTAGCGACAACCATGCTATGAGTGCTATGTTTGCCGCTATCAGAGCGTATCAGGATCTTGAGTGTACCTACTGGACTTTGACTGGCTTGCGTGGTGAGGATAAGCTCAAGGTAAGAAAGCAGAAGGAGAAGTAGGCACGTGCTATAGCTAGTTTGTAGGAGCAGTTGGCTGATATGAGCTTACAGCGGGACCAGGTGGTAGAGAGGGGTAATAGAGCTATGCAGCGAGTGCATACGTTGACTCAGGCCAACAACAATGCAGACCACATAATTGGACAGTTGGTTCAGGAAAGGAATGAAGCCTGGAACGAAAGGGACCTTTTGCTGCAGAGGGTCGATGAGCTAGAGGAGTACAACATCAACCTGCACGAGGAGTTTCACGCGCTCTATAATGGGGTTGGCCCATATGCTCCTCCAGACGTCGCTGGCATGGACATCGACGACGAGGACGAGCCTGTAGTTTCACCTAGGGGCGATGGTGACGTCTCCGACCCCGACGACGGCCTCAAGGAGTAGGCTAGTTGCCTTGCGCTAGTGTTTAGGTCCTATCACGATGACCTTTCTTTTGTCGGCATGTAACCTAATGGAGCTTGTTTCGAACTTATGAGACTTGGCATGTGATTGGAACTTGGCTAGTAATGCGATATCTGAACGCATAAAAGTCCAGTGTATGTATGCTGGCAATTTGGTTGTAATGGACGCGATGTGTGCGCTTAAGTAATCTAATTAGTGATGTTGTGTTAATTAGAATGACTTATTGTGCCCCTGTTTTATTGTATGAATTTATTCTCTCCAGTGAATTCAGTACGGCATAATTTTTCATTCACTTGCGATCTCTACAACATCGCCTAATAATTACTATTGCTGAAATATGCAGATGCCGAACACTCGTCATACCGTGTATGATGCTACTGAGGCAGGTGGCAGTGTAGCTGGGAATGAGAACCGTGAACCGCCACCACCTCCTCCTCCACCATACACCGCAGAACAGTTCTTCGCACAGTTCCTTGAAAGTCAACGCAACATGGAGGGCATGCAGCAGAATATGGAAGCTGCATTGCGCCATATTGCTGACAACACCCGCCGTGGGTTAAACCCAGGTGGACATGAAGCGAATCAGCATAGCAGTTTCAAGGACTTTATGGACACCAGACCACCAATTTTCAAAGAAGCTGCAGAGCCATTGGATGCAGAAGAGTGGATAAACACCATGGAAGATAAGTTTCGTGTTCTCAGGATGACAGAAGTATTGAAAACTGAGTATGCAGCTCATCAGCTGCAAGGCCCTGTAGGAATGTGGTGGAAGCACCACCGCACCACTTTTCCACCTAATGCCCACATTACTTGGAGGGAATTCACTGAGGCTTTTCGTGGAGTTTACATTCCACCTGGTTTGACAGAAATGAAGTTTGGAGAATTTTTTGCACTGACCCAAGGCACCAAGACTGTGACCCAGTATCTACATGCATTCAATAATCTAAGTCGCTATGCCTCTGACATGGTGAATACCGATGCATAAAATGATCGCTAGTTTCAAAAGAGGTCTGAATCCCAAGATGATGAAGCACGTGGGTACCAACACGAGAACTGGTTTCAATGACTTTGTTAGTGACTGCTTAAAGCAAGAAAAGAACAACAATGTATATGCTACATCCAAGACTCGCAAGAGAGCTTTTGAGTCAGGTCCGTCCCAGCCAAGAGCCCCGATGGCAAACCGTTCTGCGTATCGTTCGCCTACCCCTGGTGCAAGGTTTAGGCCACCCAAACGGAGGAATCAGAATGCCCAGCAACCTCAGAGGAATCAGAAGCCATTTAAGATGGCGGTGCCACAAGCCAAGACCGGACAAGGCAGTTCATCTGGAGCTGCTACTCAAGTAAGAGGACCGTGTTTCAACTGCAATCAATCTGGGCACTTTGCGAAGTTTTGCCCATATCCCAAGAAGCAATAGAATCAGTACCAAGCTCGTGTGCACCACACCACCATTGATGACATCCCGGAGGGAGAGCCTATGACAGTCGGCATGTTTTCTATCAACAATCATCCTGCAGTCGTTTTGTTTGATTCTGAATCATCTCATTCATTCATAAGTCAAGCATTTGCAAGAAAGTATAAGCAAAAGATAGTTGAATTGGAATGTGCTTATCGGATCAGTTCAGCTGGGGCTGATCTGTTAACTAATCAGATAATCTAGGGGGTAACCTTGAGTATAGCAGACAGGCGGTATATGCTTAACTTGATAGTTATGCCAGGACTAGTTCTAGATGTGATTATAGGAATGAACTGGATGAATAAGATGAGAGTAGTAATTGATGTTGGAAGAAGAAGCATTTCTCTCAAGGAACCTGTTGGAGAAGGTACATTTCAAGTAACTTTACCTCGGAGAATAGATCTGGCCAGTACAAATTGTGTAGTCCAAACTACTCTTCTAGCCAAGATTCCAGTAGTGTGTGAGTTTCCGGACGTGTTTCCAGATGAGTTACCCGGTCTTCCACCGGACAGAGATGTTGAGTTTGCCATTGAGTTAATCCCTGGAACACCACCGATCTCAAGAAGGCCTTATCGGATGCCTCCAAATGAATTAGCCGAGTTGAAGAAACAACTCCAGGATCTGTTGACTAAGGGTTTAATTCAGCCAAGTTCATCGGAATGGGGATGTCCCGCACTGTTCGTGAAGAAGAAGAAGGATAACTCCTTACGGATGTGCGTGGACTACCGGCCACTGAATGCAGTGACAATTAAAAACAAGTATCCTCTACCTCGGATTGATATCTTGTTTGATCAATTGTCAAAAGCCAAGGTGTTCTCCAAGATAGATTTGAGATCAGGGTACCATCAGATCAAAATTAGAACACAAGATATACCCAAAACCGCGTTCTCCACCAGATATGGTTTGTACGAGTATCTTATCATGTCCTTCGGTTTGACAAATGCTCCAGCATACTTTATGTATCTGATGAATTCGGTCTTTATGCAGGAGTTGGATAAGTTCATGATTGTGTTCATTGATGACATTCTAGTATACTCTGAGAACGAACAGGATCATGCAGAGCACCTAAGAATTGTCTTGACTAGGCTCAGAGATCACCAGCTGTATGCTAAGTTTAGTAAATGTGAGTTCTGGCTGAAGACAGTTCCTTTTCTTGGTCATGTGTTATCTGAGAATAGAATCTCAGTGGATCCTAGTAAGGTACAAGAGGTTATGGACTGGAAGGCACCAAGCATAGTTCATGAGGTTTGGAGTTTTCTTGGATTAGTCGGTTACTATCGCCGTTTTATCTCGGACTTCTCAAAGATTGCCAAGCCGATGACAAGTTTGCTACAAAAGGATCATAAGTTTGTTTGGACAGAGGAGTGTGAGGCAGCTTTCTGCACCTTGTAGAATTTGCTAACCACTGCTCCTGTTCTGGCGCAACCGGACATAGAGAAGCCATTTGATGTGTTTTGTGATGCATCAAAGAATGGTTTAGGATGTGTCCTGATGCAAGATGGAAGAGTTATTGCTTATGCCTCACGTCAGTTGATGAAGCATGAGGTTAACTATCCTACGCATGATTTAGAGCTTGCGGCTGTTGCGCATGCTCTAAAGATTTGGAGACACTACTTGCTTGGGAATGTGTGTAATATCTTTACATATCATAAGAGTCTCAAGTACATATTTACTCAGTCCGAGTTGAATATGCGACAGAGAAGATGGTTAGAGCTGATAGAGGATTATAATCTGAATGTGCACTATCATCCGGGAAAGGCAAATGTAGTAGCAGATGACTTAAGTAGGAAGTCACATTCTCTTGCTGTGCAACCATTGTTTGAGGATGGGTTCAATTTGTTGCATCCTGCTGTGTTGCATAATATCCAGGTTAGCTGTACCTTGGAGAGCAAGATCGTTGAGGGACAGAAAACAGATAAGGGAATATTCCATATCAAGGAGAAAATGAAGAAAGAACCGACTAAGTACTTTAGAGTGGATGAACAAGGAGTGTTATGGTTTAAGGACCGTCTGGTTGTACCTAAAGATCGAGAGCTCAAGAACAAATTGATGGATGAAGCTCATCACTCTAAGTTGTCTATCCATCCTGGAAGTGGAAAAATATACCAAGAATTGAGACCTCGTTATTGGTGGACAAAAATGAAGAAGGAGATTGCAGCTTATGTTGCTCGTTGCGACATGTGTTGTAGAGTGAAGGCTCTTCACATGAGACCCGCAGGAATGTTGCAAACCTTGTCAATACTAGATTGGAAATGGGATGATATAAGTATGGATTTTATCACCGGTTTTCCCACCACACCAAAGGGGAATGATTTGATTTGGGTAATCGTAGATCGCCTTACCAAATCAGCTCACTTTTTACCAGTCAAAACAACATTTCGACCACCTCAGTATGCTGAGAAGTACATTGCAGAGATTGTCCGCTTACATGGTATACCAAAGACTATCGTGTCTAACCGTGGATCACAATTTACCGCTCATTTTTGGGAGCATCTTCATAAAGGTTTGGGTACTAGCTTGATTCGGAGTACAGCTTACCACCCACAGACAGATGGGCAGACAGAGCGAGTTAATGCTATTCTTGAAGATATGCTTAGAGCTTGTGTGTTATCATCTAAGGGTCCATGGGAATCATGGTTACCTTTGGCAGAGTTCGCTTACAACAATAGTTACCAAGAAAGTATCAAGATGGCTCCATTTGAAGCATTGTATGGCAGAAAATGTAGGACACCATTGAATTGGGTTGAGCCTAGAGAGAGAAGGTTTTACGGAATTGATTTTGTTGACGAGGCTGAGAAAAAGGTCCATATTATCCAACAAAACATGAAAGCGGCACAATCACGCCAGAAGAGTTATGCCGATAAGAGAAGGAGACCGCTTAAGTTTGAGGTAGGTGACTACGTTTATCTGAAGGTTACTCCAATAAAGACAGTACAAAGGTTTGGAGTAAAGAGAAAACTTGCTCCTAGATTTATAGGACCGTACGAGATCATAGAGAAGAAGGGTCCCGTGGCTTATAAGTTATAGTTACCAGAAGCGATGGGTTCGATCTTCCCAGTCTTCCATGTATCACAATTAAAGAAGTGCTTGCGTATTCCGGAAGAGAGAATAGAACCTCAGAGCATTCAGCTCAAATCAGACTTGGAATACCATGAGCAACCGGTTCGAGTTTTGGATACTAAGGACCAAGTCACTAGGAATAAAGTGGTGAGAACCTATAAGATACAGTGGAGTCATCACGATGATGGTGATGCGACGTGGGAAACAGGAGAATATCTACAAAACGCTTATAAGGATTTTTATAACAAATGGTTCGTAACTCTAAATCTCGGGATGAGATTCTTATAAGGGGGGAGGGCTGTAACACCCCTGGTGTTAGGCTTGCATAATTGCACTTGCATTTCATAAACATGAGCATCATTCATCCATTCATTAGCTTATATCACATGAAACATGTTATCGAAACATTGCAACATGCTGTATATTTCATGAGTGTTGTTTTAAATTATGAAATGAATAGTGTGCAGCACCCAAGTACAACATGTGCAACTCACTTTAGTGGAACATAGCTAGTTAGTACGATGCAACAAGATCATGAAACATGTGAAACATGACTATGAAACAAAAGTAACATTTCAATTGTTTTTCATTGTTTCAGTACATTCCGTGCTTGATTCTTGTGTGACCAATGTGTGGTATGGCTAAATATATTTTTAAACAACTTAGCTATACTTAGAAGGTCATTAGGAACAATGTTCATGTTGATCATTTTGCCTAATTAAGTTTTCAAGTCATGGTTTGACTAGTGTTGACCTCTAGAGCTCTTTGGTTTGACTGTTTAAAAAGTGCAACTTAGACTCTATGCATGCCTGAGCAACCTAAAGCAAAGTTGTAGCAAATTTTATAAGGAACAAAAGTTATTTTATGACCAACTCATGAAAATGTGCACAGCATGCTCAAAAAGGTCCCACAAGTCAGTATTGAAAGCTGGTTCAACACTTGTAATTTTTCTAAGTGCTATAACTGGATTTTAGTTTCTTGTACCGATGTTTGGAGCCCTGTATCTCTCTAACCAGGCCGAACTAGCTCGAGCTCCAATTGTGAAAGTTGTAGCCCGCATGTAGATCTACAACTTTGTCAACTACACCATTAGCTAGATCATCACAGTTTAGGAGTTATAGATCGATGAAAATGCGCTGTCAGTCATCGGTGGGGTGACTGAATAGAAGCTACAGTGGCTGACCGATTTCAGAGCTTCATTGCCGCGTGGCGCCGCGCATCGCCGCCAGCCTGACCGCGCAGGCCACGCACCGCGGCCGTCCTGGCGCTGCTGGCCATGTCTTGAACCCGCACGCCTGCCCTACCGACTCACAGTTCATTTTCATTTCCTTCGCCTTCCACCGCGTGCAGCGCCGCTCCGCCATTGCTTTGCCGAGCAGCTCCGCCGTCGCCCAGCTTGCTCGCCGCCACAAAAAAGCGTACTACATCTTCATCAAAGCTCCGCCGTGTTCTCCTCTACCTCCTCCACCTTTTAGCTGAGCCGTTTGAGCTTTGGTAAGGGCGCATTGTCCATTCCCGCCACCGCCGCCATGGGCGTGTCCTCGCCGGAGTTGAGGCCGCCGTGGTCGGGGTAGCTAGAAACTCCTTCGTCCTCCTCTCTTTGCCTGGGTAGCACCGTAGCGATCCCATGTAGCTCATGCCGTGCTCGGTTGAGGCAGCCATGGCTTGCCGTCGCTGGCATCTCGCGCCAGAGCTCAGCCGTGCCGCCATCACCGTCGATGCGCCACCTCTGCTAGGTCTTAGGTCTCGCCGGTAGCACCAATCGAGTCGCCTCATCACGGAGAGCACGCCGGTGCTTTCGGTGTCACCGGAGGAGCCACCGTCGGCGAGCTTCGCCGTTGCCACGCCATCGCATGCGCCTCCCCTGTTTTTGTCTCACTGACAAGCGGGTCCGGTTGACACGTGGGTCCCACGCGTCAATGACAGTGTAGTGATAGGCTAGTTCAAATTTACAGATTTCTATGCTGTTTTGTGAATTTTGTAACTACAAATGTGTAGATCCAAATGGTGTGATTCAAATTTTGTTAGACTCACAGGGAAGTATAGTATTTAAGAAAAATATGACATGAGCACATGATATAGAAATTTTGGATGAATTAAATAGGAACTTGAAATGTGTTTTTAGATGCATGTAAACTTGTTTAAATCATATCTTGAGTTTCTGTGGTCCAAAAATTATGAAATTTTGTGGGTAAGCTAGTCTTGCTTAGTAGAAGCTCTGGTAAACATTTGAGAGTCATTGCATGTGTGGTTTTTGAGTTATAGATTTTCCTTTTATCATTGATCGATACTTGTGTAAATTTTTGTAAATTATCTAGGAAGCCTATGACCATGAAACTTGATGGGTAGTATCCTAGTACCTTAATGATGTTAGAAAAAATATGAAATCTGTTGCTTGGCACTTTTAACTAAGGTTTTCTATCTATACCTTTTTAAGCAATTATGTCTTGTCATTTTTGTGTAGGCTATTTTATTTATTCAAATACCATGAAAATTTTATGGTAGTCTACTTAGAGTAGTACTATGCTATTGTAATTTTCTCAGATTTTTATGAGCACTAGAAATATATGTTGCTGTGTAGCCCTAGTTTAAAATGAAATCAAATGATCTTATTTAATGCGAGTTTAGTTAATAATGTTCGCTTTGATGTATCTTTGAAGCATCTTAGTTTGCTATGGTGATTTCGCATGTTAGTACAGTGGTTGTCGTAGTAGATAGTAGTATATGTTCTTGGATGATGTCGACTACCTTGTAGAAGAGCTTTGCTGCTACTATGTCTAATAAAGTTAAACATGTTCATCAAAATTCATGCATCATAATCACCACATGTCATCTCTCCGATGCACCTATGCATTAGCACTTATGCATCTGCATCATACAGGATCGTAGGAGGAGTTGCTAGTAGCAGTTCAGGAAGAGCAGACCGGGATAGATCCATAAGAAGTCCAAGCATAGGAGGTGCTAGAGGAAGAGGAGCAAGGAGAGGACTTGCCCGAGTGCGTGGATCATCATCCTAGTTCGTTCGAACGAGGCAAGTCCTGGAGCATTCTAAGTCTCCTACTTTACAAAAGCAATTCTTTCTATCTATATGAGTTATATATTGTTGCATTAAGTTGTAGGAGTTGATTGAAACCGTTGATGCATTTATTACTATCCTTGCCTACCTTATTACCTTTTACCCTGTTAGGTCAGGATCGAATAACTGCTTAGCCTTGCTTAGACCGGTAGCGATCGGTGATTTCCGGTCACCTACTTTTATAGGTGGTTACTGAAAGAAATTAGATATGGAAAGAATGATATCCTGGAATTAACCATGTGTGATGAATAATTGGAGACCGGACGGAAAAAGTTAGAGGCAGCCAGACAAGGTTCTGGGGTGCAGTTAGTTTTCCATCTGCGTCGATTAAGGACCGATCGTTGCTCGTCCCTCTTGTCATGTTGAACGCATGCCTCACATTTAGCTGATCGAATAAAGTACCTTTCGACCGCGAAGCTAGTGACACCTTTTCGAGCCGGGATAAACTCGGATGCGTAGACCGGTGCTGAAGAGGGTATAACGGGGACACGAAGAGTGAGCCCAAGGTGCGTCCTGGCAGTCGGGCCGTCCCTGGGTAGTGCGGTCCATGGTTGTTATCCCGCGGCACTTGGAAAGTGTCATTGGTGATCTAAGCGACCCTGACGGGGGAAGCATGGTTTATGTGAGGAATAAATCACCAGCTGGTTAAGAATCGATTTGAATCGCCATCGCTCCTGGATAGTGAGCACTTGACTCGAGCTACGGCATGGTAGTAATTATTATGGAACAATGATAGTTATCTGGATGGTATGGGATATGCTAAAGCTAAATTAGTAACTGGATGTTATTGGTTAATCAAGTGATTGCTATAGTATAGGTGTTTACCTAGATGAATAGGTTATAATAAAGATGATGCAAAGTATTTAAAATGATGTCTTCATGATAACTTATGCTTTTCGCAAACAAATCAGCTAGCCCACTAAAGAAAGTCTTGCATAATCTTTGGTATCGCTTTATTTTGGTTTAAGACGAGTAAGTCTAGCTGAGTATCTTCTCATACTCAGGGCGTTGTTCCCATTGTTGTTGTAGATGGTCAAATGTACTACGGCTATTGCATTAACTGCCTGTACCTGGCGATGGGTGACAACTAGGACCAAGGGTAAATGGTCACTCCGTATCTCTCATCTGATGCTTTTGTTGGAGATGACTACCTACTGGCATTGTATCTGAACTAGAAGTGTGTGTGTGGCTTTAAAACTACTTGCTTCTGCTATTTCAGTTTGAACTTGGGTTGTAATAACTTTATGTTCTAAACTCTGATGTATCCACTGTGATTACGAACTTTATGTAACGTGTGACGGTATTTGCTAAACTTGTACGATCTTGGTTTGTATGTCGATTGGTTTGAAATCCTTCGTGGTTTCACGGATTACCGGGTTATACGGGCTTAAGTTTGCTAAATTATCTGCTTCGGCGGAAGATTTTCTTACTTAATCTCGTATAATTGGTCGGTTCTGTTACACTCTCTTCTAACTTTGGCATTCATGCGGCAGTGTCTTCCCTTTCCTTCTAAACCCATAGATATAATCCCTTGCATCCATAGAAGCCGCTAGCAGGCCCTCCTTTTTCTTATGACAATGACTTCCCTCTAAAGTCAGAACACATAATCCCACCAGCGGGCTCTCCTTCCCTAATTTTGACATTTCACGTGAAGGTGGTCCCCTCTATGCCCACTGAATAGAAATCTATCGGTAGCCGCCCTTGCATTTCTTACTTTGCATTCACGCAGCGGTGTCTTTCTACGAAGCCCATAGATGTAATCCCTTGTATCCACAAAATCTACTAGCAAACCCTGCTCTTCACATGACATTGGCTTCCTCTTAACTCCATAGCACACAATTCTATTGTGAGCATCCCTGACCTAACTTTGGCGTTCACGTGAAGGAAGTTTCTGCCCACTGAACACAAAATCTATCGCTAGCAGCCCACTTTTCTAACTTTGACATTCACTTGGCGATGTCTTCCTTCTAAGCCCACAGATACAATCCCTTGTATCTACAAATTCCGCTAGCAGGCGTTACTCTTTGACATTGCCTTCGCTCTTAAGTCTATAGCGCACAATCCTACCATGAGCATTTGTCTCCTAACTTTGACACTCACAATGATGGTGGTTTCCCGTCCACATAATATAATAAATTCCGCTAGCAGGCGTTACTCTTCGCGTGACATTGCCTTCACTCTTAAGACTGCGCATAATCCTACCGTGAGCATTCCTCTTCTAACTTTGGCGCTCACGTGATGGTGGTTTTCTTCTCCGCTTGCATAATATAATATTACAAATTCCGCTAGCAGACATTACTCTTCACGTGACGTTGCCTTTACTCTTAAGTCTACAGCGCATAATGCTACCGTGAGCATTCCTCTAACCTTGACGCTCACGCGATGGTGGTTTCCCTTTTCATCTGCAGAATATATTATATATCTAGCCGCTTCCTGTTTTAGCCCTCATTTAGGCGCTGGCATTTTCTATTTAAGCCCACATTCCCCTCCAAACGACTACAGTGATCCTTTTTAAACCCTTCCTCTCACACGCAAAATCCAGTGCGAGGGGGAAAAAAGGAAAAAAAAACGAAAAAAAGAGGAAAAACCAGAAAAAACATACACCCAAGGGAAGGAAAGGGTGGAGGTGGAAGCCACGAACCAAACCTTCTCTGTCTCGTCTTCCCTCCTGCTTCGTGCTTCCCCTTCCACTTCCCCTTCTCGTCTGCGGCGCCGAGCTTGAGCTCATCGCCACCGAGGTACGCATCTCTCCCCTGAGACCTCCGAGCTCTAATCTCTCACCACAATCCCCAAATTTCTGATTTTCTGGGATGTTTTCTTTTTCTGAATTTTTGCGCGCAAGGTTGGCTCGATCTTGGGTTTTGGCCTATCCGCGAGGAAGTTGAATTAGTTGGGGACTTTGTGATGGCTGCTGCGAAGGCGGGTGTAGACGTGGAAACGAGGGACAGCGGCAGCGGCGGCGGCGGCGGCTCCTTCAGCGAGGAGAGGCTTGTTGATAAGCTCAACAAGCTCAACAACACAGCGGCGAGCATTCAGAGTATCCTTTGCTTTTCTCCCGTGGTTACTTCTAGGTGTTCCTGGCTGTTTCTTCCAGTTCGGTTAATCTAGTATATCCAGTAAAGCCCTAACATGCAATTTGGAATGCTTATGTGAGAACTGGCTATGAGATCGATTGTGCACACGAAGTTACCCTTCTTTGTTTAGCTCCGTACAGTGCTTGCTGTGTTGTTGGTAGTTTGCTGGTGCACATGGGTAGAAGTTATAAATCCTCTTGAGTATGAATTTAATGTGTTTATGTTACTGCACTCCCTGAAAATTCTCTTGATTTTAGTGCCTTTCTCGGTAGTTTGTTTGAGAAAAGTGCTTCTCTTATATATTTATAAATGTAATAGGTCAGGCAACATGTTCTGGATTTCTAATTAGCTTTGGTGCTGCAGTTCATTTTATTCTTTTTTTATCCTTGAATATAAGTGCGTAGAAATCAACTTTCACGTGCTCGAACGGTGAGGGCTAGGTTACTAATCTCCTTTTACTACTAGTACTACACCATGACTATGCCACTAATACCCTTTTCATTTTACTTTATACTTTTTGTTGGTGTCTCTCCCCAACTTTCTTGGGACTAAAATATTTTTTTTGTTACTCCCAATTTTGCCTTTCATTTAGATGTATATATATGATTTTCATTGTCATTTGAGGCTGTCCCCTTTGTGAAATGGGAAATCATAACAGGAACTCCTAGGAGTCTACATTTTATCAGTAATTACTAGGTTATATATGTCTCTGGCTTGTTGGGTACTTATTTTTTGCTATCCTGGCTATCCTGTTCACTAAATTAATTGAGCAGAACAATTATATGCCACATCCTTTAATAAGGACCTAAAGTTTTAGTCATATGATTCTAACTGCTATCTAGTTTTTTCCCCCTGGTTGCTGTTATTTATGCAATAGTACGGTAGTAACTAGTAAGCCTGTTTTACTTTTGGTTAGCTCTTTGAACAATCTTTATGGCATTCTGCTGCTATTTTTCTGTTTCGTGTTCAAAACAAATTCTGCAGCATTTTATTGCGCTGAAAATGTATTTCTCAAAACTACTCTGCCTTTTACATTATGGATATATATGACCTCTTATTGCATAAATAAACACATTCTGCAAGGCATACTTTTGGAGTTTGATGTACAGGTGCAGTAAAAATCATATAATTGTTTCGATATCAATGTGCTTGCTTCTGCATGAGAAATTCCATGCCATATGTGGTATATGCCATCCATTTCTAAGCAAGTTGCTATGAAATATACTGCATATGTTGCTGTGTCTCGCAGAAATATCAAATATCAAAACATACTAACAATTTGTGCCTTGTAGAAGAAAAATGATCTTGTTCCTTGTTAACTTTTCACGCTTACATTCACCTAATTTGATCTCCACAGCTAAAGTTTAGGTTTTATGAGCAATGTTATTATTTGTTTCCCTCAGAAAATGTTCTGCTTCTTGAGATTTAATATGACACTCACTGTAAAATTGGAAGGAAACAGCAGAACTTTTAACACGTCAGTGGGAATCTACAGGGTAGGTAGAGTTCATAGATGGCATCTATATAATACCTAGGATCTATGTTCCCCCTTTTTTCATGTTGATGGTTTGTGGACTCAATTTGTGGTTTATATACCTTGTGTGCTTTAAGTAATAAATGGCCAAATTGGTTATTTATTTCCTCATTTCCTCTATCTGTGCATATGTCAAATTTAATTAGAATTTTATATTTTTCCTATGTAAGTTTGCACCTAAATATTGCATTAGCAGTTCTTTCTTGTATTCCTTAACCCTTGTGCAGCACTTTCACAATGGTGCATTTTTTCACCATAAGAGGGCCAGAAGGGTTGTAGACACATGGGAAAAGCAGTTCAGTAGTGCAACAGAGGATAAGAAAATATCATTCCTATTTCTATCAAATGATATCTTGCAAAACAGTAAGCGCAAAGGGAGGAGATTATGTGCATGAGTTCTGGAGGTTTTACCCAGATCGTTGAAACATGTCTCACGAAAATGGGGAGAAGAAGGAATGAAACTGGTGGCGAGAGACTAGTAAGTATTATCTTGTTTCACTATGATGAGATTAATTCTTCGCAGTGCAGCAGCTCCTAGAGTTGTTCTAGAGCGTTGTCCAAGAATGCAGGAGGATCTAAATGTTTTAGTACAATTAAAGTACTATAGTACTATTGGATCAATGACCAATTCAATTTAATTGTAGCAAACTATTGGAGTTATATGCTATTAGTTGCTTTATGTTATTCAAATATCCTTATTACTCCCCTGGCACACTTTTCTGGATTCCAGATAGTACTTATTTGCTCTGATGTCTTTTGAAGCTATGATCATGGTCATGTCCATGGTGCATTCGATTTTGGTATATATAATTGTATGTACAGAAATTGTGAGCGTAAACTAACTAGAACAGAATCAATTAGTAAAGCAATTAGCCTTTTAGTTTGTAGCCTAATTTCCTCCATTTCCAATAGTGTTGGGTTTAATGAATATCTTGTTTTCTTAAACACTGTCTTGCTTGGTAAGTTGCTACTCATCTGCCAGAAGCAGTGATTCAGGTTTTCTTCCACCGGTGTTTCTGATGTTATAAATATTTGGAAGGGTCGTTCAATTTTAATCATAGTTTGCTTGGTCCTTCATTAATACTGTGTAAAGAAATTTGCTGCAAAATCTGCCAGGATAATGTGCACCAATAGGACATGATACTTTATTGAAACTAGACTAAATACTGGATAACTGATGGCTAATTTGATTTGCTTCATTTTTTTCTTGGAAATCCAGAATAAAAAGATTGTTTCTAACTTATCTTTTGGAATTACAGATAGGAATTTGGGATGAACGCAAAGTTTTTGGAACCCGTATTGAAGGTTTGAAAGACAGCATTTTTGGTGACAACCCTCCTATATTCGATAACAATGGGAATCAGAATAATTCAAATCCTAGCTCTAAGTCCTTAAATTCCAAAGTTGCAAGGAAGGATTCCAGTACAGTACTAAAAGTAAATTGCTAGTTATCCTATATCACTCTCCTTTTCGGGTGAAAACATATTGAATTGGATATGAGAGTATTAACTTGTTGAATTCTTCTGTAGAAACTGACTGTTGGTGGTATGCCTGAAAAGATTGTGACTGCATACCAAGCTGTGCTTGATCAACATTTTGATGAAGACACAGCTTTGAACAAATGTAAGAGTACTGTTAGTGTTCTAGAAAAGATAAAGAAAAATATAGACGATGCTAGTACCAAAGGTAAGGATTTATCTTGCTCACTAGTTATTAACATTGTGGATATCTGCTGTGGAAGAAAGTTTGATACCATTCTTATCTGTTCTGCTTTTTTTTTGGCGTGCATGGTTTTTCATAAGGTGATCAGCCTGCCTCAACAATGTTTTCTGATCTTCAAGAACAGGAAACTATCCTGAAGCAGTGCATTTCACAACTTGAAAGTGTAGATGTGGCGAGGATATCGCTGATAAATCAATTAAAAGAAGCTCTCATTGAACAGGTCTTATGCACACTTTCATTATCTTCCAAATGTTCCATCTCAGTTACATATGACTCATGCTTTTCGAAATTGTCTTTCCTATTTCTATAACAGGAGTCAAAGTCAGAAATTCTTCGCAGCCAGTTGCAAGTAAGAACTATTCTTTATGCCCTATTGCATGTTGGCTTTTCATCTGTTATTGTTCCTTGCAATCATGTCCGTCCACAGCTATGAAAGTGGGTACTATTAGAGGATATGTGTAGAACTTCAAGTAGAGAGACCTAATCCGTTCATTCCCAACTGAATTCTTGTTTTCATAAATGGCACCTGCACTAGTAAGCCATGAGCATGTGTGTTGTCTGAGCCATCTAGCACCTTTTTATGGCACAAGTATGCCTCTTGCCAGTTCTGATTCCTACCTGGCCAAACCCATGTTCACTTAAAACTAATTATTAATTCCACTGCTCACTTGAACTATTTATTTATTGATTACAACTTAAGTCTGTTATGTTGAAAAACCCACCTAGAGTTCTTTCTTAGCACCTTGAGATTAAGCCTGTTATATTGAAAAAGCCCACCTAGACTGCTTCCATAGCAACTTGAGATGTTTGATCACCACCTTTCAGAGTGGTCTTCACATCCTTCTAGTCTGGCCTTTGCATTTCTCTGTTTTGTGCCTTGGGTGATGCCGACATGCATGTCTTGATTCCAGTCGCTGCTTCTCAATTAGCTCCTTTCTTTTTTTTCTGAAATTTATTTATGGTGTAATAATCTTTTAGCTGTCTTATGACATTATTGGTAATCCCTTATCTGATTGCCATAACAGGTTGCTCGAGCAGAGGCTGAACATGCCATTCAACTTAGGCAGCGATTTGATGGTGCCGTTATCATAAATGGCACAGGATCTAGTTCTAGTCTGCTAATGATTACCCCAACAGAACAAACAGCTGCTATGATACAGGGTTCTGGAGTAAGGCTGATGTCTCCCCAGTTACAGTCACTGAATCCAGCAACCTCACTTGCCCCTACAGTCAGTGCAGTGGGAGATGAGCCCAAGAGAACGGCAGCAGCAATGGCAGATAAGCTGGCATCTTTGTCAGCACCTGTGCAGGTTCTGAGCTCCATTTTATCATCTTTTGTTGCTGAACATGGCGCTTCACTATCTTCCATGAATAGTGGATCGCCTTCTGGAGAACTCTCTGGTGGACCGCTGGGCTTCCAGATTGAAAAGAGGCCTAGGCTTGAGAAAACTGCACAGGGCAGTGACATGGGTGCTCCTCCCTTTTCTGTGCAAGTGCCACAGATGCAACAACAGATTGGAGCAGTGACCACGCAACTACCAGCGCAGATCAACCAAGCACCAGGTTCATTTGCACCACCTCCACCGCCATTTTTGCCACCGCTTCTGCAACAATTTGGTCAAAGTACTGGAGGAATGATGGGAATGGGACCTTTCGGGATGATGGTCGGCTCTATGCCACCTCCGCCTCCAATGTCCAACATTATGCCGGCAGGTTTTCCAGGACCAAGTGGTCCACCACCTCCACCTCCGCTTCCACCGGCTCAGAACCAACCCCAGCAGCAGCAGCAGTCTCCCCAGGCACCACAGCAATCACCCACATCAGCAGGATTCTTCCAGTCATCAGCAGGCATGGGGTTCTTCCCACCAGTGCAGGTGCAGCAGTCTCCGTCTGCCCAACGACAATGACTCAATGGTGGCATGGCATTCATCGGGCTATAAAGGCAGCACCTTGTGCTAACTTTTGTACATTAAACAATAATCACCTAGTATCGAACTTATACGTGACTGGCCCTGCAAGAGAGGCAGGACCGTTGTCACGGTTAGAAAAATTGTAGAATAGGCATGAGGCTTTTGTGATGACTCCTTGGTTTGGTCTGAGCTGTTTAACTCTTCCTGGTTCTGTGTAGTAGTTAGACTTTGTCTTCCCCCATTTGCATTGATCCCCTGAGGCAAAAAGAAAGTGGCACTGGAATTGTTACTTAAGAGTTGCCCTCTGACATAACGGTTTTAGGGCTGGGCTGATGCAGCTTTAGAACTTACTGGTCATAGTGTCATAGATATGATGTGAACTGCAAATACTTCTGTTATTGTTTAAATTTATTTATTTGTATTTATTATTATTATTTTAGTATAGCTTCCCTTTTGGGTGCAAATTGCTGCTTTCCTTTGACTTGGCAGTTATTAGACAAGGGCCAGTTTGGATCAAGTGCTGTGATTCAGAAATCAACGGATTTGAGTTGTGTGAATAAAACCGTGCGTGCATGGTCTGCTGAGGTAAAAGATTCCTTTGATGTAAGTTATGCATTGTGAAATGGGACAGCAGTATTTGGTCCAATATGAGAAGATTGTGTAGATGAAGCCTTGTCACAGCTGAGGATATGGCAGCAAGCAAGGAACTGGCAGCAGTGGAGTAGGTAGAAATTGACACATCTCCCCCCCCCCCAAATTCAATCTTCCGGTGGAGTTATCGCACATCATTTATGTGATGTTTTTATTTAAAATAATGGTAACACATGTTCAACTTCATATTCTTGATGCTTCTGCGGTTCTGCAGGTAAACATTCACTGCATTTTTATTATAGTAGCACACATTTATGTATGGGCTCTTGGCAGTGTAAGGGTCATGACTTTTGCCACATTATTATTACATATAAGTATGTACATAGAACAACACCGACAATAACGACGTCATCCAAATATTTACAACTCACAATCTTTCAACACGAACAAAACAACATATTTAAGAGAGTGCGCGGGAACACACAATACCCCATACACAGTGGCCATATACAAGCATGTAGCTCATAGGAACGATGGCATGTTAATCTATATATACTTGCATGGCTGCGGTGGGTGCCAATTTTACCTTACCATGACTCATGCGAATATCATCCACCATTCAGATCCTTGTTTTTTGAGAACGTTTCTTGTCATTACCCAGGTCAATATTATGATAACAACCTGTGAATGGGGAGTGAATTTCCAACTCTTTGAGCTCAGGAACCATGCTCACCTCAACTTCAACAATCTCCAGCACTTCCACGTCAATCATCTTGATCTTTTTGAGGCGTGGAAATTTGGATGAAGCAAATACAAGTTTCTTGTCCTTGTACGAGCCAGGGTACAATGCAAGGGTGGCAAGAAATGGCAGCTCAGACAGCTTGCTAATGAATTCCTGAGTCACATATGTTTTCTCCAGAGAAAGCATGATGAGATTAGGGAGACAAAAGGATTCACTACCATCTAGATCAGATGAATGTACCAGATCCCCACTTAGGAACATAAATTTGACACGTCAGAGGGAAGCGGTGGTGAAGACATTTGAAGGAATAATTTTACCTTCTAAGATCAGGGTCCTAAGGCTCTCAAGTTTCTCTAGAGCACCAGAAAGAGCTTTCACATTGACATGTGAGATATGCTAGATTGACAAGAACTCAAGATGGATCATCTCTCCTAGTGTCCTTTCCAAAGTCGGTTCCTCCCAAACTTCTTCAAGATCTATGGAGTCAAGTATGCTGGTGCTTCAAGTTGCCAATTTGCTTGGGCGAGATGAGGACAAAACCAAGGACATGTCTCAGGGTCTTAATCATCCAAAAGGACCTTGGGAGCTCTCGGACATTAGTTTCCCTCACATCCAATGTTTGGAGGCTAGTGAGTCTTCGATGGACCGTGGGATATGTTTGATGAACATGATGTGATGCCAAGGTACTGCAAGTGCACAACATTGCCAATTGCACTTGTCAAAGTCTCACCAATCTCAATGCCTTGTAGATTGATGACACGGAGAAACTCAGATCCATGAAACAGTTCCTTTATGTGAGATCGATGTCTTTCTTCATCTTAGATATTGCCCTTCGTTGAGATAAATGAAACATATATGCCCGGCTTCCTTTGGACCTGTGCCCCTGATCACCTTTATTAGGCTCTTGCTCATACTGAGAGAAGATGGATGGGCTAGGACAACATATTTGTCAGTGTAGTTCTGCAGAGAGAGGCGGCGAGCACTAGTTAATGTAGGGATATCATCATGGCTATGGACCTCCACGAAGCTTTGCTTCATGTGCTTCTATCTGCAAAAAGTCATGGACTTTGTTTTGGATTGTGACCGACATATCTCCGGCTGGAATCATCATCCATTTTCACTCGGTTGATAAGATTCCGATTAATCAACTCGAGATAGGTAGATATGGCCAATCTTCTCCATTGTCTTCCGCCCTTTGAACTTAGAAATCCTCTCGCAACCCACATAAATACCAAGCTGCGTGCCTCAATTGTAGTGTTGGTTGGCAACACAACAAAGTAGAGGAAGCAACATTTTAGCTCATGTGGAAGATCATCAAAGCAAACTGACAAAGATGCTTTCAAGATTCATTGATGGCTTGGACTTAAGGTAGTGAAAACCTTCACCCACTCACTTGGGAACACCTTGGTTTGCACAAGACACGATAAAAGAACAACCGCCAAAGGTAACCCTTGGGTGATTTTGAAAATACTCTTTTGGTACTTCTTAAGGTTTTTATCTTGCAGTTCCTTAGGTAGCCTCTACGTGAAACAATGACATAGCAGCATCTTACGTAAGTTTTTTTAAGCGAATGGTGATATGATGGTAGCTGCTAGGTGGCTCTTCTAGTTTGCCTTGTGTGATATGCACTACTCTACTACCCCTAGTGTCAACTGGGATGCTAGTCAAAAAGTGATTCCATTCAGAACCACTGACTTCACCATCTATCACTGAGCGTAGTACTTCTTGTTTTTCAATTTATTTTGCAGCATCTCTGTGCCATTTCTTTAGGGCAATTTTTGTCGTCTTACGTCGATTCTTTGAGTAATTTGTTGAAGGATGTTGGGAGTAGTCAAATAAGGTGCAAAACTTTCCATGGCTTGCTCTTCAAACACTTACTTCTTTTCCATTTTTTTTGTATATGTCTCTCACAAGAGTTGTCTTGCCAATACCACGTTCTCCGGACACAGTGATCATGACTGGATAGTGTTATTTGCCCTCTTGGTGTTCAGTTGGGTTATTAACAAGGGCATCCTCTAATTTGTTGTGCTCCTCCACATATATCACCTTGATCTGAATCATGGACATCATCCACGAGATTCAACCATTGTATAGTGGTTAGTACCAAGTATAAGTTTAGTACGAATAGTAAGTTGTGATAAAACATAGTGCCAACAATAATCTATCCATTTGCCCATCGATATTTTTTAAGAAAAATGAAAATGATTTTCCACTTCTTAGTCAATATATGCCTCGATCAGCCAAAGTTACTCTGTAAAGAAAAGCGAGAAGGGATACCACTTATAACACTACATGCAATGTACTGAGGCATGCATCTTAAGACTGCCGCCCCACACTACCTCTATAAATCGATTTACAGAGGTGGCATGGGTCCTTGGACCCATTGAATGGAAGTTAAGCACTACCTACAAATAAATGGAGGACTCTCGAATATCCTTTTTTAGTAGTGATGGGCTGCCTTTAAGAACCCATGTGTTGGCGCAAAAGTCGAGCACACATCAATGTATGGATATATCATAACCGAGAACTGGTGGCTCTTTCTGTAGAAACTGAATGCTCCTTTTTTTTTATGAAACTGGACTGTTCAGTTTTCACTTATAATCGTGAAAACCTGCGAACGATTACCCCGAAGGGGCTATGTTGTGGCTACCACACCAAGGGCTAGTCTAGGGTCATAGACTCATAGTACCACCTAGAACACCTCAAGGCGTCCTGGAGATAACTAGCATATATATGTCTTCATGTTCCAAAATTGAGAATGGGTTTAGTTGCTTAAATTCAAAAGGTTAGTCAAAGAATTTGGTTATCTACTTATTAGCTAAAAAATTATTAATAAAACAAGTTTGAGTCATTTTAGTTTATAATCATTTGTATCTATTTTTGTTAATTTTGTATTTCTTTCTGTTAAAATAAAAGCGCTCTCTTGTTTCGTAGTTGATTGGTTGAGTTCCAAATAAAACCTATGTTTATAGGAAATTCTCGAATATTGCTTACTTCATATAAAAGGAAATCCTAATGACTAGAATTCTCTAAGTTTTAGAATGTCTTGTTGAAGAGACTAAGTATTTTTTAATGGGAATTCAATTATGGAATAGCCTTCTAAACTTAATTAAATATTTGTTCTCTATAGGCCCCTCTTAGTCTTCTTTTCCAATCTTGGATTAATTAGGAATAAAGAAGGAGATATTCACGACTACTAGCAGCTTCATTATGCGCCAACTCATGATATTCATATCGATGTATTATGCACCTCTGCGTCTATTTTTTCTTAGCTAAATAGGTGGAAGATCCATCCAATGTAGTTATATCATGGACTCAAAAAATAGATCTGAATGTGACTGAAATGCACGATCTTCACATGTATCACTTTTCATGATACCTTAACCTAAAAGGTGGAATAGCGATTTTTGAACCATTTCCTATAAGAGAATGACTTCCATTAATTTGAGAAATGGATTTTATATCAATAAGAAGCATACCTTATCTGACTAGGAAATAAAATCGACCATATAACCCTACCCCAAAACTATATAAGGCACATAGGGTCCCTAGGTTAGGACTGAGCCAATAGAGGCCACAAAACATCCACATCTACGTACGAAAACAAGCAATATAAACCACCAAACACAAGACATAGGGTATTACCATTATGATGATCCGAACCTGTCTAAATTTGTGTCTTTTGTGTTACTATCTAGCTCTAGATCCAAAGCATATATAACCCACCTAATAATTATTGGGCATACCCTCATGTTCATTATTACTAGTAACTGCCAACTGTCATGGTAGAAAAAACAAGGTACATGTAGGTAGTTTCGCTATTAGTCATGTTATACAAAAGATATCCTTAGACAAGGAAACATTCCTAAATATTCTAAAATGTATGATCCAAACTATTTCACTTTGGACTCCATGTATAACATATATCCCCTTAACCCAACTATAAAAGCATTAGGTGGGGTGCATTACAGGGAGGTCAAAGTTAGATTGCAAAAAAGACTAGAAGCTAGCCGATAAGACACCATATCATATCCAAATCAAGAACCTTCTGACTACACATTTAGGACTTTACATGAGGTCATATGATTACATCTAAAACATACATGTTGCAATAATCTTCTTTTGATACAATGAAGAAAATACTAGATGTAGGGATATTAACACTTGGGAATCCTAAATCTATATAACTTATTGCGTTTTAATGTTTGCTACACTATTTTGGTGATAAGAACTCCCTACTTAATAAAAACAATTTGCATTGTAAACTTTTTAATCATTGACACTTTCTAAGACTAGCTTGAAATCTTATATTTGAAACCGAATAATCATATTTTTTAATTCTTGAAGTTTCAACATCAAAATGAACTAAAACAATCAGTCTAACATTTCTAAAACTTGAATCATGTTAGAGGTCTCAAAACTGAAAGCCCTAGTTTGGTTTTAGCTGATTGTTGAAACCTAAGTACTAACCTTTGTCATGAGTGTCATGTGAGCAAGGTTGGTACATACCAAGTGATGGAGCATGTGATGAAGTCCATGGAGATGGAGATGGACATGTGTTGAAGATGATCAAGCTCCAACTTGAAAAGAAGAAAGAGAAAAACAAAAACAAGGTTGATCAAGGCAAAGGTATCAAATATGTTTTTGTTTTGGCACTCAAGACACCATAGAGGGTGTGAGTGTATTTAGGATCGATAGCCGTACTATAAAGAGGAGAAATCTTTGGCTAAACGGTTTATCGAGTGCCACTAGGTGACATGATTCGTGCATATGTATTTAGGAACCTAGTGTGCTAACCTTGACCCTTGTAAAATGCCTTGAAAAATGCTAACACACGTGCACACAAGTTCTACACTTTGTGGTTAGCAAGTTGGAAGCAAGGATGAAGCGGTTGTGGACTTAGAAAAAGAGAGGAGAAGGTCTATGATTGGCCGCTGGCCGCGGGGTGACCGGACTCACCCCGGGCGCGTTTGGTCATTTATAGACGCAGCGCGCTATCTGGCCGAGACTGAGCAAAAGTGATCGGACGTTGGGGCTAGGTGCACCGGTGCGTCCAGTCAACCTTTGGCGGGCGCGCAGAGAAGAAGAGAGAGGATCGAACGTCGGGGCGCGTAAGGTCGCCTCTGACCTGACACGTCCGGTCATTAAAAACCACCTCTGGACCCTTACTGGAAATAACCGGACGCCACGTGTACGTGTGTCAGGTCGCATTAGCGGTGCGTCCGGTCATCTTTTGATTGCGCGAGCGATTGGGAGATGTCCGTTGAGATCGAGCGGCTCTGGTTCAAACGGGGACAGGTGGACGGTCGTAGGCGACCGGACGCTGGGGCGCGTCCTGTCAGCCCAAGAGTGCCCAACGGCTCTTTGAGTCTTGGGGCTCTATAAATAGAAAGGTACCGGCTTGGGGCTCACTCTCTTAGCACTTTGACATACTTGACATCCTTGTGAGCCTAAGCAAATACCTCCCACTCATCTCCATCATTGATTCATCATCATAATGAGATTAGGAGTGATTTCTAGTGCATTTGCTTGAGTGATTGCATCTAGTGGCACTTGGGGATCGTTGTGGCTGCGGATTTCTTGTTTCTCTTGGTGGTTGTTGCCACCTAGATGGCTTGAAGAAGCGGAGGAGCTTTGGCACGTGTTGGTGATTGTTCATGGCCGGCTCCGGTGATTGTGAGGGGTCTTGCACCTTCCTCGGCGAAGAGCCGCAAGGTAACTCTAGTAAATTGCTCGTGTCATTGTGTTACCTCACTTGTGGGTAGTTCTTGCAGCGCCTCTTGTGGTGGGCTAGGTGTGTGATACCTATTAGCCACCGAACCATCAAGTGTTGGTCGACACAACGGGGACTAGCGTGCCGGCAAGCACGTGAACCTTGGGAGAAAAATTGGTTGTCTCTTGTCCTTTGGTATTCTCCCGGTGATTGAATTGGTATTCATCTTGTGATTGGTTTATTTCTCGACGCGACGGTATAATCACCATACTCACTCTTTTACATTCCTTGCAAATTAGTTGTCAAGCTCTTTAGCGTAGACTTGTTGAGAGCTCTTAATGAGTAGTGACATAGTCATTGTTTGTGCCTAGTGATCATAACAACTAAAATTGTTGAATAGGTGGCTTGCAACCCTCGTAGAGCTAGAGCAAAATTGTATTTTGCCATTTAGTGTACTGATCTCTTGCTCTACTATATTTGTAGAAATTTTTATAGGCTATTCACCCCCTCTAGCCATTTAGGACCTTTCAAAAACTCTTATTAATATGTTCTAAAAGTATAGTTAAGTCTTTCCTTTATAAGAAAATTGTTGCTGCACCAAAGAACAATTATTTCCTCTTGCAGTTACAATGGTGACATTGCTTGTTACCCTCCTCGCCACACGGCATACCACAATCTCATACTCACGGATGCTACTATCACATGCCTACAAATAAACTCCTAAAACCATTCAATTTCATCCATAGTGGTTAAGTCACACCCTCACAACTCAACCACCACACAAGAATTAGGCTGTTACCACCTAAGGGCAAGTATATTGGTGATTAGTACACGTAAGCAGTCTTATATATATGTTGTCTCATCCAATGCTAGAGCTGAGCATTCGGTTTGGTCCGGTTTTGGTTCGGTTTTTCTCGGCTTTTTGAAGAAATTCGGTTCTTAGAAAATGGGAATCGGTTGGTTCTAAAAAAATTCTCGGAACCGACAATTTCAGTTTTTGGTTATTTCGGTTTGGTTCCGGTTCTAACCGAACTAACCAAACTTTTTTAGGAGAGGTTAAGATAACAATAAATACGCATGTCCTAAAGCAAATTTATGCAACACTATATCCATTTTAGATAATAATAATTTAAAATGGAACAATAGAAATATAATAACATAAATATATAGCAGTTCAAATATGAAACATCACACATAAACCAAACATAATCTTATAAAATGCAAGTAAATGAAGTATAATTCATGTAATTCAGTTCTTTCGGTAAATTGGTTATCCGAGAGTAGGAACCGATTTTTTTTGGTTTTTTAGGTTCCTCAATATCAGGAACTGAATTTTTCGGTTTCGGTTCTTTCGGTTTCGGATTCGGTTCTTTTGGTTTGGTTTTTTGGTTTTGGTTAATTATGCTCACGCCTATCCAATGCCACATGGGTTTTTGATGATGTGGATGAGAGACGGTGGGAGTGGGGGTGAGGGAAAGAGGCTATTGTTTGGAATTAACACAAGACAACCTAAAAGACTACACATTATATGAGTTGCCTGTCAAGTCATCTCAAGACTATGTGGCACAACATCACACTGACTATAAGATGATACCAATGTACTTAAGACAATATATTGGAGACATAACCCACCCGAAGAGTAAGATCCTCCATTTGTACTCACTGGGGCAGCTATATGTGTATCCTTAGATAGGAAGTTAAGCTCAATTTAATCAAATGAGATTTTTTTATCTATCTATCTATCCCATTGACTAGGACAGCATAATTAATGTGCCCTATCAATCAAGTAAGGCACAAAATTATTCTCGAATGCAAGTGAAAGCGGTATTCATCCATTTCATTCCTCATTTCTTTTTACTAAAAAAAAGCAAGAGGATGGAAGTTGGAAGGCAAATAATTCATCTCTTTTGGGTTATTTGTAGACAAGAAATCTGGTCTAGTGATCTTGTCACATAATTAGTAATTTCTTACTCCCTACCATAGGAATGACATAAGTGAAATCAGCTATAGAATATAGTTAAGTACAAAAGGTAATTCTGTCTACTTACAACTTTCTATGAGTGTAATTTATAGATGTTGAGGTAGAAGGTTTCCATGTCACATCTGTCTTCTTATTGGAATCCTCTATCTTGTATTTATCTTTGTTTTCAATGATGCCATCGAGCCTCATGTTGATGGCTCTATTTTTTCTAGATAGGCCGCGTCTCATCCGTACTTGAGTTGTGAATGTTTCAAAACATATCATAGTAGGACGAGCCCACCTTGGGTACCTTCAGAATGCGTATATGAGCATATTATAAATTAGAGAAGATTTTTGTGAACCTTTGTGGAGCTGGAGCAAATATAAAAGAAGCACCGTTCATAACAAAAAATGTAGAGATATTATAAGGAAAAAAACTAAGGGTATATTATTTCAGATTTGCTCCACATCAATTGTCTGACACTATTATAAAAAGCATTTTTAGGGGCGGCTGGTAACCCTTTGTAGGGGCGGTTTGGTCAGCTGCCCCTATCGAACCGTCTCTACAAATCATGTATTGTAGGGGCGGTTCCCAGGCCGTCCCTACAAATTGATTTGTAGGGACGACTGGTGATTGAGTCGTCCCTACAAATAGATTTGTAGGGGCGGTTCGTATTACCAGCCGCCCCTACAAATCGATTTGTAGGGGCGGCTCAATCACTAGCCGCCCCTACAAATCCATTTGTAGGGGCGGCTGTAGTGCCAGCCGCATCTATAATACCTGTTTATAGGGGCGGTTCAATCTAGAACCGCCCCTATAGTACGTTTTCTCGTAAAAAAATTCAAATTCGACCAGAACTATTTGTTTCCGCGTATTCCATCCAGCGTTCGCGTTGCCGAACGCCGCGCGACCAACGTTCCGAACCACGTTCGCGTTGCCGAACGCCCCGCGACCAACATTCCGAACGCGACTACAAGCACAATAGTATTATATAAAATACAATTACAAGTCCAATTCATAAGAATATATACAATCCATCATTAAATATACAAATTCCATACACATTGTTATCAACGTCCTAGAGCTAGCCTTTCAGTCTCACGAAGGTGTTGGTACTGAGGATTTCTACCTAAGTCAGACTCTCGATCATGGTAGGCGCCTTTGACGTGTACAATCTGGTCCAATATGAAGTTGCAAAGGTCGCCAACGAGCTCTAAGAGTTGGCCATCCTTGTATGGGTCTTTTTTCATTCCTTTCTCTTCTCTCCACTACAAGAGAACAAGTTTCGGTTTAGTATTACATACCATGTACGAAGTTTTTATACTACTGATGAAGAGGTTCAAACTTACCCTTAAGGGGTGTCTCCTGTAGGCACTGGTGTTACTCATCATAGAACATATATAGTGTCCACAATGTACACTCCCAGGCCTCTGCTTGGGGCACTGTGTGTTTTGCATATGAAAATGTTATGTAATGCTTTTGACAGCCATGTAACGGAGTACTGAAGAAGTAAGTTACACTCACCGCACATAGTATTTTTATAGCTAGCTTTTCCTTCCTTGCTGGATCATGCCTTCCGTGATGATGAGTGACATAGAACCTAAATGCCCTGTTCGAATTATTTTAGCAAATACAACTTGTTAGTATCCATAAGTGAACGTTACAAGTATGTATATAAACATATAAGCTAATGAAGATTGTCGATATGTATACATCTTGAGAATCGATATGAAGTCTTTGTATGTCACCGGGTCCTTATCTATTGAATCAAAGACCCATGCCATGCTCCTCCCGACATCGACGGCTATACAAATCCAGTGGTTGTTGCATGGATTTAATCATAGAACTAGATAAGCTCTTTTGCATCGAATAAAATATATCGAACAAAGCTTTAAGTATATAGTTGGATTTACTCGAAGTTGTATGGTAGCCATATAGTAGAGTGTTGTTGTAGATTTTTGAAAGCCAGAGCAATGTATGCCGCAACCTTAAGGGACTCTTCCTTTAGTTTCGTCGTACGGATGCGCTCTTTCTCCCGAAGAGTCTTTGCAACAGCTAGCTCTTTGGCATCCAGTGTCCATTGTTTAGGATAATTAAAATTTGTTTGGGCTATAGCTTGAGGGTCTACATACCCGGCTTTCAGACTTGGCATTTGTTTAACAATGTGCACTTGCATTCTACAAATCACGGCATGGGTTAGTTACAACAAAATTCAAAGATTACATTTATATCATATCGGGAGGACAAGGACTTACAAGTACCACGTGCAAATTAGATTCATCTCCATTTCTCCTAGGTGAAAGCATGTGTGCATGTCATTGAAGTCAAAGACAATTTTCTTGGTTGGGCTTCCAAATGTGCCGGTGGGGAAGCATGCTTGTACGAGATCTATGCTCGTTGGGAGAACACACAAGTACCAATCATGAAACCTTCTCATTCCAAGTGGTAGGCGCTGGATGTCCCGGTTTGGTATGAAGGGCTTGCCTCTTTCATATGTTTTCGGGCAATCCTTTGACCATTTGATGGCATCAACATTTGGATACTGCTTTGCAATTTGGTGGAGTTTGCTAGTTACGGCCTCCTCAGAACCCCGTGATGGGACTTTTTTAACTTGGTTCTCAGGCTTGAACTGGTCATGGGAATACCACTTGGACACCGATGAGACGTCTTTCACCAGAACAAACTAGCCTTATGTTGATTGGAATCTTCTTTCGAAGTTCCCATTCAGGCACATCCTCGTCTTCTTGTGCATCACCTTCTTCAGGAGGCAGTTGTTGTTCATGTATCGACTGTGCTTGTTGAGAAGACTGTGGCATCTCATCATGCACTTGCTTGGTACGAGCTAGAGAAGGTTGTGGCATCTCATCAGGCACATGCTCGCTAGGAGGCGGGGAAGAATGTGGCATCTCAGGTATGTGGTGGTCACGAGACGGTGAAAATATCTCCCCAACCTCAACAACTCGCTCTAAATTTGGGAGAGGGGGAGGCGGCGAAGAAGCAGTCAATATAATGTCCCGTTTGTGCCAGAGGATGAACTGCCCAATAACGTCTCCAAGTAACACCAGCCTCTCGGGAGTTGCGTAGTCTATCCTCCACTACATGAACTCGGGCTTCACGGTATGCACCTCGACCCTAGTGTAGTCCGGCGGTATCTTATTATTGTGGTGTAAGCCACCGGGAGGATGTGCCACACCCATTACCACCTCCATCACAGTGTTCTGCCGGCCACTGAGAAACACCAAGGTGCAACTAGTTGGTTCCCGTATGCGATCAACGGGGGTTGTGGCTGCAGTGGAATCTTGGCTGCTAGGAACTTTCGGAGGGCTGCCAACTAATGCCAGTTCTCCCAACGACGTCACTAATATCCATGGCTCCATAGATAGTCCTTGCTCCTCTAGCGCCTTCGCAACTAGAGCCTTCACTTAGAGCTCAAGACTAGTCTCCCAGTCTCGGCCATGTTTCTTGTACATGTGCCTGTCCTCTTCGAATCCTTGCTTCCAGGTCGTCCTTTTCCCTAGCCCCCTGGTGTGGCCTGTGTGCTCCTTGTTTCCCAAGCCAAGGCTAAGCTCGTCCCTCTCTCTAGAAGGATTGAATGAGCCCTTCTCCTTGTCTTCAGCATATTTTAGTATCCTTGATACCGCCTCTTGGGTCTCTGGCTTATCAAACTTAAGATTACTGCCGGATGATTCTGTACTCCTCACATATATCTAGTTCCTTGAGCGTACCTTCAAATTCGTCACATCGATATTCCCAGCAGCTGTGGCCTCTTCGTCCATCTTCCTAAACTGCTTTTCCTTGGCATAGTAGCCACCAGGGCCTAGATGGTGGTGGTGTTTGTTCCTCTTCGCCAGCTCGGTGTTACGGGCACTGAGCTCCAATGCCTTCGGTTTAGTCTTCTGAGCCACGAGCTCCTCTCATTGACTAGAAGTTATTTTGCCAAATTATTTGAAGGGAGTTAACCCCTTTTAAATATACTTCGTGTTGAGCTCTGACCTTCAACGTCAGAATGCCTCTCCCATCATCCCGAAAGCATTTTTTTACCAGTTCGTGCTTACCCTCCGGAAATCTAAAATTGACCCTCAGCTGCCTATCCCATAGTTCATTCTTTTTGTTCTCTGGTACCTCTTTCTAGTTAGGGATTGCTGGGTTCAATTTATCTCTTACTAGGGCCCCGATCGTATTACGAAATCGTCCTCTTAATTCCTTCGGCTCAAGGACATCCCCTGCTGGCCGAACCTCCGTTATCACATAGCATGCCTTATCTGGATATAGATTTCCTTTTCTATCCCCTCATTTCCTCTTAGGCTTGGTAGTCGTGGTTGTGTCTTCAGGTTGTGGAGCAGAGGCATCGTGATCCGTCTCTGTGGCTGTTGCCTCTGCTCTCCTTTCCTCTACTCTGTCTTGTCCAGCGAGATGTCGCGGACGTCGACATCGTCTTTTCCGAGTTTCAGGAGGGACCTATATATACGACAGGTCAAAGTGTTAGCAGAGGTAACACAACGAAAGCTTTAGCAAAATTTACAAACTAAGGCTTTTTCCCTACCTCCTCGTTCGGGTCAAAGTCCTTGTCCAAATCTTCCTCCGTTGGCCTCCTTCTGGCTTCACGTGGGAAATGATCCTCGGGACTTACATATCCTTCTTCTGAGTCATCATCATCATCATCCTCTTCTTCTTCTTCAAGACCTCTCCACGCTCTTCTTACGCTCCCCTTCCTCCTCGTCACACTACTCCTGAGTAAGCATCACTTCTAGATCCTTTTCTAACTCGTTATCGAACTGGTCCTGAGTTAGCTGGTCCTGTAGTGCTTGCTCCTCATAGGTTGTTTGCTCATCATGCTCGGGGCATCGGGCTGCACTGTCTGGTGTCCATGATATTATTTCGCGCTTTGTTCTAATAGATGTAAAAAAGTGTGCTTTAGATACGCAAGAAGGTATAAGAAATTAAAAAAGGCTATAAACCAAAATAGTCCTATAAAATAACAATATATCAAAAAAAGAGTAGTAGAAGTGGTAGAGGCCTCAGAAACATGTCAATCATCATCTGATCTTGAACTTAGAGCATCAAGGCATCATAACAGAGAAGAGAGGAGAAGGTAATGTAGGGGCGGCTGCTAATGATGCTAAGTTCCTCACAAGTTCTTGATCATCAGCTCATATTCCATATAATGTATGGACTTGGACAATTTCATCATCGGCAAAACAAAGGAGAGGAGAGGAGAGGAGAGGGGAGATTTGGCAAAAAAATCAACAGCTGCTTAGCAAACATAGTGCAACAGCTGATGGCAAAAGACAGGACAACAAGTCCTGGGCGAGTCCTAGGAGGTTTGGCAAAAAAAGCAACAGCAGCCAACAGTTAGTAGCTAGAAGTGGTGGTAGTAGTAGTAGTAGTAGTAGCAGCAGCAGCAGCAGCAGCCACTTAGGAGTAGCGAGTAGTAAGAGTAGTAGGAGTAGTAAGAGGAGGAGTAGTAGGAGTAGTAAGAGGAGTAGTAGTAGTAGTAGGAGTAGTAGTAGTAGTGGTAGGAGTAGTAGTAGTAGCGGTGAGTGACAACCACTACACACCAGTAGTATATAAGCAAAAAAAACAGAGAAGGAGTGGTAGTAGTAGAGTAAGAGCAGCAGCCACTTAGGAGTAGTGAGTAGTAAGAGGAGTAGTAAGAGTAGTAAGAGGAGGAGTAGTAAGAGTAGTAGTAGTAGTAGTAGTAGTAGTAGTAGTAGTAGTAGTAGTAGTAGTAGTAATAGTAGTAGTAGTAGTAGTAGTAGCAGTAGTAGTAGTAGCAGCAGCAGTAGTAGTAGTAGTAGTAGTAGTAGTAGTAGTAGGAGTAGTAGTGGTGGGAGGAGGAGGAGTAGTAGTAGTAGTAGCAGCTACTACACACACAACCAAGATATAAGCAAAAAAACAGAGAAAGAGTGGTAGTAGTAGAGTAAGAGCAAGTGACCACTTAGGAGTAGCAAGTAGTAGTAGTAAGTACAAAGTAGTAGAGTAGAGTAAGTGTAGCAGTAGAGTGGTAGTAGTAGAGTAAGAGCAGCAGCCACTTAGGAGTAGCAAGTAGTAAGAGGAGTAGTAGTAGTAAGAGGAGGAGGAGGAGGAGTAGTAGATTTGGCAAAAAAAAGCAACAGCTGCTTAACAAACATAGAGAAGAAAAGGTGTAAAAACAAGCAGCTGCTGCTTCCCAAACATAGAGGATAAGAAAGGTGGCAAAAATAGAGGAGAGGGGAGATTTGGCAAAAAATAGCAACTGCTGCTTCCCAAAAAAAGCAACAACTGCCATAGTAGTAGGGAACCTGTTATCTAAAAATAGAGGTCTGCACATTATTTAAATCAGAATAGGAGCAACTGCTGCTGCCAAACAAAAGAGAAGAGGGGTGAGTAGAAGAGAGAAGAGATATCTGCATATCATTTAACTCAGCAAAGGAGCAGCAGCTGCTGCCAAAAAAAGTAGCAGCGCAGCTATTGCCATATAGGAGAGTAGTAGAAGTAGCAGCTGTTGCAAATGACAGGAAATGAGTTCAAGCACTTAAGCAGTAGAAAAACAGCAAGACATGATAACTTAACTGAAAAAGTGACTGATAACTCAACCTAAATCGAGTAGAAAAGCAGTAGAAGAGGGACAAAGTGCATAAGCAGTAGAAGAGGGACAAAGTGCATAAGGAGTTGGCTTTTGCTTGTGCTTCCAGTTCTTGATTTTGACATGCTAGGTGTGGACGACAATCACCTAAATCGAAACTGTCAACTAGTGCAATAGCTTGTAAGCTATCAATTTCATGTATTGGTTAATTATTAGGTACAATAATTCTAATACATGATTGTTGAACAGAATGTGCAACACCCAAATCATCTCAGATAGGGTATTTCTAGATTTTAAGAAGCTTTGATAGATTAGCACAACTGTTATGCAATTATGTAGCCAGCCTTTCAGTGGCAATATTTTTTATTAAAATAGTGGAGCGAGGGCAATAAGTCTTTCAGTGGCAATAGATATTTAGTTCTAATTTTGGATCTCTTGATGCTCTAGCCCAGAGATACGCTCTTTACCAGACTTTGGCTATAATCATGGAAGGCAGACAAATTAAGGATAAACGTGCCATATATTCTCAAGTGATTTTGTAGAGACTGCAAATGATTACTTCATATGTCTACTTTCTCCAATATAAAGCTAACATGTTTCATTTTTCTTAATGCCATTAGAAATTTGTGTTCTTTTTTCCATTCACATTCTATTTTTCTACAGCACATTGTTTGATGTCAAAGTTAATTTATTTTATAGTGTTGCATTGCATGACAACAGTTTCTTGTTAGAACTATATTTTTCAATGCAGGAGGCAGATCATATCATACAAATGTGAGGACAAAATCTTTTGGGTACGAGCTCTATATGTATAAATGTGATGCACATCTTGTTTAAATGTTACGATAACACTATTCTACCCCTTGGTGCTAACATTTGTTCCTTGTCACGCTTTTAGCTTTGCTTCTGTAAAGCTGTGTGTGGTGTAATGCTATGTATAGTGAAACCTCGAAGCAAATATAGTAATGAAGAAAAGGTCTACAGGATTGTTGGTTATTTTCTAGTTGACATTTTTTGTTGTAACTATCCATAATCCATCTTTATAGACATAGCTTTAAGCATGCCTCGTAACATGGTTTTGAACCCAAGGTGGATTATTTAACAAGTTGAGATATCAAGAATTAAGTAAGCAAAGGCTTGACCGAGCTATTCTCGTCCTTGTACAAAGTTTCAGAAGGTCATATGTAGGAGACCAAGTCATGCATTCTTCAAAGGTTAATAAACAATTATTCTTTTATTTTCTCTTTTGATGGGCTTCTTTTGGTTTATGCCGGAACCGAGCCACGCAAAAATTCTTCTGCGTGGTTCTGAGTGAGGATGCATTCTTCAAAGTGCTATCTTTGAGGTGACTATTCATTTTCTTGATTTTGGCTTAAGCTTTACCTTTGAGCTTTCTTGACCTTTCTTTGTGGTTTCTGAGTGAGGATGTTATTGATCATACTCTGTCCCTGTTCCTTGATCTGGCAACTGGGTAAAGTTGTGACTATTTTTTTTCAGTTTTCTTTTTCTCATTTATTGCGTGATGACAGTTCATTTTTTCTTGCCAAGTCAACTATATGACTGGAAAACTGAACTTGGGCTGGTTTCAATAGAATGAATTGCATGATTGGAATAGAATTGTTATGTGCGTGCTACAAACTGCTGCAAATTGCTACCTTGGTTAAGGAGAAGGGCTAAAAATCAGTGCATAGTGCTGACTATAAATCATTTATTTGAACCTCAACTGATTCAAGTCAACTCAGTTTTCAATTTACATCTTAAATCATATATGCAGTGTCTACTTTTTTTTCTCAACTGATTCAAGTCAACTAAGTTTTGCTCACTAGCCATTCATCCTACTAGAGACGTTCTTGTATGCACGCAATAGAGAAGAGGGAGAGAAAGGGTGAGGAAAATGAGCACCTGGCGGGAGTCACACGTCAGATTGGGCAGATATGATCTGGGCGGGGAGTTCATCACCGGTGGGCTCAGCTCCTCTAGCATATCGAGATGTGGCGGGGACTAGTGGAGGCTGGAGACGAGGGTGGTGTGACGCGACCTGACAGTTGAAGACGGCCGTCAACCATCGTGCTGTAAACAGCCTGAGCAGGTCTTGGGGCAGGCGACCTGCTGGGAAACTCCCCCACGGCTGTGTCTGGGGGCGGTGGTTGGCCGGGCCAACCATCGGGCAGGGGCGGTGTCAAGGGCGGGCAGCAAGGCGGTGGGGGGCGGTGTGGTGGGGCGAGCGGGCGTCGGCCGCAGTGGGGGGCTGTGGAGGTGGCGCAGCGTGGAATGGAATGGAGCGAAGAGGGAAAGAGAAGCGACTGTATTGGGTCTTCCTACACTTAGTGCGTGGAGGCCGCCTGGCCGGTGGAAACCCTAGGGAGCACGCCGTCGGCCCGGTCGGAAACCCTAGGCGGGGAGGAGCAAAGCCTTGGTCTTTGGGAGGGGTGCAGGTGGGAGGGGCAAGGGTGCAAAGATGGGGCGCGGGCCGGCGTCGGCCGGGCAGCCTGACGGCATCAGAGGAGAAGAGAGCGCCCAACAGCAGACAACACACGTGCGCCCTTGGATTTATAGTCAGGATGATTTGTAGGAGCGGTTCCTGATCCAGCCGCCCTGATCCAACCGTCCCTACAAATAGTTTCTATTTTTTAAATTATAAATTCTATATTTTTTATATCATAAAAACACAAAGTAATATAAAAAAAATTGTGTATATGTATAAATATAATATTTTGTATTATTCTATATATGAAGAAATATATATATAAACAATTGTAGTCAAAACAATATAGAAAACAAAAAAAAATTAAAAATTTGAATTTTAAAACTTCGACTACAATTTTATGACATTAAATGAAATAAAATGAAAATGTTGTAAACATAAAAGTTGTATAACTCATCGACATGTACAACTTTTATTTTGGTCATCTTGTCATGTGATTTTGTTTGAACGATTCAAATTTTGAAATTCAAACAATTTCAACTTGAAACAATATTTTGAAAGAGTAAATGATTTCAGATGAAAAACTCATGAATACCAAAGTTGTAGAACTCATCAATATGTACAACTTTTATTTTGATCATATTTTCATTTGACCAAATTTGAACAGTTAAAATTTTGAATTTCACTAAATGGAAACTTTAAACAAGATTTTCAAACCTTAAATGATTTCAACAATAAAAGTCGTGAACATAAAAGTTGTTGAACTCCTCACTGTCTACAACTTTTATTTTGGTCACTTCTTCATGTGACAAAGTATTAGGAAACATTGTTCATAAATTCACGTATAACTCATAGTTTCATAAACTATACGAGAAACATGTTGATTTGTGAACAATGTTTACTATCACTTTGTCAGATAAAGAAATAATCAAAATAAAAGTTGTAGATCTTGATGAGTTATACAACTTTGGTATTCATCACTTTTTCAGCTGAAATCATTTAATGGTTGAAAATCTCGTTCGAACTTGTCATTTTTTTAACTTTGAAAATTTGAAGTGCTCAAACTTTGTCAAATCAAAAGAATGACCAAATCAACACACTAACTTGATAGGGCAAGATTTTAGAAAATTTTAGGAAAAAATCATCACATTTGGAGGTAGTATGAGGGAGAAAGACTAGTTACAAATTTTACCCAGAGATTAAAAAGAAAAATCATAACTGTTCATGATAATCAATGATGGATAAGTGTGATTTCTCTTTTTAATCTGGACGTCGGAGGAGAAGAGAGCGCCTAACAGCAGATAACACCCGTGCGCCCTTGGATTTATAGTCGGGATGATTTGTAGGGGCGGTTCCTGATCCAGCCGCCCCTAAAAGTACATTTGTAGGGACGGTTTCTCATCCAACCGCCCCTACAAATAGTTTCTATTTTTTAAATTATAAATTCTATATTTTTTATATCATAAAAACACAAAGTAATATAAAAAATTGTGTATATGCACAAATATAATATTTTATATTATTCTATATATGAAGAAATATATATATATAAACAATTGTAGTCAAAACAATATAGAAAAAAAACAAAAATTTAAAATTTGAATTTTCAAACTTCGACTACAATTTTATGACATTAAATGAAATAAAATAAAAATGTTGTAAATATAAAAGTTGTATAACTCATCGACATGTACAACTTTTATTTTGGTCATCTTGTCATGTGACTTTGTTTGAACAATTCAAATTTTGAAATTCAAATAATTTCAAATTGAAACAATATTTTAAATGAGTAAATGATTTTAGATGAAAAACTTATGAATACCAAAGTTGTAGAACTCATCAATATGTATAACTTTTATTTTGATCATATTTTCATTTGACCAAATTTAAATAGTTGAAATTTTGAATTTCACTAAATGACAACTTCAAAAAAGATTTTGTAACCTTAAATGATTTCAACAATAAAAGTCATGAACATAAAAGTTATTGAACTCCTCACTGTCTACAACTTTTATTTTGGTCACTTCTTCATATGACAAAGTATTAGAAACATTGTTCATAAATTCACATGTGACTCATAGTTTCATAAATTATACGAGAAACATGTTGATTTGTGAACAATGTTTACTATCACTTTGTCAAATAAAGAAATAATCAAAATAAAAGTTGTAGATCTTGATGAGTTATACAACTTTGGTATTCATCACTTTTTCAGCTGAAATCATTTAATGGTTGAAAATATTGTTCGAACTTGTCATTTTTTTAACTTTGAAAATTTGAAGTGCTCAAACTTTGTCAAATCAAAAGAATGACCAAATCAACACACTAACTTGATAGGGCAAGATTTTAGAAAATTTTAGGAAAAAAATCATCACATTTGGAGGTAGTATGAGGGAGAAAGACTAGTTACAAATTTTACCCAGAGATTAAAAAGAAAAATCACAACTGTTCATGATGATCAATGATGAACAAGTGTGATTTCTCTTTTTAATCTGTGGCTGAAACTTGTAACTAGTTTTTCTCCCTCATACTAACTCCAAATGTGATGGTTTTTTTCCTAAAATTTTCTAAAATCATGCTCTATCAATTTAGTCTAGTCATCTATCTTTGTCACTAATTTTGAACAATTCAAATTTTGAATTTCAGAAAATGACAGCTTCAAACCTAATTTTCAAACACTAAATGATTTCAGTTGTAAAGGTGATGAATATAAGAGTTGTATAACTCATTAAGATCTCCTACTTTTATTTTGGTCATTTCTTCATTTCATAAGGTGTTAAGTGATTTCATAAAGTTTTAGTAGTAATAGAGTGGATGTTCAAATAGAGTCATTTGGATGTTGCAAAGGGTAGTCTCACACACATGCATAAAATGTAGTCTCACACACATATAAAAATATGTAGTCTTACACACGTACATAAATATATAGTCTCACACGCATGCATAAATGAAGTCTTACAAACACACACTTACACAAACACTCCACGTTCAACAACTAGCTAGCCCGCTGTAACGACTTTTCCCTTGACACCTTTTCGTTCCCATGGCATTATGTCTTTGGGGAGGTTCTTTTCCACAACACTGATCTTCTTAGGAAAGTCTGTGAATAGCGGCATCTCATCGTAGTTATTGTAAGCTTCAACATCGTCCACGCCATCAACTCCAATAATGTGTTGTTTCCCAGAGGCAATCACGTGCTTTGTCTTCTTCGGGGGGAGGTTAATTTGTGGGTCAGACATATAGAAAACTTGTGCGACACGTGAAGCGAGCACCCAAGGGTCATCTTGGTAGCCTAGATTCTCAAGGTCCAGGACTCTCAATCCGATCTCGTTCAGTTGGTGTTGCTTGATCCAGCGGCATCGAAACAGGGCCACCATTATATCCCTTCCATAGTCAAGTTCCCATATCTCTTCAATGATGTCAAAGTATTGGATCTTTCGCCCTAATCCATCAAGAGCCTCTATTTGAACGCCGCTGTTTTGGTTCACATATTTACTATCCTTTGCGTGGGTATAGTACGTATACCCATTGATGTCATAAGCATTCCAAGATGTCACTTGTCTCGATGGCCCCTCCGCCAACCTACTGATGGTAATAGAGTCTATGGTTTCTCCAGGTGGTATGTTTTGGTCCTTCAACCATGTAGTTAGTCATTGCTTATGTTGTTTCATGACCCAATCATTCGAACGACCATTTCTCTCTGCCATAATGATAGCCAAGTGTTCATCAATATACGGTTGCATCAGTTGTGTACTTTGCAAGACACTGTAATGCGCCCGACTCACTTCTTTGTAATCATGGTCGATGAACACTTTTCTACCACTCGTGCCCTTCCCAGCCAGCCTACCTTTGTGACGAGAATCGGGTTTACCAATCCCTTTCTGTACTTTTAGGTACTCTTGACAGCACTCAACGACTTCTTCAGTACTGTAACCCTTCTATCATGGAGCCCTCTGGGTATGCTCGATTATGCACGTATCGACTTAGAACCGACATGAACCGCTCGCAGGACCATATTTCATGCAGGTAGCAAGGGCCAAGCGCCTGTATTTGATGAACCATGTGAATCATGAGATGTGGCATTATATCAAAAAAAGAAGGAGGTAAACACATCTCCAGTTGGTTTTGTGTCTCCACCACAAATTCATGTAGGTCACTCAGCTCTTCCTTGCCAATCGTCTTCTGTGAGATCTTCAAAAAGAAGTAGCATATGCGGGTGATGGCCATTTTTAAGAACTCTGGCTTTATTGCCCTGATTGCAATAGGTAGAAACACTGTCAGCATCACATGGCAATCATGAGACTTGCAGTGTGTTATTGACAAGTTCTTCATCGGCACTAGCTTCTTCACATTTGCTAAAAACCTAGTCGGGACTTTGATCCCCCTAAGGAAAGTGCATATAGCTCTCTTCTCGTCTGGTGTTAGGTTGAAGCACGCCGCGGGCAGAGTGTATTTTCCATTAGCCTCAGGTACCGGGTGAAGCTGTGGCATCACATTTAGCTGCACCATGTCTTTCCATGCTTTCAGATCATCCTTTGACTTGCCTATGTCCATCAAGGTAGCAATGAGATTCTCAAAGATATTCTTCTGCACATGCATAGCATCAATGGCATGGGGGACCTCCAAGTCTGGCCAATAAGGCAGATACTAAAAGAAGATCGATTGTTTCTTGAAAGATACGCCTTTGACAGGAGGTGTGCTTCTATCTCTGTTCGTCTCATCCGTATTCTTCTTTCCATAGACGACGCGTATGTTTTTCACCATTATGTACACGTGTTCTCCGTTATGATGTCTCTCCAGAGGGGGTTCAATCTCCGGGGCGTTGTCACAAAATCTAAAGAACAATTTGCTGCAGTACTTGTGACTTGTCTTTAAGAAGCGTCGGTTCCTTAGGTAAACTATCTTCTTGGATGCATCCAGGTACACCCATGTAGTACCATCCAATCAAACCAAGCATCCCATCTTCCCTTTGATCTGTCCAGACAAAGCAAACAGCGCGGGGTAATCATTGGTAGTAACAAATATTATTGCTCTACATATGAAGTCCTCCTTTCGATATCATGAGTGCGACTTCTTTAGGGTTTAGGAAAATATGTCTCAAGCGGTCGGTCACTGGCAGGTACCACATTACCAGGGCAGGAATTCTTCTCTGCTTTGCATCATTGCCTAATGGAGTGTCCTCTGGGGGCTAAGATTCTTGTACCACCTTTTTTGTAGCCTTCTTATTCCTCTTTTTCCCCGTGGAGGGTTCATCCCCACCGTAAAGGTCATTGTTCTTGTACCGGCTGGCCCCACACCGGGGACATTTATCCAGTGACTTGAACGTTTCGCCACGAAAAAGTATACAGTGGTTGGGGCATGCATGGATTTTTTCAACCCCCATTATCAATAGACTTATGAGCTTCTTCGCTTGGTATGTGTTGGCGGGAACTGAGTTTGGTTGTGGCAGCACCCATGACAGGAGATGCAATAGATCATTGAAACTATAGTCTGACCAGCCATACTTAGCCTTCAGGATGAGCAGCTCAAGCATAAAACGTAGCAATGTCCAGTGTGTCAGACAACCCTTTTCAACACCATACACAGTCTTTTTCGATGTTTTTATCACCCTTTCCAAATTTTCTAGACCTTTCGGGCTATTTAGTATAATCTCTGGTCCAAGGGCTCGAATCATGTCCTCCAACTCATCTTCATCCCCGACACGTGCTCCACCATCATTATTGGCACCACCTTCGTCGTTACCATCCCAACCACCAGCATCACCACCTTGTCCATTACCAAACTCGAAATCCATTCGTGCATCAAGCTCTGCTGAATATTGGGACAGGGATTCTATGGTTTCGTCGTCGTATTCCTCCTCATCCTCGTCGTTAACAATAACCGTTTCACCATGATGAATCCACACTGTGTAGTCCTCAACAAATCCTCGCATAATCAAATGTGATATGATGATAGTCACATCTGTCCATGCCATACGGTTCTTGTAATCTTTACAGGGGCAAATAATTGTATCCTTATTCTCTTTAAATGTCGTTGCATGCTTCTTTGCGGCTTCAATAAGTTTATCCACCTCTTCACGGAAACCTGCCTTGAACCTTAACGAACCATACATCCAAGAGTTCCTGTACTCCATCTTTTACAACAACAACAAAACAAACATTAAAGGACTACTTATTCAGATATATATAAAAATGAATCAAATTAATGATTACTTGAGAATAATTGTATATACTTCAGATATATATGAATATAAATCTAATATTATTACATGAAGCATACAAACACACCATGGTAGAGAAAAATTAATTAATGGCCCATTTATCCATAAATAATTAAAATACATATTTATTGATTACAATAAACAATTTCAAAGACAACAATTAGCAACAATTATACTTTACCCAATATCTTTCATACAAACCCTAGTCCAATTTCATCAAACATAAATTTACAAAAATGAAATTAATAAAAAAACCAAACCCTAGATCTAGATCCACATGCACATGAAACATCCATAAAACTAACTAATTGTTTACTAAAATCAAGAAACATGGACCAAATAAGGGTATGGTCTTGTTCTCCTCCCCAATTTACCCTAGTACATTTAAAACTTGGGTCTAATTTGCTTCATAAGTAGCTCAAGCACCATAGAAGAGAGAGAAAAACAAAACTCTAATTACTCACTAACCAATCATTAAAACTTAAAAAAAGTGTGGCATAGCATTTTATTACCTTCTACAACCTCCCCACCAAAGGGTTTGAGACCAAAACCTTTTCCCTTAGTAGAGCAATTGTTGGGAGGTGCTCAAGGCCTCCACACCTTTCTTTCACGGGTTGGAGTGAGTGACCCGAGAAGGAAGAATATGCTGCTGTTGTTATATATGTGGGGCATTTATAGGGGCGGCTGGTGATTGAGCCGCCCCTACAAATCAGAGCCATTTATACGGGGCCATTTGTAGGGGCGGCTCAATCACCAGCCGCCCCTACAAATAGCAACTCTAGGGGCGGCTGGTGATTGAGCCACCCCTACAAATCAGACCTCATTTGTAGGGGCGGCTCGTAACACCAGCCGCCCCTGCTGTTGCATTTGTACAGGCGGCTGATGTTTGGGCACCCGAGCATGCCACTGTAGGGGCGGCTCCATCACCAGCCGCCCTACAAAAAATTCGAACCGTTGCTAAAAATCATTTTTTACGTAGTGCGATCTGTTGCAACCATTCGGCCATCAATTTTGTGGATTGTAGGATCATGAACAGACTACTCTATATGATTGTCTAGTGTAATTATTAGATATGCATAGACCTTTCATGTTGTACACATATCTGTAATTTTATACTCCAAGCCACATTGCTTTATTATATATCTTGGCATAGTGTATATCTAAGTGCATAGAAAAAACTATGTACCTAGAAAAGTTTAAACATCTTGTATTTATATTTGGAATGGAGGAAATATTTATCGATCTTGATGGAGTCTAACATGTTAGGATCGATGTGTACCTTTCTGTGTAACCCGTAGATCCGGGTAGACTTCTTAGGGTTCCTCTGCTCGCCTTTGCATGGCAGCCTCCTGGAAGCCAGTGCTCGGCACGGTGGTGAGGAGGCGAGGTAGCGATGCCGTGGAGATCTAGAGGGGACGGTGGTGGCCCTGCAGGCGACGGCGGTGGTGGCGGGGCACATCCCGTCGCTGGCAGCACAGCCTTTAGATCGGATTAGGGTTATCTTTAGGTGGGTGTGGCGGCTCCGTTCAACCTCGTAGTCTGAGCCCTCACCCCCACCTTCCTTTTATGTGTGCTGTGCGACAGGGGCCCACCAACCGGATTAGGGTTGGGCTCCCCCGATCAGGGAGCAGAGATAAGGGCCCAATAGGCCGTTGGGCCTATTGGTGGAGATCAACTAACATTCTCCCCCTTGATCTCATTCCATCTTTCACTTTCATATCGTTTACTTTTGTTCATTCCATTACAGATTAGCTCATAGAGCATGTCTCATCGTCACGGTCCATTGCCGATAGACTTAACAGCTACAACTCACTACTCTATTTTGAAATAGATACTTATCTTTGGGCCTTCTTTTGTCCAGGAATATTTTAGGCTTTCCCTTAAACCCAAGCTAGCTACATGTTCTCTGAACACCATGTCCTCTGAACATGTTGGGTGGTAAGCCTTTTGTAAGCGGATCCGCGAGCATCCTTTCTGTTCTTATATGCTCAAGACTTATGACTTGATCCTAGACTTTATCTTTCACAACATAATACTCTATGTCAATGTGTTTAGCAGCACCACTTGACTTATGTTGTGAGCATCCTTTACTGCCAGATTATAATTGCAGTATAACTTTAGTGGTCTATAGATGTCGTCAACCACCTTCAAACCGGGTATGAACTTCGTTAGTTAGTTCACCTACCCGTTGCCTCATAACACACTACAAACTGTCATACATTGTGGATGATGTAGTGACAGTTTGCTTTGAGCTTTTCCATGAAATAGCTCCCCTTTGCGAGATGATAGAAAATCCACGTCTGGATATGCATTCACTCTCGCATAATCAGAATCTAAATATTCCACCATGTGGAGTGAATCAGATCTTCTATATGTCATCATGAGGCCTTTCGTTCCTTACAAATAATGCAAGACTTTCTTTACTAATTTCAGTGTTCTATTCCAGAATTGCTCTGGAATCTACCAAGTAAAACCCAGTAACAAATGCCAAGTCAGGGCGTATACATACTTGAGCATGTTGCAAACTTTCGACGGCTGAAACATATGGAACCACTTTTACTTTATCGATTGAGCTCATATTGGTTCCTGGGGCATTGAAAATCCCCATATCTGTCGTCCTTGACTATAGGAGTAGGTTAGGAACTACATTTGTGCATACTGAATTTCTTTAAGATCTTTTCCATGTATGCCTTTTGTGACAGTCCTTATACCCTTTTTCTTCTATCTCGGTGAGTCTCGATCCCTAGAATGAATGAGGCTTCGCCAAGATCTTTCATATCAAATTTCTTTGTCTCCAGTGGTAGACTGACATCACTACTAGCAAGTAAGATATCATCTACATACAGGACAAGGAAGATAAACTTCTCATTCTTAAACTTTGTATTGACACAATTGTCCTCTACATTATCTTTATTTTGTATAGACACAATTGTCCTCTACATTCTCTTTAAAACCCAAAATCCTTTATTGTCTGATCAAACTTCAAGTACCACTGTCTTGAAGCTTGTTTTAATCTATGAATGGATTTCTTTAGATGGCATCCCGTTCGTTCTTTTCCTTTCATGACAAAACCTTTCGGTTGTGCCATGTGAACATTTTTCTCCAAGTATCCGTTGAGAAATGCCGTCTTTACATTCATCTGATATAATTCTCAATCGTAATGTGCCACTAATGCCATTATGATTCTAAAGAAAACTTTACATGAGATTAGAGAAAAGGTCTCATTGTAATCAATTCCTTCTCTTTGCATATAGCCTTTTGCCACAAGTCGCACTTTATATTTCTCTATATTCCCTCGAGAGCCAAGTTTTGTTCTGTAGACCCATTTACAGCCTACCGTTTTGGCTCCTTTAGAAATTATTTCCAAGTCCCAAACTTTATTGGCATTTATCGATTTCATTTCATCTTCCATGGCCTTAAGCCACTTTGATGAATGATCACTTCTCATGGCTTCTTCAAATGAGGTGGGATCATCCTCCATTTAAAATTCCTTAGTGTTATACACTTCATAATCAGCAGAAATAGCTGATTTTCTAGCTCTTTGAGACCTACTAGGGGCCTTCACATTTGGCACATCTTTCTGTTTGAGGCTGTTGTTGCTCCCCCTTATGTGTGGCAATAGGTTCTATAGGATCCTGAAGAACAGGTTCCTCATTTTCATTCATTGTTGCCACAGGTGGGATAACAACAGGTGCTGGCACCACGGTACTTAGCACTGTCGGTGCAGCGACAGCAGGTAGTGAGAAAATTAGCTCATGAATCATTGGAGTGGGCGCATACATCCGCTTCACTTCAAGGTCAATTTCTCGAGCTACCATGCTCCCCCTCATCTTTTCATCCTCTAGGAAAACAGTGTGTCTTGTTTCCATAAACTTTGTATGTCTCTCTGGACAGTGGAAAACAAAAACCTTTTGACTTTTCTATGTTGCCAATGAAATGGCACCTTACTGTTTTGGGATCTAACTTTCCAATGTTTGGGTTAAATACTTTAGCCTCAGCAGGACTCTCCCCCATACACGCAAGTGGTTTAGTGAGGGTACTCTTTCTGTCCACAACTCATACGGTGTTTTGGGCACCGACTTTCTTGATACTCTATTGAGAATATGAATGACGGTTTTAATGCCTCCATTCACAGGCTCAACTGTAAGGTGGAGTAACTTATCATACTGCCCACCATATCCATCAGGGTGCGATTGATTCTTTTAGCTACTCTATTCTGCTGAGGTTCGCCCAGTGTAGAATACTGGGCTACTATGCCATTCTTTTAGGGTATGCCGACCGTGGTACTCCCCCACGATCAGACCTGACTATCTCAATCTTTAATATCTTAAATTTATCCAATACATCTTTTCTTTCTTTGATTGGATAAATATAGCCATAATAGGAGTAATTATCTGTGAATGTTATGAACAAAACATAACCATCCACACTCTTTACAGGAAAGCTGATCACAGATGTCTGTGTGAATAATCTATAAAATTCCTGCGCTTCTTTTGTCATCTTTCTTAATCTTCTTTACATACTTTCCTTTTATGCATTCTCTGCATTGTTCTAAATCTGAGAGCTCTAATGGAGGAAGAATATCATTCTTAACTAGTATTTCTATTCTCCCCCTCGAAATATGGCCTGAACGATAGTGCCATAATTTCGACAACGCATCGTGAGCTCTCTTATGCCACCTTTTCAAGATTAACACTCTGTGACCAGCTGCTTTATCAGCTAAGTGGCATATGTCTTTGAAGAGCCAGTGAACTGACTCTTTATTCTATCGAGGTATTCGGTGACCGTGTCACATTCTGGGATTGAGCCCACAATTATAGGTTCAATCATGTTCTTTATCACCGCCAAACATTTCTTGTTTGCAGTGACCCACTTCCTATGCTCAAAAGCCATAGGATATCTTTTGGGATTCAAAAATCCCTTTCTTTAGTTGCCCAAGTGGCATCATTCTTTTTTGTCTCCCTCACCGGTGCCACAATCTCAGTGGAACACGGTGAGGTGACTACGCAGTCCACCTTAGACAAGATGAAAACCAGGTCAAAACTTTTCTTAACATAAAATTAACACCATTTGCATGCCTTGATTCCAACGTTGGTCAAAATCAAAACATACAACTATTCTTATACACTAATTCTATATCACCGTTGGGCAGAAATAGAATTAATGCATAAATCATTAACTTTTACAACTGTTCTCATACACTAATTCTATATCACCGTTGGGCAGAAGTAGAATTAATGTAGAAATCATTAAAATTATCAACTTTTCTTATACACTAATTCTACATCACCGTTGGGCAGAAGTAGAATTAATGCATAAATTATTAAAATTACGATATTGTTATTAATAACGTTGGTCAGAAAATAACAATATCATAATCATGTCAAATCCATTTTTCTCTAATTAAATACCACGTTGGTACAAATTAACTGGAGAATAAACAATTTCTCTAGCTGTGGAAAAACTTCTCCTTTTCTTGAATTTTACCCACAGGGAAAAATTGTATTTTCTATTTCCTTTAATCTATTAATCAATTTCCAGGAAATAAATATTTACTGGAAAAACTTTTCTTTTCTCCAGTTAAATATCACGTCTGTTCAAAATCACTGGAGAATGTACTTTTTCTTTAGCAGCAGAAAACGTATGCTCAATTTCTTAAATTTTACCCATAGGGAAAATTTACCTTTTCTATTTTTCCTTTTGAGCCAATTTACATTTTTCAATTTTCCAAGAAAAAGAAAAATGCAAAAAAAAAACGGACTCAATCTTCTCAGTTTCGGCCCAAAGCCGCAGAAAACGGCACGGCCCAACTGTTCGCGCGCGTGCAGGCCGTACCTAGGCCGCAACCTGGGCCTGCGCCGGCAAAGTCCCGCGCGTCCGCGCGCCCACCTGGGCCGCGACTTGGCCCATTCGATCGTGGCCGTCCGCGCTGATCCAACGGCCGAGCGCGCATTTCGCTCGGATAAAACGCGACGCCGCGCGCCCCCGAGGAAACCCTAGGTCATTTTCTTCGCCGCTCTCTCTCTCTCTCTCTCTTCGTTCTCTCTCTGTCGCCGCTCTCTTCTCAGCGCTGCGCAAAACCGAGAGGACACCGAGCGAGAGACGGTGAGCGAGCGGGCGGTGGAGCCGCCATGGCGCTGTCGCCGGCCCCCTCGCCGGCGCGCGTGCTCCCCAACAGGTGAGCACGCCGCCGTCGAGCGGCCTGGCCGCGGTGCCCCCTTGGCCCGGCTCTTCTTCTCCCGCGCCGACGAAGGGTTTTCCCGACGCCCGGCGAGGTTTTTCCTTTTCCCCTTTCCCTTTCTCCTTTCCCATCCCATTCTTCTTTATGATTTGGATCTTGTTTTCTCTTTTTCGAACCGAAGGAGGGGATTAGGGTTTGGATTTCTTTAATTCCTTTCCTTTCTTTTGATTCGACCGATTCGGGTTTCCTCTTTGGAGTTCATCCGAATCGGGATCTAGGGTTAGTTATCTAGGGATAGGGTTCGTGTGCCGACCCTTGTCCTTTTCTCTTCTTTTGAATTTCCTTTCTTTTCTTTTCTCTTGTTTACCCAAAAAGGGGATCTAGGGTTAGGGTTCGGTTGAACCCGATTCTTGTTCTTCTTCTTTCTTTGGATTTTTCTTTTCTTTGATTTCTTTTCTTTTCGGATTTGACTCCGATTGGGATGAGGATGTGTTAGTTCATCCAAAACTGTTCTTTGTCCCCAGACTGATTCTTTCCCTTTCTTCATGCGAGTTAGGGTTAGGTCTTAGGGTTCAGCCAAAACTGAACCCATCCTTCTTCATTCCTTAGATCCGAACTGGATCTGTTCGGTTCTTTACTTTTGTCGTGCGCTGTCGAACGGTGTGGCTCCTTTCCCCCACGCGCGATGGTGGTGATGACCGGTAGACCGTGAGCCGGTCTCTCTTTCTTTTGCTTTTACCCGGTTAGGGTTAGGGATACACAGAGGTAACCTGGCTCTGGTACCATTGTTAGGATCGATGTGTACCTTTCTGTGTAACCCGTAGATCCGGGTAGACTTCTTAGGGTTCCTCTGCTCGCCTTTGCACGGTAGCCTCCTAGAAGCCGATGCTCGGCACGGTGGTGAGGAGGCGAGGTAGCGATGCCGTGGAGATCCAGAGGGGACGGTGGTGGCCCTGCAGGCGACGGCAGTGGTGGCGGGGCACATCCCGTCGCCGGCAGCACGGCCTTTAGATCGGATTAGGGTTATCTTTAGGTGGGTATGGCGGCTCCGTTCAACCTCATAGTCCGAGCCCTCACCCCCACCTTCCTTTTATGTGTGCTGTGCGACAGGGGCCCACCAACTGGATTAGGGTTGGGCTCTCCCGATCAGGGAGCAGAGATAAGGGTCCAATAGGCCGTTGGGACTATTGGTGGAGATCAACTAACATAACATACTTGCATTATTGGGGTTGGGGAAGTATATATATCACCATCATCCGAAGTCGTAGTCATTGGCAAAACTTGTAGGTATACTTTAATTTAATTAAGCTTGTGTGCTATGAATCGACGACTAATTAAAGGTGGGTGGGTATACCTGGACAGGTCCACATGGAGATGGTAATGATCGAGGGCGTCCTCGGCGTCGAAGACGGCGTCCCGCATCTGCAGCGTCCAGACCCTAGTGACTTCGTCGGTGACGGCACGGCGCCTGGTGTCGGCCTCGCGGAGGAAGGCCTGCAGCCACATGAGCTTGTCCCGGAGCCGGTGGATGTCTGCGTTCACCCCCACCAGCGCCCGCGCCTCGCCGACGGCCACCTCCTGCAGCCTCCCAACCAGAGGCCCGATGATCGCCTCCACCATCCTTCTAAACCTAGCTGCTAGCTCGACAACACGCAGGCTTACCAGGAACCGACAGCTTGTTTTTTCAGCCGAAATCGTATTTTTCTCTCATAACAATTCACCTAGAATAGTATTTTTCAACCAGTTCCAGTCAAGTTTCATCAAGCCGAACCGGGCCTATATATATGCTACGGTGGCGTGCATGCGTGGAAACAAAATGCTTGATCTCGCGCTTTGAGTGGCTGCTCAGATAGGGATTGATTTGATTCTTTTCTCGGCTCATAGGCATTGCTAATCAGAGGTCAAAGAGCGGCAAAGCTAGCCGAAGATACCTTTCTTTGCTTGTTTTCGATGCGCGTGCACAGCAGGGCTCCTACACGCAGCGTAACCAAGGATGCATCTAGCTAGCTAGCTAGCTAGGTAGCTAGAATCACCTTTTGGAATCGCTTGAGTGGGGGTTGTGCTGTACTCCCTCTGCCCCCGTTTCGTGAGTCGTTCTGGGAAGACGGTAAACTGTCTGTATTTAATGTCTCTTTCATGCACATAGACAAAGGCAACGTCCAGGTCCGTAGCATCTTGGATGCAACAGCTTTAAGGCCGAAACGACTCTAAAAAAAAAGGACAAAGGGAAGGGAGTACGTATATATTGAATATATTGGGTTGAAAATAATATTAGAAAACTGTATGGGCCAAAACATTATGGCGTGGGCCTAGTTCAAATTGTGGCATGGGCTGACCTGATCTGAGAGAAAAAATGGGCCAAAAAATCTAATACAATAATGGACCACATAAAGAAACAGCTCAAATATATTTGTGGCCCATTTTAAGCCTGCTTGTCATATTGGGGTTTAATAGGCCACATTTCAATTTTGTGATGTTTTCATGATCTGCCAACTCAGCACCATGTTAGCATCCGATCATACGTGGCACTTGGACACATGACAAGGTCTAAGTATCCTCGATGCAGAAACCAAGGTCATAAATTTTTCTGATGTGAAAACCAATGTTATAAATTAGTGACATGGAAAATACAAAAGTCAAAAAATGTTATCCGCAACACGCATTTTTTGACGTGACTGTTCATGTCAAACAGGTGTCATAAATAGTGAGCTATGAGATCAGTTGTCTATACTATGAGAAATATACAATGTCAAAAAGTAGAATATCTTTTGTAATGTCTGCCGTCGTTGTACCCGGGAGACCTCGCGTTCTCGCGGTACACGAAGCCGACCATGAGGCAGGGCAGCCAGTTGGAGCGCAGCAGGTAGTCGATCTGCTTCAGCAGCTCGTCCGTCGACAATGGCGGCAGGTACGTCTCGAACTTCTTGATGCCCTCGATCGGCCACACGTGTCCTTGCATTGTTGTGTTGCATGACAGCATGAGCAACGGATAGTACTGACATTAACAAATATATAAAGAGCGAGCGAGGTTACCTGCATGCACCTGATCCTTTCGCCGTTGCTGACGTTGCCGAAGCCGTTGGTGGAGCGGCGGGCGACGGGGAGTCCGGCGGTGGACTTGAGCCCCTGGAGGGGAGCCGCGACGGCGGTGGCCGACGACGCCATGTGGCCATCACGGAGGGAGCCATGTGTACTGTACTGCCTCCTTCTAGGTTGTGACGACTCTTGTGAGTTTGTGTGAGGCCGGCCTTCTGCGCCATGGCCGGCGGCAGTGGGGTTCAAATAACCAGCCGCGCGGCTAAGGCAGGGGAAGGATGCATGGGCTCCGTTGATGCCGGGATGAGGAAGGAATGGCTGCTGTTTGCCGATTCCAAAACAAACAGGATGATGCGGTGGCAGGCTAGTAGCCATTGGGGAGTGGCGACAATATATAATCTCTGTGGATTTTGCTTTCTTGTCTTCTTCCTTCAGCACAGTTTCCTCTTAACAGCTAGTAGCAGCAATGCATAACTAGCAGGTGTCACGAATACTAGCTAGAGGACATCTCTTTTAGAACATAGGTTAGTTAGCGACCCCAAGTGTATATAAAAAAGAAATTTCACAGGGATTATTGCTTGCATTGTCACCACTGCCCCAATAGAGAGCCCTAGGATGATCCTGCCGTTCTGAGCTGTTACACATTATGTTAGCTTTTTTTAAGGTTCCAGGTTCAATTCCTCGCATCTCTATATAACTTCTTTTTTGTTTAATACATGTTATCAGAAGCTCTTTTTATTTGAATTATAAGAAAAAAAATCTTTCTATTTAATCACCATCTCGGCCTCTTTTCATGTTGACTAATAATACTATAATGATCGAAAGAATAAAATTGACATCACCGTTTCCGTTATCAATTCTTATGATTCACGAGTGCAAGTACAAAAAGAAAAGAAAAGAAAAGTAATTATAAATTTAATGAGTGCAAAAGTAAGTAAGAAAATAGAGGGTGTATAGCTACTCTAGTAGAGCATTATGATAGGCTTTCTAAAGTTTTGGTGTTCAGTTACTCTCGCCTCTCTCCAATCTCATCTTCTATTTTTATTTAATACATTATCAAAATTAGTATTTCTATTCAATCACTTTAATGATCTCTTTTTAAGTAGACTAATGATCTACTGTACAAATTGACACCAGTTGTTCCATTGTCGATTCCTTGCAAGCGCTCGGACATCCAATCCGGGGCACTAGCGCCGGACGGTGCCCGCACAACAAGTGAGTGAGCACCCCCAATAGTATTGGACTTGCGAGCAAGCGCCCCAGCAGCGGACCTGTGCCGCCCCAGACGTCGCTCGTGCCACAAGACCGCGCGCGGGGGACCGCTAGCGCCCCCTCCTGCTTCCCACGCGCATCCCATATGCAACACCCCGATCTACTTTTGAAACATTCAGATGCAACACTTGCAACATACAAAAGAAGACAGATGAAACACTTGAAACATGCGTCTGAAACACTTGCAAAAACAACTAAAAAACACTTGAAAACCATTGCAAACATTATGCAACATCCTGATAAAACGCTTGCAACATATGTGTGAAACATATGCAACATCTAGATAAACACACTTGCAATATAAGTCTAAAAAACAGATAAAACATTAGGAACAGATGCTAGGAACATACATGTACAACCATTGTAAAATATGCAACATCCCGATCTATTTTTGCAATATCCGTATGAAACACTTGAAACATACATTTGAAATAACTGAAATATTTGAAACATAGACTTGCAACATGTCTCAAAACACCCTGAGAAATACTTGAAACATAGCGTCGCCGGTGGCCATGGACTACCTAGTGGGGAACTGGGGTGGCGTAGGCCTCCCCTTCTTGCCGACGGTGCTAGGTGGATGAGGGCGTAGGCGCAGGCCTCCCCTGCATCCCCTTCCGCGACGGGCGAGGTGGATGAGGGGCGGCGCTAGATGGTGGCGTTCCCGATCTCGTGTTGTCGCCGTTCCGGTGGAGAAGGCCGTGGCGGGTCTAGCACGAGTGTCATTGCCCGGTGGAGAAAGGCGGCCAGCCGAGTGGAGAAGGCCGTGGTGGGTTGGAGGCATGGTGGAGAGGGAGGAAGGCGGGCAGCCGCGCCGAGCACGGTGGAGATGTTGGCCGTCAGCCCCTAACGGCCGTGGAGAACTCCGAGGCGGCCAAGTGAGCACAACGACAGCCAATGCCAGCGTCCCGCTCGAGTGTGGTGATTTTTTGTAGAGAATGGAGACAACATGCTCTGATTAGAGACGAGTGGACGAGAGGCTACAACTATTGGGCCGTTGGGCTAGTGTTTCGTCCCATGAACGGGAGCCTCTGGATGGGACGTTCTCACCTTAGCATTTCGGATATAAAATTATTTATATAGTGCAAAGATAAGTAGAATTGGGTTGCGGCTCAATTAGTGGACCATTGTGATAAGCTTTCTATTGGGATTCAATTCTCGCTTATCTAATTAAATTCTTTTTTGGTTAGTACATTAACATTTGAATATCGAAAGAGCTATTTGTGTATTTAATCACCATCTCGACCTGTTTTCATATTTCTCTAACAGTCTAGAGCACATAATTGAAGCCGCTTGTTCCATTGTCGACCCTTATGAGTAATGAGTGCAATAAAAAAAGTATTTGATTAGAAAATCAATTGTATAATAGTGCAAAAGTACCTAAAATAGGGAATGTTGCCATGTTAGTGGTTTGGGGTTCAATACCTCGCATGTCCAATGAACTATTCGCTCAACCTCTTTTCAAATTGACTAGTGATCTAGTCTAGTGTAATAAAATGACAACAATTGTTGGGTTGTACATTCTTGTAAGTTATAACTGCAAGTAAAAAACAAAGCATATTTTAATGAATAAATATATATAAATTGGGGATGTAGCTCAACTGGTAGAGCATTATGATAAGCTTTCTAAAGGTTCGGGGTTCAACTCCTTGCACCTCCATTTGAATTTTGTTTTTGTTAAATACACTTACAATTCCTTTTATTAGACTATACTGAAAAAAATCTTTCTATTTAGTAACCGTCTCATTGATGACTTCATATTGACTAATTAACGACAATATAAATTTGAAGGTAGGAGTGCGAGTAATAAAGCTAGCAATTAACTATAAATATATTTATAGTGAATATAAAGTAAATAATAATTGGGGATATAGCAGGTTCGGGTTTCAATTTCCTCGCATCTCCAATTAATAACTATATTTTGTTCAGTACACTATCAACTCATTGTGTAAAGACGTTAGGAGTGCAAGTAAAAAAGAAAATAGTTAACCATAAAAATATTGATAGTGAATAAGTAGATAAAATTTGGGATGTGGCTCAATTGATAGAGCATTATGATAAGCCTTCCAAAAGTTTGGGGTTAAACTCCTTTCAACTCCATATAGTAACTATTTTTTGTTAAATACACTATCAACTCACTATATAAAATTGACCTTAAGAGTGCAAGTAAAAAATATACACTATCAACTCACTATATAAAATTGACCTTAAGAGTGCAAGTAAAAAAGAAAATATTGCCAAAGAGCATGTAGCCTATAATGGTTATAAGAGCCTTAATAGCACCTTAGTTCTTGGGCTTGAATATTCCAGGATTTAATGGTTATAAGGCATGTTTCAGTGGGGAGTTTCATAGCGTTGTTTCCAAGATTGCCATGTCATACCAAATGAAATAAAACTCAGATGAAACAACCACTCTCAGTGGAGAGTTTCATTCTATGGTTTCATAGACATTTAATTTTATGACTCATAGAGAGTTGGTAATCATACCATTAAAGTTTCACCTAGATGAAACTCATTTTTTCTCTTTCTTCTCAAATACACTGCCATGTCATAAAAAATGCATATGTGACAACCTATTTATCGCAAATGAAACTCACATAAACTTCCACTAAGACTGGCCTAAGAGCCTTAGTAGCATCTTAGTTCTTAGGTTTGAATATTCCATAGGATTTAATGACGCTTTACTTTTAGTGGTAGACAACGTCTTCGTCGACAGCAAGGGGTGAGTGTGCGTGCGTTGTGAGCATCTGCGCTATATTGTGTAATTCTAAAAAAAGAAAATACTTCACTATAAAAATATTTATAATGAATAAACAAATATAAACTAGGAGGGATGTAGCTCAATTGGTAGAGCATTACGATAAGCTTTCTAAAGGATCGGTGTTCAACTCCTCGCATCTCCATTAAACTATTTTATTTGTTCAATACACTATAAAAATAATTCTAGAAGACCGTGATTTTTATGTTATAATATTTTGTCTACTATAAAAAAAAAATTAGGAGACCGTGATTTTTATGTTATAAGAAGTAGATATTTTGTCTACTATAAAAAAAATTTAGAAGACCGTGATTTTTATGTTAAGATGTACTAGATATTTTGAATCGCCTAAAGGTGAACAGTCTCTACACCCTCTGAAAATGGATTTTTATAGTTGGTCTTCTTATAGTTGGTCTTTCAGAGATGATCCTGTTAAGAGGTATATTTCCTCAATTCAGCTCAGTCCGTTCGTCTCTTACCATAACCCTTCATCACCAAAACCATCTACCTCCTCACTCATTGGGGCATCATTTGGCGAACGTGAGCCCTGTTTTCGGCGGAAAATCAGGGCAACCGCAACCCAAATTCAAACGCCGGGTGGCAGACCATCGCAGGCGGGGTGTCGGTCCGCCTGGTTGACGTCAAGAGATTGAACGGGAAATTTTCAGGTACTAGGTGGCACGCGTCAAGACTCAAGAGAGCATGCAAGCAGCATCGCCATGCGTGCGGACTGGCTGGGATTGTTCTAAAATTAGTTAGGTTATTATTATATCGATCAGGGATAGCCGCTAATAAAATGACCATACCTTCCGCTCCTTTTGGAGAACCACTGCTTGCTTGCATTTGCTCGTCGCTGGATCTATCTATATAAGGAGGGTTCTGATCGAGGAATGAAATGAAGAAGCAGGGAACTACACAAAAAAGCGACATATAGAATCGATCCAGTGGATGAGAGATATATATATATATATATATATATATATATATATATATATATATATATAGACCATGCTGGTGGTGAGTAGACAACACAAGAAGTAACTACTCTTGGCGTTCCTGCTCCTGGTGCTGCCCTGGCTGCCGGCGCCATGCATCATTGTGCCAGCAGCAGGATCGACGATTCGCTTCCCAAGCCCGGGCAAGGACGACGGCAATCCCCTCGCCATGCATCACTGTGACCGCGGAGTCCGACTACTTCATGGCCAGCGGCGTCATGTTCATGAACGACGCTGTAGGCGATGAAGTAGTATGATTCTATGGTCATGCACGGGCGGATTCAATGGTGGGGCGGGGGGCTCGAGCCCCCTCTACCGATACCGGAGCCCTGGAGCCCTCATGGTGGGGCCGAGACTTAAGATCGATTAGCAGTCGGAGGTATGTTGCTGACGCACTTTTGTTCAGCACCTCTAAATTTTTTTATGGATCCGCCGCTGTGGTCATGGTACCCAAGCTGAAGGCACAAGGTGAGATCCACAGATGGGGAGTTTTTTTTTAATTTTAATCCTTTTTTGAATATAATTAAACTAACACTTTTGGCCGCGACTATTGCCTAGACGCGGCTAAATGTCTGTGCCGCGCCATGCATGGCGGCGCGGCAGAGGCCTGACGTGGTGGCGACCATCACTGCTGACCGCTGACGTGGCAAGGCTCTGCCGTACCACCGATCTTGGCGCGGCAGTGCCGCGCCCTGATCCGTGGCGCGACAGAGCCGGGTATAACCACGCGGCCAGTCCCGCTGCCCGAGCAGCAAGGCCGCGTAGGCGTCGCTCCCGCGCCCGTCCGTCGCCACCGCGGCCGCCCGTCGCCAACCACGTCGGCCGCCGCGCCACGAACGGCGGCAGCCCCAACCGCCGGCCCTCCATTGCCGCCTCCCTCCCTTCCCTTCCATTCTCCGGCTGCCTCCATCCCTCCTCGTCCTCGTTTAAGGTTCTGACGCACATTTTATTTTCGTTTGAATGTTGGATATGATATTATGAATGGAGTTAAGGTTAGCAGCAAAATTATGTTTGGGAACTATGGTGAAGATATAAGTTTGAGTTTGTCAATATTAAGGTTAATTATTTAGTTAGAACCATGTTTGCCATGTATTTTTTTTGCTATAATTGTTGTTTATAATATTTTAGTTCCATTGCAAATGATTATATTTTTTATTAATTTGCGTTGTTTTGATTGATGTTTAATTTGAATCGTTTTATTAGATGGATGTTTCGGGAGCAGTTACGGCGAAAACGGGGTCGTCCTAGAGAAATGTACCCCGACGAGTCTAGCAAAGATGCCTCCGTCCCTCCTGAACTCCCTGTTCCTAATTGTGACTGTGGTCGTCCGGCCGACGTGTTTCAATCAAGACATCCGGACACAGCGGCTCGTTGCTTCTACACGTGCAGTGTTTTAATGTAAGTAATTATTTCTGTATATTTTTCTTTTCATTTGTATTACTAGGTTACTAATATTTTGTTGAATTTTTGTTGTGTAGGACCATGAGAGGTGCCTTTTCTTTCAGTGGATCGACGGTGCAGACAAGTTTGACCCCAGGTACCTCCTTTTCGACGATTGATGGAGAGGGCGACATCCACGAGAGCACTTCAAGCGGTGGGTTCCACCTCCCCCTAACCCCCCTTCAATGACGGCTAAGGAGAAACACTTAGCCGCAGTTAGACGACTCGAGTAACCTCCTCTGTGCCATTGCGGAGACCAAGCCGTGATAAACCCTAACAATACATTGGAGTTTGTGTGTCCAAACAAGCATGAAGTAAGTGCAAAGTGTATTTGTTCAAAAGTTGAGCTATATGTGTCATGTACTAATGTCACGTTATTTAGGTGTATTCAATGGCGAAGTGTCGTTTCAAAGAGTGGTTGTATGGTCCTAAGAACAAATGGCCCGAAGAACCTCCAAAAGCAAAACAAAATAAGAAAGAAAGGTTAATTTACAAAGCACCACCAGTCAAGTGCGAATGTGGTGTTAAATCTAACTACGGTCTAGTCCCTTCGGAGCTTGGAATAGGCCATTATTGCGGCCATATGATTGACTATGATGAGGTTGGTTACTTTTGTGGTAACCATGAAATCGTATTTTGTTTCTTTTGCAAAGGCATATATGATATAATATATCGTTTGAACAGAGCACAAGGAAATACAGGTAGGAATGTTATGATGGTCAAGCTAAGTTCTTGGATGAACTGAAGGGGAAGCAAGTAATTGCACGGAAGAGGAGATATGGACCTGACTACATTAACCTTTTCGTTAAACATCACAAAGACAAGATGCGTGAGTTTGCTAGATAGCGCGGTATTTGTAACCCGATCGACGTTGGCCTTGTCAAATGGGGATTGGAGACACGGATGACATTAGAGGAGGAGAGGGCAAGGAAGGAGGCAAGTGAGGAGACAAGAGTACAGATGCAGGTCTTGAACGAGCATGTTGTTTTATCATGTGCCAGTAAGTGCTTGAAAGCCTTTTTTTCGTTGCCTGATTTTAAATGTAATATAATCACATTGTTAACTGATTGCATTTTATACATGAAGGGATTGGATGTAGCGAGGACCATGCCGCAGAGGTGGCTCGTGCAAGGTACGAGGAAAAGAAGCTAGATGAGCACAGAAAGCGAGCTGGTCGCACCGTTGAATCACCGATTGTGGTGTCTGATGAGGGGGGCTAGGAGGAGGACGACACTGCCAGACTCAGCGAGCTCATCGCTCTAGCAAAGGCGGGCTTGCAGGCGGATGAGGCGGAAGACGACACTGCTAGACTGAGCGAGCTCATCGCTCTAGCAGAGGCGGGCTTGCCGGCGGAGGAGGCTGAGGACGACACTGCCTGACTGAGCGAGCTCATCGCTCTAGCAAAGGCGGACTCGTAGGCGGAGGAGGATGACGACGCATTCTTCACTCAGGCCGCAGAGGCCGCAGATGAAGCGGAGGCCGCTTACTATAGGCGAAAGGCAGATCAGCGCAATGCAGGTGACCCTAGCCACAACAACAGGGTTGTGGTTGAGGATCGGTACTCAGACGACGAGTTGCTAACTCAATATGTTTCTGACTGAGAGTTTTTAATTGCGCCATCTGTTAGTTCCATGTATTATTAATGATCAATGTAGCAGTGTAGTAGAAATTCTATTATGTTATCTTATATTCGATTTGAACTACTGATGTATTGTACCCATGTATCATGTACTCGAATTACCCATGATCGATCTTAAGTGATCACAACTGTTTGTATCATGCGTTCAAAATTTATAAAACGAACATAATCATTTGCCGCGTCGTAGCCCGGGTTCAGTTGCAACATAGGATGGTTCTGCCGTGCCATAGTCATAACCATTATAAGGTGGCCACTGTGTTGGGTCTAGGTATGGCCACGGTGTTGGGTCATAACCATTGCGGGCAAGAGGCCGCGACTGTGGTTATACCCGGCTCTGCCGCGCCACGGATCAGGGCGCGGCACTGCCGCGCCAAGATCGGTGGCGCGGCAGAGCCTTGCCACGTTAGCGGTCAGCGGTGATGGTCGCCACCACATCAGGCCTCTGCCGTGCCGCCATGCATGGCGCGGCATAGGCATTTGGCCGCGCCAGGGCAATAGGCGCGGCCAAAAGTGTTAGTTTTAAAAAAACCCGACAGTGTTAGATTTAAAATTATATTCAAAAAAGGGTTAAAATTAAAAAAAAATCCAGATGGGATGGCGAGGCACCTGCACTGCGGGTGCTGCGATCCAAGGTAACAGTGACGATTGGTTACATAACATAATGTTGCAGATATCATGCTAAAAATAACATGATTTTAGTAATAGCACAACCCATATTTAAATTTAAATTGTTATAGTATTATTTTGTTTTTAAAGATAAAAAGAAAAAAAAATAGGAGGGACACGACTCCCATCTTGTTCCCTTTTAGATTCGTGCTAGGCCTCATAGTAGATAGGATAGGTGTTCTGGCTTGTCGCGACTCTTGAGCAGGTGCTACGGATCAATCTGGGCACAAAAAACCGAGAACCGAGAACCGAACCGAACTAACCGGAATCGAAACCAAAATATTCGGTCCCAGGTTCGGTTCCAGGTTCCCAAGAACCAAAATTATTACGGTTAATTTGGTTCCAGCACTCGGTTAACCGAATCGACCTAAAATAACCGAACTATGTAAAGGCCCCTAGAATGCAGGTTTGAATATTGCTCTATGCTTGAATATTTGAGAGAACAATAACATATATGTATTGTACTGTTGTTTTATGCTGCATTGCTGTTTAAATTGTCCGTTTTGACTGCATGAAAATCAAGCAAAATGCTGCCAAAATTTGCAATTGAATGGGTTATTTCTTGGTTCCTGAAAAAATCGGTTCCATCGGTTAGAACCGAAACCGAACCGAATTACCCAAAACCGAAATTCCTCGGTTCCGCATTTTCAAAGTAACCGATCGGTCCCTTCTTCTCAGGTAACCGAATTAGTTGAAGAACCGAACCGATCGGTTTTGGTTAACCGAACGCCCAGACTTAGCTACGGATAGTTCCATGATCGAGCTTGTTGAGGTAAAGCGTATCCTAGAGAAAGGGTGTGGTCTCAACGTAATTAAGTTACTCCTCCTCAAGTTCACCATCGACGCTGGCCAAGGTGTGCTGTATGACCACAAGGGGCTGCGTATATACTTTAAGTCTGCACCATCAAGGGCACCATCGACTTCAAGTCCTACACCATCAAGAGACCTAGCAGAACCAAAGATGAAGTTGATGGTGCCTTTGATGGTGCAGGACTTGAAGTATGCACCCCTTGTGCTCAAATAGAGCGCCTTGGTCGCTGTCGATGGTGCATTTGAAGGAGGTGTACAACTTAATTACACTGAGGCCACACCCTTTCTCGGGATACACTTTGCCTCAGGAGACTCATGGATCCTATCCATACCACATGTTGAAGCGTAGCGACAACACGGAGCACCTATCCGATCTACTACGATGCCTAGAAGGAATCCAAAAGGGAAAAGACGGGAGTCATGTCCCTCCTATTTTTTCTTTTTTCCTTTTTCTTTTCTTTTGAACAAAATAATACCATGACAATTTAAGTTTAAACATGTATTATGCTATTACTAAAAAAGTGTTATTTTGAATGCGATGTCCGCAACATTTTGTTTTGTATAGCCAATCGTCACCATTACACGAGTCTTCATCAGCTATCTCTCGAGCACACTTGTGCTGCAGTATCTCCAGCGTAATACAAGTTTTGTGCTACTACATCTGGGGAGACATCAACAAACAGGCCAAAATACATAATTACAAATTCCATGAGGAAGCACCGTAGAACAAACATGTATGCAGTCTTGAGCACTTTGTTTTCTGTGCAGATACGTACGAAATTCTCAAGAAGTTTGCAGGCATCTCGAGGTTTCAATGATCTTAGGTGTGCTCGAATCTATCGAAAGAACATAACATCATGAATAGTATACAATAAACATGCAGATTGGTTGTATGATTGAATATGGAAATGAAATTCAATTCCACAAACCTTCTTGCTGGTTAAATTGGCATGGACTGTTGCGCTGCCATCCCCAAACAGATCGGGCAAAATATTAGAGAGAATGCTAGGATGGCCCTTCATGCTCTCATATATAGCATCCAAACATTTAAAATTCCTTTCAAATTATAAGAAATTCTAAGTGAAATAACCCCCAAGTTTAAAAATGTTGCACTCATTTGCATGCCAATCATTGATGCCTTCTGTCGACCCGTATATGGTAATCACAATAACCGCTGGCCCATTAAGTGAATGTTGCATGCGTCATTTGCTCTACTCCATAATTCGTTGTAAAATGTCTAGAATACCTCGTGTTTTAGGACAGATGGAGCACAAAAAACCTTGTGCTTGATACGATACATGGTGCTGCCTTTGCGCGCATAAATCTTGCATGAAGGTCTTGGTTTTTTAACCTAGCTTGATGCAAAAACAGAACTAGCGGATGACAAATAATGTTCGGTGCAGATGATTAATGCGGGCCTAGTTTATGCTTCCTCCGTCTCATAAAGAATGTAATTCTGAACATAATGTCACGTGAAATTGTGTTAAGTTGTGCATTTGGCAGTGAGATGTTTTAGATTCTTAGCAAATCACTTGAATCACTGCCAAACACCACAAAAAGAGAAACATTTCAGGGATAATCACTTGGAATCAATTCTCCTTTGCTAGTTGTGCGATCCCTTAACCCTAGCGCACACTAAAGAGGGCAACTCGCCACATGTGTTTTCTTTCATAGTGCGATTTGATTTCTCACACCACATAAAGCAAAGAGGGCTGCTATACTAAGTGGTTGTTGTTCTGCATTGAGAATGCTTTTAAAGCAAAGAGGACATATAAATTGACATATAACGAAGTAGTTTCTATAACGTGTCGCACAAGCATTTCTAGTTTTCTACTAGTTGACTAATTAACTACTCTATAAAATTGACGTTATGAGTGCAAGTTAAAATGAAAATACTTCAGCATAAAAATATTTATAATGAATATGTAAACAAAAATTGGGGATGTAGCTCAACTGGTAGAGCATTATGGAAAGCTTTCAAAAGGTTCGGGGTTCAATTCCTCGCATCTGCATTTGACAATTTTTTTTCAATACACTGTCAACTCCTTTTATTTGATTATGCTGAATTTTTCTATTTAATCACCACCTAAGACTCTTTTCATATTGACTAATTACCCATTGCATTACGAGTGTACTCCCACCGTCCCAGAAAGGAAAACGTTATGGTATGCGTGCAAGTCAAGTTTCTTAACTTTGACTAGGACGGTAGAAAATACACGTAATATTTATATCTTTAAATAAGTTTATTATGAAAGTAATATTCAATGATCTATCTAATGATACTAATTAATAATTTTTATATATAATTGGTCAAAGCTAAAAAAGGTTTACTTCTCGGAAAGCGAGAATGTCTTCTATTTCGGTAATGCTATGTGTCTTATGTCCGACACGAGCAAATCGTCGGACGCTCTCGCAAACCCACCGCCTCGTTGCGCTTTTACCCTGACGCTCACTCTGTCTGCGAGTTTATTTAAAAAAAATCACCCATCCTTATCCCTTCCGCTTCCTCCTCCCCTATCACAGCGCCTTGCGGCTGCCCCGTCCTGGATGCGAATGCGCACTCCCCTCGCTGTTGTCGCTTGCTCGTGCCCCGTCATGCGCGCCTCTTGCCCCCTCCCCTCCCGTCGCGCGCATCGCCCGCTCCCTGTCGTCGTGCGCACTCGTGCTGGTGGTGCTAGCTCCGCCATCGCACGCGCCACCGCGCCCGGCCGACCCAAGCCTGGTGCTGGTGGCGCTGGTGCTCGTGCGCGCTGCTGGTGCTAGATGCTAGTGGTTCTCGCGCGCCGCCACTCGCTGCCGGCTCCCACCTTGACGACTGGAATTGTCCGATGGAGGCGCTTCCCCTCCCCTATGTTATAAATATATGTTTCAAGTGTTTCAGACGTTTCAGAGGTATGTTGCAATTGATTCATATGGATGTTGCAAAAGTAGATCAGGGGTGTAGCACATGTTGCATATATTGCAAGTGTTTCAGAGACATGTTGCAAGAGTTTATTCAAAATGTTTCATTTATTCCAGACGTATGTTGCAAGCATTTTGATCTAGATGTTACATATGTTTCACACGTATGTTGCAACAGTATGTTCCAAATGTTTAATCTGTTCCAATCTTCCGTTGCAGCAAGTATTTTCATGTTGCAAGTTGCAAGTGTTATATCTGGATGTTGCATATATTTTCACACATACGTTGCAAGTGTATGTTTTAGATGTTTCATTTATTTCAGACGTATGTTATATTCAACTGTTTCATGTTGCATGTGTTTTATACTGTTCAGAGAGTCAGGGGGCATGGGGGTTTTGATGGTGGTACGGCACGGGCGCCGGGAATGGCGCGGCGAGCCGGTGGTCGGGGGCACGACAGGGCGGGGTGCGCCTGCGGGGCGGGGCGAACGCATGGAGGTGGGTCGAATTGAGGCGGACGGGGCAGATTGCGAGCGAGTCGTACGGACGCGACGACGGCGCGATTGCGCATGCGGACATGGCAAATTAGCGAACGGGGCAGGCTATGCAGGCGCGCGCGGGCAACGACCGTCCCACAAAATCGTATCCCGTCGGACGTCCGGGTGCGAGCACTGTCCCCTTCTATTTTGTGATAGAGGGAGCAGTGCCTTATGCTTCTGCTCCCGTCTGACACCCCCGTTGCCTTATGACCGCACCCAAAGTCCCGAACTCCTGAGCGAGAGAAGAGAAGCAGGGAGCATTGGAGCGGGCACCACCGCCGAGGCACTGAGCTCGCCGCCGGCCGCTGAGGTAGCCGCGCGTCGGCATCCGTGGCTGCCGGCTCCACCGCAGCCCACCGGCCACCGCCCAGGCCCCAGGCGGTCAGGCGCCCACGGCAGCACAGCTACGGACGGCCAGGGCTACGGGCCAGGCGGCCAGCCACTGTGCCTTTGCGCCCCTACCCCCCTCCAAGGCTTCGACTCCAGCTCGTCAGCTCCCAGCCGGCCCTCCCTTGATTCCTCTCCCTCCCTGCTCCTTCAGTTCTGGTAGGAGGAGCACCAGTCTCCAGATTTTATTTTTCTTTAGCAAAAAATTAGATAAGTTCAGCCGAGAATAGTTAGTCAAAGATTTTGGTGTCTGCTACCTGATTGTTGCAGCCCTTGCTTTGAGACTGTCTGAAGCTTATGATATTTTGTCAGTACATGGGTCCAAGTAGGATTGTTAGACTATCATTTGTATAACGCTCCTCAATATGGCTTGATATTTGAATTGCTCACTTGCACAAAGAGTTTTCTATATCACATTTGATTGTTGAGCAGTGCTATTTACATGCACTTCCAAGAAGTGAAAAAGCATAAATTTTAGATTACAAATTTTAAAGTTTGATTAGGAATATATTAAAGTATACTGCATGTTCAATCCAATGATACTTATTACACATAAAAAATAGTAGTATATTTTTGTATAAATTTTGTCAAATTTAAAAAATTTGACTCCCCGGAAAGTGAGATATGCATTTATTTTGGGACGGAGGGTTTTTGTAGGTTGTGAACTGATTCATAGCAATGCTCTTTTCCTTCTTCAAATGTGTGAAAATATAGGTAGGTCTAACTTATAAGAGTGGGTATTGCTTAAAAACTTAATAGATCTTTGCACCAGGACTGCGACATATCTATTAGAAATCTTAGTTCAATTATTATATCTATTAGAAATTTTATCTTTATTTTAGTTATTTCTATATGTAACATTAATGGGTCGCCATTGGGTAGAGGCTAGGTTGAGGCCCTAGTCTTGAGCAAATTCTGGGTCCACCACTTACAGTAGGGAACCATTATTTACCTAGGAACTACCTCCATAGAGAAAGTTGCTGACATGGTAGATTTTGGTCCTTCATAAAGAGGTACTTTCCCTAGGAATTGTGTACCTAGGAAAATATTGTACATGGAAATAAGTTTCTTTTGTGAGGGATTTGAGTTCTAGGGAAATATATATTATTATGGCAAAGATATTAACAATTGAATTCAAATACATAATTTATATTTAAACTGAAATTCAAAACTATTTTAAAATGCTTCTTATCTTAGAGTAAAAGGCCTTTCAAAAGAAAATTAGACAAAGGCCATCATGCCACACTAATTTGTGAACAATTGAAACCACAATCCTTTCTTTCATCCACGTAGCGCTGCAAATGTTTCTTTGATTGTGGTAACCTCAGTATAACATCCTGCATTGATGGTCTTTCCTTTGGTGTCTCCACAGAGCATAAGAGACCGAGTTTAACAAGATGCAGGATGCAGCTTTCCACTCTAGCTGTTGCATTATTTCCATGCTCCAAACTGTTGTACACATCACCATCATCTTCATAACTTGGAATGATACAAGGATCTAGGATCTCACCAATCCTTTGAGGAAACGCGTTCTCAACAAATCTGTGAAGGTTCAAACCATTTGCAAACATCTCATCTGTTGGACACTTCCCTGTCAGCAGTTCTAAGATAACAATTCCATAGCTGTAGACATCGCCTTCTGCTGAGAGAGTTTGCTTCCCAAGTCATACTCTGTAATTAATGTGTGTGTTACTGATCAAAAAATTTATTTCTTAATATTGGAGAAGCTTAAAGAACATTATTGAATACTGGAAAGTTTTTGAAGGATAAGTTTTCACCTGGTGCAATGTATCCAATTGATCCTCTTTGTCCCAATAAGCTTGTTGAACTTTGATGACTGTAGCTTTGAAGAAATTTAGCTAACCCAAAGTCAGCAAGACGTGCACACATGACATCATCAAGAAGGACATTGCTGGGCTTTAAATCACAATGGATCACAGGGGGCACACAGTGGTGTGTAGATAATCCAAAGCGGAAGCTACATCCATTGCTATTGTTATTCTGGTGCCCAAACTCAATGGGCTAATCAACCCATACCTGTTCAAATTAGGATAGAGCCAGCTTTCTAGGCTTCAATTAAACATATATTCAAGAATAAGAGCTTTGAATGGATGTCCTGATGGATCAAATGTTGAGCATGCAGTAATCACCCTTACAAGATTCTGATGACGAGTGTTCCTCAGTGCTTCACACTCAGCAACGAAGCTCTTTGGTGTGCCAAGTTGATAGAGTTTGAAAACCTTGATAGCAACTATATGTTCTTCGAGCCCCAGTCTACCTTTGTAGACTGATGCAGATTTTCCTGAACCAATCAAGTTGGCCAAAGAGAAATCAATTGTTTCCATGACTAAATCAGCATATGAGAACTTCGTCAACTCCTTGCAAGGTGGACGAGATTCTTGTTTAACTCTCTTTCTCTTCTTCGAGAGAATGACAACAAAGCATGAGAAGATGGCCAAGAAAACAGAAGTAAATCCTTCTATCTTCAGAATAACGTAGGCTTTTCTCTTTTTTTATCTCACTTCACTGCAGAGTGGAAGCTGTGGCAAGGGGATACTGCTGGCACACAACAACTTGTTACCTTCAATGAACACAACCTCTCCTATGTTCTGAAATATCCCACCAGTCAGTACCGGTCCTTCGAGGTTGTTGACGACAAATTGAGAAGCTTCATAGCACTACTGGACTCCCGGCCTTTGCCGAGAGCCCACGAGTTGACGCTCGGCAAACTATTTGCCGAGAGCAGCTCTCGGCAAAGAGCCGTCGGCAAAACATCTACCGGCAAAGGATTCTTTACCGAGAGCCCCTCTCGGCAAAATATTTACCGAGAGTAATGGCAAGGCTCTCGGCAAACTCTAGCTCTCGGCAAACTGGCGCGCCCTAGTAATGGCCAAACGACCGCTAACGGTGTGACAGCTTCTTTGCCGAGAGCGACCGTCGGCAAAGAATTGTTAAAAAAAAGATTTGCGGCCAAGGTGGTTTCAAAAAAAAAATAGGTTTGCCGAGAGCCGACCACCAAGCTCTCGGCAAAGAGGCAGATTTGCCGAGAGCCCTACTCTCGGCAAAGAGTCCAGAGAGCATTTTTTTTATTTATTTTTTATATTTCCAGCTTCAACAACACATATTTCACAAATATAACACATCATCGACATCACATATATCACAAATATGTCATCCACATCACATGTCTCACATTATAATCCATCTAAACATCTCAAATCCAACAACACATGTCCATCTCAAAGTGCTAAGTTCATCTCACACAAGTTCATGTCACAAAGTGCTAATACATGATGAAGAACAATAGGCTCACCCCAAGGCTCCCACCCTTTCGACGGCGGCTGCTGCTGCGGCGGAAGGTGTGGATACGGCTGGTACCCCGACCCTCCCGATGGCTGCTGATGCGGCGGAAGTTGTGGATACGGTTGGTGCCACGACCCTCCCGACGGCGGCTGCTCAGGCACATCATTCGAACCCGCCGATTGATTCTGCACAAAGGAGAAGAAAAATTAGTAATTATAGTAATACTAAGGCATATAATTGTAATCTAAGCGTAGACAAGTCAAAATTTGCAGAACTAGGTATAAAATTGTAATCTAAGCCTAGACACATCAAAATTTCGGCAGCACCTCCCCTGCACAGTGGGGTTTCCAAAACCTGCAAGAAAACCAACGGCACGATGGCCGCCCACCACATATCAACGGCACGATGGCCGACACACATATATATCAATGGCACGAAGGCCTCCCATCACATATCAACGGCACGATGGCCGACATGCACAGTAAAGAGCTTTTGTTAGAGAAGTTGAACTCACGTATGAGTAAGGTGGGTATGGGTAAGGCGGTGGAGGAGCGAACAGCTCTAGTGGCGCTGGACGACCCATTGTGACGTCAAGACTTGCCACGTACTGAGCCAAGGCGTCAAACCTCGCCCGCTCGGCCTCCCACCTCTGTCGCTCGGCCTCCCGCTCCCTCTGTCGCTCTTCCTCCACCCTAGCCTTATGCTCCTCGAGCGCATGCACCTGGGCCTATAATTTTTCACTGCATTGTTACAAGCAATTTCGAGGAATGTAAAACCAATGAACGACGAATAAAATAGAAATAACCTGTAGTGCTGCCACACGATGCGTTGAAGTGTCCTGCCTTGGGCGTATGGGCACACTACCGCTCGTGCTGCTTGTCCGGACCTGTGAGAGAGTGGGAGTGGTGTGCGGGTCGAGCGTGCTGTTGCCGATGAGGTACCGCCCATGCTTCTTGCCTCCTCCCACCCTCATGACGATGTCGCCGTCAATGTCCGCGGTGTGCGGATCCCAGTCTGCCCCATGGATTCCCATTGCCGCCTCGGTGTACTGACTGATGCGCTCGGGGATGCTCTCGTTGGTGAACGACTCGGCTGGGTTGTCCGGGTTCCAGTTGATGTTGTCTATCGCCTTGCCCTTGTGGGCTAGAACCCATGACTTGAGCTCTCTGCATGGCTGGTTTTGATGTGCAGCCGACTGCGAGAAAAACAACAAGACGATTATAAATCATGCAGGAATAAACGTCTGAAAGAATAAATGAAGCTACACCAAGTCACGTACCCATCTAGCCCTGAATTCGTGGATGTTAAGGTTGCCCTGGTGGTGTGATACACCTAGCATCAGCAAACGTCGCTCCCTGGAGCCCAGAATTTCGGCAGCACCTCCCCGCTGTTCTCCAAATATACGTCCCGACAGGGATATTGTGTATTCGGAGAACAACAGGAAGGTACTATCGAAACTCTGTCTCGGATCGGAGCAGACCATGGAAACTAACACCATCTGCGCATCCTCGGGCTGTCCAAAAAAACATGGACAATTCGAAACAGATACGGTTATTGATATACAAAGATCTGTATATTTCTAACCGTATCTCTTTCGAACGGGAGACACCTAACTGGGTTACGTGGAGATACATGACCAGGACAAAGAAAGAGTGGTTATACCTTAGGTGGCGGTGAAGTCAGGCTAAGCGGGGCCGTGGCGGGTTGGTGCATGGGGCGGCGACACGGTCTTGGGCAGACTGGGGTGACGGGGTACTCGACTCGGCTCCCGCAAAAAGAAAGAAAGAAAGCAAAATAACGTCAACTCAAAAATTGGCAAAGATCTCCCACGAGCGATGAGGTTTCCAAACCTGAAAGAAAACCACAGCACGATGGCCGACAACCACATATATATCAAGGAACCACATGCAACTTAATTATCAACTACTACTACTCTAACTACTACAACTACTACTACACTAACTACTACTACCACTACTAATACCACTACTACAACTACTAACTACTAACTACTACTAATACCACTACTAATACCACTACTACAACTACTAACTACTACTAACACTACTACAACTACTACTCTAACTAATGCAACAACTACTACACTAACTACTACTACCACTACTACTACTACCACTACTACAACTACTAACTACTACTACAACTACTAACTACTGACTACTACTACTACCACTAGTACTACTTAGACTACTACTAACTACTACTACTACTAATACTACTTAGTATACCTTGTTCCTCTCCGCGGCGAGGGCGAGGGCGAGGCCGACGACGAGGACGAGGCCGAGGGTGAGGCCGACGGTGAGGACGAGGCCGAGGGCAAGGACGAGGGCGAGTCGAGGCGCGCGCGAGGGTGAGTCAGGGCGCGGGCGAGGACAAGCCCGAGGGCGAGGACGAGGAGGGGCGCGCGCGGTGGGGCGGGCGAGGAGGGGCGCGGCCGACGCTGGGGCGTGGCGTGGCTGGGGCTGGGCGGGCTTGGACGGGCTGGCCGGCCGTGGAGGGAACGACCAACGGCGCGGGCGCTGTGGGCTATGTGCCGTGCGTCGTGGGTGTGGGAGGGCTGGGGAGGGCGAGCCGCCGTGAGCGTGCGCGGGCGATGGCGGGATGGGGCTGGCTGGCTGCTGCGGCGGTGAGGCTCGCTCGTGGAGGGCGGTGGCGGCAGTGGCCAGCGTGGTGTGTGAAGCGAGCCGGAGCGGTCTTCTTGCGGGTCTGCGGCGGCGAGGGGGCTCGGCGACGGCGAGGTGGCTGTGACGGCGGCACACCGAAGTGGCGGCGCTCTCTCATGGCGACGGCGGCGCCTCATGGGCGGCGGCTGTGTGAGTGTGTGCGTGAAGAGTGAGAGAGATAAGGCGCCAAAACGGTTAAGTGTCTGAAGCCACTTTGCCGAGAGCCAGATCTGGGAGGCTCTCGGCAAACCTTCCCTCTTTGCCGAGAGCCCCCAGATCCGGCTCTCGGTAAAGTTATTTTTTTTTCAAATTTCGTTCGAATTTTTTAATTAGCTAACTGCACAAAAAAATATTAAAAAAAATAAAAATTATTATTTGCCGAGAGTAGCTCTCGGCAAACTGAACAAAAAATGATATTTCTAAAAAAAAATTAAATCTTTCCCGAGAGCAGCTCTCGGCAAACCTCTTCGCCGAGAGCCAGCTCTCGGCAAACCATTGATCCAGGCCAGGTAAAAAAAAACAAATCTGCACCGAGAGCGGGCCCAGTTGCTCTCGGCAAAGAGACTTTGCCGAGAGCAATCCCCTGAAGCTCTCGGCAAATAATATCCAAAAAAAAAATTAATAAACAGAAAACGGCTCCGGAAAAATATGAAATTTTGTCGTGTTACAACTTATGCTCTCTAATGGCTATACAAAAAGTTTGGAACTCCAAAACTAATTCGACCGTGACATTGTTTGAAAATCCTAATGGATCCTTCTCAACTTTATGAAACTTATTCGGAGATGTCTCAGATTGTAAGAATCATACGCAACCACTTGTGCGAAACATTTTCAATTTTTTACCACAGCCTCCAAGTGTGATACCATGACTTCATTGCAAATATCACAATTTTCCGACTTCGTTTCCTTTTTTAAGAATTTTTAAATCGTTGGGCGACATATGTTCGTGGTCTTCGATTCGTAAAATAAAAGGTGAAAAAAACGTCAACAAGATGTTATTTGCCCTCAATAATGCATAAATAGCATGAATATCATTTTCTACTTAATTTTTTCCCGTGTTTAAATCAATCACTGTTCAAATTTTAATCGATTAAAAAAACTCCTTGAAATGCAATTAATTAATTATATATAGCAAATAATTACAAAAATACACAAAATTTTAATATTGAGTACAACCTGTAGTATGTCTATAGAGAAAAAAGTTTGGAGCATATGAAAGAAAAAATAATTTAATTGGAGAGAGTTAGGAGAAGAGAAACACATGCACTTGAAATATAGAAACCACATTTGCCGAGAGCAGTAACGGAGGGGCTCTCGGCAAAGTGGTGACGCCGTCAGGGCAGGTCACGGCTATGGGCCCGTGGCAATGTTTTGCCGAGAGCCTGATTTTTCCGAGAGCGCGGCCTACGGCAAAGGACCGTTTTGCCGACGGGCATTTTTTGCCGAGCGCGGCTCTCGGCAAAACGGCCCACTTCGCCGAGAGCTGTTGCTTGCCGAGATGCAGGCCCACGGCAATCCTGTCACTTGCCGACGGCCGGTGTTTGCCGAGAGCCGCGCTCGGCAAACGTTTTCTTTGCCGAGGGCCCGCATTTTTGCTCTCAGCAAAAATCTCGGATCTCGGCAAAGGACGTTTTTCCGGTAGTGTAGAGCTGAAAAGCTCAAAGAACTCAGGAACTTCACCAGATAAGTAATTTCGAGAAAGATCCATCTCACTGATGCCTTTCAAACTAATGAAAGATTCAGAGATTTTCCCATGTAGAAGGTTCCCTTCCATGTGGAGGGACCCCAAGTGCACGCAGGATCCTAGAGTGGAGGGGATTGTTCCACTCGGTTATTTGAAATATTCAGCACGTCGAGGTTTATCAAGCCGCCAATCTCCAATGGTATTTCTCCTGACAGTTGATTGTGAGACAAGTCCAGACCTTCTGAAAGCAAGGAAATGGTGAAGAGCTCCTTCGGTATGCTACCAGTGAAGCCATTACAGGAGAAGTTCAGATCTTCCGAATTTTTGCAGTATCCTAAGCTCATGGCATCAAGCCACTGAAATTGTTTTCTCGTAAATAGAGCTCACTCAGTTTGCTGAGGTTACCAATGGATAGTGGAACTTGACCAGAAAGTTTGTTTTGGGATAAGCTAAGGTCCAATAAGTTTGGAAGGTTTCCAATGGAGTCAGGTAGATTTCCAACAAATTATTTTCCATGTAAAGACGCGTAAGGTTTTTAAGGTGCTCTATCTCTGGTGGTATGGTTCCAGATATCTGATTCTCTCTTAACAGTAGTACTTGTAAGCTCCTTGGAAGGTTCCCAATGGAAACTGGTAATGCTCCTTTAAGGATGTTCCTGTCTAGGCATAATAGAACTGGCTGCAATTTGCCAATGAGGACAAGAATGACCAGTCTCCAGCTTCTAGTTGATTCATCCCAAGAGATATGTTAGATTTGTGAACAATTTTACTTTCACTTTGTCATATGAAGAAAAGACCAAAACAAATATTGTACATCTTGATGAGTTATACAACTTTGTAGTTGAAAACTTTTTCATTTGAATTAATTTACTGCTTCAAAATATGCTTTGAAATTTTCTTTGCCGAGTGTAAAAAAAATAACACTCGGCAAAGAGGCTCTTTGCCGAGTGTCAAAAAAAAAAGCACTCGGCAAAGAGCCTCTTTGCCGAGTGTTAAAAAAAACACTCGGCAAAGATCCTCTTTGCCGAGTGTCAAAAAAAACACTCGGCAAAGGCCGCTTTGCCGAGTGCCCGAAAAACAACACTCGGCAAACCACCTGGCACTCGGCAAAGAGCCGGTCTCCGGTAGTGGTTCCCAAAAGAAGGAACAACACCATGGAACGAGTTGTCGCGGAGGTTTAGCACTTGAAAACTTCTTGCATTGCCTAGTGAAGCAGGGATCTGACCATGGAAATGATTTCCTTGCAGAATCAATGTTTGGATGTTTGGAAGGGTAAAACCTATGTCATGTGGAATTTCCCCACTGAGTCTGTTGGTGCCGACGTCGAGGTATGTAAGTGTTGTTTTGTTGTAAAGAGAAGCTGGAACAGTCCCTGACAGGTTGTTGAAAGTCAGGTCCAGTATTTCCAAGCTTGGTAATCATGCCTAAACTCGATGGAATAGCTCCTTGGAAGTTGTTTTGTGAAAGCAAGAGCAAAGTAATAGCTGAAAAATTGCCTAGAGAGGAAGGTATGCTACCTGAAAGATTGTTGTCGGATAGGATCAGGGTATCTAGTGGTGACAAGATGTGCACTAGTGGTGGCACAGAACCAGCAAAGTTATTGCCTCCAAGGCCTAAGACATCAATTGATGAGCTGTTAAAAAGAGCGGAAGGAATCTCCCTACTGAGATGGTTGTTTGTTAGATCTAGCAATTGAAGCCACGAACTGTTTACAAGGAAAGCAGGGATGCCTCCGGTTAGCGTGTTGTTGGCGACAAGTAGAGCTGAAAGGCTGGAGAGTGTACCCAGCCCATCTGGGATGCTGCCTTGTAGTTTGTTGTTGCTCAGGATAATTTCCTTCAGCTACGAACTTTTATTGCTCATCAGGCTTGAGGGGATCTCACCTTCAAGGAGATTGTTTGACAGATCGATGAACCGGAGGCGGGAGCAGGAAGACAGAGTGCTTGGTATCATGCCAATGAGATTGTTGTTGCTGAGGTTTAAATAGAAGAGGCGATTCAGGCTGCCGAGAACAGGTGGAATGTGCCCGTTCAGTTTGTTGTTTGGAAGGTGGAAAACCCTAAGAAAAGTGAGGCTGCCAACACATGGCGGTATCTGGCCACTGAGGTTGGCCGAGTCGAAATCCAGCATGGTGACACGAGATGTGTGTCTCTTCCCACAGGTGACACCAGGCCAGCTGCAGTACTGCACTGACGAGTCATTGCTCCATGAAGCCATGGCTCCGCCCGTGTCGGAGTCGGAGAGGTGGAGCTTGAGGCAAAGCAGGGGCTGGAGATCAGTATCATCAGATGTCGTGCTGTGAAGTGTAGCAGGAGCTGAAGAAGATGCAGTTGAGAATGAGAGGAAGCATGATGTGCATGCAAATACAAGCAAGATATGGTGGCCACAAGCACAAGGAAACCAGGCATGGTGGCCATCTAGCTATGGCGCTGCTGCTGCTGCCGTTTCCTACTACTTGGATTGCAAACTTTGAGTTGTGGTGCTTGTGAAGCCAACGTGCGTGCATATTTATTATACAGCTAGCTCACTCCCACCTTAGCAGTTAGCACGATAAAAGTTCCAGGAACGGGAGAATGAGTAATGCTCATTTTTCAGTCACACAAAGTGGCCAAACACCCAACACGGCAATGGACCTGCCCACTACGGCTATAGGCCCAAAACATACTTTTGAACCGTTTTAGGGAACTTTTGTAGCTATATCAATGATGAATAGCCTCGTTTAGAGATGCAGCCTTGTCCTGTGTGGTGTATGTTCAGTTGCACTATGTACACTGCTGCGAGAAGCATTTCTTTACAGGCAAACCGGCCGCCTCTTCTAGAGGACAAAAGAAAAAAAGAGTGGTTTCTAAGATTTGAACACATGATGTGTGTCACATGACACATCTCCATCTCCACTACTAAACTATATACTCACTTGTGGGTAACATATGATGTTATTTTTTTTATATATTAGCATTTTGTAATATTGTATTAAATATCTTGACCACTAAATAATTCGAAATACAAAAGTTTGAACCCCAAAGTTTAAATCTTGTCAAACACTATAACTTTTGGTTTAGGACATGTCTCCCATCCGAGATTGTTTGAAAAACTAAAAAATAAATCTTAAAATATAAGTTAAAATGAATTTTTGGGACTCAAAATGACTTCAAATAAAAAACTGGTAAACTAGAAAGCTATAGATCACATCGACCACTGCAAATCTGGTATTGACCATGTGAACAATCAAGGTCCTTTGAAAATTTTAAATTTTAAATTTTAAAATCTAAGAATTTGAAACATATATTTGAGACTCTAAATGACTTCAAATAAAGAACTTGTCAACTAAAAGTTTATAGGTAGCATTGAGAACCAAAACTTTGGTGTAGACCATATGTTGTCGTTAGTATGGTACCTGGGGACCCTCGTCTTAAGGGAAAGGCCCCAACTAGCATGGGATGGACCTGTAAACTGATATTAATTAATTAATTCCAGGAAGGGAAAAGGCCCAAACTACTCGATAAATTGATTTTTAGCAACACAGCAACTTGAGGCCACAGATGGGTGAATTTCTAGCCACCTCTATGGAAGCCTCCATTGGGTTCCACTAACAAATCTCTCTAGAAATACATTTTCAGATATGGCTGGAAATTCGACCTCCCCAAAGCCACTCAACAGAGATACCCCATCCCACACACCACACTCCATTGGATATGCTTTCCCGTTCTTCATTTAGTTGATCCGTTTAGATCTGAATCTAACTGTGCACTCTAATAATAATAATAAATGTATTCGGAGTAGCCTAAACATATCAGTTAACATGATGAAGATGTATCAATGTTTCCATGACCCAGATCAAAACATCATTCCTTTTGTTTTGTTGACCTTGACTCTACTTTACTTACGTTCTAGAGTTGCAGCTGCCATTATGTAAGTGCACTACAAATAACTAACGCCACAAGACACCAGAGTCTTCCACTATGTAGATTGAATAATCATTATTGGCCCGCAATGGAGGTAGCTAGGAAACCCTATTGGAAAATAAATGGAAGACATATATAGTGGAAGGCTCCTTACTTGTTAGTGCAAGTCCCTGCTGCTCTAGTGGAAACGTGAAAACATACTTAGCAATTTTTAAAATAAATGTTATGACTATACAAATGATTTTTAGCAACACATAACTTTTCTAGTAAAGACGGCTCATTCAAAATGCACCTCAAAATGTTTTCCATGCCAAAAAGGCATTTTCGATGACATGGCAATGTATTTAAGAAGAGAGAGAAATGAGTTTCATCTCCTGGCATGATTATCAACTCTCTATGAGTCATGAAATTAATTACCTATGAAATATAGAATGAAACTTTGCATTTAGAGTGGGTGTTGGTGTCTCATCCAAGTTTTATTTCATTCTATATGACATGTCAGTTCCTACAAAAGAACGCAATGAAATATTCCGCTGAGAATGCCCTAATGCTTATTTAAGTCACACAAAGTCGTCAAACTTTGGACTTGGTTCGTAATGGCAATATCTACGACTATACGCTTTTGAACCGTTTTAGGGAACTTTTGTACCTACATGCCTATATCAGGATTTTTTTTATTTTTAATCTTTTTTTATTTAATATTTTAATAATAATCACTTAAAAAATTTATGGATTTGACCCTTTGGGTCGCGCCAGCGGCGCTAGCGTGACCAAATAACGTTGTCGCGCCACATACATTGGCGCGGCAACATCCGCAACGTTAGACAGCGTTTCCGACGTGCAAAACGCTGTTACGCCACTCCCGCTGGCATGACAAAATCTTTAAAAAATCATAACTTTGTGATACGACGTTGGATGAAGATAAAATTTATATGAAAACTGTAGCCCTCGATGAGATCTACAACTTTGTAGTTTTGAGTTTTTTCATTTGAGAATGTTAATATGCTCAAAAAAATTAATATATAATTTTAGGAGCATAATAACCGCGTACAAGTGCTTGTCGTATTAGAAAAATTATATCGTTTTTGTATGGTGTCAAATGAAGATACTTTTTACATGAAAGCTGTAGTTCTCAATGATATCTAATACTTTGTAATTTTGAGTTTTTACATTTGAGATCGTTAAAACGTATGAAAAAATAAATAAAATTTCAGCAGCATAATAATCGCGTACTAGCGCTTGTCGCGTTAGAAAAATAATATCATTTTCGTATGATATCAAATAAAGATATATTTTATATCAAAGTTGTAGCCCTTAGTGAGATCTATAAGTATATAGTTTTGAGTTGTCATATTTGAAGTTGTTAACATACTCTAAAGATTAATATAAAGTTTTAGCAGCAAATTAACGACTGAAATTTTATATTGTTTTTTTAAGCATCTTAACGACTCCAAATGTGAAAGCTCAAGTCTATAAACTTGTAGATCTCACTAAGGGCTACAACTTTGATATAGAATGTATCTTTATTTGACGCCATACAAAAACGATATTATTTTTCTAATGCGACAAGTGCTAGTACGCGATTATTATGCTGCTGAAACTTTATATTATTTTTTCGTGCATTTAACGATCTCAAATGTAAAAACTTAAAACTACAAAGTTGTAGACCTCGTTGAGAGCTACAACTTTCGTGTGAAAAGCATCTTCATTTGACACTATACAAAAACAATATTATTTTTCTAATGCGATAAGCACTTGTACACAATTATTATGCTCTTGAAATTTTATATTATTTTTTTAGCATCTTAACATCCTTAAATGAAAAAACTCAAAACTACAAAGTTGTAGATCTCATCGAGGAATACAATTTTCATATAAATTTCATCTTCATCCGACGTCGTATCAAAGAGTTACGATTTTTCAAATGTTTTATCTTGTCACGCCACTCCCGGTGGCGTGATAGAACAATACTGTCACGCCAGCGGGAGTGGCGTGACAGCGTTTTCCACGTCGAAAATGTCATCTAACGTGGCGGATGTTGCCGCGCCAATACATGTGTCGCGACAACGATATTTGGTCGCGCCAGAGGCGCTGGCTCGACCAAAAGGGTCAAATTCGCAAAAAAAAAAATTGGAGCGATTATTATTAAAATATTGAATAAAAAAGATTCAAAAATAAAAATTCTCCCCTGTATCGCTGATGCATATATCACCTCTTTTATTTATGCTGACATGTGCTCTGTGCTGAAGCAAATCCTGATTGTACACACTTCATCATTTTATTCATTGGAGTTATATATAACTATGTTCACTACTACGTAAATTGATTTTTGGCAAAACAGCGATTTTTGCCCACGGATGGGTGAATTTCTAGCCACCCTTATGGAAGCCTTCGTTGGGTCCCACTAACCAAGCTATCTCTATAGATACATTTTCAGATATAGCTAGAAATTCAGCCTCCCCAAAGCCTTCAACAGAGATACCCCATCCCACACACCACACTCAATTGGTTATGCTTTCGCTTTCTTCGGTTAGTTGATCCTTTCAGATCCGAATCTAAGTGTGCAGTGTAACAATAATAATAAATGTATTAGGAGTAGCCTAAGCATATCAGTTAACCTGATGAAGATGTATCAATATCTCAATGAGCCACATCAAAACAACATCATTCCTTTTGTTTTTGTTGACCTTGACTCTACATTACGTAAGTTGCAGCTGCCATTAGATAACTAACGTCACAAGACACCGCCGGAGTCTTCCACTATGTAGATTGAATAATCATTATAGGCCCGCAATGGAGATACACTACGTAGAATATGATTTTTAGGGGCGGCTTCAGAGGCTTTGTAGGGGCGGTTTGCCCAGCCGCCTCTACGCAAGGGTCTCTACAAATCATGCATTTGTAGGGGCGGCTCGTATTACCAGCCGCCCCGCAAATCGATTTGTAGAGGCGGCTGTAGTACCAGCCGCCCCTACAAACAGGTATTTGTAGGGGCGGTTCAATCTTGAACCGCCCCTACAGTACATTTTTCCGCAAAAAAAATTCAAATTTACAATTCAAAATCGCATTGCTGAACGCCCCGCGACCAACGTTCCGAATCGCGTTGCCGAACGCCCCACGACCAACGTTCAAAATCGCATTGCCGAACGTCCCGCGACCAACGTTTTCCCGCAATGGAGATACACTGCGTAGAATATAGCTAGGAAACCCCTTTGGAAGATAAACGGAAGACATATGGTTAGTGCAAATCCCTGGTCCGCTCTAGTCAGAAACGTGAAAGCATACTTAGCAATATTTCGAAATAAATGTTACTACTACACAAATGATTTTTGGCAACAAAGGACTTTTCTAGTACAGACAACTCAATCAAAATGTTCCCAAGCTGGTTCGCCTCTAGAAAATGGGTTTTAGAGGCGACTGGGATTTACAGCTGCCTATAAAAATGCTCTTATCTTTATCAGAGTTGGCTGGATCTAGAGCCATCTCTAAAAATAGGTGCAAAACTAAAATTCATAACTTTTATGTGATTAATTGATTAACCTGGTTATATATAAGGCCAATCTCAATGGGGTTTTGATGGAATTTCATAAGAATTATACGCTCACATGACACTGTATCGATGAATAGAGAAATGACAAAAGTTTTATGAGAGTAGAGAGATGGTCCATGCGGATAAAGATCTTTTGCACTATTTTTAAAATATGAGTGCGTAGAAACGTGGGACATGAAAACTCCACTGACATTGGACCAAGAGCTCGAACGAAAAGAGTGGGATGTTGCGCGCAAGCGCTATGCTCAAGTGCCATTCTGCCAACCGATCCGGCCGACGACAACCCGTAGATGACCTGGCGGTAGGAAAAAAGGCACGAGTGCGTTGCTAATATAAGCGCGTGGAGCCATGCTCCTAGCAAATCGTTCACTCATCTATACTACTACTAGCATTTTCTCGATCGAAATAAAGCTCTTCGAGGCATATACAGCATGTCGCCCAGCACCTACCATGCTTCGACGAGGTCGCCCGTTGTCCTTGGTGGTATAATTTTGCTGCTGCTGCTGCTTGTGGTCTGCAGCGACGACGGCAGCGGCGGCGGCCTCGTCTTCCTGCTGGCAACTGCTTCAGAAGGCGAATCCGGAAGCACGGGAGGCAGCGGAAGCAGCGGGCGTAGTAAGTGTCCACGGCCAGCCAAATCAGGGCAACCCATTACCCATGCATGCATGATGCAGTTATAACTATTTGCATTAGTTGCTGCAGTTGTAGGATGCGATTTGCATTAGTAAATCAAAGGCAAATTTTGCTTAGAAAAGGAATCCTTTTAACTTATAGCACATCCACAGAAAAAAGGAAAAGTATATTATTATTATACATGAGTAGGTTTATTTTAGACTTAAGAAGATTGTTGCGCCATCTTTTGTTAACGCAGATCCCACTCTGACTCTATCGACCCGCTGAAGCAGCGCGCTCATTATTCTGGAATAGGGCCTGAAATTATTGGTCACTGCGGCGTAGGGGAGGATTGCCGGATTCATCACTGATGGTCCTACGAGAAGTGAGCGGGCGACCCGCCGACGACAGCCCATCGTCGATTTGCACCAACCGTCTACAGTTTTTAACCACGTGTCCTTTCTGGTGTCAGCGGAAAAATGGTTACATTTTTTTTTCTAAATAAATGACTATTACTCACTCCTCAGGTGTCCGTTTTTAAATAAGTTTGCACTGCTAGCGGTATTCCTTGCCTCAAGATCTACAAAACTTGGTTTCGTATTTGATACTGTATGTTTTAAACTTATATATGCATAGGATTGAATATATATTATTTGTAACTTATGTACGAGCTGTATATATATGTAGCAGCTTATGTAGCCTTTTATAGACATCGTATAGCATTAATTATTATGTATGGACATTGATGTGACAGTTCTACTTCAATAAATTTTGCTGGCGCCCCTAATGTCACAATACATGTGTAAAAATGCGCTAGAGAATTGGCGTCTGTGACGTCAAGATCTCACAGATGTGTATTACACGTCTCTGATGACTCTCACCCTGCTGCGCCGTACTCCCGACGCCTCCGTCGTCGACGCCGCAGTGCCGCCGCTCCCCTACCACTCCGCTGCTTCCTAGCGCCGGGAGCGCTCAGCCCCTCCCCTACCGCGCCATCGCCGTGCTGTCGTCCCGCCCTCTCGCATCCCACGTAGCTGCGCTGCCTCCGCTCCTCACCAAACCCGCCCCTAGGGCCGCCCCCCGCCGCGGCGGCCTCTGTAACAACCCAAAAATCCGCACACCAAAAATTCCAACTATAAAATTTTTCTTTCTTCAAAACCCTTGAGTGATGATGTGGCATGTAGGAAAACCCCTAACCTTGCACTAACTAAACCTATATGACTGGCACGAGTATCTCACCTCATCACCTAGAATTTATTTTACCACATAGCATACATCAAGTTGCATTATATTCAACATGGTGGTTTGGATTTTATTTGATTTATGTGTTGATTAAATAAAAGCTAACAAATATGTGTTTATAAATAAATGAACTAATTAATATCCCAATAAATACTTTGACCAATGTTTATCACCATGGAACATTTTATCAGAGGAGAAGTAGGCCACTTTGATTTATATATAGGAGAGAAGTGTAACATAATACTAAAGGTAAGAAGAGGGAGGCAGCAGCTCAGCCACTGCCGCCTCGCCCAACCAACCAGCCCAAAGATCATCGATCAGACGTGCACGCCGGCCGACGAACCGGACCCGCCCGTCGGCCGTCACAAGATCTGCCGCCGCCAAGATCGGGACAAGCGTGACGAGATGGGCCCCCTCTCACACCGCCCGCCCACTGGATCATCTTCTTCCCCATGACCTCATCTCTCGACCGAGCCCCGACCTAAAGCAAAGATACGCGGGCCTAGGTTCACGCACATCGCATGACCCTGTTCCCCACCTTAGCGCGGCGCCCACGCAACCGCCCTGCAAGACGAGAGCCGTCGATGCGCTCGGCACATCACCACCGTTCCATCATCCGCCATGGGAGCTTAGAGCTCGGCTATAAAAGCCACGGCCCTCGGTTGCCCTAGCGTTCGCCCCATCATCGCCCGCCGCCACTTGGTGGCCAACCACTTCACCGAGCCAGAGAAGGGAGAGAAAGAAGGAAGGGAGGGAGGAGGAAGAAGGAGTCTCCGTCGGAGCACCTTCAAGCCGCCGGAGAGGAGAGACGACGCCGACATCTTCATCACCGCAATGGTCGGCCTTTGCCGATCGCTTCATCTACACGGCCACCACGACTCTCCACTGCACCACCATCCTATCTCCCACGACACCTACGGTGAGCGCCCGATTTTCCCCTGCTCGCCGCCGGACTCTGCTATTCCGGCCATGGTGCTCCACACCGTGAGCGCGTAGGCCAAGGCCATCTCCGGCCTCTGGATACACAAGCACAGCATCCACGACCACACCATAGACCCCTCCTAGCCCCATGGACGCTGTAGCCGAGCACACTCACGCCGCGCTCACGACGCCGCCGCCATGGCGCAGCCACCACCAGCTCACCCGACCACCTCGCTAGACTGGAACGTAGCCGTAGAGCATCACCGTGATGACCGGAAGATAGCCGCGTAGACCAAGTCGATGATAGTCAGCCGCATCCCCCTTGGCCACGAGCACGAGACCATGGAGACATGCCGAGACCACTGAGACACCGTCTCGCTCGCCGAGACCATATGCCGAGACCACCATGACTCCGCCTCGCTCGCCGAGACCACATGCAGACCACATGCAGAGGCCACATGCTGAGACCACATGCCGAGACCAGCGTGACTCTGTCTCGCTCACCGAGACCACATGCCGAGACCACTGAGACACCGTCTCGATCGCCGAGACCACATGCCGAGACCACTGAGACACCGTCTCGCTCGCCGAGACCATATGCCGAGACCACCATGACTCGCCTCGCTCGCCGAGACCACATGCCGAGACCACATGCAGAGACCACATGCAGAGACCTCATGCAGAGGCCACATGCAGAGGCCACATGCAGAGACCACATGCAGACCACATGCAGAGGCCACATGCAGAGGCCACATGCAGAGGCCACATGCAGAGACCACATGCCGAGACCAGCGTGACTCCGTCTCGCTCGCCGAGACCACATGCCGAGACCATCGAGACTCCGTCTCGCTTGCCGAGACCACCGAGACCACCAAGGCTTCATTTTCCGAGACCACCGTGGACCAGTCACAGTGTGACACGTGTCAGCCCAGGATTAATTTAGCCTTTTCCATTTTCAGAAATGATTTAAACTTCGGAAATTCATAACAAATTCATACGACCTCGGAAAAATATGAAACCAGGACCAAAATTCATCTAAAATCGAGCTCTACGCAATGAACCCATGTTTGAGTGCACTTGACTCTTTTGAATTTTCATTGCTTCTTTGTGCTATTCTATAGACGTCGCTAACGCGACTATAATACGATCGTTGTAGACTCGGAGGAGGACCTGACGGACGAGGATCGTGAGTACCGTGAGGAGTACGGAGACGACTACACTGAAGGTGCCACATCCCACCCAATCTCGTAGCACCTATTACGCATGGCTAAAGTAGAAATGCTAGTGCTTACTTTATTGTCATATCACACTATGGTAGGACTTGCATGGTAGTATGCTTTCTTGATGGCCTTATACCTTGACGTAACCTTACCCTTGCTCACCCTGCTGTTAGGCTAGTCACACGCTTGCTATTATATTTCATTGCTTATTACTTCTACTACGCTTACACTACATTGATGCATGGTGGAAACTGGTAATTGGGGAGAGTGCTGCGTATGTGACTTGGGTGCGTGGAGGGTGAGGGTTGTGTCGACCAAGTTGGAGTATACGACGAGCCTGGGGCAAGTCTTGCCGTGGGGTGCTACCTGGGCACCCCTGGAATGGATACCTGTGGTGGGTAAATGGTATATGAGGTGGCCTTGGGTGTGATCCTGTGATGGGAGGAGCCCAGGGTGGAGGTGCTGTGGTGGCACAGTAAATGGAAACCCTGATGAAGACATCCTGGCTTGGTCATCCCTAAGGACTTACTAGTACTCAGATTCACCGGGAAGCCTTACGTACCACTCGCCCTACATGGTGCGGGACGGCCGGACTACTTGGTAGGATATTGCCACTACTGCTAGGTTGTTAGCGGACAGTGTAAGGAGGTACGGGGTGCGAAGGATTTCCCCCACACCCTTCCAAGACTTCATGGAGACCTTGTGGACCCGGCTCATGACTCACAGTTTCAGCCACCCCAGACCGGACTTGGGGTGTACCAGGGCTGAATGGTACAGTGGCATTATCCTAGGCTAGCAAGCGGCCGGAATCAGCCTAGTTGACGACGGTAAGCGAGGAAGGCAGATCTTGTGGTTATGTAAAACCTCTGCAGAGTATATGGTTGATCGATCGATACATATGCCGACTTGTCGGCTATGGACCTTTCCTGGGTTTCGCTTAAACTAGATAGTGAGATGAGTCTTTCTATTCTCCCCTGGGAGTGAGTGTTCGGACGTAGCCAGGGGCTACGGGCCTTGAGATAGTGCCGAGAGGGAGTTGGCCTATCGACTGAGCGATGGTACGGGCGAGGTATGGTGATGGTGTGGACATGGTGGTATATCGATCCCAGGATCGAAACCAGGCTATGGAATGGGAATGGGGTGGAATGTGTGAGAATGGTGTTAAAACTTGACCAACTATTATTATGAACTTGATATGCTAATACATAGGAAACCCCAGCTTTATAGGTTCCCTTTTTATTATATCCAATTTGCATCCAATTTCCACAAAGCAATGCTCATAGGGTTGGGAGTGGCCAGTACAAATCGTACTGATAAATTTTGGCACACAGGTTCTGCTGAGGAGTATAGCTCCGAGGAGTTTGACGGTTGAGGGGTTCGTTCCTACGCTCGAGTTTGGTGATCTTATCTTCAAGCTGTTCAGAATGAATGCTATTTTTGATTCTGCCAATGCGGCGATGTAATAAATTATGTAATTCCGCACTATTTGTACTCTGATATTATCGTTGTATGGATGTGATATTCGACTAGAATTTGGGTAATATGATCTACAATGGTCTTATTACACTTCGACTCTGTGGATTTCCCTTCGCGGAAATCAGGGTTGTTTCAGTTGGTATCAGAGCCATACTTGACCATAGGACGAAACCCTTAGAAATGGATGATAGAATAGGACATGGACAACCCTTCTTTCGGTTATATACCGACCCTGCATTTACTTTTATGCAAGGCTTATCTATTTATTGACCTGCTAACACCTGTTCCTTAAAACATGCAGATGGCAACGAACGTCGAATGGCCGCCTCTAGGACCGCTACCTCTGGACCACGCCAAGCTTACCTTCGACCTACGTGAGCTCGGGGGATTTGCACAGACCCTCTGCCGAGTTCTCGTCACGTTAGGAGTCCCTAACGAGCTTGTCAAGGTCACCTGTACCGGGAAGTCAACTCAGGGAGGAGGAATCGAAGGACCAGTTGTCACCTCAGTCGAGTTCCTAGCTAGCACCACCTTACCGACTGTCCCAGCTTCCACTGAGTTATTCATAGAGGACACAGTTGAGGAGGGACTGCGAGCTGTCTCACACAAGGCACTTCTCAGAGTGATGAGGGATCACTACGAGCACCTGAAGACGACAGAGTTTTGTCTACTTCCCCAGGCCCTCGACCTCAGCCTTACCCCTAGTGAGCAGAGTTTCGCAGCCGGCAGAATTATCCTTGCAGAGGTGGACAGATGCCTTCGTGTCTCAGCTATCCACCTACTAGAGCAGGACAGGTACGTGACCTAGCTCAAGCAGAAGAGACGTCAGGACCGGGCTCTTCTGTGGGATTGCCAGGAGCGAGACTCGCAGGGAGCACTAGAGCGAGCTAGTCTGCTCGAGGTAGTTGCCAAGCTACAGGACGAGCTCAACCATCGTGAGGAAGTCCACAGAGCCGAGGTCGCTGACTTATAGGACAAAGCAGCCGACCTAGGCAATAGGAACTGCTATCTCGACAGCAAGGTCTTGGAGTTGCAGAGGGAGTTGGACGACAAGAAGGCCGAGTTCAACCGCAGAGGAGACAGAGAGAGGTCCAAGGGAATTGATATGCTGAAAATCCAATCTCGGAACAAGACCCTGACCCAGGAGCTGGAGGAGTTAAGGAAGAAGGCCATTCGCAACCAGGGTCACCTGATCGAGGCACTCAGGCAGACCGAGTACCTATAGGACAAGTGTGAGAGGACATGGCAGGCTTGGTAGAAGTCTGACAAGAAGCGCCTCAGGGAGATGAAGGGTATGTGGGATCAGCTACCCAAGGAGATTCGCAGCAAGACGAGGCCTAGGATGGAGGAGTTTGAGTTAGCCCTGACTCGCCTCAACCTAGACGCCTGCCCTACCCTACCTGGAGCTAAGCCTACTGAGGAGCTTGCCGAGGCCTTGAAGTACGTGTCCCGACTTCACAAGTCTGACGAGGAGATCGAGATCGAGAACAGTCGTATCCCTGCTGCGGTGTACGAGTTAGAGTAGATGACCCTGCGTGGTCATGAGATATGTCAGTAGCTTCCATGAGTTGTACCCATGATGTACCCCTTATGAGATGTATTATGAGACACTATGCGTAGTACGATTCTCGCACGTCTTCAAGTGTAGCTACTGGAGATGATGCTATGTAATAAAACTCATGTAATGAATGATTTGGATCTTATTGCGTCTTATGGATCTTATTGCTTCTTTGTAATGAGTGTTGGATAGTATAATGATTTTTCTTAAATCGCCAAAATCATGTAATTATATTAAACTATAAAGCACTTATGGCACAGGCACTAAAATTCTTATGGTCCGTGTTGCAGATGCCGAACCGCCGATCTGCTCGCCTAATGAACCGTGGACGAGCACCCATCCCCGAACCAGCCGAACCCAATGGGGAATGTGGTGGCAACAACCATGGCCGTGGCCGTGGACGTGGACGTGGGGGAATACCCTTTAACCTGGAGAATACCCCGCCGCCTGTTGAGGAGAACATTCCACCGCCACCACCACCGAACCTGGCAGAAGTGATGGCACAGCAGACCCAGCTTCTTGCAGCTCTTGTTGAAGGAGCAAATCGTCGCCAGGGAGGTCAGCAGAATGACTTCCAAAGGAAGCTAGAAGGATTCCTGAAGCTGAGGCCACCCACCTATGATGGCACCGATCCTGACCCGCTTGTAGCCGATGACTGGCTCAAGGAGATGGAGAAGAAGCTTGACCTCACTACTTTCACCGACGATGAGTGTGTTGGAGCTGCCACACACCAGCTCACAGGTGCAGCACGCGCCTGGTGGGACAGTTTCAGTGATTCCCATGAGGACCCTGCCAATATCTCGTGGGATGAGTTCGCCGAAGCATTCACTGAGTACCACATTCCCAAGGGTATTATGGAGGCCAAGGCCGAGGAGTTCCACAACATCAAGATGGGAAAGGATAAGGTGACTGAGTACACTACTCGTTTCACCAACCTTCTGCGTTATGCACCTCCCTATGTTGTGAACTCTGAGAAGGAGAAGCTGTACTATTACCGCAAGGGACTTAACCCGCACATCAAGCTGAAGTTTGGTGGTATTGAGAGTAACACACTGCGTGCTCTGGTGGACCGCTGCATCTAGATTGAGAAGGACCATGCTGAAGCTGGAGAAGAGTACAGGGAGAGGAAGCGTAAGCCTGGAGAGTCCTTCCGTGGCCGTGATCGCAAGAGGTTCCACAGAGATGCACTATCCAGGGAACACTCACACCACAACAGGGATGACAACCCTGGATCGAGTAAGGGTAGTGGAGGCTACACTGCCAAATACTCCCGCCCTGCTCAGGATCGCTACACCAGGGACCGTTATGCTCAGGACCACAACACTCAGGACCGTTTCAACCGTTCCCGCTCAGTGAACGAACGCCCAGCACAGAACCGCTCTGCACCAAGCACTAGAAACTGGAAGGCACCCGCGCCAACCCCTATAGGCGGTGCGCCTTTCACCTGCTTCGCTTGTGGAGAACTGGGTCACAAAGCCGCTGAATGTCCTCAGAACTCAGCTGCTCAGAAGTCTCAGTCCAAGGGATCTGCTACCCGTGGACGTCTTAACCATCTGGACGCTGAGGAAGCACAGACTGCCCCTGACGTTGTGTACGGTATGTTTTTAGTTAATGGCAATACTGCAACAGTTCTATTTGATTCTAGAGCAACTTGTTCATACATATCATCCAAGTTTGCACGAGAGCATGATCTACCTGTAACCCCACGAGAAAAGCCTATCATCACCAGCTCACCTTTAGGAGACCTAAGATGCACCCACATCTGTAAGGGAGTGAGTCTTATCATTGAGGGTCTTACCTTTAAAGCCGACCTAACCCTGTTACCTTCCACAAACCTAGATGTTATCTTAGGTATGGATTGGCTAACCATTCACCAAGGTATCATATCATGTTCACCTAGATACGTCCAAGTGACCCATCCATCAGGCCAAATTATTAGATGTGAACCCCAGTCTGGAAAGTCCACCTCTATCCTATGTGCCCTTAAAGCAAGTTCAGAATCACAAGAAAAGGAAAGGACAGTTCATGATGTGCCTGTGGTCAGAGACTATCCCGATGTATTCCTTGAAGAGTTACCGGATATGCCACCAGACCGTGATGTAGAGTTCATCATTGATCTTTTGCCGGGAACAGGACCTATTGCCAAGAGACCCTATCGCATGTCAGTTGATGAACTGGCCGAGCTCAAGAAACAGCTTGATGAGCTCATCTCAAAGGGATATATCAGACCCAGTGCTTCACCCTGGGGATCCCCTATTCTGTTTGTTATGAAGAAGGATGGCTCAAGGAGAATGTGCATTGATTACCGGAACTTGAACGCAGTCACCATCAAGAACAAGTATCCCCTGCCAAGGATTGATGATTTGCTTGATCAGCTTAGAGGTGCAAAGTATTTCTCCAAGATTGATCTCAGATCTAGCTATCATCAGATGAAGATCCGAGAGAGTGACATCCCGAAGACAGCTTTCGTGACTAGGTACGGACAGTTTGAGTTCACGGTGGTATCCTTTGGACTCACGAATGCTCCCGCATACTTCATGAACATGATGAATAAGGTTTTCATGGATGAACTGGATAAGTTCGTGGTGGTATTCATTGATGACATCCTTGTCTATTCATCCACCGCTGAAGAACACGAACATCATCTGAGAACTGTACTTGAGAAACTAGCCCAACATCAGCTCTATGCAAAGTTCAGCAAATGTGAGTTTTGGCTACAGGAAGTTGCCTTCCTAGGCCATGTACTATCAGCTGAACATGTAGCAGTTGACCCAGCTAAAATTGAAGCTGTGAAAGAATGGGAACAACCCCGTAATGTGACAGAAGTCAGAAGTTTCTTGGGATTGGCTGGATATTATCGTCGATTCATCGAGAACTTTTCCAAGATAGCCCGTCCGATGACTAACCTTCTAAAGAAGACTAAGGAGTTTGAATGGACGCCCAAGTGCGAGCAAAGCTTCCAAGAATTGAAACAAAAGCTTACCACAACCCCTGTGTTAGCATTGCCTGATATCAGCAAAGATTTCGTGGTCTATTGTGATGCATCCCGTCAAGGACTTGGTTGTGTACTGATGCAAAATGGGAGAGTGATAGCATATGCGTCTCGACAGTTGAAAGAACACGAGAACCGTTATCCAACTCATGATCTTGAGTTAGCAGCAGTTGTGCATGCCTTAAAGATCTGGAGGCACTACTTGATAGGTAACAGATGTGATATCTATACCGATCACAAGAGCTTGAAGTACTTTTTCACTCAAGAAGATCTAAATATGAGGCAACACCGATGGCTAGAGTTGATCAAGGACTATGACCTGGAAATTCACTATCATCCGGGAAAAGCTAATGTAGTCGCAGATGCTCTCAGTCGCAAGAGTTACTGTCACACTTTGATCACTGAATCCGTACCACCTGAGCTTAAGGAAGAGATTGATGATTTCCAACTTGAGATATTACCGCATGGCCTGTTGAATGAGCTCCGCATACGGTATGATCTTACAGATCGCATCTGTCAAGCTCAGAAAAAGTGTGAGGAGATTGAATATCTCCGTGGTCTGATGAAACTAGGCTACAAGACCAACCACCATGAAGATAAACAAGGGACCATCTGGTTCAAGGACAGAATCTGTGTACCTTCTGATCCAGCCCTATGAGAGGAAATTCTGTCAGAAGCCCATGATTCTAAGTACTGTATTCACCCTGGAAATTCAAAGATGTATCAAAACTTGAAGAAACACTTTTGGTGGAAAGGCATGAAGACAGACATTGCAGGACATGTGGCATGATGTGACACCTGTAATAGAGTCAAGGCTGAACATCAAAGGCCTGCAGGATTGCTAAAGCCTCTTGACGTTCCCGAGTGGAAATAGGAGAGTATATCCATGGATTTCATAGTCGGATTGCCCCGTTCACAGAGAGGCAACGATTCCATCTGGGTGATAGTTGATCGTTTGACCAAGATTGCTCACTTTGTACCAGTGAAGACCAAGACCAACGCAGAAAAATTAGCAGATCTATATATTGAGCATATTCTCAGACTGCACGGAGCTCCCTCTAGTATTGTATCTGATCGTGGTCCTCAGTTTGTGTCCCGATTCTGGGAAGCTCTGCACAAGTCTATTGGAACTAAACTTGATTTCAGTACCGCTTACCACCCGCAGATAGATGGACAGACAGAACGAGTAAATCAGATCTTAGAAGATATGCTTCGCGCTAGTGTGCTGAATTATGGCTCTGATTGGGAGAAATGCTTACCCTATGCAGAGTTCTCTTACAACAACAGCTACCAAGCCAGCATCAAGATGTCACCTTTTGAAGCTCTGTATGGCAGACCGTGTAAGACACCTTTGATGTGGTCCCAACTGGGAGAAAGGTCATTCTTTGACTCCGCTAAGATTCAAGATGCCGAAGAAGGAGTTGCCCAAGTAAGAGAGAATTTGAGAATTGTTCAAAGTCGATACAAGAGCTATGCTGACAAAAGAAGGAGAGAACTTGAGTACAGTGTGGGAGATTTCGTCTATCTCAAGGTATCCCCGCTACGTGGAACTGTCAGATTCCATGTGAAAGGAAAGCTTGCCCCTAGATTTGTTGGCCCATACAAGATTTGGAAGAGGATTGGAAAACTCACTTACAAACTCAAGCTACCCGAGGAATTGGTGGGTGTGCATCCCGTATTCCATGTGTCACAGCTACGCAAGTGTTTGAGAGTACCCGATGAAGCAGTTCCAACTGATACACTTGACATTCAAGATACACTTGAGTATAAAGAACATCCTATCAGAATTCTGGACAGAGATACCAAAGAGACCCGAAGCAAAACTATTCCTATGTGCAAGATCCAATGGAGCAACCACACTGAGAGAGAAGCAACATGGGAGAAAGAGTCAGACCTCCGGCTACAATATCCTTACCTCTTTGAAGAGTACGTTACACTTTAATCTTGAGGACGAGATTCTGTTAAGGGGGTAGGACTGTAACAACCCAAAAATCCGCACACCAAAAATTCCAACTACAAAATTTTTCTTTCTTCAAAACCCTTGAGTGATGATGTGGCATGTAGGAAAACCCCTAACCTTGCACTAACTAAACCTATATGACTGGCACGAGTATCTCACCTCATCACCTAGAATTTATTTTACCACATAGCATACATCAAGTTGCATTATATTCAACATGGTGGTTTGGATTTTATTTGATTTATGTGTTGATTAAATAAAAGCTAACAAATATGTGTTTATAAATAAATGAACTAATTAATATCCCAATAAATACTTTGACCAATGTTTATCACCATGGAACATTTTATCAGAGGAGAAGTAGGCCACTTTGACTTATACAGGAGAGAAGTGTAACATAATACTAAAGGTAAGAAGAGGAGGAAGCAAAATTTCATTGACCTACCTCGACCGGCCAACCCAACCAACCATTTCAAACATCACCGATCAGAGACATGCACACACCTGACGAGCCGGACCACGTCACCGTCACGCATCAAGACGCCGCCAAGATCAGACAAGTCGACAGATGGGCCCCTCTCTGTCACCGCCTTGACCACAGGATCATCTTCTTCCCCATGCCAGCCTCATCTCTCGACCGAGCCCCGACCAAAGCAGCATACGCGGGCCTAGGTTCATGCACATCGCATGACCCTATTCCCCACCTTAGCGCCGTGCCCACGCAACCACCCCCGCGCACGAGAGCCGTCCGATGCGCTCGGCACATCACCAGCCGTTCCGTCATCCGCCATGGGAGCTTAGAGCTCCGGCTATAAAAGCCACGGCCCTCGGTTGCCCTAGCGTTTGCCCCATCGCCCCGCCACCACTTGGTGGCCAACCACTTCACCGAGCCAGAGAAAGGAGAGAAAGAAGGAAGGGAGAGGGAGGAGGAAGAAGGAGTCTCCGTCGGAGCACCTTCGAAGCCGCCGGAGCAGGAGACGACGCCGACATCTTCATCACCGTGCGGGTCAGCACTGCACTGCTTCTGTCTACACGGCCACGACTCTCCACTGCACCACCATCCTATCTCCCACGACACCTACGGTGAGCGCCCGATTTTCCCCTGCTCGCCGCCGGACTCTGCTATTTCGGCCATGGTGCTCCACACCGTGAGCGCGTAGACCAAGGCCATCTTCGGCCTCTGGATACACAAGCACAGCATCCACGACCACACCGTAGACCCTCCTAGCCCCATGGACGCCAGAGGCGAGAGCACACTCACGCCGCGCTCACGACGCCGCCGCCATGGCGCAGCCACCACCGGCTCACCCGACCACCTCGCTAGACTGGAACGTAGCCGTAGAGCATCACCGTGATGACCGGAAGATAGCCGTGTAGACCAAGTCGATGATAGTCAGCCGCATCCCCCTTGGCCACGAGCACGAGACCATAGAGACATGCCGAGACCACTGAGACACCATCTCGCTCGCCGAGACCATATGCCGAGACCACCATGACTCCGCCTCGCTCGCTGAGACCACATGCAGAGGCCACATGCTGAGACCACATGCCGAGACCAGCGTGACTCCATCTCGCTCGCCGAGACCACATGCCGAGACCACTGAGACACCGTCTCGATCGCCGAGACCACATGCCGAGACCATTGAGACACCATCTCGCTCGCCGAGACCATATGCCGAGACCACCATGACTCCGCCTCGCTCGCCGAGACCACATGCAGAGACCACATGCAGAGACCTCATGCAGAGGCCACATGCAGAGGCCACATGCAGAGACCACATGCAGACCACATGTAGAGGCCACATGCAGAGTCCACATGCAGAGGCCACATGCAGAGACCACATGTCGAGACCAGCGTGACTCCGTCTCGCTCGCCGAGACCACATGCCGAGACCACCGAGACTCCGTCTCGCTTGCCGAGACCACCGAGACCACCAAGGCTTCATTTTCCGAGACCACCGTGGACCAGTCATAGTGTGACACGTGTCAGCCCAGGATTAATTTAGCCTTTTCCATTTTCAGAAATGATTTAAACTTCGGAAATTCATAACAAATTCATACGACCTCGAAAAAATATGAAACTAGGACCAAAATTCGTCTAAAATCGAGCTCTACGCAATGAACCCATGTTTGAGTGCATTTGACTCTTTTGAATTTTCATTGCTTCTTTGTGCTATTGTATAGACGTCTCTAACGCGACTATAATACGATCGTTGCAGACTCGAAGGAGGACCTGACGGACGAGGATCGTGAGTACCGTGAGGAGTACGGAGACGACTACACTGAAGGTGCCACATCGCACCCAATCTCGTAGCACCTATTACGCATGGCTAAAGTAAAAATGCTAGTGCTTACTTTATTGTCATATCACACTATGGTAGGACTTGCATGGTAGTATGCTTTCTTGATGGCCTTATACCTTGACGCAACCTTACCCCTGCTCACCCTGCTGTTAAGCTAGTCACACGCTTGCTATTATATTTCATTGCTTATTACTTCTACTACGCTTACACTACATTGATGTGTGGTGGAAACTGGTAATTGGGGAGAGTGCTGCGTATGTGACTTGGGTGCGTGGAGGGTGAGGGTTGTGTCGACCAAGTTGGAGTATACGACGAGCCTGGGGCAAGTCTTGCTGTGGGGTGCTACCTGGGCACCCTTGGAATGGATACCTGTGGTGGGTAAATGGTATATGAGGTGGCCTTGGGTGTGATCCTGTGATGGGAGGAGCCCAGGGTGGAGGTGCTGTGGTGGCACGGTAAATGGAAACCCTGATGAAGACATCCTGGCTTGGTCATCCCTAAGGACTTACTAGTACTTAGATTCACCGGGAAGCCTTACGTACCACTCGCCCTACATGGTGCGGGACGGCCGGACTACTTGGTAGGATATTGCCACTACTGCTAGGTTGTTAGCGGATAGTGTAAGGAGGTACGGGGTGCGGAGGATTTCCCCCACACCCTTCCGAGACTTCATGGAGACCTTGTGGACCCGGCTCATGACTCACGATAGCCACCACCCTGCACGGACTTGGGGTGTACCAGGGCTGAATGGTAGAGTGGCATTATCCTAGGCTAGCAATCGGCCGGAATCAGCCTAGTTGACGACGGTCGGCGAGGAAGGCGGATCTTGTGGTTATGTAAAACCTCTGCAGAGTATATGGTTGATCGATCGATACATATGCCGACTTGTCGGCTATGGACCTTTCCTGGGTTTCGCTTAAACTAGATAGTGAGATGAGTCTTTCTATTCTCCCGGGAGTGAGTGTTCGGATGTAGCTGTGGGCTCACGGGCCTTGAGACAGGCAGTCCGAGAGAGGGAGCTGGCCTATCGGACCGAGCGATGGTGCAGGCGAGGTATGGTGATGGTGTGGACATGGTGGTATATCGATCCCAGGATCGAGACCAAAGCTATGGAATGGGAATGGGGTGGAATGTGTGAGAATGGTGTTAAAACTTGACCAACTATTATTATGAACTTGATATGCTAATACATAGGAAACCCCAGCTTTATAGGTTCCCTTTTTATTATATCCAATTTGCATCCAATTTCCACAAAGCAATGCTCATAGGGTTGGAAGTGGCCAGTACAAATCGTCTTGATAAATTTTGGCACATGAGTGTTCGGCCGAGGAGTATAGCTCCGAGGAGTTTGTGGTTGAGGGTTCGTTCCTCACGCCGAGTTTGGCGATCTTATCTTCAAGCTGTTCGGAATGAATGCTACTTTTGATTCCGCCAATGCGGCGATGTAATAAATTATGTAATTCCGCACTATTTGTACTCTGATATTATCGTTGTATGGATGTGATATTCGACTGGAATTTGGGTAATATGATCTACAACGGTCTTATTACACTTCGACTCTGTGGATTTCCCTTCGCGGAAATCAGGGTTGTTTCACAACCGGCGAAGCCTACGGTCTCGACTCTGTATGGCAGACCGTGTAAGACACCTTTGATGTGGTCCCAACTGGGAGAAAGGTCATTCTTCGACTCCGCTAAGATTCAAGATGCCGAAGGAGTTGCCCAAGTAAGAGAGAATTTGAGAATTGCTCAAAGTCGATACAAGAGCTATGCTGACAAAAGGAGGAGAGAACTTGAGTACAGTGTGGGAGATTTCGTCTATCTCAAGGTATCCCCGCTACGTGGAACTATCAGATTCCATGTGAAAGGAAAGCTTGCCCCTAGATTTGTTGGCCCATACAAGATTTGCAAGAGGATTGGAAAACTCGCTTACAAACTCAAGCTACCCGAGGAATTGGCGGGTGTGCATCCCGTATTCCATGTGTCACAGCTACGCAAGTGTTTGAGAGTACCCGATGAAGCAGTTCCAACTGATACACTTGACATTCAAGATACACTTGAGTATAAAGAACATCCTATCAGAATTCTGGACAGAGATACCAAGGAGACCCGAAGCAAAACTATTCCTATGTGCAAGATCCAATGGAGCAACCACACTGAGAGAGAAGCAACATGGGAGAAAGAGTCTGACCTCCGGCTACAATATCCTTACCTCTTTGAAGAGTACGTTACACTTTAATCTCGAGGGCGAGATTCCGTTAAGGGGGTAGGACTGTAACAACCCAAAAATCCGCACACCAAAAATTCCAAACTACAAAATTTTTCTTTCTTCAAAACCCTTGAGTGATGATGTGGCATGTAGGAAAACCCCTAACCTTGCACTAACTAAACCTATGTGACTGGCACGAGTATCTCACCTCATCACCTAGAATTTATTTTACCACATAGCATACATCAAGTTGCATCATATTCAACATGGTGATTTGGATTTTATTTGATTTATGTGTTGATTAAATAAAAGCTAACAAATATGTGTTTATAAATAAATGAACTAATTAATATCCCAATAAATACTTTGACCAATGTTTATCACCATGGAACATTTTATCAGATGAGAAGTAGGCCACTTTGATTTATATACAGGAGAGAAGTGTAACATAATACTAAAAGTAAGAAGAGGGAGGCAGCAGCTCGGCCCAGCCTGCCTCGATCGGCCCAGCCAGCCAGCCCAGCATCACCGACCATACGTGCACGCCGCTGACGAGCCGGACCCGCCCGTCAGCCGTCACGCACCGCACGCCGCCGCATCAGGACAAGCTGACAGATGGGCCCCCTCTGTCAGCCGCCCAGCTACAGGATCATCTTCTTCCCCATGCCAGCCTCATCTCTTGACCGAGCCCCGACCAAAGCAGCAGACGCGGGCCCAGGTTCACGCACATCGCATGACCCTGTTCCCCACCTTAGCGCCGCGCCCACGCAACCGCCCCCGCACCCGAGAGCCGTCCGATGCGCTCGACACATCACTAGCCGTTCCATCATCCGCCATGGGAGCTTAGAGCTCCGGCTATAAAAGCCACGGACCTCGGTTGCCCTAGCGTTCGCCCCATCGCCCCGCCGCCACTTGGTGGCCAACCACTTCACCGATCCAGAGAAAGGAGAGAAAGAAGGAAGGGAGAGGGAGGAGGAAGAAGGAGTCTCCGTCGGAGCACCTTCGAAGCCGCCGGAGTAGGAGACGACGCCGACATCTTCATCACCGTTGCGGGTCGGCACTGCACTGCTTCTGTCTACACGGCCATGACTCTCCACTGCACCACCATCCTATCTCCCATGACACCTACGGTGAGCACCCGATTTTCCCCTGCTCACCGCCGGACTCTGCTATTTCGGCCATGGTGCTCCACACCGTGAGCGTGTAGGCCAAGGCCATCTCCGGCCTCTGGATACACAAGCACAGCATCCACGACCACACCGTAGATCCCTCCTAGCCCCATGGACGCTGTAGCCGAGCACACTCATGCCTCGCTCACGACGCCGCCGCCATGGCGCAGCCACCACCGGCTCACCCGACCACCTCGCTAGACTGGAACGTAGCCATAGAGCATCACCATGATGACCGGAAGATAGCCGCGTAGACCAAGTCGATGATAGTCAGCCGCATCCCCCTTGGCCACGAGCACGAGACCACCATGACTCCGTCTCGATTGTTGAGACCACATGCCGAGACCACTGAGACACCGTCTCGCTCGCCGAGACCATATGCCGAGACCACCATGACACCGTCTCGCTCACCGAGACCATATGCCGAGACCACCATGACTCCATCTCGATCGCCGAGACCACATGCCGAGACCACTGAGACACCATCTCGCTTGCCGAGACCATATGCCGAGATCACCATGACTCCGTCTCGCTCGCCGAGACCACATGCCGAGACCACTGAGACACCGTCTCGATCGCCGAGACCACATGCCGAGACCACTAAGACACCGTCTCGCTCGCCGAGACCATATGCTGAGACCACCATGACCTCGCCTCGCTCGCCGAGACCACATGCCGAGGCCATATGCAGAGGCCACATGCAGAGGCCACATGCAGAGACCACATGCCGAGACCAGCGTGACTCCGTCTCGCTCGCCGAGACCACATGCCGAGACCACCGAGACTCCGCCTCGCTTGCCGAGACCACCGAGACCACCAAGGCTTCGTTTTCCAAGACCACCGTGGACCAGTCACAGTGTGACACGTGTCAGCCCAGGATTAATTTAGCCTTTTCCATTTTTTTAGAAATGATTTAAACTTCGGAAATTCATAACAAATTCATACGACCTCAGAAAAATATGAAACCAGGATCAAAATTCATCTAAAATCGAGCTCTACGCAATGAACCCATGTTTGAGTGCATTTGACTCTTTTGAATTTTCATTGCTTCTTTGTGCTATTCTATAGACGTCGCTAACGCGACTATAATACGATCGTTGCAGACTCGGAGGAGAACCTGACGGACGAGGATCGTGAGTACCGTGAGGAGTACGGAGATGACTACACTAAAGGTGCCACATCCCACCAAATCTCGTAGCACCTATTACGCATGGCTAAAGTAGAAATGCTAGTGCTTACTTTATTGTCATATCACACTATGGTAGGACTTGCATGGTAGTATGCTTTCTTGATGGCCTTATACCTTGACGCAACCTTACACCTACTCACCCTGCTGTTAGGCTAGTCACACGCTTGCTATTATATTTCATTGCTTATTACTTCTACTACGCTTACACTACATTGATGCGTGGTGGAAACTGGTAATTGGGGAGAGTGCTGCGTGTGTGACTTGGGTGCGTGGAGGGTGAGGGTTGTGTCGACCAAGTTGGAGTATACGACGAGCCTGGGGCAAGTCTTGCCGTGGGGTGCTACCTGGGCACCCCTGGAATGGATACCTGTGGTGGGTAAATGGTATATGAGGTGGCCTTGGGTGTGATCCTATGATGGGAGGAGGAGGTGGTGGAGGTGTTGTGGTGGCACGGTAAATGGAAAACCCTGATGAAGACATTCGGCTTGGTCATCCCTAAGGACTTACTAGTACTCGAGATTCACCTTGGGAAGCCTTACGTACCACTCCGCCCTATATGGTGCGGGACGGCCGGACTACTTGGTAGGATATTGCCACTACTACTAGGTTGTTAGCGAGAAAAGATAAGAAGGTACGGGGTGCAGAGGATTTCCCCCACACCCTTCCGAGACTTCATGGAGACCTTGTGGACCCGGCTCATGACTCACAGTTTCAGCCACCCCAGACCGGACTTGGGGTGTACCAGGGCTGAATGGTAGAGTGGCATTATCCTAGGCTAGCAAGCGGCCGGAATCAGCCTAGTTGACGACGGTCGGCGAGGAAGGCGGATCTTGTGGTTATGTAAAACCTCTGCAGAGTGTATGGTTGATCGATCGATACATATGCCGACTTGTTGGCTATGGACCTTTCCTGGGTTTCGCTTAAACTAGATAGTGAGATGAGTCTTTCTATTCTCTCCCTGGAGTGAGTGTTCGGACGTAGCTAGGGGCTACAGGCCTTGAGACAGTGCCGAGAGGGAGTTGGCCTGTCGACTGAGCGATGGTACGGGCGAGGTATGGTGATGGTGTGGACATGGTGGTATATCGATCCCAGGATCGAAACCAGGCTATGGAATGGGAATGGGGTGGAATGTGTGAGAATGGTGTTAAAACTTGACCAACTATTATTATGAACTTGATATGCTAAAACATAGGAAACCCCAGCCTTATAGGTTCCTTTTTGATTATATCCAATTTGCATCCAATTTCCACAAAGCAATGCTCATAGGGTTGGGAGTGGCCAGTACAAATCGTACTGATAAATTTTGGCACACAAATTCTGCTGAGGAGTATAGCTCCGAGGAGTTTGACGGTTGAGGGGTTCGTTCCTACGCTCGAGTTTGGCGATCTTATCTTCAAGCTGTTCGGAATGAATGCTACTTTTGATTCCACCAATGCGGCGATGTAATAAATTATGTAATTCCGCACTATTTGTACTCTGATATTATCGTTGTATGGATGTGATATTCGACTGGAATTTGGGTAATATGATCTACAACGGTCTTATTACACTTCGACTCTGTGGATTTCCCTTCGCGGAAATCAGGGTTGTTTCAGCCTCGGCTCGGCGTACCCCGATGCGGGCGGCATGGGAAGAGCCCCTGGCAGGGCGGCCCACCACGCCAGTCCCAGCACCGGCGAGCCCGAGCGTGTCCGCCTGCACGGGTGGCCCCAGGACCGGTGGCGTGCGGACCTAGGCCACGGCTTCGACCCTGCATAGGATTTCCTCCTAGCTTCACCCCTTCATCATGTTTCCTCCGCTTTTCCTCGAGAGAACCCCCTGGCTAGCAAACTCGGTGCGTGACATGAAGGGGACGGGGGAGCGCAGTTCCCAGGTGACAAGGACGATATGGACCGCCGCCATGTGGCCATCATGGAACACGGGTGATTTGCTCCTTCCAGTGCCAAATCGCTTTGCACCGCTTGACTGGTTGTGGTTGATCTGCTCCCTATGTTCTGTTTGATGTGCCTATCTGATTTTGCTCGTTTGTGTTCTCCTCCGTAGTAACCAGGTGTGATACATACAACCATGTGGTATAAGATCGTGGCGCCGTGCTTCAACCAGGTGTTCCCCTGCAGCCACCACCGCTGCTACAATGAGACTATGGTGAGCCAATGTCCTGTATTATGTGGCTTTTTGGTAAGTAGAACTACTCAGGATTTCAGGACACTTATGGCATCCTTGCTAATTAGCTATCACACTGCCAGACATTTTTTTTCGGACGCCCAATGGGGACGGTATAGGCATAGTTATTACATTTGTGACCTCACATGTCAGTAGTTTGGTTGTATACTATACTTCTGTCAGACTTAGTTCTTGAGTGTGTTCATTTTGGTTAAATTATGTGCATGATAAATCAAGATATGGAATTCAGTGGTGGCAATGTTGCGGTTGCGCCGTAAAGAAGTGTTCATGCAATAAATTGTGAGATAAGGAACAATCTCCTTAGCAGATTACATTTGTGAATCTGTAGTTCCTAGAATGAGAACTCCATAATACATTTCTGAGCATCAACCCTTGTTGCATGTGCCTACGAAGGGGTGTACCAAGGGGTGGTCCTGGAATGTAACACCCCAGCAATGTAGTAGTTGTGTTGTCGCCCCATGTGGCACATCCGGAGGTATAGTTGGTGGGTTTAGTACCACCTTAAAAGTTTAGGAAGATGTGGGCCAGCTTATTGTCATTCCATACGTAGCAACTCCGGGTTAATCCTTTTCCCCGAAGCAAAGATAGATGAAAGTGCAAGAGAGATGCTACACGTATGCAGGTCCGTTCCACGTGCGGAGCTGGGCCATATAAGTAGTTTTTGGTCACGAGGTGTTATAGATTGTATTTAGAGCTGTTGACACTAGAATTTGGTTCGTTATATGAGACCCCATAATTCAGAATGCACCGAGAAGAGCCGTGATAAGTTCGGAATCGGCTGGTCAAGGCACTGTTTAGAGTTAGCTGGATTTTGATAACATCGCCATCTCAAAGAGACTCCGGCAGCAAAAATGGCATTGATTGGGAGCTGGAAAACATGACGGACTCCACAGAAAGGAAAGTTTGGAGTCCAAGTTATCCTAAATTAGGATGTTTCATTTTCTTTTCTAAATTTTGTGACCGGTCCTATTCAACTAGGACTCATAGTCAAGCCTCGTGTATAAATATTGAACTTCGGCTATTGTAACAGACATCTCAGCGATCAATCAACAATAAGTACCTTTACTTTTCAGCTTACGCCACCCCCTAGGAGTAGGAGTAGAGTAGATCTCGGTGAGTTCTTCGGCAAGCAGGGCTGCCATCGGTTAAGTCCGACCTCAGATTTGTCTATGAGTATCCGTCATGACTTATATTTTGTTTGTAAGACTGCCCTCGGTTAAGTCTGATCTCTTGCAAGCACGGTATAAGTTAGTTATCATCGGTTAATTATAAGGTTGCATCGGTCCGGCTCGTATCTCTTACAATTATCTGATACATGTTACCCTTGATTCTTATCAAAATTTATACGGTTGCATCGGTTTGGTTCGTATCTCATACAAATTTCGATACGGATTAGTTATCGGCTAAATCTATTAAAATTGGTAGGGTTTCCTTGCTATTTTTTAATAGATTTGCTAGTTATCGATCTTGTTATAATTAGTTTCTTACAATTTGTAACAAAATCACCCCTTGCCCAGATTGAAACAGATCGGCTTTATATCTCTTCAAATCATCGTCTAGCTGCTTTTCCTTTTTACATCTTCCTTTTGACAATGGTTTCGGTTAGCTTAGCCATTTTGATCTAATCTTGATCGAAGATAGCATGTGGTCAGGACGTGTTTAACCATAAGTAAAGACTGCTAGTTGATGAAATCTGATCTAGAACTGCTATTATGGCTGCCATTGATCCGGTCGACCCCCACTGTTAGCACTATAGATCGGAGATCGTTAAATAGCAAGTCTTGCTTATGGTCAAACATAGCCTCTTGTTGCATGCTATGTCTGCATCGGCTATTTAGTCGATCGCCTATGCTTCCACGATCGTAGCATGCTTTTCACGACCCTGTTAAACGTGTATAAATTCGTATGCTTGGCGGGTTTGACCAGTTATCTCTATCACGGTTGCATCGGTCTGGCTCGTATCTCCACTGTTAGAGATGGTTGATTAGATCTAATAAGTGTATGGACTTATCCACGTTCAACGGATGAATATCTGTATGCTACGACTTTACTTTCACTAGAATCGGCTGTTTTAGCCGATAGCCCGTACATTGAGAAAATATTGGCTATTTACATGCTTTTACTTGTTTTTGTCCTGGTTAAAAGCTAGTATGTTTCTCATTTGATGCTTCCACGTCTACCTCTTATACCTTTTGCATGTTTTAATGATCATTGGTTGTTTAGATCTATGCAATTGAGTAACTGATAATTGCTGGTATGCTCTTTTTACTTACTATGCATCATGAATATGTTGGATATCGACTCTCTAGCCGATAGCCTTGTATCATCGGCTACTTAGCCGCACATTTGGAACTGTCTGGACAAACACCGTCATGTTCCACCTTAAATTACTGATCAATCTTGTCTCCTTGTCAATTACAGGGTTAAATTGACTGGCACGCCCTAGGTCACGACCATCCGGTCTAGTGTCCTCTTAAGTCTAGGGAGAGTTTGGGATCTACTCCACATGGTTTCTCTCAGCTTGCTGTGTGTTCTCTAGCGGCGGGTCCGTCACTTTTCGCCGTCAATCGTCAACATGGACAACGAAGCCATCCTCAAGGTCAACCTTGAAGACCTGCCTGATGACCAGAAAGCACTTGTTGAGCAGGCGACAGAGGAGTTCTATGAGAAGCGTCTGCTGTCTTACAGCAGGATGTGCGATTCTCTTACAGCAGGATGCATGATTCTGTCATCTAGAAGACTCCCCTACCAAGCGTCCTCATGCATGGGCGAAGTGAAGATGTTAAAGCAAGAGCTACTACCCATCTGGTCCACAAAACTGTTCATGAAGCCTTTACAAATCACAATAAGGTGTTAGCCAACACAATTGACAATGTCTTGAAGGAAGTTTTCTTTGGAGCGCCAGTTGATCATGTGGGACCAGCATACTTCAATGGCTTTAATCCTTCGGCTATAGGAAGCAACGTACCTGGTTCTAGTCAGTAGTCGAATGGTGGACAGTTCTAACAGCCACCAACATAGCAACTTCCAGGATGATAAGCTCAAGATCAAACCCTACAAGCAGCAGGGGGGCAAGGTCAAGCCCCGTCAATAGCTGGGGGGCAAGGTCAAATGGCAGGGGCAACCGCCAGCACAGCAGTCACCAAGTGCCCCTGTCAGTCAGACAGTTCCAGCAACTCACTAGACAAAACTCAAGTTTATTCAGTCCAACAGCCAACCTCTCCAGCTACTCAGTAGGTTGTGCAACGGTCGGCTCAGGGAAGATTTAATACTTCCTACTAAACGCCTCAGTTGGCCCATAAAATAACTTCATTAATGCAGAGGATCATCAAGAATGTTGATTCTGACTACTTCAATAGTCGATTGCAAGGATATGAAACTCACAACGCTCAGATCGATTATCCAGAAGGATATCACTTGGTTTCTGATGCCAGCACGTACGAGCTCACTCCACACCCTGGGTATTAGAATCCTTTTAGTTATAATGCGCAACAACTCCAGCAGTCTTAGGTCCAAGGACAACAGTCTCCGGCTCAGAGTCAACAAGTTCAAGTACAACGCTCACAAGCTTAGGCTCAAGGGCAGCCGAGACCAGAAGTCGCTGGCATAGATGATGATGAGTTTATCAATAGAATAACTGCTATAATGCAGAGCCAGTTTGGTCTAAAGTTTAAAGGACAGGTTGGCTCATACCAGCGCCCATACCCGGTCTAGTATGATATTGTGCAACTCCCTCCACGCTACAGAGTCCCAGATTTCTCCAAATTTACCGGGATAGATGAGATAACAACCATGGAACATATCAGCCGCTATCTCGTTCAGCTCAGAGATGCATCTGTTGAGGAGGCGCATAAAGTTAGATTCGTCCCCTTGTTCCTGTCTGGACCGGCCTTCAGTTGGTTTTCATGACTTGAACCCAACTCGATCACTGGATGGGCCGATCTGGAGAACAAGTCCACGCATACTTCTATAGTGGGACAGAAGAGAAGAAGATTACAGATCTTCTTCTATAGTAGGATCATAATCAGTTACATGCATGGTACTCCATTACAAGTATTTCATAATCAACTAAAATGCTGTGGCATCATAATGTGTTGCCTCCTTCTTGCATTCTTGTATGGTACTCCATTATAAGCAAAGTAACTTGGATTGGGGGTTGTCAAAAACGCGTCTAGAATCCCCAGCAGATTATCTTCGCTTTCTATCTACTTTCATAATGGAGGACGACCTAATGTCTTTGGTCCAAAAATTTATATAATTAAACTGATGACTACGTACTTCACTACTATAAATCTCCTGTGTGTTCACCATGACTATATATATGCACAATGCAAGCTACTCTAGTAACTACTCCATAAGCCTCATCAGCTAATTAAGAGCGCATGCGTGCATAATACTGCTTTCTGAAAGAAAACAGAGCTAGCTACCTCTTGGCTCTTGCTAAGCGCGTCATCCTAGCTAACATGATGGCCTCGACGTCTTCTTACACCAATCCACCACTGATAAACGCCTTGTCCCTCATTGTTATCATGTGCTGCGCCACAAATTTGGCGCACGCGGCGATGGCGGGCGGCCGCCATGAGGCCTCTCCGGTGGTGGCCGAGGGGACGACGTCGCCCACGACAGGGCGATGAGGGCACGGTACGAGAGGTGGGTGGCGAAGCACGGGCGCACGTACAAGGACCACGCCGAGAAGGCGCGGCGCTACGAGGTGTTCAGGTCCAACGCCGAGTTCGTCGACTCCTACAACGCGGCAGCTGTGGCGGCGCGGGAGCAGCAGGTCGAGGCCGCGGCTGGCGACCAACAAGTTCTCCGACCTCACCGGCGAGGAATTTGAGGCCATGTACCTTAACGACAACGTCGGCAAAGTCGGACGGCTCATCAGTAAGCGCTTCAATGGCAGCATACCGGGGTTCATGTACGGGAGCCTCTCGGAGTCGGACGTTCCGGCCAGCAGGAACTGGACAGCCATGGGCGCCGTCATCACTGTCAAGGACCAAACCGATCAGTGTGGTGAGGACTGAGGAGCTCTCTCTCCATACATATATCTAGCTATAGCTAGCAATTTCCGTTCATAATAATCGTCTTATTAGCATGTTCGTAACAATCTTTCTGCATGCATGCATGCAATGTAAACATGCATCAGCGTCTTGCTGGGCGTTCTCCGCAGTGGCGGCCGTGGAGGGCATCCACGCGATCAGGACCGGCAACCTGGTCTCCCTCTCGGAGCAGCAGCTGCTGGACTGCGCCACCGGAAGGAACAACCGCGGCTGCAACAAGGGCGACATGGAGGAGGCCTTCCTGTACATCGCCGTCGTCGGAACCACAGCCGCGTCGTCCCCTCGGCCACCAGCGCTGTGTTCTGGAACGGTGGGCTCAACGAGGAGTCGGCCTACCCGTACCTAGCCGTGCAGAGCAACTGCAGCGCGTTGACAAAGCCGGCCGTCGCCGCCATCCGGGGCTTCCACTACGTGCCCGCCAACAACGAGAGCGCGCTCCGGCTGGCCGTCTCCAGGCAGCCTGTGTCCGTGGCGCTCGACGCCAGCAGCAGGGCTTTCCAGCTCTACTCGAGTGGAGTCTATGGCGCGGCTGGCGTCGTCGGGTGTAAGAATAGTAGCCTCAACCATGCCCTCACAGAGGTGGGGTACGGCACGGATGAGCACGGCACTAGGTATTGGTTGATGAAGAACTCCTGGGGAACCGGCTGGGGCGAGGGGGGCTATGTCAAGATCGCAAGGGACGTGGCGACCGATGCAGCAGGCGTTTGCGGCCTCGCTGTGCAGGCCTCCTATCCCGTCGCCTGAATGCCTGATTGATGATGATGATCACATATGAAATCCCATTGGGCATGTGGCTAGACTATCCCTAGTCAATGCATAGACGCCCACCAACAAGGATAATAATTAAAAAAAAAGACCAAAAATGTCATTACTCTGATACGGCCCCAAATGAACTTAAAGGTGTATTTTTCTTTTTAATTAACACAAACTGAAGTTGTTGGTGGCACTATCGAAATGATTTGTAGAGATACCTCTGTCTCTAGAAATCAACGATTTGTAAAGATGACAGGACCGTCCCTAAAAATCAAATTTCAGAAATCAGAAGTAGGAAAAAAACTTTTTTTTTGAATGTGGGGAAACCCAACAGAAGTCAAATGGTTACGTGATTATATCTCACAAAACACGCATACATGCTGCCGTGGGGGCTCAAAATCACAATTTCCAGCATTGCGCGTACCTCTCCCAACCACTTCCACCCTAAAGTCACCTGTGACTAAAGTCTAGATACGTTATATTTACTTAATTGGATTTTGAAATAATTTTTGAAGACCTCAAACGAATTCAAATGAAAAAGGCTTCAATTGAGAAGTTATAGATATTGCAATACAACTTTCTTTTTTGTTGTTTCTCTATCCGAGGTCGTTTAAAAAATTTGAATTCCAATATGTGAGGACTTCAAATTAATTTTTGGGACCACAGATTATTTCAAACAAAAAGTTTCTCAATTGCGATGTTTTATATCTTTTCAAGATCTGTTACTTTGGTTTTCATCATTTATCCATATGATGCCGTTTGAAAAATAAAAAAAATGAATTTTAAATGTGAGAACTTCAAACATAATTTGTGAGATTTCAGTGATTTCGTATGAGAAAATTGTCAACTACAAGGTTGTAGATCTCTTCAACATATACAACTTTAATAAAGTTTCTCTTCATCTAACTTCATTGGTAAAGGTTATGAATTTTACTATATGATGCACGCATTTTTAGAGATGATTGTACATCCATTCTCCTCAAAAATTTGATTTTTATAGGCAGACCGGCTTGGGAACCCTTTTTAGAGGCAGGTTTTGATGATAGAGTCGACTCTACTAAAAAAAAGCCTCCATTACTAAAAATCAATTGTGTAGTAGTGAATACTTGTATAGGGTATCCCTTGTAAACTATATATATTTCTCTTTTTCGTTCCTTGTCTTGGTCAACCATGACCTCTTCCTAGTCAGCCCTCCACTCTCCTTACCAGTCAACTGCCAGAAGCTCGCCCCTTTACGCCCTGATCTCCTCAACCATAACAAAGTGCCACCTTAGCCACAACCCTGTTACATTCTTGTGCTACTCATTCCTAATATCTGAGCCACCCTTCTGGAAAGGGGATGTCTATCTAGATTTGAGTCTTTTGAGGGTTGTTGACACATTTGTTTGGCCCAAATGATATTAATCCAACGGTGCCTACTACCTTTTCCTGTTGCGATGAGCTCACTGTCATGCAACTCATACCTCCCCGCTGCTAGAAACCTGCCATCTCCACAACCCTCTCCCATCACGCTCAAGGAGCGGCCTTAGCAGTGACACCACCCAACTAGAATCCTCCACACCACAAACAGTCTAAGCCTATTGTGGCATTGCAGCCCTACCCACTAATCATTGCATCCATCAGACTATCCTGCCACTGACAGCCTTCACATAAACTTATGCTCTTCAGTGAAAAGCCCACACGAAAAAGCCGCCCTCTAAATTCTAAACCCTGACCAAACTAGTTGAGAGTTTGAATCACACAAAAACCAAACGACCGAGAGCTCGACGTTGAGGGTCATTCAACATTTTGCTTGGAAAAAGCTGTAGTTGTAGCCCTGTTTTGTACATAGCGTGTGGATGCCACCCGTGGTAAAGTTGTGTCATCCCTTCTCCCTATGATGCCACACCTGCCCTCCATAATCTCCCTTTTGATACATATTGTGCATTGAAGATCATCCTTGTATTGTGTCAATCCATCAATGTTTCTCACAAAGCAAACAAGCTATTGGCCATGAGTTCCAAGGCCATGCCACCTCCATCACTTCAAGAAATGTTGTGGTGTTGTAAACCTACAAGGACCCATTTGTACCTTAGCTTCTTGTGTTGAGGCACTTAGCGACACTTTCTCTATATCATAGGCGCGCCTCTATTCGCCATTCCGTGGGATCATGTATCTTTTCACTAAGGTGTACCTTGGTCATCGTCATTTGCAGGAGCTCGTCGGGTTTCGTCTTGGTGGAAAGCGGGGGGTACGACAAAGGCGAGGACGCTTCCTTTGTCCCTCCCTCGGCCAAGAGCAAAGAGGAGATGGAAGGAGCCGGCGGTCAGAAGCGAGGATGGTCTGGTCTAGGTGGTCCCCCCACTCAAGAATGCAACCATGCGTTAGCTGGGGACGGTGTAACTATATGACTGGATTGCCCTTGGACTTGTGGAATATGCCGTGAATTTGGAAAAGGTACGGGGGCAATACTGTCCTCTATAATGGCCGTTGGAGCCTATAAATACTGCCCTCAAGCGGCTTTGATGGGAAGGACGAATAGTGATATTTTGTACCCCCATACTCCTTTCGCTTGCTCTTATTTCACGATTCCCGTTCCCATCTAGGCCTACATTCGTTCATCAACCAGCGGGTGTTTGAAGATTCCGATCTACAACAACAATTACTAAGTTTCGCCCTGCAAATCTGGGATAGATCGACACATATTTGGTAACTTTCTAAGATTCAGCAAAAGGCTTTTGTGGAATGAAGTTGGATCTATTCACTTTCTTATATATTGAGAAGATAATAAGGAGTGTCTCGAATTGATCCTGAAAGATTTGTTTTATTGTTTCAGCTTCAAACCCAAGCAACTGCTCTTCAAAAGTTTCATAAACCTTCTCAATGGCAAGGTTTCTTGATCGCCTCATCTTATTTATTACAAGCTGGTGGTCAAACATGCCAGATCCACAATGCAGTTGTTGTGAGCATAAACAAGCCACAGGTTCAACTCCTACTGTTGTACCTGTTGGTTTTTGCCACATCACTCCTACCAACATTGATGATGATGATGACGCTACTTCTTCCCCTCACTACATGGAACCACCAAGAGGTGAATAATGCATGATTCCTTACTTGCATAATTAGTAGTTTCTTAAGCTATAATGATTGTTGTTTATTAATTAAGAACTTCGTGATTCTTTTAGCTTCTATTTGTGGCACATCCCTCACTTTTGTCACACCGCGGAACAATCTTAGAGATATAATAGTTTTCCTTAGTTGCTATTGTGTCACTAGTGCCAACACAAATCTAAGAGATACAAAGCTGGTATGTGAATAGCACTACTAATAGATGGGCCCTACTTGTGGTAGGACATAACTAATAGTTATCATACTGCCAAACAATCTTAGAGATAGAAAGTTGTTGCCTGATTGTCATTGCCTCACTGCTGAATAATCATAGAGATAGAAAGATGATTTTGAAACTTTACTTGTAGATGGACTCAGTGGCACAACTCATTGATATCACATTGCCAAATAATCTCAGATAGACAGCTATTTCATAAATGCTACTAGTAAATGTGCCTTACTTGCATTGTCACCTAATAGTATTGTAGTTTTACTAGTAGAGAACTAGAAAATCTTAGAGATAGAAAGCTAGTATTTGAATGCTACCAGTAGATGGGCCCACTCATAAAAAAGCACATAATTCATTGTCATGGAACTACCTATCTTAAAGATAGAAAGCATCTTTATATTAATTAAGAAGAATAAAAAATTAGGAGACACCCTTACAATGCCCCTAGAAAATCTTAGAGATAGAAAAGTTGGTATTTGATTGTTACTAGTAGATGGGCCCACTCATAAAGGCACATAATTCATTATCGTGGAACTACCTATCTTAAAGATAGAAATCATCTTTATATTAGGAAGAATAAAAAATTAGTTTAGAAACCTTACAATGCGCCTCCCTCTCCACTCACACACACAAGGCAAGGTTTCATTAAGGTACCTCATAATCTTAGAGATAAAAAGTTGGTATCTAAATGTGACAAGTATTAGTTTTCAATCCCTAAGATCGTTTACCATAGCAAAGCGATGATAATTAAATAGCACATTTCATCTCTAAGATTGTCTGAGTTATAAAGTACCTAGCTTTGTATCTTAAAGATTGTGTTTCATAAGACACTGAGAACCAAGCAACATCTTTCTATCTGTAAGATTGTTTGTCTGTGTCTGTGGATCACTGACAAACAATGTTATAGATATAAAATTATTAGGCAAACGTTATTAGTAGATGGGCCCCACTCTTAGCGGCACATACTTACAACTATTACCCTATTAAACAATTTAGTGAAACATAGAAAGCTACTGCTTTGCTAGTGCATCACTGCCCAACAACCTTAGAGATAGAAAGCTTCTAAGTCTTAACATTATATGGGTGTGGGCCCACTTGCAGTGGCACATCTTGTGGACAGACTCAGTCTGAGAGAGAGAGAGAGAGAGAGAGAGAGAGAGAGAGAGAGGGAGGGAGGGAGGGAGGAGAGCAATGAGATGAAGTGCATGCAAACAAGAAAAGAGTGCATGTACTGCTATACTTCTCTCTCTCTCTCACTGATTTTGAGAGCAAGAATTAGTTTCTGTTACTGCAGCCCCCAAGGCCTATAAATCCAGCACCTTCCTGGCTTGCTTTGACACACTTGTGGATCTGAGAGCATTTTGTAGCATTCAGTAGCATTCTCAATGGGGAATTTTCCCTTGATGCTTTGCCTATTTCTCAAAGCATTTTGTAGTATCGTCAGCATGCTGGTTTGGTGAACATTGATATGCAGCTCTCTTGCGTGTTCAAGAATCGAGATGGTTTTTGGTGAGCATTTCCTGCTGTGATTTTGTTGGTTTTTGGGGTCTCTTGTGTAGGTGAATTCATCAGCATTGAGGGTTTATTGTCCTCTCTGGATAGTATACCCTGATTAAGTTCTTGATCATTCATTAACATGTTTTCGCAATTTCAGTTTCATGTTTGAGGAAGGTTAGGATTGTTTTGCAACCCTTCCGGATTGTTGTGCATCTGAAAGTTTGCATAGCTTTGTGGGAAAAGAATGGGTCTTTATTTTTTCTGAGGAATGAATTCCTCTGGCATCTGATGCTCTAGGGCCATAACTCACTAAAGCTTGCAACTTTACTGCTGTCCTACCTGACTAAACTTCCCTATGGAATAAATGCTGAAGCTGTTTTCTTTTCCTGCTTTGGTTGGTGTTGATCATCGTGGACATAGCAGAGGAGGTGTCTCCCATGGAGATGGCTAACATGAAGCCAGAGGAGATTACCCACCCTCCCATCATGGATCAGCTGGCTGGAATGGAGTACTGTATAGACTCCAACCCATCCTGGGGTAAGTACTCAGGTGTCTAAGCTTGCATGATTCATTCATCTAGCTGTGTTATGTCTTTATGGCACTAAATCTCTGTAATCTGTTTGATGGCGCAGGAGGGTGTATTATGCTGGGTTTCCAGCATTTCATCCTTTGCTTGGGGACGGCAGTGATGATCCCCACCTTGCTGGTTCCCCTCATGGGAGGAAATGCCGTAAGAATCCTTTCATTGTTCAACTTTGTCACTGTGAATAGATGATGCGCTATCTGATTGTTTTGTGTCATATTGGTGTAATGGTATTTATCTCCAAACAGAATTTGAAAATTGAATGGTTAGATTGGATTCTAGTTTATCAATGTCATTTGAAAGCAAAAAGAGTTGTCTTTGAAATCGTCATGTCCAGTGTAAATGTGTAATAACTGGTATTGGTAGTGTTATTATTTTCATTTCACATGCACTTCAGTACATATATATCTGGTAGTACTTAGTGTTAGAGAACTGATAGCTTTTATGTTTAAAACTAATATATCTCCTGTTGTGTTCACACTAGTGTATGACTTGCATGTGTCCAGAATTCATCTTTTTGGATAATGACCTCTTTATGTACTGTTTTTCAGTGATAGAATATATCCTGAATGTTTGTCCGTTTGTTTGCTTCCAGCATGACAAGGCAATTGTGGTACAGACAGTGCTGTTTGTGACTGGCATAAATACACTGCTGCAAACTCTGTTTGGAACTCGCCTGCCTACGGTTATTGGTGGATCATATGCATTTGTAATCCCAGTCATATCAATAATCAGTGATCCCTCGCTGATGCAAATTGCTGATGACCACACAGTAAGCATGCAATGTTTACTGTTCTTCTAACTAATTAGTGTATCAGTATTCATCTCACATGTTTTCTCTTGTTGCAGAGGTTCAAAGTAGCCATGAGAGCCATACAAGGGGCCCAGATAATATCCTCCTGCATTCAGATAGTGCTTGGCTACAGCCAGTTGTGGGGGTTATGCTGCAGGTACAGACGAGTCATTCATTCAGTTGATGTGTCATGTGATCTAATGTTCAAATACTCGTCTGTCCCTGTCATATACTACTAATACTGTCGTCATAGGGAAGTAGTCACTGTTCCTTTGTATGTGCAACTTTTGGCTTTATATTTGTTGACATTGGGGCTATTTGACCGATCAGTAGGTTATTCGCTGTTATTTGTACTAGCACTGGGCCTTTGATGATCTACTTTGGGTTCTCAATTTGAGAAGTGGGCATCACTTTCAGGAAAAGTGATGGGATATGGCAGCAACCTTCGGACTGACGATAGGAATCTTAAAATGTTGTTTTGATATCACTGTTGCAGGTTCTTCAGCCCACTTGGGATGGTTCCAGTTGTTGCACTAGTAGGGATTGGCCTTTTTGAGAGAGGATTCCCAGTGGTAAAAGATCTTACTAGTACTATTTCTTTGCTGAGTCATCATGTTGTTAACACTGACAATTTGCTCTTATCCTTTCGAATAATATATTTGATGTCTCAGATTGCAACCTGCGCGGAAATCGGTCTTCCGATGCTCGTCCTGTTTGTTGCACTTTCACAATATCTGAAGCATGTACAAATGTGCCATTTCCCAATATTCGAGAGGTTCTCAGTGCTAATCTCCATAGCACTGGTTTGGTTATATGCCCAAATCCTCACTGTCAGTGGAGCATACAAGCATAGTCCGGTGCTCACTCAGCTCAACTGCCGAACTGACCGTGCCAATCTCATCACAACTGCACCATGGTCTGTAGACTGATGCCTCCTCCCACTGTTCTATATATTTTCATCTCATCATTTCACACTTATGGAATTTATGTACTTGTCTGAACATTTTCTCAGGATTAGGCTTCCATATCCGCTGCAGTGGGGTCTGCCGACTTTCAGCGCAGACCATTCATTTGGTATGATGGCTGCTGTGGTGGTGTCCTTGATAGAGGTAATTAACATAATAACACTCCATTGTCCATGGTACCATGTAATGTTCAGTTAGTTGACATCATGCTGATCTGATTTGTCTGAAAAATATTTTGAGCATTGCAGTCTACGGCAGCATTTCAGGCTGCTGCCCGTTTGGCAAGCGCGACGCCTCCACCGCCATTTGTCTTGAGCAGGGGCATTGGATGCCAGGTTAGTTAATTCTTGCCATGTGCTAGCTAGGAAACAATGACAAAAAATATTTAGCTGGAAATTCCTCCGTTGAGAAGAAGATTATTATTTATTTTCACCTCTTTCTTGTGACGTAAATATGTGAAAAATCAGGGAATCGGGCTGCTGTTCGACGGGTTATTTGGTACTGTGAGCGGCTCTACCGTCTCTGTGTGAGTGTTTCTGCTTCTTTGTCACGCCAAGTTTGCATGAACCAATTTTCCAGTGTCATGCCAATGCCATGCTCTTGTGTATATTACTTTACTTTGCCCAACTCAGGGAGAACGTCGGTCTCCTAGGATCAACAAGGATTGGCAGCAGAAGAGTAATCCAGATTTCTGCTGTTTTCATGATCTTCTTCTCCATCCTAGGTAGAATATTATTTCCAGCACAGTAAATAAAACGATACTGTACCAAACTTTACTTTCTCTGTTGTTGAACACATGTTATGTTATATGATCTTTTTGGGCGATTCGGAGCATTGTTCGCTTCGATTCCATTCACACTGTTTGCTGCCATGTACTGCGTGTTGTTTGGCTATGTTGGTACGTACTTACTTGAGCGGCAGAGCTCCTACCTTTTTATTTAAAAAAAAAAAGATTTCAGCTCTCCAAAGTCCAAACCAACCCCTTTGTTTTGGTGTTGTCAGGTGCTGTGGGGCTCTCCTTTATGCAGTTCATAAACATGAACTCGACGCGCAACTTCTTCGTCCTCGGCATCTCACTCTACCTTGGCATCTCCATCCCGAACTACTTCCACCAGTTCACGACGAGCTATCACCGTGAACCGGCGCACACTAGAGCTGGATGGGTATGTGATCACTGATCCTTCTCCCAGCTTAGCTGAAAACTTTGATCTCTGAAGTCTGAACTAGACCTTAACCGTTTTTGTGCATGTGACATGCAGTTCAACGACCTCATCAACACCGTCTTCTCGTCGCCGGCCACCGTCGGGTTCATCGTCTCGATGGTGCTGGAAAACACCCTGCAGGAGAGGAACAGAGACAGGGACCGTGGGATGCCATGGTGGGCGAGGTTCCGGACGTTCCGCGGCGACAGCCGGACTGTGGAGTTCTACAATCTGCCGTTCAGTCTCAACCGCTTCTTCCCGGCTTCGTGAGTCAACAGTAGGATTCTAGTGAAAGACTGAAGCCAACCGTAGAGTGAGTCTAGCCAACAGTATCATTGTAACTATGGTTTGGCTTCCGTAGATATTAGAGAAGAAGAGGAGTTAGGACTAGTGGAAGCAGAAGAAGGCATTGTACTCCCTCAGTTTTAAATTACAAGATGTTTTAGCTTTTCTGCGTACATTGTCCGAACGGAGAGCATACGTGATAAGAAACTGCTGTCGTATCTGCTGGGATGTTCCTTCATTCAAGCTGGGGTGGTTGTGCTTGTACATACTTCGTTTGGTTGTCGGAAATGAGCAATGAGAATCCATTATATATTTCGGGTTCACTTTCTTGCTCTTGCGTAATTTTTTTAGCATTCGGTTATGAATTATGAAAGCATTTAAAAAGCACTGTTTACATGAAGAGAGAGCCGCATTTTTTAGTATTCAACACTAAAGCAATAATCCTTTTTTTTTGACGGAAATGGTCTAAGTATTACTTTGTTATATATAATCAGGTGGGCTCATTTAGCAGCTCAATGTCATATTGTCATGGAACTAAAAAGTCATGTGCTCATGTACCAATTTTAATATGGGTAGAACATTCATGTATCACAGTGGCTGCGGTTGCTAAATGTGTTACTGTTTTGGTGACTAGTGAAATGCACTCCCTAGCGTATTTAGGGGGGTTTTTGGTTTGAGAAACAAGTGATATAGTGTAGCATTAGTTCATTATTCTTATTTGGTGCAATCACTCCACTGCTTATTATACTCGTACTAATTATTAGCGTATGAGAATGAGGTAATCATGAATTAACTTATTCCATTATGCAAATCAAACGAAAAGTGAGAAATGGGAAGATGACGAACAACTTCATTCCTCAAACCAAACGTCCTATAAAAGTTTGAACAATGATTTTATTTTATTTATTTACAATATACAATGAAACAATATAGAATTCTACAATGCTCTTAAAAGTAGTTGATACAGCAAACTTAATCACGTGTTCTTTACATTGGAGTAATTAAATAAATCTTATAAGATCTGAAGCAAAAAAAAAAAGAGTAGATATTAGAAGTTCAAACTTTTTTATTGTATTATTTAAACAATTTCTCGTGAATATTACTAGCCTTGTGAAAAATATGCTGCGTCAGCTGATGAAGTGTAAGGGTTAAAAAAATCTTGTGAAAAAATATGCTGCGTCAGCTGATGGAAAAAAGGGGGGGACTAAAATATCCGACCTGCCGGATTCGAACCAGCGACCTAAGGATTCATCTGCACCAACTACAGTCCTCCGCTCTACCAACTGAGCTAAGATCGGTTTGTGAAAAATGCTACTCAGCTTTATAATATACTGAGCATGTCTTTGTTTATTAAGTACTTCAGTGCTCTACAGAGAATACAAGTTTTCATTAACTTAGATCATGGATCTCCTTGTTTCCTCGTATCGTTGTTACCCTAGTTGTTTCTGAATTAAACTACTACCATGTAAAATGTTGTCAACGATTATTTTATTGGTCAAACTTTGTAGGTACCTCGCACGTAAATTTATACTACCTCCAGTTTTCTAAAGGATGTCGTTTTGAACAGCGACACGGTCTCCAAAAAACAACTTTGACCGTTACTTTTTGCTATAAAATATTTATAAAATATAGTCAATATATATTTTTATAAAACTACATTTCGAAATAAATTTACTTACATCACTTTCATATTTTTAAATTCAACCCAAAATAATTTATTTATAGTTAAAGTTTAAAATATTTGACTTAAAACAACCTCAAAACAATATCATTTAGAAAACTGGAGCGAGTAGGTGTCATGGGAACTAGCCAGCCGATATGCATATCCACTGGCCTATAGCCTATTGGTGGATCTAGAAATAAATGTTACGAGGGGCTCATTCAACTTTCGTCTCTAGTCTCTCCTTTCAAGTTTTCAAGCTGCATCTAGCCTCTCCTTTCAAGTTTTTCACAAGCTGCTGTTTTACCTCTAGTCTCATGCAATGGTGGGAGGGATATTCTTCGAGTCTCATCTCACCCGGTGCACCTAAGATTATGATAAATTGTTGGAGTAAGAGTCTATTGGAGACACCAAAGATATAATCCCTCAATACTGGTAATTTAAGTTGTTTTGGACAAGGTTTGGGTCAAACAATGGGAATATAAATCTTGAATAACGTTTCAGTTGTTGAGTTTGGAAATGTGAAAATCTTGAAAAGTACTTTCATAAAAAATATACATATATCACTTTCTAATAAATATTTTTATAAAAATAAGAAGTCAGAGTTATGCTTTGGAGGCCATGTCGCTGTCCAAAACGACTTCGATTACCGGTAGAGAGGGCAAAGAGAATGTTAGTTGAATGGCTCTGTAAATAAAATTCCCATAAAAATACATAGATCGAAAATAGAGTCAACTTGTTAGCTCATATAAACTTCTAAAAATATAAAAATAAAATATACTAACATGCTAGTATAACATGTAAGCATAGACACATGAATCATAGAAAAGTATGTGAGTTAAGCTCTCCATGAAGAGCTAACATTATCATGGCAAAATATTAAGTGCAAAACCACATGTTCATTCAATCATGAAACCCCATTGAAAAACATAATCAAAAATTTTCAAAATTTTTGAAACTGTGCACATCCATAGTGCATTTATCGATGAATATTACCACAAAATTTAGGTTCAAATAAAAATTCAAACAAAAATAGCAAATTTGAAGTGCATATGCATTAGAAAACAAATTCCTAGAATTTTTGTCTTCTAGTGCATATGCATCTGAAATTTGTTATTTTTGTATGAATTTTTCTTGATAAAGTTTGAATCTCAAATCTTGTGGTAGTGTTCATCAATAGATGCACTATTTATGTGCGTAGTTTCAATTTTTTTGTGAAAACTTCTAATTATGTTTCTTCAATGGGGTTTACGATTGCACCGAAGATGTAGTTTGCATCGACTATTTTGCCACTTATCATTCTCTCTCCTTACTTGATAAAATATTCTATAAGCTACCACTGTTGGTCTGTTGCATCTGTCTTAGAGTTGAGTTGAGACATGCTAGTTATGCTCAGTGCTGTTGTTTTTCCTTTTCAATATCCTTCCTCCATCCCAAAATATTTCAACTTAACACATAGTTGACCTTCTCACTTCCTAATACAACTTTCTCCCCTCCCAATACATCTTTTTATTTTTCCAATTCATTTCTATCTCTCTCTCTCACCACATCTGTTTACTCATTCTAAATTCTTGGGTCAGTCTTAGCAGTGAGTTTTATAGTGTTGTTACCAAGATTGACACATTGATTTTTATGTTGGTAACCGTGACAACATGTTTCATCTTGATGTGTGCCCAGCTGCCCGAGGCTCCAAGCCACATTCTGATGTGGTTATAAGTTGTAGTTAGAAAAGGTCAATTTGCGTTATTGGGTACTAACGGAACATCTTTAACAGGGAGTGACTAAAATGGGAGGATGTTGCTGTGAAGATGCTTAAAGAAAATCTACAACTTGATGATCAGCAGTTTGCAAACGAGTTTTGTAACCTCAAGATGCTTAAGCATCAAAATATTGTACAGATTCTTGGCTACTGCTATGAAACAAGGAAAACACCTACAAAGCACAATGGAAAGACGGTGCTCGCTGAAAAGACATACAGAGCCCTCTGCTTCGAGTATTTGCACAGTTGGAGCCTGGAAAACCATCTTTGTGGTATGGTTATGCTCATTTTACCACGTCTTTGAAGAAAGCCTTTCTGTATATTAGCAATTGATTGATCGATTCATAATCACCTCGTTTGCTACCACAGATGAGTTTCATGGATTTGATTGGCACACTAGGTACAAAATTATTAAGGGGACTTGTGAAGGTTTGAAACATATTCATGAGGAGCTGGCGGAACCTCTTTACCACTTGGACCTAAAACCTGAAAATATATTGCTAGATAAGAACATGGTGCCAAAGATTGCAGATTTTTTTGGTTTGTCCAGGATCTTTGGTAAAGAACTAGCTCAGACCACACGAAGTCCTGTAGGAACACTGTAAGTTGAATGCCTGATTTGGACATATCTTATTTCTAATACATCGAAAGTGACTTGTGAATTACTAATCTCATTTGTATGTGATGCAAGTGCAGTGGATACCAGCCACCAGAATACATCGAGAGGTGAAATTTCAAAACGGTTTGACATATACAGCTTAGGTGTCATGATGATAAAGATAGTGACAGGACCTGAGGGCTACTCCAACTATGCATACATGCAAAACGATGGTTTTATTGATCTGCGGTCTGTTCGGCTGGCCAGATTTGGCTGGCTGGCTACCTTTTTTTCAGCCGGAGTAGTGTTTTTCTCTAAAAAAAACCAGCATAAACATTAAAACCCAGCATAAATAGTGTTTTTAGTCTAGTCGAACACTCCGCTGGTGAGAAATGATATTTGTTTTTTTTTGTTATTAACAGTATCAATTCAGTAAATAAACCAAACTAAAAGCATGGAAATATGCTGCAACTGAATTGATTGATTGATGGAGGGAGATTATATATATATGCGTTCATCCTATGGTTAGACTCATAGAATCAATGCGTACCGTAGGATGACCGTTGACCGGACCTTAATCAATCCGCACGCCAACAGGGCCGGCGCCCACGAGGACCAGAGGCTGACTGCTAAAGGCCTAAGCCCAATACCACTAACCTGCCTGTCTAACACAAACATTACACATTTACATCCAGATAGAATCAACCCATGCTGACAGTTTATTTTTCAGGTACAAACGAACTGGAGGAACAGGTTGCAGACAGCATGGAGTAGTTCATCACTAGAAGCATATTGCCACCAAGTAAAAATATGTACTCAGATGGCACTGAACTGTGTGGAGGAAGATAGACAGAAAAGGCCCGACATAGTGGAGATCATTGATGCGCAGAATGAGATCGAAAGAGACATCGGCGAGGTAATTAATATATATGGTGATGTCTTTTTGAATAAAAATCCTTTGTAAATGAAAATATTGGAACATTAAGTCACCAAATCATTTCAATATGTGTTCAATTATGTTTACAATATTTGTCCAGTTTGTTAGGAGCTGCAGTTCCATTATATTTTTTTCTGCATTAAAAACCATAATAATAAAGTGCCGTTTCTCTATCTTGTAAACCTAAAAATCATGAGGTGGAATAAAATAGTTAATAGGACAAAGCTCAGTTTTGTTAGTGTGTATATGTTTTCTTTTGCCTGCAATTTTAAGCCATACTAGTGGGAATGCACGTGCGACACGCACGTGTCTAAAAAAAAGTTTTTTTCTTTAATAGGAGAAGTGTTGAGTTCATGACTATTACATTTTATTTTACAAAGACAAAAACATACATTTTCTCAATATTACAAATTCAACCCCTAAAGTTTATGAAAAAAATGTATCTTTTAATTATATTAGATTAAAATTTTAAACCTAAATAATTTCGAATATATCAACACTGGGTTCATGGAATGTTAACATACATTCAGCCAGCATTACATTCAGATTCTTTTCTCATATAAAATGTTAAGATTAGTCAATCACCCCAATTATGTCCATATCAGCCTGCTATCATAATAATCTTTAAAAATGAGATAACTGTGTGTAAGGCAAACAGAGAGAGGTCCTCACCAAAACTTTTAAAGCCTGATGATTCACTATTAAACCTTTGGCTGGACTATTGTGAAGTATATGGATGAGAGACATCAATCACCTAGAAACCAGGTTGGAAGCATGAAGTCCGAAATAAACTCAGTGATCAAAGAATCTGAATTCTTATCTTATCTTCCACAGCATTCACTGAAGTTTCATGCTTCTTCAAATGGAGTAGTAGCTTACAATTGTCATCTGATATATAAGCACACAAACACAACATCGATGAAAAATGAGAAATTTGGCACAATGTCCACTTACCGTTTCTGATCCAAAATGCAAGCGCTCACAAACACATTTACCTCCCTGAGCCCTATGCACTTTATACAAATCCTATCATACAAGAGATATGACCTTCTATGATGATTTGCTCCTGAGGACGTCTAAATTTGTTGCTAAGTCAGTCTATTTTACTATGTTTTGGTGTTAATATGACTTTATGACAAAAAATTCTTTGGCTGTCGTTAAGATCCAGTAGAAATCGCCCTAAAATAAAGGATTTCAATATTGTGACTAACTATAAATCATCATAACATGCTAACTGGCCATCGTCACAAATCTATGACAACATCAGTTCATTGTAAATATTTTATTTAAAGTTTAACAAGCTACGTGTAACCGTACAGGTCATAAGTTTTTTCATTTTCCATTTAATAGGCCACAACCTATATACATAATACCAGTTAGCTAGTTTTCAAAATGTAATAAAATAGTTAATTTCTAAAATATAAAGTTATACCCTATGCACTTTATACAAATTAATTCAAAACAAGAATGCAAGAATTCAAAGCTTTATATAACAACAAAAAAATATATACAAGTTTCATACCTTAAATATTCGCAACTCTGCCATATAATCAAGAGCTATATAACAATACCCCTTCTTCAGCTCTTCAGCCTTTTCTCATGTAATACTTGCCCTGTTCAATGTAAATGGTACTGTTTCATGGTAGGAAAACCAAACACTATGAATTACTTCAGAAATATACTGCTATCACCTACGGATGATAAGGATATTTTAGAGAGAGAAGCTACCTTAGAAAAAATCAGTAATGTGAAATCTAACCTTGGAAACATAAAGCTGTGACCAATGTTATATGCTTTCCAGAGGATTGATGACTGATGTGATGCAATGAATTGAGGGTTTTGTAAATTTGTGTCCCATTACCAGATTTAATATAGGTCACATTACCTGATCAAGATTTTGAACGGGGTTGTTCATATAACAATATTTTTTTGTGAAATAACAATAATTTAATTTGAAATACACGGGAGAAAAAAGGCAGTTTTGAGGAGATTTCATTTCACATAAATACTTTAATTAACAGAAATGCTATACAACACATATGTGTTTTAGCACAAAAAACACATGGATTTTTTTTGTATCGATGACGTCTAGGGCCCACATGCTCTCTCCGTCGCTCGTTTGCCGTGCCCTAGTGGAGTCCGGGCTGCGCCTGTCTCACGCCATGTCTCTGACATTGCAGGCTTTGTTGTGGTTGGGAGCTATGTGGCTGTGTGATGCGTGCAGCCTTATCCTTCTCATCCGTATCCTCTTCTACCACTCCTCTATGACCCACGGCGTGGGGGCCTTCTTTGTCTGCTCCCCACCTGCCTCCTCCGCCTGCTCCGGCCACCTCTGCTCGGCTGCAGGACGGCGCGACGGTAGGCGTGCCTCTTCCTCTGCTCCCGCCTCCCCGCGCCCGCGCCGGCCATGGCAGTGGCGGTGGTGGAGGCTCCAAGTAGGCCTCTCCTCCTCCTCCTATGTGATCTGTGATTTGTCTTTTCATAGAAAAGAATGTTTCTTGTGATTTGTGATCTATGATCTATGATTGTCTGGAGGTAGAAGAAGGGTGGAAGCTGTTGGATCTTAATCCTATGGTGTAAAAAAATTCATGTGTTGAAACTGCATAAAACACATGGTTGTGTAGTAGACAGACTCGCGTCTCTCCCGTCCTCTCTCTCTCTCGTTCTCTCCCGATGCAGCGGCGACTAGGGCGACGGCGCCCCGACCGCGACGACCGCCGGTCCTCGGGGCAGCGGAGGCTGCCCTCCTCCTTCCTCCCTCTCCCCCGCCCTCTCCCTCTCTCCCGACATGGTGGCGTGCCAGCCAGCCCCAGCGACGCCGGATGGCCACGCGGCGCGCTGCCGGGGCGACGACTCCCTAGCCTGCGGCGCAGCACCGCGCGTGGGCCACGATGCTGGCCGTCGCCACGGAGTTCCACGACCCCGCCACGCCAGTGGCCGTCGGCGCGGGTTCCCCCAACGTTGCCTCCTCCCACAGGTACGAAACCCTAGCTGCCTCTTCGGCTGCGGCGGTGAAGCTCGCCACAGCGAATGGCAGCAGCCACGCGGTAAGAACCCTAGCTGATGGGGGCTCCACTGGTCACCGATTCCCAAACCCTAATTTTTAGGACACTGATGTTATTATTTTGTTTTCCTATCAAGATTTTTCGTATATATTCATGTCCAGCAGAATTTTGGTTGTGCAGTATGGAAAGATAAGAGATGGTTACTATTGTAGTTGGGATTTCGAAAAGCAAACCTATTTTTCAGTGAGCTTGATAGTTGATTCAGTCCATTTTCAAATTTGTACTTCCTAGGAAGGTACAGTTTTTAGGTTTGACTTGATAGTTCTCTAATGACAAAGAAAGGCAAGCACAACACGATATATGAGCATGTATGTAATTCTCCTATTTTTCCTTATTGGTACATGCTTTGCTTTTCGACATAATGATTAGTGGCTCCATGTAAATCATAGATCCTTAGCTTTTAGCCTCCAGAAAAGATACCTGCTCGTATGTTGAAACAATATAGATCGATGCATTGGTATAAAATGTTCAGAGATGGATGCATTGCTTTGAACTGTTCGGTGGACAGCTTTTCAAATAACACTGAATTGCTCCATCTTGTAGGGTCCATTTTTCAGAAAAGTGTAGGTTGTGCAAGGTTTCTCATAGAGTTGTGTGATGATCTTCGAGCACATGCTTTGACTCATTTGCTATGCCATCCTTGATGGTCATTTATGAAAGTTTGGTGTCTTTTGTCTTCTTTAAGAATAAGAGGTTGCTATGCTCTTTCATTTTCCCTGGTAGTGCAAATTTATAGCTATGTACTACACATTGGTTCGGCTAAAGTCATGGTACATGTTATTCAAGGTCGATGATTAGTGGGCTCCTACCTTTTTTGCAACAAATAATTATATAGCATGCTGAGTGATTGTGGATTGTAAAAAAATAATGTTGTTTTGTGTTTCCATTTCATCATGCATAAAAAAAGGCATTAGCATTCTTTTGTGTTAGGTTCCATTTGTTAAATATGTTGACATTACCATTATTTTGTGTTAGGTTCATGTTTAACAAGTCAGAGAAGACAGTGCCAATTCAATTGACCAGGTAAGTTACTGAATAATGTTCAGTGGTAGTTGTGCATAAAAAAATAGTTCTTTACAATCTGATTGCTTTTTTCCTTTGTCTTTTGAAAATAAAATTGTTGCACCACTTCATCATTGTTGGTGTAGGACTAGCGCTGCTCCATCGCTGACAAGTGCCTCCACAGATGGTCCCCTACACAACTAACAGGTAGGCTCTGCCTTCAGTTTTATGAAGATTTGGAATTAACTGCAATCCACATTCTCAATCTTTACTACCATCCTAACCTCGCTCCGTCTAAAAATTAAATAGATAAGGACATGTGGTATATTTTTGTGAATGCCAAAAAGACATGTGTTTGATTTTTATAATGATAGAAGATATGCATTTGTTGTTCAGCTCAAAAATACTAGTTGCACAGACTTCTTGAACAGACAGCAAATAGAAGAACAACACTATAAAATTGTCTGAAACCTTCTCTAAACCTTGCTATCATGATGAGGTTTAGATTGGAAGTTGTATAACCTATTTCTTCGGCTGCAGTTAATATGTTTTCAAGTAAGTTAATGTTGTAATTTTTTACAAGTTGGCTTCGAAGAACTTTCTGGCTACATTTTAGGCACTCTGTAATTTTGTGCCACCAACATTGGCTTATTTAGTAATTTCTGAAGTTACAGACCATAGTCAGATTTTGAAATCTCTTAAGTTTTGTTTTTTTGAAAAAAACTTATAGACCATATTCAGAAATTCAAGGATCCGACATTTCGAAAAAGAAATTAAAGGATATGTAGGACTTCTGATCCTCTGTTCCATTATCTGAGAATTCTTGTGTGATTATCTGAGAATACCATTATAAAGTAATAATGATTCTTGTGATCTGCTATTATTAAATCTACTGATAGGCCAGATGAAAAGAATTGTAGTTGCTTTTGACCAAGTCATTCTGGGATCTAACTTTATTTTTTTTTCTTAATAATTTTTGAAAATGACTGAAGCTAAGTGCTAATGAATCGTTTTATAATAAGTTGCCTAGCTGAGGAAAACGATAATTTACTTAAAGAAATCTGAGCTAAAATTGTTTGTGATTTTAGTGATCCTTTCAAACCATCATATACGGTGTATGCTAAATACACAACTGTCAGTGTCACTGTGTACTCCAGTGGCTTACTCAAGATGTTTCTAAAAGCCTATCAGTAACCTGTGTGGATGCATGTGTTTTCGTGTGAAGTCAAACCATATTTCATTTTGTCAATATTGTATACTCTATCTTAATAACTGAAGTCAAACCGTGCTGCAGCTCATTCAAATCGGACACCAAAGTAAGGAGCTACAACATCGACAGATCATTCTTGTGACTCCAAAGGTGACCTCTAGTTTCAAATTCAAATTCACATATATCTTATCCCCCTAATTTAATTACTTTTTGAGTAACAAATGGATTTGGAAATGTTGGCCTAACTGAGAAAATGCCTTCACAGAATTTAGAAATGTTGGCTTGACACCAAGTGCTTGAGAAAATGCCTTGATGGAACATATGAACTATAAGCCTTAACTGAGAAGAATACTTTGTTAAACTAAAAAAGGGCGTACCCAGTGCAGAGAGCTCCCGCTCTGTGTGGAGTCTGAGGAAGGGTGTCAGTGGCAAGCCTTACCCTCGCCTGTGCAATGCGAGGAGACCGCGACTCGAACCCAGGACCTTCTGGTCACAGGCGGTAAGACTCTACCGCTTGCACCAGGCCCGCCCTTCAACTTTGTTAAACTAAACTAACTATTTTTCTTAAACTATACGTTTATTGGGCAGTAAAACAAACTAATTTTCATATTCTTAAACTAAAAATATTTTAGGCCAGAAATTTCTTTGTTTCAGTTTGATATGGTTGTGTTAATTACTGTTAACTTTTCTACCAAGTTAACATTAAATGGCTTCACACCAAGTTGTTGCGATGAGTTTTCATTTCATTTCAGTTAGGGGTGGGCTCATTGAATTGAAGAGAAAAACTGCGGACTGCCATAGGTAGGTTACTCCCTTTTACACTGTTAAATTTTGGTAGTCGTTGCTGGTGGGGTTAGTGATGCTGAGGTATGCTTGTTTCTGTTTTTACAGAGAAGATCAAGGTCGACCAGGCACAAAGTGATCTCATGGAAAAAAATTGCATCAATGAATTTCTGTGTTCATTTAGAACAAAGTCAACGCAGATATCTTATTAACCCTACATATACCTTGTTTGTTGTTGTCAGCTGCAAAAGAGGCGAGCCAATGCAGTGGCTATGCATACCAATGCCATCAGAGTTGCACATCTGAATCATCCTTGACCTGTATTTTATGTTCGTGCTTATTCTCTTGCAATTTAAAATATTTGTTCTTTCTTTGTCATGATGGCAACCACCTCGTACATTTCTCTATGGTATGGCTTATCTATCTTCTAGACATCATCATTCAAAACCTTATGCACACCGCCTAATTCTTTTAAAAATATTTTATAGAGTTGCTTGCTTCTAAACGTTAATAACCGTTGTCTAGACCATAGAGAAATGTTATATGGAGACCAAGAGCATTCCTTATTATCTACATACCACCGAGAAGTTTAAATATAATAATGTCCTTGGGTTGTGTAAATTGTTCACTATGGTCTCGTTCATGTGCCCTTAAACCCGGTTTGATCCGTTTATTTTTTCATCCGTAATAAAGTATTTTTCTCTCACAAATTCCTCCAAAGATTCCTCCAAACCATCCAGATTCTTCCGTAATCTGCATGTTTAAACAGTGCCCTATATCGATTGCAATTATAATTTTTCAATTTGGTTATATGATTTACTATATCAGATTACAAACATAAAGTCCCAACGAAATACGTCGAGCTCATTAAGGACATGTACAACAATGTTGTGACTAGTGTTCGAACAAGTGATGGAGACATGGATGACTTCCCGATTAGGATAGGACTACATCAAGGGTCAGCTTTGAGCTCTTATCTGTTTGCCTTAGTGAAGGATGAGGTCACAAGGGGCATACAAGGGGGCATCCCTTGGTGTATGCTTTTCGCGGACGATTTAGTGCTAGTTGATAAAAGCCGGACAGGAGTGAATCAGAAACTGGAGTTATGGCGGGAGACTTTGGAGTCCAAAGGTTTTAGACTCAGTAGAACTAAAACTGAGTATATGAGATGTGACTTCAGCACTACTACTCGGGAGGAGAAAGATATTAGTTTGGAAGGTCAAGTAGTGCCTACGAAGGATACCTTTCGATATTTAGGATCAATGCTAAAGAGAGACGGGGATATTGATAAAGATGTTAGCCATAGAATCAAAACAGGGTGGATGAAGTGGCGCAAAGTATCTAGTGTCCTATGTGACAAAAGGGTACCACAGAAGTTAAAAGGCAAGTTTTATAGGACGACAATTAGACCTGCTATGTTGTATGGTGCAGAATGTTGGCTTACGAAAAGATGACATGTTCAACAGATAAGTGTCGTGGAAATGCGTATGTTGCGTTGGATTTACGGTCATACAAGAGGGATCGAGTTTGGAACGATGATATACGTGATAGATTAGGGGTAGCACCAATTGAAGAAAAGCTTGTCCAACACTGGTTGAAATGGTTTGGACATGTCCAACGGAGACCTCCAGAGGCATTGGTGCGTAGTGGAATCCTAAGCCAGGATAGTAACGTGAAGAGAGGCAGAGGAAGACCGAAGTTGACTTGGGTAGAGGCAATAAAATGAGACTTGAAAGGATGAAATATACCCAAAGACTTAGCCTTAGATAGGAGTACTTGGAAAACAGCTATTCACGTGTTCGAACCTTGATTGCTTCGTTGGGTTTCAACTCTAACCTACCCCAACTTGTTTGGAACTTAAAGGCTTTGTTGTTGTTGTTGTGTTATATGATTGCTGAAACTTAAGTTTCGTTGCGTGTACATGCTACATTTCATCAATATTGCAGTCCAGATCCTATCCGCGCCTACTCTACTTGTATCAGGCTTTAAGGTAAGATCAAATTTACTGTTCGAATCATCCATTGTGAATTTGGTTATTTTCGTCAATGGTAATGTTGTTGGATTCATTAAACACTTCGTTTAATGAGGATTTGCCCGTGATACATCCATATGCTTTATGCACAAACGATGTGCATGTATATTCAGCAAGTTATCCGGGCTATCCTTTGTAATGATCGGTTAAATTAATATAATCTGCCTTCCAAAAAAAGCAAGTTATACTCATTTGGATTTGTGATGTGCATGGGTAGCAGCATGAACTTTGAATTGGCTACTTGGTTGATTCATTGGCTAACATAATTTAAATATTTGTTAGGGTTCATGCTCAAATATATAGCAGCGGGGTTCCACTGTGGCATACAACAGTTCCAGAGGTATTGTATAAGTGTACATAGGAAAAACAAGACCTCTCTATTGCATGAACATGGACATATAAGACAGACTGATGTGACTCTATTTTTCTTCTACCTAAAGGAAAATTGTTTGCATAGATGGGGGAAGAAGCTTCATTGACAGAAAGTTGTTTGAGTAACCTTGGAGTTTTGCCTCAGTGGATTCTGTCAAGAAACTGCCTTTTGATTCCAAGAGAAGCAACAGTTGCAACTTTTCTAGTGCATCTTCCCACTCCATAGAGAGGCATCAATATTGGCAGAGAGGAATATCACTACTAAAGACAAGTGTTACAGCCATTACTACCTACTATTATAACACACTGGCCTTGGATGTGCCATCCAATCTTTTTTACTTTCGAGGCTTTTGCTAAGTTGGTCCATATGTTATCGTCATCAATTGCTCTTCGAGCTGCTCTTGAATCGAACATTGCTTCAAGGTACCTACTGTTTCATAGTAAAACATGCATATCTGTGTTCCAATATTCTTGGTTGTCTTAAGGATTTTAAAAAGGCTGACACTGTCTACTGCTTCTAGGTTAGAGAAGCAACTTTTCTTTTTAAAAAAAGCTATCATCAGAAATCAGTTTTATAGACGGCATGCACACAATCATCATGGTAAATTCCTATTTTGCTCTTACTTACATTGCATGTAAACTTTAATTTCCATTTTCATGGAATCTCTGTTCTTGTCAGCCAAGCACTCTGGACAATCTCAGCTTCTTGTACACCTGGTAAGACGGTAAGCTGATGAAGCATGGTGACATGCCCGATTGCATATTTGACGGTTCGGATCTGGTAGAGCATGAAGTCCCACCGCCCACTGCACACAGCAAGTTGAAAAGATGTCGCGCAGTGGGAAAGAGCTAACTCTTTAAATCCCAAAGCAGATCACAGCGATAAAGAAGGTAGCAGGTTGAACCTTTGGCAAAGAAAAATGCCCAAGATCTGCAGAGGATCATGCTGTACAAATAACCATGGAATCAGTTTCTAAGCCTGCTCATTGTATAATATCCAGGCTGTTGCACTTGTATCTATCGTTAGTTAGTACTATTACAAACTTAAACAGCCGGTCTCTAGCCTATCGATTGTATAATATCCAGGCTATTATGACATCAAGTACTATTTGCCCGTCAGTCAACAAGAAACATATATGCTACCCGTACTAATATGATATGCATGGAACCAGATATCCTATTATCGTCTTCCATTTCTACAACTCAGTATCCTTCAGTCTCGTGAACATAACGCTTTGGTATCGCGCGCCTTCCTTCACCAGTATTCAATAAATTGAGTTCGTATCTTCTCCATTACAACCCATGTACATATAGTAGTAAAGTAATAGCAAAATAGTACACGGCCATGCTGGCCCACCAGTCATATATACATTCATTCTATTCTTTACACTGAGAAACCCATATAAAACCTAAACTCAAACTAGGTAGCAAGATATTCAAAATTAGCCTCCAACAGACTTTTTTAGGAGATCTATTTTAGGTTATTCTTTATCGCTGTGATCTACAAGGTGCGCGGTACAGCGGACTCTCGATCGGCGGGCAGGCGGCTAGGCGCTTGGGATCGATGGCGGCTAAGCGGTGGGCCAGTGACCCGCTAGGACACGAATATCCAACTTCTAAATTCTGGCTTCATCGCTGGTGGATTCGTGACATGTCTATATGTACGAGACAATTATAATTTTTCTTTCTAACTATTCCTCCTAATAAATGAAAGCAACAGTACCATGAATTGACCCTGCTGCCACCACCAGCACGACCCAGCCGTCTACGTGGCACCGCCTGCGCCGCGAGTGTTTAGATGGAACAGACAACGGACGGATCGGAGTGGTTGGTGGCGGTGTTTCTTGCATTGTGCTGCCATTGTGAACAGGGAGGAAATGGCAGTGCTAACTGCTACGTGCTTCGCCTCGCGGCCACAGGACGTAAAAAGGCCAGTCTAGTCCAACTGGGATGACTAGCTAGGGTCATTTTAGTTACACCAAAATCCAAAATTTAACACTACCTAAAAAGAAGATTTTCATCACATCAAACTTCATGCAGTGCATGTAATAAGATTAAATGTTGATGAAATCAAAACTAATTGCACAGTTTGGTTGTACTTCATGAGATTTAACGTTTTAAGTCTCCAATTAGTCAACGATGAAACAATTATTACCAAATAAAAACAAAAACCAAGACCGTAGTTAAAGGTGTCGCTACAGTGTTTCAGCGGCGCAGAGTCGGACGAGCTAAACGCGGCCTAGACAGGCTCGCTTTTCCATAGAAATTAGAATCGTCCAAGCACGGCCCCCATTACCTACGTCTATATCTAAAAAATTAATAACTAGTAACACAATGATGCAGCCGCCGCTCCTAATTGAGAGGGCAATCTCGTCTTCTCAGCTAGCGAACACGTGATGTGCCCCAGCTACCTCGCTGCTTACCTAGGCTCTGTTTAGTTGCGCCGATCCGGCGCCGATAAAAACACTGTAGCTATACTGTGGTGTTTTATTTTATTCGATAATAATTGCTCTAATCATCGACTAATTAGGCTTAAAACGTTCGTCTCAAGAAAAGACAAACCAAATTATGCAATTAGTTTTGATTTTTAATATTTTTTCAGACTCCATACATATACCGCAAAGAGTTTGACGCGACGGAGAATCTTCTTTTTAAATAGTTACAAAGTTTGGAATTAGGGGAACTAAACACCCCCCCTAATACCTACACAATGCCTGCCGGGTGCCGCTCGTTCCCACCATCTGACCTTTACTTTATATAAGATGACTAGGCTTCCCTCGTCTTGAAAATTCATCGTCGTCCTCGCTCCCCAACCATTAACTTCGTTTTTCGATTTCTTCTTCTCCTCTCTTCGACCCGTCGATCAAGGACACACACACAAGTCGTCGTGGCACGCGTGCAGGCGGCGGCCACCGTGCAAGCCGACGACGGCCGGCATGGAGAAGAGCACTGGGCAAGGCGCTAGTGGCGGAGAGGCAGCGGAGGAGGCGAAGGTGCCTCTGCTGCAGCCAAGGGCAGTAGGAGGAGGAGGAGACGGCAAGGCGGGGGCGGAGGAGGAGGAAAGGGCGGCGGCGGCGGCGGAGGCGGAGTGGTCGTCGCTGCCGCTGCGGCGGCGCGCGTGGGAGGAGAACAAGAGGCTGTGGGTGGTGGCGGGCCCCTCCATCTTCACGCGCTTCGCCTCCTTCGGCGTCACCGTCATCAGCCAGGCCTTCATCGGCCACATCGGCGCCACCGAGCTCGCCGCCTACGCGCTCGTCTCCACCGTCCTCATGAGGTTCAGCAACGGCATCCTGGTACGTAGTGCTAACAAAACAAATCCATCCGTTCTTGGTTCTTGTTCAAATCTATATACGCACGTCTTGTTCATCAACAAGCTCTAGACTCCATAGGATTATTAGGAACTACGGCATGCATGGATCGATGATTCCAGCTGTTGCGCCCAACACTCCTCTCTTAATGTTGTGGATCTACATGCATGCATGATTCATCAGCTAGCTCTCTGTTAGCAGCTTCTGTCGTAGCTAGGCAGGCCGCCTTCACAGGCATCTCGTCTCATGTCACCCGAGGAGAAACCATAAAACAAACCGGTGCGCACTGCGAAACAACGAGATTCACGGGTGTAGTGCAGGCTAAACCAAGGCAGCAGGTCCCCCCTGTTTTCAGTTTCCTGTGCCTCCTGCATTTTCATCCACATGCAGCGTCAGTACCTGGACACGGACCAGAGCACCGAGACCGAGACAAAGCAGATTTTCTATATACCCGCAAGTGACCACACACCGAGTGCGATGTGACACACAGCCACACACAAACAAGAGGGGCATTTGTACTCATGTCTTGCTAAAAACTCGTAAAGTTCCTGCAAACTACTGGTATACTATACTCCCTCCGTCCTAAATGTGTGTCGTCACGACTTACTTACGTGTCGATAAATTTAATTTGATTTATAAAAAATACGTGTAACATTTGTCTTCAAATAAATTTATTAAAAAACTATATCTATCCAATAATACTAATTATGTATCATAAATATTAATATTTTTTAATATATATTTAGTCAAAATTGTTTCTTAGGAAACAAAAACCACAGACGTTTAGGGACTGAGGTAGTACATATCTAGTCACACACTAAATTACTATATATTATATTATTTTACATGCATGAGTGGTAGCCTTCTTCATTGAGGTCAAGTCCAAATCCAAACCAACTGTATCGTGGTCCAGGCTGAGCAGCGTCAATTCAAAGATCGATCCGTATTCTCAGCCCACAGTTAAATTCCAATAAAATTTGCCACCAACTCGTACCGAACAAGCTAGAAAAAAGGCACTACAGATAACAGATTCAGTGGGGCTCGGCTCACGCTCTTCCACGTGCAGATACCCACTGGCCACCAGTTACAATCATTCGAATAAAATTTGCCAGCAGCTCGTATCGATCGCAACAGGTTCGTGTTCCGTTTCCTCTGCTCTTCTTCCCTCTTGGCGCGCGTCGGCGAAGAAAATAGCGACGCGTCGACTCCAACCAGTCCCCGTCGTTGATTCTGTCCATTGCGCCCCCAAAGTCATGGGAGAAAAATGCGTGTGTGATGGACAAACCTCCAGCAGGTTAATTGTTAGACTTCAACTTTTTTTTTTCGGGGTTAGACTTCAACTCTTGACACTCCCTCTTTTTCTTTTCTCTCTGTGTGTGTCACCGTCGACCAAAAAGCAACCTGTCAAAACATAATTAGCAGCTGAAAACAACATCACCTCAGTAGGATACACCAATGTAACAGTCTACTACTATCTGCTTCAGTAACTAACACGACATTACCATGATGACGACGAACCACTGCAGCTGGGCATGGCGAGCGCGCTGGAGACGCTGTGCGGGCAATCCTACGGAGCGAAGCAGTACCACATGCTGGGGATCTACCTGCAGCGGTCGTGGATCATCCTCTTCGCGTGCGCCGTCGTGCTGCTGCCCATCTACCTCTTCACGGAGCCGCTGCTGGTGGCACTGGGGCAGGACCCGGAGATCTCGGCAGTGGCGGGGACCATCTCGCTGTGGTACATCCCCGTCATGTTCTCCTACGTCTGGGCATTCACGCTGCAGATGTACCTCCAGGCGCAGAGCAAGAACATGATCATCACCTACCTCGCCGTGCTCAACCTTGGCCTCCACCTCGTCCTGTCATGGCTCATGACCGTCAGGTTCCACCTTGGACTCGCCGGGGTCATGGGGTCCATGGTCATCGCCATGTGGATCCCCGTGTTTGGGCAGCTCGCCTTCGTCTTCTTCGGCGGCTGCCCTCTCACGTGGACAGGCTTCTCGTCTGCTGCGTTCGCTGACCTTGGTGCCATCATCAAGCTCTCGCTATCTTCTGGTGTCATGCTCTGGTAAGCCAGCATTAATGTTTCAGTACACGCATAAGTTTCATTCAGATAAGAAGAACACTCTGGAATTATCAAGATTCCCATGATATAATAATACATATATTCAGTCAATGCTCTGCTTTGCTGTTTCAGTTTGGAGCTGTGGTACAACACCATATTGGTGCTCCTCACAGGATACATGAAGAACGCAGAGATTGCACTTGATGCCCTTTCGATATGGTAATGTTCAGATCACTCTGCACTTCACTTGGCAGCTGCCATTCCCACTTTAGTCTTTCCACCATAATTGGCGTAACAACCCAAATAATAACTGATGTCATTGTACTGGTCATGATATTCCCTTTGTGGTCACAAACAGCATAACTAAGGGGTGCTGTACCTATTTACTAAATGTGCAGCCTTAATATCAACGGTTGGGAGATGATGGTTTCCATCGGCTTTTTGGCTGCAGCAGGGTACATAATCACTTCAGCTTTAGCCTTTTATTCATTTATTTATGTTGGACTTTCCACAGTTTTGAAGTTAACGCAATGTATCTTCAGAGTGCGAGTGGCAAATGAGCTTGGAGCTGGAAGTGCAAGAAGGGCCAAGTTTGCGATTTACAATGTCGTCATCATTTCTTTCTGGATCGGATTTGTGTTGTTTGTGCTCTTCCTTTTCTTCCGTGGAAGCCTTGCCTACATATTTACTGAAAGTCAAGCGGTAGCTAAAGCAGTCGCCGACCTTTCGCCTCTGCTAGCCTTCTCCATATTGTTGAACAGTGTTCAGCCAGTGCTATCAGGTATCCTTCTCAGTTCTACTGATAATAGAGACTGCTACACTGTACAACCTTGTTTTGTTGACACTAAAACGTCATTTCATCATTAATAGGTGTCGCTGTTGGTGCGGGCTGGCAAAGTGTAGTCGCGTACGTTAACGTTACATCATACTACCTGATTGGCATTCCTCTTGGAGCAGTCCTGGGCTATGTGGTGGGGCTTCATGTAAAGGTGAGATGTATTTTCTGGTATTACCATTGTGTCTAGTGCAATCTCGGCTTTAAGTTGTTCCTCACTCTTCTTGGCGGTTCAACATATCAACAACAGGGCATTTGGATCGGAATGCTTCTCGGAACACTAGTCCAAACTATTGTGCTTCTCTTCATAACATTAAGGACCGACTGGGAAAAACAGGTTTGTCCAGTGTTGTGCTTAACAAATTGCAATATTCACTTAGAATACGTGGACAGCTACAAGGGGCACAATATGCTGAATTATTCTGAACCCCTATCTGCAGGTGGTGACTGCTCAAGAGAGACTGAAGAAATGGTACATGGAAGAGAACAGAAGAATGCAGGCCTCGAGGAGAAATCCTTGAACTGGCCCTGCTTTGCAGGTTGTTAATTGACACATTTACTAGGCACCTTGATTCTATTCACCATCTCAAGATCAAAATGAGGGCAGATTGTGTGCTCCTCAAGCCAAGCAATGGAAGGCACTATCAGCAGCAGTAGAAAAAAAATATTGTGTTATTGGCCAGTGGCAGGGCATATGTGAGAGAGCCTATGTTGGCTAAGTCAGAGTTTGGCTCAATTTTGTGGGTATGCTAATGTTCTTATCAGAGCAGTGGTTGAGGTTTGGGATATCCATAACTGTAACTGCCTGCATCTGTAAATTTTCTTATAATTAGTTGGTGTTGGGCATGTGAATCCATTGAGCTGTTGTTCTTATTTACCTACCTTTTCTTGACTTCAAATCTGTAATCCTACTTATTTTGGCCAAATGAAATGGATAAGCATGGTGTGCATAGATTATTGTTTTGCAATCTGGCACTCCAGTGTTGATTTCAAATGGAATCGGATCAATTTTTTGCATAGCAGTAGAACTCACAACTGCACGGCACTGTGGTTCAACCCGAGACAGAATGAGGCAATGAGCAAGCAAAATCGAATGCGAGATACGAGGGCACGAGAGGACAGGAGAGGAGAGGGGAGGAGACGAACCCAGGTGAACCGCCGGCTCGTCCGCTAACGTCGACTACTTCCCTCCTCGATTTCACCCGTGGCTGCAGATCGACGCCCGTCCGCCGGTGTCTAGGGCTCATCCGCCGCCGCCGCCGCCGCAAGCAGGAAAAGACGGCAAAGCTTGTCACGCGTCGATCTGCCGGCTGGGCAACTGAGTCTATGAAACTGACACCATGGTCCCACTCTTCTAGTGGTGGTTGATTCAGCAGGGTCCACACTTTGGGCCCACACGGCAGAGAGAGGAGCAGGAGCTCCGGTAGTGCGAGTACCACCCACACGAACACATCACCACCTCTCCCTTTCCGTCGCGTCACAGGCCACGGCGGGCGGCGGCGGAGGCTTCCGTGCGGGCTCTTGCCGGACTCAGCGGCCAGTTGAGGTGCCCCGGAGGTTCCCGGTTCCAGCCGTCCCTACGTAGACCCTGCTTTCCTCTCGAACGAATCCAAGTTGCGCAAATGCCGACGCCGGTGAAGTCGGTTCTCCCCGTGGTGCTCCTCGGCTGCGGCGGCGTCGGCCGCTACCTCCTCCGCCACATCGTCTCCTGCCGTCCCCTCCACGCCAATCAGGTATTGCTCTTCCCCTCCCGGTCTCCGCGGGTACGTCTGATCGATTCGGCGATCACTGATTACTGAGCCGCCGATAGGGCGTGGCTATCCGGGTGGTGGGCGTCGCCGACAGCTCCTCCCTGCTCGTCGCCGAAGATGTCCACTCCACCGGCCTCGATGACGCGCTCCTCACCCAGCTCTGCGCCGCCAAGTCCGCCGGCTCTCCCCTCTCCTCCCTGCTCGCCCAAGGTAGACAGACATTCCCCCATTTGATTTTGCCCGTTTCCGATGTACGCGCTCCATCGTTTTCGTTGACATGTATAGTAGAATGATAGATACTTGGATGTGCAATTTCAGGGCACTGTCAGCTGTTCAAGAACCCTGAGGCTAGGGGCAAAGTCATAGACGCCGCTACCACACTTGGAAGAACAACTGGTTCGTTGTTCTGTGCCCAACTTCACATACATGTTCTGATCTTCCAATCAGTAGAGCATAAGAAACGCTTACATCCTTGGTGTTTTGTCTACATAAATTTCAATTGTGTTTCTGATTTTAAGCCCGGAATTCCTTTTAAGCCCACATTTCACATTTCATCTTCACACGCCTATTCTCAGGTCTGGTGCTAGTTGACTGTTCTGCAACTTATGACACTGTTACTCTGCTGAAAGATGCTGTGGATCATGGATGTTGTATTGTGTTGGCAAACAAGAAACCTCTTACTGGTGCTTATGTAATACTATTTGACTTCCATTTCTCTGATAATAGTCTTTCCTAATGCCAGAATCGCAGTATCGCACTCTGTCGTGTTGTTCAACAAAGAGTTGTTGTTATCTGATTAGTTAACAAATACATTTGTTGCTGTTGCAGGAGGATTTTCAGAAGTTGGTCTCCAACTTCCGTCGCATAAGATTTGAATCTACTGTATGTTCATGTTTGGTTTTTTGTTTCTGTTTCGATGCTTGTGGATCTGTACAAACTGCTGCTTTGCATTTTTTCTAACAACTGCTGTCCATGACTAAAGTTTTGCTGTTATGGTTTATATCTCTAACCTTGCTTTAAAACGTTGAATGCACTGGTGTATAAAGAAGTTAGCTATATTGTTGCAATTCTATCATTTTGATCTTTGCATTGAGTTAATTTGTACTGGTTCGTAACATTTGCTTGACATCAGAAGATGACAGACATGATAGGAGTGTCAGGACATACATATAAGACAGTTCTATTTCACATTTTGTTCTCCTTTATTTATGGTGTTTTAACTTTGACTTAGGTTATACTTTCAGGTTGGAGCAGGTTTGCCTGTGATAGCTTCTGTAACCCGTATTAGTGCATCTGGAGATCCTATTTCTCGTATTGTTGGCAGTTTGAGTGGTATGCAATTATTAGTCTATTTTGTAAATGGTGACTAAGTTTATATATAAAATATTACAAGTTTTTCCTTCATATGGGTTTGTAGGTACACTTGGGTATGTGATGAGTGAGCTTGAGGATGGAAAGAAATTTAGTGAAGTCGTGAAAAATGCCAAATCTCTTGGCTATACAGAACCAGGTCTTGCAGATATCTTGTGATATATTTTCATCGCAGTTGTTATATGTGTCAATTTCTAGTAGATCCTGTTTGTGAAGCAGAGCTCAAACAAAAAACTACTAATATGAATAATCTAAGCACAAGAAACACAACCATAGTTTTTATTGCTTTGCCTATTTGCAATATGTCTTTATTGAAGTGTTTATTTTTGCCAGATCCACGTGATGATCTTGGTGGAATGGATGTGGCTAGAAAGGTTAGATACCTTACAATTTCGCATTCAATAAACTGTATTCTGTTTTTTCCCTTGCCTAAGTGAACTCTTGTGTATTGCATGAACTGCTGCAGTGTTGAGTTTATTTTTGTCCTACTAGAATTTTATGTGAAAAATCATGTAAACATAACCATTATCACAAACTGGTCCACCTGTCGAGGTACAGTCCAGTGTTCATATTCGCATTTAATACCTTCATCTTTGAATGCAGGCGTTGATCCTGGCTAGGCTTCTGGGGCAACAGATAAGCATGGAGAGTATCAATGTATGCCTGTCTGTACTATTTCTTGAGAAGTTGAGATTATTATTTTATATTTGATAACTTGTTATATAGGCATGGTGCTCTGTACACTGGGTGATATTTTCACTGTTATTGCTTATAGATATGGGTGTGCTACTTCACTGTTAGTTCACTGCTTACAATAATCAAGCAGTTTCTGGGCAAAGTAATCCTGTTCACATATTGTAGTTGTGGAAGGTCTGCCTCCTATTCATTTAAATGATTACATGGGGCCATCTTTTAGGCTTGTGTCCTGTTTTATCGAGGCATAGATTGACTTGTCTGAATTGTTACATCAATTGTACATTGATATGCTAAATCTGTAAGAGTAGATTAAATAGTCCCCCAAACTTGTAAAGTTGTCATATAGCTGATTGATTGCACCACTTGTTTCTTGTGGTAGCTGCCAATTTTAATCTTTTATATGTCATGAAAGCTTTTCTTTTGACTTTATATGATATGAGGGAGCTATTAGTTTGACTATTTTTAATGCCAATGGTTACTTTTAATTCCTTTCTCTTATGCCCTACAGTCAGTGACTCAGTTACACTGAAGATTTTTTATTTCTCTTTGCCTCAGGTTGAGAGTTTATATCCTAGTGAATTAGGACCTGATGCAGTGTCCACAAAGGACTTCCTTGAAAGTGGTTTAGTGCAACTTGACAACAGCATGGAAGAAAAAGTCAAAGCAGCATCTTTGAGAGGAAATGTTCTTCGATACGTCTGTGAGATTGAAAGCACAGGGTATGCATCCACCCTAGGCCCTGGTGTGATATCCATTAGCATAAAAAATCAATCTGTTTTCTGAAGCTACAACATGGTTTACTGATATTGCCATTGACACTCCTGTAATTAACTCTATTTGGTTTCTTCTTATTTGTTTGGAACTTCTTTCTGGTGCTTGTTTTTTGCATGGTGCTTGATGGTTTTCAATCTTTCTGTTGTCTAACACCCCAGTTTGCAGGTGCCAAGTAGGCCTTAAAGAGCTCCCAAATGATTCTGCGCTGGGTAGATTGAGGGGAAGTGACAATGTGGTAATGTCACCCTTCTTTCTCTTATTCTATCTCTCTTCGTTTGATCATCCTTGTATGTCACCACTGACTGTTGGTTCCTGTTCCTATTCATGGGGAGTGAACATGTTTTATTGTTGCTATTGCTAGGATTAGTAGGATCCCTATCGTGAATGTCTACGAGCACAATCTCACTCTAGAAAATTGTTTTCTGTGCTGCGATCAGGTGGAGATATACAGCAGATGTTACCAGAGCTCCCCCCTGGTGATCCAGGGCGCAGGAGCTGGCAATGACACCACTGCCGCCGGCGTCCTTGCTGATATAATTGACCTCCAAGACCTGTTCCAGACGACGGCATGATCATTGGTCGGCATCCAACACCCAACACCATCTTGATCCTTGCAAGGCACCAGGGCGTTTGATACTTTTGATCGGTGGTACTGTGTGTCAGGGACTCGCGTGCGCTTTTGGTTGTTCACTCCAGTCGTGTGTGCATTTGGTTCCTTCAGCCGCTCAACTGTACGGGCATGTTGTCAGGCCGAGACACGTCTGCCATTCGAATAGGATTTGAATTTTGAGCAGGCATGTGGGGGGTTTCTTTACAGTTTACATAGAGGAAAGCTTTGTTTCATCAGTGAAATAATGTCGCGGTCTCTACATTAAGCAGTCAGAGTGATGTTGCTGCTATATGATAGTGATAGACTTTTGATTCGAGCAATTCTGGTTCTGGATGATGTATCGGAAACTCTGCAGTGAACGCTGGCACAATATATATATATGTAGCCTGAAATCGTGGCCAGTTTGTCAAACATTTTTCTTGGTTGATTCGCCCGCTCGCTGTCTGCTAGGGGGATGCGGAAGATGGAGCGGGCGCTGCCGCCGGCGATGCTGCGGGAGAAGCTGCCCAGGTTCCTCCAGAAGTGCGCCCCGGAGTTCCAGGACGACGCCCGCTACCGCGACGACCCGCGGTACCTACGCGTCTGGATCCAGCTGGTTAGCCAGACGTCTCGATCCCCTTCGTCTTCGCTTGTTGTTGCTGACTTCTTGTGCTTCGTTGGGGATCGATCGAGAGATGACGGCGGTTGATACTTCGATCGGTTGGGGGGCTTTGTGGGTTTTAGGAGCGAACTCCAGAATCTGCACCTGTTCAATCAATTGAATTTTCTGTCTGACGTATATGTATTGATGTTAAGATACTACTTTCGTTAGCCAGATCATACCGTAGAGTGTAGATCTCATCATATCTTAGCGTGAATGTTGTCCTCGACGAAAACAGTGCCTCACTGGAAATTTGTAATGTAAATAGTGCTACGATGGCTCTTGAGGAAATGACTAAACCATATTCAGCTTGATTTCTTTTTGGAGCCCTTGTTATTGTTATAAGAAATGATCTTATTAGGTTTCTAAATCCTGTAGATGGACTACGTGACGGATGCAAAGCCATTGCTAAAGAAGATGGAGAGGAATGGGATAGGCCTCAAAAGAGCTTCATTCTATATGGCTTATGCACTATATTATGAGAAGCATAAGAGGTTCAATGATGCAGAGAAGATGTACCGTTTGGGAATCCAGAAGTAAGCTAAAGCTCTTAATGCCCCCACTACCAAGCCGACCCACCAAATTATTTTCTATTTTAACTGGACACCACACATCTGCTATTAGAACTGTTATTGTTGTGCAAGCTCAAGACGCCGCCAACCTGAACAACTCTGTCAAAAACAGTAGTGCAAGGTTATGCAAAACTGAACAATTTAGTCGATTAGATAAGAAGGATTGCAAGTGACACTTCATGTTAAAATAGATCTCAGTTTGTAGTTCCTTTGAGAGGAAAGCTGGTTTCTTACTGAAATGTTTAATAGCCTTGCAGAGCCTATTGGGGAGTTGCACAGAGCACATGAACAGTTTAATTTTCGCATGGAATCATACAAGAGGAAAGATAAAGTAACTCTCATTTCGTTTATTACTTCAGTTTAGATCATGGCCAATGTTGGGTCTGTTGACCTCCCTTTCTTTATTCATGTGCTTTAGCTGCAGGAAAGAATTAAAGATATGAAGGCACGCCGAATCGTTCGGCGGCTTTCTAGGATGTCCACGTAAGTCTTTTTATTTGATGTGTTAGATCGAAATTCTACGGCTCACACGAAACGCGTCTCAACCGGCCAGGTGAGGCAGTGGCAGGTGACATGCATGGCCGGTGCCTGGGGCCGTCCTCGCTTTGCATGCATGCATCACTTGTCGATTTGTGTGCACCCTGGCCCCATCCCGTCCTCATTTCCGGTTCTCATCCCATCCCCATCTCCATTTATGAGCCGCCTGCGCGGGCCGCAGAGCTCGGCGCGACACGCGACCGCGTCTGCCGACCAACCACTGCGGGCCGCGGAGCATGGCCGGGGGAGACCGACGCGGGAGCCTGGCCCCGTCGTCGTCGGGGTCGGGGTCGGGGAGGTGGAAGCCGGAGCACGAGCGGTGGCCGCGGAGCTCGGCGTGGTCGCGCCCGTTGGCCGACAGTGGCGGAGGCCGTCGCCGCAGAAGCAGCTCCTCCTCCTCCTCGTCCTTGAGGTCCCTGTTCCGTTCCATCGGGGTGTGGTTCAGCTCGCTCTCCACCGCGTCGTCGTCGTCGTCCGCGTCCGCGTCCATGAAGCGGAGGAGCAGGGACGCCGCGCTGGCGGGTGACGCCGGGGCCAAGAAGCCGCCTTGTAAGTCAACTCACCCCCCCAGTCCGTGCCCTCCGCCATGGTCGAGCAACTTGTGCCCTTCAATCAATTGCGTGATGATGTTGATGGTCGTGGTCCATGGCGGCAGTGCCGGGGTACGCCGGGACGAAGACCTCTGCGCGCGGGCTGTGCAGCGGCGGTGGCCACGCCAGCGGCAGGGAGCACCGGCCGTCGTTCCAGAGCTCCGTCTTCTCCATCGAGGTGATCCTCACCGCCACCAACAACTTCTCGCCGGCGCTCAAGATCGGGCAGGGTGGCTTCGGCGCCGTCTACAAGGGCGTCCTCCCCGACGGCACCGTCGTCGCCGTCAAGCGCGCCATGCTGGTCAGTCAATCCACCAAGCTGCCTGCTGATTTCTTCAACTCTCAATCGATGGACGAAAACAGCAAATTTAAATTCCGGGATGAATGATCGCAGCGGATGCAGAACCCTCACGTGGACGTGGAGTTCCGGAGCGAGATCAAGATCATGGCGCGCATGGAGCACCAGAGCCTGGTCCGCTTTTACGCCTACATGTAGTGCGGCGAGGAGCGCATCGTCGTCGTCGAGTACGTCCCCAACGGCACCCTCCGGGAGCACCTCGACAGTAAGCTACCACCTGCCATTGCTGCTCTGCTTCCAAGTTCATCTCTCCCCTCGCCAGCAACCAACCAAACCATGAAAACAAGCAGGGTGCAACGGGCGGTTCCTGGACTTTGGGACGCAGCTGGACATCGCCATCGACGTCGCGCACGCCGTCACGTACCTGCACATGTACTCCGACCACCCCATCATCCACCGCGACATCAAGTTCTCCAACATCCTCCTCACCGACTCGCTGCGCGCCAAGGTGGCCGACTTCGGCTTCGCCCGCCTTGGCGCCGGCCTGGGCGCCGGCGCCGGCGGGGAGGCCACGCACGTCACCACCCAGGTGAAGGGCACGGCGGGGTACCTGGACCCGGAGTACCTCAAGACGTGCCAGCTCACGGACCGCAGCGACGTCTACTCCTTCGGCGTGCTCCTCGTGGAGCTCGCCTCGGCGCGCCGCCCCATCGAGATCAAGCGCGAGTTGAAGGAGCGCCTCACCGCGCGCTGGGCCATGGGCAGGTTCATCGGCGGCGCCTCCGCCGATGTGCTGGACCCGCACCTCGCCCGCACGCCCGCCGTGGAACGCGCGCTGGAGATGGTGCTGGAGCTCGCGTTCCGGTGCATGGGCCCCGTCCGACAGGACAGGCCCGCCATGAGCGACTGCTGCAGCGCGCTATGGGCCATCAGGAAGACGTACCGGGACATGCTCGCCGCCGACGCCACGCTGCAGTTCTCCGACCGAGCCGTTCCGTGGCTAAAAAAAGTCTGTTCCGGCTGAAATGGCGTAAGAGAAACGTACTGTTTCGGCTGGAAAAAAAGAAGTCGAACAAGCCAGATATGGGGTAAGCCGAACGGGGCCAGTAGCGGCGACCTCTGGAGGATCTGATCGTCCCAAGGTCATGAATCCTGCTACTAGCTAGCTGCTAACTCATTTGGTTTGACTGACCCTTAAGTTTGATGTAAATATACACTGGATCATTTTTTTTCTTTTGCTACTTTTCTCCTTCTAGATTGTGTTCATCTGATGCTAAGCGTTGGATTCCATATGATTGTTCTTATTTTAGAACAGTTCTATCGTTTTCTGAATTCTGAAAGGGTTCACCAAGTTGTTCTAGTGATTCTTGTAGGATTCTATCTCCAGGCTTGGCTATGAAATCATGCAGGGAGTAGGAAATTTCTTTCTTTTTAGTTTATTAGTTTGAGGGTGATGCATTTCGTTTGTACAGACATTACAACAGGATCATTCACTGTTTCTTATCTGTATTGATGAAGAACACGTGAACCTAGGACCAACTGATCGCATCTCCATCCCCAATTCTCACATCTTGCAGTCCACCAAGTTCAACTCTGCTCTTAAGTTTGTAGCTTCAGTTCAGAAAAATGCACTTGTAACATGTTTTCGCACACAGGTTCGTGCTTCCATATATGATATATCTTCGGTTTTGGTATCTGTTGCTACCTGCAAGTTGCAACATTGGACAGCAATTTGCATCCAACACCTGTACCTCACAGTTTGCATTCAGCACCTGTACCTGAATTCAAACACCTGCATTGCACCTAGATATTTATTTAGCCATTCCTCGTGCCTTGTTTCTTGAAAAATTACAAGCTGTTGTTAGCTAGATATTTATTCAGCCATTCCCTTTTGTGCTCTAGTAGTAGTAGAACAGATGATAGAACTCCAAATCCAAGCATCTTGCGGTTTCGGTGTTTTTTTTCCCAACTGGCCCTGCGAGAAAAGAATAGCTCGGTTTTAGCATCCCCAGCAGCATACCAGGAAACTGAAACTGTTCTGTCCACTCGGTATCTGTATCTCTTCAAATCAAGCCTCAAGAGAGCTACTAGAGTTTCTCTGTCCCATCGTTGCAACATTTGTGAACGCCAAAAGTAAATTCTTCAGGACGCAGATAGAAACAGCTGAAATAAATGTGGTATCTTGGGGAGCCAGTTGCTCTCCTCGACTGGACCAGTTTAAAACAGGGTACTCCATACTCCCTCGGTCCCAGAGGGAACGGAAGTCTCGGCTCGCGATTAGTCAAACAATCATGAGCTTTGACTTAGATTTATATAAACTATTTCCATATTTGTAGGATTAGATGGTGTCTAAACACATTTAAGCATTTTGGCGCTGATAAAACACAAGGTGCAACCAGCGTCAACGCAACATACATGGTTCCTAATTTATAGTTCTTTTTTACTTTAGTTTTGAAAACACTTATTTTCCTATATAAAATTCAAGCAACCTAAACAAAATTAAATCACTTGAAGCTATTTATGAAAACTGAAACTTTAGGGTGTTATAGAAGAAGGCAGACCATTTGCGCCTTGCTGAGGATATATAACACATTGAGCGATATGAGAGTATTATTCGAGGAACTTAACTTTGTTTTGCAAAAAAACTTGAAAACAGGAGAAGTAGTGCTTTGTCAAGTTGTTCTATCTCTCAACCTCCCATGACAAACGAGATAGCTACAAGCCCCATGAGGAGTAAGATAATATGGGTGAATTCATATATTATGATACCATATTCGATTCAAAGAAGAATATTGCGTTGCTTGCAAGTTACATGTAGGATGTAAATCATGGTAGCATGCCGCCTATCCATATGGTATCGTAATATATGAATTTCGTAGTATTATATATTACTTTGCTGTTTGCAGCCATGTAATACCCTGGAAGGTGATTGTACGCGGCACGTAAATGACGGTGGATTCTTGGCATGCATGCCATGGTGGTCGGCACGCATGCGAGTACGGGTGCCTGCATGCTGCTGGGGCCTTGCTTTGCATGCATGTATGAGCTATCTGCTTGCGTACTTTGCGTGCATGCTAGGGCCTTGCTTTGCATGCATGTATGAGCTATCTGCTTGCGTACTTTGCGTGCATGCTTCCCTGTAGGTGTCCTTTGCACGTAAAAAGTTTTACTGGTATGGGCATTTACATAGCTGTGCTTCCACGTGTCCTTTCTGTAAAAAATACTATTCCATAAGTAAGTGGCCACATTAAATGAAGTACGGTGCCTCTGATGGTACCCGGCATGCAAATGGACGGTGGCGCGTAGCAAGAGGCGCTGGATTGTCGCATGCATGGGCGGTGTCTAATTAGCATGCTGGTCGGCATGCATCCGAGTACACGTACATGCACGCTGCTGGGGGTGTGCTTTCTTTGCATGCATGCATCACTTGTTGATTTGTATGTGCACGTGCCCTTATGCAGTGCCCTGGCCCCAACCCGTCCTCATTTCCAGTCCTCGTTACCTGTTTAGTCCACCAATGTCTATGGGTGATTACTCACTCATCATGAGAAAGAGGCTTGGTCTAGCCGATGGCTAGGATGGTTTGGTTAGAAGAAGAATGACTCTACTTGCAAAGCTTCAGCCAAACCAGAGTACGATCGTATGCTTGTGTTTTATTAGGGCTTCTATAGCTGATGTTCCATGACATCATGGTCTCAGCTAGGGAAGTTGATTAGGTTTGACACCCTCCTCTGCTCGTCCGCTGCTTGCCCAGCCTTGCCTGCCTGTGTACCCGGCTGCTAGGTTCCTGCGACCAAGCGCCAGTCGGCCCCAGTTCGGCGCCCAAGCCGGTTGCCTGTCTGCCAGCCCAGGCCCCGGCCCGGTCGTGCCGCTGCCCCCTACCACCTGCCGGCGGCCATCTCCAGGCGGAAGCCGCGCGCTTGCACCTCTGGTATGTTGGGCCCTACCCTGCCGGGCAAGTCGGCCGATGGCGGTGTCACTGTATCCATAAAGCCTTAGATGTTGCTCACGCATGGCCGAAAAACATAGTGCTACCAACACATGTAAACACCTATTATGCGAGCCCTTGCTTCCATTCTTAGAACCACAATTAGTTCCTGCCCACGCATTGTTTGCGTGCTGAAAAGCGAGAGATGGATACCATACCAGCGGTGCATGCGCACAGGTGGGCCGTGCGATGCAGTAGCCCGGTTTGTAACTAAAACAAGATCTAATTTGACGCAGCCGTATATTACAAACATCGATATATTACAAACGTCGATAGACGTGTAACGGCGTATCTGATTACAGACCTATGCTGTCCATACTGGCTCCCAGTTGTACGCTCCTCCTCCGCTGCGTATGCATCAAAAAAATGGCGCGCGTATCGGGCGGCCCTTGCGTGATGTCCTCGGAAGCGCTGAGTGGCTAGATTCAGCGGCATCCTCCACCTTGAATGGGTGCTTGGGCAGCCCAACGTCCTGTGCCGTGTGAGTTGCAGCCCCTTCCTACACAACAATACCTCAAAGAAATGATCAGCAGGCTTAGGGCCATGACTGTTTATTAAAAGCGAGGAAACAGGAACCTACGTGTTTGCACTCAATGGAGCAAAACTTATATGCGCTCTTCAGTCTCCGTCTGCAACCAACACATGCAGACATCCAGTGGTACCGAGGCTTGGGCCTAAACACCGAGCCTTTACTACCAAACCATTTCTTGAGGTAAACGACTTTGCACCCGTTACAGACACACTGTTGCACCTCCGATATGTCAATAAGACTCGACACATCTTGTACACGTAGCACGTCTCTCGTTGCTTTCTTTAGCACCTGCACGATGAGTTCGACGGTTATTCAGTTGAACATAACCTACTTAGGGATGGCCATAAAGAAAGGCTTAGAGTTGTGTATAAAGGGCGAATCCTAGAACTTGTACGGTCCGGTGGGATACTTGGTCTGCTCGGCAGTGTAGGCACAAGGCTTGTTGATGTGGTGCTTGGCAATCCAGGCAAATGTAGTTGCGGGCTCTATGGTGTAGTTGGCATGGCTGGCAAAACTGGTTACCAACCAACGCTGCCATGCGCTCGGCACCTAGCATGCTGCACAGTGTTTGTTGTAGACTCTAATAAGGGGACTCGATTCGCAGGATGCACGAACTGTCTGTGCACTACGGGTCCGAGAATGGCTACTTAAGGGACTTGGTGGTATTGCTATATTGGACAAACTAGGCTACATCATAAATGACAACCGTATACTAGAGAACCTGTGGTGTCCCATAGATGTGGACAACCCGAGTGGTATATTGGACAAACTGTCCTATGCCATAAATGTGGACACGGGAGGGGAGTTATGACCTACCAAACCGTACCTTGTCCTATTGCTTGCAGCCACCTCTAGAAGTAGCAGATGTGATTGTGATAGCGCCGCGTAGGGGGCCCTGAAGCCCAGCTTTGCCTCCACTACACTCTGCCACTGGGTCTATGGTTCGGCGCACAGGGCAGCTGTGGCTCTGGTGGGATCAGCAAGCAGCGGCGGCAGGCTCGTGGATGAGCGGCGCTCTTTTCTTTTCTTGCTTTATTTTGTAAATTAGAAGAAAATCAGAAAAAGACCTGCTAGGAGATGGGTTCTACACATTTGAGTGATTATTGGAGAGCTGAACATACAGGTTACAGCGGAAGGGAAAAACTAGAAGTAACTTAGTACTTCTAGAGTTAACTGCATCTAGAACTATGCACAACACCAGCCAGCCTAGCACTGTAGATGATGCTTGTGAAAGCTTATCGATATTATCATTGGTTCTAAACTTTCCAGTCAATGGCATGCTTGGGTTTATAATATTGTGGGTAACTTCGCATAATTTTAGAAAATAGTGGTGGTTGTAGGGAGAACCTTCATTATATCGCTGCATTTCTCATGATGGAAGACCCTCCACAGTTTGAGTGTCGCTGCAGTGCAGGTCAGGCCTTTGGAACCAATAGAGGATTTACAGCAGCACCTCTCACCAGAACAACATGCGTATCTGGAAATGCTTACAACTTCATCGTACCTGTAAACAATACCAGTCACAGAAACAGGGAAAAGAACATAAGGTCAAACCAATATATCGCTAAGGAGCATATAGTAGCTAATCTAAAATGTAGATCTTGTTGAATAAAGCATACAACAAACAGGTAAGAAGATGAGTTGAAGAACATTTTGTGGGAGTGTGAGTGTGTGGTTTGTAAGGGTTCTTCCCCTTCCCCTTCTTAATATAATGATAAACAGATCTGCTGCATTCTTGGTAAAAAAACTAGGCTTAGCAACATACAGATTGTTTTTTAAAAAAGGTTCTTGTTCAGAGAAATAAAATGGGAAAGCTATTGTCATCAAGTTGTGAGGCAAATACCAAACTCTGGATGTCAGACAGATAAAAGGAAACACCAAATTGCACGCTAGGCTTCACCTATATCATACGAGTGTGGGCCCAAAACGAAACCCTGCTTGTGTCCCTTACCTAGACTGGGGAACTTCTGGTCGCACAAGCTCAGTGTGAATCTGGACACCTGGAAATTGTGGATGTAGTTCCCCAAACGCTGCAAGCTGAGGTAGCTCCTTCTCAGGCCCTTTTAGACATTTGCGAGTAGAACTGGAGATAGCAAAAATTAGTAGATGCTATCGTAATCAGCTAGCTTCAAATCAATGTAATCCGAAAAACATATTCCGCTGGCCAAATTTGGTTCTTTACTGCGATGGTTCACAGTACAGCTGGGTGCCGGTGCCATGGCTAACACATGATTTGTTGTTGAGTGTGTACAGATCAGTCTTGTGCCTAATAAGCAGTCAAAATACAAGCTCCACCTCTTGTTGATCAGTTGTGGACACACCAGAGGCTTGTTTCTCCAGCGGAATTCAGCAGGGACCAGGAAGTTTGGCTTTTCGAATGGTTGTCTAAAAAAAACAGAAACTGATGTGTGCGCCTGTAGTTTCGCTTCAGAACTGTGGCCACATGCTGTCGTGCGCCTGCGCCACCATCAGCAGGGTGAAAGGTCTGCTACACAAGGAGTGCCTAATGTGTATGCATGGAGGCGGTAAAAAATGTGGTCCTCTGTGCACACGTGCGCATAGTGAAACCGACACAGACTCCTAAAAACCTATTTAGGGTAGGCGCCCAAACCTATCTATGGTATGACGCAGCTGAGGTGCACCTACTACACACTGACATAGACTCCTAAAAGGCTATGTACGGTGGGAGGCGCCGCCTAGAAGGGTCCTCAAGTGAACCTGGCAGTGGACAAAAGGTACATTTCGTGTGATCGCGGCCACGCATGCACCCACTGGGCCCTAACGTGTTCGTACCAATGCACTGCATGGCCATCCAAACGTGCATGCGCACCTTATTTAGTTTGGACCCCACTCCCATTGATGAGGTCCTTGCACCTACTGGTAGCGGAGGCCACCATGCCTCAGCCAAGCCTCCAGCTCTTGCCTATATAAGCACGTGGTCTGCTGCCCGGTGCTTCATCGCTTCCTGCCATTGCTTGCAACTGCCCTCCTTGTAGTTCATATAACGGGTCCCTACAGTCGTTTGTGCTGTTGTTCCTGGGCTTTGCTACACTAAAACTGTCACATAGATACCGTGGCCTTTCGTAGGAACAACTAATGGCGTAGTCAGCACAGCCTGCCTAGGAAGCACGACACAATAGGTCTGTGCTGTGAACCTATCGTAACGAAAGATTCTATAAAATTAATGCCTAACTATGAACGTGCCGAGTTGCTTGACAAGCCTTTGAATTAGACGTCGCTTTGTTAGCGTGTGCATATGAACGTTACAAGCACATTATGTGCATATAGACGTGTTCTGATCATGTCCGAACAAATCGTTTCACTTTGCCTATATGTGTTTAGCGCATGATCTCGATCCTGGGAGGTGGCGCCTGTAGCCTTGCTCGTGGCCTTGCTGCTGTACACCTAGTTTCCTGTTCTCTTATTTTCTTTTCCTTTTGTTTGCATGGGTCCTCTCCTATCCTAACCTTAGTCTCGTCGTTCTGTAATTTTTGTGGTGCTCCGAACAACGTGTGCAGGCACACATTGATGGCACATGGAAGGAGCTTCCTCTAGCCGGGCAAGCAAGAGGCAGCGTGGGGAGAGTGCAGCTTCAGTTCCAGGTGTTTGGTTGTTTACCGTGCCCCTTTCATTTACGCTAGTCCCAGCACTAATTAGACATTCCTCGCTCTGGCTGTCTTCCCTGCACTCCGCCTCTAGGTATAGTTGAGGGGACAGCACGTGAAAGGCAGCAACGTCTAAGTTCTAAAAGACGGCTAAAGAAAAAAGGTTGGTTGTGTACCTTCTCGTTTGTATAGGTGTGTGTGCGTAAGTGTTGCGTTGCTTTCCCCTTATGTTAACGTGCGAGTTTTGATTCCATACACAGGAAGTTGTGGTGGGCCTCAGCAAAAAACAGGTGCCAATATATGGCCTACAAATCTACAATTACCCTACAGACATATGTACTAGGTGGTGATAACATAGATTCTTGGGTTGTCTGGTGGCTTGTGCCTTGTCCAGATTGCCTTTCCACTGAAACTTCGTATTACGGCCCTCCAGCACATGAGTGCCAGCACTGTGGTGCGCAGTTTTGGTACCAAGAGCGTGTGAAAAGGTCATATCCAGGTGACGCAGGCATTGTTCGTTCCCATCTTTGCTGCAGAGGAGGCAAGGTCAGTTTGCCTTTCCAAAAAGACCCTCCTCCATTCCTAGATGGGCTGTTGAATCCAAATGGTGGTGTTCTTTCCAAATATTTTATGAAATCTGTTCGCTCCTACAATTCTATGTTTGCTTTCACATCGCTTGGTGCTAAAATTGACACAGGTGTAAACAAGGGGCCTGGTCCATATGTGTTTAAGATTAATGGTCAGGTCCACCATAGAATTGGCTCTTTGTTGCTAGATGAGGGTGCGTCCCCAGTTTATGCACAGCTCTATATTTTTGACACTGAAAATGAAGTTCAAAATCGAATGGCGATTTTTGATAGGCATAGGGAGTCTGACGATGGTAGGTAGGTTGACAAACGGATAGTTGAAGGCTTGGTACGAATGTTTGATGAATCAAATGCGCTGGTAAAATCATTTAGGGCAGCTGGGGACTTACTGGTACATAGCCAATGTCAACCGTTACGTCTTAGGCTGTTACATGATGGGTCCAAGAACGCGCCCCAATATAGTGCGCTGGCAGGGTCTGAGATAGCTGCTTTGATAGTCGGGGACTTTTCTGAGGAAAAAAAGAGCCCAGATATAATTGTTCAGGCTAGGGGTGGCGGCCTTAAACGAATTAGCAACCTACATGCAAACTATATGGCATTGCAGTACCCGATTTTGTTCCCTTATGGGGACCAGGCCTTCAAAATAGGAATTAGGTACAAAAGGTCAGCACCCTTGAGGGTTGGAGCTAGAGGTGCGGTCACAATGCTTGAGTACTATGCTTATAGATTACAGCAACATAGATGTGAGGCAACCGCATTGATACGTGGCGACCGATTATTCCAGCAATATATTGTTGACGCCTTCGCATCCGTGGAGGAGAATAGGCTTAGGTTTATAGTTAGAAACAATAAGAACCTGAGGTCAGAGGTGTACAAGGGCCTCGAGGATGCGCTTCGCAGGGGTGATGTTGATGGCAGTCGCCTTGGTAAGAAGGTTATTTTGCCTGCTAGCTTTACAGGGAGCAAACGGTATATGGTTCAGAATTACCAGGATGCAATGGCCATCTGCCGATCATATGGGCCTCTAGATATGTTTATTACTTTTACATGTAATCCAAAGTGGCAAGAAATAGCTGATGCCCTTACATTTGTTCCAGGGCAAAGGCCTGACGCTAGGCCTGATATAGTTAGTCGAGTCTTCAAGCTAAAGGTGGCCGAGCTTGTTTCTGGGTTGAAGAAAGGAACTTATTTTGGGAAGGCACGTGCAGGTATAGCTGGCAATTCCCACCCTCCGTCACTATGTTTCCTATTTGGAAAATAGTCTTCCCCAGGCATCTAGTGGATGCTTACTGCACAATGGATTTACCAGGGAAAACCATTTGGGTAGCTGATTTGGCTAGGTGTGGTCCCATATGTTATTCCTTACCATCCAGTTAGGGACGTACACGGAGACAGTGTCCCATGGAATGACTTATTTGATTGCCTACCATCGTTCTAATCCTGATACCACCATTTCCTGTTTCAGTGCTCTACACCGTCGAGTTCCAAAAGCGTGGCCTACCCCACGTTCATATTCTGGTTTGGCTTGAAGGTAACAGTAAAGACCCTCGTCCTTCTTTTATTGACTCAATAATATGTGCAGAGATACCGGATAGGACATCTGACCCACTAGGTTATAGTCTTGTCGATGAATTTATGGTGCATGGCCCTTGTGGTCAGCTGAATCAGAAATGCCAGTGCATGAAAAACAACAAGTGCTCCAAGTTCTTCCCAAAGGGCACTCAACCAAACACAATTGTTGGTGAGGATGGCTTTGTGCAGTATAGGCGCCGTCCTGACACAGGGCACTTTGTCGAGCGATACGGTGTTAAACTTGACAACGAATGGGTTGTCCCATACAATAGGACGTTGTTGAAAAGATTTAGAGCACATATAAATGCTGAATGGTGTAACAAGACACATCTTATAAAATACTTGTTTAAATATATTACAAAAGGGCCGGACCGTGCCAAGGCTGTCATTGAAACGTGTGCACCTAACGTAGCTGGGGACAGTTCGCACGCTGAGGTTGGTAGTAGCTGCCATAGTGCCCAACCATTAGATTCCCAGAGGCAGGCTGAGGATGTGGATGAGGTCCGTGAGTACATCGATTGCCGCTACCTATCTTCGCATGAGGCTATCTGGCGCTTGTTTGAATTTGATATTCACTATAGGACCCCTGCGGTGGAAAGGCTGGCTGTGCACCTTCCTTTCATGAATAATGTTGTCTACCCAGCTAACCAACCCTTGTCTGCTATTGTACATGACCATAGTTACATGCAGACAACCCTCATTGAATGGTTTTCTGCTAATAGGAAGTTCCAATGCGCTCGAGAGTTAACGTATATAGAATTCCCAACAAAGTGGGTCTGGCATAAAAAGTACAAGGAATGGCGCCCACGCAAGGGGCCTACAAAAATTGGTAGGGCTATATATATCAATCCTAGTTGTGGTGAGCTGTATTACCTTCGTATGCTCCTCAACGTTGCCAAGGGTGCTACTTCCTACATAGACCTCTGAACTATTAACGGTGTTCTATATCCAACATTTAAGGATGCGTGCCAGTCTATGGGTCTTCTTAGCGATGATAGTGAGTGGCGTGAGGCCCTTAGGGAAGCATCTATGTGGGGATCATCTGCTCAGATGCGTCAACTTCTTGTTACTATAATCCTTTTTTGCTCTGTTTGCGACGCAGCCTCCCTCTTCAATGAATTCTATGAATATTTTACTGACGATATACTTTACAGCATAAAAAGGATGGTGCAACTGCCTACCTATAATGTTCCAAAGGATCAACTAAAAAACCATGTATTGCTTGAACTGGATACCTTGTTTGTCAAAAATGGTGGTTTAATGACTGATTATGGTTTACCAGAGCCTGATCGAACCATGCGTAGTAGAGTTGAAAATAGGCTTTTAGCTGAGGAACTAGCCTATGACTGTGAGGATCTCGTGCGAATCCATGGTACCCTCGTTGGTCAGCTGAACGTTGAACAAAAAAAGGTTTATGATGTTGTCACACAGTCGGTCTATAGGAAATCAGGACAGTGTTTTTTTTGTGTATGGATGCGGTGGCACCGGCAAGACATTCCTTTGGAATGCGATTATTTCGCGCCTGCGGTCCAAAAGGCTTATCGTCCTCGCTGTGGCCTCATCTGGAGTTGCTTCCCTACTACTGCCTGGAGGCCGTACTGCCCATTCCCGATTTAAAATTCCTATAGTTATTGATGAGTCGTCCGTGTGCAATATTAAGAGGGGAACTTTTCTTGCCGACTTAATAGCGCATAGCTCTTTGATCATATGGGATGAGGCGCCCATGACCCACCGACATTGCTTCGAATCTTTAGATCGTAGCATGCGTGACATTCTTGGGGAGATAGACTCTTCGTGTCTTAATACCTTGTTTGGTGGTAAGACCGTGGTGCTCGGCGGAGATTTCCGCCAAGTGCTGCCTGTGGTCGAGGGCGGCAGCAGGTTAGACACCATTGATGCGTCCATAACTAACTCTTATCTATGGAAACATGTTAAGATCCTAAAGCTAACAATCAATATGCGCTTACTTGAGATGTCTTGCAATGGTTTGCCAACTGATAAGGTGAGAGCATTTAGTGATTGGGTGTTGAGTATTGGGGATGGCATTGCTGCTAGTAGTAATCATACTGATGATGGAGACTCTGACTGGTTGAGATACCTCATGACATCTTGGTTCCGAAACTTGGCTCCCCTATTGATAATATCATAAGATGTACCTATCCCAACTTAGACACATTCTACTCAGACCCAAACTACTTAAGGGAACGGGCTATCATTGCTCCAAAAAATGATACCATCAATGAGATTAATAAGTGCGTCCTTTCTTTAATCCCAGGAAGTGAAAAGGTATACCTTAGTTCTGATTCTTTGGTTGAAACCTCCAAGGACCATGGTAACGCAGACCTACTTTACCCTGTTGAATTCCTAAACTCCCTACAATTCAAGGGCATTCCTTCTCATAAACTTATGCTTAAGGTTGGCTCGCCCGTAATGTTGCTGCGTAATTTAACCAGAGTGTTGGCCTTTGCAATGGTACACGTCTTATAATAACCCAGTTAGGTGACCGTGTGTTGGAAGCTCAGATAATAACTGGCTCTCACATTGGCGACAAGGTTCTGCTCCCTAGGCTTTCGTTGCACGTGTCAAGCACTAAATGGCCATTTGTTCTTAGCAGACGCCAATTTCCAGTAAGATTGTGCTATGCAATGACTATAAACAAGAGCCAAGGGCAAACTTTGCATAGCGTTGGTCTATACCTACTACGCCCAGTTTTTTCTCATGGGCAATTGTATGTTGCTATATCCCGTATCACATCTAGAGATGGGCTGCGTGTTTTGATTGACGACGGCACAGGTCTAGCCTCTAACCTTACTGAAAACATTGTGTACAAAGAAGTCCTTCGGACACTCTGGTAAATTGTTTTCCCCTATATATGGTGGCTCCACACCTTTGCAGTCTACGGTCTCCTATCTTACCTGCGTTATGGTGCTTTATTTAATACACTTCTTTTCCTTTTGGTGATGGCCCTCCACAAGATGGAGTACACCTTGGTATCACAGATTAATCCAACAAGGCACAATTGGACCATCAAGGTTAGAGTTGCTAGGATGTGGAAACTATCTTCGACTTCTAAGTGGAAGGGTGTAACTGCCATGGAACTTGTTCTGGTTGATGAAGAGGTATGTCCCTTACTACATGCGGGTACATGCTATTTCTCCTTAACTGTGGCCGTGCAATCTGAGACTCTCTACATCAGGGCGTGAGTATTACCGCTTGCATCGGGCATAAAGACCTTAACAAATTTGCTGGTTCTTTAGTTGAAGGCAGCTCCTATATGATTAAAAAGTTCCAAGTTAGCAAGCAGGCAAGGAAGTATAGCCCTGTACCGAACCCACAGACAATCTATTTTACACCGTGGACTGTTGTAGAGGAGATACCTACAGAGATGGCCGCCCAGCTTCCCCTCTATGTTTTTAATTTTGTGGACTTTGAAGAATTAACCCATAGACGGGGGAGCGGGCATGGCCTAGTAGGTATGCACTGCCCTTGCCTTGCCTGTGCAGGTTCCCTTTTCCTATTTTCCCTGATTTACTTCACAGGTAACGTGGTGTTTGCATTCCCAACAGATGTTATCGGGCAGCTTGCAGTCATACATCCCGTGTTGCGATCTAGTGGGCTAAATGGTGTGTGCGTGCGGCGGGTGGTGGAGCTACGTGACTTAAGGTTGGTTCCATGGTAGTTTATGAGTATTCTGGTTAGCATCAACTTATTGTGGCTATGCTTGCAGCGACCATCTCTTACAAATTACATTGTGTGGCAAGCATGCAACCTTGTTTGAAGACCAGGTCCTTATTGAAACCATTGATAAAGATGAACCTGTTGTGATGGTTTTTGCTGGGGTGCAAGTGAAGCAATACTTAGGTGCATGCTATTTATCGTATCCTTTCCATGTATCCTCTGCATTACGCCTAGTTCCTGATATAACCTGTCCAGCCCACTGCCAACATAGGTGCCACAACATGTGCGAGTGGTGATGGCACTAAATGGTACATGAACATTGACCTTCCAGAAGTGAACGCTTTTCGTGTTAGGTAATATGGTTTCCCTGCTGTTCAGCCTTTACTGATTTGCAGGGTGTGTAAATGGCTGTTGTCCTTATCCTTAATTTACAAGGAAGAGGCTCCGAAGTTGTGTTCCTGCCCGGCGATGATGATGCAGACGCGGGTTTTGGTGATGAAGCAGGCGCCAACAGGAAAACTGTTGCCGAGCTCCTAGCATTGGATCCCCACAGCAGCAATGTATTGCCTCCTTCATACCAATTACCTATATGCCCTACTCACGCCGGGTTAATAAAATTTAGTCTGCCCTTCCATGTAGGCTGTTCGTTTCACCTGCAGCGCAGTTGTAAGAGAAATAGACGTTTCCAATGGTTGGTGGTATAAAGGTTGCAATACATGCAAGCGGGGGTTGAAGGCTACTTTCGATGGATTTGAATGCACTAACTGCGATGAGGCTAAACCAGTGGTTGTTCCCAGGTAATCCTTGCTTCAGACGCAGCTGTTCCTACCCAGCAAACAAAGGTCGCTAACTTGTTTCTAAGGTGTCTTCTTCTTTCCTACCCAAGCTATAAGCTAAGTGTGATCATCGAGGATACCACTGGCCGCGTGAAAATATTTCTCTTCGGAGGAGTAGCTGAATAGGTTGTCCGGCGGACTGCTGCTGAGCTTGTTGAAGAAAGCTCATCCAATCAGATTTTGCTGCCTGCACCCCTTCGCGGCCTTGTTGGTTGGAAGTACGTCTTCCAGGTGGTTATCAGTGAGCAAACATTTAGGACTGGCCAGCTCTGCTTCCAAGCTAGGAGGGTGTTTCCCGATCCAACGGTTGATCAGGCTCGTGGTCCTACCGAGCGTTCGCCGCATCGTCCTAGGGATACCAAAGCTATGGACAAGATTGGGACATCAAGTGTTGCCTCTGGAAAAGACGATCAGACACATGTTCTTGTCATTCCTGAGGTTCCTAAGAATGTAGACGGTGGCTCGACCCCTCCTCCTACCCCTGCCACAGTGGCTAATACCAAAACCTCATCCAGCAAGGGGAAGGAGGTACCCTCTGATGTCCATGAATAGCATGGGTATGTACCTTTGTGTACTAAGTAATTTAAATCATTTTCCATATCCACGTGCTGCACGCTTCGCACCCCTCGAAATTAGTTTAGAAGGTATTACATTAGGTTCCTCCAACATTGGACGTTAAGTATGGCTATGGTCACCTTCCCGGGTGGAGTACGGACCCTGTATGGCTGATTTGCTTATATAGTTTTTCTTGCAGAACTATTCTAGGCAAGAGACCGAGGTCTGCTCGCAGGGATTTATTCCTTGCAAAGAAAGCCGGAGCAAGGTAGCCTATTCGTTCTTATACTATTTTATTTTTGGGTTCCATCAGTTTGCTGACAAAGTATTTCTAATTTCCAGCGATGAGTAGGCCTACGTGCTTGGACTCCACCATCAACCACCTGTGGCTACACAGCTTCGACCAATGAATCTGATGCTGCTCTATGCGATCCGTGTTGGCGCCATAGTCGGTGTTCCAGTTTTAGGCGTGTCATGTACTGGGTAGTGTCCCATTGTGGTATGAACTTGGCCTATGAGTCCTTCCTTGTGTTGAGCTTTGGAGATCCCTGGGCTCATGTATCTATTTGTTCGCTATGCCAGTTTAGTAGGTAGGGATCTTTATGTCTTTGTCTTAGGTGCAGTGCCTAAACTAGGGCCTTTACCTGTCGGCTAGAGTACCTTGGTGCTGTGTTGCCACCAGCCATTTTCGGTTGGTGAGCAAATAGTCTGTATGCCTCCCTATTTGTTTTACCTCCATGTGTGCTGGCTTCAGGTCAATTAAAGTGTTCTGTCTAATTGTCTTCCTTGTGAACGTATCCACCTCCTTGTACATTACACTACTATCTATGCAGTGCCTGCACTCGCACCTTAAGTCCTATGTGCTAATAAGTTTTTATGGTTTGGTCTACATGGGGATTGTACCTCTTGGCTGTGCTCTGGTTGGTGAATGTAAAAAAAATAGAAAGTAGGAAAGTTCGGTCATGGAGATTGTGGAAATGAGGATAATAGAGTAGGGGCGATGAATGCTGACCTGATTGTTTTGCTATTTCTGCCGTTCAGCAGCATGCATTGCTTAGTTGCCTAGAATTTGGATGGGCTGTGCATGAAAGCCCTGCCAAAAAATGCCAAGCATCAAAGTGAGATGTTTAGTGCCTATGATGGCTGCGCTTTACCGTTCTCACCATTGCCTATGTTTAGTTGATGCCAGATCCTATTATTTACTCTGGCCATAAATGTGGTCATACAAGGGGAGTTATGCCCTACCTAACCGTACCTTGTGCTATTTCTCACAGCCTCCTGCATGCATGCAGTGTTTCTGTTCCTCGTTTCGGGTGCCTCATGCAAGGCATTAGATGCGCTGTAAATTCCTGCCGCCAACAGTATATTCCCTGCATGCAGGTGAGTAGCTAATATTTATTTTTTTGCATGCAAAGGAATACAGTATCTGATAGTGGTTTTCCTGCATGTAAAGGAGTAGCTGATGGTAAATTCGTACGTAAGGGAAGAAAACACATTTATCATGTGGGTTTGTTAAGACAAAGATTGTGGAATGGTCCCTATCCTCGGACCCTCTATAGCGACACATCTGCCGCATATGGCCTTCCTCTCACCGACCAAAAAGGAGGCAGCATGGCGTATCGATGGAACTGGGTTGTAATTGGTTAGCACAGTCCCCTGAACCACTCTACCCATTTACCTCTATGGACGATCCGTTATGATGGCTTCTAAATGTCCCATCCATCCAAGCGTAAGAGGTTTACAAGCTACATGAATGTATTGTTAGATATGTTTCTTTTTGTGTGTGTGTGCGGTCATGACACCTTGCCGAATGAGTGTGCTCCTGCGAGATAGGTTCTGTTAGTCTATTGTCGTTTTTTGGGCGAGCCTTCCACCATTGACCGTTAGATTAATACACGATCGACCAAAGTGGAAGTAATAGAGCAACTAAGTAAGTGCGGTATGGCCGTGCATCCGCGCTACCATCGCCGGGTGCAAGGTCTAATACATAAGGGTACCTAACGTGTGTTTTGTCATGGTGTGGGTGGATGCATGTAGCCGGCCAAAATAGTAGTTCTCTGTACACACGTGCGCACAGTGAAACCAACCCAAACTGCTAAAAACCTATCTAGGGTGAGCACCCAGACCTATCTGCGGTGTGAGATAGCTGAGGTGCACCTACCACACATGGTGGCGTTCCTGAAGTGCATCTCATTGAAGGTAGCTACTGTTAGCAGTAACAGCATCTAATCGGCTAGCCCATCCTTGTCGTGCATGTAGTTCGCCTACCTGTGGGTTCATGTAAGTCGGCAATACTACACATGCGGGCTTCTTCTTATTTATATGCGCGTTCGTGTCTAGGACTACACCAAGAATCATGAGGCGAGGCATAGCTCAAATGTAGGTACTTCAGCCTTCTAGATCTCTCCTTGCGATAGGTTCCTCGTGTAGGTGCGAAAACAGCGCTTTCTGTGGTCCATGCGCCAGGATGTGGTCGCGTGGATAGAATGCAGAGACATACAATGTCAAACTATTAATGTTACTTTCACCAGCTTTATGTTATTTGGTCCTCTTCTCAGAGCTTAGCATGTGCTGGTCTGAATTTTTAATTGGAACAAATATATCTACGACCATGGACTCGTAGCTATATTTGCTTTTGTTTTAGATGTAGAAGCTATGTGGCCTATGTATGCACTACTGTATGTTATATATCTCACAAAGTAGGTTCCCACTCGTCTAGTAGGAGCATGGATGGGGGTAAGAACATCATCATCAATATAAGTCTGTGTGGTTTGCTCCCCAGGAGGGTTGTACCTCTTGGCTGTGCTCTGATTGGTGAATGGGAACAAAACCAGGATGATGGAATAGGGGTTGTGCTTTACCAGTCTCACCACCGCCTATGTTTAATTGATGCCAGATCTTATTATTTAGCATGTCCATATGTGTGGACAAAGGGAGGAGTTATGAGGTACCTAACCGTACCTTGTACTCTCCCTCAGAGCGGCCTGCATGCTGTGTTCCTGTTTTGCATTTCATCTGCCTCATGCAAGGCATTAGATGACCTGTAAATTCTTGCCGCCAGCTGTGAGTTTCCTGCACGTAGAGAAGTAGCTGGTAGTATTTTTTTGCGTGCAAAGAAATGCACTAGCTGATAGTAGCTTGCCTGCGTGTAAAGGAGCGGCTGGTAGTCAATTTGTATATAAGGGAAGAAGACATGTGGGGTAAATTTCTCCTAACGCAGTAACTATCCTACCTGGGAAGAGCAGGTGTTTTTTTGTCCTTCTATGCATGTCCCATCAAGTGTTCATGCGTTTCATTGGATACGTGGTGTTTTTAGTCATCAGACCCTCCACAGACTTCAACAGCAACACATTGGGCGCATGTGGGGCTTCCTCTCGCCGACCAAGAAAGAGGCAGCATGGCCTTTCGATGGACCTGCGTCGTAATTGGTGAACCCAATTCCTCACCCACCGTACCCATTTAGCTCTATGGACAAGGCGTGATGATGGCTTCTAAATATCGCATCCATCAAACTTTGATGCAAGGGCTGACAAGCTACGTTAGTGTGCTGTTAGATATCTTTGTTTTTGTGTGTGTGCAGGTCATGGCACCATACCGAGTGAGTCTTAGCCGGCAAGATAGGTTACTGTTACCTGCTGCCGTTTTGACGGCTGAGCCTTCCACCATTGACCATTAAGTCAGTACACGAGCCCGTCAATGGAAGTAATAGAGCAACTAAGTAAGTGAAATATGGCCATGCATTCGCGCTACCATTGGCAGGGTGAGAGATCTAATACAAAAGGGGTACCTAATGTGTGCTTTCTCAGCACGTGGCTAGATGCATCTATCTAGCCAAAAATGTACTTCTCTGTGCACGTGTGCCCATAATGGAACCAACACAAACTCCTAAAAACCTATCTAGGGTAGGCACCCAAACCGGGACAGCTTAGGTGTACCTGGTGCACACTGACACAGACTCGTAGAAACCTATGTAGGGTAGGAGGCGGATCCTAGAAGGGTCTCAGGTGACCCTGCCAGTGGACAAAAGGCACCACTCGTTTAATCGCAGTCACACATGCACCCACTCGTGCCTAACGTGTTCGTAGCGATGCACTACATCCGACATTGTTGCTATGCCCTCCCAAATTGGTAGCGTGCCTGAGGTGCATCTCGCAGTCACACATGCACCCACTCGTGCCTAACGTGTTCGTAGCGATGCACTGCATCCGACATTGTTGCTATGCCCTCCCAAATTGGTAGCGTGCCTGAGGTGCATCTCATTGAAGACACCTACTGTTACCAGTACCACCATCTACTCAAGTAGGCCATCCTTGTCGTGCATGTAGTTCACCTGCCCATGGGTTCATGTTCGCCACCAATACTACACCTACGCAGGCTTCTCTATTTATATGGCACGTTCCACATTTAGGACTGCACCGCGGTCTCATGGCAGTGCATAGGTCAAGACCTTTGGGTCACTCAAACCTTCCAAATTTCTCCTTGCGATAGGTTCCTGGTATAGATACCAAAGCAGCGCTTGCTGTGGTCCATGTGCCAGGCGGTGGTCCACTAGATAAATTACAAGAATATACATTGTGAAACCATTAATGCAACTTTCAGCAACTTTATCTTATTTGGTCCTCTTTTCAGGGCTTAGCATGTGCCGGTGACACTTTTTTATTTTGAACAAATATAGCTACAGACATGAAGTCATAACTATATTTGCTTTTGTTTTAGATATAAAAGTTATGTGGTCTATGTATGCACCAGTGTATGTTATATTTCTCACAAAGTAGGTTCCCGCTCATCTAGCAGGAACATGGATAAGGGTAGGAGCATCATCGTCAACATGGATAAGGGTAAGAGCGTCATCGAGGATCCAGCGCCGCCACTTCCATTGGATGGTTTAGATGCCCATGATCTGGTGCCGCCACTTCCATCGGCTGGTTTGGGTGCCCATGTCCCCGTGCCACCACTTCCATCGGGCGGCTTGGGTGCCCATCTCCCCGTGCCACCACTTCCATCGGGCGGCTTGGGTGCCCATGTCCCCGTGCCACCACTTCCATCGGGCGGCTTGGGTGCCCATCTCCCCGTGCCACCACTTCCATCGGGCGGCTTGGGTGCCCATGTCCCCGTGCCCCAGGTACTACTTTATTTAGTTAACTTTGAATGAAGAATGATGGTATTGGCTTACCCCGCACGCGTGCCTAAATGAATTCAGGTGGTGGCTTAATTCTCTGGGTCCACCTATACACGCGCAGATGTTCTGACTCTTCATATTTGCTTAACTTTGCTGTAGGATCCAGTTTTACTTGACATATCACGCACAAGCATTCTAAGACAGATCCTTCCCAAGATAGGTGCGGTTATTGGCACCGAGGGGTTAAAGATTAAGGTGGATAACAAGAAAACCATGGCTGGCTCAAGATTGAGCTTCCTTCTCAACCGGGCGACAAGGGCTTACGGAAGTTCAGACTTTCTCTGACATCCCTTGCATGACCGAATATAAGGCACAAGAAAGTGTTTCTGAGCAAGCAATCTGCTATTTTATAGCGTGGCTGAATATTTGCATCAATGATCTAACTTATCCTGCCTTTAAGGAAACATACAGGCAACTGAATCACTTCATGTCCTGGTCCCAGCTTGTTGAGACCAGGTATGATATGCTGCGCGTAGAGATGGACGATCTATTGAAATCTCATAAAAAACTTCTTGACCGCCTCGGCTCCATCTGTTCAAGCTATGGTGATATCCTTTCGTTAGCGGCTCCTCTTACGTCCATTGGAGCAGAGCCTGTCCTAGACAGCACCAGCGGTATGTCCGGCTTGTCGAATGACTATTCAGCCTTGTCCTGGAGGGCACCCCTATGTACATCCCTTCGGGAGTCTTTAAAGGTATGCATGCTCCTTGGTTTGCTTGACTCCCAAACACTCTTTCATTTTCTTCCGAATGACTCGCTTCTTTGTACTTATGCACTCTCCGCCGAGGACACAATCACGAGCTCTCTAGGAAGTCTGGGGGTGCTACATCTAGAGCCCCTGTGCTATCCTACCAGCCTCTCTTGAGAACGTCAGTAACTTAGTGCTATGGCACAATGCTATGTACCATCCAAATGAATATTTCATCGCTAATACCAAAGACATGTGCAGCTAGAAGCCCATGCCTCATTCCATCCACCTAGAGTTTCGGTCTCCAATATGTTGTTTAGCAGTGTTAGCCTCCTATGCTATTCTAGCATGTGTGTTGTTAATTACCTATGTGGGTACCTTTGGTTGTGTGTATTCTCGCATATGTACTGTCCAATGGCTTTATTTGCCACCTTGAGATAAATGTGTGTGTTTGGTGTTTGTGATGGCATGTATTCCATATTGGAACAGCAAGATTGCCGTTCCCTAATCCAGATATATTATTCGTAATATATATGACCACATTGAAGCCTGGCCAATGACAGTTCATTTTAGTGGTCCTCTAATCAGTTGTTTACAAATACAAGAAAGCGGAACAACTAATTTAACGCCGACTGAAACACTCTCAATACACCCACAACTAAAACCTTTATCAGAACACCACTTACCTTGTGTGCTAATAACCACTGTGATCTAAGAGGTGCAGGTCCTAATGCCTTGCAAGTAACAAGCATAGGAACAAGAACAACCCAGAAAACTACGTTTGCCAGCAAGTAAAACAACCTATAGAATCCTAAAATGATGTGTGTTTGCATTTGCTATCTGAGAAGAGAATCTAGCATCCGAGAACTCCCATTTCAGCATCCGAGAATCTAGCAAGTAAAACAACGTCTGACATGATCAATCCAAACCTAGCCAATTGACCCTATTGAGTAGAGGTGTAGGCGAATCACAAACAAGGGCAAGGGTGGTCAGTAGCTCAGTACCTTCTTCGTGTTTGCATCCGAGAACTCCCATTTCATGTCCGACTTGTTCTCCGACAAATCAAGGTCCTGCAACAACAATAGAAAACGTCAACTCAGCTGAGCTATCAACCACCAAACAGATCAGGCAAACACGGGGGGAACACATCCGAGAAGTGCTCACGTAGTTAGGAGCCATGGAGAAGGCCCTGGTGCTGGAGACAGAGCCCCTAGATGCGGCGGCGATCTGGAAAGAAAGTTTGCCGTAGAGGACATCAGACGATTAGTCTGGGGAAATAGTGGGGGTAGGGTTTGGGAAAGAAGAGGGCTAACCAGAGACGAGGCTAGACGACGGCCGATTACTTCCGACCTAGACGCGGAAGCGAGGCCGAGGAGGCAGCGGGCCACGAGGCACGCGGCCGGTGGCACCATGGTGGCGTGCACGACGGCGGAGACGATGGAGCGGGCGGTGCTGGAGGCATCGGCGTGTGGCCGCCTTGCGAAGCCTGCGAGATTGGGAGAAGATGCGACCCGTCTTCCACTCGCGTTACGTCGCTAGGACAGGAACCCTACAATCCCAATGGGCCAGACCTAGCTTTCCGGGCCCATTTTTTTGTTGGGCTTAGAGGCTGTTCCGTGACAAACCGCTAACGTAACCAGGAGCCCTCTGGTTCTATCGGCCCAACTTTCCAGTGCTTTTTCTCAGTGCTAAAAATTATCTGGCCGTCTCGCTAAAGAGGTTAAGGCATTTGCCACTTAGTTGTACTCTCTCTCTACTTGAAACACTTCAAATCTCTTACAACAAGTACATCACCCGCAACGAAGCGCGCGAAGCAGTGGTTGGGTTGGTGGACACATTTAATGTCTCTCCTCCTTACCATCAGATAAAAACGATTCACCGACCATCCAGTACTATTTGTAATAGTACCTCAGTAGTATGAACTCATAGGGACGTTGTCGTTGTTTCTAAGTAATATGCAGGACCATGCAGGACCATTTAAACTGCTACGATTTAGGACACATGCATGGCCACGTTGCTCCCAAGATGGTCGGTGGTTGGGGTTGATCGCCATTACTACATCTACCATAATGGCTTTGTGCTTTGCGTCGCTTGCGGCTACGCCTACCATGACCCAAGTCTCCCCGCGCTTTTTTTTGCCCTCTTGTCGGAACCTTGCCTTGCAGCCGTATTAGTCCTTAATGGCCGATACACTGTACTCCGTAGAGGTGAACACACGAACGTGCGCATCAATGGAACTATATACTTATATGTATGCAATGATGAGGCCCAGCAAGTGCCAGCACGCTAGCACAAAGAACAAAATCTTGTAGATTCTACTACATACCTAGATGGTTAGTTGAGGTGTAGCCACGTAGTACGTGCATTATTGTGCTGTATTGTTGGTAGACACGCCATCCTTAGGTGCCACACATGTCGTTGTGTGCATGGCCTACGCGTTCTTGTTACAGAATTAGGTCCGCACTGTACCTTCGTGGTCCGCGTTCACACGTGAGTCACGTCAGTAGTGACCCACGTCCCTGCACTCTTGTCGGACCTTTGCCCTGCAATCGTACTGCTCAGTAATGGCACCGCACGTCACTCGCCTCGAACGCGTGAAATTTGGTCAATTTGTTCGCGCCAAGACCACAGACCGCTCTGCCTTTATAAGCAGAGCCTGGCTTAGCCGGTAGCACTCTTTTTTGAGCTCTTGTCGGAACCTTGGCTTGCAGCCGTATTAGTCATTAATGACCTCAGACATCGCTCACCTCAAACGCGTAGGACGTGCATTAATGCATGGCCTGTTTGTGCATTGTTATGCCATATTACTGGCAGATACGCCATCCATAGGTGTTACGCGTGTCGTAGTGTGCATGGCCTACTCGTGCTTGTTACATAGTTAGGTCTACACTGCGGCTTTGTGCTCTGCGTTCGCACGTGAGTCATGTCAATAGTGACCCATGTCTCCTTGTACCCCTTCTCTGCGCTCTTGTCGGACCCTTGTCCTACAGTCGTACTACTCAGTAATGGCACCACACGTCACTTGCCTTGAACATGCGAAATCTGGTTGATTCGTTCGTAGTGATCCCACGCAAGATCCCTAGTGAACCACGCCAGGACCACAGACCGCTCCGCCTTTATAAGCAAAGCCTACCTTAGCCATTGGTACCACCACTCGTCGCACTTTAGCTCGCTTAGGTTTTCCCTTTGAGCAAGCTTTTTACTCGGGCCTTCTTTGTAGCCATGACCAGAAATGGCAGGAACCTGGGTTAGTAGTTACTGCCTGAACGTTGAGGGTTTTCCTAGAATCCTGCATGCCACCCTGCAAAAGCTTGGAGTCAAATATCGTCCCGAGTATGAGGGCCATGTATCAGAAACATGGCACCGATCGGTGTGAGGTTACCGTTTACGTTGGGAAGAGTGAAGAGTTCCCCGACATCACCGAAGCCTGGAGTGTGACCGCAACCAGATTTAGATTCACCGACACCTACCAGGTTGTGGCCCGCAAAGCTTTGCGGTACCTTTGCCAGCTCTATGAAGAGCCCGTTGCTCGTACCCCCATGAAGTTCTTTCCACCCTTGGATAGGAATCGGCGACCATGGATGGCTCGCATGGAGGCTTTGCAAGGGCGTGATGCGCAAGAAGATAGTCCTACCGTGGTGCACTTGACCACGTACCTGCTTGCTCTGGATGAGCAGTATGACCGGCAAGCCTTGGAGCTGAGGGCGTGTCTCCGGCGCGCCGAAGAAGCCGAGATCTTCACTCGGATGCTCTAGGTGCAGCTCGCCGAAGCGCATGCCAGTGCTACAGCTGCTGAGAGCCGGGAGACTGCAATGTCAGAAGCTCTGAAGGAGGCCAAAGATTGGCATGTTCATCAACTGGGTGAGGCCTATTTGTTCACTAGGGCCAAGCGGAGGGCGCTGGTTGATGAAATGCGGGATGCCCCGATCTTGGAGGGGATCCCTATCCACCCAACTGAAACAAGGAGAACCGGTGATGTAGAACCGCCAGCGCCTCCACCTTCGGAAGTGTTAGAAGCAGAACCCTTGGTTCCTCTCACTCAGCCATTAGTGCGAGAAGCTACAGATCCATAGCCAGGACAATAAAAGAATCCGCCGAGCACAGGAATCAAGATGCGTGGTTCCAAGGTAGATTAGTTGCCTTGGGATGCTGTACCCGTAGTAGTAGTGCTTTTCGTCGCTGTCCTCCTGTATTGTACTCTTGTCGTTATTATCATCCGTAGTTATTGGATGCGTGTTGTAGATTCACCTAAGAAGAGTGGATCCTGATTCACTTTTTTGAAACCCTCCCGTTAGGAGAAGTACTTGTGTTTTAGTTTTTGCTATTTTCGCCTATAATGTAATGCTATCCAATGTTGTACTTCAAATCTAAGTGTGTTAGTTGCTTGAACCCAACTCCATCAAATACTTCTTTCCACTAACATGTCATTTATTTCCCGGCTTAGAATAAGCACCATGTAATGACAACCAACCTCTATGTTCGTTTACAGTATTGAGACCAACCTTCAGTACTAATACGATGATGAGAAAACATATTAGTCATATGAGATTTCCTATACCAAGCAAATCACCCGCAGCGAAGCGCGGGCAACAATGGCTAGTGCCTAGGAAAGCTGGGTCTAGTGCTGCATCTTTGAACCAAGTCAAAGGTAGGCCCATGTAGAGAGGGGTACACAAATCAGTTCTTATTGTAACCAATGTTACCTTTGACATTTATATCTCTATTAAAATCTTATTGACCAACCTTTCTCAAATAAAAAAGAAACATACCTTTTCTTGTGAATCCATAGCTAGAACTTTCCTTTGCAAACTCATTTTCTGATTTAGTTGACACAAAACTATAATGGGTGATTTCTTTCTCAAAATAGAAGCATGCTTATTCTTGCAGATCCGCACCTTGAACTTTCTTTTTCAAAGCACATTTTCTCATTTTATTGACACACAATTATAATGGGTGATTTTCCCAGTGGCACCTTACTGACTTTTGGAACATGTTGCAGGTGAAAGCAGAAACTTTAAAGAACTGAAATCCAATACAAAGTAAACGTCAGGAAGTAGTTCTAATCCTTCATTAGGCTCTTATCCTCCATTAGGGCCAGATAAAGTTGGTATGCTCTCTAGAGGAAACTCAGGAGCAAACAAGAATCTGTCCCGTTGTAATAGTGATGATACTGTAGTTGTACGGTTTATAGGCTCTGCTTTGGTTGGGAAGTCAGAGACTGAAGATGCCTGTCACCATGGCCTAGTTGAACCAACTATAAACACTAAGGAGGCTTTGGATGCCATCAATGGCATGTTTATGGAGCCACTGGAACCTGAAACTATTCTCAAGAGGCGATCAAAGCGTGAGAACCCAAATTATAATCAGCAAGCAAGTGCATTTGATATCTTTGTTGATGATGATGAACCTAGTGGCAATAATACAAATATGCTCCAGAAACAACAGTGTGAAGCAAGACTATACAAAATTAAGTCAGCAAACAAGAGGATTTGAGATCTTTGTTGATGAGGATGGTCCTATTGGCAGCAACCAAAATGGAACACAAAACAGGAACTCTAGAAAGGAAAACATGAAGTTAAATCAGGAACCAAGTGTGTTTGAGATCTTTGTTGATGAGGATGGCCCTAATGGCAACAACCAAAATGCGTGGCAAAACAGGAACTGTGGGAAGGAAAACATGAAGGTAAATCAGGAAAGCAGTGGGTTTGAAATCTTTGTTGATGAAAATGAGGCTAATGGCACTGTCCGGAATGCTACGTGCTACAAGAGTAATAGGTATCCTCCAAGACCATTATCTGAGTCATCTCAGCATCAAGGCGAAAGCGACTTCCAGAAGCCATTTGTTGGATGGTTTGCAATATTGCCAGATGATGAAGAACAATGTGAGGAAAGTTATGGTGGTGCTAATATAATTTCCAGAACTGTGCAGCCTACTCATGATACTAGTACTTTGCTCTGTCCAGTTCAAAGTAATTCAGGAACAAGGAATCATGAAGGTCCTCATCCTGTGACTTCTGGGATTCAAGAAGACACTGTCATTCGTAGGTTTGTTGGATCCACTATTGATGATGAGCCTAAGGTGGAAAATGCATGCCACCATGGGTTAGTTGATCCAACTGTCAATCTAAAGGAAGCAATGGATGATATAAACAACATGTTCGGAAAACCACTGAACTTGAAGGGTGAAAGAACAAAGAGGGACACTAATGCACAGTCAGATGGAAAAGCAGCTCCAGCTTCTGGTTTCTCCATATTAGCTGATGATGACCTAAAAGAGATCTCCACCAGCAAAGCCAGTCAGAGCAATTTCTGCAGATTTGGGGATGAGAATGGTCTATTTGAACCCACAATCACCACTCGTGATGTCATGGCAGAGATAAACGATATGTGTGGAATGCCACTAGACTTGTAAGATGCATGTTTAGAGTGAACTGAATAACTCAACTGCTAGTTGGACAACTGCTTTCACCTTTCAACTCTCCCCCTGAGAAATGTGCAGTCTTGCTGATGTGAAGAGCATGGAATCAGTTCCCTTATTTGGTGCATAGATGGTGTGCATTTTCTTAAATTGTGGTCAAATGTTTATTGTTCACATTGATCAATCTTGAATATGTGGCATGTGTCTGATTTTGCCATTAAATTAAGTTGTCTAAAATATAACTGTAAAATTGCTGCTTTGTTTTTGCTAGTAATATTTCTTTAACAATTACTCTGAAAATGTTATGTGGTTTGGTGATTGTTGGTGTGAAACCTTACAGCTGCACTGTGGCCCAGGTGGAGATCACAACAGAATGTTAGGATTTTCAGGTCGTGAACCGCAGAAAAATGCCGAATTACCACTTCTTGTGGAGTTGCCACTGCCAATCTACCACTAATATAATTTATCTACTCAAGTGAAGGGAAGGGGGCGTAATTTGTTACAGGCCACCAGGTGATTCCTGTGGCGCTGTCAGATAACGCCGACATAGTGATTTTGGATTAGGCCATGTTTAGTTGCCCAGAATCGGCGCCGTCGAAATTACTGTTGATCACTGTAGCACACTGTACCATTTTGTTTGTATTTGGTAGTAATTGTCCAATAGTTGACTAATTAGGCTCAAAACGTTCGTCTCGCAAAGTACAACCAAACTGTACAATTAGTTTTTGATTTCGTCGACATTTAGTACTCCATGCATGTACCGCAAGTTTAATATGACGGGGAATCTTCTTTTTGCATAGTGTCAAAGTTGAGAATTTGAGAGGAACTAAACACACCCATACATGTTGGCTCAAAACTTTTTTTTATGTTGAAAAAACTGAGACTTGTATTTGATGGAAATTGTAGCAAGCATGGGTGCATATGTTGCTCTTGCTCTGTTCGTTATCCATAGTTGTGCTCATAAAAAAGAAAAAAAACATTGTCTGATGTCCATTTTAATTGTTTCAACCATTCTATCATCTCAGCATGATTAGGCTGCAGTTCAAGCACAGCAAGAAAATCTTGCAATCGTGGAGCTAGAGACAAACATCACAAACATCAGATTTAGCAGATAAGTGTTGCATTGTATATGTACAGCTTCAACAGGCAGTAAATCAGAGGACTGAAGATGACGACGACGGCCTAACTGAAAGCCTTGAAACCTAGCGGCCGATGCTGAGCTGCGCCAGGCGCGCGGCGATGTCCGCCCCGTCGGGCGCCGGCGGGGCCTCCTCCATCGCCACGCGCAGCCCCGTAGCCTCTCCGCGATGCCATCTACATCGACCGCCGCGACGGGGCTCACCATCGTCGACGACGGGGAGGCGGAGATGGCCCCGCAGACGGCGGCGCACCCTGCCTCGTCGGCGAAGCAGAGCGCGAACTCGGCGCCGGACTCGGGCTCCGCCCACGACAAAAAAACTCGCGCCGTCCAGCCTCTCGAAGGCGTCGCCGGGGAGGATCAGGTACACCAACACGATGCGCCCCCGGGGCCGCGGCTGCTGCTGGCACTGCTGGCCGTCGGCGTCGGGGCCCGCCGCGTACAGGACCAGGGACTGCCCCTGCGGACGGAGGAACGTGACGGCGGCGTAGGCGGCGCCGAGATTGCTCCAGTGGCCACCGTCGCCGCCGCCGCCGCCGGGGAGGTGGAGGACCAGAACGGGGTATGCGCCGCCGCTCGCCATCCGACCGGTTCGATCTATGGGGCTGGGACAGCGGAAAGGAGCAGGGGAAATATTGTCGTCCGGTGCGTCTGATCTCAGCCGCTTGTTTTCCATCCGACGTTTGCGAATAATTTTATTTAAGGTTGTGGTCTTTTGTGTGACAAATTTGCAAAATTTGTACTCCATTTTTTTTGAAACTTGGCAAATTCATCAAGGACATGAACAACAATGTTGTGACTAGTGTTCAAACAAACGATGGTAACACATATTACTTTCTGATTAAAATTGGACTTCATTAAGGGTCAACTTTAAGCCCGCATCTCTTTGCCTTGGTAATGGATGAGGTTACCAGGAACATACAAGGGGATATCCCTTGATGTATGTTGTTCGCGGATGATGTAGTGTTAGTGGACGAAAGCCAAGCGAGAGTAAATAGGAAACTAGAGTTATGACGGCAAACCCTTGAGTCTAAAGGTTTTAGATTGAGCAGAACTAAAACCGAATACATGAGATGTGACTTTGGCGGAGTTGTACAGGAGGGGGGAGATGTGAGTTTGGAAGGTCCAGTAGTGCCTAAGAAGGATACATTTCGGTACCTGGGATTGATGCTACAAAGGGATGGAGATATTGATGCGGACGTTAGCCATAGAATAAAAACAGGGTGGATCAAGTGGCGACAAGCTTCTGCCATTCTCTATGACAAGAGGGTACCACAAAAGCAAAAAGACAAGTTCTATAGAACGACGATTAGACCGACTATGTTGTATGGAGCATAATGTTGGACTACAAAGATTCGACATGTTCAACAACTGAGTGTTGTAGAAATGCGTATGTTGCGATGGATTTGCGGTCACATAAGAATGGACCGAGTTTAGAACGATGATATATGTGATCGCCTATAGGTAGCACCAATTGAAGAAAAGTTTGTTCAACATAGGTTGAGGTGGTTTGGCCAAGTCCAAAGGAGACCTCCAGAGGCACCAGTGATTGTGGAGTCATAAGCCAAGCTAATAATATGAGGAGAGGTAGAGGAAGACCAAAATTAACATGGGAGAGGCAATAAAAAGAGATTTGAAAGCTTGGGATATACCTGGAGATCTATGTTTGAATAGGAGTACTTGGAAAGCAGCTATTGAAGTGCCTGAACTGTGACTTAGGGATCTTGGTAGGTTTTAACTCGAGCCTACCCCAACTTACTTGGGACTGAAAGGTTATGTTGTTGTTGTTGGCAAATTCATTACTCAAGCTGATAAGTCATCAGAAGCGATTACAAGAACATCTTCAGGGACAGAACTTGTGATGAGTTCCTACCCTTCGATGCAACTATAACCTAATTATGCATCAAGTAGATATAATATATGTCTAGATACAAGCAATTTCTATGTACCGAAAAAGTCAAAACTACTTATAATTTGGAATAGAGAGAGTAGTTAAATTCAAATCATCGAACTTGGAATTAATAATTAGAATAACCAAATCATCAGCAACCACAAACTCTCTAAATTTCATACATTTCATTTAACCAACACGGCTACTTGTTTGTTTGCTAATGAAAAAACATGTATTAGACATGGTCGCGAAAGAAAACACATTTTCTACATTTCGGTCGTTTGGTTTTGGGCAACGTTCAGGACACGCACGCATGATTTCCTCTTCCCTGTGCACGTCTTCCTTCTCTTCGGCGTGATGTGGAATGGTGCCAGCGGGTGACGGCGAGCTTTTAGAGATCTTTGGCAACCTTAGAAAAGAAGGGGCCTAGGGGTAGACGGCTAGACATGCAGTGATGGCGGGTTGGGTGGTGGGCATGCAACCGCCAAGGGGGCAGGGTAGGACTCATCTAGATGGGAAGTGTCGGTGGTGGGGGTGAGGGCTCGACAACGAATTCGCGGGTTGGGATTAGGGGAGGGCGGGGTCGGCATGGTGGTGGCGGTTGGTGGGTGGCACGGTAGTAGCGGGAGAGCCGCTGGTCGTGGTGGCCGGGAAGGTCAACGGCGGGAGCGGGCTGCTGCGGATGCGAGGATGAAGAGAAACAATGTGCGGATTGGGATTAGGGGAGGACGGGGTTGGCGCGATGGCGGCGGTTCATGGACGTCGCGGCGATGACGCGAGAGCCGCTGGCCGAGGCGGTGGGAGCACGTTGGTGCGGGTGCGTGAGGAAGAAGATGATAGTGCGCGATCTAATCTAGAGCGTTCGTTTTGTATCCAACGGTGTTGATCATTGCCCGAAAAGAACAAAAAAACTCAGGCGCCTGAAGAATAGCAATTCCCAAAAAAGGGAATTACTAGCGCTCGGACGTACGGAGCAGAAGAGCACATCTGGATGCCCCGCGCATGGTGCTGCCCAGGCCGCCCGCCAGCGCCTGCTGCTACGCCATATCGCTGTTGCACGAACACGTACGTCCCCCGTCTGCCTCGACCCGCCTCGTCCGCCTCGCCCTGCCCCGCACGCACACCCTGGCTGCGCCCACCACTCCTCCTTCCTGACCCCCACCTCTATCTCCGCACGGGCTTGACCCAGGAGCCTGGGTGAGGAGGAGCACGCCCCGTTCGTAGGACCCCAGGCGCGTCGTTCGCCCCATCTGCCACCCCTCGGCTCGCCGCGCCCCTTCCCAGTGCTCGGCCCATGCCCCATGACTATCTGAACATACATCTGAAACACGAAACACTTGCAACATGAAACACCTGAATGCAACATAAGTCTGAAGCAGATGAAACATTTGGAACGTACACTTGCAACATATGTTTCAAACATATGCAACATCCAGATAAAACACTTGCAACATGAAAACACTTACTGCAACATAAGAGTGAAATAGCTGAAACATTTGGAACGTACCCATGCAACATATGTGTGAAACATATGCTACATCCAGATCAAAACGCTTGTAACATACGTCTGAAAAAAGATGAAACACTTTGAAGAAATGCTTGCAACATGTCTCTGAAACACTTGCACCATATGCAACATCCCGATCTACTTTTACAACATCCATATGAAACACTTGCAACATACCTCTAAAATATCTGAAATATTTGAAACATACATTTGCAACATGCGCTTTCAGCGTAATATTTCCTTGCTGTTTGGGAATGGAGGCTCGTCGGCGCGTGGAATTCACCGGTGTAGAGCTCGTCGGTGGTGTGGAGCTTGTTGCTTCGGTGGAGAAGGCCGCGACAGGCCCCGTGGAGAAGGCTGCGGTGGGTCCGCACGCTGGAGAAGGAGGAAGACGGGCTGCCGTGCTCTGGCGTGGAGGAGATGCCGACCGGCGGAGTGGAGCGCGGTGGAGAGAGATGTGCAGTGGGGAGCGCCGTCGCCGAGGTGGCACGACGGAGCACGGTTGCGGAGAGCTGTCGCGGTGCTGCGGTGAGGTGAGTTTTTTCTTTTTTTTCTTTAGAACGGTTGGGGGCGAGTGGATGAGGAGATAAGAGGCAGTCGTCTGGCTGCATCGCGGCCCACCATCGGCACCGTCCGCGCGGACGGACATCCTATACCCAGCATTAGCGAATAAAAAATGGCTACTTGTTTGCGGTTCCGGACTATTGATGATGAGAAGTCCTGTACCTAAGAAGAATGGCTTATCATAAGAGCGGCACCCGTGCCTTCGTTCGTGGTTTTGCAGGACAAAAAAAAAGGAGTGAAGAAAAAAAAAAGAGTACAGTAACTTTGCAATTGCCTTTCTCGGTTATTAGAGGAGTGGTAACAATTAAATATACCAACCAACAAAAGTTGGAATTAATCATTTCGACCAAATGAGTCTTCTTCAAGAAACAATGCATGAAGGAGGGTTGTTAGCCCTGGCATAACACTGTTGATGCATTCTTTCTTACACAAACGTTATTATTTCCTACTCTGATTTAATAAAGAAGACTAGAAGTTACTCTATGACATAACACAAATCTATGGCCTATGGGTGCCCAACCCGATGAAGATGCTGCACAATTGGAAATTTTTGTAATGAACGACCCAATGGAGCTAGCTAGGGCCACCACATGCTAGTGAAATAGTCACTATTATGTGACCTCAAAGTCCGAAGAGCCAGGTCCCTTGTACAGTATATACATTCAGGGGTTCATACTTTGATCTTGAGCAACCATAAAAAACGGTAGCTGAAGACTTAGGCCCGGTTCAGCTCATCTGAGTCTCACTTATAAGCTGAGTAGGATTATCTGATAAGTCGCGATACGTAGAATCTAAGCTGAGCGTTTGGCTGGCTCGATTATTTTGGGATGGATATTTTGCACTAGAAACCCTGACTTTTCTCAAACTATGTAGCACTGTTTACTATTATTCCTGTGAGTCTATAGCCTTACCACTTGACCCAAATAAAAGTTTCTATTTACATCCAGGTCCTTCTTCGTGGGGGAGAAGCTACGGTGCGGGCTCCGAGAGGGGGAGGAGCTCCGGCGGCCGGCGGAGCTGCGGCTGCGGGCGGATGAGAGGGGAGGAGCTCCAGGCGAGGAGGAGCTCCGACGGTAGGCGGAGAAGCGAGCGGGTGGATCCATCGGTGGAGCTGCAAGCGGATGAGAGGGGGAGGAGCTCCAGGCGAGGAGGAGCTCCGGCGGTCAGCGGAGAAGCGAGCGGGCGGATCCGTCGGTGGAGCTGCGGCTGCGGGCGGATGAGAGGGGGAGGAGCTCCAGGCGAGGAGGAGCTCCGACGGTAGGCGGAGAAGCGAGCGGGCGGATCCGTCGGCGGAGCTACACGGCTGCGGGCTCCGAGAGGGGGAGGAGCTCCCGGCGAGGGGGAGCTCCGGCGGCCGGCGGATTTGCTGGCGTGCGGAGCTGCGAGCAAGCAGAGACCCGGGCGAGCGCTCGGGAACGCGGCTCGCGTTTTCCAAATCGCAGCCCTTCGGTCGCTTTTTCAATCACCGTTGCGGAGAGGAAATCGAACGCGAACGCCGCGTTTGTGATGGAGACCGTCGCGAGCCGTTTGGCGGGATTATCCTGCTTCTCCCGTCGCGAACGCGCGATGAGCGGAACCAAACAGGGCCTTATATGTTAAATTAATTATCCTACCATAACTATCGATCCAATCCTTTTCATACACGACAGCGCACATGCTGTCTCATAGACTTCAGCATTGATTGATGATCACAGCACAAAACACACACAAGGAACGAGTTCATTCTTGCGAACCCCACGCGACTCGCGAATAGGAGCGCCGCCGCCGCAGCCCACTACCGGAAAACTACGAGTTTCCCTACGGTCTTTGTTGTTCTCTACGGTTTTGTATCAGTCCTAAGTTTGGTCATACTGTGTATTTCTGATTATACTGACGTAACATCTTTAAATCCGTCTCCTGTGTATTTCTGTTTGATTATTACTATTTCTGTTTGTTGTCTTTAAATCCGTCTCCTGATAATGTAAGTTTGATCGTACCATACTGACAAATAGATATGTCTGCCATAGCATCTATATCTCCTGTACACATGAATGCATCCTAATTTTCAATTTCCATTACATGGTCTGCTGCCTTCTGTCTTTTGTTAATGTTAATTGCTGTACACATCTTAGCTAGTGTAGTGAAACTTATTTTCAAATGCTATGTCCTTGAACCTATTTTTGGCATAGCATTTCCCGTGAAATTTACACTTATTTAATTGAAATTCCATTTGTTTAATTGAATAGGCTTGTATTGGTGGCTCTTCTGGTGGAATAGAAATTAACTCTTGATAAAACATTGAGTAGGATTGGTCAGGGATTTATCTTCGCCTCCTCCTCTCTGGCGACGGTGATATGGTAGGGTGGAATTATTTTCTCCATGGCAGCTCTGTTGAAGATGGGGGCAAAAACTACGGCATCAACATCCTCACTGACGGTATGACGACATGGAGACTTTTATTTCCGGACGGCGACATCAAGGCGGAGATGGTGTCACCGTCTTGGAATAATTTTCTTCGGTCTCTTCTCTATTTTATTGTGGTTAGATCTAACCACGATGAAGGACTAGGGAGAATACGTTTCAGATCAGTCTTCCTCATTCTTCAGTGGCAGAAAGAAGAGAAGGGAAGAAACTAGAAAGAAGAAGTTTCTCAACTCCGCCTACATGAATATTGGCCGTTCTTCGTTGGGCATCTGTTCTTAGGCCTTTTGCTGAGTATTTACCTGTGCGGTCATCTATACTGCAAAGCGTCGTACATGTTTGATTTTGAGATCTGAAGCTATTCACAGCATGAGTAAAATTTAGATGAAAATCAGTTTCTGGATATTTGTGTAATCCAGAGTGCTTGTAACTTGTTGATATACCATACTATATATTATCTAGTGTAATTCTTCTCTCGTCACAAAAAAAAGCACAAAACACACAAGAACAGCAAATATGGAGAGCTCAAAAAGCTCACCTTGTTTTATTTGATAGTAGAAACGTGATGAACATACAGAAACATTCAGAAGATTTCTTTTTTCAAAATAATATTATTTTAATAAATAATTACAGATCTAAGTACTATAATAAAAAAATTGCAAATTTAGATACTATCGGCAGTTGAACAGCCGATAGACATCGGACAGGTACTCCTCTCCTCCCCGGAGGGAGTCCCGGTACTGACGGAAGGTTGGACAAGTCTATTTTCCTTTTCTTTTATTTATTTCATTTCACATAGCTCTGCTGTTTCTTTTCACCTGGTGGAAGGTTGGCCATGTCCTTTTTCTATTTTATTTCGCATTGCTACTACCTCATCTCAGCATTAACATTGACAGGATGGTACTCCTTCCATTCTAAAATGCCCCCTCTGGTCCGCTTTTATAGGCATTTGAGGATTTTGGAGTAAGTGTCGTCCTTAGTTTTTAAAAAGCCAAACATTTTTAACTTTGACTAAATATATAAAAATTATTAATATTTAGAATGTATAATAAATATCATTAAATTAATTATAAAGCATACTTTTATAGTAAACTTATTTAGAGATATAAATATTGCTAATATTTTTTATAAATCTAGCCAAACTTGAAAAGTTTGGCCCGTACGGAACCTAAAACAATACTTATTTTGGGACGGAGGGAGTAGGCATTTCAAGTTTAAGCGCTCTGGTTGCATATAATTCATGAATAAATATACAAGTCCTCATCTCAATTCGTAAGCAAAAGAGACGTATGCATACAAACCAGCTAGTGATTAGATGGTCCATGCATGAAACTTTCACTTAAGAGACGATAGGATTTAACTTGCAGCCTTTGCAGGTGACAGGAGCAGGCTGGCAATATAGGAGCTTCCCGTTCTGCCACTAAAATAATAGCACCAACAAATCCTTTAATAAATCTAGAAAATTACGAGCGCTCAAGCTAAGTTGGAACTTACCCGAGTGAGTAGCTAGATTTCACCACTGAAAAGCTAACTAGCTAGCTAATTTTTAACTCTGATTAACAATTATCCTTAGTCGATCCTTACACTAAATTAATTGATAAAATACTACTTTTCATACCACGAACTTATATGATTTTTTCTAGATTTTTTTTTAGAATGATTTTTAGGCAAATAACTTAATCGGAACATCAAATATAGTATTACGGGCAGACGACGTTGGCACCGGCGAGGGTGGTGGTGGTGGCTGCGGTTGCGGTGGCTGCTGCCTGTGTAATGGCAATGCGGTGGAGGCGGTGGCCGCGCCGACTTGGGCGGCTGATGTCCCGCCGAAGAGTGGAGCAGCAGCACGGCGCACACGGTGACGACCAAGGCCTCCTTAACAGCGCTAGCGGCAGCAGCTGAAGCCACTACGTCTTTCTTGGATGGGACAGCAATAAGCTAGTACTAATAAGGAAGCTTGAGTCTTATGTAGAACAAAATGAGCTATCTTAGCTGGAATGAGGAGAGAATTAAGACGAGATGCTATATAAACGGAGATAAGGGCAAACAGCTCAATTGACAATTTATAGGCACCGAAGACCGAACTTGCGGATCGATTGACCATTAGCATTAGGAGCCCGAGCTATAGCTAGTTTATATTATAAGATATAGAGTACATTTGCATTGGGACTTCACCCATGGCATCTTGCAACGTGTTACAAGTTGACATAATGCAGAAGTTGACGTTCCTTCAGATTCACACATATGCATGGTTCGTTAGTACTCGAGGAAGAACCAGTCGCATGGGCCTGTTCTACCACGCAACCTAGCTGCAAATATGAACAAAAGGGGGCTGATCCCAGATTTTCTAGCTGAAACAGGCCCGGCTAAAATACAGTAATACCATTCTCTTTTTCAATACCTTTTCAAATGTTGCTAACTCTAAATTGGTTCCCGAGGACATCCAACACCTTTAGCTTATACTATATTGTTAGCATTTTTAAATTATTTTCAAAAGGTTTTTCAATTGCTTTCAAACCATCAATTCTTTCTAAGTGCAATGCATGGAATGACCTTACCGAGTGGCACATAGATAACAACCGTATTCGTAATAGAGATCTCTTCTATTTAGAGTATATCTATATATCTATCCTAAACCCGTTCATTTAACTTCTTTTTTTTTTGCAAAACGGTCATTTAACTTCTCTAATCACTCTACTAGGCCGGTGAAACATGAATCCTATCATATACCTTTGTCTTGAGCTCATCACCATTCATCCATGCATCTTTCACCATGACACCAATGTTTTGCTCAAAGCATCTTGTGTGGTCCTAACTTATAACACAAACAAGTATTGTCACTAATTACCCAAACCTAAAAATTAAGAGGTCTAGATGTTGTCAACATCACTAAGGGGGACTATGTCGTACGACAGGCTTTTGACCCTTCAAATAGAAGGGAAGACTGGTCGAGTTCCCTATGTGATGCTCAGGCATTTCCCTCCTTGAGGGACTTGTTGAGTTCCGTGGAGCCAGGTCCCCTCGATGGGTATTGTTCGAGTAGCAGTGTGCACGGGCACCAGGCCCGAGGGGCCCTGAGAGCTAGCGGGCCCGTGGCCCGAGTTCCTCGGCTCGAGCGGGTCCTGGGGAACTTGGCAGAGTACAAACTCAGCGGCACCTTTAGCAAGGGGGCGAGGGTACTCCTGGTACAGGTATGGTATTCATCGCAAACTAATTGACTAACAAAATAATTCCTATTTAAAACTAAATAAGACTATAAAAATCAAGAGATAACCACAAAACAAGGGTAGTGTTGCAGAACCGTCTAATCTAATGCCTCACAGGAGTACTTGTCTTCCATTAGACACTAAGCACCCAAAGGAGAACCCCAAATTACTCGGTCCCGTCGGGCACACCCCAGGGGAGAACCCGAAAATGCACATTTTTGCCAGCAGGATCACAAATGAGAGAATAAAGCTTACAACATTTAACCATTTCTTACATTATTTTTAATACAACATCAGAGTATAACATTTATTATTATAACAGCAGAATGTAATCATATTATCAGAGTACGAACAATTTAATTGAATAGCGGAATATAAACATGTGATCAGAATTACAGCGAAAATAAATATCTATTCATGACATGATGAAGTATTGAGATATAAGCTATGCCAACAGATTATAAAGCTTTCATTTATAAAAAACATTTGGTGAGAGTTATAAATAAAAACTACGGTCGCAGTATAAAGAAAATTCTCTCTGAGCCTACCAGAAGGAATCCACACACAAAGGTCAGCTCAAGCCTCCATCTGTCACCTGCAACAGGGGGAATAAAACCCTGAGTACTCAATTGTACTCAGCAAGACTTACCCGACAGGAGGAAATAAAAGACTCCAAGGATATGCAAGGCTGTCTGGCTTGTGGGTTTATTGCATTTGCAGGAAGCATTACTAAGCGTGCGTCTTTATATTTGATTTTTATTAATAGCCGCATTGGTTCATTAACTAACCATTCTATGTAAGCACTAGTGCTACTTTCAAGCAGGTGGTAAGCAATCAGACTTCCTTTTCTATTTTATCTTTCATCTTTCAGTTCTTACTACGGTGCTAGACACGAAACAAGCCATACCGGATTGCCCGGCGATTCACGAATCAATGCCCCCAGCTGGGTACCCCGAAAACACACGCCCCGCTTGTACCCCAGGCACAAGCAGGACCAACCCATCACCCTCCTGTCCTAGGTGTCCAGGTCCCCGTCCAAACTGGGACTCCTAGTCCCCGCTCCTGAGTCCCGGACTCAGTACGGTGCAAGGACCTCCTAACCCAAAAGCACCCTGACAGTCTGTCCGGAGAGAGCCGGATCCACGACAAGAGAGCGACAAGTTGAAAGCTCTATTTTGGTTTTGGTGAATTGATGAAACCCTAAGTGCTAACCTAGTTTATCAAGTGATCATGAGATAGGTAGCACACTCCAAGTGATGAAGCAAATGAAGATCATAGCATGATGATGATGATACCATGATGCTGATCAAGTGCTTGGACTTGGAAAGAAGAAAGAGAAAAACAAAAAGCTCAAGGCAAAGGTATAAACCATAGGAGCTATTTTATTTTGGTGATCAAGACACTTTAGAGAGTGTGATCACATTTAGGATTGATAGCCGTACTATTAAGAGGGGTGAAACTCGTATCAGAATACGGTTATCAAAGTGCCACTAGATGCTCTAACTCATTGCATATGCATTTAGGATCTAGTGGAGTGCTAACACCCTTGAAAACGTTTATGAAAATATGCTAACACTTGTGCACAAGGTGATACACTTGGTGGTGTTGGCACATTTACAAAGGAGGTGGTGTTTGCAGGGTTGAGATGGGTTTGGGTCCCTCTCTCTCTCCCACCGAGCTTGTGAGGCGGGATTCGGCGCTTTCGGGAAAATGGAATGCCTATTTTCTATTGCGCTAGATGCAAATTCTTGTGGTTGGCATGTTGGAGCAAGGGTGAAGAAGTTAGAAGTGAAAACGAGTTGATCGCGAAGACGCTGGCGTCGGTCAACTGACCGGACGCTGGGTCTGAAAGCACCGGACCCTGGCAGCGTGCGTCTAGTCAAACTGACGGGTCTGCACAGTACCGAGGGTATTGCACCGGACACTGGTCTGCGTTCGGTCAAGGTGGACCGGACACGTCCGGTCGAAGAAATACGCCTCGGGGAGCTTACTGGAAACGACCGGACGCTGGGGCTTCAGCGTCCGGTCAGTTTTACCGGAGCGTCCGGTCAACTACGTAGCCGTTGAAATCTGACGAATAGCGTTTGAAGCTAGTGACACGTGGCATGAATCAGTGGACCGGACGCTGAGTCCAGGGTCCGGTCTGTATGACCGGAGCGTCCGGTCAGAGCGCGTTTTGCCCAGTGAAGGGGTATAACGGCTCTATTTGATTGGGGCTCTATTTATAGCCCCATGGCCGGCTCAAGCTAAACTCTTGCACATTTTCATTGACATTGCAACCTTGTGAGCTTAGCCAAAGTCCTTCCACTCATCTCCATCATTGATCCATCATCATTGTGAGATTGGGAGAGAATCCAAGTGCGTTGCTTGAGTGATTGCATCTAGAGGCACTTGGTATTCGTGTTGCGCTGTGGATTTCGCTTGTTTCTCTTGGTGGTTGCCACCACCTAGACGGTTGGAGCAGCGGGGGAAGATTGGCACGAGTTGGTGATTATTCGTGGCCATCTCTAGTGATTGTATGGGGAGTTGTACCTTCCCCGGCAGAGTGCCGAAAGGTAACTCTAGTAAATTGCTCGTGTCATTGAGATACCTCACTTGTGGGTTGGTTCTTGCGGTGTCCTATCGTGTGGACGAGGTTTGTGAAACACCTCTTAGCCGCCGAACCACCAAGTGTTGGTCGACACAACGGGGACGTAGTGTGTTGGCAAGCACGTGAACCTCGGGAGAAAATCGATTGTCTCTTGTCTTTGGCATTCTCCCGGTGATTGGCTATATATTCTTCTTGTGATTGGTTCATCCCCTACAAGTCGGTATAATCACCCAACTCACTTATTTACATTCTTGCAAACTAGTTGATACAAGCTCTTTAGTGTAATTAGAATTGAGAGCTTGCTTCATTATTTACATTCATCTAGTTTAGCTCTTTAGAGTAGCAAAATTGAGAGCTCTTAGTGGGTAATTACATAGCAAGTTTGTGTGCCTAAGTAATAATTGCAACTAGAATTGTTGGATAGGTGGCTTGCAACCCTTGTAGAGCTAGAGCAAGTTTGCATTACGCTATTTGTCATACTAATCAAATTGCTCTAGTTGATTTGTAGATTTTTAAATACGCTATTCACCCCCCCTCTAGCCATATTAGGACCTTTCACAAGTCTTTCAAGTGCCCATACACAAGTATGTGCTCGGGATAATAAATCTGTAACTTGCCCACGATGCCTTATGCAACGACCGGTCCTTAATCAACATAGACAAGGGAAACAGTGTAACCAAGCTATGCCCCGCGTCCACGGCGACACAACCTCTTACACCCACCAATACCCAAACCATATCCCTGCCTGGTCTCTATTTTCCTTTCCACCATTTATATTTTCCAAGTGATAATAATACAGTAATACATTTCCTATCTCTCGCGAGTGACAGACAATCACTCGACTTCTACCGGAGTCCTGTAGCATAACAATCTACACGATCCTGTCATACTAGTAAGACTCTTAGGGTAAAGATATATTTATGCAAGTGTGTTTCATTCAACTCCTTAAAACTTAATGCACAAATATAATTTAAACTGCAGAAAAGTAGGGGTTATGCACCGGGGCTTGCCTAGGTAAAATATAACCAAAGTTAGTATTTGCATCTTCAGATCATCCATCATCATCTGAATAGAAAGCCCATTGCATCATCTCCTAGAGAGAATACCATTATACCATCTTCGGATTCCCAATCATCCTTCAATTGATCCGTTGATCCATCATCGCACCTATATGGTATGTATTGATGCAAATGCATAGATGTAAATAACCAACTGCAACCGTGACTCCTAAAATACGATTTACGCCTTTCAAGCTAACGAACTAGTTCTAACGACTAACGTACTAAGCTACGTATCCATATTGTCGAACAAGGCGTTATTTCCCAACAATTGTTTTAGTTATACAAACCCAAGTTATTTCTTTATTTCGTTCTATCAATTTAACCTTTATTCGGAATAGGGCATCATTATCTATTTAGCAAACTAGTTATTATTGAGCTACAAAAATTACAGTGAGTACCTAATATTGCTAGGAGCCTACTGTACAAATTTCAGATTCACAATATTACCAATTTATCATAACAATTCCTACAAGTTTATATTTTTACAATATTAAGTACCTTAAATTAATTATGTAGCTTTCAAAAATATTATCAAACTATGTGAACAAAATATACTAAAAGATATATCGTAATTTTAGGAGACTAACAAAACATGTTTTACCATTTTTTGACAACTACACAATTTTATATTGATTTCACAAGTCCATTCCCGAAACTAAATTAGCTAATCGTTTTAGAAAACTGAAGAAACCAGCAGCCCAAAACGGCCCAGTGGAGATCGGCGGTACCAGGCCGGCCCAGCGGGCGAGCGCAAAAGGCGGACCAGGCGGCAGACGGCTCAGGTGGGGACGCGCGCGCGTGGCCTAGCAGAGACCGGCAGCCCACGCAGACACGCGGCCCAGGCATGGCACGACGGTGGCCCAGCAGCCGAGAGCGGCCAGGATCAGCAGCAGGCAGGCCCAGGCGGTTGGCACAAGGCTGGCCCAGCGCTGGACGGGGCGCGAGCGGTGCGCGCGGCGAGCAGGCCGGCCCACGCGACCAAGGCCAGATGGCGGCAGCGTTTTAGCGATTAGGCCCCTAAGCTTTCTCTAAATCAACTCGTTGTACAATGCACTATTTACGTGACTCTGGTATTTAGCAAAAAGGACCCTATATAAAACTTCTTCTTAGACTCTTACCCTTCTCGTCATTCACAAAAAGCAGAGCACAGCACGAAGGCGTCGGCAGAGCGGATGAGCAGCGGTCGTTGCGGGACCGAGGTCCGGCGTGGGGACGCGGTGTGGGACCCGGCGCACCTGCGCGTGTGACGGCCGATGACAGGGGCGGTCACAGGGCCAGCAGGAGGTCGCCCGGAGCAACGGTTCCGCACAGGGCCGAAGGGGCGCGGGCGCGCACACACGCGATGGCCAGCACCGGGTCGCGGCGGAGGTGAAGAGGTGTCGTGCGGGTCGCGGCGAAGGTGAAGCGGCTCAGCGGCGGTGCTTCATCGGCTCCAGGTAGCAGGCTAGCCGTGGCAGGGCGCTGCAGCGTGCACGGCGGCAGGCACAGTAGTGGCGCGAATGGTGGGGAAGCGCCATGGACCAGCGGGCCACGGGTGTGCCGGACGGGAACGCGGCGCGGGGAGGAAGAGGAGGGGACGCCAGTACTGCACACGGAGGAGAGGAGGCATGATGGAGCTACGCGTGGCTCGAGACAAACGGCTGCGGCGGCGAAGGAGCAGCAGGGCGCAACGGCAGGCGGCGCAACGCGCTCGGTGATGGCGTGCAGGACACGGCCATGGCGTCCTGTGGCCCAGACGCGCTGTGGCTTGCGTGCGCTCGCGCGCGTGGTGGCGGCGGAGGAAGCCGCCACGACGGCGCGGAGGGCGAGCCGAGGTGCTACGGGAGGGGCAGCGCGGCGGGCACCGTGGAGCCGCGGCGTGCGGAGGAGGTGCCTGGGAGGGGCGCAGTGGAGCTCACGCTGGGGAGGGCAGCTTAGGAGCACGAGAGGATGGGCGAGGAGCCACGTGCGGGCACGGGCGCACCAACGCGTGCGGTGGCTGGCAGCGGCGTAGTGCTGTGGTCCAGAGTGTGGAAGGAAAAAGAAGGGGCGCCTGTGCCGAGCAAGAGCAGCAGTAGCGGCTCGGAGGTGACCTGGCCTGAACTTGCCCTGGCGCGGCGTGACTGAACGACAGCAAACGTGCAGGCGTAGACACTTCAGTGGCACGGCTCGGATAGAGGCAGACAGCGTTGCAGCGGTGCAGGGCCAGGACACGACGCGAGCAAGTGAGCTGGACTAGCTGGGCGACGATATTTACACGGCTCGGCCAACTTCCATCAATGAGCAGTGCAGATATATGGAAGAGGCAGCAGCAGCAAGCGCGGCCAAGGTCGGAAGGACGAGAGCGGGACCGACGAGCAAACAAGCGCACGTGGGGCGGCGGCCAAGGCGTGCGCAGGGAAGTGCCAACGAGGGCAGCACGCTAAGGTCACTAATTCGACAGAACAATGGAGGCAGGCGAGGATGAGACCGCGCAAGGCAGGCAAAGAGACAAGACAAGAGGCATTGAAAAGCATGCGCGCGAGATAGAGCGGGGAAAAGAAAAAGGACCTGTCGCACCGCCGCTCACATAAAAATATCGTACGCGATAGCTCATACTCGTACCAGGCCATGGAACAAAATATTAAAACGTTATGTGATTATTTTACGCAAAACAAATCGCCACAAACAACGCTTTAAAATAAACTTGATGCGAAAATCTAGTTTTTAAAATTTTAAAATCCGAGAAAATCGTTTCGGAATTTTTGACTTAGACCTAAATCGCGGTGTTAAACGAGTTCGTAACACCAGGGGTGTTACAGGTAGGATCTTGTTCCCTACTAAATTCAAGAGCCTAATTAATCAATTAATCTAGCACAAATCCTTAAAAAAGATGTTAGAAATGGCATCTACTTATCTTCTAGATTACTTTCCACCGTAAAAAAATTAAGAGCAAAACCTTCCCCATAGATTCGCAATTGCAGTTTTTGCGGTTGTTCGAGCTCCCCCTTCATTCCTTCTCGGACTACAGTTCTGTCCCGAGAACAAAGATGGCGGAGGAGGCTACTTTACATAATGGGTCACATTAGTAGAGATTTGCCTCTTGCAAATACTAGCGTGCGCCTATATGGAAATGGATCTTAGTTGCACCACTTCTAAAAATGTCCCTTTTCATAGGCTTGAAAGTGGAAGCTAAATGTGGCAGAACCACTCGAAATAACACATCTTCGGAGGCGCTCGTCTTCCACCAAACACTAAGCACCCCGAAAGCAAGCTACATCGGGCGGATTCCGTTGAGGACACCCCAAGGGAGAACTCGAATAATCTATATTTTTTCTCTAGGATCCAATAATGAGAACGAGTTTACAATACTTAGTCCATTTCATACAACCAGAGTTCTTAGAAGTACATTATTACAGTACCAAGTTCAGAGTGCGGAATTTAAACAACGGAATTACAATAAATGTCTATCGATAATATACAAGGATCCGTCTGTGGCCACCAGAAGAATCCTTCACATAATAGCTACTCCTCAAGCTGCACCTGCAACAAGGGTAAATAAACCTCGAGTACACAATGTACTCGCAAGACTTACCCGACTAGTGGGAATAATTTCACGACTCCAAAGGATATGATAAGCTTTATGGTTTGCTGGATTTCCTTTTTACGGAAAGCAATACTAGTAGTGAATCTTTATGTATGTTTCTTATTAGCAGTCATGATTAGTTCATTATCAAACCGTTCTAGGTAAGCACCTATTCTACTTTCGAGCAAGAGTTGAGCAAACAGATCCATTTTACCATCTTTCATCTTCCAGTTCTTACTACGGTGCTAGATTGTAGACAAGTCATACCGGATTACCCGACGATTCGTGAATCAATGTGCCCAGCTGGGTACCCCGAAACACACGCCCCGCTTGTACCCCAGGCACAAGCAGGACCAACCCATCACTCTCTTGTCAAGGGGTCCAGGTCCCCGTCCAAACTTGGACTCCAAGCCCCTACACCTTAGTCCCGGACTCAGTGTGGTGCTTAGACCTCCACCATCCTCGCCTCCAATCAGTCGGTCCAGAAAGAGCCAGAACCCACGACAAGAGAGCAACGAGCCTTCCCTGCTCCCATAAATAAGTATGTGCTCAGGATAATAAGTCTGTGACCTGACAAGAATCCAATGCAACGGTCGGTCCTTAACCGACACGGACAGGGAAAACAGTGTAACCAAGCTATGCCCCGTTGACCGCGGGACACAACCTCTTGCACCTACCAATACCCATACCATATCCCTACCCGGTCTCATTTTTTCTTTCACCTTTTTTATCATAAGAGTGATAATAATAATCACCTATTGTGAGTAACGGCAGGTTACTCACGCTACCGAAAATCCTAAGCATAGCAGCTACTCAACCTATGCTAGTAGGACTCATAGGTAGGCTATATATGCATGTAGTTTCCATAAAATATCGGTAACGTAAATGCGCATCATATATCTATATATATATATATCCAGTGATTATTCAAAATAAAGGTTATGCATCGGGGCTTGCCTTGGGCAGATGTGGTGTCAGCAAAGTCAGCAGCTGGTGGCTCCAGGGCTCCCTCCTAGACGAGGATCTCCTCCTCGTACTCCTCGATTATCTTCTCATACTCTGGCTCGCCCGCGGTCACAAACTCTACTAACTCGTTATCTACATGCATGAAATGATGATGCAACAGTTAGTAATACGGCAACAGTAACTCTTAAAATAGGAATACATCTACCAAGCTACTAAGCTAACTCTAATGACCGATTTAATATATATACTAAAACAAGGAGTACTAGCTACCATATTTCTCAACCTATTCTAAGGCTACAAAAATTACAGTGAGCACATAATAATCTAATAAACCTACTGTAAAAATTTCATGGCCAAAGCTATTACCAAATTGCTACAAAAATTCCTACAATTATTAATCTAAATAACATTAAACACTTTCAAATGATTTAATAGACCTTAGCATCAACACAGACATGTATAAACTAGCCATATTATCAGATAGACAACATTTTTAGGAACTCAGCAGAATATATTTCACAATTTTTGGATACTTAGATGAATTGATATCAATTTCCAAAGTTCAACTTAGAATGTAAAATATAAAACTATTTCTATTTTGTAGAAAAATGAAAAACGAATTCAACCCGTGCGGCTCACTAATGAGCGGCGTGGCCCACACACGCGTGAAGGTGGCCCACAGCGGAGGAGCCCGTGCGCGTGCGTGTGCGAACGTGCAGCGGCCCACAGGCGAGGCGCGACCCACGCGCGGAGGCAGCCCACGGCGGGGAAGCCTGCGCGCGCTGGTACTTTTACGAAAATGCCCCCACTCTATCTGCTATTCATGCGACTACTATAGGCTTATTCCTACAGTTGGCACTTAAGCAAAATAGCCCTCGCAATAACTCTTCTTTACAACGGCCAGGTCCTCGACCGTCCCTGCGCGTGTCGGCGTGGCGGCGATGACACAAGGCGGTGCGCCGACCACCTGAGACCCACGCTAATCCCACCAACGACCCTAACGCTAACCCAATCGCGGTGATACGGAGCCACAGGGTGAACTGGAGCGAGCTGCCACCGTGCATGACCACCCACGACGGCGGTGCAGCCACCCCGGCGAGCTACAGCACTAACAGGTCGGTAGAGGTGGTGGCTAAGCACTAATGACGTACTGCGAGTCTGCCCGAAATGATGGTTGGGGGTAGAGGGCAGCTGAGGGAAGTCGGCCACATGCGGCCGAGCTTGGTGGCGGCTTATTGCGGTGACACGGTCGCGTCAGCGACGAAGGCGAGCTAGTTGTGACTAGGCTGAGGTGCGCGGGGCGAAGGAAGGAGCTAGAAGAAAATAGTAGTACAACGAATTGGACAGTGGGCGAATGGCGAGCGTGCTGTTCGCGCCCACGACCAAGCTTGGCCTTAACGGCTCGCCGGGGCAGAAACGCCAAATTGGCGCCCGGCTGTCCGTCATTAAGATTATGTGTGGCTCAGGCGGTGAGAGGACAAGAGAACGCAGGTGCAGGCGTGTGAAATTAATGAGAGGCGTCTCACGCGTCTAGGTATTGTCACGGCGCAGCGGCGGCGGCAGGGGAAAAGACAGGGAACGCGGGCGACGACAGTGGCGCGGCTGTGCGCCTAGGCAGGACGCGAGCGGCGGGACCAGGAGTCCCACGTGCTGGCGCAAGACGACGGGCGTGCACGCCCAACCGGCGTGCCCCGCGCGGCCGCAGTGCCATAAATGGCAAAGCGAAGGTGGCGCGCACGGCCACGTGCGGACGACGCCCAACCGGGCCAGGTAGAGCCAACGCGATGCAGCACGCGTACAAGAGCGACACGATGACAGCGGCAGCGTTGTGACGCGAGGCGGCAGAGGCGGACGCGACGACAGCGCAACAGTAGAGCAGTAGCGCGACAGTGGGATGGGACGCCCGCGCGTCAGGGTGGCATGGCGGCCAGCGCACCGGGCTCGCATGGCAGCAGCATTGTGTGGCTAGGCCGACCCGCCCACGGTGGCCGACCGAGTGCGGCAGAGTGCGCGCGCGGGGCACCCGAGGCGACGACATCGCATCCCAGAGACGCGGTGACCGCGCCCACGAGAGGAAACAGGCCGAGAACGTGTTGTGCACGGTTTTTAAAGCGTTCGAAAAATCTAAACCGTTGATCCAATTCCCAAACCACCATTGCTATGCCTTAGAGGATATAATAAGCTACCAAAACAAACTATAGTACTACACGGCTCCTTAACCCAATTTTCCAATAGAAATTGACCAAGTCTTGTGTTGGATTTGCTTCAAATTCGATTTCCAAGCTATTAGAAATGTTAGCTAGTGATATCATTTTTCGACCGCATGTATTTCCTCGTCATCTATAAAGTTTGTACTTCAAACTTTATTCAAGTATCACATATATGTTCTATAGCATTTTTGCTTAATAAAAATTGGTTTTAAACCCAAAGTGATGTAACATGACTATGGAATTAACTTTCGTTTCGCACTTCCGTTGATCATTTTGAGTTACGGAAATTGATCTACACTCTTTATTACATGCATTAACACATAAACATGATGCTCATGACATGTTTTAGCAAATGATTTACAGCGTAACACCGAGGGTGTTACACTAAATTAGTTGGTCCCTATGGAGGACATAGTAGAGGTTTGGCCGGGAATTGAGCCACCTTTGTAAAAAAATGCATCTATCACTATAGTTGTTTTATTGGACAAACACACAAGAGCAGTAAATAGAGAATTCAAACACTACGGAGAACGCAGATTTGCCGAGTGTGCTTGACTTTTGCCGAGTGCCAAAATTGGGCACTCGGCGAAGCCACTCTTTGCCGAAAGTGTGGGACCGGGTGGCACTCGGCAAAGTCTAGCACTCGGCAAAGAGTGGCTTTGCCGAAAGTGCCCAGAGTACCGGCACTTTCGGCAAAGGCGGCACTCGGCAAAATCCTCTTTGCCGAAAGTGCAACACTCGACAAAAAATGGCACTTGACGGCCGAGCCCGCCCCACGCCGTCAAATTAAAAAAAATCTTTGCCGCGGCGCCGTACGGCACTTTCGGCAAGAGGGTTTTGCCGAAAGTGCCAAGGCCCCCGCACTCGATAAAGATCCCTTCTTTTGCCGAAAGTGCCACTTCTGCACACTCGGCAAAATATTTTTTTTTGGTTTTTTTGACCCATTTTTTTGTCGCCTTCCCATATTATTTAAAACTCCATGTTCCAATTTGGGACAATTTTGACTTTTGCTATATTTTGTTAGTTTTTTTTGTTTCGTTGAATTTTATGGAATATTTCAAATTTGAACTGCGGTGCATGGAATAATTGAATTTGGTCGTTCAAAAAATGATATTCATGATATTTGGTGTATGTTGAGGCCGTATCCAGGAACTCACATGAAATTTCGCCCATCTTGTTGACGTAACATGACGAGGTACCTGCGGGAAAAGTGAATTTAAATTATATAAAATCCGAACGAAGTCCGAAAATGACGAAACTTGTCGGGGCGTCGTGTTATCGCATGTAGAGTCTATGGTAAAAAAATGAGAAGGTTTCGAGCAAGTTGCGACGTCGGATGCCTAAAACCCAGACATCTCCACTTGTGATGGCGTCAGTCGTCGGCCGACGGCGTCAAATCTTTGCCGAGTGCTCGAAATTTGGCACTCGGTAAAGTAGCCTTTACCAGAAGGGGATTCGATGGAGGCTCTTTGCCGAGTGTTGCACTCGGCAAAGGCTTTGCCGAGTGCAAAGCTGCCTTTGCCGAGTGCAACAGGCACTCGGCAAAGAGCCCGCCTCCAGTAGTGAAAGCTGACTTTGCTTTATTTTTGATCGAGGGCTTATAACTGTGGCATTGTTTTAATGTTGGGTATAAAGTTTTAGGGTGTCACATGGGGGTGTCGCATGTGGTGTTCGTATACTAATAAACAAACAAATTACAAAATCCGTCAGTAATCCGCGAGACGAATTTATTAAGCCTAATTAATCCGTAGCACCACATTGTCAAATCATGGACTAATTAGGCTTAAAAGATTCTTCTCGTAAATTAGTCGCAAACTATGCAATTAGTTATTTTTAATCTATATTTAATACTCAATGCATGTGTTCAAATATTCGATGGAATAGGAAGTCAATTTTAGGTGAGGAACTAATGAGTACATATGAAAATGCATAGAAACCTGAACATACAGTAACATTCAGAGTTTATTTATTTCAGACTCGGCTGAGGACTGACAAGATTAAGAACTCCACGGAAACAAACTTGTTCCAACGGGGAAATTAATTCAAACACAATCTCTCTTACGCGCCGTGGGTACAGTTCTTGGAGCAGCTGTCCTGGCAGCTCATGACGCAGTAGCCCACATACCTCTGCCAGAAACTTTGCAACTGTTGTACTGGGGATCGAAGCTAAGAGTGTTATCGCACCATTCGCAGCAGCTGCTTGCGTTGCGGTTGTGGCAGGTACAGTCGCCGAAGCCGCAGCCACTGTGGTCGCACGACTTGCCAGGGCAGGTATGGCTCGTGCAGCTGTCGTAGCACGCGTTGAAGGCGTCGACGTGGTCGCTCCAGCACTTCGCGGTACCAGCGGTGCTATTGGCTCGGCAAGACGGGTCACATTGCGAGGCGCAGTCACTATAGGTGCAATTGTTCACCGGCGCCGGCGCCGCAGGCATCGGCGTCGGCACTGGCGTCGGCGTCGGCGGTGGCACCACCGGCGGTGGTGGTGTCTGCTTCCCATCAGATGTACAGTTCCTGTAGCAGGTGCCCTGGCAGTCCATCATGCAGTAGCCCACAGCCTTGTCGTAGTAATGCAAGCAACTCTGGTACCGGGGGTATACACCGCTGCGGCACGCTTGGCAGCAGCTGGTTGCGTTGGCGTTGTCGCAGGGGCGTACATCATCATATTAGAATAGCATACCCTGTGGAATATGCCTCTCGGTATTTGGATTAGTGGCAATAGGATATACAAGTCCGTGTACAAATTGATTTGGATCAAATGAGATGAAAAAAAGGCAAGTCAGGGTCCCTGTACTGTTTAGTCGGCTGCCGCGTCGTCTTGTCGGCCGGTGAATTAAGACGAGATGCTATATAAACGGAGATAAGGGCAAACAGCTCAATTTACAATTTATAGGCACCGAAGACCGAACTTGCGGATCGATTGACCATTAGCATTAGCATTAGGAGCCCGAGCTATAGCTAGTTTATATTATAAGATATAGAGTACATTTGCATTGGGACTTCACCCATGGCATCTTGCAACATGTTACAAGTTGACATAATGCAGAAGTTGACGTTCCTTCAGATTCACACATATGCATGGTTCATTGGTACTCGAGGAAGAACCAGTCGCATGGGCCTGTTCTACCATGCAACCTAGCTGCAAATATGAACAAAAGGGGGCTGATCCCAGATTTTCTAGCTGAAACAGGTCCGGCTAAAATACAGTAATACCATTCTCAGTGTACCGATTAGTACCTGTACTGTTTAGTCGGATGGAAGGTCGACTTGTCGGCCGGTGAATTGCCGATTGGTTGGTAATCTTGCAACTTTTTAAAAGTGCCATCTAAATCTATAATTATTTATTTAAATAATATTATTTCATAAAAAAAATCCTACTAGCTAGAGTGAGGACTGACACACTTAGCTAGACACACCATATATGATTGGACACATGAGATGACAAGATCAAGAACTCTACGCGCCCTGGGTGCAGTTCTTGTAGCAGGTGTTCTGGCAGTCCCTCATGCAGTACTCCACAGCCCTGTCGTAGTAATTCCGGCAACTAAAGTACTGGGGTAATACACCGCTCCAGCACCTTTGGCAGCAGCTGGTTGCGTTGGCGTTGTCGCAAGGGCAGTGACCGTAGCCGCAGCCGCTGTTGACGCAGGAGTCGCCGGGGCAGATGTGGCTAGTGCAGCTGTCGTAGCACCCGTTGAAGTTGGTGACGAGGTCGCTCTCGCACTTGGCCATGCCGGCGTCGTGGTTGGCTTGGCAGATCGGGCTGCACTGCGAGGCGCAGTCAATGTGGCTGCAGTTGACGGGGGCCGGTGCTGGTGGCAGCGTCGGCGTCGGCGTGGGTGTTGGCAGTGGCACTGGTGCTGGTGGCAGCGTTGGCGCCGGCGTGGGCGGTGGCAGCAGCGGCGTTGGCATGGGCGCTGGTAGCAGCGTCAGCGTCGGTGAGGGCGGCGGCGCTGGTACTGGCGTCGACGAGGGCGGTGGCGACGCCGTTGGCACCGGCGAGGGTGGTGGTGGTTGTTGGAACCGGTGGTGACATGTGTGACTAAGGGGGAGATTGTTGGGGTTTAGTCCCACATCGTGTAGCGATGGTGGGGGAGCACAACATATAAGGCGGAAGAACCCTCACCTATCAGGCTAGTCTTTTGGGTTGAGTAAGGCCCAAGGCCTTATATGTTGTAGCTCCGGTGGACCTGAGACCTGTGGGAGTGCAGGCTCGTGGTAACGAGCCGGGCCGGCTGTAAGCCAGCTCCAAGATTGAGAACTCGGTGGTCACCACCGGTTCCAACAATTGGTAGCAGAGCCCATGGTCAGAAAAGCTAAACCCGATAAAAAAATCTGGAGTGTCACATATGGCGGGGGCACCCCGATGTGTGACTAAAGGAGAGATTGTTGAGGTTTAGTCCCACATCGTGTAGCGATGGTGGGGGAGCACAACATATAAGGCGGGAGAACTCGTACCTATTAGGCTAGTCTTTTGGGTTGAGTAAGGCCCAAGGCCTTATATGTTGTAGCTCCGGTGGACCTGAGACCTGTGGGAGCGCAGGCTCGTGGTAACGAGCCGGGCCGGCTGTAAGCCAGCTCCAAGATCGTGAACTCGGTGGTCACCACCGGTTCCAACAATTGGTATCGGAGCCCATGGTCAGAAAAGCTAAACCCGATAAAAAAATCTCGAGCGTCACATATGGCGGAGGCACCCCGATGTGTGACTAAGGGGGAGATTGTTGGGGTTTAGTCCCACATCGTGTAGCGATGGTGGGGGAGCACAACATATAAGGCGGAAGAACCCTCACCTATTAGGCTAGTCTTTTGGGTCGAGTAAGGCCCAAGGCCTTATATGTTGTAAGCTCTGGTGGACCTAGGACCTGTGGGAGCGCAGACTCGTAACGAGCCGGGCCGGCTGCAAGCCAGCTCCAAGATCGTGAACTCGGTGGTCACCACCGGTTCCAACAGTAGTGGCGGCGGTGGCTGCTGCCCCGTGTAATGGCAATGCGGTGGAGGCGGTGGCCGCGCCGACTTGGGCGGCTGATGTCCCGCCGAAGAGTGGAGCAGCAGCACGACGCACACGGCGACGACCAAGGCCTCCTTAACAACGCTAGCGGCAGCAGCTGAAGCCATTACGTCTTTCTTGGATGGGACAGCAATAAGCTAGTACTAATAAGGAAGCTTGAGTCTTATGTAGAGCAAAATGAGCTATCTTAGCTGGAATGAGGTGAGAATTAAGACGAGATGCTATATAAACGGAGATAAGGGCAAACAGCTCAATTGACAATTTATAGGCACCGAAGACCGAACTTGCGGATCGATTGACCATTAGCATTAGGAGCCCGAGCTATAGCTAGTTTATATTATAAGATATAGAGTACATTTGCATTGGGACTTCACCCATGGCATCTTGCAACATGTTACAAGTTGACATAATGCTGAAGTTGACGCTCCTTCAGATTCAGACATATGCATGGTTCATTATATTGGTGCTCGAGGAAGAACCAGTCGCATGGGTCTGTTCTACCATGCAACCTAGCTGCAAATATGAACAAAAGGGGGCTGATCCCAGATTTTCTAGCTGAAACAGACCCGGCTAAAATACAGTAATACCATTCTCTTTTTCAATACCTTTTCAAATGTTGCTAACTCTAAATTGGTTCCCGAGGACATCCAACACCTTTAGCTTATACTATATTGTTAGCATTTTTAAATTATTTTCAAAAGGTTTTTCAATTGCTTTCAAACCATCAATTCTTTCTAAGTGCAATGCATGGAATGACCTTACCGAGTGGCACATAGATAACAACCGTATTCGCAATAGAGATCTCTTCTATTTAGAGTATATCTATATATCTATCATAAACCAGGTCATTTAACTTCTCTCTTTTTTTTTGCGAAACGGTCATTTAACTTTTCTAATCACTCTACTAGGCCGGTGAAACATGAATCCTATCATATACCTTTGTCTTGAGCTCATCACCATTCATCCATGCATCTTTCACCATGACACCAATGTTTTGCTTAAAGCATCCTGTGTGGTCCTAGCTTATAACACAAACAAGTATTGTCACTAATTACCCAAACCTAAAAAGATGTCTAGATGCTGTCAACGTCACTATGTCGTATAAAAGGCTTTTGACCCTTCCAATAGATGGGAAGACTGGTCGAGTTCCCTATGTGAATGCTCGATCGTTTCCCTCCTTGTGGGAGTTGCTGAGTTCCGTGGGGCCAGGTCCCCTCGACGGGGATTGTTCGGGAGGGTCCACTGGCACCAGGCTCGAGGGGCCCTAGGAGCTAGTGGCCCCGTGGCTCGAGTTCCTCTGCCCGAGCGGGTCCTGGGGAACTCAATGACGTACAAACTCAGTGGAGTACGAAGTAAGTGGCGTAGGAAGTCACCTATAGCAAGGGGGTGAGGGTACTCCGGGTACAGGCATGTTATTCGTCACAAACTAATTGACTAACAAAAATAATTCTAGATCTAGTCATAGATCCAAACTTAATGCCTTAAAACCTAAATAATAGACCGTAAAAATGAAGATAGAAAATCAAGAGCCTAATTAATCAAGTAATCCAGCACAAAACCTTAAAAAAGATGTTAGAAATGGCAGGTACTTATCTTCTAGATAACTCTCCTCCTTCAAACAAAATTAAGAGCAAGACCTTCCCCGTAGATTCACAATTGCATTTTTTGTGGTTGTTGGAGCTCCCCCTTCATTCCTTCTCGGACTACAGTTTTGTCCTGGGAACGATGAAGGGGGAGGAGTCTGCTTTATAAAATGGGTCTATCGGCGCAAAAATGTGTCAATGCGTCGGGGTACATTGCAAGCCGGAAGGATCTACTTAGGATGGGCCCGTAGATCCGTTTGGCTTCAACACAGGGTTAGCTGATCCTGCGTATTTCTCCCGAGGCGTGCCAGTCAATTTAACCTGCAATTGACAAGGAGAGAAAGTTTATCAGTAATTTAAGGTGAAACATGCTGGTCTTTGCCCAGACAGTTCCAAGTGTGCCACTTCGGGAGCAGCCAGACGAGAAAATCGACTAAACGGCCGATACGCGAGGAAATCGGCTGTTTCCAGACTGTAAAGCTTATGGGTTGTAATTGATTTTATGTTGAAAAGTATAATGCACGTAGATATAAGTGATACCATCAGCTAGGTAGGCATTACCAGTGTGAAGCATTGAGCTGATGAATCTAACGAGAAAGGATATAGCATGCGAACAAATCGACTGTGATCTAATCTGTTATCTTCAACAGTGAGGTTCGACTGGATCGATGACAGCTATGATGATAATAACAAACTAAAACCGAAGAATCCGTAAAACCACCTATACATCGACAGGCTTTCCGAAAGACACGCTATATGTGTGAAAGCTCGAGCGAATCGGTTGAAATAGCGGATTCGGGTGAAAAGGAACTACATCATGTGAACAATCGACTATTTAACATGTACAAACCTATGAACTCATCAGACTTAACCTGCTATCTCTAACAGTGGGGTTCGACCGGATCAATGGCAGCCGTGATAAAGACAACAAATCAAACCTTTAAAGTAAACAGATATATTCACGTTTAACAGAATCATGGAGACACACTGTAGGTGTTAAAGCATAGGCGATCGGCTATTTAGCCGATGCAAGCATAACAAACAGTCAAGGTCACGCCTGATCTAGTATAAATCTACCAACTAGCATCCTCCGATCTAAAGTGCCATCAGTGGGGATCGACCGGATCGTTGCAGCCATAATAGCGAACTATAGACAAGATTTAACTAGCCAGCAAACCTCTTCAAAATTAGACATGCCTTAACAGCGTACTATGCACGATCAAAATCGAAGTAGAACAGCCGATGAAACATAACCCGTCACTCAAAGTAAGAATCATAATATTGTAACAAAGCAAACGACGGACTAAAAGAATATGAGGCCGATCTAGATTGATCTCGACCGGGCAGATTAATTTTGCTGAAAACTAATGGCAATAAGAACATTAGCAAGATCGGTAACTTAATGAATCTACCCAAAGGATGCCACTTTTAGGTAGAGCCGATAACTTGATCTTAATCTAATTCGAGCAGTGGAGGTCGGCCGGACCGATGCAGCCGTACTTGAACTAGATAAGAGTCGATAACTAGCTTATACTAGAATTCGCAGTGGAGGTCGAACTTAACCGATGCAGCCGTACAAACAGAAGTATAAGCCATTACGGTACTTATAGATAAGCCGGAGGTCGGCCAGACCGATGCAGCCCTGCTTGTTGAAGAACTCGCTGAGATCTACACTACTCCTACTCCTAAGGGTTGGCACGGAGCCGAAAAAAATAATTTGTATTGATTGATTGGATGTCTTTTACAATAGCCGGGGTTCAATATTTATACCCGGAGCGTAAGCTTGAATCCTACTCAAGTACGACTCATTACAATCTTTGGTATAAAAGAAGACATTCCTAACTTAAGATTACTTGGACCCTAATCTTTTCCCTTTTTTAAGTCCGAAATGTATTTCTCGACGCCGACCGTAGCTCATTGTTGTTATCTGCTGACGTCACTCGAAGAGAGCCGATTCTAGTGCCACATCTGAAACAGCTGATATCGATTCTTATGCAATCGATTCCTTGATTGACACAATCTTGGAAGCTTCGAGTTCCCATGCTCTTCTTCCCAAATTTTGATGTAAACAGAGTTGCCTCCTGCAAATAGTAGTGTGCACCTGTATGGAAATGGATCTCACTTGTACCACTTCTGAAAATGTCCCTTCTCATAGGCTTGAAAGTGCATCCTAATAAATTAGTGGGTCCCCATGGAGGTCACAGTTAAGGATGAAAACGGAATGGAAATATCCCGAACCGAACCGCATCGTTTTCTATATTTAATCCGATCGAATCCACATTTTCTTGTCCGACTTTACCATTTTCGCTTTCGCATTTGAGATGTTTCGTATTTCAAATGTAAAAGTAGAAAACAGTTTACACATTTTTTGACCGTTTTCTACTTTTTTACTTTTAATTTGAAATATTCCGAATTCAAAATTCGGTTTAAACCGAATTTGGCCAACTGCACAGGTCATACAGCCCAATTACAGGCTGCTCACCACGCAGCTGCGTTATTTCTACTGGTGGCTAGCTGCCCTCTCTTATAGACGGCGTCCAGCCTCAACTCTCTTATTATATATTTGGTCGTGCACTTGTTTAATGCTATGCACTTGAACTAGATCATGCACTTGTTAGTTATGAACTTGTTATGTATTTGGTCGTGCACTTGTTTAATGCTATGCACTGTGGGTCGGTATTTCGTATTGAATTTTCGCATACCGACCGTGTTCGACATGATTTCGCTCGAATTGGTTCGTTTCCGTAATTCTAGATATTCCGTAAGTTCGTGTTCGTTTTCGTGTCCGGCTTGTCCGCTTTCGCTTTCGCTTTCGTATTTCTAATGTAAAAGTAGAAAACGGTTGAGGAGTTTTTCGACCGAGTTCGACCGTTTTCATCCTTAGTCATAGTAGGGGTGTGGCTAGGAATTGAGCCGCCTCTGTCGAAAAATGCATGCATCTCTACCGTTGTTTTTTTTGTAGTAGTGACTAATGATCATTGGGCAAACACACAAGAGCCGTAATCAGAGAATTTCAGAGCTCACCTTGCTTTATTTTTGATCGAGGGATTATAACTGAGTACATATGAAAAATGCATAGAAACGTGTGAACAAACAGTAACATTCAGAGTTTATTTCAGACTCGACCGAGGACTGACAGACTTACGAAGATGACAAGATTAGGAACTCTAGGGAACAAACTTGTTCCAACGGGGAAATTCAAACATAACCTCTCTTGGAGCAGCTGTCCTGGCAGCCCATGACGCAATACGCCACAGACCTCTCCCAGTAACTCAGGCAACGTTGGTAAACGGGGTCGGAGCTGCTAACAGCGTTGCCGCAATATTCGCAGCAGCTGCTTGCGTTGCGGTTGTGGCAGGAGCAGTCGCCGAAGCCGCAGCCACTGTGGACGCACGACTTGCCAGGGCAGGTATGGCTCGTGCAGCTCTCGTAGCACGCGTTGAAGGCGGCCACGTGGTCGCACTGCATACCAGCCGAGCTAGTGGCTGGCTCGGCATGACTGATCACATTGCGAGGCGCAGTCACTATAGGTGCGATTATTGACGGGTGACGGCGCCGGCACCGGTGGTGTTGGCGCTGGCACTGGCGTCGGCGTCGGCGTGGGCGCTGGCACCACCGGCGTTGGCGAGGGTGGTGGCTGCTGCCCCGTGTAAGGGCAATCCGGTGCAGGCGGCGGCGGCGGTTGCTGTTGCTGCTGTCCCAGCGAAGAGTGGAGCAGCACGACGCACACGGCGACGACCAAACTGGCCTTCTTAAGTTAAGAGGGGCAGCAGCTAAAGCCATGTCTTTCTTTTTCTTGATGGGACCAGCAGAAGCTACTACTCCCTCCGGCCCACGGCTCAGTATACAAGGCATAACCACCTCTAGTTCAAAGACCAATGAGCATATTTAATTTTCTCTTTCAACACTAGTATCAGTGAATCGATATATGTGTGTCGAGTAGGGATGAAAACGGATCGGATACGGACGGATATCACCGATATTACATTTGTTTTTATATTTCTGTCCGGATTCGGATTCGAATACGGATAGTGTCAGCTATGTCGGATAGGATACGATTGGATATCGACATCATAAATATGCGATTTGAGTATTCGGATACGGATACGGTATCGAATGTTGGATATCCGAACTCGGATACGGACAGATCTCAAACCCTCTAAACGGATTCGGTTTCGAATACGGTCGGAAAATATCCATACCGTTTTCATCCCTAGTGTCTAGAGAAAAATCACGTCTTATATTATAGGACTTGATTAAAAAGTGGTTACGCCTTATATATTAGAACGGAGGGATGACACGAGAACGAACGAGGAGCTACTAGCTAGCTAGAAATAGAATATATGAGGACGTACAGATGACACGATCGAGATGATGCTACAAATGGAGATGGTCAAACAGGCAAGGTCAATTGACTATATCGGTGCCCCTGTATCATGCTAGCTTTTTATAGGCACTAAACATCGACCATTAGAAGCCCTAGCTATATATAGGCTATAGCTAGTTTATTATACTATATAAACATCTAGTTTAGACTACATTTGAGACGAAGGCATCTCGCAACGTGTTACAAGTTGACGTATAGATCGAGGATTACTTTATTAGCTCTATCTTGCTCCAGTCGTCGCGTTGCAAGTTTGCGTCAGAAGTCAGAAGTTGACGTTCCTTCAGATACGCGGTACTGTTCAATGAACTTGTGCATGCATGGTTTAGTTAATTGGTACTCGAGGAAGAAGCAGTCAAGGGTTAAACCATGGGGGCATGGGCCGGCCACGAGTACGGTGATTGATTCTCATCTCTTCTAGATTGGGATCTGAACACTACTCGTTAGTGATAACCAAAACTTTTTCTACCATTCAAGGCTCCCTTTGGAACACAGGATTTTGTTTTTCCTGTGGAACATGAACTCTGTGAAATTCCTATACAATCCCTGCGTTCCAAAGGGTCCCTCAACCTATAAAACCGGAACCAACTTCTTTGTGTTGACTATCACCTTTGGCCATTGAAGCATAAACCCTATCATATATCTTCGCCTTGAGCTCTTCACCATCCATCCATGGCATCTTTCACCATAACACCAATGTTTTGCTCAAAGCATCCATATGGTCCTAACTTATAACCTTCATTTCTCAATAAAATGTTAGTCCACAGGTATTGTCATTAATTACCAAAACCCAAAAACGGACCTAGATGCTTTCAGTGTCACTACATATGACTGACAACCTTTTGACCATTCCGGTAGAAGGATACACCAGCCTAGTTCCCCGTTTATGTGATGCTCAGGCGTCTCCATCCTTGAAGGAGTTGTTGAGTTCAGTGGGGCCAGATCCCCTCGATTGAGATTGTTCAGGTAGTAGCGTCCTACGGGCGCCGGGCCCGAGGGCCGCTGAAAGTTAGTGGACCCTGCGACCTGAGTTTCTCTACCCAAACGGGTCCTTCGGAACTCTGCTACATACAAACTCCACAGAGTACGAACTCGGCAGCGTATGAAGTCACCTATACCAAGGCGGGTGAGGGTACCCTAAGTACAGGTATTCGTCACAAACTAATGACTAACAAAATAATTTTAGATCTAGATCTAGTCATAGAGCCCAATGTAAATCCCTATTCAAAAACTAGATAATAGACTATAAAAATCAAGACATGGCCACAGACAAGGGTATGATCTTATTCCCCTACTAAATTCACCTAGGACCTTCAAAGATTTGGTCTAATTTCAATTATAATTGTCTCAAACCATGCAAATAGATAGAAACTCAAGAACCTAATTAATCAAGTAATCTAACGCTAAACCTTCAAAAAGATGTTAGGATTGGTGTGCCTTATCTTCTAGATAAGTTTCCTCCTTCCAAAAAATTAAGAGCAAAATCTTTCACTTACATTTGCAATTTTGTGATTGCTTGGAGCATTCCCTTCATTCCTTCTCAGGCTACAATTCTGTCGTGATAACGAGGAAGGAGAGGAGGCTACTTTATATACCGGACCTCATTAATAGAGCTGCCTCTGCAAATAGTAGTGTGCGTTTATAGAAATGGATCTCACTTATACCACTTCTAAAATGTCCCTTCTCGGAGGCTTGAAAGGGCAAGCTAATAAATTATTGTGTCCCATGGAGGTCATAGCAGAGGTGTGGCTGCGAATTGAGCCGCCTCAGTTTGTTTTTGCATTGTAACAGTGACAGATGATCATCGGACATACACACAAGAGTAGTAAACAGAGAATTCTTCAAAGCTCATGTTGCTTTATTTTTGATAGAAGGCTTATAACACTAGAGCAGGACTCGGTTGCAATCCTGGTTGGTAAACCCCCTTTAGTCCCGGTTTCCCAATCGGAATTGCGAATCCAGGACTAAAGCCCCCCCTAGTCCTGGTTCTAGGAACCGGGACTGAAAGTGGATCTTTAGTCCCGGTTGCTATTATCAACCGGGACTAAATGGCCCCTAGACATTGCACCGGGGCTGGCACGTTTAGTCCCGGTTAGTGTGTCTAACCGGTACTAAAGGTTCCTTTTTTCCATTTCATTCCTTTTCATTTTATGGTTTCTTTTCAATTCAATTCTTTTTGGTTTTGATTAACTTTTCGTATACGAATTCTACGCTGCTAATATACATACGTATAAGGTTTTGTTCGAACATTATACATAAATAACACACTAAAATGTATGAACCTATATATATATAAATATTTCAAGAGGTTGTGCATGCATGAAATATGTACATATATAATAAAGTCACAAATGTACTCATGTCCTTGGGATTTCTTACAACCCTAATCTTCCGTCGTTTGGCTACTAGGTATGAATTCTTTAGGGCTGTAGTAGTACGCGCCCTTGGGATCTATGACCTGCTCCAAAAGAAATCCTGACAATACCTCTTAAATTGCTTTGATCTGGTCACATCGCAGGACATTTTGCTTCCTCCATTCAATCTTCAATTCGAATGAAAGCAAAAGTATGAATATATAAATGATTATATATATCAACACAATGGTAATAAATAAATTGTGTATATTTTTACATACTTCGAGGATCTTTTCATTTGTTCTCCTTGAGTACTCCATGTGGAACTCGCAGGTGTAGTATCCACATAAGTTGTTCCCTGATCCCTGCTGGAGACACCACTTTACGAGAAAAAGATTTATCATCAACTAATGAAGCATGGTAATAATGAATTGAACTAAATAAAGATATGGTGACCTAGCTAGTACTTACTGGGTATTGGACTATATGCTGAGGCACTTCCCAAGTATCATAATGGTGTTTCTCGTCGAACCTTTTCCAAGAACCGCTCAACAAAATAAATAAATGGAGTTATATCATTAAAATGGCATAAGAGAGTATACAGTGTGTGCGAGACCAAAATTACCACTAGAGTATATCGAGGATTTCTTGGTAATTTGCTCGGGGTTTTGTCGCTGAGTCAAAGATTTTTACACGATTTCTGGTCATATCGATGACCAGCAGTACCCAGTGAAAGCTACATGTTTATACGCAGGCATAACTCATTAACTAAAGTTAACATGGAGTAAGCAAAATAAAATGGGTACAAGACATTCACACTCACTTGAAGCCGTATGGGAAGAGTATCAGTGTCTTGTTAGCGTTCTTATCTAAGAACCTAAACAGAAACTTCTCCACTTGAGGTCGCCATTTATCATATGGAGTAACCCTGTCCTTGAATATGCGATTCTGATCAATGAAACCAACCTCAGTCATCGCTTTTTTCTTTAGTTTCAGCATCTCATATCTGCATATATATATATAGTACAATATATAGTGTGAGGATAACTATATATGAACAACGAACTAACATGCAAGTTACTTCAATTCAATTGTAGAAAGAATCACTTACAGACACCAACAGCTGACAAGAGATTTATCAAGAGCGTCCCGGTTTAATAGTTGGTGTAATTCATTGAACTCAATATGTATAACGTCATAGCCCAAGTAATGCTCTGGTCTCACTCTGCCAACAAGCCATGCTACTTCGTCATTTTCAGTCACTTTTAAGTACCACTTGTTCAACAATAACATCTGCATACCTAGTGATGAGTAGTACCTAGGGTTGACAAGACTCTGGCCATACACATAGGTCCGGTAAATATCATAGTTGCCTGTTGGTATCGATGCTCCACCCATGAGTTGTTCAGTTGTGAGACCTGTGGTGGCCATGAAGTCTTCCAGTGCCTCCTTATTTATTGGACCGCCTTGTGCGTTTGTGAAATCACCCTCAATAACTAGCGGGTCAATAGATTGCTTAGATAGCTGCCCGAGTTGTGCAACATCTTTCCCTGCTCTCTTCGCTTTCAGCGACGCCTTATATGGAGAGGGCTTACGTGCATCACGCTACTTTTTCTCGCGCTCATTGATTTTTTTCTTAGTTCTCGTTGAGCTATGTAGTGCGGCTTTGGCGTATTTTTCTGAAGTTCCAACCTCCTTGCGTTTGATTCTTCTAAACTTTTCCACCAATTATCCAAATCTTTTTGTGCCGCCGCTTTTGATTCCTCTTCAGATTTCTCATAAGGTAGCTTCTCCGGAGGGGGCTTTGTTTTACGACAGCTGACTTTCTTCTTCATCGAGGGCGGGGGCCTCTTCTGGCTCTACGGCGTGGGAGGCGGAGGAGGGGGAGACCGCCTTGGAGGAGATGGAGATGGAGATGCAGCCATGCCATGGAACGCATCATCATCATCGTCTAGAGCACTCTGATGATCAGCATGGGATGGAAGTGGACTCAGGTTGAGAGACCTGTGAGTACAAAAATGATTGAGAGTAAATGGTTATTACGCAAGAAGCCAATAATTGAGAATGACTAATTATTGAAAAACTATTTCGTCCACTTTCATCCGCACCTATCATGAGGTAGTTGAGGAGGAGGCAACGGTACCCTAGCCGCCGCACTAGGAATAATGATGGAGCGCTTGTGCCATAAAACGAATGAATGCTCTGCTTGTCCTAGGGTATTGTCCCCATCACCTCCAGGAAAGTCAAGAGGCACTTCCCTATTGTCTTTGATAACTCTATCCACCGAGACGCTATAATAGCCAAGTGAAATTAGATTCCCATGGATTATTGGTGTCTTGTCGGGGACTACAGGAGAAATAATACCATGTGCCACCAAGACTGTGGCACTGGTATTCCCCAAGGGAATGTGCAGCTCACATGGCGTCAAAGGTACGGTGATGTCATCCATGGGGAAGTACTGTAATGCTTCATCTTGATTTGGGAGCTCAGTGGAAGCGCAACTACTTCTTAGCTGAGGGGGGCTAATGTTGAATGCATGCTCTGATGTTTATGACTGCCTCTGGCTACTCAACTGTAGTGCCACTTACCATTTGATTTCCTCTTGCATTCTCGCTTCCATGTTTAGTTCTTGCTCCCACGGTTGAAGCACCGTCTCCTCTAACCTACGGATCCGCTCTGCCTCCTCATCCTTTCTTCGCTGGTGGCTTTTGTAGGTAGCGGCATCCTCAGGGAAGTCATGCCACCACGATATCAACCCTTTGCCTCGTGTTTGCCCAGGGTGTTTAGGAGTCTGGAGGGCGTACGTCAGCTCATGCTTCTCTCAGTTGGGCACAAAGGCACCACTGACAGAAGCATCTACAGTATCGATTAGTCTTTGTGCTGCTCTTCCGATTTCCCCACCAATAACAGTCTCCCCGATCTATGGGTCCAGTGATCCCCATGCGCGAAAAACCAATTCTTGGAGCGTTCGGGCCATTCGAGTGAAAATGGATGGATCCCATTGACAAGTAAGCCTGCTTTCATTCTTTGCCACTTTGGAATGGCACTCTTGTAGCCACCTGATCCCGTTTTATGATGGTATACCTTCTACCATGCATTCTGTTGGTTCCTTCTCACCCGTTACTCACCCTCTTCTGAGGTCTTGTACCTCAAATTCAGGCCAGTCGTCCCTCAACTTTTTGTACGGGCTATTTTGACTGAAATCTGAAGGTAGATTCTTCTTGACAAATTCATTGTACAACTTCTTCTTCTAGGTCTGGAATTGTGTGGCCATCTTCTTAAGAGCCCAACTTTTAACTAGTTTTCTTAAATCTTCACCTGCTGGTAGATTGAAATGTGCAGTGACCAAATCCCAAAGAAGATCCTTCTCTTGCTCAGAGACAAAACTGATCAGAGGATCATCCTTCTTCTGTTTTCATTCACGGACGCTGATCGGACCCGGTCCCTAACAAGAACCCCATAGTGGTTTACGAACTTCTTTGCATTGTTATATGGCTGGAGTGGTTCGTCGGTATTAGGATTGACTTATGTGATTATGTAGTGGCCCTCCAACAGTTTTGTCGAGCCTTGTACACTTTTACTGCTTTTCGTTGACGTTGTCGATCTAGAGGGCTACATACGTAGAAACACAAAGATTCAGTAATACATATATATATAGGAATTATTGGAACTATGCTTAATTTCATATATATAAGAGATGCAAGATTATTAACAAATATACCTCGCTAGCATTTTCTTGCACAAGATTTTCTTACACAAGAAGTTCTTGCTCATCTTCAAAATTCAGTAAGTATTGAGAGCCGTCATTGAACTCCGGGTCTGCCTCGTTGCGGTTGTTGGGGCAATATTGAGTGCTGGCATTGATAATGTTCATCATGGTCTCATTCTGGTCGTAGTCATCTTGCGGCTTGGCCATCTTAATTACCACAACTATATATAAATGAAAATCATACACTAGTCATGCATATGCAAATGTAGCGAGTCAGTGGCTTAAACTTAAACAACTATATATAGACTTTAGGGGTTATTATTTACGTCGAGCTCGATCTGGTTAGGGTTTGTGCCTTGATTAGGATTTAGAGCGGATTCATGTCACATTAATTATGAAGAATCAAATACAAATATATATAACTATATAGAATTCAGGGTTATTATTTACGCCTTCGTTAGGGTTTGGAGCAGAGCTCGACTGGGTTAGGATTTGGAGCGGAGCTCGGCCGGGTTAATGTTAAAATATATCAAAATTCATGTCACACTAATAATGTCAATATATCAAAATTCAGATATATATACCAAAAAATTCATAGCACTAATAACAACAATCTTTTCAATTGTGACGAAGATTCAAATATATTTTTACAACTATATATTGTAGTACACTACTACATTTTTTCTATAATTCATAGCACTCAACATTTTCTATATATATATATATATTAAAGTAAACTACTACATTTTTTCTATTTTGTCTACAAATAAAATCTATCTAGTTTTTCTATATTTTTTCTATGCCAAAAAAATATGCACACACACACATCACACACACACACACACACACTCATACACACACATGCGCAAACGGGGCGGAGTTCCTCCGGCGAGCACAGCGAGGGACGAGGACGGCGAGCGCGAGCACGAGAGCACACGGTGAGCACGAGCACAGCGAGCACAATCGAGCATGGTAGGGCCAAGGTGCGTGCGACGTGCCAGCGGTTAGCCGAAGAGATGAGGATGACGAGCGCGTGCGTGTCGAGCTAGTCGGGGACGAAGTGCACACGTGGACGACGCGCTCCAGCTACAAGGATGAGCGAGGGACGAGCGAGGGTGCTGGAGGGGTGATGAGGACGACACGCGTGGAGCTGGGGATGAAGCATGCACGTGATGAGAGGCGGTTGAAAGGTCCTAATGGCTAGAGGGGTGAATAGCCTATTAAAAATTTCTACAACAACACTTAGCAAACCGGTTAGACAAATATGAGGCGAAGCGAGTGTTGCACTAGCCTACTAAAAATGCAAGCCACCTACCACAATTCTAGTTTATATAGTCTCTATCCACACATTGGCTATGTCACTACACCAAGTTAGTGTGCTCTCAAAGGCTAACTAAAGAGCCACACTAACCAACCTAACAAGCTCTCATGACTAGCTACACTAAAGAGCTTGATAACTAGTTTGCGGTAATATAAAGAGAGAGAGGGCAAGATGGTTATACCACCGAGTCGAGAAATGAACCAATCAATCACAAGAACACTCAAGTGCCTCTAGATATAAACACTCAAGCAATGCACTTGGATTCACTCTCAATCTCACAAAGATGATGAATCAATGATGGAGATGAGTGGGAGGGCTTTGGCTAAGTTCACTAGGTTGCTATGTCAATGCAAATGGCCAAGAGAGTGAGCTAGAGCCGGCCAAATGTTATTTATAGACACCCCAAACAATAGAACCGTTGGCTCAATTATTGGGCTGACTGTGGGATGACCAGATGCACCGATCGTGTGCACTGGACGCGTCCGGTCTCAGCGTCCGATCACAGCTAGACCGCCACGTGTCCCATTCAAATTATTTAGCCATTTGTGACCAACGGCTATCTCTGCGCACAGTAATGCTAGTGACCGAACGCACCATTAGAAATCGACCGTACGTGGAAGACGCAGCGTCTATTCAAGTCTAGAGAGCTCCCAGAGCCACTCTAGGCCGACCGAATGCGTCCAGTCACACCGGACCAGATGCTCCCAGTGTCCGATCAATTATAGCGCTGAAAACCCAAGACCTGCTGGTTCATACCGGACGCGTCCGGTCCCTGCATTTGGTCGAGTTCATAGAGCTCCCAGAGCCGCTGAACTACGACCAGACGCGTCCGGTGTGGCCGACCGAACGCAGGAGACATAGTGTACGGTGGAGTCTAGAGAGCTCCCAGAGCCGCTCTAGGCTGACCGGACACATCCGTCTGGCCGACCGGACGTACCCCTACGTCCGGTCCTCTCTGGACCAACACCCGCGCCCCACGTCACCTCGACCGGACACTAAACAGTGATTACTTAGCGTCCGGTCACTGCTACGACCCAGAGTCCAGTCACCTCTTCAACTCTGCCGTGCCTGGCTAGTATACCGGACGCGTTCGGTATGGATATCGGACGCGTCTGGTCACGTCGGGAAGTTTTCGGACGCGTCCGGTCCGCACGTTGGACACGTCCGATCACCCCATGACCAGCGCATTCAACTCCTTTTCAACTCTATCTTCTTTACCCTTGCTCAAATGTGCCAACCACCAAGTGTATCACCATGTGCATATGTGTTATCATATTTTCACAAATGTTTTCAAGGGTGTTAGCACTCCCCAAGATCCTAAATGCATATGCAATGAGTTAGAACATCTAGTGGCACTTTGATAACCGTATTTCAATATGAGTTTCACCCCTCTTAGTAGTACGGCTATCGATCCTAAATGTGATAACACTCACTAAGTGTCTCGATCACCAAAACAAAAAAGCTCCTATCAAGTTTCACCTTTGCCTTGAGCTTTTTGTTTTTCTTTCTTCTTTTCCAAGTCCAAGCATTTGATCATCACCATGCCATCACCATCATCATGTCATGATCTTCATTTGCTTTATCAATTAGAATAGTGCTACCTATCTCATAATTACTTTGATAAACTAGGTTAGCACTTAGGGTTTCAACAATTCACCAAAACCAAACTTAAGCTTTCAGCGGTGCTAGACATAGGCGCGTGGAGCTAGCGATGATGAGGATGAGGATTGACAATGACAGCGGATCCAAATCAGATCTGGGCGAGGACGAGGATGACGGTGGTGGATCTAGATCTGGGCACCGCGCATAGAAGGGAGAGGTGCAAGCCAGGCCACTGACAGAAATGGCGAGAGAGGTGCGCGCACACAGAGGTGGTGCTAGAGGCGATGATGATCGAGCGGTGGCGGTGCGGTGGCTCTCGGACGAAGAAGACGAGATGATGGAGGGGATGAAGAGAGGAGGTGATACATAGGAGGGACCTTTAGTCCCGAGTGAAGCCACAGCCCGAGGTCCTTCAGTCCCGAGTGATGGCTAGAATCGGGACTAAAGGTCTGGCATTTAGTCTCGGGAGCAGCCACGGCCCAGGAATAAAGAGAATTTTGGCGGGCCACGAAAACGAAACCCATCTTTAGTCCCGGTTGGTTGATCCATCCGGGAGTAAAGGTGGGCTGTAATTTGGCTTCCCGCCAGTTTTTAGAAGTTTTTCCTTTTTATATATATTTATTTTATATAAATATGCAGAGAGTTGTTAATTAATTACCTAGTAAATAAAATATTAGCCAAAAAATTACAAAAAAAATTCCTGGATCTGGTTTTGCATTATTGTACACAAGAAAAATCTATAACCTAAACTCTTTTGTTTTACCGTATAAATATTTAACAGAGTGTAAATAATAATCACAATTTCTACCTTGCAAAAATGTACTACTTAATTAAAATTATAAAAACTATTACTTTTCAACAGGAAATTAGTTTTCACATCTTATTAACGTTGATCATTTGTTTGTTCATCACACATTCTCCACAGAAAATCCACTGTCAAAAAGAAAATTCATTTAAACCATAGAAAATATGAAAACACGACAGAAAATGTAAAGTCACAATTATTACATAATAGGTCTAATCCATCACCATATCAAGTGGGAACAGCAATGAACTTCTTCTTAACGTATGTCCCTTGGTTATGATTGCGCCGTAACCATAGAGTGTTCTTATTATTTAGCAAGATGCTTGGGTCACTGTTTACTATGAAGGGCGGAATTCTATCATTTTTTCATAATCTTGTGACATGTCAGACCTGTCCTCGATTCTCACGATGTTTCTTTTCTCTGAAAAAACTATATGGTGCTTTGGCTCATTGTCTGAGTCATTGTCATTGATTTTCCCTTTCTTTGGTTTGGTAGACATGTCCTTCACATAGAACACTTGATTCACATCCTTGGCTAAGGCGAATGGTTCATCTCTGTAACCAAGATTGTTGAGGTCCACTGTTGTCAGTCCATACTGATGGTCCACTGTTACCTCACCTCCAGTCACCTTCACCTATTGGCATCGAAACAAAGGGACCTTAAAATAAGGTCTATAGTCTAGTTCCCATATCTCCTCTATGCGGCCATAATATGTTTTCTTATTCCCATTTGGGTCCATCGCATCTATGCAAACACCACTGTTTTGGTTAGTGTTCCTTTTATCTTGGGCTATCGTGTAAAATGTACTGCCATTTATCTCGTACCCTTTGAATCTTAGGATATGCCAAGATGGTTCCCTAGACAACAAGTACAGTTGCTCATCCAAACTCTCATCACCATGACATCATTTTTGCAACCAACCACCAAAAGTTTCCATGTGCTGACACGTAATCCAGGCTTCAGTCCTCCCTGGGAATTTGCCACGTACAATGTCCTTATGTACCTCGATATACGGATCCACCAAGGAGGAGTTTTGCATAACTATGTAGTGTGCTTTACGAAAATAATCGTCCTCCTTGCCAATATATGCTTTCTTCCCTAGTGTGCCCTTTCTACTTAGTCTCCCTTCATGTCGTGATTCAAGAACACCAATCAAGTCGAGGTTAGGAATAAAATCAACGCAGAGCTCAATGACCTCCTCTATTCCGTAGCCCTTGGCGATGCTTCCTTCTGGCCAAGCACGGTTGTGAACATATTTCTTCAGGACTCCTATGAACCTCTCAAAGGGGAACATGTTGTGTAGGAACATAGGACCAAAAATACTAATCTCTTTGATCAAGTGAATTAGGAGGTGCGTTATAATATTAAAGAAGGATGGTAGGAACACCAACTCAAAGCTAACAAGACATTGGACCATGTCATTCTATAGCTTTGCTAGATGCACTGGATTGATTGCCTTCCGAAAAATTACATTGAGGAATGCACATAGTTTCACGGTGGCTAATCGTACATTTGGGGGTAGAATCCCTCTCAATGCAACCGGAAGCAATTGCATCATAAGCACGTGGCAGTCATGAGACTTTAAGTTTAGAAAATTCTTCTCTGCCACATTTATTATCCCCTCTACATTTGAGGAGAAGCCAGATGGGACCTTGATGATGTTTAGGCATTCAAAAATGCTTTTCTTCTCTTCTTTGCTAAGAGTGTAGCTAGCAGGACTTAAGTACTAGTGTCCATCATCTACCTTCTCTGGATGTAGGTTCTCTCATTCTTTCATACACTGCAGTCCTGTCTTGCTTCTAGTGTGTCCTTAGACTTCCCATACACACCTATGAAGCCTAGCAGGTTCACACAAAGATTCTTCATCAAGTGCATCACGTCGATCGCGCTGTGAACCTCTAGGACTTGCCAGTAGGGTAGATCCCAAAATATAGACTTCTTCCACATGGGTGCATGTCCGTTAGCAGCATTCGAAATAGGTTGGCTGCCAGGTCCCTTCCCAAAGACTACTTGTACATCCTTAACCATATTGAATACATCCTCACCACTACGGTTGTCAGGCTTTGTTTGGCGCTCTTTCTTAGGGCGTGATTCAATGGAAGAAATCGACGATGGCCCATGTACATGACCTTTTGACATTTTTTCAAAAATATACCTTCCATGTCATGAAAACAGTGTGGCATGCATTATATCCCTTGTTTAACTGTCCTGAAAGATTACTAAGAGCAGGCCAATCATTGATTGTTACGAACAACAATGCTCGCAGGTCAAAGTGTTCCTATTTGTACTCATCCCACACACGTACGCCTGTGCTGCTCCACAAAAGTAGAAGTTCCTCAACTAATGGCCTCAGGTACACATCAATGTCGTTTCTAGGTTGCTTCAGACCTTGGATGAGCACTGGCATCATAATGAACTTCTACTTCATGCACAGCCATGGAGGAAGGTTGTAGATACATAGAGTAATAGGCCAAGTGCTATGACAGCTGCTCTGCTCCCCGAAAGGATTCATGCCATCCATACTTAAAGGAAACCTTAAGTTTCTTGTGTCATCTGCAAACTTTGAGAATTCTCTGTCGATTGCTCTCTACTGGGACCTATCAGCAGGGTGTCTCAACATATCATCTACCTTACGGTCTTCTTTGTGCCATCGCAGCAACTTTGCATGCTCTTTGTTTCTGAACAAACATTTCAATCCTGGTATTATAGGAGCATACCACATCACCCTGGTAGGGATTCTCTTCCTGGGACATTCAATGTCACCCTCAACATCACCAGGGTCATCTCGCCTGATCTTATACCGCGAGGCATGGCATATCGGGCATGCATCCAAATTCTCGTACTCGCCGCGGTAGAGGATGCAGTCATTAGGATATGCATGTATCTTCTAGATTTCTAATCCTAGAGGGCAGACGACCTGTTTCGCTGCCTATGTAGTGGTAGGCAATTCGTTTACCTTCGGAAACATCTTCTTTGTGATAGTCAGTAACTCCCCAAATCCTTTGTCGGATACACCATTCTTTCCCTTCCATTACAGCAATTCAAGTGTGGTACCCAACTTTTTTGCCCGTCTTCGCAAGTCTGGTATAGCAATTTCTTGTGATCCTCTTGCATGCACTCAAATTTGATCTTCTCCTTTTCACTTTTGCATTCTCTCTGTGCATCAGGGATGGCCTAACCAAGATCATCAGCGGGCTCATCTTCTGCGCTACCTCTTCTTCAGCTTCCCCCATTGCAGTATCATGAAAGGCATTGTATTCAGCAAAACCACAAAAATAATGTTGTCATCATCCCCTTCATCTTCTTTATCATCTTCTTATTCCATTATAACACCTCTTTCTGCATGCTTAGTCCAACAAATATAGTTTGTCATGAAACCCGATGTAAACAGGTGTTCATATAGGACCCTTGAGCAAGAATAATCATTCTCATTCTTACATTGAACATATGGGCAACACATGAAACCATTCCGCGTGTTTGCCTTGGCCACATTTATGAATTCATGCATGCCTCTAATGAACTCTGGGGAGCGGCGGTCCGCGTTGTACATCCATTGCTGGTTCATCTGCAGATGTACACCACATCAAAAACTTGTAATAACCTATACCACAAAGTATGCATTATACAACATGCATGATTAGTAGTTAATTAAAAGATCCAAAATATCCATCAATCAAAACATGATTAATTAATATTCCATACCACATAGTTGTTTCACGTACTCTTGAACATTAATTTATTAAAGCCTTAATACAATGTAGACAATCCCAAATAGCACTAAACAAACTAAACCTACAATGCACTTCAGCAGAATAAGGATTTCGCGACCAATTTCAACTAAAACAGACAGATCATTTTTTTGCTGGTTTACTGCCTCATCATACAAAGGTGCACTCTCATCAGTCGCCTTTGTAAGAGATTTTTGGACGTGCTCAACATACTCTTCCTCCCAGTACCAACCGTCACATGATCCAATGCCATCCCACTAAAATTACAACAACAAATCAAGAACTTTAATCAAAATCATCATGAAAAATGGCTACAAAGCATAACAGAACATGAACAAAAATTACCCACTTCACGATCCAGACACGTGTAAAAGATGAGCCCTTGGTTGGGACCCTTCTTCACCTTGTACTCCCTCACAGTCTTCTGCCCACACTTGCCGCACGCAATGAGAGGGAGGTTCGGCCTCCGTCCCTTAGGGACCCCATGCGAGGCCGAGGACCTATAAGCAGTCGCCATCTACGACTCTCTATACTCATTTTCATCAACTACTATAAATTTCTCAGTTTGTGAACCATGAAATTAAATGAGCTATATACTAAAAAAACCTTTTTATTTCTCTATTTCTAAACCATGAAATGAGTCAATGAAAGGTGCATACTAGTTTTGATGAGCTACTATAAGATTCCTTCATCTACATATGCAAACTATCAAGTGATTTTGAGCTCAAATGGCATATAAATAAAAAATATCCACCATTATTCTTAATCTGGAAAACAAAAAATTTCTCTATTTCTACACCATGAAATGAGGTAATGAAAGGCGCATACTAGTTTTGATGAACTACTATAATCTTCCTTCATTTTCATATTCAAACTATCAAGTGATTTCGAACTCAAATGGTATATCAATAAAAAAATCCACCATCATTCTCAATCTAAAAAAAACAAATTTCTCTATTTCTAGACCAAGAAATGAGCCATGCTAGTGATGAAACATGAGAGGATGAAGTTGGTAACTTTTAGAACCAAAGAATGGATGGAGGAATGAAGTCTTCACCAATCCCGCAAGCATAAACTCCTTCCACGAGTAAGAACAGAGAGCAGGCAGAGAACTTGAAATGGCTCGGGCTAGGAGAGGAAGAAGGAGAAAGTATATAGCCCGGGATATGTAGTCCCGGTTTATAATATAAACCCAGACTACAGGTACAATTCTAGTCCCGGTTAAAGCCACCAACCGGGATTAAAAATTTAGTCACGGTTGGCAGCTCCAACCGGGACTAGAGGGTGACATTTAGTCCCGGTTTGAGCCACTAACCGGGACTAAAGGTCCCCTCCTGCAAAAGCTGTGTCTCTAGCCGTTGGGCAAGGGACTTTAGTCCCGGTTGGTAGCTTCAACCGGGACTAATCTTGTCTTTCGTCCCGGGTCCAAAAATGGTTAGGATTAAAGCTTTGAACCGAAAGTTTGTTATGAAAATGCATAGAAACATGAACATACAGTAACATTCACTTAGCTAGGCACCACATTTATACTATATTATTGGACATGAGATGACAAGAGATTAAGAACTCTACGGAAACAGAATTGTTCCAACCGGGAATGAAATCCAATTCCAAACACACACAAACCTATGGATAGGAAACAATGCAAGCGGGGCGGGCATCTCATCTCTTAGGCGCCCTGCTGGGTACAGTTCTTGGAGCACCTGTCCAGGCAGCCCATCATACAGTACCCCATATACCTTTCGTTGTAACTCCGGCACTGTTGGTACAGACTACCCAGGGTTGTGATAACAGCGTTTTTCTGGCAAAATTCACAGCAGCTGATCGCATGGGGGTTGCCGCAGGAACAGCTGACGAAGCCGCAGCCGCTATGGACACAGGACTTGCCAGGGCAGGTATGGTTGGTGCAGCTCTCGTAGCACCCGTTGAAGGCGCCTTCCAGCAAGCTCGTGCAGTTGGTGGGGTGGTAACTGGCTTGGCAAGACGGAGTACACTGCGAGGCGCAGTCACTATAGTTGCAACTGATGGGTGACGGCGCCGGCGCCGGAGACGCAGGCGTCGGCGTCGGCGTCGGCGTGGACGCTGGCACCACCGGCGTTGGCGAGGGCGGTGGCTGCTGCTATTATAATTTATATTAGGAGCCCTATAGCTGTAGCTATTTATATTATATAAGATAGACTACAAATGAGACTTTTCACCTAAGGCATCTTGCAACATGTTACAAGTTGACATATATATATATATATATATATACAGAGGATTAATTACTTATTAGCTCTACGATCCTGCTCCAGTCGTCGCGTTACAATGCAAAGTTTACGTCACAAGTTGACGCTCCAACAGAAGTTCAGATCTCATACGCATGCAGTGCTGTTCAATGAACTTCGTCTGCATGGCTTATTGGTACTCGAGGAAGAACCAGTCAAGGGTAAGCATGGTGATTGATTCTCTGTTTGACATCGGGAATTAATGGTACTCTTTATTGATAAACAAAAAAAAAATTGCCATTCAACCTGCAAAGCATGCATGTGAGCATCAGTAGTACCCGGCACCCAGCTTCTCTTCTCCTTTGAGGAAAGGAGGGAAGAAATGCCTATACTAATACCATTCATATAAAAAAATTAGGATTAAGAACATCCTCAAAACAAACTAATAAAAATGTACATGAAATTGATCTAAACTAGCATAAACAGGAGATAGACATGATCACATCCACATAATGAGACATAAGGTATGATAAAATAGTTTCAAAATATGAGGTTTGTTACGGTGCTTGGGAGGAACCCCAGTGAAGTTTTCTAGTTAATTAAAAGTAAATAAGGGTAATTTGGGTATTCCAACATCTTTTTTCTTTCTGACGAACTGAACGCTGCAAGCATCTGGGGAAGGGCTCGCCGCCGCCTCAAGCCTGCAGGGGGCTCACTAGTGCCGGCGCCACCTGTTTGAGGATCACCACCGGCTAACTGGAGGAGCTCTCGCAACCGACCGTTTGTTGGGGCCACCACCTGGGATCACCGCCGGCCACCTGCACGAGCTCTGCACCAGCCATCTGCTGCGGCCTGGCGACCTGCAGCTGCAGGTCATCAATTTGGCCGGTAGGGGCTCGGTAGCCTGCCTCCTCCTATCACCTGCCTGCACTTAAGGGTGTTTGGTTTGAGCTGCTAATGTTTAGCTGGTTAATTTTAGTCTTATTTAGTCATTTTTATTTTATCCAAACACTATGACTAAATGGGACTAAAAAGACATTTAGCAGACTAGTCACCAAGGAGTTGCTAAATGGGACTAAAAGGCCAAAAATACAGGGGCGCCCCTCATCAATGCACTCCCTGGTCCCTACCCCCATCCCTTCTCTCCTGTATCCTCCACCCTTCCTCCCGCCGTGCCCCTCGCTAGCGCCCGCTCCCTTCCTCCTCAACCGCGACGGCGCCCCTTCCCTTCCATCACCGCGACGGCGCCTCTCTCTCTCTCTCTCTCTCTCTCTCTCTCTCTCTCTTTCTCTCGGAGCAAGGGGCCGGCGGCGGCGAGCTCCTCCGCCTCCACCTTGGTGCCACCTCAGCGTCTCTACCTCGGGCGCGGCCGGATCTGGTGGAGCGCGCGAGCGGCGGTGCGGGCGAGGTAGATCCAGTGGAGGGCGAGGCTGGCGGCACGAGCGCTGCGGATCCGGTGGAGGCGCCTGCCCCTCCGACGAGCTCCCTCCATTGGCGAGTGGGTGGCGGATCAGGCGAGCGGGTGGCGGATCCGACGAGCTCCACCACAACGAGATCTAGATTCGGTGGGCGGGTGGCGGATCAGGCACTCCGACGCCCGCAACTCCGGCTCGAGGCTGCGCAGGCCCTCGCCGGTGGGGAAGAAGACAGGTGCTGTGGGGGGTGTTTTGGTCATCCTACACATCATGATGCCAGGTTTAGTCCCTTTTAGTCCACCCAACCAAACAGGGGTGACTAAAGTTTAGCAGCTGCGTTAGCTGGCTAAAAATTAGCAGCTTTGAACCAAACAGGCCCTTATTTGGCCTCCACGATTGATACATCTGCGGCCAAGTAGAGAATACTGACATTTGTCTGATGCGCCTCCAACTGCAGATCTGATAATCGCATTTGTAAACTGTAGATTGACATTTTCATTGCATATGACCTTGAACCATTCTTCAACAGCGCCAAAACTTGAAGCCAAGGGGATTTGTTGGATGCATGTATTAGGCCTGTTCGCTGGTGCTGGTTTGAGCTGGCTGGTGCTGGTTTTTTTGAGAGAAAAATACTGTTGGCTGGCTGGTTTGGGCTGGCTGAAACCAACAAGCGAACAGGTTGATTATTTGGCTGCGGGGACCGCCCACCAGGGGCGGCACGCGTCGGGGAGCCTCCACACCAGAGCACGTGCCCTGGAGCCACGTCCGCCGGAGGCTGCCGCGCCGCCCGCGCTCGAAGAGATCCTGCAGGAGACATGAGAGAACGAGAGATCACACTGGAAGATAAAAGGTGCAACTTCTAAGATGCGAAACTACTATTCTACCCTTAATCTTTAATTTACAACTAGTTCCTGACCCACATAATTTTGGTTCCAGCCCACAACTTAAGTTTCTCAGTATTGGTTCTTCTTATTTTATAGCCATTAGATCTATCCAAATGGATGGCTCTAATTTTTCTCAAGCACTCTAAAATTTCACTCAAAATATATATGCATCTCGCACTCTATAAGCAAACATACTTCTCGTCCAATAATGCATCTCGAAATAATTTCTACACTTTAGTGGTCCACACACCGCACACAAGGGCGACTACCTCATGGGTCCAGCCCAAAGAACACTAATTCCACCTATGTAGTATCAGCCCATGCATATTAAGCCTATGGAAGAGGTCCAGCCCTACCACTACTGGAAACTCGAATTGTTCTGTGGGTGTTTAATTTTTCTGTGCGTTTTTTTCGGTACGAACAGAAAAATTATGATTTTTCTGTCGGTTTCAAAATATCCCGACACAAAAATACGAAAACACACAGAAAAATTATATGATTTTTTACGTCATGTGACAATACACACACGGAAAAAATCAGCACTCACTGAAAAATGCAAATTATCTCGCGGTTCTTAAAAAACGCATGAGAAAAATATACGTCACGCATTGAGAAAAATTCAAACGAAAGCAGGACCCTCCTTCTTCTTCCCTTCCTCCGCACCAACCCCAGCGCCCCTCCCCCTCCTTCTTCCTCCTTTTGAACCCAGCGCCCCCTCCCCTCCCTTCTTCTTCCTCACTTTTGGGACCCAGCTCCGTCCCCTCCTTCTTCTTCCTCCGCACCCAAACCCCAGCGCCCCCTCCCCTCCCTTCTTCTTCCTCACTTTTGAACCTGGCGCCCCCTCCCCCTCCTTCTTCTTCCTCCTTTTTGGGACCCAGGCGCTCCCTCCTCCTCCCTTCTTCTTCCTCCGACCAACCCTAGCGCCCCTCCCCTTCTTCCCCGGTACCCGGCCCCCAGCGCCCCTTCCCTCCCTGCCTCCGCCCCTCCTCGGCCTTCTTCTTCCCCGACGCCGCCCCTCCCTTTCCCGGATCCGCCCCCCTCTCCCAGATCCAGCCGGATCTGGGCTCTAGTCAGTGGCGGGCGGTGGGGCGACGTCTTGGCGCAATGGCCGGGCTCGTGTGGTCTTTGGCGTGGTGGTGGTGGTCCCAGCGCTGCCCTCCCGGCCTTCTTCTTTCCCGGCGCCCGCCCTCCCGGCCTTCTTCCCCGGCGCCGTCCCTCCCTCTCACGGATACATCGCTCTTCAAGAAAAGCTGCAAAGCACTCTATAGGTAACAGAGCTGTAATCTAACAAGGGAATTTGGATTAAACTGCATATCTGTTGATTTGCTTATTATTCTTGCTTTTTTCTGCTTTGGCCATGTGAAGTTATTCACTTAAATGAGAGTTCGATCTGAAAACTGTACAAACAATTAACTCTGAAGGATGCCATTCATCGTGCTGTGTGGATAATAACCTTTTAAGTATGCCATTTTTGTATTTTTATTCTTATTATCTATGGTTCACCGTAGGATTATGTATAATGGCTAACCACATCTTGGTTCTGTATACCTTTTGAATTCCCGAACACTCTACTTGCACTTAATATGCATTAGTGCATATGCACTACAAAAAAAAGTATGCATACTAATTCGAGAAAAGTGTGCATGCTAATTGCCATTTATAATTTATATATGGTTTGGATACACAGTCAAGCTTGAACTTATCAGATATTTTAGAAACTGCATATGTTAGGTCAAAGCAGCTAAAATTGAGTCTGTAGAAAATAATTTCAATTTAATACATCCTACGTAGCAAAGCTAGGTGAGAGAAGCTTCGAAATATGTTCTGGAGGCTGCAAACCTCTTTCATTTGAATCATTAATCTATTGTACTATAGTTCTTCAATAGACTTGAATATATTTTTTATGTCCTACTCCTAACATGGATTTTTACTGTTACAGATTCAAATAGATTTTCAAACTAGCAACATCCAAAATTAGAACTAAGTGTCTTATTAGAGCCACCACCACAATACCAAACAGAGCCCTAATCAGAAACTTGGATGCTACACCCTACATTCTCTTATAGAGTGGATGATTTATTACATTTTTCCCTGCAAAGAGGCTTACTGCATTTGTTCAAAGGTTTATATTACTAATTGAGCATTGTTGCTTTGTTGCTCGTAGAATTCTGGAAGCAAGTTCCTCCAAATGAACCATATCGTGTCATACTTGGTGATGTCAGGGATAAATTGTACAACACACGTGAACGTTCTCGTCACCTATTGTCATCTGGAATTTCTGAGATTCCAGAGGAGGCAACTTTTACTAACGTTGAACAGGTTTGCTCTTTTTTCTGTGATATACATATTAGTGACTGCAGCCATCATACTTATAGTGTTATGTGCTCATGTTTGCAGGGTGTCATCCTTCTCATCGCCTACTTCAACAGCGGCTCAGGTCACGGTTAAAGATTCTCGGTTAGACTCGCTCACTCAATTTTCCTGATTAATGTTGGATTACGAAAAGTCTGTGCTTGCTACTTGGCGATAGAACATGGCTTGTGACATGTACAAATCAAATTATTTGTTGTAGGGTGGCGAAAGAGTTTGTAACTTTTTAAATCAAATTCATCAATTGTTTTGTAGTCAGTACGTGGTCTGATAGTGGGGACACACCAAGCATGCACAATTGCTATTTGGTTGTTAAAAAGTAATAAATCCATATGTATTATTATGCAATTTTGAAAGCAAACTGACTTGAGTTAGTATGTATTGAATTGACAGCTATGAATTATGACCGTTCTATGTTATTGGCATGTACTGGTTTGTTCCAAAAGACCAAAATAAAACCAATCAGTGTTTCCTTGTACTTCTAGTTTGACTCTTTCTTTAATGGCCAGGTGTAACTGTTACAAGCAGAGAGGCTGTGACCAGGTCTGAAGGTATATTTTCCCCCCTCCCTTCCACTTCTCTTTTTGGGTGTCAAATCACCTGCTGATGTTATTTTTTTAGTCATCCAAATTTCTGATTTCTCTCTTAAACATGCTCTTCAACGTGTCATTAGACTTGCAGCCTAAATTTTTTTTTTGTTCTCTCTGATTACAAGGTTGCACTTGCTATTGTAGTTTGCAATTAAGACGCTCAACTAGTTTTAACAATATATCTTATTCGTGGCTATGTTATTGTTATCTTAGCATTGTTTCTCAAGCATTATTATCAGTAATACTATTTCATCTTAGTAGTATGGTTTTTGTGTTATCCTTGAGTTTTTGTAGTGGGAAGCGAGAACCAAGTAGTCAATTATGCTGGTATTCATGCCTTCATGGACATATGGTTTAGTTTTGATTTATTCCATATGTTCATATTGCCTGTGGTTGTCTCCTTTTGTCGAGCAGTATCATTCGATCTCTTTTTTACTTAACTAGGTTTAGTTGTTGTCTTGATCTGATACTATTCTCAAGTTGTAAAGCCAACTCTATGCAAATACATCTTGAGGCCATTTTAGTGCTTGAACAAAAAAGGTTACATATTAGGTTTGGAAGAACAGAGCATTGTATACTCTGCATCTAAAAATACTAATTCGATGTGCAGGAGCATGCCTCTTATTTACCTTCCCTTTTTTTCCGTAACAGCTCCTGAGCTCTAAAGATACATGGATGTACGCATCTCTTGCCTATAACCACATGAGCATGGACCTCAGTCCAAATGTTGCTGTGAAGCAATCATGACCGTCCGAAAAGAGTTGTCTGAACTGATCAGATGGGAGCTAGAACACAGTGCATGGTCCATCTTTTCATAAATCTGTAATTAGCCCTGACTTTACATTCTTCAGTTGCTTCTTGCAAGTATGAGCAAGAAGTTCTTTTGAAATAAAAATTGGACCATGGGTTCCCTTGTCATATGAGATATCGACAGTTCACGGAAATGGGAATTTCTCTAGGGTGCATTAATGAATGTGCTGAACATTTGGATCTTTATATGTATGCTATCTATTATGTTGTGATGAAATTACAGTATGAACAGTCCATATTTAATATGTTGTTGCTACTGTTCTGTTTCTATATAAATATTGTATCCAATTTGCTGCATGGTTAAGGATTTTTCTGTCGGTGGTCTGTTATTTTTCTGTGCGTTAACCGAGACCGACACAACATTTAAATTTAATCTGGGCTAACGCAATTTTTCTGTGCACCGTAACACGCACAGAAAAATTATTTTCCTGTCGGGCTTTTCTTTTTTCTGTGAGGATCAACGCACACAATATTTAAATTTAATCTGGGCTAACGCAATTTTTCTGTGCGTGTAACACCCACAGAAAAATTGTTTCTGACGGCGAACACACAGAATAATTGAATTTTTCTGTCATTATATTTCTGTGGGTATTTTTCTGAGGGTACACCGTCAGAAAAATATTTTTCTGACGGTATTCGTATTTTTCTGTGTGTTTTCGCACACACAGAAAAATGCGAGATTCCAGTAGTGTACCCACCTACTTCGCCCTGACGATTACCATGACCCCAGTTGTGTCGTCCACTCCTGCAGCATCCACATTGCCGACGCAGACCATCGGGGTGACCACACACCCACCGCTCCAACGGAAGCGTCGCCTCCAGCCACCTCTATAGTTCCCATCTCCTTTCGGCTCCCGATGCTTCCATAGCTCGCTACGGTGAAGAAGAGATCACAAAAAAAGTCCGCTGGGGCGCTCCTCTCCCTTGTCACCCACCATGAGGCCTCGCCTTCCATCCGGTTGTGTTGCGCTAGCATGGTCATCTCTGTTACCATGGGCACCAAGCGGCCCCTGATGCCGATCGCCGCCACCACAACTGCACGCCGCACTGCATCAGCAATGCCCGACTCTTCGGTTGATTCTTGCCAGGCCTTGGGCAAGGCAACCCACCCAACGACATCCTCGTCGGCGACATACACCACCACAGGTGTGAGGCTGCCTGATGGGGCCGTCCAGGATTTTTTTTTTAATTGCTATTTCTTTAACGCAGATTTGTGATTTTTGGAAAACGGATTTGTAGGGGCGGCTCTATATCCAACCGTCCCTACAAATATTCAGCTGCCCCTACAAACCGATTTGTAGGGACTGCTGGCAAACCGTCCCTACAGATCATCGATTTGTAGAGTCGGGGCGTAGGGGCGACCGGCTAAACCATCCCTAAAAATGGTCTGGAGCCACCCCTACAAAGTCTTTCTGTAGTAGTGAAGCTACTAATAAGCAACACTTGAGATGACACGAGAACGAATGAGGAGAGGTAGCTAGAATTAGAATATATGAGGACAGATGACACGATCGAGATGCTACAAATGGAGATGGATGGGCAAACTGGCAAGGTCAATTGACTATCGGTGCCCCTGTATCATGCTAGCTATTTATAGGTACTAAATTTGGGCATGCATCGACCATTAGAAGCCCTAGCTAGCTATAGGCTACAGCTAGTTTACATTATAAACATCTAGACTAAATTTGAGACTTCAATGAAGGCATCTCGCAACGTGTTACAAGTTGACGTATAGAGGATTACTTATTAGTTCTATCTTGCTCCAGTCGCGTTGCAAGTTTGCGTCAGAAGTCAGAAGTAGACGTTCCTTCAGATACACAGTACTGTTCAATGAACTTGTGCATGCATATGGTTTGTTGGTACTCGAGGAAGAACCAGTCAGGGCTATTTGGAAACTCAAATCTTCACACGAGCCCTGGCTTTTTCCTGAGTGAAAAACTCATGGGGATATCATATAAATAACTCATTTAGTTTTTCATCGAGGATATTTCATCCCTAGGTGTGCCTCTCGCTTGCTTCCAAATTAGCCCTCAAGGGTTAAACCATGGGGCATGGGCCAGCCACGGGTACGGTGATTGATTCTTTGTTCTAGATTGGGATCGGAACACTAGTCATTACTCATTAATGATAACCAAAACCTTTTCTATCATTCAAGCCCTCTTTGGAAAACAGGATTTTTTTCCTATTCCTATGTTTTTCTCGGGAACATGAACTGATTCCTGTGTAATTCCTATACAATTCCTGCATTCCAAAGGGACACTCAAACTACAAATATCAATAACCGGAACTACCTTTTCTCTTTTGACTGTCACCTTTTGCTAGTGAAACATAAACCCTACCATATATCTTTGCCTTGATCTCTTCACCATCCATCCATGCCATCTTTCACCATAACACCAATGTTTTGCTCAAAGCATCCTTGTGGTCCTAACTTATAATCTTCATTTATCACATAAAATGTTAGTCCACAGGTATTGTCATTAATTACCAAAACCTAAAAAAGGGCTCAGATGCTTTCAATGTCACTACATACGACCGACAATGTTTTGACCATTCCAGTAGAAGGATAGACCAGCCTATAGTTCCCTGTGTATGTGATGCTTAGGAGTCTCCCTCCTTGAGGGAGTTGCTGAGTTCCGTTGACGGAGTTTTTTCGGGTAGCAGCGTCCCCTGGGTGCCGGGTCTGAGGGCCGCCGAAAGCTAGCAGACCCTGCGGCCTAAGTTTCTCTGCCAAAACAGGGCCTGGGGAACTTGGCGACATACAAACTCCACGGAGTATGAACTCGGCGATGTATGAAGTCACCGATACCAAGAGGGGTGATGGTACCCTAGGTGCAGGTATCGTCACAAACTAATTGACTAACAAAATAATTTTAGATCTGGATCTAGTCAAGCCGAATGTAATCCCTATTCAAAAACCAATAGTAGACCATAAAAATCGAGACATGGCCACTAAACAAGTTTATGAACTTACTCCCCTGCTAAAATCAACCTAGGACCTTCAAAGATTTGGTCTAATTTCATTTATAATTGTCTCAAACCATGCAAATAGAGACAAAATCAAGAACCTAATTAATCTAGTAATCTAATGTTAAACCTTCAAAAAATGTTAGGAATGGCATGCCTTATCTTCGAGATAAGTTTCCTCCTTCCAAAAAAAATTATGAGAAAAACCTTCCCCTTAGACTTGTAATTTTGTGGTTGTTTGAGCTTCCCCTTCATTCCTTCTCGGGCTACAATTCTATCCCGAGAACGAGGAAGGGGAGGAGGCTGCTTTATATACCGGGCCTTGTTAGTAGAGCTGTCTCTTCAAATAGTAGTGTGCATTTATAGAAATGGATCTCACTTATACCACTTCGGAAAATGTCCCTTCCCAGATGCTTGAAAGTGCAAGCTAATAAATTAGTGGGTCCCATTGAGGTCATAGTAGAGGTGTGGCTGGGAATTGAGTCGCCTCTCAGTTTGTTCTTGCAAGAGCAGTAAACCAAGAATTCTTCAAAAGCTCACGTTGCTTTATTTTCGATAGAAGGCTTATAACTGACTAAATATGCAAAATGCATAGAAACGTGAACATACAGTAACATTCACTAGCTTATCTGCTAGGCACCACATTTATTACCATATTATTGGACATGAGATGACAAGAGATTAACTCTGCGGAGACAGAGTTGTTCCAACAGGGAAATCCAAATCCAAACACAAACAAACCTACGGAAACAATGCAAGCGGCGAGCATCTCATCTCTTACGCGCCCTGCTGGGTACAGTTCTTGGAGCACCTGTCATAGCAGTACGTTAGACAGTACCCCATATACCTTTCATTGTAACTCTGGCATCGTTGTACCGCACTACCCACGGCTGGGTAAACAGCGTTACGGCATGATTCACAGCAGCTGACTGCGTGGGGGTTGTCGCAGGAACAGGTGCCGACGCCGCAGCCACTATGGACACAGGACTTGCCAGGGCAGGTATGGTTGGTGCAGCTCTCATAGCACCCGTTGAAGACGCCTTCGGCCAAGCTCGTGCAGTTGCTGGGGTGGTAACCGGCTTCGCAAGACGGAGTACATTGCGAGGCGCAGTCACTATAGGTGCAATTGCTGATGGGTGACGGCGCTGGCGACGCAGGCGTCGGGGTCGGCATGGGCGCTGGCACTGGCGTCGGCGTCGGCGTCGGCGTGGGCGCTGGCACCACCGGCGGTGGCGAGGGCGGCGGTGGCTGCTGGCCCGTGTAAGGGGGAGTGGATGCGGGCGACGTCGTCGGTGGCTGCTGTCCCATGGAAGAGTGGAGCAGCAGCATGACGCACACGGCGACGAGCAAGGCTTTTTTCAGAGCAGCAACAGCTGAAGCCATATCTTTTTGGATGGGACCAGCAAGCTAATAAGCAAAACTTGAGATGACACGATCGAGATGCTACAAATGGAGATGCATGGGCAAACAACTCAATTGACTATCGGTGCCTGCCTGTATCCTGGATCATTTGCTAGCTATATTTATAGGCACCAAACTTGCGATTTGAGACTTCAACGAAGGCATCTTGCAACATGTCACTAGTTGACATATAGTATGAACTGGATTAATCACTTATTAGCTCGCTCTACTATCTTGCTCCAGTCGTCGCGTTACAGTGCAAGTTTACGTCACAAGTTGACGACGCTCCTTCAGAAGTTCAGATCTCATACGCATGCAGTACTGTTCAATGAACTTCTGCATGTGGCTTGTTGGTACTCGAGGAAGAACCAGTCAAGGGTAAGCATGGTGATTGATTCTCTGTTTGACATCAGGAATTAATGGTACTCTTTATTCACAAACAAAAAAAAATTCTGCCATGCAACCTGCAAAGCATGCATGTGAGCATCAGTACCCCGGCACCCAGCTTCTTTTATTTGAGGAAAGGAGGGCAGCATGCCTATACTAACCATTCATATAAAAGATTCTATGATTTTACCCAAGTTAAAAGAGAGGATTAAGATCATCCTCAAAATAAACTAATAAAAATGTATATGATCGAAATAGATCTAAACTACTCCATGGGATAGACCGATCACATCCACATACTCGCACATCTCGCAACGTCCGCCCGCAAGCTGCCATGAATCAGTCAGAAAAAGGCTAGTGGGGCTTGAGTTTGACCGTGTGATCACAGAGAGATCAAATAAAATGGCATGCAGCTCCTGCCCGCACACTACTGCAGCACCTGCCCGCACGCTGCTGCTGTTGTCGCCGCGCGCTGTTGCCACCGCGTATGCCCGCCCCGCCTGCTGTTGCGTTGCAACATACTCTTGCAACATATGTGTATGGCCACTGCAATATATGTAACATCCAAATAAAACACTTGCAACATACGTTTTAAACAGTGGAAACATTTGAAACATGCAATTGCAACATGCGTGTATAGCCAATTCAACATATGCAACATCTAGATAAAACACTTGCAACGTACGTTTGAAACAGCTGAAACATTTGGAACATACACTTGCAATCTACATGTATAGCCATTATAACATATGCAACACCAGATCTACTTTTGCAACATCTAGATGAAACATATGTAACATACATATGAAATGCGTGAAACATACGGTTGCAACATGTGCTCACTACGAGCGCAGCGTGAGGCACGAGCGGGGGTGCGAGGCGTGGACGGCACGTGGGTGAGGCACGGGCGGGGTGCGCGGCACGAGGCGCATCCGCATGCGAGGCGTGAGGTACAGGGGGCACGACACGAGGCGGGTCCAGCGCGAGGCGCAGGGACGCGCGGCGCGTGACGGGTCCGTCCCGGTAGAATTGGCCACAGCGGACGAATAGGAAAGAGAAGCGTCCATATTTTTTTAATAAAATGGAGAAGCCGTGAGGGGAGTTGGGCCGGTCAGACCTAGTCCGCTGGCCCAGCGAAGGCACGCGCGCGTCCGACCGGCTGGACGCTCAGTAGGGAGCATTACCGATATTTCTACCCTCCGGTGGTCCACGCCACACAGGGGCGGATCTAGGGCATGAGTTTGGTGGACTTGTAATGATTGTTGTAAAGGTCTTGTTAATTAAAACTGTGCTTGGAGTTTTCACATGGATAGGAGTAACATGGAATGAGCATTTCCCTGGTACATAGTCTGAACCTCTAGATATGCATGCTGCAGACTCTGAAGTCTGAACCAGTGGCGAATCTAGGATTTTGTCTCAGGGTATGCTGCCAAAAAAATTTCATATATAATTCGGTAAATCCATTTCAGCAATTCGGTAATAATTGTAAAATTGACAACATGATTCGGTATATATGCACTAAATAACACAATAAGGCTTAAATTCATGGATTAAGTTCAAACCATCCACTAAGTATAGTATAAATAGTTCAAAAGCCATATCAATAATTGAAATAAGGCATAAAAGAGAACCAGAGACTTACAATGCTATTTTGTGACTATTTTATTCGACGTTTTCGAAGGGATATAAATGTATTGATTATATCATCTTCATCAACTTCAAAGAAAATATCCCGCTCAATGAAAGTGACTAGACAGTCATCCAGAAGACTATCTCCCATCTTATTTCTTAACTTTGTTTTCACAAAAACCATTGCAGAAAATACCCTTTCAACACTTGCTGTTGCCACAAGTAGAAGTAATACCAATTTGAGGAGCTCATAAACTATATCGTACGCTTTGTGCCTCTTTGTTTCAACAAGCTTAACTGAGAGATCAACAATATTATCTAGACCTTTGAAGCTATCATCATGTCTCATGTCATCAATATAATTATCTAGCTGCAACTCAAGTTTGAGCAAATTATTATTTGAGAACTCCTTTGGGTAGAACTCAGCTAGTCTACGTAGCTTCTGTGCATCAAAAGAAGCAAATAACTTGGAAGGACTGAAGGCCGACATAAAGACAACAACTTCATATTAATCTCATCAAATCGATTATCAAGTTCTTGACTTATTTGATCAATGACACCAATATATACTTCTCTTCTAAAGTGGTCATCATTGGTTTGCTTTTGGGCACGAGCTTTCCTTGCTGATTTTCCATAAGGAACATAATCACCATCCATAGCAGGAACTTCAACACCATGTTTATCGCAAAACGAAGTGACCTTCTCAAAAAAAATTATCCCAACCATCAGACCTCAATTTTTGCATTCTTTTCTTTGCCACATTAACAAGTGATATTGCATTAAGAATATCTTGGTCCCTTCTTTGCAAACACTCAGATAACTCATTTGTATATCCAAGAATAATACATTAAGTGTGCAAAGAAAACAAACTCAAAGTTCTCAAACGCCCCGGTCACAAAATGTATTTTGGTCCAATCATCCTTATATGCAGGATCATCCCCAAGATCAACCGGTACATCATGGATTGCTTCATACATAGTAATGATGCTGCATACAGTTTTGTAATGAGATCCCCATCGAGTATCTCCAGGCCTAGGCAAACTCATCTCTTGATGTAATCCAGTTCTAGATTCAATTTTACCACAGTCAAGTGCTTTCTTGACATTCTCAAGCCTAGCATTTGTAAGCATGTCATGACGCTTACAGGAAACTCCAACAATATTCAATAAGATAGGTATTTGATCAAAAAAAGTCTTGCAATCAGTATTTCCCTTGGCAACAGCAACAAGAACCAATTGGAGTTGATGAGTAAAACAATGAATATAATAAGCAGAAGGTGATTCTTGCATGATCAATGTTTTCAACCCTTTAATATCTCCTTTTATGTTGCTAGCCCCATCATATCCTTGACCACGGATTTGAGTCATAGTCAAGCCATGACTAACAAGTAAAGCTTCAATTGCATCCTTAAGTGATAAAGAGGTAGTATCATCTACATGAACAACTTCTGCTTAAGTATTTCCCTTGGCAACAGCAACAAAAAAAAGTTCAATGAAGTTCCCCCTGTTGCTAGATTCTTCACTTTCATCATGTCCACGAAACGCCAACCCTTGATGCAAAAGAAACTTGATACACCTAAGTGAATAAGTTAATATTTTCTTATAAAGATGAAGATCCTCATCACTCCACTTCTCAATATTATAATCAATTGCTACCTTGAGATTTCTAAAGCCAATGTATCTCTCTTGAGCTGCAATATGTGCCTTAGAACCCATATGTTTGCGAAGTGTTTTCTCTCCTATATTCCAATTCTTTCAGCCATCAACAGTAAATGTGTCTGACCCAGTACCCTTCTTGAACAAATAGCATATGAAGCAAAACACAAAATCCTTCTTAATACTATACTCAAGCCAATCATTATTATACATCCAACAATAGTTGAATCCCCGATCCCTATCTGAAATCTTTCTGTTTGGAAAAGCATGTGCAAAAGGTTTGAATGGACCTTTAATAATATATGCTCTTCGAATTGCATCTTGATCATTAACAGGATATTTTAGAATATGATGTCTTTCACCTGGATCATGTGGAAGGCGATTGGTGTCATAAACTCGTGGCAGTGAACACGGTTGTGGCGGTGGCATAGGATTTATAATTTCCTCAACTACTCTCTCATGAATCTGCTCTTCCACCACAGGTTCAATCGGATCAGGATTAGAAGTAGCAGCAGCTGCCGCAGCCTTCTTCTTTGCTGCATGCTTCTGAAAAAGAGATGCAATGTCCTCGTTTCTCTTCATAACTGCATAAATATTACAAAGAACACAATGCCAAATAATTAAATAAATTGCGCTTGCACGATTGAACTCTCATATGCGATTATGGATCACTCACATGATATGAGTACTGAACAAAAGATCAATCAAGATCGACTCTGATGTTGAGAAAAATCCTCCACCTCGTTGCGTGATAGATGATTCTATAATTTTAGCGCTAAGCAATTAGCAATTAAAGTACACATGAATTTTTTTAAAAAGCCAAAGAACAAAGATTGAATCTCACCAGAACAATTGTGATCACAAATTCACCTAGATGCCGCCGGTGGCCGGTGCCGCCGTAGCCCGTAGGGCAGCGCGTAGGCCAAACAGGACACAAGGTCGGAGGTTCTCTTCGTAACTGCACGAATATTAGAAAAACACGATGCTAAATAATGAAACAATCTATTACTGTAATGTTAGCAAATAACACAAGAGATTAGATCAGGGGAACTAGAAAAGTGTGGCGTAGTCGTACTCACCGGGTCTTTGTGACTCTGCTGTCAGGGTGTCCGGCGGCGCCGGCGCCGTGACCGCGTCTCTCGCTCTACCCGTCCGTGACTGCCTATCGAGATTAGATTAGGGAAAAGTTACGCCTAACTGCGCCATGCTCTTTGTGGTCCGTCGAGAATTTCTTCGGCCGCTCGCGCTCACCACGGGCCGTCCGATCGTCACCTGCATATGAAGCCCGTGGGAAAACTGGTCTAGCCTGTCTTAGAACAGGCCCAGTTCTTGGACGGACCAATAGCCTAGGCAAGCCAAAACAACGCTTGGTCCATTGAGGATTGGTCAGAGTCGTTGATTGTTACTGTGCGGGCGTGGTCAATGTGAACGTCGCGTGGGCCGCGTGGGGTGCCTCAAGTGAGCCTTTCGTGGTGGCGTGATGCATTCTAGGTAAGTTTTTTTTTACATAAATACAAATGCAAATACGTATACAATATATAATAGTATATTCATCGGTGCCGCAGGGTATGCCAGTGCATATCTGGCATACCCTATGCCTCCGCCACTGGTCTAGACTACTGTCCAGCTGCTTCTGCTCTGTTTGTTTGGGCTTGTTTGGCTGATAAGCCATGACTGAAAGTACTATTGACTGATTTGGTGTGAGAGAAAAATATTATTTATCGGCTGAAAAAGTACGACTTATAAGCCAAACAAGCCAAGCGATCAGGGCGTGTGGTTGGCTGATGCAATGCAAACTCGATAAGTCTGTTGCCATGAACCGCAAGCTCGACTAGGAACAGGCTGCAAACTAGATGGATGTAGGACGGTTGGACGACTATGCCTTCGCCGAGCCAAAGCATTCCATGGTCACACCTGCAAAACTGTTTGTTTGATCGATCGAGCACTGAACATTCAGTTGCCCCCACAGCCACAGAGAGTTCATCAAGAATACCAGTATGTGTATGTACTCTGAAGTCTCAACTGAACCAGAAAGTTCAGAAACACGGGGATAAACTAAACTGAACTAGCTGCAAGATCTCATGTTGTCAAACTACACCGGCATTGCATCTGGGCACGCAGCCTTACCAACCATGCCGGTGTTCTTCTTCAGCTTGTATCGGAGTTCCATGAGCAATTATGTAGAAGCAAAGAAGATCTTGCTTCCGAGTAGCTCAGAGCAGTCCGGCAATTCAGAGTTGGACTTCACTTGTCCGCCACTCACCAAGACCCGTCTGCCTCTCCTCTCCGCTGCCGGCGACACACCGGTGACCGCAGGTACGGCCGCTCCCTCATCGTGAATCCTCCTCCCCCATCACGACTCCTTGCTCGTGTTCGCGGAGGAGATCCGCCGGGCTCGTCCACGTCCCTCCTCCCAGCTCTCCTCCCCCGTCCCCCACGGCCCGCTGCTGCCCCTCCGCCTCCGCGCGCCCCCTCGCTAAACCCAGCCCTAGCTTGGCTGCCCCCACTGCCCCGGCGCCACCACCGCGCCGCCGCCGCCGCCGCTGCCACTGTAGTCTTGATCTCATCTCCCTGCCCTGAATAACAGGACTCCCAACCCCAGCCCGGTCAACAAGATTATATATGTTACCGCCCGCCGTTGATTGAGCTTTTTGTTTGTTTGTTTGTTTGGTCGAGAGGATTCCTGGTGGAGGCTGACTCATATACCTGAAATAATGAATGACCCCGGTTTGCTGTAAATCATTTTACCGGTAATGTTGTGTATATATGACAGGCATTTGGTCATTAGTTATCATTCATGGTCGTGTATTTTGCGGTTAATCCTGAGATACAGGCCTGTGGCTTGTGTTGGTAGGATCTGTTTGGTGCTGCACATTGGGCAGACCTGCATTACTCTGTCTTAATGTAAAGCAGTAGGTGATTGCTAATTCAATCAGCTGAAGGCTCAAGTGCCTCTTTTTTGTCTGCATTTCGTACACCAATTTACAGGTGCTATAGTCAGCTTGCTACAGGTGTGCTTCTTCAGGCCATGAACCGTAGCAATATTACTAGCACCATTTAATATGGCTGTACATGCCTGTAAGCCTGTTAATATTTTCCGGGTCTCTTTTTCGCACATCTGTGTTGCTTCAGTTGTGTTCTTCTGTCATACTGTTTTTACAGTTATTATTATACTTTTCATCTTCATGCTAAATCAATTGCCCATGGTATAGCTCCTAAGTTACAAAGACACAGCTGGTATCAGTATCACTACAAAGGACCATTTTGTGCTGACTTCAAATGTACTTACTGGGCAGAACGATGAAGAATGAATTTTCTTTTGAGTTGCATTTGGTTGCACTAGTTGTGGGAGTACTGGTCTTATTTAGATTGCTGTCTTGTTGTATTTAGCAACCTTAAGCACCAATCTGGCAGCAATTCATTTAACTCATCTGTACTCATTCCTGAGTTTTGCTGTGGAAATCTCCAACAGCTTTGCGTTCATCTGAAATATCAGCAGTGCCTTTTGTGGCCACCTGGATACTAGGCAAAGTTATCTGGATCCTTCACAGGCATGGGCTAGGAAAGGCATCTGATCAGTTTGTCTCATATTCCCATGGATGGATTAAATAAATACTGGTACCACCTACAAATGTACGGGGATAACGTTTTCTTAGTTTAAAATTCGACAGATTTCCCTTTGGTACCTTGATATAAGTGCATTGATTCATTGATTGGAACACAGAAAAATGCAACGTGTTACTTCTTCGGTCACACATTAAATTAGTTATTATTTTGTGGATCTGGAAACTGATAGCTTTATTGAAACCAGTTCCTTTCCTTCCGGCGATGGAAGAAAAATAGGAGCTTTCTATTCATTTGTTCTCTTGTGATTATTTCTCCTGTCATTACTTTCTCGTACATTTATGGTTTCAGACTGGTAGCTTTCCCAGCTCAGTACTCAGTAGTATTCCTTTTCATTTTGGTATTGGAAACCTTATCAGACTAGATCTGTGTTGGCTTTCCTTGTTGCTGTACAGGGTCATCTGCACACCTGCAGGGTCTGTGACAATGTCTGGACCTTCGTCCTAACAGATGCAACATTCAAGAGCGCTGAGATTCAAGAAACACTAAGCAAGGTGAATTTGTCCCCTCTGAGCTTTGATTCTGTGAATCTAAGCAATCGGCCATGGCAATGGACTAGAGTACCATGGCTGCCAACATGTTATCTGTACTGAATATGGAATGTGGTTTTGCTCTTTTTCTGTTTAAAATTTAGATGAAAGTGTTGAAGTTGACATGAATTCTTTGTGCCTTACATAATCGTGCTTTGGTTTAGGTGACACGGGCCATACAAGAAGTAAATATTGTAGATAGATGTGTAAACTTCTTGTTCCATGCTCTGCTACTTTGATGCAGATGGATCTCAACGCCATGGTGGCTGCCTGCTATGCCCTTCCAGTACTTGTCTCTGTGCTCACAGTCCGCTTCTTCTACGTGCTGTGGCACAGTGGCCAACCAGCATCAAGGCCACGCACCACCGGATTGCGTTGTCTCATCGTCCTTGGCTCCGGGTGAGTACGTATTGCAGTCTTGTCTTGCCTGTCAAATACCTTATGGACAAGTTTTAAATGCGGTTGCCTGGTATATAAAACAGTACTCAAAGGTGTAAGCGCATACATAAGTAGTACCAACATGTGGCAATACTGAATAATAGTTGGTAACTGCAACTTCATATGCTGATCTTTTTTCTACGGTAATGAAAGCACAACTCTTGGTCTCTGTATATGGGAATTGGCTTTTCACTGACTTAATCACAGTAGACTGTCACAGAAGAGTTCTTGGGACAAAATCTTGTTTCATCCAGAAAAGTTATTGCTCCCAGGCAACCGTAACATTTGTGCCACAGCAATTCTGCTTTCTAGAGGGCATTGTCGCAATTTATACAAACTTGGTGCATGTTTAAATTTAAACTTGGTTCCTTTATTCGTTGCCATGTGCAAAGTTCATAAAACAGATCAAACTAAAGATGTGTCAACTAAGACAGCTTATATATGATGTTTATACAACACAAGATCATGCTCCTTGTGCAACTCTGATGACCCTGAACTGAGTTAGGAGTTCCCTTTTTGTAGCCTCTGCTAGACATTTTTCAGCTCCGGTATCTATTCTAAGAAGGGCGCATTTTTTTAATAATCTTTTTGCACTTTGGTTGACTTCCTTCAGTTTATTCTGCTCATGTGCAAATGCTATCTTAGTTGCCAATTTGCTAGTGTTGCGATATCTTGTCTTCTTCATTCTCGCCCTATTTAGCATGTATTGGCTTGTTTAATAACAGTATGAAAACTGTCAGGATCTTATCATTTTACAATATACAATTACAAAACACACTTGTATCTCTTAGCGATAAGTATATTTATGCTTTAGTTTTCTCTTGGCTTTTCTTTTTCCCATTGAGAAATTCTATTCTATTTTAACACATTGGATCACTATCAAATAGCATATCACTAGTATTTATAATATTTTACTGGACTCATGTGCACACTCTTGCCAGAACATTTGGTAGTTTTTCTTGAGTTATCAAGTGTCTATGTTGTAAGATATGTAGCTTGATGAAACATGTATTATTTTGTGTTTTGGTTGTTAGGAGGGCATACTGCAGAAATGATGAATATTGTAACAACACTTCAGAAAGATAGGTTCGCACCAAGATACTATGTGGCTGCACTTACTGACAACATGAGTCTTCAAAAGGCACAGGTCTATGAACAATCACTTATTCAGGTGGAGGTCAATTATTATGTTCCATTGAACCAATGGTTATGTTGGGAACTTGCTAGGCTATTTAAAAGGGAAAATTGGCTGCATACCATCAAAAGATGTCAAGTTTAGCTATCTACCATCAAAAGATGTCGAGATTCCTTCTTTGCTGTATAGCACCGAAAGGTCACAAAGTTGTTGGTTTCTACCACTTCCGTTAACTTTCGCTAACGTCCTGTTGTATCTCCGTTCTCGAATCATCTTCTTCGAAGCCTTTCCACGAAGAACACGGGCACGCAGCAGGCAAGGATGGCGTCGGGTTGGCCTGGCACTCGCCACTGCCAGCCCGGGAGGCGAAGGCCGGCGTGGCAGCAGGATTGGTCTCGGGGAGGAACATGAGCGAGGCGAGAAGGATCCAGTGGTCTCCCTGCTGACGGTGACCTTGGCAGCAAGGGGCGCTTCGCCATGGGGGGTCTTCCTTTGCCTGTCCATGCTCGCGCTGCATGCCCGCCTAGCGTATTCCGCGTCTGCGTCCGCACACTCGCGCCGCCAAGGACCCCGCCCCGCGCGTGGAGACGGGCGGCTTCGGCTCTGGCTCCAACCACCTGCGGCCGCGGCAGGGGCAGCCGTCCCGTGACTCCCGTCCCTGTCCCACACGGTCGGGAAGCCGCTGCCGAACGCGAAGGGAAGCGAGATGCCAGCCATGATGATGGTGAGCGCGCTGCGTCCTATGCGGCGGGGCGCGGCTGGGTTCAGCTCAGGGCTCACGAGGAAGAAGAACAAAAAAGCAGGCTGACGTTCGCAAGCGTGTGGAGGGCGGACGTGGAGCGGGGCTCTCCCTCGGCGGGGTAGGCGGACGCGGAGCGGGGCGAGGAAGACGCACGAGCTCCCCGGCGGCCGCGCGACGCGCTAGCTCTGCAGGCAGCTGCACGGGCGATGGCGCGCGAGCCGCGCAGGTGGCCGCGTAGGCGGTGGCGCGCGAGCCGCCCCCAGAACTTTGTCGTCGCGACCAAGGCCACGGGTGCCGGGACCTCGCTGGCGCGCACGGGGAGCTGCTTCGCTGCGCTCGTCTCTTTTGCCCGCGCGGCCTGCCACTTCCTCCGCGGTGACGGCGAGGCTTCGGACGCTCCGGACCCAATGTTGCTTCTACGCCTTCGTGCGGCTGCACCGGAGCGCCATCGTGGCTTCTCCTCACCTCCACTACCGAAGTGGAAAGAGAAAGAGACACAGAACGGATGGCGTTAGCAAAGTTAACAGAAATGCTACCGATCTATAACGTTGTGATCTTTCCATGGTATATATCAAAGAACCAATCTTTTAATGGTACATTGCCAAACATGCAATCTTTTGATGGTACATAGCTAATTTTCCCTATTTAAAATATGGAATATGATTATATTTAGTTCCTTTTCAGAGTGATGGAATGAAGACTGTCGAGAATACTCATTTCATGCAGATATATCGTAGTCGTGAAGTAGGCCAGTCTTATATTACATCCATCGCAACAACATTGCTAGCCACATTGCATGCTATGTGGCTAGTAATAAGAATCAGACCACAAGTGGTGTGTACGTAGTTCAAGCTATGGTGGCTATTTGCAGCCTGAGTTCAAATACTAATGTTTGTGATACTCCTTCAGATATTTTGCAATGGTCCAGGGACATGCTTTCCTCTATGCATCTCAGCTTTCCTTCTGAAGGTAGCCCTCACAGCCTAGCTTCAGTTATTATAAAGAACAGCCTACATCTATGCTTGCTTACTTGATGCAGTATGAGACTTGTGCCATTGATCTTGGAGGATAAATGGATATTGTGATTGCTAATTCCTCGTCCCAAATTTCAAGTTGATGCCAATTTTCTACCAGTACCTAACTAGTTTAGGATTGCTGTCTTTCTGTAGGTGCTTGGTTTGGGATGGTCCTCCATTTTCTACATTGAAAGCATTGCAAGAGTGAAGAAGCTGTCATTGAGTGGTTTGCTGTTGTACAAGCTACGGATAGCTGACCGGTTCTTTGTGCAGTGGCCCCAGCTGCAGCATGAGTATCCTCGAGCATGCTACGCTGGTCGTTTGATGTGAAGGCTTGACCATATCTGACGTTGGGATACAGTATTTTATTTTCCAACTCAGAGATTCAGAATACGATGGCAATCTATGTACACTTCGACAAATACAATTGTGGTTGCCTTAAAAAGAAAGGCTTTACACTCACATTTCATATATGCGGGCATGGAAATGCAAGTTACCTAAAGATAAGTTTTTCTGAATGTAAGAGAATCAGAGTGGACTTATCAAGTTATTGCAGAATGTAAAACTTATTTTTTATGTTTCGATAGTGATTATTTGTTTATAACTGTGCCTGGCCCCATTTGATGATTCTAGTCAGCAATTTGGAATTCAACATTCTTTGATATGCTCTTTTGCTGACTATTATTATCTTGACTCCTAACAGTTTGTTTCCCCAGACCATTTTTAGGGGAATGCCTTCCAAACCTTGCATGGGGTAAATTCTTCACCGTGGTGCATTGGCATAAGGGAAAATCAACGTAGTGTCGCCCTTGAGGGCTAATCGTGCTGTACTTTGGCCTCAAAAGGCAGTGAAATTTTTTATTGGTTTTTTTTAGCTGTTTTTAATGTGTGTATGATTTTGTTTTAACTGAGAAATGGCAGGAGCTCTACCTCGTAGGAGTATATTAGAGAAAGGAGAAGCAAAACAGTACAACAGAAAGTTCAGCCCTGCGGCCGCACAGCCACAGAGGAAGCAGACAAATTGCTTGGAGGGTAGCACCAAACACAAGTAGAGAACAAAACATCGTAAGACAACGACATTTCACTACTGAAACCTGTAAACACGCCATGATTGGTCAATATCTTCCTTTGCTCTGTTGCCCACAGAATCATCGGTTCAGGTGAGTGAACCACTCACCAGTCTTGCCGAGCGTCCGCTAGTATTGTCGAGCATCCACTAGCCGTGCCGACCACGAATAAACGTTGTCCGTCCCCACGCACTATGTCTAGAGCTAGAAAAAGGAAGAACAGAGCATACACACAGTACAAGACACCAGCGTTGGCCGAAGTCCTGTATGGGAGATGGCAAATCTGAACTCTCTTTACTGAGTTGCCGTGGTAGTCTATTTATACAACTCTATCCATCTAGTCCCAGTACAGCTGCCTTGATGCAACAGTGACTAGATAACATACAGGGTTGACTCTACGTCGGCCTCTGCATGTGTCTACAGTGCTGCAGGTGAGCCGTGCGGCGCCTGCACCTGCAGCGCTACAATATCACAGGGGCCTTTCGACGCCGCCTTCCCTTGCTGTGTTCACACAAGGTAGCAGTAGATTGTCTAACAATCTTCCCCTAATCCTACTGCTAACCATTGTACTCCTTACATGCCGATCATCTCCTTCAGCTCCATGAGTCGAAGACGTCCGAGCGGCTTGGTGAGGACGTCCGCGAGTTGCCGACCAGTTTCGACGAACTCGATGACGATCTGCCCTCCATCGACATAGTCTCTGAGGAAGTGGAACTTTACGTCGATGTGTTTACTCCGGTCGTGTAGAACCAGATTCTTCGCGAGGGCGACGGTGGACTGGTTGTCCACCATCAGTGGTGGTGGGTGAGCTTCCACACCGGTCAGCTCGCGCCATTGTGGCCGCCGCTACATACTCTGCCTTGCACGTAGATAGCGCCACCACTTTCTGTTTCAGCGACAGCCATGAAATTGGAGCCGACCCGAGGAAGACGAGCACGCTAGAGGTGTTCCGTCATCCGTCAATGTCCCCCGCCATGTCTGCATCGCTGAACACAGTGAGTTGCAGCCTACTCCTGTCGGTCTTTGGAAAGATGATCCCATGATCCACCATCCCCTTGACGTAGCGCAGTAACCGCTTCACCGCAGCCCAGTGATTCTCTCTGAGATCCTCCATGAAGCAACTAACGTAGCCCACGACGAACGCAATGTCCGGCCTCGTGTGGACTAGGTAGCGCAGACCGCCGATGATGCTCTGGTAGAGTATTGCATCCACCTTCGCCGCGGTGCTGGCCTTCATCAGCTTCAGCCGCTCCTCCATCAGAGTCACGCATGGCTTGCACTCAGCCATGCCGCTCCTCTTCAACAGCTTGGAGGCATACGCTCTCTGACCGAGCGTGAGTTCCTCCTTTCCCTGTCTCACCTCGATGCTGAGGTAGTAGGAGAGTGCGCCGAGATCGCTCATTCGAAAACGAGCCGCCATCTCGCGCTGGAAGCTGTTGATGTCCTCCGTGCGCGCGCCAGTGACGATCAAGTCATCCACATACACGCCGACGACGAGCTCCTCCTTCCCCCGTCGCCGCGTGTAGAGCGCGTGCTCGGTTGCGCACCGCTGAAATCCAAGCTCGCCCAGCGTGGCGTCAAGCTTGGCGTTCCATGCTCGTGGGGCCTATCGCAACCCGTAGAGCGCCTTGCGCAGTCGGAGCACCCTGTGCTCCTCTCCCTTGATGGCAAAACCTGGAGGTTGCCTGACGAAGACCATCTCCGCCAGCTCACCGTTGAGGAAGGCCGATTTAACGTCCAAGTGATGGACGTGCCAGTCCTTTGCTGCTGCCAAGGCTAGTAGCAAACGGACCGACTCCATGCGCACTACTGGCGCAAAGACCTCCTCGAAGTCTATGCCCTCGCGCTGAACAAAGCCTCGGGCGACGAGACGCGCCTTGTGCTTGACAATGGCGCCGAGCTCATCCCGCTTGACCTTGTACACCCACTTCAGGCTGATCGTACGGCATCCTGGAGGTGGATCGACGAGCTGCCAAGTCTCGTTTTCCTCGATCGCCTTCATCTCCTCCAGCATCGCCCGTCGCCAGTTTCCATCATGCTCAGCTAGCGTGAACGTGGGTGGTTCCTCAGCACTGACAAGTAGCAGCTCTGCGTCATTGAGCAGCCGACCAGCCAGTCCTGAGGGTCCTGTGCCATCGACGATGTCGTCCAGCCTGCAGAACCGTACCTCCTCACCTTCGTGGTAGACGTCCACGAACTCAGTGATGTCACTTGGAGGTGAGGCGAACTCGATCGACGTCGATAGAGTTCCCTGTTCCTCCGGAGTGCTCGGCATAGCACCTTGAGTGCCCGACACCCTGGTTGCAGTGCTCGGCACTACTTCTAGACAGCTCGTCACTACTCCTGCAGTGTTCGGCACCACTGTAGGAGTGCTCAGCCTCAGTCTTGGAGTGGTTGGCACCACTGCAAGACGTCTTGGCTCCGCCACGGGAGTGCTCAGCACCCATCCTAGAGTGGTCACCACCACTGCAGAACCTCCCGGCACCACTCCTAGCGTGCTCGGCATCCCTCCCGAAGTGCTCGGCACTGCCCCAGGAGTGCTCGGCACCTCTTCCCCAGCATCTCCACCACCATGGATGACTAGGTGCTCGACGACAAAGGTGCTGGTGAAGCCGCCAGCTTCCCCCGTGCTCGGACTGCTCCAGTCCCAAGCCACCTCCTTGTCGAGCACGATGTCGCGTGAGACAAGCACCTTGTCTCCGCGTGGGTCGTAGAGCCGATACGCCTTGGTACCCTCCGCGTAGCCCAGGAATACCATGGGTGTGCTCCTGTCCTCCAGCTTAGTGAGGTTTGGCTTTGTCTTCCTGACGTGGCTGATGCAGCTTGTTGGCCCATAGGATCACCGGCTTAGGTGAGTGAACCACTCACCAGTCTTGCCGAGCACCCGCTAGTATTGCCGAGCACCCACTAGCCATGCCGACCATGAACAAGCGTTGTCTGTCCCCACGCACTATGGCTAGAGCTAGAAGAAGAAGGGAGAACAGAGCATACACACACAGTACAAGACACCAGCGTTGGCTGAAGCCCTGTATGGGAGATGGCAAATCTGAACTCTCTTTACTGAGTTGCCGTGGTAGTCTATTTATACAAATTTATCCATCTAGTCCCAGTACAGCTGCCCTGCTGCAACAGTGACTAGATAACATATAGGGCTGACTCTGCGCCGGCTTCTGCATGTGCCTACAGTGCTGCAGGTGAGCCATGCGGCGCTTGCACCTACAGTGGCTACAGTATCACAGCAGGGGGCCTTTTGGCGCCGCCTTCCCTTGCTGTGTTCACACAAGGTAGCAGTAGATTATCTAACATGCTCATAGGGCCATGGCCAAAGCTGAAAAGTCAGTGATTCCTTTTTGTCCCACAAATTCCATGTAACATAATTGGCTACACCGTTGAAAGCGCTTCTTTGCTCCTTTGTACTACCTTTGCCGCAACCTCCCACCAATCAGCAATGGAGGCAGCATTGGTGCCCTGGATGTGAAGAAGCAAGAGAGGACAAGCTTAGCATGTGGCTAGCACAAGGATTGGAGGATCAAGGGTCAACGCTAGGCCACAATGTATGAAGAATGAAGATATCCCCAATGGTTGATGACAAAGACGATCAAGAACTCAAGGATGAAGATGGAGATCCATGAAGGAGTCAAGTGCTGCATGGTAGGACTCAAGAATTGAAGACTTTTCAAGAGTTACGATAAAAAAATACAGGGGAGTCAAGTGTGCTAAAGCTTGTCCTAATGTTCAAGTGTGAATGGTGGTGCAATATTGGTGAACATTTGGTCCAAAGAGCTTAGGCTTAATGCAAGGAGCCCAACAAAACAAGTCTCGCTTCAATCAGAATTCATGAGAATAAGTTAGAGGCAAGAATAGTTGATGATGCAATCACAAGATTGTCCGGTGGTAAGATAAATGCACCCACATACTGTGGAGTCTGTCCAGTGAAGTCAGTGGAAGACGCTACCACTGGATAATTAGAGGACATTCAACAGAGGCTAGGGTTTGGTGGCCCTAAGAAAATGAATGTATAGGATAGTTGAACAGACCGTGACGTCTAATAGGGGTGAATTAGGCTTCTTAAAACTAATTGGCCAACTAAAACCAACTTATCAAAACCTATATATGCATGATTCTATCCAAATGTGCACTACATTTTTGCTAAGTGTTTCTATCTCGAATACAAAATAGTTTTACACTCTAGGTTCCAATTCTATCGACTAACCTAGCAAGTTAGACAAAGAAAGATAAACACACAACCTAAGGAATGCAAATAAGTGTGGAAATGTAAATTCGTTCGAACCCCTCTCAAGGATGCCCTCGTAAAGGCCAAAATTCTAGTGTGGTAACTCCATGGAGAACCAACGGGCCTTCCCCACGCACAACGAAGTGGGCGAGAGGGAGAGGAAGCACAAGCACCAAGTGGTGCACGATCTTGTGATTGTTCCTTCTTCTATGGGCTCAGGGGTGAGCCTTGCTATTTCATCTCTTGTCTGTTGTTCGAGCTCCTGTAGTGTGGTCTGCCGAGCGAGAGCTGCAAGAAGTGGACATAGGGAAAGGTGAACATTATGGACGCTAGATCCTCGAAATTTAGTGTGGTGATCCAACGGTTGTGAAATGCAGATGGTGTGGCGCAATATGGCTGCAGCTTTTATACAATGTATAGGATATATGATTGTAGTAAAATGGACTCGTGTATGTGTTTACACCAGAATTTGGAAGAAAGATCTCAGAAGCTCGAGAGCTCCCAAAATCAAGTCAGCAAGGAATCAATTGCGTGCAGATCGAAACCAGCTGATTTGGATGCAGCACTAGAATCGGCTTTCTTCAGATAGCGCCAGCAGATAACGACAGAGGCTATGATCGGCGCTGGGACGAGACATGCTGGACTCTACAAAAAGAGAAAGATTAGAGTCCAAGTTATCTTAAATTAGGAATGTTTTCATTTTATGCCAAAGATTGTAACAAATCATGCTCAAGTAGGATTCATGTTTAGACTCCGGGTATAAATATCAAACCCCGACTATTGTAAAAACACACAATCAATCAAATACAAGTCAATTACTTTTTTCGGCTCCGGCCACCCCTTAGGAGTAGGAGGAGTAGATCTTGGCGAGTTCTTCAACGAGTACGGCTGCATCGATCCGGTCGACCTCCACTGCTTGTCTGTAAGTACCATCATGGTTTATACCTATGTTCGTATGGCTGCATTGATCTAGTCGACCCCCACTGCGACTCTGGTATAGTCTAGTTATCGACTCTTGTCTAATTCAAGTATGGCCTGTGTGATTCTGCCTCACACCCCACTGCTTGAATTAGATCAAGGTCAAGTTATTGGCTCTACCTTAGTATGGCAGTCTTTGGTAGATTCATTAAGTTACCGATATTGCTTATTGCTTTCATCGTTTATTTAATTACAGCAATATCACTCTGCCCGATTGAGATTGATTTGGATCGGCCTTATATCTTATTTAACCCATCGTTTGCTAATCTAAAATTGATCTAATCTACACCTTAAGTGATGAGTTATGCTTTTATCGGCTGTTTTACATCAATCTTAATCGTGCATAGCGTGCGGTTAAGGCATGTCCGATCTCGAGTAGATCTATTAGTTAATGAAAACCGTTCCATAGCCCGTCATCATGGCCTATGGGATTTTGCCTCTCACCCCACTGTTGGCACCATGGAGTGGGGATCCTTAGTTGGTAGACCCGTTCCTGAGAAGGCATGACCTTAACTGTGCGCTATGGCTGAATCGACTGTTTAGCCGATATCGAGCGCTTTCACGAACAGTTCACATTACAAGATCATTGAAGTAGAGATAAGTTGAAAGATATGTTAGCCCCATGATCTTATTATTGTATTACAGCTTGCATGATTCTGCCTCATGCCCCACTGATATTAGTAATGAGTTAGGGTCGTCGAGTCTATTGTTGTTTCTACGGCCTGCATGATTCTGCCTCATGCCCCACTGGTCGTGGCGATAGATGAGATTTAACATGTTCATTAGATTTATCTTTATTAAATGGTAAAGTGGTGTTGAATTGTTTCTTTATATAAAAAGGAGTTCGGTTACTTGTAATCATTGGCTCAGTATAAACCGATCATCATTGATATCTTATTACCATTGATTAACATTTGCTTAAATAATATTTATCCTGAATGATAACCGATTCTTCTTATACAATTCCATGAGCTTTAGTTGATTTATTCTTATGAATATGCTGGAATCGACTATTTAGTCGATCTCCTCTCATATCGGCTCTCAGAGCCGCACATTCGGGACTGTCTGGCAACACCGGCACGTTTCGCCCTTAATTACTGATGAGCTTTCTCTCCTTGTCAATTGCAGGGTCAAATTGACTGGCACGTCTTGGGAGGATTGCGCAGGATCGACCACCCTTGCGCTGAAGTTAGGTGGATCTGCTCCATCGAGCGGACCCTTTCGGCTTGCTGCGTGTGTCCTCGGCACGGAGACGAAAATTCTATGTCGACACACGTTTTTGGCACGTCCGGTGGGACACCACAATCGTCATGGCGGTTCACAACAACGACAACATCCTTATGGTACATTATGAAGACCTACCTGATGAAGATAAGGATACCATCAATAAAGCTACAGAAGAATTTCAGAAGAAGTGTTTGTTGTCCTACACCAAAACACGTGATAGCACAATTATTCAGAAATTTCCACTACCAAGAGTTCTACACGGGCAGACAGATATAGGCGAAGCTAAAGACAGGCGTTTCTTTTACGGAAGCCATAGACAAATCTGTTCGTGATGCCATATCAAGCTGCAATGAAGCTTTCGTTGATGCATTTCACAACGCCATGAAAGAGGCGATTCATGGAATTCTAGTTGGTCAGGTTGGATCGACTTGTTACAACATTCCAGATCCGTCGACCCAAGAGACTAATCAAGTTGGTACCAGCTATCAAGAAGCAGCACCAGCTGGTAATGGTGATGTCCAGGCACTTCAAGGTTCGTCTGAGCAAACTTCAGGTACTACTACGAATCAGATACAATACAATCCTAGACCGTCAACACAGCATGTGCAACAGCCGGCGGGGCAAAGTCAGATCCAGATGATCAATTTTGGCACATTAGGCCACATACCGTCGTCGGCTCAAAGAATAGCACCATCAATTCAAAGGATCCGTAGAGATATAGATCCTTATGTCTATAATCAGAGACTTCAAGCAGCAAGCCAGCAAAGGACCCAACAGATTGAGATTCCACAAGGCTATCACTATGGCATGGATTATAACACCCTCCACATGATACCAAATCCAGGATATCAAGGCACGTGAGATTTCAATCCACAGATGGGTCAGCAAGTACCGAGAAATCCAAATCCGCAAGCTGACGAGTTGCTGCTGAAGGTGACCGAGATGATGAAGAACCAGTTTGGTCTGAAGCCAAAAGGGCTGACCTTTTCATACAAACGCTCATATCCAGAATGGTATGATTTGGTCGCTCTTCCTACAAATTACAGACTCCCAGAGTTCGCCAAGTTCACTAGTCAAGACATTACAAGCACAATAGAACATGTCAGTCAGTATCTCACACAATTGGGTGAAGTGTCAGTTGAGGATGCCCATCGAGTTCATTTCTTCTCCTTATTCCTGTTAGAGCTAGCCTTCACTTGGTTTTCGTCACTACCAGTCAACTCTATTGCCAATTGGGCTGACCTAGAGAAGAAGTTTCATACATATTTTTACATCGGGACTGGAGAAAAGAAGATAACCGATTTGACGACCATGAGATAGAGGACTAACGAGTCGGGCACTGAGTTTCTTTAGAGATTCCGAGAGACTAGGAACTTGTGTTTCTCATTGAGCTTGGCCGACGATCAGCTAACTGCTTTAGCTGTTCAAGGAATGCTACCAATGTGGAAAGAAAAGCTGTTAGGACAAGAATTTGACAACTTGGGTCAATTGGCTCAACGAGTGACAGCGCTCAATAGCCAATTCCAGAGTATGCGCAGAGATACCCGATTCCAGAAGAGTACCATAGTAGCCGAAGCTTATAATCCATATTCGATTGATGATGGCTATGAAAATGAAGAGGAAGAAGTTGCTGCAGCTAAATGGAATTGGGGCAAGAAGACAGTGATGGTACCCAATCCTTGGGGAAGAGGAGTCGAGGAGAGCTATGACTTTGATGTCACAAAATCGAACAAGCTCTTTGACTTCTTACTTGAGAAAGGCCAGATCAAATTGCCGGACAATCATGTTATGTTGCCCCCTGAACAGTTGAAGAATAAGAAGTTCTGCAAGTTCCATAATGCTACTTCTCATTCCACTAATGAGTGCGGAATTTTCTGGCAGGATATACAGAGGGCTATTCAGCAAGGGAGGCTCAAGTTCGATACGCATCGGAAGATGAAAATTGATGATAATCCTTTCCCAGGAGATCAAAATATGGTTGATGTTGGGCTATTCAAAGGAAAGACTAAGGTCCTAACATCAGCCAAATCAAGAGAAACTGGAGCAGTTGATCCCAAGATGCAAATATCGGCTGATGAATACAGAGAGATTAGAAAACATCGTGATCAGCAGAAGAGCCGATATGAACAGGGGGGAACATCAAAGGATGGAGCGACAAAGCCACGAGTCACATCTTGGATCCTGTTAAATAAGTGGCGGTGGCAGAAGGAAAAAGATTATCAGTGATGGCTAGAGGATAAAGAATACCAGCGTCAACTGAAAGAAAAGAGGTACGAAAGAAAGCAAGATGAATCACACTAGAATTGTCCTTTCTTCAGATACTGCTGGAACGAAGATTTGAAATTGCCTACCAGACATAACTGTCTAGAATGCAGCAATCAATATTGGGAGTTTAGGCAATCTCAAATCAACCGCCGGTCTATCCATGCCCAGGATGCATATCATCATAACATGGATCGGCGCTTAAAAAATAAAAGTATTCATGATCGGCTAGGAAAAATAGTTGTTGACCAAGACTGGGCTGATCATGAAGAAGGAAGCAACCAGAGTGAACATATCTGGCAGGAAGGCCAATGGTGCCCCGGAGGATTGACAAGAAGCCAGAAAAGAAGGGTGCAGCGCCTAAGGAATAAAGAGATGGAACAGGTTCAGGCATCCAGTAAAACTCAAGTATGACGTGCCAAGCAAATAGCCGATAGAAAAGAACCATCGGCTAATATCCAAATGGCTTTTCTGCTGCCATCGGAATTTAGAGCTCCGGCAGATTAGGAAGTTTATTCAGACTTCGATGAATCAGAGTACGAAGAGATAGTTGCCAAGTTGATGGTTACACAACAAGCGATATTTGATAAGCCAGTCAAATATCGGCACTTAAAGGCTTTATACATGAAAGGTTTTGTTGATGGGAAGCCGATGAATAAAATGTTAGTGGACGGAGGTGCTTCTGTCAATCTTATGCCATACACCACTTTTTGTAAGCTCGGCAAGGGACCAGGAGATTTGCTTGAAACCAACATGATGCTTAGAGACTTCGGAGGTAATACATCTAAGACCCGGGGGGCAATGAACGTCGAACTGACAATCGGGAGTAAAACTCTGCTCACCATGTTCTTTGTCATCGATCGAAAAGGATCATACAGTTTACTCCTCGGTCGTGACTAGATTCACGCAAACTGTTGTGTGCCATCGACCATGCATCAGTGTTTGATTCAATGGCATAGAGATGATGTCGAGGTGGTTCGCGCTGATGAGTCTGTGAGTATTGCGACAGCCGATCCAGTGTTTTGGGAGCTAGGAGACTTCGAATGCCTTTCTGGCAAAACATGGGAAGGAGGCTTCATCAGGATTAATAATGAAGGCCAACATCCTATTCAAGCAATCGGCTCTGAAAGTTTGTTTTGATCAATAATCGTGGCATCGCGTCGGCCATTGAGTTAAGGAAAAATAAGCATTGAGTCTTGGAGATGGTTTGGGCCGATGTATGTGAATGCTGAATTAAAGTGTAAGTGTGATTCAGAGTTAATGGATTTCTTAAGAGAAGTTCTATTTCGCTTAATAGGATGCTTGACTTGGATTGATCGATCGTTTGATCTTTGTAACGAAAAATTCATGAAGAGATGTTATCCTAACATTTGAATTTGATAGCCGATTCGTTCTCGGCTCCAATAGCCGATACCAGGAGGGTATCGCCTCCAGTTCAAAAAAGTAAAAATCTTCGAAGACGATAAAAGTCGATACGATATGTATCGCCAATTGAGCAAAAAAAGAGCAAGAAATATTCACAGTCATACACGAAGGCATTGCATTGAAGTATAATCATAAAAGAACAGGAGTCTTCAGTCATCGGTTCATCCTAAATACAAACTAATCGAAGACCTTGTTCACCACATCCTGAGCGGATGTAATATCCCTGATGGCCTCTGCCGCCACGGTAAAGTCTTCTATCAGATCTTCATGTCCCTCAGGGCCATCATCAGTCAGGAAGCCAACCTCCATGGTGTGGAGATCATGCCCGGTTTGGACCTGCGCTGCAGTTAGCGCCACCGACGCGCCGTAACGAACGCCGTGAAGGGCAATCTCCTGGACACGGACCAGGATGTCTTGGAGACGAGCGTCAATGAGGGAACCCCTGGCATTGACGGTGTCCGTGGCCGCATTCGCCGCCAATTGAAGAGACTCCAATTGCACCGTTTGGGCTGGCGATTGTAGAAGAATATCAAGACAAAGGCAATGGAAATCAGAATAGAAACGTTCATGAACCTCGTCTTACCTGCTACCGTGGTGTCAGACTCAGCTAGTCGCGCCTGAACGGCGCTGGCCTCCTCTTCAGCCGCATTAAGGGCCGCTTGGAAGACCCCTAGACAGATCTCAAGCTGGCCATTATTCCAAATCGCTTCAGAATAGCGGTCCTTGGCCACTCTCCATTCTCGGAAGAAGCTCCGGGCATCATCGCCATCATATGAGTTGGAAGAACCTGATGAAGAGGCTGGCCTAGAAGACGCAACATCAGTAGGTTTGCCAGTCCTAGAAAAGAGGATGAAAATTGTCATTCACAATGAACCTATAGGCAAATCAGAACGGGTCATCATCATGAATAGAGATTGCCAATCTCACCTCATGCGTCAGAGACGCTGGTTCCTCGACAAATCTTCTACCGAGATCTCCTCTGCAGCGCGTTTACCTCGGTTATCTTCGTCGGCCATGACAAATGATTGGATCTACGAAAGAAAGGAAGAAAACCGCTATAGGGTTTTGGCAGGCGGAAGAGAGCAAAGGAACAGTTGCGAATAGAGATGCGTTTGAGGCCGGAGCCCTCGGTTGGTATTTGAAGACATAAAGCGAAGAGGCAGACGCCTTAGGACGCGTAGAAGGCAACCGCAATTAATAGAAAGCGAAACGCCACTCCACAAATGTCGAAGAGAATATAGTGCCATATAACTGAAGATAGGAGATCGAAGGTCTCTCTTGACAAAAGCCGTATTTTCAGACCTAAGTGGGATTGAGATCAGGAGTCTAGAATCGGTTATTTTCAAAAAAGATCGGCTATTTAGCCAAAGCGGATGTGATCAGTCGACTGTAGTGGTTCTTTAAGCCTCCCGCCTGTTCGAGTGCCCCTTGGCCAAGAGGGTTTCGCGGTCAAACGAACTTCTCTGAGCCTGTTTCACCTCCAGGACCTGATCTTCAAAAATGTAAAAGGGAGACAAGACTCTAGGGAAGGCTGAGAATAGGCTGCCCTTGATGACCAAGAGTAGAGGAGCTAATGTGATCGCCTTATGAATTTGTGCATAGACACAATGCAGTCTTTCTTTGGGAAGTTCAAACTGGGTCAAGGCGTGTTACGTTACAGAATGATTTATCAAGCCGAGGTCTGCCAGAATTGTGATGGATGACTTGAGTTGCCTTTGGCTGCATGCTCTTGAAAAACCATTAAAGCCAGTAACCTGAGGATTGCGAGATATTACGATTACAAGGTCAAGGTCAAGCAATTTTCTGAAGGAGACTTAGTCTGGAAAATAAAATTACTGATCGGGTCAAAGAGCAGCAGGTTCGGCGAAAAGTCACCCAACTGGGGAGGACCTTACCGGATCGAATGTTATGCGCCTAGCAATACTTGTATTTTGGAGATACTAAGAAGGGAAAGGAAATTCAGCAGAGCAATCAAATGGAAAATATTTGAAGGAATATTACCCTAGCATTTGGATTTTTACTTAACAACTGATTTGCTCGGTTGTCAGTTTTAGTAGCCGATACCGGAAGGGTATCGTTGCTAGCGAGAAGGTAAACCGGAAGGGGTGAAAGCCGGTACAATGCGTATCGATTATGCCGACAGAGTGATGCGTATCATATGGAGTACAAAACAAAGGAGAAATCACTCAAGATGAAGAAATTGTCTGCTAAATACCACCTATTACAAGTTATGCGCTAGAAAACACTTTGCCTACTATGTCATCGGCCAGGGTGTTGAAGGCCACGGAATTGATGGCGCCAAGGAAATCCTTAGTCAAATGCTCATGATCTCCAGGGTGCACCGCATCTGGAAAACCATGAGGGAGAAGCCAAAGATTGTGGCCAGAATGAGCCTGTGCGGCAGCCAACGCCGTGGTGGCACCATGACGGACGTCGTGAAGAGCGACTTCCCTGACGCAATTCAGGATGTCATATAGGCAAACTATTGGGACGGCACCTCTAGCATTGACAAATCCTTCCGCGTGCTCCGCAGCTAGTTGAAGGCTCTCCAGTTGGGTAGACAAATCTGAAGTGTTCAAAAGGGAGATGATCAGAATCCTGAAGGTGAAATTGAAAGGAAACAAAGGTTATGATATCTCACCCATGATTCTGGCCTCGGCTTTGGCCAGTTTATCATCCACTGAATCAACCACGGGAGGCGATCGGCATCGAGCCATGGCCAAGGTTGATTCTGCAAGAGAGAGACATTCGGCAAGACCCTGGCCGTGACTGTCAATGGTGGCGAGCAGGTCATCATTGCCAATCCGCCGCCTTGGATAGCAAGGAAGCTGGCAATAAGCTATCGACAAGGAAGACCCCATAGGCCGAACAGAGTCGGCCCTATGACCTGAGGCAGTGGGCGCATCACGGGCTGCACCCTCTTGACGATGAAGGCGCTGGCGCGATGATGCAGATCCGTCGAGAGCCCCCTCAGCAGACCTCTTGCTGTTCTCCATGATCTCAAGCTTACGAAAAAAACAGGGACTACATTGAGGATGCTGAGGGATTAAGACGAAGCGGGTTGTTGCTCGACCCTCAGCCGTGGCCCGTATATATAGCCCGGAAAGGCAAAATCGGTTTCACCAGAGGTATGAAATTAAAATCAGAGACGAAAACGGATCGACACTCCAGGAATTCAGGGAACGGATAACGGAGAGGTAATAGATTCGAACTTATCGCTTCCCCAAGTTACGAAGCATCGTGGGATGGATACAAAGAATTTACATGGACCAGAGATCAACCCACCAAGGCTTCTTTTGGATTGAAGGGAGTCCGAATCCCCACAAGGCCGAGGATCATCATAAACCAAGTTACATCGGCCCATTAATAAGATTATGCCAAAGAAAGGGAAAAGCCGCCTGACCAGCAGATACCCAGCTGATTTCTCAGTGACGGAGAAACCGCTGGAAAGAAGCTTGTGGTTTTCCTGATAGGCATTTGATGGAACAAACAAGGGAAAAGTGTCCACACATTCTAGCCCTTACAAACATTAGAACAGCTCTGCGAGCATGGTGAGAAGACGCAGGCGAGGTCACAAGACTTCTTCTAGCCACAGCAGCTGATCCTCTTGCTCGACAAGGTGCTAGAATGAGCGACACAATCATCCTATGCACAAGAATTCTTCTAACCGCTCAAGATCTTCGTAGCAAGAGAATGGACCATGGAGGGTCCGGTGGAACTAGGGGCACTCGAAAAGATAGGTGGAAGAAAAACATGGCTGAAGTGTTGAGTTGCTCTCGCCAGGGTCGAATAAGCGTTTTATAGCCGGCCCGGGAAGATGAATCCAAATGCCCGTGAAACAGTGATGCTCTTGTAAAAAGTCTTGAGGCATAGGCTCATGAATGAACGCAAGCGGCCACAAACAGTGGACCTTAGATCAAGGTTCTCTGCCCGTGACTGTGGACCAATCAGGGATGTAGACATGATAATTTTGGAATAAAATTACTTTTATCCCAAAATTGGGGGGCATGTGTTTACACCAGAATTTGGAAGAAAAATCTCATAAGCTCGAGAGCTCCCAAAATCATGTCAGCAAGGAATCAATTGCGTGTAGATCAAAACCAGCTAATTCGGATGCAGCACTAGAATCGGCTTTCTTCAGATAGTGCCAGCGGATAACGACAGAGGCTATGATCGGTGCTAGGACGAGACATGCTAGACTCTACAAAAAGAGAAAGATTAGAGTCTAAGTTATCTTAAATTAAGAATGTTTTCATTTTATGCCAAAGATTGTAACAAATCGTGCTCGAGTAGGATTCATGTTTAGACTCCGGGTATAAATATCAAACCCCGGCTATTGTAAAAACACACAATCAATCAAATACAAGTCAATTACTTTTTTTTTGGCTCCGACCACCCCTTAGGAGTAGGAGTGGAGTAGATCTCGGTGAGTTCTTCAGCGAGTACGGCTGCATCGATCCGGTCAACCTCCACTGCTTGTCTGTAAGTACCGTCATGGTTTATACCTTTGTTCGTATGGCTGTATCGATCCGGTCGACCCCCACTGCGACTCTGGTATAGGCTAGTTATCGACTCTTATCTAATTCAAGTATGGCATGTATGATTCTGCCTCACACCCCACTGCTTGAATTAGATCAAGGTCAAGTTATCGGCTCTACCTTAGTATGGCGGTCTTTGGTAGATTCATTAAGTTACCGATATTGCTTATTACTTTCATCGTTTATTTAATTACAGCAATATCACCCTGCCCGATTGAGATTGATTTGGATCGGCCTTATATCTTATTTAACCCATCGTTTGCTAATCTAAAATTGATCTAATCTACACCTTAAGCGATGAGTTATGCTTTTATCGGCTGTTTTACATCAATCTTAATCGTGCATAGCGTGCGGTTAAAGGCATGTCCGATCTCGAGTAGATCTATTGGTTAATGAAAACCGTTCTATGGCCCGTCATCATGGCATGTGGGATTCTGCCTCTCACCCCACTGTTGGCACCATGGAGTGGAGATCGTTAGTTGGTAGACCCATTCCTGAGAAGGCATGACCTTAACTGTGCGCTATGCCTGAATCGGCTGTTTAGCCGATATCGAGCGCTTTCACGAATAGTTCACATTATGAGATCATTGAAGTAGAGATAAGTTGAAAGATATGTTAGCCCCATGATCTTATTATTGTATTACGGCCTGCATGATTCTGCCTCATGCCCTACTGATATTAGTAATGAGTTAGGGTCGTCGAGTCTATTGTTGTTTCTACGGCCTGCATGATTCTGCCTCATGCCCCACTGGTCATGGCGATAGATGAGATCTAACATGTTCATTAGATTTATCTTTATTAAATGGTTAAGTGGTGTTGAATTATTTCTTTGTATAAAAAGGAGTTCGGTTACTTGTAATCATTGGCTCAGTATAAACCGATCATCATTGATATCTTATTACCATTGATTAACATTTTCTTAAATAATATTTATCCTGAATGATAACCGATTCTTCTTATACAACCCCATGAGCTTTAGTCGATTTATTCTTATGAATATGCTGGAATTGACTATTTAGTCGATCTCCTCTCATATCGGCTCTCAGAGCCGCACATTCGGGACTGTCTGGCAACACCGGCACGTTCCGCCCTTAATTACTGATGAGCTTTCTCTCCTTGTCAATTGCAGGGTTAAATTGGCTGGCACATCTCGGGAGGATTGCGTAGGATCGACCACCCTTGCGCTGAAGATAGGCGGATCTGCTCCATCGAGTGGACCCTTCTGGCTTGCTGCGTGTGTCCTCGGCACGGAGATGAAAATTCTGTGTCGACAGTATGATGATATAAAAATAATTTAGAAGATAGCTTCTTTTATTAACAAAGGTGGTAAAAAGTAAAAAATCTCTCTATCTCCAAAGATACCTTGCAATTTTTAGAGGCAGACGGCTCATTTATCGAGACACGTAAATATATATTAATAGAGGCGGTCCTTTTAAGATGTCTGCCTCTAAAATAGTGTATTCTCATATGTGAATATCTTAAAAGATCTGCCTCAGGAAATATGCCTGAAGCCTAGGCACCACCCAACACTATGGGCACATATACATACAAGCACTTAGGGTTTAGGTTTCATCGTTCTCTCTTTCTCCCTCATCAGCCACCTCTTCTCTCTCTCTCCTCTCTCCTCTCTCTCTCTCTCTCTCTCTCGTCTCTAGCGAAGGGTGTAGTGGCGGCAGTAGCCTTGGCCAAGGGTATGCCCAAGGGCACCGTCGAGAGCACGAAAGAGGGTGTAGCCAATGGCACAACATCTTGTAGCAGCGCACTAGCCCCACACCCCTTCTAGATCTTACAACGGCACACGAGCTCAATGAGGTGGAGCGCACCTCTCTCTCCCCCCCCCTCATTCTCTCTGTTCCGGATTTGTTGGCAAGGGGAGGTAGGAGTGGGCTAGATGGTGGTGGATCTGGTGGTCGAGGTGGAAGTAGGCTCAATGGTGATGGTAGGGGACAAGAAGGGGTGAGGGTTGACGGATTAGTGGTTGAGGGAAACGGCAAGCTATGACAATATCCACGAGCAGGCTTCATGGGCCTCCGGTGAGCTCGATAGGCCCTTACAATAGGCTCACCACACTTTGTTGGCTAGCTATTCTTTTTTTTTGGATTTACCAGGCTGCCTTTGTTATTCCTGACTAACAGTGACTTCAGGACAGAGGAGAGCCACCATCCGACTATGTTGATCCATATTGGTCATGTGTTAATATATTTTGTCCTAGTGCTAGAATAACCAGAGAGTTAAGTAAAATATATAAACATGTAATCACAAATTAGAAGTCACAAGAGATTTATTTAATAATAATAATCCTATATCCAGCCGCTTGAAAGAGAGACGTAGACTTGTATTATTGGTAGTTCATTTTATTTGGACTTTTAGAACCCAGCAGTCATGTCTAATTAAACGAAGGAATTGATTACACACAAGCCTGCACGATGACGTAGCTACTAGTTGACGATATATCTATGACATAACCAATGTAGGGTCAACAAAAAGCAATCGAAATCTGCTAACAGTAGTAGTAGTACAACGGGTATGGGTGGTCGATGACACGCGTTAAATGGAGGGCATATCAGACTTCTTTTCATAGTCAGTTCCTAAGGGCGCGTTTAGTTTCCAAAAATTTTTAGATTTGGCTACTGTTTAGCTACCGTAGCACTTTCGTTTGTATTTAATAATTAGTATTTAATTAGGGACTAATTAGGTTCGAAAGTTTCGTCTCGCGATTTCTCGCCCAACTATACAATTAGTTTTTTTTCATCTACATTTAGTACTCCATGCATTTGCCGCACGATTCGATGTGATAATTTGGGGTGAAATTTTTTGAATCTAAACAGAGCCTTAAGTAGCACTAGATGACATGATGTACATTAGTAATTGGCTACGAGTACTAGCTAGGCTTTTTATAGGACTTTTCGTCCGCACACAACACACTCCTGCCATACCTCTCTACATCAGTCGATGCACACAGGCATTCACAACGACTGCTCACTGATATTTTTCTATAGAAGTTCGATTCTGAAATCAGAATTGAATGTGCTTGCGTTACATAAATGAGTAAATGACATGTTAACGTGTTTATCAGAGTTACATGTTAATAACCGGTGAGAAAGAGCTAGCTAGCCTAGAGTTAAAGATCAAATACTCCCTCCGTCCACAAAATAATGCAATTCTCGTTTTTTGAGAAGTCAAATAATTTAAAGTTTTATCAAAATTATATAAAAAGATACTAACATTTATGATACAAAATAAGTATCATTAAATTAATTATGAAATATACTTTTTTAGTAAATTTAATTGGAGACATAAATGTTTTAATACTATTTACTATAAACTCGGTTAAAGTTAAACTAGTTTGCCCTTTTCGCAACTCATAGTTGCATTCTTTTATAGATGGAGAGGGAGTAGTTGTTATATATTGCACTCAATTTTTGTCATTAATTTCCGGATCCAAGTGGTAGGTCCTTTAGTGCTCAATATATGATGCACAAATTAAAGCATGTCTAGAGGCCATGCTATGTGCTCACTAGGGCCATAGTGAGCCATGGCCTCTCCTCACTTTTGCAATTCTATAAAGGATGCTATAGTATCTTAGTATATTTTGCTAATGAAGCTTTAAATTGGCCACTCTTACACTCCTTAAACCATGTACATTCCAGTTTGGCTCCTTCTAAATTTAACCTCAAGCTTCCGCCACTCTGTTCGATCCAAAATGAATGCCATTTTGAATGATAATGTACATGTTCTGTTCTGTATGTGGCAACATTTTCACTAATGGTTTATTCGAAAGAATATGAATTTCTAATAAGAATTATGAAAATGACATATATTTTGGACTGGCTTCGTTCAAGTATACAGCTTGATTAGTCGTGTTTGACTTTGTACGGTTTTTTATGAGTATCTTTGATTATTGATTTCTTCTAAAATACACACTCCATGCTAGAACATAAGCATATTTTGTACAGAAAAAATACAACTTTTACAAAGTTTAACCAACAATTAGTTAGAGCATCTCTAAGAGTTTCCAAAACACATTCCCAATCTTATTTGTTTTTGGCAAGATGGACAAAAACCGTTCTCCAACAACTCCTTAACTACTCTCAATCTTTCCGCAATTGAGAGAATTGATCCAATCGCGCGGAAATATGTGTATGTATCAATCGGCCAATCTAGAGGTGGAAGGACGTGCAAAAGAATAACGAGTGAGGACAGTGTTCCTAATGCAAATGTACAAAGAGAAAGAAAGTATAAAAGTGGTTGTGATAATTTGAAAATAGTCTAAGATTCCTTATACAAAATTGGGTTCTAACTTAAGAACGAGATTTTGAAAATGATTGAAGGAATCTAATAAATATGCTCCCAACTTTTTTTAGCCACTTGGAAAACTCATTGATTTATCAATTTTTTTAACTATTGGAGATGCTCTTATATGTACAAGTTTACAACATAAAACTTGCATGATTTTTGTTTAAATGCCACTAGAATAATTCTGATTCTTTCGCAAATGACAACTTATAAAAGATAAATTAAGGGTCAAGACCTTATTTGTATAACTTTTTTCTAATCAAAATTAAATACGTTTGGAAGCAATTTCCAGTACAGTGCTAAACACATGTGTTGTAGCTTACATGTTTTCAAATTAAAGAATTCAGAAATTTATTTAATGATTGTAGTTCTTAATGTTTGACTAATCCCAACGACAAGTTTTTATGACCTGAGGTACTTGTGTGGTTAATGTTTACTGATGGATGTATTTCGAAGTTGCACACATATAGGTACGATGATTTGACCAGGGTAGCTACTAGTTGTTATACGGTTAGTTTTGCGGCGAAAATAAGAAGACATAGTTAAGGAGTGGGCGTGGATTGATGTGCGTGCTTGGTACTTTTGATAAGGACACATGGTTAAAGGAATATACCATATATATAATTATATATATTCCCTCTGCATCATAAAACAAGTGCAATCTTGGAGCAGGTGTGTTTGGTTTGTGAGTCACCCTATGCTTCATGAGGTGATGCATCATGAGTTTAATCCATAAAAATTTGATGGAATCAACTCAATCCTAATGTATATACTAATTATTAGCTTATGAGGAATGAGGTAGTGATGGATCAACTCATTCTATTCCACAAACCAAATAAAAAAGTAAGGAATGAGAATAAGATAGACCACCTCATTTCTCAAACCAAACACACGCTAATATTTTAAGGCAAATTAGTGTAACATGGGCCGCCAGTCCGCCACTTAGCAAGATCGAGGCTGAATTTGCATTCTTTGGGAGGACAAATTTAATTAAATCTCACAATTGTACTCCTTCTGTTTCAAATTATATATAAATACGTACTAAAAACTATGTATCTAAAACAGGTCAAATTAAATATCTTATAATTTGGAAACAGATAGAGCACATATATAGTATAGTATCTAGAAAGTTGTGTTTTGTGTGACCGAATGGACTAACTGTTAGCTAGATTGCGTTTTCGTTATTTATGTATGGTCCAAATATAGGTCATCCGACATGAGCACACTTAGGAGAGAGTATGAATTACAAAAAATGCATGCTGCACTAACTTGGTTACAAGTAGATGCTGTTAACTAGCTAACTAGAGCGCTGGGCAGGCAAAGTCCAACAAAAGTGCATATATATATATATACTGCAATAACTTATTCTATAGCCACCTAGATTTACGATAATGTTTATTTGTACCAATTTACGATAACATGAATATGCATTTACGATACTCGTGTTACTACAACTCACGGTGATATTTACCATAATGTTATAGTAAATCACTTAGTAAGGAGTTACTGTAATCACGTAAATTAGAATAGTAATTATCGTAACTCAAAGTGACCACAGAATAAATTATTCTATGGCCAGCTGTAGAACAGTAGTTCTAATATATATATATATATATATATATATATATATATATATATATATATATAAGATTTCAAATTGTTTGACTAAACTCTAAGTTAGCGAGTTTGAACAAAAAAAAAGGTAATGCAAGAAAAATAGTAATCTCTCTGTCCATAAAAAAAATACAACTCTAGCACACAATAATCATGAGTTTGACTAAATATTAAACCAAAAGTATTAATATTTATAATATCAAATACGTATCATTAAATTTATCATAAGATATATTTTTATATTATACTTAATTGATGTAATAAGTATTAATACTTTTTATCTATATATCTGGTCAAACTTCAGACACGTTGGCCTAGAATACATGTAAAATTACATTTTTTTTTCTTGGAAAGAGGCGGTGTGTGTAAATGTTCTCTCTCCCGTATGAACACAGCTATACTCCATCTGTCCCCAATTAATTGTCGGCGTTGGTTTCTGTGTCGAAAGTTGAACTCGATTTGTAGAAAATACATGTCACATTTATATCTCCAAATAAAAATCATTAAAAACTAGATTCAATGATATTAATTCTGTACCGTAAATATTAATGTTTTTATATATATTTAGTCAAAGTTATTTCTTGGAAAGCAAAAATGATAGATATTTAGGAACGGAGGGAGTATATAACACAGCTATATATATATATATATATATATATATATATATATATATATAGTAAATACTTGGAATAGTACCTCACGTGGGAATTTATATAAATAAATGGGAGAAAAGCGACTGGTTGGGCTGTGAGGACGTGGAACTCCAAACTCCCACAAGCTAGCGCAGAAAGAGCTACTGCAGGTCGTACTCGTACCATCGCAGGGCATGGCCACAGGCCACACCACACTGTGCTGTGGATCGGAATCTGATCCTCTGGGTTATATTTATGTTAACACTATTTAGCTCACTATAAACAGTCTCAGTTGCTGATGTATTTCCGTTATGCCATTAGTGGAAATGGGGGATCACCCTCGCTGCAAAAAAAAAAAAAAAACTACTTAGCTCACTACGTGTTGAATCACCTTACCGACAGTAAAATCCCGAGCCACCTCCTGTAGACTGCAGTAGTAAACTTTTTGAATGTCCACACTATCACAACTGTAAATTAGGAAACCCCAATCGCGCGTAACCTCACAAATAATGCTCCAATCCCCGGGGCCGGGCCCGTCGCTGTTGTTGGCCCAATCGTGCCCGTCTGCCGCTGCTCGGCCCCACCGTGCCGTCGCCACTGTTCGCATGTGTGTGTTTATTATATATACACAAATATAATATATATAAATATTATTACATATACGTGCTCTATACTTTGTAGGCTATATATGTGTGTAGAGAGGCACACAAATATACTACAATATAGCTAGTTGCAGTTGCAGTGAGTATTAGTGGAGGGAGTCATGACAGATCGGGATGTTGTATATGTTGCAATGGCTATATACGTATGTTGTAAGTGTTTGTTTCAAATATTTTATCTGTGTTTTCAGAAGTATGTTGCAAGTATGTTTATTTGGATGTTGAATATGTTTCACACATATGTTGCAAGTATTTTTTTTATAAATGTTACATATGTTTTGCAATGGCTTTTCAAGTGTTTTCAGTTTTTTTGCAACTGTTTTAGATGCATGTTTCGAGTGTTTTATCTGTCTTCATATGTATGTTGTAAATGTTTCATCCGGGTGTTTTAAAAGTAAATTAGGTGTTATACATGTTGCAATGACGCCAAGGCTGGCGGACAGCATCCTGCCACAGGGCTTCGGCTCCTCATCGCGCCTTCGCGCTGTGCGCCTCGCCCTCTCCTCTCCTCTCCATCCCCTCCCTTCCCTTCCCTCCATCTCGCCAAAGCAGTTCGAGCTTGGCGGGGACACAGAGGGGCACATACGGCCCCACGTGTGGGGCAGGGCAACTCATCCGAGCAGCGCGGAATCCGAGCGGCTGGGGTGCACTGCACGAAACAAGAGCGGAAACGGAGAGTAAACACGGGCGTGTTCGTCCGGAAGTCCGAGCGCTAGCACTTGCCAACCTCAATCATGCACAACCTCACAAATACTGCTCCAATCAACGGGCCCTGGGCGGACTCCACCGCACCCATCGCTGTTGCTGGTCCAATCGTGCCCATCACCGCTGCTCTCGCCCCACCGCGCCGTCGCCGCTCACTGCTTTTCTAGGATGGTCTTTGATGGTTTGTTGGGATGGTTGGGGCGGCCGTTCCTACCCATACGTCTCTGAAATCATCGAACCATCCTTACATTTTTCTTTTTGCCCAGCTCAAGTCACAAAGTCACGGTAGGTCCGAACCTACGACTTCACGCCTTGTGCATTACTCTTCTAACCACTTCACCCCATACTCACTTGTGTTCATATGAGATATTCTTTCTTCTTGTATTATACTCATTCGATTATTTTAAATGAAAAAGTTGTCAACTATAAAGTTGTATAACCTTTTGGGATCTACAACTTTAGTTTTGATCATTTCTCCATCCGAGGTCATTTTAAAATTTAAATTTAAATGTGAGAACTTTAAACATAATTTTCTATGGATATATGGTTTTAAATAAAAAAAAGTTGTCGACTACAAAGTTCGATAACTTTTCGAGATCTTCAACTTCCGTTTTGGCCGTTTCTCCGTCCAAGACCTTTTGAAAAATTCAAATTTCAATATGTAATTTTACTGTTCGACGCTCATTTCTAGAGTCGGCTATAGATCCAGCCGTCTCTAGAAATCCATTTGTATAGGGGCAATTGGATCTAGAGCAGCCCCTACAAATCGATTCCTATAGACAGATTGTTTTGGAAACTACTGTTAGAGATGATTTTAGATTAAACTGCCTCTCTATTAAAAAAAGAGAGAGAGTCGCCTCTACGAATGGTTTTTTAGAAGTCACTGCTCGCATATGTGTGTGTATAATATATAGTCTATACTTTATGGGCTATATATGTGTGTAGAGAGAGGCACACACACATATACTACATAGAGCTAGTTGCAGTGAGTATTAATGGAGGGCATCATCAAGATTCAAGAGTAACGAGATCCTGATCGATTGATTTTTTTTTTTTTGAAACGACTGATCGACTTATTTTATTATGACCCACGCAAGAAATGATTAATGAAGAAGAAGAAGAAGATCCTGCATGCATGTGTGGGTGCCGATTTCTGACCCGTACGTAATGTACGTAGGAGATAATATAATATACGAGTAACTATCAGTTTCTCCACATAATTGCCGTGTTATGAGGGTGAGCCTACTTCTTCATCACTTGATAAAGTCATGCACTCGATCATGCAGATGTGTGTGGGCCGGCCGGGTCCATGCATTCACTTGACAGCTTGTCTTGCAGCTCATGTTCTCTGCGACTAAATACTACTATGCGTACCTTGGTTATAATAATCGTTAATGCTTGAATGAAAAAAAAAATCTAGACAAGGAGAAACTTCGAGAGTTTTCAACCGCAAGGAACTACCGTATCAACAATCTTTTTTTTTGTTGGACATCATGAATTTTTCATTCCAAAGTAACAATAAGAGTAAAATGCACCCTGTGTCCTTAAACTTTTAGGGCATTCCCATCTGGGTCCTCAAACTAAAAAAGCGACTATCTAGGTCCCTCATCTATTGCCGCCGTACACCAGAGGTCCAAAACCAGCCACGCAAGCACCAACATCCGACGTGGCACGCCACGGTGGTAGCTGAACACTAGGCCCGTGCCACAACTGGGCGTGGCTGAACACTAGGCCCGTGCCACAACTGGGCGACGTGGCACGCCAAAGAACGTGCCACGTCGGATGTTGGTGCTTGCGTGGCTGGTTTTGGACCTCTGGTGCACGGCGGCAATAGATGAGGGACCTAGATAGTCGTTTTTTTAGTTTGAGGACCCAGATGGGAATGCCCTAAAAGTTTAAGGACCCCGGGTGCATTTTACTCTAACAATAATGTGAAAAACAAATTTGCAAGAACCATATATTAGTATGTAGATGGAACATAGCTGTCATCCAACTCTGGAGACCTCTTTCATACATGTGGCGGAACAAATTGCCTCGAGTGAGTGTGCAAAGGTGTAGAAACCCTAGCTTTAAATTTCACATACAGTAATAGCAGTAGTAGTCAACAACGTCAAACAGTTCCCTCTTTAAACATACATGTGGCGGAACATAGCTGTAATCCTTGCTTTAAACATCAAAGTGTTGTAGAAAGGGAAAGCATGCATGTGCAATATTATACTCACTCCGTTCTAAATTATAAGCCACTTTGACTTTTTTGATACATTAAATTTGTTATGTACATACATTATTTCTAGATACATAGAAAATTTGATGTATAAAACAGTCAAAGCGACTTGTGATTGGAACGGAGGGATGATTATATATACACACATATAAAGCAAGCCCAATAATAGAGTCTAAGTGTACGTTTGGCTATAAGCCAAGTTGTAAGATCAAGCTATACAATAGTTGTATCTTATTTGTCTGATATAATTTTTTTATTATTACTTACACATGTCGCACCTTCTCATTCCTAATTCTCCTCATGTTCATTTGATGTCTAGATCCACCACTGTATATGTTTCCATATCTAGCTTATTACTTGCATGACAGTCAAGTTCTCCTTCCTCTTCCCTCTTTTCTCCACATAAAACAAGTATTGTACATGAGTGAAAACAAAACCATTACTGTACTTGCTCTTAGACACGAGTGAAAACAAAACAATTGCTGTACGTCTGTACTTGCTCTTAGACACGAGTGAAAACAAAACCATTACTGTACTTGCTCTTAGACATAGTTGCTAGCAAGCTAGGCTTGGTTAGTGAAAAGGAGCTCGTCACTCTCACAAAGTCAAAACGCAGCTCTCTCGTCCAGTCGTCCTACTCCTATATATAACGTGCAGTCACACTTCATGGGCACAACTCCAGAAGCTTAGCTGCAGGCAGCTAGCCAGGCACCGGCCGCCGGAGACACAAGCTAGTGGCCGGATAGACGATGGGCAGGCCGCCGTGCTGCGACAAGGTGGGGATCAAGAAGGGGCCATGGACGCCGGAGGAGGACATCGTCCTGGTGTCCTACATCCAGGAGCACGGCCCCGGCAACTGGCGCTCCGTGCCCATCAACACCAGCCTCATGCGCTGCAGCAAGAGCTGCCGCCTCCGCTGGACCAACTACCTCCGCCACGGCATCCGCCGCGGCAACTTCACCCCCCACGAGGACGGCATCATCGTCCACCTCCAGTCCTTGCTGGGCAACAGGTGGGCCGCCATTGCTTCTTACCTCCCTCAGAGAACCGACAACGACATCAAGAACTACTGGAACACCCACCTCAAGAAGAAGCTCCAGAAGCAGCAAGCCATCGGCGCCATCTTCGCGCCACCTCCGCCCTCCGAACCTTCCATCATACCGGTGGCGGTACCCACCGCCGCCGCCGGCTATGCCGATTGCCATCACGATGACATGACCCTCTCCAAGGACAGCTACGCGCGCCCAGCCAGCAGCACACCAGCTCCAGCTGATGAGGTCACCCAATTCATCGGCCAGTGCTCGCCGCCGTTCGCTGCCACCAACAGTGACACCTTCTCGTCGCCGGACGCCTCCAGCATGGACAACATATCCAAGCTGCTCAACGGCTTCATGAAGAGCTCCCCGACGCAGGATGACGCTGCTACCAATATCAAGCCCTCCTTGGTCATCGACATCAACCCTTACGATCACAAGTCCGGCGGCGCACTACCACCCATCTCCGACGACGTGCCACCACCGCAGCAGCAGCAGGCGTTGACGGGACACGGCGGTTATCACAACCCCAAGCTGCAGCAGCTGTCCTCCATAGAGAAGTGGTTGTTCGACGAGGCTGCCGAGCAGATGGAGATCTCCGACGGCTGTTGCTCAGTTCCCAGCATGCTGCTTTAGCTCCAAGAAAGAAGCGAACATGATAGCCGATATACACGTGATCGAGTTGGGTAGGTTAATTTGTCGGTGCAAGTTACTTTATTATATATATATATATATATATAGACACACACACACACACACGTTTTATTTTACACAAGCATGAGACAAGAACAATACATGCATAGTTAGTCAAAACTGGCACCGCCATCTAGTTAGTGACATGATACTTGTGGTAGATAGTTTGACACTGCCAATCACAAGTCAGAAAAATAAGAGCAAGTATAAGGGCTTGGCTAGTTATTAGCTGGAGCTAAAAAAAATAGCATAAATTAGCTAGGGTTGGCCAAGTAGTTGGCTAATAACTAGCTGAAGGCTTGGCTAAAAGTTAGCCCACAAGTCTCCCGCTTGGATGGGCTGAGAATAATTTTAGCTAATTTTTAGCTAGCTAACAATTAGCCCTTGTAACCAAATAGGCTCTAATAAAGGGCTATAGTAGACTTTATGCTAAGATGTAGGAGAGATAAGAGAAGTGATATGTAAGTTTACAACCAGCTAGGGCTGTAAATGTACATCCAGCCAGCAGTGGTTGTTTAGTCATGCTGTAAGAGACAGTAACATGAATAAGCAATTATGACCATATAAATGTTATGTAAGCATGTCAAGATGATGTAATTACGTTACTTGTATTTGATATTTTCCTTTGTGCATAACTGAGATGCATTCAGAATTTCAGATCAGTTGAATGAGTGTTTTGTTTAGAATTATTTCCTTTTCTAAACAAAATAAATGTAAATTTACTTAATTATATATGTCTAGTGTGAAAGTTTATACCTATGCCTACTTGCCTAGTGGGTATGGAGTAATGAAAAGGAAAATCAACCAAGCTTGAATAAACTAGGTGGCCTTTTAATTAAGAAAATAAATAATAGGTACCCAACTTCACCTCATCAAGAATATGAAATTGAATGGGAGATAGGCTCCATTTCTCTAGCAAGCATGGAGTAGACCATGCATGCCATGACTTGTTGCCGCACTTCTTTTGCATCTATTGGCCGTACGCAGTAGCATACTATACTATTTTATTTTGTTAGATATATACAAGCTGCCGAGAGGTGTACTCAAGGAAAAAAATAGAAGAACGAACCTGCAGAGAGGTGAAGCAATTGTAGTCTCGATCGGCAAGCAGATGGTCCCTGATCACATTTAGTGCAGAAAGAAAGCCTGCCAGCTTCTGATTTTTATTTTATTATTTTCTTCCCTATCCCTCCCCACTCCCCCGCCCCTAACCCACACTTCCGCATTCATTTAGTGCAAATCATTCCGTTTCCTTTCAAATGTTCAATGCTTCCATGCAAAATTGAACAAGTGTTAAAGCATTTATGCAACAACTTGCAATGAAAAATACGAATACTTGGAACCATGGTGCAAAGTGCAAACTATTGGCATGGATGTCGCCTAGCTAGTAGTAAGTCATCAACATAAGTAGAAATGCATTACTAGTTAGATACATGTCAAACTGAATCCAAAGGTGTAACTCAGACTGCTGACGTCAGTATCTCAGAGAATGTATGACAGTATTCCATTACTAAGACATTATTGGCGTGTCCTTCAGTATATGTCCCTTTTTTGTCATTTGAAGAACAACAGAAAACTCTCTCCGAGAGTCCATGCATATATCTCAAAGAGTTCTAAGTAATCTACAATGCACAACAGCAACTAAACCTACTGGCCAAGAAACAGAGACAAGCTATCACATACTGCTGATTGAAAACAGCATAAGCCAGAACCCACAACAGCTGGCACTAGACACTGAGCCTGGCATGCTACTGACACAAATAATTGCAACAAAATGCCGTGTGTAAACTTCACAAGCTTAGGCTGACCTATATTTCTTTTGTTAAAATGTCCAATTTAAAAGGTATATTAGATCGTTAGATGAGGTCAAAACTGACCTGACAGAGCAAGCTTAGGCTGACGACATCTCAAGCTTTGATTGTGCTGCCTGTACAACCGTCTAGCCTGTCTCTGAAATCCCAATGTCACACACCTGATGAGAGTACCTGACCCAGCTCGCTTGGTGCATCTAGATGTCTCAGATCAGAATATCAGATGGCATGGACAAGATATCATATCAGCATGCACCGTTGAGGCTTTGTTCTGCACCAACCACAGACAGGAATTTTAAGTCAAGTCATAGTCTAGGTAACTGATATGATTAAGTCTCCAACCAAATGAAGGACGGCAACCTTCTGTGTTCTTGCCACTGCCAGAAATAGGCGACTAAGGGGTGGGGGCCATCTGTACCAAGCCAGAAAAAGGCAATCCTTCAACACTCTTCAGTTATTCAAACTAAAATATGAAACAATAGCTGAACTTGATCGATCTTCATGTGTATGTGTTGTATGTTGATTAAAGGCAAGCATGGATGGAGCTTAGTGATGGCCAAGGTGGGCCATGGCTCCCGTCACTTTTGCTAATCCATGGGGGAAGCATTAGGCCTCAAGGTTAAATTGAAGCTTAAGCATGGAACTGATCCCCTCTTTCTCATGTATTCTCACTATATTAAGTGGTGGTCCCTCTAAATTTCCAGTCAAGTTCCACCACTGAAGGCAAGGCCATCATAACTGCATGTTTAACCTATCCATGCAAAGCATCCAACAACTTCGTACCTGCAGAGAGCACAGTAAGCATAGATTAGAAGTATACGTCTCAATCAAGATAGAGACGTCAGAGTACAACATGGGACCAAGGTGTTAGGATCGAAAAGATCATCTAGGGTTAGGTCTAGCGGGTTCTCTTTACTGTGAATGCGATATCGAGAGTAGAGAGACAGAGAGGAATAGAAGAAGAACGTGTCGAACCTGACACCGCAGAGGGAGATGGTCCAGAAGCCGCCATCTCATTCGTCAGTGAAGTCTACGCACGGGCAGCGACGTTTGGGGAAGAGGTCAATGAAGTCGTCGACGTCGGTGGAGCGGGGCAGCGCGGCTGGTGGCTTCCCGTCACTGGCTGCGCCCCTCTCTGATCGGGATTAGGGTTTAGATTTCGGTGGGGAGCTCAGCTCACGGTAAAATCTCGTTCTCAGAGCCGCCGGCCCCCACCTCTATATAACGCAGTGTGACAGGGGCCCTTCAGCCATAGTGGGCTGGGTGCCCCCGATCAGGGCGCGGATCAAAGGTCCAACTGGGCCGTTGGACCCAGTTTGGGATTAGAGATCAATCTAACAATCTCCCCCTTGATCTCATAGCATCTTTCAATTTCATATCATTTACTTTTGTTTATTCCATTATAGATTAGCGCATAGAGCATGTTTCATCGTCACGGTCAATTGCCAATAGATTTAACAACTACAACACACCGTTCTGAAATAGATACTTAACTTTGGGCCTTCTTTTATCCAGGAATTATAGGCTTTCCCTTAAACCCATGCCGGCTACATGTTCTCTGAACACGTTGGGTGGTAAGCCTTTTGTAAGCGGATCCACGAGCATCTTTTCGGTACTTATATGCTCAAGACTTATGACATGATCCCGGACTTTATCTTTCACAACATAATACTTTATGTCAATGTGTTTGGCAGCACCACTTGACTTATTGTTGTGAGCATACTGTACTGCCAGATTATTATCGCGGTATAACTTAAGTGGTCTATAGATGTCGTCAACCACCTTCAAACCGGGTATGAACTTCTTTAGCCAGTTCACATGCCCCCTTGCCTCATAACACGCTACAAACTCGGCATACATTATGGACGATGTAATGACGGTTTGCTTTGAGCTTTTCCATGAAATAGCTCCCCTACGAGAGTGAATACATATCCGGACGTGGATTTTCTATCATCTCCCACATAATCGGAATCTGAATATCCCACTATATGAAGTGAATCTGATCTTCTATACGTCATCATGAGGCTTTTCGTTCCTTGCAAATAACGCAAGACTTTCTTTACTAATTTCCAGTGTTCTGTTCCAGGATTGCTCTGGAATCCCGGTAACAAATGCCAAATCAGGGCGCGTACATACTTGAGCATATTGCAAGCTTCCGACAGCTGAAGCATATGGAACCGTTTTCATTTGATCGATCTCATACTGATTCCTGGGGCATTGAAAACCCCCATATCTGTCGTCCTTGACTATAAGAGCAGGTGAGGGACTACATTTGTGCATATTGAATTTATTTAAGATCTTTTCTATGTATGCCTTTTGTGACAGTCCTAATACCCCTTTACTTCTATCTCGGTGAATCTCGATCCCTAGAACGAACGAAGCTTCACCAAGATCTTTCATATCAAATTTTGAGGACAAAAACTTCTTTGTCTCCGGTAGTAGACTGACATCACTACTAGCAAGTAAGATATCATCCACATACAGGACAAGGAAGATAAACTTTCATTCTTAAACTTTGCATAGACATAATTGTCCTCTACATTCTCTTTAAACCCAAAATTCCTTATTGTCTAATCAAACTTCAAGTACCACTATCTTGAAGCTTGTTTTAATCCATAAATGGATTTCTTTAGGCGACATCCCATTCGTTCTTTTCCTTCCATGACAAAACCTTTCGGTTGTGCCATGTAAACATTTTCCTCCAAGTCCCAGTTGAGAAATGTCATCTTTACATCCATCTGATGTAATTCTAAATCGTAATGTGCCACTAATGCCATTATGATTCTGAAGGAATCCTTACATGAGACTAGAGAAAATGTCTCATTGTAATCAATCCCTTCTCTTTGCGTAAAGCCTTTTGCCACAAGTCGCGCTTTATATCTCTCTATATTCCCTTGAGAGTCAAGTTTTGTTTTATAGACCCATTTACAGCCTACTGTTTTGGCTCCTTTAGGAATTATTTCCAAGTCCCAAACTTTATTGGCATTCATAGATTTCATTTCATCTTCCATGGCCTCAAGCCACTTTGATGAATGATCACTTCTCATGGCTTCTTCAAATGAGGTGGGATCATCCTCTATTTGAAATTTCTCAGTGTTGTGTACTTCATAGTCAGCAGGAATAACTGATTTTCTAACTCTTTGAGACCTTCTAGGGGCCTCCACATTTGGCACATCTTTTGTTTGAGGTTGTTGTTGCTCCCCCTCATGTGTGGCAATAGGTTCTACAGGATCCTAAAGAACAGGTTCCTCATCATCATCCATTGTTGCCATAGGCAGAATAACAACAGGTGCTGGCACCATAGTATCTTGCACTGTCGGTGCAGCAACCGCAGGTAGTGAGAAAAATGGCTCATGAATCATCGGAGTGGGTGCATACACCCGCTTCTCTTCAAGGTCAATTTCTCGAGCTACCATGCTCCCCCTCATCATTTCATCCTCTAGGAAGACAGCGTGTCTCATTTCCACAAACTTTGTATGTACGTTTAGGGCAGAGAAACGAAAACCTTTTGACTTTTACGGGTAGCCAATGAAATGGCAACTTCTTCATTTTGGGATCTAGCTTCCCAACGTTTGGGTTAAATACTTTAGCCTCAAAGCGGGACTCCCCACACACGTAAGTGGTTTAGTGAGGTACTCTTCACATCCACAACTCATACGGTGTTTTGGGCACCGACTTACTTGGTACTCTATTGAGAATATGAATGGCGGTTTTTAACGCCTCCATCCACAGGCTCAACGGTAAGGTGGAGTAACTTATCATACTGCGCACCATATCCATCAGGGTACGATTACGTCTTTCAGCTACTCCATTCTGCTGAGGTTCACCCGGTGTAGAATACTGGGCTACTATGCCATTCTCCTATAAGAACCTTGCAAAAGGTCCAGGAACTTGGCCATATGGGGAGTACTCCCCCCCCCATGGTCGGATCTGACTATCTTAATCTTTAAATTGTGTTGGTTTTCAACTTCTGCCTTAAATATTTTAAATTTATCCAATGCTTCTGTTCTTTCTTTGATTGGATAAATATAGCCATAACGGGAGTAATCATCTGTGAATGTTATGAACGAATCATAACCATCTACACTCTTTACAGGAAACGGACCACAGATGTCTATGTGAATAATCTGTAAAATTTCTGCGCTTTATTTGGCATCTTTCTTAATTTTCTTTACATACTTTCCTTTTATGCATTCTCTGCATTGTTCTAAATCTGAGAACTCTAATGGAGAAATAATATCATTCTTAACTAGTCTTTCTATTCTCCCCCTCGAAATATGGCCTAAACGACAGTGCCATAATTTCGACGACGCATCGTGAGCTCTCTTTTGTTTTTTGTTTACATCCGCAGATGAGGATACATTCTCATTGTCGCACGCAATGTTCCCATCATCGCATACAACATTCACATCATCACGTAGTGATAACAAATAAAGCTTATTTTGTAAGATAGCAAGACCAACACATGCAATATTAAATGTTATCTTACATTTGCCATTTCCAAAATGGCAATCATATCCATCATTGTCCAAGCATGAAACACTAATCAAGTTTCTCTATAAAGAGGGAACATAAAGTATATCTCTAAGTAAAAGTGTGAAGCCATCAGCAAGCTCTAGAGAAAGATCGCCAACGGCTTCAACATCTGCTCGGACTCTATTTGCAACTTTAACGTGTCTTTCTCTTCTTTGCGTAGTCCTCGTCGAATAGAATTCATGTAAGGAATTAGCAACATGAACAGTTGCACCTGAGTCAATCCACCAAGTAGATTTCGAATATTGTACATATAGGGATTCATTTATGATCGTAATAATGTTCTCATCTTTCTTTGCTATGATCATCTTTAAGTAATCGGGACAATCTTTCTTATAATGTCCCGTCTTCTTGCAATAGAGACACTGGTCTTTCTCTACTGTGAACTTGTTCTGCTGAGGCTGATGCAGCATGGGACCCTTTCTGTTTGACTTTGAGGAGGAGAGTGTATTATTATTCTTTTTCTTGTTGTCTTTCACATAATTGATAGTGCCACCATTGGTAGCTTTCATTCTCTCCTCCTCTTGCACACACATAGCCATGAGCCTCTCTAAGTCCCACTTCTCGGGCTGTATGTTGTAGTTGACAAACAAAAGTGTCAAATTCCTTTGGCAAGGAAGCAAAAATCAGATGGATAAGGAACTCTTCCTTGAGAGCCCGATCCATTGGTTTTAGCTTGGATGCCAAATTGCTCATCCTTACTATGTGCTCTCTTATGCCACCATTTCTAGAGTACCTCTCTGTCACCAGTTGCCTTATCAGCTGGGTAGCATATGTCTTTGAAGAGCCAGTGAACTGACTCTTTATTCTATCGAGGTACTCGGTGACCATGTCACACTCTAGGATTGAGCCCACAATTGTAGGCTCAATCGTGTTCTTTATCAAAGCCAAACATTTCTTGTTGGCAGTGACCCACTTCCTATGCTCAAGGTCATAGGACATCTTTTGGGATTCAAAATCCCTCTCTCTAGTTCCCAAGCGGCATCAGCCTTGTTTGTCTCCCTCACCGGTGCCACAGGCTCAGTGGGACACGATGAGGTGACTACCCAGTCCACCTCAGCCAAGATGAAGGCCAGGTCAATCTTTTTCTTCCACTCCGTGTAGTTGTCACCTTTGAGAGTGGGTATCTCTTTGATACAACCCATCAAATTGTATCCACCTGAAAACACAATTCATATAGAGTGAGAACATAAATAATAACAACAATTGCATGCCTTGATTCCAACGTTGGTCAAAATTAAAACATACAACTATTTATACATTAAATCTACATCACCGTTGGGCAAAAATAAAAATAATGCATAAAATCATTAAAATTACGATATTGTTATTAACAATGTTGGTCAGAAAATAACAACATCATAATCATGTCAAAATATCTTTTTCTCCAATTAAATATCACGTTGGTTCAAAATAACTGGAGAATAAACTATTTCTTTAGCAGCGGAAACTTAAACATAATTTGTGAATTTTACAACAAGGAAATTTCACATTTATACTATTTTCTTTGAGCCATTTTTCATTTTCCATAAATAAACATTTACTGGAAAACAAAAAACAAGGAAAGAACTGGGCTCAATCAATACTGTTTCTCGGCCCAAAACGGCAAAACCGCCCGGCCCAGCTCCCTTGCACTCGCGCTGCCCGCACCCAGGCCGCAACCTGGGCCTGGGCCTGGGCCGGCAAAGCCATGCGGCCACGCGCGCCCGCCTGAGCCGGCCTCCGGTCCGGCTACTCTCCGCCGTCCATCTTAATCCAACGGCCACGCGCGCGTTTCGCTCGAACAAAACCGCCCGGTGCGGCGTCCTCCCCCGAACCCTAACTCATTCTTCTCTCGCCCTCTCTCTCGCACGCAGCAGCTCTCAGCGCAACGAGCAGCAGCGGCGACCGAGCTAGCATGGCGCCGTTGCTAGCCCTCTCACCGGCGCGCGCGCTCCCCACGTGGGTGAGCACGCCGCCGTTGAGCGGACTAGCGGCGGCGCCCTTGGCCAGAGCTCGCGCAAGCCCAAGGAGCAGCGGCGGCTCGGTTTCTCCCCGCTCGCCGATGAGGCAGCGGCGGAGCTCCTTCCCGCATGCCGGTAGGAGACAACCCACGCGATGGCGGTGGTGACGCGCGGCAGAAGAGTCCGGTAGGTCCTCCTCTCCTTCGTCCGATCTATTTCTTGGGTGAGGGTTTTCTAGGGTTAGGGTTAGAGACTGTTCTTCTTCCCCGAGATGATTTCACGGGTTAGTGTTCGGCTTTGAGATCCTTTCCAAAAACTGACACCCTTTCTCTTCTCTGTAATTCACCCGATTAGGGTTAGAGTTTCAATCCGAACCGGATCGAACCCTCTGTTACTCTTCGATTTCTTTTCAATTCTCTACCCCATACAAGATCTACACACTGGCAACCCGGCTTTGGTACCATTGTTAGGATCGAAAAGATCATCTAGGGTTAGGTCTAGCGGGTTCTCTTTACTGTGAATGCAATATCGAGAGTAGAGAGACAGAGAGGAATAAAAGAAGAACGTGTTGAACCTAACACCGTAGAGGGAGATGGTCTAGAAGCCGCCATCTTGTTCGTCGGTGAAGTTTGCGCACAAGCAGCGATGTTCGGTGAAGAGGTCAATGAAGTCGTCGACGTCGGTGGAGCGGGGCGGCACGGCTGGTGGCTTCCCGTCACTGGCTACGCCCCTCTCTGATCGGGATTAGGGTTTAGGTTTCGGTGGGGAGCTCGGCTCATGGTAAAACCTTGTTCTCAGAGCCACCGGCCCCCACCTCTATATATAGCGTAGTGTGACAGGGGCCCTTCAGCCATAGTGGGCTGAGCGCCCCCGATCAGGGCGTGGATCAATGGCCCAACTGGGTCGTTGGGCCCAGTTTGGGATTAGAGATCAATCTAACACAAGGCAGGACCAAATATGTATAATGTGTAACTAACTGCCCCAGTGGAATGTGCAACACAAGTGGCACAAACCAATCCATAGATGGGAATTGAGTATGAGTCATGAGTGGTCAATTTATGGTTACTTCTGGACGCCATAGCCCATAGGCAAGCTACACCGCTTTAAGGAAACTTCTGTGGCATAGTGATCTGAGATAATTAAATAAGTTGGGTGTCAGTTTTATCAAAAATGGTTTACATGTCTGCATTTCCGAACTAATGATAACAGAGCAAACTCAATCTTGGGTTCGAAGTTCAAGTCGTCGAAAACCATTAACTCCTCAAAATTTTGAAGTACATGTCGACAGCGATTCAAGATGACCACTTGTCATCGAGTTCTAAACAATTCAGAAGTCTCTAGTGCAAAGCTAACCATACAGCACATCAACACCAACATAAAATTGAGTCTTTATGCGCAGAGGCTTCAACTTTCTTCTCTTCATGCAGACCTATATACTATTTCTTGCTGAAGCCTGCATTGGTTTTATGTACAGATGCACATTCCATACAAAGTCATCAACTAACAGACATAAGTTGTTATCTCTCTTACTTCTGCACAAGGGCAATTGACTCAAAGCTGAACCTTTATTAACACTAGTTGGCCTCTAATAGAGGATACCCTCAGTCCTCAGAAGAAGCATACAATGCATCTGAAGGTGCATCCATAACATAAGGATAGTGTCATTATCAATTATTTAATTGCACTTTAATAGGCAGATGATGTAACAAATAAAGGTTCATTTTGGGCCTCGACCGATGAGACCGTGATGCGATTTGGTACTCAAGCATGCACCCACTAGGTCAAGCGCCATCCCTATGAAGAACTACTACGTGGGGAAGGTGACCACTGGCTTGACCTCGCGACCCTCGACCCCGGCCTGGACTCGCTAACCAACCGTAGCGTGATGAAGGACCCCGCCATGGAGGTTTTCTACCAAGTGTCCTTTTTAGGTATCTTTGGGAAAGGCTTGGTTTGGAGGCCGCATACCACTTGGAGGGATGCGCAACCATTAACGGGAAGCAAATCCTCGATCGGGAGGGCGAGGGTTCATCATAAGCTACTGGGAGTCTCAGTGAGCGGCGTGGCGATCCCATCGACACAATTAGGGTTTGGAGTGGTTGGCAAGGGTACGGAGGATTACTTCTCTACCCTTGCTCGTTGTGTTGTGGTTGATAGCCTTGCGTCAACCTTTTTGTAATTTCATTACAGCCCCGGGTATGGACTATAAATACCCGTGAGCGCTCGTGTAAGAGAACGGGGTTTTTGGCAATTTAATGAGCAATTAATCCGTATTTATTTCTTGTCCCCCTCACGGGAAACCCTCGCCTTCACGCTTACACTTGTTCACCCATTCCTCTCCTGTGGGAAACCTCGGCCTCTCCCACGTGATCCTCAACGAGGGTGGAAGGCTAGGAGTGACCCCACAAGGTTTATGATGCAAGTCTATGGTGTGATGAAAGCAGGCATATGATTTCAAATAGCTTGATTCAAAAGGATTTTAGTCTCTGTTATAAGTGGCTTGATGTAACAAATTTTTAGAAACTCCTCTCTTAATGTATCATACAAACATAGCACAAATTCTGTTTTTGTTCTCATTTTCTCAGACAAACATGTATTTATACCTATTGTTGGTCCCGAGATCTCTGGCATGGGTGAGTCGACCGCTCACCGTCGTTGCTGACCACACACTACGGCTGGAGGTAGAAGAAGGGAGGGAGAACAGAGCGCACACACACAGCACAAGCACCAGCGTTGGACGAAGCTCTGTAGAGGAGGTGGCAACACTGAACTCGCTCAACTTTACTGAGTTGCAGTGGGAAGCTATATATACAACTCTACCCATCTAATCCTAGTATACAGACATGCCCGGCTGCCAAGCTGCTAGAGTGACTAGATGTGACAGCAAGGCTGACTTTGGTGCCTGCCCCTGCTGTGGCTACAGTGTGGCAGGGGAGCCTTTCGGCGCCTGCCGCGGCTACAGTATAGCAGTAGGGGAGCCCTTTCGGCGCCTGCCCCTGCCGCACATATTAGCGAGGGAGCAACAGATTACTTTACAATTATTTCCTTAATCCTGCTGCTAACCCTAGAACCTCCACCATGCTGATCATCTTCTTCAGCTCCGTGAATCGAAGACGGCCGAGCGGCTTGGTGAGGACGTCCGCGAGTTGCTGACCAGTTTCGATGAACTCGATGATGATCTGCCCTCCATCGATAGTCCCTGAGGAAGTGGAACTTAACGTCGATTTGCTTGCTCCGGTCGTGGAGAACCGGATTCATCGTGAGGGAGATGGTGGGCTGGTTGTCCACCATCAGTGCTGGCGGGTGAGCTTCCACACCGGTTAGCTCGCCCAGCAGTCGGTGCAGCCACATAGCTTGGCACGCTGCTGTGGCCACCGCCACGTACCCTGCCTCGCACGTGGACAACGCCACCACCTTCTGTTTTAGCGATAGCCATGAGATTGCAGCTGACTCGAGGAAGACGAGCATGCTAGAGGTGCTCCGCCATCCGTCGATGTCCCCCACCATGTCTGCATTGCTGAACACAGTGAGCTGCAGCCCACTTCCACCGATCTTGGGGAAGACGATCACCTCATCCATCGTCCCCTTGATGTAGCGCAGCGGCCGCTTCACCGCGGCCTAGTGATCCTCTCGGGGATCCTCCATGAAGCGATTGACGTAGCCCACGTCGAACGCAATGTCCAGCCTAGTGTGGACTAGGTAGCGCAGACCGTCGACAATGCTCTGGTAGAGTGTTGCATCTACCTTTGCCACGGTACTGGCCTTTATCAGCTTCAGCCGCTCCTCCATCAGAGTCACGCACGGCTTGCACTCAGCCATGCCACTCCGCTCCAACAGCTTTGAGGCGTATGCACTCTGACCGAGTGTGAGCGCCTCCTTCCCCTGTCTCACCTCGATGCCAAGGTAGTAGGAGAGCGCGCCGAGATCACTCATTTGAAAATGAGCCGCCATCTCACACTTGAAGCTGTCGATGTCCTCTGCACGCGTGTCGGTGACGATCAAGTCGTCCACATACACACCACCGCCGATGAGCTCCTCCTTCCCCCATCACCGCATGTAGAGCGCGTGCTCGGTTGCACACCACGTGAACCCAAGCTCGCCCAGCATGGCGTCAAGCTTGGCGTTCCATGCTGGTGGGGCCTGCCCCAGCCCGTAGAGCACCTTGCGTAGTCGGAGCACCCTGTGCTCCGCTCCCTTGACGGCGAAACCCGGAGGTTGTCTGACGAAGACCGTCTCCGCCAGCTCGCCATTGAGGAAGGCTAATTTTACGTCCAGGTGATGGAGGCGCCAATCCTTCGCTGCTGCCAAAGCCAGCAGCAGTCGGATAGACTCCATGTGCGCTACCGGCGCAAAGACTTCCTCGAAGTCGATGCCCTCAAGCTGGACAAAGCCTTGGGCGACGAGGCGCGCCTTGTGCTTGACAATGGTGCCATGTTCGTTCCGCTTGACTTTGTACACCCACTTCAGGCCGATCGAATGGCATCCTGGAGGTGGATCGACGAGCTCTCAAGTCTCGTTTTCCTCGATCGCCTTCATCTCCTCCAGCATCGCTCGTCACCAATTTGCATCGTGCTCGACCAGTGCGAACATGGGTGGTTCCTCTACACTGACGAGAAGCAGCTCTAGTTCATTGAGTAGCCGACCCGCCAGGCTTGAGGACCCTGTGCCACCGACGATGTCGTCCAGCCTGTGGAACCGCACCTCCTCACCGTTGTGGAAGGCATCCACGAACTCAATGATGTCACTTGGAGGTGAGGTGAACTCGATCGGCATCGATGGAGTCCCCTGTTCCGCTGGAGTGGTCGGCACAGCACCTGGAGTGCTCAGTACCCCGGCTGCAGTGCTCGGCACTACTTCTAGACCGCTCGTCACCACTCCTAGAGTGGTTGGCACCACTGTAGAAGTGCTCGGCACCAGTCTTGGAGTGGTCGGCACCACCGCAAGACCTCTCGGCTCTGCTATGGGAGCGTTCGGCACCCGTTCTGGAGTGGTCGGCACCACTGCAGGACCGCTCGGCACCACTCCTGGAGTGCTCGGCACCCCTCCCAGAGTGCTCGGCACTGCCCCAGGAGTGCTCGGCTCTATTGCTGGAGTGGTCGACACCTCCTCTCTAGCATATTCACCACCGTGGATGACCAAGTGCTCGACGATGAAGGTGCTGGTGAAGCCGCCAGCTTCCCCCGTGCCCGGACTATCCTAGTCCTAGGCCGCCTTCTCGTCGAACATGATGTCGTGCGAGACAACCACCTTGCCTCCGTGTGGGTCGTAGAGCCGGTATGCCTTGGTACCTTCCTCGTAGCCTTGGAGCACCATCGGTGTACTCCTGTCCTCTAGCTTGGTGAGGACCGGCTTCGTCTTCCTAACGTGGCTGATGCAGCCGAATGTCCAGAGGAATGACACGCTCAGCTTACGCCCATACCAAGCTCCTCCTTGCTCGTCAGGAGTTGCAGCCACATATAGTGACTGCAATCATCCATGAGCAAGAGGAAGTACCACCGACCACCATTTGTGGCTGGCATGATTGGCCCGCAGAGATCACCGTGGACGAGCTCGAGAGCGTCCACCGAGCGATACTTGGCCGCCTTTGGGAACGGCAGCCTCCTCTGCTTCCTGGCTAGGCAGCTGTCACATAGCTCACCTCCGTGCTTGATGTGGGGCAGCCCTCGGACCATCTTCTTCAGCCAACCGAGCACGTCGAAGCTGAGATGGCCGAACCGAGCATGCCACAGCCACGGATCCTCGGTGTGCCGTGCTGCCAGGCACACCGGCTGCTCCACCTTCAAGTCGAGTAGGTACAATTGATTACGTGAGCGTTTTACCTTCGCAAGAAGACGTCGCTCCCGATCCTGAATCTTTAGGATCCCGCTCTCGATCAGTACCTCGCATCCTCGCTCGTCCAGCTGCCCGATGCTGACGATGCTTGAACCCAGCTGCGGGATGTAGTACACATTCGTCAGGGCTCGGTGCTCACCATTCTGGCACCTGAATATGATGGTGTCACGCCCTCGGATCGCCACCCTTTAGCCATCACCGAATTTTACCATGCCGGTCATGTTACCGTCGAGCTTGGAGAAGGTTTCCTTGGAGCCCATCATGTGGTTGCTAGCGCCGGAGTCCAGGTACCACCGCTGCTCCTGTTCACCACCCACACGTTTGAGGTGGACTTGGGCGTGCGGTTCGTCAAGGTTGACAGCCTTCAGAGCCTTGCCGTGCCCTTTCACCGCCATCACCTCTCCCTTCTCCTTGGCCTCAACGTTGTGCAGTGCACAGAATGTCTCCATCAGGAGAGTGGCATCATCATCCTTAATAGTCTGCGCTAAATGAGCCTTAGTCTTCTTCTCCTGCTTGCGATTTGGGCACTCCTTTGCCCAATGGCCTGTCTTCCTACAACGCCGGTAGACGTTGGGGTCGACCTTCTTCTTCTTCTCCGAACAAGCCTTGCCGCGGCGCTTGCCATCACCACCGCGGCTAGAGGAGGCTTCCCTAGACTTCTTCTGGGCAGCCCACTCCTCCTCTGTCAGTAGCAGCTTGCCGCTGTCCATTGTTGCTGGGGCGTACTCCATGCGCTCATCCACCGCCCATAGATGGCCTGTCACATCCTCAATGGTGAGGGTAGACAAGTCCAGCATCGTCTCTATGGAGAGAGCGGTCTGGATGTACTTCATCGGCACGGGATGGAGGTACTTGGAGACCGCCTCTTCTTCGTCGATGGTGACGCTATGGCTCCTCAGCTTGCTGATGAACGACTGCAGGCGGAGGGAGAAGTCCTCCACTGACTTACCATCCTTGAACTTGAGGGTGGCGTACTCCTGCTTCAGCAGCTGGGCCGTCGCCTTCTTTGCGCGGTCGGAGCTAACGCGCATTGTCACCCATTGAAAGAGAAGACACCATATGAGCTCTTGAATAGTAGAAAACCCAACATTGCATATTTTTGGGTCTTTGATTGCAAATGTTATATCTTGAAGAAAGGCACTAGATTGGGCAAATTTGACAAGAAATATGATGAAGGATTCCTACTTAGATACTCAACTACTAGCAAAACATATATAGTTTGGAATTTGGATAGTGGTACTCTTGAGGAAGTTCATGATGTTGAATTTGATGAAACCAAGGGTTCACAAGATAAGAATGAGAACTTGGAAGATGTTAGAGGTATTTAACTTTCAAATGCCATGAAGAACATGGATGTTGGTAAATTAAGGCATAGGCAAGTGAATGATGATGAAGATGATCGAGTGCAAGTGCTCTCTAACTCAAATGTGCAAGATGATACAAATCAAACTAGTACAAGTGGCTCTCATGATAATGAACAAGTTCAAGTGGCTAGTGCATCATCTCAATCCAATGATCAAGCAAGTGCAAGCAATCAAGTTCTAATACTCCAACCAACTAATATTGCAAGGGATCATCCATCGGACACTGTCATTGGGGATATTTCAAGAGGTGTGCAAATTAGATCAAGATTAGCTTCATTTTGTGAGCATTTCTTATTTGTGTCATCCATTGAACCAAAGAAGATAGATGAAGCATTGAAGGATATTGATTGTGTGAATGTTATGCATAAAGAATTGAATAACTTCACAAGAAATCAAGTATGGGAATTGGTAGAGAGACTAAAGGGACATAATGTGATTGGAACCAAATGTGTATTTAGAAACAAGCAAGATCAAGATGAGATAGTAGTAAGGAACAAAACAAGATTCATAGCACAAGGTGAAAGGATCAAGATGCCCAAGAGGGGGGGTGAATTGGGCTAATTCTAAAATTCTTTGCAATAAATAAACCCTACACTTAGCCCAGTTCACCCCTTGTGCCTAGAAAGTGATTCTAATGATCTACCGCACAAAAGTTTAGCACCCTAAGTTCCAATCCTACTCTAGCATGGCAATTCTAAGAATGTAAAGACAAGAATTAAATTTCTCAAATGTAAATGCTTAAAGTAAAGAGAGGAGAAGGAACGCGGCGATGTTTTGCCGAGGTATCGGAGAGTCGCCACTCCCCACTAGTCCTCGTTGGAGCACCCGCGCAAGGGTATAGCTCCCCCTTGATCCGCGCAAGGATCAAGTGCTCTCTACGGGTTGATTCTTCGACACTCCGTCATGATGAATCACCCACAACCGCTCACAACTTGAGTTGGGTCATCCACAAGCTCCGTCGGACGATCACCAAACTCCCAATCACCACCAAGCCGTCTAGGTGATGGCGATCACCAAGAGTAACAACCAAGAACTCTCACTTGACCACAACAAGCCTAATGAGAAGGGTGGATGCACACTTGCTACTCTCTTTTCACTAATGAGGCCTTAATCTTGGATTCTCAAATCTCAATTACCTCACTAGGCTCTTGCTCTCCTTGGCACTCTCAAGGGTGTTTCTCAGCTGTTGAAATGGGCAAGAGTACTCCCTTGAATGAATAGAGGAAGTATTTATACCCCCTCATTCAAAACGAACCGTTATGTGCCTAAGTCAGCATTCTGCGGGGTGACCGGACGCTCTGGTCAGTTCTCCCTGCCACTGAGCTGTTAAGTTGTGACCAGACTCTAACCTGCGTCCGGTCAGCACTGACCGGACATGTCCGGTAAGACTGACCGGACGCGTCCGGTCACAAAAACTGCTCTCTGGAACCTTACTGATGTTGACCGGACGCTGGAGCCCAGAGTCCGGTCACTTTGCTGTTCAGCGTCTGGTCAGTAACCAGAACCTGACCAACGTCCGGTCAGCATTGACCGGACGCGTCCGATTAGGATTCTCCCTCTCTGGAACCTTACTAGAGTTGACCGGACTCGGGCACCCAGCGTCCGGTCACACCGGAACCAGCATCCAGTCAACATTTGACCCTCCATTCACTTTCAACTCGAAATCATATGTGAATGAAGTTTTCTCCAATTGATCTTAGGGCTACTTAGGAGCTATGTAGTGCTAGATTTGACAAGTGTGCACCACACCTAACCCACTAGACTCACCTAGGTCAAGCTACTAGTCCATACGCCCCTTAATAGTACGGCCAAAGGAAAAACAAAGTCCTAAACTACTCTAAGTGTCTCTTCAACACCAAACAACACTTAGAACTATTCCATCCTTAACCTTGTTGTCCATCCTTTGAAAACCGAAACGATTTCTATCGTAGGGGCATGACAACCATGATTGCCCAATCAATTGCCATTACCATGACCTAACTTAATTGCATCTGCAAAACACACGTTAGTCATAGTAATCTCGTATTGTCATTAATCACCGAAACCCAACTAGGGGGCCTAGATGCTTTCAATCTCCCCCTTTTTGGTGATTGATGACAATACAACCTCGAGTATGTAGAAGAGATGAGGTTTTCAACATGCTTGGTTCATATAAGCTTTTGACAATAAGAACAAAAGAGTTAGGCAAGCTTATATAACCCAAGCCAACATGATGTACTCAATAGATATGAAATAAGCATGAGTACAAGAAATAAAGCTCATTTGCATCGGAGTAAAACGCGGAAGCAAAACAAATGAGCATAATCAAGTGACATGACATATATAAAGATTAAGGTAGAGAGCACACATGTCACATAACACATAAATACCATGATCACATAAATATTACGATCACACGTATGTAGTTCAATGCATGAAAGTAAACATGAATGCATAATAATGTATCACACATAAAAAGCCAAATGTAATAACTAGGCTCCCCTATGTCTATCATACTCGATCCTCTCTCCTTTGGCGCCAAACACCAAAAACCTAAGGGTCGGTCGACAAAAGGTGAGCAGACGAGTCAGCGCTAAGGCGCGGTGAGCGATCTAAAACTAGGTAGCATCATCATCGATCCTCGAGCTCGAAAGGCGATCGACCCTCTATCGCTGGAAGTGATGTCAAGCGGTCTGGGTCGAATCTAGAACAAAGTGCGACCTATGACTCTATAGGTATGATGTGAAAGGGTGGCTCGATGATGCAACCGATGATGGGAGCATCTCTATAGTCCCCCAGAATAGGAGCAACTATGGAAGGACCAGGACATGTAGCTCTGGCGGTGTAGGCTGCCCCTGTCAACTCCTTTGAATGTAGCACCAAGGCTCCGGAAACTAGGGTGTCTGTCACAAGCATCGACGAACTCACGAGCCGGTGTGAAGCCCGTATGTAGAGGTGTGAAGGAAAGACCCTGGGCTATCAAAGGTGAAGCAAACCACTAGGACACCTGCTCTGTCGGTGAAGGAAACTATGTTCTTGGCTATCCCTTACTCTGAAGCCCACTGGGCTGCACAACAGAGTCTAAGAAGTGGTGGCAGGTGGCCGAGTGAGGTGTAAGTCGTGGCGGTGGAGCCCCAATAGCAGAGATGACATGTTGCATGAATCCAAGTAATCTTTGCTATATGGCTGCTCACTGCTTGGCCTTTGCCATAGCTCTCACTTGCCATCCTTTGGAACTCATCCTATCTAGCCTAAACCTGTGCTAGAGCAGATGCGGTCTCCTGGACCTGGCGAGCCTGATCCTGCCTCATCCACTCGAGTATAGCAAGTAGAGTGGGGTCTATCTACGGTGCCTGTGGAGCTAAGCTGGAGCCACTGGCCTCACCGTCATGTCGTCGAGGAGGCATCCGAGGGATATCCTAATAATCATCATCTGAGCTGTCACTGGGGTCGCTCTCGACCATACCCTCCTGCTGAGCATCTAGCTGCTCCTCCTCTATCGCTGCAATGCCCCTGATAGTCTCATCCTACTGGGCTGCAGTCTCTGGCACCTCTAGGCGACGGCGCGGCTGGCTAGGTGTCCTCGCTGCACTATGGCAGAGCATCTGAGTCATGTTATAAGCTAGAAACTCTGTAGTAGCTCCTGAATACTCTGCCAACATCTTAGGAGGCCTCACTATGACTGCCTTGTGAATCAGAAAAGTGATCTAGTGAGCATATGGCAGCTGCCTGTGACCTCTAAATCCCTCTACAAGTGTATCCTCCATCTCAGAAAGAAAGAGATCCCATATATCAAATATTGTCTGCTAGATCAGGGAGTTTAGTAGCCATAATTGAATGCGAGTCAATCCCTCATGATATCCCATCCTCGGTAGCAGGGTCCTCCTCATGATAGCATCAAGTAGTCTAGTTGTAGGAGTAAGATCCCTGGGTGTCCTGCTCGACCCCTCGCCGAATAGCTCTGTGACGCAAGGTCGGATGAGATCTGTGGGAGGTACAAGACCGCCGTGAGGGCGTCTAGGAGGCTCTGTGTGTCCATAGCAAACCTCGTGAAGGCGAATGGGTGACTCCTGTAACCTGAGGATCTCTCTGACCCTGATGCTCATCAGCCTGTAGTCACGGCCTCTGAATGCAAAGTGTATGAACTTGTGAGCTGGGTCAATCCAAAGTGTAGCGTAGAACTCATGGACCCATGATGGAACATATCTGCCTGTCCGTCCAAGTAAGTTTGTCTGCCCTAGTAAGTAAGAGAGGTGAGGGCGGATCTGCTCTCCAGCTACTGCTACAATGTCCTCAATAGAGCATACTCTCTGAGATCTGAAAGCCACACTGAAAGGATCAAGATGCCCAAAAGGGGGGGTGAATTGGGCTAATTCTAAATTTTCTTGCAATAATTAAATCCTATGGTTAGCCCAATTAACCCCTTGTGCCTAGAAAAGTATTTCTAATAAACTGATGCACAATGGACTAGCAGCCTATGTTCCAAACTTACTCTAGCATGGCAATTCTATAAATGTAAGGACAAGTATTGAATTGCTCAAAGTAAATGCTCAAAGTAAATGGGGAGAAAAGAACGCGGCGATGTTTTGCCGAGGTATCGGAGAGTCGCCACTCCCCACTAGTCCACGTTGGAGCACCCGCGCAAGGGTGTAGCTCCCCCTTGATCCGCGCAAGGATCAAGTGCTCTCTACGGGTTGATTCTTCGACACTCCGTCGCGGCGAATCACCCAAAGCCCCTCACAACTTGAGTTGGGTCACCCACAATCTCCACCGGGTGATCAAGCCGTCTAGGTGATGGCGATCACCAAGAGTAACAAGCACGAACTCTCACTTGACCACGCGAAGCCTAATGAGAAGATGGATGCACACTTGACTACTCTTGATTCACTAATGAGGCTACTCTCTTGGATTCTCAAATCTCAATCACCTCACTAGGACCTTGCTCTTCTTGGCACTCACAAACGTGTTTCTCAGCTATTGGAATGAGCAAAAGTGACTCCACACACGAGTGGAGCTTCTATTTATAATAGCGGCTGAAAAACGAACCGTTATGTGCTTCTGCGGGGTGACCGGACGGTCCGGTCATACTGACCGGACGCTCCGGTCAGTTCAACCCGCGCAACAGTTTTTAAGTGCTGACCGGACGCAGCAGGGTCCGGTCAGTAACGACCGGACGCGTCCAGTCGCTCTTGGATGCTTACTGTACTCGACCGGACGCTGGATACACAGGGTCCGGTCAGAATTGACCGGACGCGTCCGGTCACACTTTCTCAAGTCTGGACCCTTACTGGAGTCGACCGGACGCTGGCCCTCAGCGTCCGGTCAAATTGACCGCCCAGCGTCCGGTCACACCAGACTTGTTCTCCTCGGTCAAATACACTGACCGGACCCTGTGGCCAGCGTCCGGTCGCACCAGAGCCAGCGTCCGGTCAGCATTTGACTCTCCATTCACTTTCAACTCTCGATCATATGTGAATGAAGTTTGCTCCAATGGATCTTAGGCATTCAAGGGAGCTACCTAGAGCTAGTTTTGACAAGTGTGCACCACACCTAACTCACTAGACTCATCTAGGTCAAGCTACCCGTCCATACCCCCCTTAATAGGACGGCCAAAAGAAAAAAAAACAGTCCTGAACTACTCCAAGTGTCTTTCCAACTCAAATCGACACTTAGAACTAGTCATCCTTAACCTTGTCGTCCATTCTTTAAAAACCAAAATGATTTCCATCGTAGGGGCATGACAGTTTTGATTGCCCAATCGATCTCCATTACCATGACCTAACTTAATTGCCTCTGCAAAACACACGTTAGTCATAGTAATCTTGTATTGTTATTAATCACCGAAACCCAACTAGGGGCCTAGATGCTTTCAATCTCCCCCTTTTTGGTGATTGATGACAATACCACCTCGAGTATGTGAAAGAGTGAGGTTTTTGACGGGCTTGGTTTATATAAGCTTTTGTTGATAAGAACAAAAGTGTTAGGCAAGCTTATATGATCCAAGCCAACTCAATGTACTTAAAGGATATGAACTAAGCATGAGTACAAGAAACAAAACTCATTTGCATCGAAGTATAAACACGGAAGCAAAGGCAAATGAGCATAACACAAGTGATATGACATATAAATAATGTAAAGTAGAGAGCACACATGTCATATTTCACAACCACGTAGATATCACTATCACATAGATATAATAGTATGCATGAAAGTAACACACGAATGCATAATAGAAATAGTGTATCACACAAATAAAACTCCAAATGTATATAATAAGCTAATACTAGGTAACGAGCTCCCCCTAAATGTCACTCCCCCTGAGTCTACATACTCGAACCCTCTCCCCCTTTGGCGTCAAACACCAAAACCTAAGGGTCGGTCGGCGGGGCTGCAGCAGACGAGTCGGGCGCTGAGGTACGTGGAGCAAGATGAAACTGAGCGCCATCATCATCTGACTCTGAGCTCTGAACTGACTGACCCTCTGAAGCAGGAAGTGTCGCTGAAGCGGTCTGGGTCTGAGCTGGGGCAAGTGCGGCCTGTGATGCAGCTGGTACGTCTGTCGTAGGATCTGAAGAGGCAACAGATGAAGGGAGCCTTTGAGTAGTCACAGCGACTGGAGCTGCTGTAGAAGGACCGGCGGCATGCATATGAGGCGGTCTAGGCATGCCGGTCAACTCGCTGAAGGATGCTCCAAGACTCCTGGAGACTGACGTGTCAGGCACAAAAAGCGAGGGTGACTGCTCCGGTGAGAAGCCCGTGTGATATGGAGTGAACTGCGGGGCTACCACTGGTGAGGACAACCACTGGGACACCTGAACTGTGGGTGAAGCAAAAGGAGCTGGAGGTTGTCCCTGACTCTGAAGCCCACTGAGCTGTACTGCTGGAGTCGTCATAGTGGTGGCAGGCTAAGCAAGCTGGGGCGAAGGCTGTGACTGTGGAGCCCCAAGTGCTGTTACTACATGCTGCATAAATCCCATAAGCTGCTGCTGCATGAGTAACTGCTGCTGATGCATCTGCTGGTGCTACTGATGCATCAGCTAGTGCTGCTGCTGGAGAGCCTGCTGCTGGCGCTGGAACTCATCCTGTCGAGCCTGAAACTGGGCAAAGGTAGCAGTTGTCTCCTGTGCCTGTCTATCCTGTGTCTGCTGCATCCGCTCAAGAATAGCAATGAGAGCTGGGTCTGTCTACGGAGCAGGTGGAGTAGAGCTAGAGCTACCGGCCTCTGCATCGTGTCTGCGTGGAGGCATCTGAGGAATAGGCTGGTAGTCATCGTCAGAGCTATCACTATACTCGCTTACCTCCTGCTGTGCCTCTAGCTCCTCCTCCTCAATGGCTGCAATCCCTCTGATAATCTCATCCTACTGTGCTGCGGACTCTGGCATGTCGGGACGACGGCTAGGCTGTCTGGGTGCCTGAGGAGTGCTGTGCCTGATCCTCTGTGACAGGTTGTAAGTTGGGAACTCTGTAGTGGCACCTGTATACTCATCCATCATACCTAGGGGCTTATCAACCACTACTCTGCGGATGAGAAACGTGATCCAGTGAGCATAGGGAAGCTGCCTGCGACCCTTGAACCCCTCTGCTATAGTATCCTCCATCTCTGATAGAAGGATGTCCCAAATGTCGAACACAGTCTGCTGCATCAGGGCATTAAGGAGCCATAGCTGTAGGCGAGTCAGACCCTCTCTGTATCCCAACTGGGGAAGAAGTGTTCTCCTGATGATAGCCTCTAGTACTCGAGCTATAGGAGTCAGGTCACTGGGGTTCCTCCTTGACCCCTCACCAAAAGGCTCCTTGAAGCAATGGTGCACAAGATCAGTAGGGGGCACCAACCCTCCATGAGGACGCCTGGGAGGCTCCTGTAGTCCATAACAAACCTCATGCATCCGGACAGGCTACTCCTATAGCCTCAGTATCTCCCTAGCCCTCTCACTCGTCACTCTGTAGTCTCTGCCTCTGAAAGCAAAGTGAATAAATCTGTGATGTGGATCGATAAAGAGTGAAGCATAAAACTGACGAACCCAAGATGGTACATATACTCCAGTCCGTCCAATCAAATCTGTCAACCCTGGCAGATATGCAAGGTAGGGTCGGATGTGCTCTCCAGCTACTGCGACTATATCTCTAATGCTGCAGACTCGCTGAGACCTGAAAACTACCCCACTGTTCAGATAGGCATTGTAGAAATCCTCCTGAAGTGGAGTGTAGAACCACACTGAAGCTCTCTCATCCCTCCTTGACGGGAACCAATCCTCAAACTCAACGAACCTCAGCTGCCTCACCTGCTTGGCCATAGCGGCCCTCAAGTCAAGATGGGTCACTGGGGGAGGACCCTGAGGTCTAGGTGGTGCATGAGACCCTCTCTGCTGAGTAGGTGGCCTCGGTGAGACAGGAGCTCTGGTACGACCTGAGCGGCGAAGCTGTGGCTGTGGTGCCGTGATGAGTACAGGCCCGATCTTCCGAGAGGTAGCCAGTAAGTTCGATTTGTGGAGATCTCGACGTTGGCGATCTGGCTTCAAATCAGACGCGATTCGAACCCTGCAACCGTTACACCACTGCTCCGTTGGTTATCAACCAAGCACAACTTGATTGACCTCGCCAAGAAGGCTTTTCCTGCAAGCAAATCGAAGAGCACAAGCAAGAAGGTAAAACACGCAATCTGATATTACAAATATGAATGACGCGAATATCAATAGAGGGTTCTAGAACTCGGTTCCAAAGGACTAATCGACACAGTGGAGGAGATCAAGAACGGGGGCCCTGGATCACTATAAAAGGATTTGTCACCACAGTTACAATGAACGATTCAGTTTCTTGATGGAAAACTAAACTCTAAACAAAACCCAATTGTGTAGCAGCGGCGACGGCTGTGTTTATAGTCTAAGACTCGACCTAGGATTGGGGACGGCTAGGGGTTGGGCACCCACAACTTGGGCTTAAGGCCCGACACGATACATGGCCAAGTTGGCCCAAATAGGTGACGCAGCACCTTGCCATGGTCACACAGAATGATCCACGGACCTTCTGGAGCTGGGACTAGATCCAAAACGACGGCGTCGTCGTCCCCTTTCCAACGCATCCAAGAACGGCCCGTTTCGATGTCGTATGAGAAAGTTATGACCGAAACAGTGACGACGTGTCTGCTGAATCCGAGGGCGATGTGGCAGCTGAGTTGGGAACGAATTGCAACTTGGGGAAGACCATGGCGTCGGTGTGTCCAGCATGGCGATGTCCTCATCATCCTCCCCTTCTCGAATTGGAGTCGTCCTCGACTCCATCTTGACGACTCTAGGTAATGAAGAAATATGAATCTAAGGTAAACGAGATTATACCTCGCGGGAAACCTGAAATATCTGATACCAATTGATGAGTACAGGCCCGATCTTCCGAGAGGTAGCCGGTAAGTTCGATTTGTGGAGATCTCGACGTTGGCGATCCGGCTTCAAATCAGACGCGATTCGAACCCTGCAACCGTTACACCACTGCTCCGTTGGTTATCAACCAAGCACAACTTGATTGACCTCGCCAAGAAGGCTTTTCCTGCAAGTTTAATCGAAGAGCACAAGCAAGAAGGTAAAACACGCAATCTGATATTGCAAATATGAATGACGCGAATATCAATAGAGGGTTCTAGAACTTGGTTCCAAAGGACTAATCGACACAGTGGAGGAGATCAAGAACGGGGGCCCTGGATCACTGTAAAAGGATTTGTCACCACAGTTACAATGAACGATTCAGTTTCTCGATGGAAAACTAAACTCTAAACAAAACCCAATTGTGTAGCAGCGGCGACGGCTGTGTTTATAGTCTAAGACTCGACCTAGGATTGGGGACGGCCAGGGGTTGGGCGCCCACAACTTGGGCTTAAGGCCCGGCACGATACATGGCCAAGTTGGCCCAAATAGGTGATGCAGCACCTTGTCGTGGTCACACAGAATGATCCATGGACCTTCTGGAGCTGGGACCAGATCTAAAATGATGGCATCGTCGTCCCCTTTCCAACGCATCCAAGAACGGCCCGTTTCGATGTCGTATGAGAAAGTTATGACTGAAAAAGTGACGACGTGCCTGCTGAATCCGAGGGCGACGTGGCAGCTGAGTTGGGAACGAATTGCAACTTGGGGAAGACCATGGTGTCGGTGTGTCCAGCATGGCGATGTCCTCATCATGCTGGCTCGGTCTCCTCGGCCTGCTCAGCCTGCTCTCCCTCCTAGGGCTGCTGTGATGCCTGTGGCTCCTGCTCTGCTAACTGACCCTCCTCAATGGAAACCCGTCGTCCCGCAAACATGGCAGTCCCAGCTGGACTACCGTGACGACGCTCAACCTCCTCAAGAGCAGCTCTCAGTGCTGGTGAAACCGGCTGATCTGCAATGACAAGTCCGCTGCGGGCACCACCTCTCTCAGCACGATCTGCTGCCTCTGCAACTGCTGCTGCTCTGGCTGTCTCTCTATCTGGGTACTTCCTCTTCTTGGATGCAATCTTCTTTATTGCCTTGCCTTTTGGATCTGTAGGCTGGCGAGGCGGGGGCCTCCAATCATCATCGCCTGGACCACCACCAACATTCTTGGTGTGAGCCATCTGATCTGACAAGATGATGAACTGTCACTGACGAAGACTAACTGTCAAACTGCCGCTTTCGAGGCTTGGCCTTGGTCCGTACTCGCGAGCTTGGCTCGAAAGTTAAGCATCAAGCGCCACACGGATCTCAACAAAGACGTACGACTGGCGCATGATAGAATAGATGGATATACAAATAATTACGATATATCTATCAGATGCGAAACCCTAATAGAGAAAGCAATGTAGGTATGAATTTGAAACGAGTGGCTTTCTACCTATCGAACGGCGATCCGAGAAAAGATGAGATGTCACGCGGGGGATCCTCGGAACCGGGCTAGGGTTAGGGTTGTGGTGAATCAATGGCCCAAAGAAAACGACAGCGAGGAGGGCACTGCATGGTGGTGACACGAAAGCCGGCGGCGCGCCGAGACGCGTGAGGCACACGGTGGCTAGTTAACTGCTGCTCATGTGGCGAGCAGTGGAAGCGGCGAAGAGAGGAAAAGGCACGGTGGCGGCGAGGTGGAGCAAGGTGCTCTTACCATTGCGGGCTCGGCATTGCCGGACGGCCTTGGTGGCTTGGGCGGGAGAGAGAAGCGGCGGCGACGGACGGCTCGAGGATAACGGCGGAATAGGTAAGGCCGATTGATTTAAATAGATCCCCCAACGCGACAAAGAGGGAAACCGAAAAGAGTCCTGAAACTGCGTGAGATCCACTGACCGGACGCTCCGGTGGTAGCGACCGGACGCTACCACCCAGCGTCCAGTCGATTCCAGAGAGGTCCAAATCCTCTGGAATCGGGACCGGACGCGTCCGGTGGTCCATGACCGGACGCAGGCATGGTCCGGTCAGCTCAGCCTGATTTTCCTTCAAACGACCGGACGCTGGATCCCTTCCTGACCGGACGCACAAATGCAGCGTCCGGTCACTCCTTCAGCAGCAGTTCACCTCCTGTGAATTGACCGAACGCTGGACAGCAGCGTCCGATGCAGCGTCCGGTGCACCTTTTCCAGCAAATCTTCAAAGATCCTTTACGTTGCCTGTTCCTAATCAAGTCCCAACTTGAATAAGATCCAAATAAACACCAATTGGGACTGATGTGAGTGACTTCTCTCAAACCCTCATATTTTTCAAAATATTTTGCCTTAGGCTATAATTCTTTTTAAGAAAATAAGCCATAAGAGGACAAATGGAACAAAACGACAAAACAACATCCATGTATATGCAATACTATGTAAGTAAATCTGTTTGCTTGTCAAGTTTGATCCAAGGTTAAGCTTCTTCACACGCTTTTCGGCGGTTATCTTAACCATGTTAGACAATCCCTACATGCATTGCCAAAAGTTAAACATGTTGTATATTACAATGAATGCAAGGGACACCATAAGCTCATGTTTTAGTGAAGTTACTAAAATCAAGTACATTGAGCTCGTTCCGCAATCTACAAAAGGTTGCCTCATCTAGCGGTTTAGTAAAGATATCCGCTAATTGATCTTCAGTCCTTACACCTTCTAGTGATATATCATTTTTGGCAACATGATCTCTTAGAAAGTGATGGCGGATATCTATGTGCTTGGTGCGAGAGTGTTGAACCGGGTTATTTGCATGTTTTACGGCGCTTTCATTGTCGCACAAAAGAGGTACTTTTTCTAGAACTACACCATAGTCTAGCAAAGTTTGTTTCATGTATAATATTTGTGCACAACAATCCCCCGCGGCAATGTATTCCGCTTCGGCGGTGGACAAAGCCACACTATTTTGTTTCTTGGAGGACCAAGACACAAGTGATCTACCAAGCAAATGGCACCCTCCGGATGTGCTTTTTCTATCCACTTTGCAACCGGCATAATCCGAGTCGGAATAGCCCACTAACTCAAATATAGCTCCTTTGGGATACCAGAGGCCAATGCTTGGTGTGTGCTTAAGATACCTAAGGATTCTTTTTACGGCAATTATATGTGTTTCCTTAGGATTGGCTTGAAACCTTGCACACATACACACACTAAACATGATGTCGGGCCTAGATGCGGTTAAATATAACAAGCTACCAATCATAGAACGATAGAGAGTTTGATCAACCGGGTTACCTCCCTCATCTAGGTCAAGATGTCCATTGGTAGGCATTGGTGTCTTGATTGGCTTACATTCATCCATCTTGAATCTCTTGAGAAGATCTTTTGTGTATTTCTCTTGAGAGATGAAGATGCCTTCTTTCATTTGCTTGACTTGAAAACCAAGAAAGAATGTAAGCTCACCAATCATGGACATCTCGAACTCCTTCGACATCAATTCACCAAATTCTTTGCATGAGTCTTCATTTGATGATCCAAAGATAATATCATCAACATATACTTGACAAATGAAGATGTGCCCATCAAGCTTCTTGGTGAATAGCGTGGTGTCGACCTTCCCAATGGTGAAGCCCTTCTCAACGAGGAAGTCCCGAAGGCGCTCATACCAAGCTCTTGGGGCTTGCTTAAGCCCATACAACGCCTTGGACAACCTATAAACATGATTAGGATATCTAGGGTCTTCAAACCCGGGAGGTTCATCAACATAGACTAGTTCATTAATAAAGCCATTTAAGAATGCACTTTTCACATCCATTTGATATAATTTTATTTCATGATGTGATGCATATGCAAGAAGGATACGGATGGCTTCTAATCTTGCAACCGGTGCAAAGGTCTCTCCAAAGTCTAAACCTTCAACTTGAGAGAACCCCTTTGCAACTAGTCTTGCCTTGTTCCTCACAACAACACCTTGATCATCTTGCTTGTTGCGGAACACCCACTTAGTTCCAATAACTCTTGCTCCTTTAGGTCGCTCTTCAAGAGTCCAAACTTCATTGCGAGTGAAGTTATTCAACTCTTCATGCATGGCATTGATCCAATCCGGATCCTTGAGAGCTTCTTCTACCTTGGTAGGCTCATAGCAAGAGACAAAAGAGTGATGAGCAATAAATGAAGCAAGTTTTTGAGATCTAGTCATCACTCCCTTTGATGGAATCCCTATGATGAGATCTTGTGGATGATCTTGTAGTAGAGGTGTGTTCTTTCTATTGACCACTTGAGGAGGAGGTTGTGGAGCATCAACATCTTGTGCTTGTACCACCATTTGCTCATGGGAAACATGAGTATCTTCATTTTCAACTCTCCCATCTTTTTCACCATCTTGTGGTACACTTGATGAAGAGGGTTGATCAATCACTTGTACATCCTCTTCATCATCTTTTGGCTTGATGTCTCCCACCGGAATGTTCTTCATAGCCTCCCTCAAGGGTTCATCACCTACATCATCAAGATTCTCATGTGCTTCTTGGGAGCCGTTAGATTCATCAAATTCCACATCATATGTTTCTTCAACCAAGCCGGAGGCATGATTAAATACTCTATATGCTTTGGATTTCGATGAGTAACCAACAAGAAAACCAATATCACAACGCCTTTGAAACTTCCCTAGGTGTTGTCGCTTCTTGTAGATGTAGCATTTGCAACCAAACACCCTAAAGAAGGAGACGTCCGGCTTCCTCCCATTGAGCAACTCATATGGAGTCTTGCCAAGGAACTTTTGAAGAAATAGGTGGTTTGATGCATAGCATGCGGTGTTGATTGCTTCCGCCCATAGAGCTTCAGGGGTGTTGTACTCATCTAGCATTGTCCTTGCAAGAGTGATCAATGTTCGGTTCTTCCTCTCAACTACACCATTTTGTTGAGCAGTATAGGTTGCGGAGACTTCATGTTTGATTCCAACTTCATCACAATATGTTTCTATGTTTGTGTTGTCAAACTCTTTCCCATTGTCACTTCTTATCTTTTTGAGCTTCACTTCAAATTCATTTTGAGCTCTCTTTGCAAACTTCTTGAAACAAGATGCAACTTTGGATTTGTCATGAAGAAAGAATACCCATGTATACCTTGAATAGTCATCAACAATCACAAGACAATAGAGATTCCCTCCCAAACTCTTGTATGTTGTTGGTCCAAATAAATCCATGTGAAGGAGTTCTAGCACTCTTGTGGTTGACATGAAAGCTTTGGTTGGATGGGTATTTGCAACTTGCTTGCCGGCTTGACATGCACTACAAAGCTTGTCCTTTTCAAACTTCACATCCTTCAACCCTCTCACCAAATCATTCTTCATAAGCTTCTTGAGTGAGCTCATCCCGACATGAGCAAGTCTTATATGCCATAGCCACCCAAGTGTTGTTTTGGTGAATAGACAAGTCTTCAAATTTGCATCTTCGGAGGTGAAGTCCACTAGATATAAGTTGTTGTATCTAAATCCATTGAATATCACTTGATTATCATCTACCTTGGATACAACAACCTCCTTCTCGGTGAACAAACATTGGAAGCCAAGATCACACAATTGTCCAACGGATAGCAAATTGAAGCTCAATGAAGCAACATAAAGCACATTGGAGATGGAATGATCATTTGATATTGCCACTTTGCCCAATCCTAACCTTGCCCTTTGAGTTGTCTCCAAATGTAATTTTCTCTTGTCCATCTACCTCTTCATCTAGTGAGGTGAACATACGAGGATCACCGGTCATATGTTGAGTGCAACCACTATCAATAACCCAATGACTTCCACCGGTCTTGTAGTTCACCTACACACAAGAGATTCAAGCTTTAGGAACCAAAACTTGTTGAGGGCCCTTCACCTTCTCAACAAGTGACTTAGCCACCCAAATCTTCTTAGGTCTATTCTTGTTCGGGGGTCCTAAGAACATGACTTTCATCTTTCCATTAGAATCCTTTCTAAGCATGTAGTGAGCATTGAAGGCAAAGGGTCTAGCATGCTTGGGCAAGGGTTGTGGAGGTGGAGTTTGGCATTCATGAGCAAACTGACCTTCTTGTCCACACTCAAAGCATCTCTTTGGCTTTGGCTTTGATTGTTGTTGTTGAACTTGAGCCTTCTTCTCTACATGTGCCACATATACAATGCCACTTCTATCCATCTTCATGACGGTGTTCATTAGAAGCTCACTTTGAAGATGCTTGCCTCTTGCAAACTTGCTCAATCCAACCTTGAGATGTTCTTTCTCCATCTTGAGCTTTTTGTTCTCTTCCTTGAGAACATCATTGTTCTTCTCTTCCTTTAGCCTCTTGTTCTCTTCTTTGAGCTTCTCATTCTCAAGGATCAACTCTTCATCATGATCAAGGGTTTCTAGCACAATGATGTTGTGACTTTTTATCTCTTCAAGATCTTTCATGAGCCTCTTATTTGTGTTCTTGAGCTTGACATATTCATCATAGTCATTGCACACAACCACTTGCTTGCCTTTGCCACTAGATCCTTGCTCAATGCTCTCATCAAACAAATCATCACATGATGTAGCTATATCAATCTTAACAACATGGTTAGTAGCATCATATGGCTCATTTGGTAGGAATTCTTGAGCAATGACAAGAGTATCATGATTGATCTTAAGAGTGGTATACTTATCTTTTAGCTTGTTGTGACTAGTGATGAGCTCATTGTGCACCTACTCAAGTTTATCATGTTTATCTTTAAGCTCTTTCTTAGAAGATTTTAGCTCCTTGATTTTGGATGATATAGCATCATTAGTTTCTCTAAGCTCATCATTAGCCTTTTCCAATGTATCGCACTTAGCCAAGAGTGAATCATTTTTAGCATCAAGTTTTTCATTTGTAGCTCTACTCTTTCTAATGATCTTAGTGTAGTTTCTTAGTATTTTGACAAGATCATCATATGTAGGTAAATCATCATCATCGCTATCGCTATCATCATCACTAGCTTGCTCATCATCACTACTATCATCATTCTTAGTTACCTTGCGTTCACCCTTGGCCATAAGGCATAGGTGTGTAGAGGATGATGGCGATGGTGGCGGTGAAGATGCAAGATCAATAGCAATGGCGGCCACCTTCTCATTGTCACTATCATCATCGGATGATCCACTTGATGAATCAATGTCCGTGAGCCAATCACCGACAATGTAGGCCTTTTCACTCTTCTTCTTCTTGTAGAAGTCTCTCTTTTTGCCATCTCTCTTCTTGTATGACTTATTCTTTTTCTTCTCATCTTCATCTTCATTGCTTGAGTCATCTTTCTTGCCCTTGTTCTTGTTCTTGAACTTGTCTTTCTTGGGCTTTGTGCATTGATGAGCTAGATGGCCAAGTTTGCCACAATTGTAGCAATCCATCTCGGAGATTGGCTTTCTTCTTGAGCTAGTGAAGAACTTCTTTTTCTTGCCGTCAAACTTGATGCCACTCTTGTTTAGCTTCTTTAGCATCTTGGTGGTCTTCTTCACCATGAGGGCAAGACTTTCTTCATCAACTTCATCTTCACTTGAGCTTTCATACTCAAGTCTTGCCTTGCCCTTCTCTTGGCTAGCTTTGAATGCTAAGTCTTTGTCTTTCTTCTTGTTAGAGGATGAGCCATCTTGTGGAGTGATGTGCATATACATCTCATGAGCATTGATCTTTCCCAAGATTTATGTCGGTGTAGCGGTGGAAAGATCACCTTGGTGTAGCACGGTCACAATATGCCCATATTTTTCAATGGGAAGGACACTCAAGATCTTTCTCACAACGTCGGATGGTGACATTTGAGTAAGTCCAAGCCCATTGACTTCCTCTACAAGAACATTCAAACGTGAATACATTTCATTAGCATATTCTTTGGGAAGCATCTCAAATGAATTTAGCTTTTTAATCACAAGATGATAGCGTTCCTCACGCTCACTCTTAGTTCCCTCATGGAGCGCACAAACGTCCGACCATAGAGCATGGGCGTCTTTGTGGTTCCTTACGCGATTGAACACATCTTTGCAAAGGCCTCTAAAGATGGTGTTGCGAGCCTTTGCATTCCATTTTTCATAATTAACCTCATCGCCTTGAAGATTAGTAGCATCCCAAGGTTTTGGGAAGCCTTGCGAGGTGGCTCTAAGAATACCAACGTCTAGAGCCTCTAAGTACGCCTCCATGCGGATTTTCCAATATGGAAAATCATCTCCCTCAAAGATAGGAGGAGGTCCATCCCCGTGAGACATCTTGCTCTAAGCGGTTAAGCTTAAAAGTTTGAGCACGAGGCTCCGATACCAATTGAAAGGATTAAGATGCCCAAGAGGGGGGTGAATTGGGCTAATTCTAAATTTTCTTGCAATAATTAAATCCTACGGTTAGCCCAATTAACCCCTTGTGCCTAGAAAAGTGTTTCTAATAAACTGACGCACAATGGACTAGCAACCTATGTTCCAAACTTACTCTAGCATGGCAATTCTATGAATGTAAGGACAAGTATTGAATTGTTCAAAGTAAATGGGGAGAAAAGAACGCGGTGATGTTTTGCCGAGGTATCGGAGAGTCGCCACTCCCCACTAGTCCTCATTGGAGCACCCACGCAAGGGTGTAGCTCCCCCTTGATCCGCGCAAGGATCAAGTGCTCTCTACGGGTTGATTCTTCGACACTCCGTCGCGGCGAATCACCCAAAGCCGCTCACAACTTGAGTTGGGTCACCCACAATCTCCACCGGGTGATCACCAAGCTCCAATCACCACCAAGCCGTCTAGGTGATGGCGATCATCAAGAGTAACAAGCACGAACTCTCACTTGACCACGCGAAGCCTAATGAGAAGATGGATACACACTTGACTACTCTTGATTCACTAATGAGGCTACTCTCTTGGATTCTCAAATCTCAATCACCTCACTAGGACCTTGCTCTTCTTGGCACTCACAAACGTGTTTCTCAGCTGTTGGAATGAGCAAAAGTGACTCCACACACGAGTGGAGCTTCTATTTATAACAGCGGCTGAAAAACGAACCGTTATGTGCTTCTGCGGTTTGACCGGACGCTCCGGTCATAGTGACCGGACGCTTCAGTCAGTTCAACCCGCGCAACAGTTTTTAAGTGCTGACCGAACGCAGCAGGGTCCGATCAGTAACGACCGGACGCGTCCGGTCGCTCTTGGATGCTTACTGTACTCTACCGGACGCTGGATAACAGGGTCCGGTCAAAATTGACCGGACGCGTCCGGTCACACTTTCTCAAGTCTGGACCCTTACTGGAGTCGACCGGACGCTGGCCCTCAGCGTCCGGTCACATTTACCGCCCAGCGTCCGGTCACACCAGACTTGTTCTCCTCGGTCAAATACACTGATCGGACCCTGCGGCCAGCGTTCGGTCACACCAGAGCTAGCGTCCGGTCAGCATTTGACCCTCCATTCACTTCCAACTCTCGATCATATGTGAATGAAGTTTGCTCCAAAGGATCTTAGGCATTCAAGGGAGCTACCTAGAGCTAGTTTTGACAAGTGTGCACCACACCTAACTCACTAGACTCATCTAGGTCAAGCTACCCGTCCATACCCCCCTTAATAGGATGGCCAAAAGAAAAAAACAAAGTCCTGAACTACTCCAAGTGTCTTTCCAACTCAAATCGACACTTAGAACTAGTCATCCTTAACCTTGTCGTCCATTCTTTGAAAACCGAAACGATTTCCATCGTAGGGGCATGATAGTTTTGATTGCCTAATCGATCTCCATTACCATGACCTAACTTAATTGCCTCTGCAAAACACACATTAGTCATAGTAATCTTGTATTGTTATTAATCACCGAAACCCAACTAGGGGCCTAGATGCTTTCACACACCACTGTTCGAATAGGCATTGTAGAAGTCCTCCTGCATTGGTGTATAGAAACCCTCTGAAGCACGCTCATCCCTCCTTGGCGGGAACCAGTCCTTGAACTGAACAAACCTGAGCTGCTGCACCTACTTGGTCGTGGCGGCCCTCAAGTCCAGGTGAGTCACTGGAGGCAGACCCTATGGTCTAGGAGGCGGACAAGAACCCCTCCTCTATGTCTCTGGCCTCGGTGTCACCTGGGTACGAGTACGACTAGAGTGGCATAACTATGGCTGAGGTGCCTGCTCTGTCTCCTCTGTCTGCTCTCCCTCCTGAGTCTGCTCAGCACCCTCTGACTACACTAGTGGCTATGTCTGCTACTGTGGCTCCCCCTGAGGCTGAGTCTCCTCCAAAATAACACGCTGTCCCTCGAGCATGACAGTCCCAGCTAGACTACCATGACAACGCTCAACCTGCTCAATGGCTGCCCTCTGTGCTGGTGAAAGCTGATCTGCAATGACAACACCACTTCGAGCACCTCCTCTCTCTACACGCTCTGCGGCTACTGCTACTGCTACTCCTCTCATTGTATCGGCATCTGCTAACTTCCTCTTCTTTGATAGTCTTCTTTGTCCCCTTGCCTTTCACCTCAGCAGGCAAGTGAGGCGGAGGCCTCGGATCCTTATCACCTAGACCACCTCCGGCGTTCTTGACACGTGCCATTGCAGGACCAGAAGAGAGCAACTGCCACTGACAAGGATCAACTGCCAACTATCACTTTCGAGGCTCGGCCTCGATCCGTACTTGCGAGCTTGGCCCCAAGTTAACTGTCAACTGCCAAAGTAACCTCAAACACACCGACTCACTGCACGATAGAATATATTGGATATATGAGTAATTTCAATATACATCTAGAGATACGAAACCCTAAGAAGCAAGCAGTAGATACGAAATTAGAATCGAGGGCTTGCTACCTGACGAACCGGCGAACCGAAGAGTAGAGGAACGAATCACGAGGGCACCACCGGGAAAACGCCTAGGGTTAGGGTTCTGGCTAGACAATGCGGCGCTGGTCGATGGCACTATTGGGGCACGGCGAGATCGAGGCGGCTCTGGTGGCGCAACGCAGGCACAGCGCGGTGTGGCGTGATGGTGCGGGTGAGCGGGGCAGAGCAGCGCGGCGGCGGAACATGGCTAGGGCACGGCGCACGGGCTCCCGACAGCAGAGGCTGCGGCAGCGTGAACGCGGGCATGGCGGCACGAGTGTAGGGCAGAGCAAAGCGACGCTGGAGCTTGCGGCGGCGCGGGAGCGGCGCGGGTGCGGCATGGGCAGGCGGCGCGGAGAGGGCGCGGTGGCTGCGGAGGCGCGGCTAGGGCTTTGCACGGCGATGTCGGCGTGGGCAAGATGGGTACAGGCGGCACGGATGCGGGATTATATGGTGGCCCCCATGATGGATTAAGAAAGGAAACGAAATAGAGTCCGCGATCTAAACATTTTCTACTGATCGGACGCTCCGGTGGCAACGATCGGACGCTGCCACCTAGAGTCCGGTCGACTCCAGAGAGGTCCAAAACCCCTCGAGTCGCGACCGGACGCGTCCGATCACAACTGATCGGACGCAGCCAGAGTCCGGTCAATCCTTAAATCTTCTTCTTCGCTTGACCGAATGCAGGGACGTTGAAAGGTCCTAATATAGCTAGAGGGGGGGTGAATAGCCTATTTAAAAATCTACAAATCGACTAGAGCAATTTGATTAGTATGACAAATAGCGAAAATCAAACTTGCACTAGCTCTACCAGGGTTGCAAGCCACCTATCCAACAATTCTAGTAGCAATGGTTAATACACATGACTTGCTATAATACTATTCACTAAGAGCTCTCAATGTTTCTACTCTAAAGAGCTCCACTAGATGTACTTGAATAACAAAGCAAGCTCTCAATTCTAATTACACTAAAGAGCTTGCTACAACTAGTTTGCAAGAATATAAAAGAGTGAGTAGAGTGATTATACCGCCGTGTAGAGGAATGAACCAATCACAAGATGAAGATTAAGCCAATCACCGGGAGAATACAAATGACAAGAGACAACCGATTTTCTCCCGAGGTTCACGTGCTTACCAACACGCTAGTCCCTGTTGTGTCGACCAACACTCGGTGGTTCTGCGGCTAAGAGGTGTTTCACAAACCTCGTCCACACGATTGGACACCGCAAGAACCTACCCACAAGTGAGGTAACTCAATGACACGAGCAATCCACTAGAGTTACCTTTCGGCGCTCCGCCGGGGAAGGTACAAATCCCCTCACAATCACCGGAGATGGCCACGAACAATCACCAACTCGTGCCAATCCTCCACCGCCGCAACAAGCCATCTAGGTGGTAGCAACCACCAAGAGCAACAAGCGAAATCCACAGCAAAACATGAATACCAAGTGCCTCTAGATGCGATCACTCAAGCAATTCACTTGAATTCTCTCCCAATCTCACAATGATGATGGATCAATGATGGAGATGAGTGGGAGGGCTTTGGCTAAGCTCACAAGGTTGCTATGTCAATGAAAATGTGCAAGAGAGTGAGCTTGAGCCGGCCATGGGGTTTAAATAGAAGCCCCCACGAAATAGAGCCATTGGCTCAATTATTGGGCAGACTGCGCATCGACCGGACGCTTCGGTCAGACGCACCGAACGCCCCGACCGTGAATACCGGACGTGTCCGGTCGGCCCACCGGACGTGTCCGGCCGCTCCCAGGCCACCACGTGTCTCGTTCAAACCCAAGTAACCATTGTACCACACTGGCTAACGACCGAACTCTCACACCGGATGCTGAAACATAAATAACCGGACGCTGAGCCACCGAGTCCGGTCAAGTCCAGTAAGCCACCAGGGCCAACCGGACGCGTCTGTTAGAAACTGACCGGACGCTGAGCCTCAACGTCCGGTCGTTTACAGTAAGCACCAACGCTCGACCGGATGCGTCCGGTCACTCCGGACCGGACGCTGCCAGCGTCCGATCAACTGAACAGTCGAACACTATTTTTCTGATTCACATCGGACATGTCCGGTATGGCAACCAGACGCGTCCGGTCGCTGAGTTCGTTGCCAAATACCGAACGTGTCCGGTCACCATACCGGACGCGTCCGGTCACTCTATAACCAGCGCGACTAAGTCCTTTTCAACTCTATCTTCTTCACCCTTGCTCAAATGTGCCAACCACCAAGTGTATCACCTTGTGCACATGTGTTAGCATATTTTCACAAACATTTTCAAGGATGTTAGCACTCCACTAGATCCTAAATGCATATGCAATGAGTTAGAGTATCTAGTGGCACTTTGATAACCGTATTTCAATACGAGTTTCACCCCTCTTAATAGTACGGCTATTAATCCTAAATGTGATCACACTCGCTAAGTGTCTCGATCACTAAAACAAAATGGCTCCTATAATTTATACCTTTGCCTTGAGCCTTTTGTTTTTCTCTTTCTTCTTTTCCAAGTTCAAGCACTTGATCATCACCATGCCATCACCATTGTCATGATCTTCGTCATTGCTTCATCACTTGGAGCAGTGCTACCTATCTCATAATCACTTTGATAAATTAGGTTAGCACTTAGGGTTTCATCAATTAACCAAAACCAAACTAGAGCTTTCAATCTTCTCCTTTTTGATAATTATTACAACCCTTTTACAAAGATATGAATTGAATTTTAGATGAATCCATGTTGCTTGCCCAAGTATATTTACCATGTGTAAAAGAATATGGACAAGTTTCATGAACTTCAAATGGTAGCAATTTCTCCCCCTATATATGTGCTAAGAGTTTGGATTGTAGCTTGCATATATGCTTAGATAGGAAATATAGGAGACAATTTCTACCAAATGATGCTAAGGTATAAGAGATGGACCTTTGAAGCATGATGCCAATTGGAGTGCATCAATATACCATCCTTAGCACCATTAGTAACTAGACATACACAAAAACTAGAATACCCATGAGATCAACATTACAAGCAAGGGTCTAGTTACCATATGATGAACATAAGTCTAGTTACTTTAGTTTGATACCACTTGGAAACACATGGAAATGAATTTATTAGATAACCTATGCATGCTAGATTTTCATTTCATCAATCAATCCTACAACTAGCATGCACCACACAAGCATAGATATTGAAATTTAAAACTTTGTGCCATGCAAGCAAATATATGAAATGCACAATTGAAATGCAACATACAAGTTTATGAGCTTGCTCCCCCTACTTGTGTGCTCAAAATTTTAATTGATCCCTTACCTTTATCATATCTCATATCTCTCCCCCTATGTCAAATACTCCCTTTTCACTCATATCTTTGTTTCTCTCCCCCTTTGTCAATAATTAGCATAAAAGGTGAACTCAAATTATAGATAGGTTGGGGTGAAACCATGTGAGATGAGGATCATTTTCCCAATTTGGTTCAATCTAGATTACTTGCAAAAGATATTTAACTCGATTTGATCCAAGGACAAGCTTCTTCACACCTCCAAATAAGGGTTATCTTGTACCATGTTGAGTTAAACACTTATAGCTTATTTTCTAGATCAAACACTATGTTTACAAGCCCACAAACATGTCATATGCTACCACTAGATCATTTCAAACATACAAGCAATAGTGGTACCATACAAGCATCAAATTCATTTGATTTTCATGAATGCGCCTATTTAAATGTGAAATATGTCTAGATGCACTAAACATGTCCTTAGCAAGGATGTATGCTATGCCAATCAACTTTTACCTTGGATTGCTCGAAGGAGAGGCATGTCATATAATTTGGGGGTGCATCAATACATATTGGAGAAGTCAAGTATGTTCAATTCATTCCTTAGCTTGCAAAACCTCTTCTCATCAAGTGGCTTGGTGAAAATATTGGCGAGTTGATCTTCGGTGCCTACACTCTCAATGCAAATGTCCCCTTTTTGTTGGTGATCTCTTATGAAATGATGGCGAACATCTATATGCTTTGTTCTTGAATGTTGAATCGGGTTGTTGGTGAGCTTTACGGCACTTTCATTGTCACATAGCAATGGCACTTGCTTGAATTTGATTCCAAAGTCACTCAAAGTAGCCTTCATCCAAAGTAATTGAGCACAACAACTACCGGCCGAAATGTACTCCGCTTCGATGGTTGAAAGTGCTACACTATTTTGCTTCTTTGATGACCAAGACACAAGTGATCTTCCCAATAGTTGACATGTGCCCGATGTGCTCTTTCTCTCAACTTTGCATCCCGCATAATCGGAGTCCGAATATCCAATCAACTCAAATCTTGCTCCTTTGGGATACCACAATCCAACATTTTGTGTATGCTTCAAGTACCTCAATACTCTCTTTGTTGCTTTCAAATGACTTTCTCTTGGTGAGGCTTGAAATCTAGCACACATGCATACACTAAACATCACATCCGGCCTTGATGCGGTCACATAGAGTAGGCTTCCAATCATGGACCGATACATCTTTTAATCCACCATGTTGCCACTAGCATCACTATCCAAGCTTCCACTTGTCCCCATTGGTGTACTAATAGCTTTACTATTATCCATTTCAAACTTCTTGAGCATGTCATTGATATACTTGCCTTGACTCACAAATGTGCCATTCTTCATTTGCTTGATTTGAAGACCAAGGAAGTAACTAAGCTCTCCAATCATAGACATCTCAAACTCACTTGCCATCATCTTTCTAAACTCCTCACAAAAATCTTGATTTGTTGACCCAAATATGATATCATCAACATAGATTTGCATCACAAACAAGTCATTTCCAAGCTTCTTGGTGAAGAGAGTGGTGTCAACCTTTCCCATCTTAAATCCCTTGGAGAGTAGGAAATCCCCCAATCTCTCATACCATGCTCTAGGTGCTTGTTTTAATCCATACAAAGCCTTTCTCAACTTGTAAACATGGTTGGGTTTCTTTTCATCTTCAAAACCGGGAGGTTGCTCAACATACACAAGCTCATTGATGTACCTATTTAGAAATGCACTCTTCACATCCATTTGATACAACTTGATGTTGTGGGCACAAGCATAGGCTAACAAGATCCTAATTGCTTCCAATCTTGCAACCGGGCCATATGTTTCTCCAAAGTCAAGACCTTCAACTTGAGTGTAACCTTGAGCCACTAATCTTGCTTTGTTCCTTATTACTATCCCATCTTGATCTTGCTTGTTCCGAAAGACCCACTTGGTTCCAATCATATTATGGTCCTTAGGCCTCTCAACTAACTCCCATACTTGGTTTCTTGTGAAGTTATTTAGCTCTTCATGCATAGCATTTACCCAATCAACATCCTTCAAAGCTTCATCTATCTTCTTAGGTTCAATGGATGACACAAATGAGAAATGCTCACAAAATAAAGTCAATCTTGATCTAGTTTGCACACCTCTTGAAATATCACCAATGATAGTGTCCAATGGATGATCTCTTGCAACATTGGTTGGTTGAAGCACTTGCACTTGATTGCTTGCATTTGATTGATCACTTGGTTGAGATGATGAACTAGCCAATTGTTGTTGATCTTGCACTTTGCTATGACTAGTACTTGCTTGAATTTGATCATGAGAATCACTAGCTTGCACATTTGAGTTAGAGAGCACTTGATTCTTGTCATCTTCAACATCAATCACCTCTCTATGCCTTATATCACCAATGTCCATGTTTTTCATTGCATTGACCAATTGAGTGCCTTTTACATCATCTAGATTCTCATCTTCCTCTTGGGCAAACTCCACATCATGAACCTCCTCAAGAGTACCACTAGCCAAATTCTAAACTCTATAAGCTTTGCTAGTAGTGGAGTAACCAAGCAAGAAACCTTCATCACATTTCTTTTTAAACTTGCTCAATCTAGTGCCTTTCTTCAATATGTAGCATTTGCAACCAAAAACCCGAAAGTATGCTATGTTGGGCTTTCTTCCATTCAATAGCTCATAAGGTGTCTTCTCCATCATGGGGTGACAATAGAGTCAGTTGCTACAATAGCAAGCCGTATTGATTGCTTCGGCCCAAAATGAATGACTCACATTGTACTCACTCAACATTGATCTTGCCATATCAATAAAAGTTCTATTCTTTCTTTCAACCAAGAAATTTGATTGTGGAGTGTACTTGGCCGAGAATTGATGTCTAATTCCATATTCATCACACAACTCATCAATTCTAGTGTTCTTGAATTCACTACCATTGTCACTTCTAACTCTCTTGATAGTTGTTTCAAACTCATTGTGAATGCCCTTGACAAATGATTTGAATGTTGCAAACACATCACTCTTGTTAACAAGAAAGAATACCCATGTGTATCTAGTGAAATCATCCACAATTACAAATCCATATTTGTTTCCACCAATGCTAGTGTATGTGGTTGGTCCAAACAAGTCCATGTGCATCAACTCAAATGCCTTAGATGTGTTCATCATACTCTTCTTAGGATGTGTGTTACCAACTTATTTTCTGGCTTGACATGCACTACATAGCTTATCCTTCTCAAATGTGACATCTTTCAAGCCTCTAACTAAGTCATGTTTAATCAACTTGTTCAATTGTTTCATTCCAACATGACCAAGCCTTCTATGCCATAACCAACCCATGCTAAACTTAGTGATCAAACATGTTGTCAATTGAGCTTCTCTAGCATTGAAATCAACCAAGTATAGATTCTCATATCTAAATCCTTTGAATATCAAGTTAGAGCCATCTACACTTATGATCTCTACATCATCCACACCAAATATGCACTTGAAACCAAGATCACACAATTGAGCTACCGACAATAGATTGAAGTTCAAGCTCTCTACTAGTAGCACATTGGAAATGCTCAAGTCATTAGATATTGCAATCTTACCAAGCTCTTTGACCTTGCCTTTACCATTATCACCAAATGTGATACTATCAATCCCATTGCTCTTGTTTTCATTGATTGAATTGAACATTCTTGGATCACCGATCATGTGTTGTGTGCACCCACTATCAAGCACCCAATGCCTTCCTCCGGCTTTATAATTGACCTACAAAAGAAGATCAATTCTTTTTAGGTACCCAAACTTGCTTGGGTCCTTATAGGTTAGTTACCAAGGTCTTTGGTACCCAAATGGCCTTCTTCTTTGGGCCCACAATTGGTGTACCAATGAACTTAGCATTCACACCATTGGCACCCTTAAAAAGCATGTAACAAGAATCAAATTTAATTGAGGATACATTAGGTAGCTTGTTCTTGTTAATCTTGCAATATTGCTCTACATGCCCAACTTGCTTGCATCTATTGCAAAACCGACCATTGCCCTTCACAAAGCTAACTTTGGGAGTGACAAAGGCCGCCTTGCTTTTCTTGGGGGTATAGCCTAATCCCTCTTTGTTGAGAGAAAACCTTTGGCTACCCAAGCACTTTAGCAAGCGGGCATCTCCACCATAGGCATTGCCTAAGGCACGAGTGAGCTCATTCACCTCCTTCTTGAGGGTCTCATTTTCCACCATTAGTGAGGCATCACAAGAGAGACCATCACTCAAAGGTGAAGTAGAAGTAGTAGTGCTACAAGAAGTGTTAGTGGGAGCAACTACAATGGGATTATAAAATGATTCATCAATAATATCACATGTTAGTCCCACATCACATGATAGAGAGGAGTAGTATTGCTCTTTATTGGCTTCCTCCACTTTGACTTGCTCAATGAGAGAGGAGTGAGCCTTTTCAAGCTTAGAGTGAGCTTTGCCAAGCTTCTCATGGGCTTCCATTAGCCTCTCATGAGTGGCATTGAGCTCATCAAAGGATTGCTCAAGAAGTTTTACTTTCTTGCGCAATTCTTTGCACTCCTTTCTCTTCATCTCATTACAAGCGTGCACTTGCTCACACATGTCCAAGAGTTCCTTCTTGGTGTACTCCTCATCCTCATCATCATCATTCCTACAAGAGTCACTTTCACATTCATCATCATCACTCTCATCATATTTTACCTTGGTAGGCTTTGCCATGAGGTGTAACACCCTAGGTGTTAGCCTTGCATAACTTGACTTGCATAGCATGAGCATGATCATCAAGCATTCATATATATGCATTTACACTTGAAACATTCAATTGAAACATGTGCAACATTTCTTAGTATTTCATGCTTTCATATGAATATGCATATGATTATGAGTGTATACATGTGATTGGTTGATATGAGTCACAAAAACATGTTAGCAACACTTAGGTTAGCAAATGGAACATTGTTCATGAATGCCACCTTTCATGATCAAGCACTTAAGTAATGTTACATGTGTTGACCTGGATAGCCCTATGTGTGACCAATGCATGAAATGACTGGGTGACCTTGTAATTAGCTTAAACATGTTTAGTATGTCATTATGAACAACTTTGGTATTCGTGGCTAGGGCTAAATAGATCACTAAGTCATAGTTCATGAACAAGACATCATTTGAATGTACTAGGTTTGACCATGTTTGAACCATATGCTAGAGGCTATGCATGTATGTGGTCACTAAAGAAAAGTTGTAGTCTGTAATATGGGGAACAACTTTTATGTTTGGATCATGGGATAATAAGGTGCATAACTTAGTCTTTTGGAGCTCACAAAAATCAGTAAAATCAACATTTCAAGACTTAACAAAATTTTCCTAAGTCATATCGACTGACTGACTGACAGGCCGACATTGGGGGTGATTTTACTCAGTCTCGGTTGCGAATTAGAGCATGATCTTTGAACAAGAATTGTAGATGGCACTTAGGGCTACAAATTTTGTTTTGGAATAATTCACTGGTTTGCTTTGCATCGAGAGATATTTCGAACGAAAAACCGGCTGTCAGGCGTCCCTTTCAGTTTCTGAATCAACTGATCGACGCCGTTCGGTGGCCGACCGGCATCAGGACTGAGCCGCCGCGTGGAGGTCACGTTGGCCGCGCGTCGCCGTTGCCCTGACCGCGCAGGCCACGACGTGCCTGAGCCCGGCATTACCACCCCAGCACCCGCCCGCAGTCAGCCGCGCCCTCAGTTTCGCATTCCCAGCTTCTCCTTCGCCATCCACTCGCCCGCAGCAGCTGCAGCCTCGGCACCGCAACGCCGCCGTCGTTGTTGACGGCACAAGCCGTGCATAGCCGCTTCTCCATCACCGCAATAGCATCACCACCTTCCCAGCGACTCCCTGCGCCAGCCAGTGCCCGCTGTTCAAGCCCGGTAAGCCTCCGCGCCGTGCAAGTGCTCGCCGGAGCTCCGCCGCTACCTCCGTCACCGTGGTCCCACTTAACCAGACCACCCCAGGCCACGCTAGAGCGCTAGCTAGGTTCACCGTAGCTCTGTGATGCTCGACGTAGCGTTTGATCGAGTCGCCGTAGCTTCCACCGGCGTCTCACCGTCGTCCCGCACCTCCGCCCCGCCATGGCCGCCGCCGCCGGTGCTAGCACCGACGAGAGGCCCCACCAAGTAGTGCAATAGGTGCGCGAGGTTGAGTAGATCACGTAGTGAAGATATCACCGCTGGCGAGTTCACCGTCGGCGAGCTTTGGCCGCGCCACCGTCGCGCAGCGTAGCTGCCCTGTTCTTGTCTCAATGACATGTGGGGTCCCCTGTCAGCGGGTCCCACCGGTCAGCGACAGCAGTGCTGAGGGCTAGTTCAAATATTCCAGATTTGAGTGTGTTTTGTAATTTTTAGATCTCCAGTTTGGTAGCTTCAAAAATTATGAAATAAATTTGGTAGTGTTCCTCAGGAAGTTTAGTACTTAGGAAAAATATGAGATTAGCAAGTTCAGTAGAAATTTTGGGAGATTTAAATGGAGATTTGAAATGTGTTTTTGAATGCATGCAAACTTGTTTATTTTATATCTATAGTTCCTGTGCTCCAAAAATTATGAAATTTTTGTGGTAAGCTATTCTTGACATGTATGAGCTCTGGTAAAAATTTGAGGATCAGTACATGCATAGATTTGTAGTTATAGATTTTCCTATTATAAATAGGTAATCCTTGTATGAATTTTTATAAATTATTTAGGAATCCAATATTTATGAAATTTGTTGGAGGTTATCCTAGTAGTATATGGATGCTGAGAAAAATAGGAAATATGTTGCTTGACACTTTTCACTAAGGTTTTCTATTTATGCTATTTCAAGCCTTGCTGCCTTGTCATTTTTGTATAGGATGTTTTACTTAGTAAAATGGCATGAAACTTTTACAGTAGTCTATTGGTAGCACTAGTAAGCCACTGTAATTTTCTGAGAATTTATGATGCACATTGAGTATATGTTTATTATTTAACCTAAATATCTTAGTAAATTGATAAAGGCATTTAAATAAATAGTTTGGCCATTGCCATTAGGTTTTCTTGAGTGTATTTGGTATGTTTAAACTGTTGGTAGACTTTATGTTGTCAAACTTTGAATAATTACATGAAGTAGAAGTATTGTTACTTTGTAATGCGAATTGGATGGATTCCAGACAGATTCTGGAGTTTGATGAGTTGCATAATAAAAATGATGTTTGCTGTAAAAATGGTTAATAACAAAGTTGTAGATAACTTCATCATGTGTCTTGTGTCAAAATTTCAGGACCATAGGTCAAACGGTTTAGTAGTTACAGGTGTTTAAAGTTAGCCTTTCTAAATTTGCTTGTTCTCTGGAATTTCTGGATAGCGCTGGATTGATTGTCTGTTTTGGTTAAGATAAAGTGTGAATTAGCTTTTGGTGATTAAATAAGAGTTGTAGACAAGTTTATAAACTTTCCAGAAAGTCTAATATAACAGCATTTGGATAAGTAGAACTTTAGTTATAAGTAAAACAAGCAGCTGTTGTTTTGTGTGTAGTGAATGATTTGTAAATGTGTTTGATTAAGTAATCAAGAAGAAATATGCACCTACTCGGTAAAATATGATGCATTTGTTAACACCATGCTGTTAAGACTACTTATACGAATGCATTCATCCTGTGTCATCATTTTATACTTGTACGCATGTATGCATTCGCAATACCTTATGCCATATTCATGCATCTAGGATCGGAGGAAGAAATAACGTTGCTGGAATTCGACGAAGTAGAGGAAGGGGACCAGCAGGAGAATCCTCTAGTCGCAGCTCCCGAAGACAAGGAGCAGAATCCTAAAGAGCTTCCAGAGTGTCCTGATCACCGCCCTACTTCCTTTCTGCGAGGCAAGCCCCGGAGCATTCTAAGTCTCCCAGTATTTTATAAATGATTGCTTAAGTACTTATGATTGATGCATTAGGTTATAAGAGTTGAATGGAACCACTTGATGCATATAAATTCCTTGTCCAGATATTACACCTTTAACCGGTATAGGTTCAGGATCGAACATATGCTTAGCCCTGCTTAGACTGGTAGAAGTCAGGTGATTTCCTGTCACCTGCGAGATATAGGTGGATACTGAAGCACGGTTGGCTATATTTGCTATCGTGGAAAAGAACCATGGGGTAATGTAAATGGAGACCGGGTGGGATGTCGATAGAGAAGCAACAAGACATGGAGGTCTTGGGTGTGGATCTATCCCCGTCTGTGTCGATTAAGGACCGTACCGTTGTTGGTGCTTCTGACAAGATTGAACGCATGCCTATCACTTAGCTGGCCGGATAACTCGTTCCGACCGCGAAGCCGAGTAGCTCAACTCAGGCCGGGACCCGTTCTGTTGTGCGCTCCTTGCGGGGGGCGATCAGACTGAGACCAAGGGCAGGCTAGGCCTGAACGTCCTGGCATCTGGTGTTCCAGATTGTGCGGTGCGGTACGGACCCGTGAAATGTGTACCTGAGTTGTACCAAAGGTGACCTAAGGCTGCCTTCGTGCGGTATGTCTGGGTTTGTGTTAGGAATAAATTCCCAGCTGGTTGAAATCGATTCGAATCGCCGTCTCTCCCGGATAGTGAGAAACTTGGCTAGTCCCAACATCGTAGTAATTGTACTATGGAATATGATGGTTTGGATAAACATGAAATTACTCTACCTGCTATGGTTACTATTGTATGCTCTTAAAATAATATACCACATATTTGGCACAGGATAGTTGCTAATGTAGATGGATAGTCATAATTAATTGATAGCATAATTATAATTGTATAACTGAGTCAATCGCTTTTATGCAAAACGTTATCAAGCTATCCCCACTTATACAGCCTTGCATAATCCTTGGAGTCATTTTATTTCTGGTTTATGACGGGTAAGTCTAGCTGAGTACCTTCTCGTACTCAGGGTTTTATTTCCCATTGTTGCAGATGGCACTGTGTATCATGGTTATTGCAAGAGTTGCTTCTATCCCGCTGTGGATGAGGAGTAAGCCTTGGGCAGGCTTCTTATTAATCCTTCTACATGCTTTTGTGGACCGTGATCGTATTTTGGCACTGTACTAAACTATGTTGGAAACTTTATTTTCAAACTTAATTTGCTTCCGCTTTTATCTATCAAACTCAGTTTGTAATAACTGTGTTTCATACTCTGATGATGAAAATGTATCTGTGAACTTTATGTAATATGTGGCATGTATGTTGAATCATGTACGATCTTGGTTGTTGTAAATCGTTTATCGAGACCCGTCGTGGTACTCGACGGACTACAGGGTTTATATGGGTTCAAGTATGACAGTGCGACCGCTTGCGGGCCGCCATTGTACTTGTACTCTTATAAATTGGTCGGTTCTGCGACATGAGGCATGTCGATGGAGTGTCGAAGATGGAGGGCTTGTCGTTGATGGCGATGCTTGCTAGTGCTATCTTGATAGATTTCTTGTCATCATCACTAGAGTTATCTATCCGAAGAGCCATCACTATCCCATGTGACCACATAGCCTCCACCTTTCTTCTTCTTTTAGAAGGACATTCTCTTCTCCTTCTTCTCCTTCTTTTTTTTCTTGTTCTTCTTCTTCTCATCCTCATCATTGTCACTATTGTAGGGACAATTTGCTACAACGTGATCGGGGCTCTTGCAATTGTAGCATCTTCTCACATATTCTTTGCTCTTGGTGTGATCTCTTCTCTTTCTTGCACCATAGCCCTTCTTCTTCATGAATTTTCCCATCATGCGGACAAAGAGGACCATAGCTTCATCATCAATATCACTAAGATCATCATCATCACTTGATTCTTTTTTGGACTTGCCCTTGTTCTTGGATGATGATGAGCTAGCCTTGAATGCTATACTCTTCTTCTTCTTCCTTCTTGTCATCCTTGTCATCACCCTCCCTTTCAACATGGTATGTCTCTTGGGTCATGACATCACCTAATACTTGGTTGGGGGTAATCTCCTTCAATCCTCCTCTTATGATAAGCAATCTTAACATCTCAAATCTCGGAGGTAGACACATCAAGAACCGATGAGAGACATCATAATCCTTGATCTTCTCTCCCAAAGCTTTCAAGTCATTAACAATTACTTGTAACCGATGGAACATCTCCGGAATGCTCTCATCATCCTTCATCTTGAAGCTTGTCAACTTGTCCTTGAGGATGTACAACTTGGCACTCTTCACCGCCGGTGTGCCCTCATATGTTTCCTCCAATCTCCTCCACACCTCATTTGCTCTTTCACAATCTTTGATTTGCTCAAACACCTTGGAATCAATGGCATTGTATATGGTGTTGAGAGTCATTGTGTTGCATTGCTTGTTGGTCTTATCTTGGTTGGTCGGATTGTCGGGATCAATGATAGCATAATCATTCTCGGTCACTTCCCATACTTGATCATTGATTGAACCAAGATACATTCTCATTTTTCTCTTCCAATAATCATAGCTTGTGCCATCAAAGAACGGTGGTTTGCCCCCCACATGGTTGAACACAACTTGAGCCATAATTTGACACCGAGGTTGTTAAGCCTTTAATCAAACGGTGACCACGGCTCTGATACCACTTGAAAGGTCCTAATATGGCTAGAGGGGGATGAATAGCCTATTTAAAAATCTACAAATCGACTAGAGCAATTTGATTAGTATGACAAATAGCGAAAAGCAAACTTGCTCTAGCTCTACAAGGGTTGCAAGCCACCTATCCAACAATTCTAGTAGCAATGGTTAATACACATGACTTGCTATAATACTATTCACTAAGAGCTCTCAATGTTTCTACTCTAAAGAGCTCCACTAGATGTACTTGAATAACAAAGCAAGCTCTCAATTCTAATTACACTAAAGAGCTTACTACAACTAGTTTGCAAGAATATAAATGAGTGAGTAGAGTGATTATACCGTCATGTAGAGGAATAAACCAATCACAAGATCAAGATTAAGCCAATCACCGAGAGAATACAAATGACAAGAGACAACCGATTTTCTCCCGAGGTTCACGTGCTTGCCAACACGCTAGTCCCCGTTGTGTCGACCAACACTCGGTGGTTCGGCGGCTAAGAGGTGTTTCACAAACCTCATCCACACGATTGGACACCGCAAGAACCTACCCACAAGTGAGGTAACTCAATGACACGAGCAATCCACTAGAGTTACCTTTCGGCGCTCCGTCGGGGAAGGTACAAATCCCCTCACAATCACCGGAGATGGCCACGAACAATCACCAACTCGTGCCAATCCTCCACCGCTGCACCAAGCCGTCTAGGTGGTGGCAACCACCAAGAGCAACAAGCGAAATCCGCAGTAAAACACGAATACCAAGTGCCTCTAGATGCAATCATTCAAGCAATTCACTTGAATTCTCTCCCAATCTCACAATGATGATGGATCAATGATGGAGATGAGTGGGAGGGCTTTGACTAAGCTCACAAGGTTGCTATGTCAATGAAAAGGTGCAAGAGAGTGAGCTTGAGCCGGCCATGGGGCTTAAATAGAAGCCCCCATGAAATAGAGCCGTTGGCTCAATTATTGGGCTGACTGCGCATCGACCGGACGCTCCGGTCAGACGCACCGGACGCAGCACCGGACGCCCTGACCGTGAATACCGGACGCGTCCGGTCGGCCCACCGGACGTGTCCGATCGCTCCTAGGCCACCACGTGTCTCGTTCAAACCCAAGTAACCGTTGTACCACACTGGCTGATGACCGGACTCTCACACCGGACGCTGAAACATAAATAACCGGACGCTGAGCCGCCGAGTCCGGTCAAGTCCAGTAAGCCACCAGGGCCAACCGGACGCGTCTGTTAGAAACTGACCCGATGCTGAGCCTCAACATCCGGTCATTTACAGTAAGCACCCACGCTCGACCGGACACGTCCGGTCACTCCAGACCGGACGCTGCCAGCGTCCGATCAACTGAACAGCCAAACATCGTTTTTCTAATTCACACCGGACACGTCGCTGAGTTCGTCGCCAAATACCGGACGTGTCCGGTCACCATACCGGACGCGTCCGGTCACTCTATAACCAGCGCGACTAAGTCCTTTTTAACTCTATCTTCATCACCCTTGCTCAAATGTGCCAACCACCAAGTGTATCACCTTGTACACATATGTTAGCATATTTTTACAAACATTTTCAAGGATATTAGCACTCCACTAGATCCTAAATGCATATACAATGAGTTAGAGTATCTAGTGGCACTTTGATAACCGTATTTCAATACGAGTTTCACCCCTCTTAATAGTACGGCTATCGATCCTAAATGTGATCACACTCGCTAAGTGTCTCGATCACTAAAATAAAATGGCTCCTATAATTTATACCTTTGCCTTGAGCCTTTTGTTTTTCTCTTTCTTCTTTTCCAAGTTCAAGCACTTGATCATCACCATGCCATCACCATTGTCATGATCTTCGTCATTGCTTCATCACTTAGAGTAGTGCTACCTATCTCATAATCACTTTGATAAATTAGGTTAGCACTTAGGGTTTCATCAATTAACCAAAACCAAACTAGAGCTTTCAGACGTCATCTGACCGGACGCAGGGAAGGAACTGTTTCAGCATCCGGTCACTCCTTCGCAGCAACGGTTCACCACATGTGAATTGACCGAACGCTGGACTTCAGAGTCCGGTGCAGCATCCAGTCACTCTTTTTCAGTAGATCTTCAAAGTTCCTTCGTGCTGCCTGTTCCTAATCAAGACCCAACTTCAACAAGACCCAAATAAACACCAATTGGGACTGATGTGAGTGACATCACTCAAACCCTCAAATTTTTAAAGTATTTTGCCTTAGGCTATAATTCTTTTTAAGAAAATAGGCAATAAAAGGGTAATTGAAGAGAAACGACAAAACAACATACATGCATATGCAATGCAATACTTGAAAGTAATTCTAGTTGCTTGTCAAGTTTGATCCAAGGTTAAGCTTCTTCACACGCTTTTCGGCGGTTATCTTAACCATGTTATACAAGCCCTAAATGCATTACCAAATATTAAACATGTTGTATATTACAATGCAATGCAAGGGACAACACAAGCTCGTTTTTTAGTGAAGTTGCAAAAATCAAGCACATTGAGCTCATTCCTCAACCAACAAAATGTAGCCTCATCTAGCGGTTTAGTGAAGATATCCGCCAATTGATCCTCAGTCCTTACACCTTCTAATGAAATATCATTCTTAGCAACAAGATCTCTAAGAAAGTGATGGCGGATATCTATGTGCTTGGTGCGAGAGTGTTGAATCAGATTATTAGCAAGCTTTACCGCACTCTCATTGTCACACAAAAGAGGTACTTTTTCTAGAACTACACCATAGTCTAGCAAAGTTTGCTTCATGTAAAGTATTTATGCACAACAAGCACCCGCGGCAATGTATTCCGCTTCGGCGGTGGACAAAGCCACACTATTTTGCTTCTTGGAGGACCAAGATACAAGTGATCTACCAAGCAAATGGCACCCTCTGGATGTGTTTTTCCTATCAACTTTCCAACCGGCATAATCCGAATCGGAATAGCCAACTAATTCAAATCTACCTCTTTTGGGATACCAAAGTCCAATGCTTGGTGTGTGTTTAAGATACCTAAGGATTCTTTTAATGGCAATCAAATGAGCTTCTTTAGGATTAGCTTGAAATCTAGCACACATACACACACTAAACATGATGTCAGGCCTAGATGCGGTTAAATATAACAAGCTACCAATTATAGAGCGGTAGAGAGTTTGATCAACCGTTTTACCTTCCTCATCTAGGTCGAGATGCCCATTAGATGGCATTGGTGTCTTGATTGGCTTACATTCATCCATATTGAACCTCTTGAGAAGATCCTTGGAATATTTTTCTTGAGAGATGAAAATCTCTTCTCTCATTTGCTTACTTGAAAACCAAGAAAGAATATAAGCTCTTCAATCATAGACATCTCGAACTCCTTCAATATCAATTCACCAAACTCTTTGCAAGAATCTTCATTTGATGATCCAAAGATGATATCATCAACATATACTTGACAAATGAAGATTTCTCCATCAAGCTTCTTGGTGAATAGTGTGGTGTCGACCTTCCCAATAGTAAAGCCCTTCTCAATGAGGAAATCCCGAAGACGCTCATACCAAGCTCTTGGGGCTTGCTTAAGCCCATATAGCACCTTGGACAACCTATAAATATGATTATGATATCTAGGGTCTTCAAACCTGAAAGGTTGATCAACATAGACTAGTTCATTAATAAAACCATTTAAAAAAGCACTTTTAACATCCATTTGATATAGTTTCATTTCATGATGCGATGCATATGCAAGGAGGATACGAATGGCTTCAAGTCTTGCAACCAGTGCAAAAGTCTCTCCAAAATCCAACCCTTCAACTTGAGAGAACCCCTTTGCAACTAGTCTTGCCTTATTCCTCACAACAACGCCTTGATCATCTTGCTTGTTGCGGAACACCCACTTTGTTCCAATGACTCTTGCACCTTGTGGTCACTCTTCAAGAGTCCAAACTTCATTGCGGACGAAGTTGTTCAACTCTTCATGCATGGCATTTATCCAATCGAAATCTTGAAGAGCTTCTTATACATTCTTAGGTTCAACACAAGAGACAAAAGAGTGATGTTCAATAAAAGAAGCAAGTTTTTGAGATCGAGTCAATACACCCTTTGATGGACTCCCTATGATAAGATCTTGTGGATGAGCTTGTAGTAGAGGTGAATTTCTTCTATCAACCACTTGAGGGGGAGGTTGTGGAACATCAACATCTTGTGCTTGTGCCACCATTTGATCATAAGAGACATGAGTATCTTCATTTTCTATTCTCCCATCTTTATCACCATCGTGTGGCACATTTGATGAAGAAGGTGGATCAATCACTTGTACATCATCTTCATCATCTTTAGGCTTGATGTCTCCAACCGAAATGTTCTTCATAGTCTCCCTCAATGATTCATCACCTACATCATCAAGATTCTCATGTGTTCTTTGGGAGCCGTTAGATTCATTAAATTCCACATCATATGTTTCTTCAACCAAGCCGATGGCATGATTAAATACTCGATATGCTTTGGAATTTGATGAGTAACCAACAAGAAAACTAATATCACAACGTCTTTGAAACTTCCCTAGGTGTTGCCGCTTCTTGTAGATGTAGCATTTGCAACCAAACACCCTAAAGAAGGAGACGTCCGACTTCTTCCCATTGAGAAACTCATAAGGTGTCTTGCCAAGAAACTTTTGAAGGAATAGGCGGTTGGATGCATAGCATGCGGTGTTGATAGCTTCCGCCCATAAAGCTTCGGGTGTGTTGTACTCATCAAGCATTATTCTTGCAAGTGTAATGAGTGTCCGGTTCTTTCTCTCTACTATATCATTTTGTTGAGGAGTGTATGTTGCGGAGACCTCATGCTTGATTCCAACTTCATCACAATAGGCTTCAATGTTTGTGTTGTTAAACTCTTTTCCATTATCACATCTAATCTTCTTGAGCTTCACTTCAAACTCATTTTGTGCTCTCTTAGCAAACTTCTTGAAGCATGAAGCAACCTCGGTCTTGTCATGAAGGAAGAACACCCATGTATATCTAGAGTAGTCATAAACAAACACAAGACAATAAAGATTTCCTCCCAAACTCTTGTATATTGTTGGTCCAAATAAGTCCATATGAAGAAGCTTGTCCTTGGATCAAACCAAGTTAAATATCTTTGGCAAGTATTCTAGATTAAACCAAATTTAGGAAAATGATCCTCACCCCATTAATTGACATTGATAATTCTAACCTATCTATAATTTACGCCTTTGTGGTCATTGATGACAAAGAGGGAGAAAAACAAAGATATAAGTGATAGGGGGAGAAATAGTGTCCAAGATAGTGAAAAAATAACATAGGGGGAGAGATATGACAAAGCAACGGGATCAATTAAAATTTTGAGCACATAATCTTGTATGGTGCATTTGAACGTGCATTTCATAGGTTTGCTTGCATGGCACAAGTTTTAAATTTCAATATCCACGCGTGTGTGGTGTATGCTAGTTGTAGGTTTGAATGATGAAATGAAAAACTAGCATGCATAGGTTAAGTAACTAGACTCATGCTCACATTATGAAAACTAGATCCTTACTTCTAATGTTGATCTCACAGGGTATTCTAGTTTTTATGTATGTCTAGTTACTAATGGTACTAAGGATGGTATATTGGCGCACTCCGATTGGTATCACGCTTCAAAGGTCCATCTTTTATATCTTAGCATCATTTGGTAGACATTGTCACCTATATTTTCTATCTAAGCATATGTGCAAGCTACAATCCAAACTCTTAGCACATATGTAGGGGGAGCAATTGCTACCATATGGGATTCATGAAACTTGTCCATATCCTTTTACATATGGTAAATATGCTTGGCCAAGCAACATGGATTTAATTTAATTTCAGTTCATATCTTTGTGTAAGGGTTGTCATCAATTACCAAAAAGGGAGAGATTGAAAGCTCTAGTTTGGTTTTGGTGAATTGATGAAACCCTAAGTGCTAACCTAGTTTATCAAAGTGATTATGAGGTAGGTAGCACTACTCCAAGTGGTGAAGCAAATGAAGATCATGACTTGATGATGGCGATGCCATGGTGATGATCAAGTGCTTGGGCTTGAAAAAGAAGTAAGAGAAAAACAAAAAGCTTAAGGCAAAGGTGAAATTGATAGAAGCTTTTCAGTTTAGTGATCGAGACACTTAGCGAGTGTGATCACATTTAGGATCGATAGCCGTACTATTAAGAGGGGTGAAACTCGTATCGAAATGCGATTATCAAAGTGCCACTAGATGTTCTAACTCATTGCATATGCATTTAGGATCTAGTAGAGTGCTAACACCCTTGAAAACATTTGTGAAAATATGCTAACACATGTGCACAAGGTGATACACTTGGTGGTTGGCATATTTGAGGAAGGGTAAAGAACATAGAGTTGAAAAGGAGTTGATTGCGCTGGTCACGGGGTGACCGGACGCGTCCGACATGCGTACCGGACGCGTCCGGTACTGTCTCAGGCGGCAGTGTTCCTAACATGACCGGACGTGTCCGATATCGATACCGGACGCGTCCAGTATTCTGGCCAGGCGCGGGCAGAGTTGCCGAGATGACCGGACTCTAGCTCGTAGCAGAGACTGGACGCTGAGCAATCACTATTTAGTGTCAGATCGTGGTGACGTGGGGCGCGGGTGTTGGTCCAGAGAGGACCGGACGTAGGGGCGTGTCCGGTCGGCCACACCGGACGCATCTAGTTGCAATTGAGCGGTTCTAGAGCTCTCTGGACTCGACCGGACGTTGCCCCTCCTGCATCTAGTCGGCCACACCGGACACGTCCAGTCGTAGTTGAGTGGCTCTAGGAGCTCTCTAGACTCGACCGGACGCAGCCCCTCCTACGTCCGACCACTTCGCTGCAGTGCGTCTGATGTGTCGCGTCAAAGCGTGTCAGAGAGGGCTGTTGGGCGGCAATGGTTACTTCGTTTGAATGGGACACGTGGTGGTCAAGCAGCAACCGAACGCGTCCGGTCACCACACCGGACGCGTCTAGTCGTCCTGCAGTCAGCCCAATAATTGAGCCAACGGCTCTATTGTTTGGGGATGTCTATAAATATCGTTTGGCCGGCTCTACCTCACTCTCTTGGCCATTTTGCATTGACATAGCAACCTTGTGAGCTTGGTCAAAGTCCTCCCATTCATCTCCATCATTGATTCATCATCTTTGTGAGATTGGGAGAGAATCCAAGTGCATTGTTTGAGTGATTGCATTTAGAGGCACTTGATGTTCGTGTTTCGCTGCAGAATTCGCTTGTTACTCTTGGTGGTTGCCGCCACCTAGACAGCTTGGAGCAGCGAGGATCGTCGAGCGGAGGTTGGTGATTGTCTCCGGCTCCGATCGTGGTGATTGTAAGGGGTTCTTGACCTTTCCCCAGCGGAGAGTCAAAAGGTACTCTAGTAAATTGCTCGTGGCTTGTGTGATCCTCATCTTGTGTTGGTTGTGCGGTACCCTATTGAGGGTTTGGCGTGTGATGCCAATTAGCGTGTGAACCTCAAAGTGAATGAATCACCATAACGAGGACTAGCTTGCCGGCAAGCAAGTGAACATCGGTAAAAAATCATTGTGTCATCATTTGATTCCGAGGTGATTGGTCTTCATTGGTATTCATTCTTATGATTGATTGGTTCATTCCTCGACTCGGCGGTATAACCATCTTGCTCTCTCTCTTTGTATTACCGTAAACTAGTTGTCAAGCTCTTTAGTGTAGCTAGTCGTGAGAGCTTGTTAGTTTGGTTAGTGTGGCGCTTTAGTTAGTCTTTGAGAGCACACTAACTTAGTGTAATGACATAGTCATTGTGTGGATAGAGACTATATAAGCTAGAATTGTGGAAGATGGCTTGTATTTTTAGTAGATTAGCGCAACACTCGCTTCGTCTCATATTTGTCTAACCGGTTTGCTAAGTGTTGTTATAGAAATTTTTAATAGACTATTCACCCCTCTCTAGTCATTAGGACCTTTCAGCTGTATACACGACAATTTCATATATGTGAGAAATCTGGCACGGGCAAATCATCGAACAAAGATGCCAGCTCTACTCTTCAAGCTAGACATTTCAAAGGCATTCGACACGGTCTCTTGGGAATACATTCTAGAGATGATGGAACACCGTGGTTTCAGTGCAAGATGGAGGGACTGGATAACTTTGCTGCTGCGTACATCGCATTCGTCTGTATTGGTGAACGGCACGGCGGGAGAGAAAATTCAGCACGCTAGGGGCTTGAGACAGGGTGACCCTCTCTCCCCCTACCTTTTCATTCTTGCCATCGATGCACTGCAGAAAGTGTTGGAGTTAGCAACGCAGGAAGGTGTTCTCTCGCCACTACGAGGACGATTTGCTAAGATTCGACTCTCACTGTATGCGGACGATGCAGTCATTTTTCTGAATCCGGTCCGAGAAGAAGTTTTAGCTCTCCTAAATATCCTGACTCGTTTTGGGGCAGCGACTGGGCTGAGACTAAACTGGACAAAATGCTCGGTGGCTCCTATACGATGTAGTGGCATCAATCTGGACCATATTTTGGAGCCTTTTGCTGGCCGGAAGGTAAACTTTCCAATCACTTACTTGGGGCTGCCGCTTACTCTGGGCCGGCTCAAAGTGGTTCACCTACAAGGGATAGTGGACAAAGCAAGGAATAAGTTGGCCGGCTGGCAGGGTCGTTTGCTGAACCCGGCAGGGAGAAGGGAACTTGTGCGTTCAGTCCTAAGTGCAATCCCAATATACATGCTGACATCCGTTAAGGCGCCAAAACAATTGCTTGAGGAGCTGGACAAGTTACGCAGACGCTTCCTGTGGGCGGGCGATGGTGAGATCACAGGTGGGAAATGAAAAGTGGGATGGCCATATGTAGCCAGGCCAGTCAACTTTGGAGGCCTCGGCATCCTAGACATTGAGAAGTTCAGCAGAGCTCTACAGTTGTGTTGGCTTTGGCTAGCTTGGAGCAACACACACAGACCATGGGCTGGGATGAAGCTCCCAGTTGATGAGACGGACATTGCCCTCTTTACCGCGGCAATCTGAACGCCGGGATCTTAAGAGAATTCGTCGAGCTGTGGCAACTCATCCATACATTACACCTGGACCCTGCAAACGAGCAGAAGGATCAGATCGTCTGGACTCTCGATAGCTCAGGAGAGTATACTGCAAAGTCGGCATATGAAGTTTAGCTCAGTGGCCAGGTGATCTCCAATTTTCCAAACCTCATTTGGAAGGCGTGGGCTACGCCACGTTGCAAATTCTTCATATGGCTACTCCTACAAGACCGGGTTTGGACAGCAGCCAGGCTCCAATTAAGGGGATGGGAAAATAACTACTTCTGCGCGCTTTGTGAAAGGAACCTAGAAACTGCGGTCCACCTCTTCATAGAATGCCCCTACGCGAGAAGAGTATGGACCCTAGTGGCAACATGGAGCAACTGTACAAAACTTCAACCTTCCAGCTGGACCGACCACCACGACATGGAAGAGTGGTTTATGGCAATGACTAACGATGGAACGAAGGCGGCACACTCTCTGGCAATATTGACTACTTGGCACATCTAGAAGGAAAGAAAGGCTAGAGTGTTCAACGGAAATAGGAGTGTTGAGCAAGCTGTGTTTACAAGGATCAGGGACGAGTGCACTAATTGGGTGTCAGCGGGGGGTAGGGTACTTAGCTACCTCAGGATTGCTCCAAACTTTGGGAGTAATTAGCGTAATCTCCTAAACATCTCCTGTGGCAGTTTGCCACATGGGATGGCGCCTCTGGCGCAAGCATGTTGAAACTCTGTTTCTTGCTTATTAATATATGTCGGGCAACCGGATCTTTAAAAAAAAACAAGCCCACACAAACTAACAAACAAAAACTCCCAAACAAGGGTTGAACGACCAACTAGCCAACCAATTAGGCAACATCAAGTGTCCATTCAGTCAACAAGGCTATGCCCTTCACACCCGCTAGACCCCATAACTTTGCTTCTTCGTGGACTGAAGCTAGGATACCCTGCAGAGTAGGTGAAGCCCCATCAAAGACACACCAATTCCGATGGGTCCAAAGCGACCAGGCACCAAGAATAATTAAAGAATTGAGACCCTGCCTATCCTGATCAGCAACGATCTCATTAGATCAGGACCACCAAACTTCAAAGGACAGCTCAGCTGGTTGGGGAGCAAGGATCTGCGGTCCAAATTTTTTGTAAGAGCTCAAACCAGAATTGCCTAGAGAAGACACAAGAAACCAGCAGGTGATTGATGGTTTCCTCTTCCTGATCACACAGCAAACATTTCTGGTGATGCTGAGCGTGACGATATGCAGTCCAGCACTCATTATGCGCGACCAACCACATGAAAAAATGGCATTTGCTGGTTACACATGCTTGGGCATCAGTTTCAGCAAGTCACTGCCATGGAAAAACTTGCACAGCCGTTGAAATTACAGTGACCTGAATCAGTGCTGAGAATGATGTGAGATTAAGAAGTGACATTACAATCTCTACATTAGTTTTACTAGAATGATCATCCAATAGTGTTATAGGTACCCAGCAGGCCTGACTCTACCTCTAATTAAAGGCGGTCTATAAGAGGTACAATTGCAAAAGTACAAATGACCTTTAACGACCTAAATCAAGGTTGCAATAAAGACAAACGCCCTGTTCGTTTGGATTCGTTTGGCTGATAAGCCATGGCTGAAAGTACTATTGGCTGATTTGGTGTGAGAGAAAAATACTATTAGTTGGCTGAAAAAGTACGGCTTATAAGTCAAACAAACCCAAGCGAAAAGGGCGAAAAACTGTTGCAGGAATGTGCCACCAAAAGAGAAATAGACACAACAGAAAATCGTTACCATTGTAAGAGCATCAAGCATGGGCATACATTATAAGAGAACACCTTGCAACTTACACTGCTGATTCAAAATACTGTAAGAGCATCAATCAAATTGCTGTATCAAATAATCATCCACGGCTTTGATGCAGTTGCATGCATGTTTCAAGTTTGTATGCTTTCTTGTAATACTGAAACATTGGTATTATTCAAAAAGTCTAAAGGGCATCACCCAGCAAAGGTCAAAAGGTCAACGCACAAATTTATCTCATCTGAACCACAAGAATGAGTCCACGGAATAACTATAACCATCTCATCAGACAAAACCAAAGACAGGCCTTAGATAACAGCCATATGAGGAATCAACTGTATGGCAGATCAGCTGGTCCTCCACTTGAGCCCTGCTGCTCTGCTCTCCTCCGGACGTGCAGCTGATCTTGCACCGTTGCAGTGCCACCTACGCTACAGGCTCCAGCAGGTGATTCCATTCTATCCCTCAATGCAGCAGCCAGCAGGAGAGAGATGGGGCACCGCCGGTAGGGAGAGGGATGTGGCAGCGCATGCATGCAGGGGATGCAGCATCGGGAGCCAGGCGGTGACAGTAGGCGCAGCGCTGGCAGCGTTGGGACTTGGGTCAAATGGACTAGGTGCCTCCTTTTCCACAAATTTTAGAATTGGTTCCTGGTCCACAAATTTTAAGTACTGGCCAACAATTAGGTACCTTGTAATAGGCACCTCTCACTTCTTAACCGTTATTAGATCTCGACTGATGAATGGTTATCATTATTTTCCAAGTATCATAAGATTTCTCATAAAAAAACATTTATGTAGATTGTAGAATGATCTTGTATCATTGAATTCTAGAGTAGAGACGTTTGACACTCTCGTCGTATTTGATATCTATTTATTATCTTCATGAAGAAAGTAACATAAACAAGGAAGTGTGGTTACAGTATGAGAAAAACTAAAAAATCATGAAACTTTTCTGTAGCCAAAGCTCCGGGCTCAAGATTTGGTACGAAATTCTTTACTGCTAGCAATCAAATTGATGCTATCTGATAGGAAGAACAGATAATAACCTTTGCCTGTTTCCAACAAGAAAATCAAGCAAGAGGGCAGGACTACTCAGTACCAGAAGACAATGTGTAGGTGGATGTCAAGTCATCATCAAAGATTCAGTTGTTCACAGAACGGACATTTATTTGGTGCGAAATTCTTTACTGCTAGCAATCAAATTGATGCTATCTGACATGAAGAACAGATAATAACCTTCGCCTGTTTCCAACAAGAAAATCAAGCAAGAGGGCAGGACTGAGTACCAGAAGACAATGTGTAGGTGGATGTCAAGTCATCATCAAAGATTCAGTTGTTCACAGAACTGACATTTATGCATCCACATATAGCTAAAAACAGTTAGCCGGCAACTGTCAACCATGATTGACATTGGATTGGACATCATCGTTAGGCCCAAATACACTAAGGCACGAGTTTTGGGCGTTGGAAAATTGGGTTCGCTGGTCGTTAGGTTGACAACCATTCGGTCAGTGTTTTATTAAAGGCAAGCAGAACTTAAAAAGATTTGACAGAAGGGAAGCTGAATTACTGAAGAAAAAATGCGCTCAGTCACGTTGGCAAGAAAAAATGCAAGCGATTCTTATTTATACGAAATAAAAGCAAAAGCAGGTGTACGGGAAGGAAGGGAACTTACAAAACAGACGGCGCGGGGTGCCACGGTGGTGTGGAGATGGCCCACCGCTCTGCGGCGATGGAGTGCCGCGCTTGCGGATTGGTAAGGGCAATTGCGCAGTGAGGCGCACCCATGGCCAGAACCGGCAGGCGCCGGCGCCATCCTCACTCGCCGCACGGCGGTGAATGGTGATGACCGCCGCCGTGATCTGAAACATGTGGACAGATTCGGGGATTCGGACTGCAGAGATTAGAGGGGCTTTTAATATTTGCCACGGTTACGGATGTCTTTACACTGAGTCACTGACATATTTCTTATACCATTTCTATCCATATGATGGTAAATATATAAAAATTCCGAGATTAGAGGGGTGAAAACAGAAAACAGGCTGATCTGGCTGTTCCTGTTTTGCAGCCCACACGTCCACGGGCCCAAACAGTCTGAGGCCCTGGGCCAGAATTTATAAAGCCCACACAATTTATCACGGCAGCAGGTAAACAAAAGCTTTTTTTTGCTCAAAAAAAAAGCTAAACAAAAGCTTTCAGCTTGCAGGCCAACAACACACGGTGCCTTCCAGGAAGAGAAGAGGGATACTCGTCACTCGTGGGTGGTGCACTGTTGCTACTGTTATGTATACAAGTACTCAGACTTGTCAGTATATTTATCCCAGCACAATGTTCAGCAGGTAACAAAGTATATTAATCATTCTGAAAAACAAAGTATATCAAACTTCTTCCAGAAAACAGGGATATGGTTCAGTAATTTTACATGACCAACTGCAATAAACTAATTAGAAAACCGCATGCACATAACATGTGATGAGACAGAAATACAGCAAATTCAGTTGTTTATTAAAAAAACAGCTAATTCAGTTGGACAGAGTTCCTGAGTCGTGACTTCTCTAACCACTTCAACTACAGTCAGTGTAACTATGTAAGATATAAACATCTCCGGTTCACAAAAACTGCCAGGTGCCAACACTTTGTTCAGATCAAATTGAGATGGCCAACACTTCTTGCTGTTACAGCATGCATCTAAAAGTCAGCCTGTTCGGTTGGCTGGTTCATATCGTTGCTGGTTCGTTTATGTGAGAGAGAAGTACTGCTGGCTGGTTCGTGTAAATAGTGCCCATGTGAGGGGGCTGGCCAGCCAGCCAGCCCCAGCCGAACAAGGCGAGGTGAAAAGGATAACATTAGCAATTTAGCATTTCAGTTAACAACAGGAAATGGAACTCTGCTCTACTATTTCGATCACAAACATTCACTGAACCAGGAATTTGCAATAGCTGGTTGAGAAATTCAAGTTCTTGCCTACGATGTGTGAAATCTCTAAAACTGTCACATATTAAGCTCTAGGATGCAAATCACACAAGATGGCTGTACTGTGAAACATGAGGATACAGTGTTATTCAACATTGAATGGTTGGCTTCTAGCCTAGTGGATGGACACAGCAACTACAATTACAACTCCACAAGACCACAACAACCATAGGACATTGTTACAAAACAGCTCCCTATTCTCTGTATAAAACATATAAAGTGCTAAAAGAGCACTTGCCCAGACCATTGAGGAAGTACTGCTCCAGAGTAGCTACCTGAATTGGACCAGGAGATATGACATACCTGATACATGATATTTCTCTGTAGTCTGTACAAATATCAACTAATTCAGTTGTTTATTAAAAAAACAGCTAATTCAGTTGGAAAGGCCAAAAGGGTTCCTGAGTCGTGACTTCTCTAACTCTGAACACTTCAACTACAGTCAGTGTAACTATGTAAGAAATAACTTTTAATGCTTCAAATCAAATTGAGATGGCCAACATTTCTATCTGTTACAACATGCACCTAAAATTGAAAAGGAAAGCATTAGCAATTTAGCATTTCAGTTAACACTTGTCAACAGGAAATGGAACTCTTCTCTACTATTTCGATCATAAACATCACAGAATCATGAATTTGCAATAGCTGGTTGGGAAATTCAAGTTTTTTTCTGCGATGTGTAAAATTACTAAAACTGTCACATATTAGCCTCTAGGATGCAAATCACACAAGGCTGTACTGTGAAACATGAGGATACAGTGTTAGTCAAGATTGAATGGTTGGCTTCTAGCCTAGTGGATGGACACAGCAATTACAATTCAACACAACCATAGGACTTTGTTACGAAACAGCTCCCTATTCTCTGTAGATTGTGGAAAACATATAAGGTGCTAAAGAGCACTTGCCCAGAGCATTGGTTAAGTACTGCTCCAGAGTAGCTACCTGAACAATCTTGGACCAGGAGATGACATACCTGATATATGATAATGATACTCCTTTGTACTGCAACAGTCATGATTAACATAGTACATGTTTACAGCCAACCACTGACAAAAAGAAAGTGGCACCACTTAAAACTTGCTTCAGGATACTTTATATAGAAAAGAACATATCTGCTAGTAACAAAGCTTTGTACTTCATACAAACAAGAGCAGGCTCACAAATATATACTAGATAAAGGTGCTTGTTATAAACTTATAGGATTTCAAGAAACTTGTGATACAGAATGGAATACAACAAATGTTCACAAGCATGTTCATGCAGATACAGATACAATCATCCATTCTATCGGATAAAGAAAAACAGTAAACACATATACCTTGCCCCCTCTATGTCAGAATCAGATTTGCATCTGAACCTATAGATCTATCATTGGCTAATGGGGGAATTAAGACAGAGGAAACTCATTTTCTCAGCTTTCTGAAGTCATGATCATTGGGCAGCTCAAACTTAGAAAGCAGAATGCCTGTCAGGCCTGCTACCACTAGGTTAGTGAAATGGCAGGTGGACTGGTATTTAGGAAAATGCATGTCGTGTACCACCTGACTCCCAGCACCTTTATTTGGAGAGAATCATGCCCGAGTCTTCCATCCTAGGAACTGAAAGAATGATCCGCGTTATACAAAGCTCATGCCATCTGATCATAGCTTCTCCGTCAATCGAATCATGAAAGAACTGACAGCAACAACATCAAGAACAATCCATGATGACTCAAACATGTCATGGAAATAGTCCGCACCAATCTCCTCTGCTGCAGACCTGAAAGCGTTACCAAACGCATTCCCCTGGACAGCCCCAAGCCTTGGCTTCCCACAAACCCCGACAACTAGCACCTTCTCAGGCTCCTTTGCTAAGCATGCACAGATTAGTGGCTTCATCCTTGCTCCCCTTTCCTTTAGAGCATCCAGCAGAAAGAAGCAGAACTTGGTAAGTGCCTGCGGATGGCAAAGCCTGTTAGTGTCCACAGGGTCATCAAGCTTCACCCACCGGAACTTCTTGGCACTCCTTATAAACCCTGTCCTAGTAATCGCCGAGCTTCCTTGTCTCAGTATCGCCCTCTGTATCTCAATTGCAGATTGCATCCCTTTTCGCAACTGATCGGCATTGCTCAGTGACAATGCAGAGTAAGCAACCCAAAACTGCTCAGCCGCTGAAGACCCCTTTGCATCCTTGGACTCAGCATCCAGTGATTCAAGCAACGCTGTGACACCATACACAACATCTGCAGCAGAAACTTTGGACCTGTAGCCGTGCACTCTCAAGAAGCTCCGGTAGTAAAACTCGGTGAGGCCATACTCGGGCAGGAAGCGGTCAAACTCATCCCGCATCTTGCGCTTGACCTCCATGCTCATGTACTGGAAGTTCTTCTGGCAGTCGGCGAGCGGGAAGCCCATCCTGGCCAGCAGCAGCTTGAGCTTCTTGAGCCCATTGTCGCTCCAGGTCTTGAGCTTGGTGGCGACGTAGGAGGAGCAGAGCATGGAGTCGAACAAGCTCCACTCCCTTAGCAGCATGAGCCTGGGCTCGTCCTCGTAGGCGATGCGCGAGGCCTCCGGCGCCCGGATCTTGGTGCCGTCCTTGAGCGTGACGACGGAGCCGGCGCCGGACGGGTCGAGGTTGCCGGAGCCGTTGATGTGCTGCTCGAGCTCCATGACAGCGGCCTGGTAGCGCTCGTTGGTGATGCGGTCGTGGACGAACTGGTCGGTGAGGGCGACGCAGGCGAGCCAGAGGAGCTCGTTGGTGTTCTTCCGCATCGCGTGGGCGAGGTCGTACATGAGGCACCCCGACGGCTTGCCGTGGAAGGTGCCGAGGCGGTAGTACTCGCGGCGCAGCCTGTCGAAGAGCCTCACGGGGTCCGCGTCGGGGCCGTCGCCGTCGTCGTCGGAGAGGCGGCGCCTCTTCCTCCTGCCGCCGCCGCCGGCGGCGTCATCATCCTCGTCGGCGTCGGAATCCTCCGAGTCGGAGTTGGGACCGCCACGGAGGTGGTCGTCGGCGTGTGCGCCGGCGGCGAGGTCGGAGGCGTCGGCGAGCGCGGAGAGGTCGAAGTCGTAGGAGAGATCCGCGGTGTGCTCATCGTCGGCGGTGAAGAGGACGACGACGCGGTCGTTGCGCGCGCTGAGGTTGTGGAGGTGGGCGGGGCGGTGTGAGTCGACGACGAAGGCGGTGGCGGCGGGGGGAAGCAGCGCTCGCAGGTCCCGGTGCGCGCCCCAGTTGACGAGGACGAGGCAGAGCGGGGCGGAGGCGGAGGAGGCGGAGAAGGAGGCGAGGAGGGCACTGGCGGAGGCGGCGGAGGAGACGGGGTAGATGGAGAAGCGGATGGAGTCGGCGGAGAGGACGTGCGCCAGCACCCTGACCGCGCACAGCGAGTCGGCGTCGGCGGCGGACGGGAGGATCAGGAGCGGGGACGAGGAGCCCGCAGCCACGGCCGCGGCGGCGCGGAGGCGCGCGTAGAAGGAGTCGACGCGGAGCTCGCGCACCATCGCCGCAGAGCGGTTGGGGGGAATTGGAGGGATCTGAGTGAGGAATGCTGGAGCGGGCGGGAGCTTTTTGTGAAGACGCGCGGGGATCGCTGAATTTGGGATTTCGGTGGATTTGGAATTGGAATTCGGGTTTGGGAGGGAAGCCGATGCCCCGCCAACCAAAATTTTAGATTTCAGGGGGATCCCGCTTCTGGGCTGGACCTCCACATTGATGGGTCCTTCCGATTGTGGGCTGGACCTGCACATTGATGATGTTTGCTACAACGGCTCGGCCCAGAGGTCGTTGGACTGGACCATGTTTCCTTATAACCTCAAAGCCCAAAAGCCTTCCTATACCCAAAGTTTAACGGAAAAAGTCCACTTTACCTCCCTCATCTTTTACGATAGTCAGCTTTGCCTCCTTGATCCAGAAAACCAGAGAAACGACCTCCCTCATCTATCCAAACCATGCACATGACCCCCATTCCTGGTTTCAGCTGTGATTTTGGCTTTGTTGGCGCCACGGTGGATATGGGCCAAGTCGACTCAAATTTCTGTGCTAAATAGAAAGGAAGAGGTCCGTGAGCCAAAAAAATCCCCCAAACGCCGGAGACGACGCCCACGTCGGAGACGCAGCACGCCACGCCGACAAGCGGAGAAGGGAGCAGCGTGGCGAGGCGGTGGGATCGGAGGCTGATCAAGCGGAGGCAGTGGCAGCAGAGGATCCCAAGCGGAGCCCCTACTCACGCACCCTAGCCACCCTCCTCCCGACGCTTAGTTCTTCCTTGCCTCCGGCACTGCCGCTTGCCGTCTCCCATGGACCCCTAGCACGTCGCGTGTTCTCTTGCCCATGACCGGTTTTTCGCGGAGAGAGCCACCGCTAGAGAGAGAGTGGTGCCGTGACGATCCGTGTCCTTCATCTGCGGCATGGGGAGGATTTTAGAGCTGTTGTCAAAATCAGACAAGCACCCAATGGAAAGGTTCTTCAAATGCCCGAGTAAGTACAGGAAGGTTTGGTTTCCTTATTGAAATTGCCGATGGTAATTGAAATTTAGGGTTTGGGATTTATTCTGTTGGTTTGGCATTGCAGTTTCCTCTTTGTGATTTCTACATGTTCGAAGAAGAATATGCCAACTTTCTTGTTAATTATGGGATGCTTCTAGAATCTGAGATGTGTCATTACCATCCATTGGAGATGATGGATGATAGTGTGCAAGTTTCGAGATGTATGAAGCAGTGATGAAGAAAGAAGTCTTTGGTGTGTATGAGCATAGGAGGACTATAGCTTCGGCCAAGAAGGGAGGCAAGAAGAAGCAAGGACATTTGAATTGGATGATGTGTTGGTGTTCTTTGTCCTAGTGTTGTTAGGTTTCAATTCTACCATTCTCCTTGTGTTGGTTGTGATGCAAATGTATAAGTAGCCAATGTTTGCTTTAAGATCGGCAGGATGTTACCCTTTGTAATGGCATGAATCAAATTCCCTTCTTTTTTTGCCTACAAGCTGTCTCTTGTCGTGCTAGAAAAGAAACAAAGCAATACATGTTGAATCTTATATTTGCACTATGCAGGAACCAATGCATACACCATAATAATATCAGATAACATAGGCAAATAATTGCACTATGCGGGAACCATACTGATAACATAGCCATGTACTCACAGATAACACAACACCCGGCGAATGGATAAAAGTGCAAATAATTGTCATACATGGCATAAGTAGCAAATAGATAAAAGATGATGTTTGGCATAATACATAGTTTGGCATACATAAAAGGTAATCAACCACAGAACTTAAGTTTCCTGCCTACATAATTATTCAAGTCCGGCATCTGAGCAGTGCATACACATCACACCCTATCAGATTGCCATGGAGGAAGCATTTGGAGTGGAGCAATTCCAGATTGCTTTGGAGCATGCTTGGTCTTCTTCTTGGCGGTTCTTGAGTCGACACGATCCACAGATGCGATCCCTTGATTAAGCTGTAAATGCACACTAGAATTAACATTGGAAGTGGGCACTCTAGCTTCTTGAGTTTATTGTAGTGACCCGGAAGGAATTGTTGAAACCCTTGCACGTGCACTTGATTTGATGATGTTACGTGAGTTTGTTGCCTTTGGCTACATAAGTCGATGAAGCAAGATGTACATGATGTTGAAGAATGAATTTAAAATACAAGATGCATAAGTTAAAACTTTGAGATATAGGTAAACTTACCTTTTTGTTGCTCTCGCGAGAGATACATCAATTTGTGGAACTCCTTTTGTACCGCTTGTGCTGCACTTTTGTGTGTTGACAACACAACAATAGCATTTTTGTTACTTTCCTGTACCGAATGAGATCCTGCTATCGTGATCTTGCAAATGACTCATTTCCTTTTGGTTTGTGAGCTACCTCCGGTGACCGAGATCCTCCCGCTTTGTGAACTTCCTGCTCCACTTATACTGGTACATGTTGTCCTGTTGTGCCCAGGCAAGTGGCATTTGCTGCATTTGATAACAGTTCCAGTTTTTGGCATTTTAGTGGTCTTTCTAACTTCTGTGGGCTCCCTTCTCCTCTTAGTCTTTGGCCTGCCTGACATCTTCACATAACCAGGAGCTCTAAGGGGTACCCTATCAGATGAGGGCCAGCTATTCATACCCTCAACTGGATTCAAGCAATGGTTGTATGTTTGTTTGAAATGGTACACAAAGTAGCAGTCGGCCACATATTCATCTAGGCAGTTGGTCTTGAACAAAATACAAGAAATGGCATGGCAACATGGAAGTCCAGACAATTGCCAATACCTACATGAACATGTCTTTGATACCAAATCCACTATGAACCTATTGTCGTAATGCTCAACTTCATATTTCTCTTCCCCATTGCAGATGGCATGGCAGTGTGCAGACAAAGATATATAGACATTTAATTTTTTATTGATGTTTGGGCATATAACACTTGTCCACTTCCCTAATTTAGTTCTCTGTTCTTGGATCCTCGCCATTACTTTCCTTCTAATTGTTTCTAGCATGGTGATTATTGGGAAGAACCTAGCCTCAATGATCCATTTGTTGAATGACTCACAAATATTATTATCTACTGAGTCACAGTTAGAGCCCAACCTGAACCAAGCTCTGCTCTAATACTGTGGATGAGTGTTCAGAATAGCTTGTGCCCTTCTCTGGTTTTTTGTGCTAGTCTCGCTCTTGCCAAGTTGAAAAGCATAAGGCAAGGTGCTTTAGCACACATCCAAAACCTTTTCTGGTAGTCCTTCTTGGGAAACTCCTTCTTCCAGTTGGCATAAATGTGCCTAGCACAGTTCCTATGTTCAGCTTTCTGGTGCCCATTTGCTAACTGCATTAAGAATTCCCTGCACAAGTTGGAAAAATTATAAAGCATCTACCATCACATGTTTAGAATTGTGAAAACAACAAAAAAGATTAACAGGAGGTTACCTTTTGTTGGTCTAAGATGAAAACCCACTCCTTTCCTCCATGCACACCAACATCCCTAAAGAGCATATCACAGAACCAATCCCAATTTTCATTGTTCTCCTTGTCCACAACAGCCCAAGCAATAAGATACATCTGGTTATTAGCATCCCTCCCAACAGCACAAAGAAGTTCACCATTAGTTGCTCCTTTGAAGAAACAACCATCTAATCCAACAACCTTCCTGCAGCCAGCTTTGAACCCTTCTTTACAAGCATGCAGACATATGTACATTCTTCTAAAAATAGGAGGCTCTACATTATCTTCCTTGTTAACGATAATAGTGCTTCCTGGGTTGCTTCTGAGAAGCTCCATCTGGTAGTCATACAGCCTAAAGTACTGCCCTTTAGTTGCATCCAATGCTTTCTTCATCACTAGTGCTTTTGCTCTCTTTAGTTTGGACATAGAAACTTTGGCAAACATTTCTTCTTGAACTGTCTGCAACATATGCCTAAGTTTCCAGCATGGGTTGACAAAAATGAACTTCTCATATTTTTTAGCAATTACAGTTGAGGTGACTAGTTTGTTGTCTCTTCTTGGTGAACACATGTGATTATTTACAAATATAGATATCTGCCAACTATCAGACCTATAAGTATTTGACAACAAATATACCCATGGACAACCTTTCCAGTCACATTTGGCCCTCACCCTCTTTGGATCATCCTTAGCAAAGACAATAACCTTTCTCTCATCCAGGCCATGTTTAATTACAGCCTTCTTGAATTGTTTCTTAGAACTAAACTTCATTCCCAACTTAAAATTGACAATAGGATTATTCTTGTTAAATCTTGGATGCATGCTATCTTGCCCTTCATCAATAGATTTTGCATCAGTACTGTCTACATATGGAGTGCAGTTGCCATCATCCTCATCATCTTGCCCAGTTCCAGGCCTAGATGCAACACCCTCATATATCACATCATCTAAGCTTGTTGCCTCACCCCTCTTGAACTTCTTCTTGAAATCCTTAATTTTCCTATGTATTTGGTCTGCTTCTTCATCATCACCTGAACTGCATGAGTCTCCAGGCATGTACTCACTGTCAGTGTCAGACTTCTCTTCTACATTAGGCTCACTTGCTCTCGCTGTCTCTCCAGGCATGTGCTTTGCTTGTTCTTTCCCTTTACTTGGACCATCTTGTAAAATTCTCTAACAAGGGAACTTGCTTCTCTACTTCTTTGCTTTCATATTTTCTCCAAAACAGCCAAAGGATGCAGATCTTCATCTTCTATGTCATCATCCTCGAGCCGACTTCCATCTCTCCCTCATACTCACTTGCTTCAAATTTATTGCATCCAGTAGCGTAATTTTCAACGAACACATCGGCAACACCATCTTCAAAGAGTGTTGTTATATGTATCGCACACTTTGTCATCAACCAGAGCTCTTAGGCCTATACTCATGTTTGTCCCTGGAAATAGCCAATGCAACATTGTGCCTTCTTTGACATTGCAATGGTCACGGAGATGACCAACAACTTCAGGCAGTGACATCTTATCTCGGTCTATAAAAGACATAGCTTCAGTTCCTCTATCATAAAACAGTCTATCGCTTTTCCTCACGAACTCCCTATTAAAATGGAACCGAACAGGGAGCAAGTCACAACCATCCATTGCTAAGCACTTGAAGCCTACATGCAAAACATACATGCTATGCGGTTCAATCTTGATCAAATCGGTCCAATAAACAACATCGATTGCTTAAAATATGACTACAAGTGCTACATAAAGGCACCTGCTATTTTTAAATATATAGCGAACACTATAAAGCAAAGGCTATAATTATAGTCAGATGTACCAATCACTAGTTAAATAACACAAATTTCAAGGGAATCAAGGAATCCGAAACAAAAACAACTCAAAACTATACAGATCCATTTGTGCCTTACCGCTCACCCTGGTCAGCACAAATCCTGTGCTTCACTGCTTGCGGCGACCGATACCCGAGCACAGCGCCGATCCTATGATTTTGAGGGCCTTCTGGCGAACTCATCGCGACGGCTCCTTTAGACCATAAAATTTTAGAATATATAGGCTAATGTTACTTGTATAGGGAAAGCAAATCCAATAATATATTTTTAATTTAATATGTCTGATAATTATCGAGAGCGAGAAACAACGTAGACTAAAAGAACAATATATTTGTACTTCTAAGATGTTTCCGGTCTCTCAATACATCGTGTGCTACCAAACTTTTGTTCTGATCTGATTTGAACAATTTGCAGTAAAAACAAAAAACTTTGTACATATGTTTAGAGTAAACCAACCATTTTCTACCAACCATTTTCTATCAACCACCTCACCATTGCTTAACTTTCTGGAGTAGTAAACATATGAAAAATGTCTATTGTGAGCATCTACATGGAACTCAAGATTCAATTCTCTCACTAGTCCTTTTTCGATCAAAATATCTCTACCCTTATTATCAAGATTCTCCCAAGTTCTGGGATCAAAGACATCATGAATAGAAGGTTGCACATCATCAATTGAATTTTCAGGTTGAGAGGAAGGCTGTAAATTTTCATTCTCTATAGCATCAACTTGTTCACTTAAATTATCATTAACTTGTTGTTGCTCTTCTTCTTGATTATCAGGTGCATTCATAGGGTTGTCATCACGCACAGCACTACTTGAAGCTAAAAAAAGCTTATCTAAAGCACCTTGTTGTGACTGAACAAACTGTTATTCTTCTCTTTTCCGTTTTCTTTTCGCAGCCCCTGACAAATGTTTCTTAGGTAACATTTTAAGATTCTTACACCTGACCCTAAATTATAAGAAAAAACATGACTATATGAGTACAAAGTACTAGACAAAATTTAAACAAAGAAAAAAACCCTATGGCCTAGACAATTTAGACATGAACTAATTCAGAACCAAAATTCACAAAACAAAAAAGGGCAGAAGGCAATAACCAACATAAATCTTCAGATGTCGTCGACTCGTCGTCCTAGTCGAGCCCTGCCTCGGGCCCTCGGCTGTCTTGTCGCGTGGTGATCGGCTGATCGCTCGATCGGCCGTCGGCACTGCATCAACGATTCAGGCGCAGGCGGCAGGCCTTCATCAAGCTTCGTATAAAGAAATCAGCCGGCCGGGAAGAATAATGCAACATACAGTAGATTGCAATTTCAGCCCACCGTCGTATGGCAGATCAGTTTGCTTGTGCTATTCCTTATCATCTAATCTATGCTCGTCAACTTACATTTGGCAGTAGCGATCACTGATTCCGTGATTCGCTGTCACGCTGTGCCGGCTGCGGCGTTGGCGGCGGCTCGGCTCCTGAGTCCTGATCGCTGAAAGCCTGAAAAGGAAGACAAAGAGGCCGACGGCGACGGGCTCTGATTCTCTGAAAAGAAACACCAGCGCACTGACCACTAAGAGGCCGATGGGCGACGGGCTGTGCGGCGCAGCGGCGCTGATGGGCTGTGCAGCGCGCTGTGCGGCGCTGATGGGCTGTGCGGCACTGATGGGCTGCTGGCCTGCTGGCTGCTGCATTAATCCCGCTTGGGCCCCCATCCTGCATGGGCCCCCGGCCATCGCACCTCCTGCCCCCCCTTAGGGCCGGCACTGCCCGAGCAGCGGCAATGCTCCTGCCTGCGCGCTGCGCCCTGCGCCCGACCAGCGCCCAGATCCCACCGCCTCGTCGCTGCTCCCCTTCTCCGTTTGCCGGCGTGGGCGTCGTCTCCGGCGTGGGGCGTCGTCTCCGGCGTTTGGGGGGACTTTTTTTGGCTCACGGGACCTCTTCCTTTCTATTTAGCCTGGGGCTGAGTCAGCTTGGCCCATATCCACCGTGGCGCCAACAAAGCCAAAATCACAGCTGAAACCAGAAATGGGGGTCACGTGCATGGTTTGGATAGATGAGGGAAGTCGTTTCTCTGGTTTTTAGGATCAGGAAGCAAAGCTGACTATCGTAAAAGACGAGGAAGGTAAACTAGACTTTTTCCAAGTTTAACCGACGACAGGTCGTGCTCCAGCGCTCCTGAGCGACCCCGCGCCCACGCGGCCTGGCCCGCCTGCTCGTTCCGTGCCCACTCGGCGCTCGGCCTTGCATGCAGGATAGGACACTTGCTGCAGCTCGTGTAGAGTTGCTCCACTCATATTTTTTTCTTTTCTTTTTTTCAAAAATGCGATAACTTTCTTATACTTAGTCTGTTTTGGTTATGTCAGTTTCTTTTTTTCCATTCTGCCTACTTCAGCTTTCAGTTTTTATTTATCAATTTCAGTATTTAGTGATATTTTTTTATTTTGTCTACTTTAGTTTTTATTTTCTATTTGTCAATTTCAGCTTAACATTTTTGTTGTCAATTTTAGTATTATTTTTTTATAATTTCAGTTTTAATTTTTCCTATTTTAGTTTCTTTTTCTGGTAATTTTAGTTTGGTTTTATTTTTAGTTTGTATTTGTCAGTTTATTTTTTTTGTTTTTTATTTTGTATTCTTTTCAGTCATATGTTTCCATTTTTTAATGGTGTCTACTTTAGTTTTGAGTTACTATTTGTCAATTTCAGATTTATTTTCTCAATTTAATTTTTATTTTCTAGTAGCTATTTCAGTGTTCTAGTTTTCATTTCAGGTTCGAATGTCTACTTTTGTTTTTAGTTATATGTTTCGTTTTTTTTATCGTGTCTATTTTAGTTTTTAATTTTTGTTTGCGAATTTCAGCTCAAGTTTTTAGTTTGTCAATTTCAGTTTCAGTTGGCAGCAAGTCATTTTCCCTACCTTTTTGTAATAAATGCCTCCAATTGGTAGCAAGTCATGTTTCCTAGCTTTCGTAATGACTTGTATAATAACTTATCCCTCTAGTTAGCGGCTTATGCAATGTTTGTTTTAATAATTTATCCCTTCAAGTACCACAAGCGGAAAAAGGGAAAGTAGCGGCAGAGTAGCAGGGCTGGTCGGCGCATGCACGGCTGATCGCGCGCTCACAAAATAGTGCGATGGGTCGCACTTTATTTCCGTCAACAATCGACGTGCATACACTATGTAAAAGCTTTAGTGTATTTTTTAAGTAGCAACTTTCGTATTACATGGTACTAACTCTTTTATAAATCTACTAGCCTAGCACATATTTACATATAAATTGCTATTAAAATAAAGTTCTTCAAAATATATGCAAATGAGGTCTAGTTTTGTTCGTCTCATCACGTAGAACATACCGATGCAGGACAGAATTGAAAACGACGTTCAAAAGTTATAGCCATTTAAAGAAAATACTTTCTATTTATGGATTGCGTCAGACTGACATCAGCTGTGGCAGGGCTGGTCGGATCGTGGAAGTGAGAATTTTGCAAGCGGAGATGGGGTCGCACGATAGGTTTATGCGCTACGGGTCGCGGCTTATCCGCGTCCTTTCCTATACCAGAAGTTGGTTTGTCATTTTAAAAAAGAAAAAAGAATTTGGTTTGTCGGTTTGGGAGAGGCCAACAGGCCAGACAGAGGAGGGAGGCGCAGGGCCATGTCCATCTTCTAAGTTTTAACATAGCTGTAAGGAAAATGGACCTTAGGCTCATTTACTTTGTATTTTGGTATTTGATGACTAACACAACCAAATTAGACTAATAAATTTGCAAGTCATTGTTTTGTAGTTCAATAGGGTGCAAGACGTGACATGGACGAAGGCGACGTGATGATCCGATGACCAACACCATAAGCAAGACCTTAGAAGCACAAGAGAAGACCAAGATATCAAGCAAAGTCCAAGCTCGAAGATAGGAAACCAAGCCGGACGCAAGATCGTGAAGAAACGAGCTCACAAAGGTGACCGGACGCTGGACCGAACGCTGGCGTATAGCGACCGGACGCTCCGATCAAGATGATCGACAACAGAAGGTGTCAACAGCAGCGACCGGACGCTGGCGGCAAATCGACCAGATATAGGACTGCAGCATCCGATCGAGTACAGAAAGGTTCCAAAGCGGCGAAATTGCGACCGGACACGTCCGGTGGCATGTGACCGGACGATGACAGCGTCTGATCAGTTGATCGTGGCTCTAACGGTCGGGACGACCGGACGCGTCCGGTCAGGACGTGATCAGCGTCCGGTCAGTAGCAGAAAAGCGGGATTTCGTCCCCAACAGCTACTTTCTCAGTGGGGCTTATAAATAGACCCTCAACCGGCCATTTGAAGTGAGTGGAGCTGAGGAAACATATCAAGGGTGTTGATACACCATTTTAGTGATCTCCACTTGCATAGTGCTTAGTGATTCATTAGGTGATTAGCGTAGGTGCTTTACGAAGTGCTTAGGTTGATTAGACCACCGCTTATACGCTTCCTCTAGGTTTAGGTCTAGTGTTTAGTGAGGTTTGCATACCTCTTACCACTCGGTGCTTGCACGCACCATTGTTGTACATCGGAGGGGCTTATAGTCTTGCGAGATCACACCAACCGTGGTTGTGGTGTGGCCGCCACCGTGTACCGGAGGGAATAAGGCCTGCGATGTTTCGGCCGGAAGCTTGATAGTGAAGACGGCGGGGAGCATCCGAGAGAGGCTTGCCGGAAGGCACGTCGGAGACCCACTTGCGCGTGAGGAAGGCCCGAGGCTATCCACGGAGTTACCCGACCGGGAGCTTGGCTCTTACGAGGGATTCCTTGCGAGGGGCTCCAACGAGGACTAGGGGGAAGCTTGTGTGCTTCTCGATATCTCGGTAAAAATACTGGAGTCGTCGACGGGAGTTTGCATATCTCTACCTTGCTCTTTAGCTTCCGCATTTACATTGATTGTATTACTCCTTTTTGCGGTAGAGATAGCAACACACTAGCAAAACCATAGTTGCACATTTGGATAGTTTATCTATTGCATAGGTTTTGCTAGGGTTAGAAAAAGATGCCATAGTTTAGAGTTAGAATTTTAAGTTGCCTAATTCACCCCCCTCTTAGGCGTCATGGTCCCCTGCAATAGCAAATAGCAAAGAAAAAAAATATGAATTCATTCAAATGTAGCAACATAGATATTACAATTAAGATAACAAATGTGACATAATAGAATTCATTCAATTTAAATTGTAAATAAAACAAACCAACTTTACATGAATTACCAGTGTAAAAAACAATAGTAAACCCTGCAGTCAAGCTATTGATTAATTAAGTCCCTATTCAAGCTATTACTTAATTTAACTAGCAGAGCATTTAGAATTTTATAATTAAAATCAAAAGATTGAAAGAAAATAATTGACAACAATTATTATTCAACCTAACTCAAAAAATATTTTAACGTTCTCTCACTCCCCATGTCATGCATATATCTATATCCAAGCTTAATCCTTATTCAAAAATTAAGTAGTAGACCATAAAAATCAAGCCACAAAGGTTAAATAGTGGGAGAATCTTACTCCCCTACTCAATTTATCCAAGTCCCACAAAAATATTTGATCTAATTTCATTTCTAGTTATCACAAGCTTGCAAGCAGAGATAAAACCAAAAATTTTATTAATCAAGTAATCTAGCACTAAACTTCAATAAGATGCTTGTAATGGCATAAGCTTACCTTTTTAGAGTCACCTCCTCCAAGAAAATCAAGAGCAAAACTTTTCCCATTTTAGATTTGCAATTTTAGGGTTGCTCTTAGGTGCTCCCCTTTCTCCTTCATCGGGCTACGGTTCTGTCCAACGAGGAAGGTGTCTACTAAATATTTTATGCACCGTTCTAGAGGTGGCTAGTAGAAACATCAGTTGTTTCTAGTCGTATCTGTAAATAGCCCTCATTTTCTCAAGGTGGATGTTTTTTTATCCGTCTTTGAAAATTGTGCTTTTTCAGTGATGGCTGGTATTCCCAACCACCTCTGAAAACATATTACTATAGTTATTCCGGTTGTTGGGAGCCTGGGATCTCCTGGAGGCCTCTATAGAGATGGTTTTAGATAGAGTTGCCTATGGAAAAAGGAACTGATTTTTTTTTTTTTTTTTTGTAGCGGTGAAAAGCCTAGAAACCGTAGCTATAAATTTCACACAGGAGAAGTCAACAACGCCCAACAGTCCCTCTAGGTGATCCCTGCTTTAAAGTGGGCCTTTGTCAAATGATTCATGTGATGTTATTGACACAAATTCAAAACAAATTCTCTAAGAGCACAACCAATGCTAGCACATAGTGGTAGTACCAGAAAGGCTCCATTCGCTTCGCTGAAAAAACAAGCAAAAACATTATTCCGGCTGATTTGTTGTGAGAGAAAACACTGTTCCGACTAAAAAAATAAACTAAAAAGTACGAATTATAAGACAAGCGAACAGAGCCAAAAAGTTAGTATCCCTGTAAGCACTGTTACTTTAACACACTGGACACCCAATACAAGCTCTACCATGACCTCACTGTTCTGTTTCTCTCCTCCACAAGTTACTTTCATTCCTCATCCTTTTCTCTCATACAAAACTGACAATACACTTTTTTTTTAAAAAGTGACAACACACTTGCTTTTCGCTATGAAGCTAGCTACTGCATCCTCTGTAGGTGACTTTGACAGCCTGCAAGCACTGAAACCCACCTGAGCTAGACAACTGTGTCAGGCGCATCTACTATCATTAAGCCGGGAGAGTTTGGCCGCCGACCAGGGTGGCCACGTCGCCCGAAATTCCCCTGGCCGTCCGATCACGTCGCCCGAAATTCCCCTGGCCGTCCGATTCGCGATCGACGCTCAGAAATTAGTCTGCCCACTGCTACAGTAGCTCCCCCCGCTGCTTCCCGATTCTTCGTCTCGCCCCCTCCTCTCTCTCTTTCTTCGCTCCCTCTCGCTCTTCCTCCCGACGCGGACAGCGGCGGCAGCGCCAGTAGACTTGAAGGCACAAGCGTTTGGCGTGACCTAAGCTAGCTACAGACACGAGTGAAAACAAAGGGGACTGTTATGTTTTAGGTGCCTGGATTTTTTTTATTTTTCAGGCAGCGATTCATAAGAGACAATTAGTATAATTAAAAGGACAACTCACAATAGACAATGAATATTTTTTTATAGCCAAACAATCACAAAATTGTAGGGCATGTTTGATTCCCCGTCTCCATTGAAGCCTGGCTAGAATTAAAGCCTGGGTAGGCTTGGTCTGGTCCCATCAAGTCAACATGCACTTGTTTGGTTGCATGGACTATCTAAGCCTGGTTTAGAATTGGTGTGTTTGGTTCCCTGACTTAGCTTGGATAGAATCACCTTATTTACGTCCTGATAACTTCAACCCCTATAGCACATTCTATCAAGTCTGAATTCAATTTTTAGTTTGTTTTTCCTGTTTTCAAAACTTAGAATCTTCGAAACCAACAAGTTTTTGATGTTGGCCCTTTAATCAATGTTAGAGATCTCAAATCGATGAACAACTTTGCTTAAAGACGATCATCAAGTTATTTTGCAAAATCGAGAGAACGAGAGAGAGGAAGATGTGCTGTCAGTCACTACACTAGCACCTTCTGCTTCATCGCCGGCAATCTCCACGCGCCGGAGAAATTCGTCGTCGCAACGCCACCTTCGCCCGATTCCTCTTGCACGCAGCTTCGCCTCGCCCTTGCGCACCACCCTGGCTTGCTTGTGTCGCCTATAGCCGCCAGAATCATCCCTGGTGCCGGTTGCTGCCATGGCCGCCGTCGGCAGCAGCACGGCAATGGACTCCCTCCTCGCCGTGGCCGCCACACGCAAGTGCCCAGCGGCTCTCCCGCAGCGATGCCGCTCCTGACACCGGCACCGTTCGCCGACCTCGGCTTCCAGGATCCGCGAGATCCATGGGCGAGGTTGCTGAGGGCAGTGCGACCATGCTCGGGACCACCGGGGGCAGCGCGGACGTGCATGGTTGCGGCGTCGGGGATGGCTCGCGCTCGCGGCCACTGTTGGGGAGGGCCGTGTTCGCTGCGGCAAGGCAGGGCACTTTCGGGGCGACTTCGCGAGGGGCGGGCGATGGGCGCAAACGGCGGCAACGCGGGCGCGGAGGGCCGGAGGTGGAGCAAGGCGTTCGCGACGGCGGGGTAGGGAGGCGCTCGTTGTCCACGGTGGAGAAGGCACGGCACCAGAGGAAGCGAAGAGGATGCGAAGGGAGGTGACGGGAGCAGAACCTACGCCCGGCCAAGCCAGGCTCCAGAAAAACGGATCAGGATTTCATTCTTTGGGAGCCAGGCCAAGTGGCGTACGGTGGCTAGCTTTAGCCAGGCTAAAGCCCAACTACAGGCAACCAAAAAGCCTAAGTTGGCTTCAGCAGGCTAGGCCAAGGGTTGGACACCCAACCAAACAGTCCCGTAGTTGCCTGAATAACAACATAAAAATCAGGCACCTGAGCTATAGGATGAGCGGAAAACAAATCGTATCAGCACAGATAGTTGCTAGCAAGCTAGGTTGATTACTAGTTAGATGATATCTTTCCTTTACACGTTGGAATAAATTGACATGAGTGAGTATTCAAAAAATCAAAAACCTAGAAACCCTAGCTAGTAGCCTTAAATATTGCACAGCAGTGTCAACAGTAGCAAACAAAGTTCCTTTAATTAAGTCATCCCCCTTTAATGTGGGCCTGGATCAATTTCAATGATCATTTGATGTCCCTGACAGAAAAGGGAACGTATGCATGCAATCCAACACACGTATCTAAGCAGGAAGCTATATAGACAATATGACCTGAGTGAAAACAAATCATCAACGCATCAGGTAGTTGCTACCAATCTGGTTGGTAATTAAGTTATATTGATGAGAGCAAGGCTAATAATACAGCTATCGGCTGTAAGGTTCTTTGTAGCCTTCTCTCAGCTCACTCATATAGTAGTTAGTCCTTCACTGTTAATACATGGTCCACTTATCTCTCTCACAGAGTTTTTTTGGTTCTTGTGCCCAAGCTGGCTATAAGCTTAGGCCAGTCTCAATGGGGGTTTCAGCAAAGTTTTATGAACATTAAATATGCTGATGTGACACCATATTGATGAAGAGAGAGATGATAAAAGTTTCATGGGAGTAGAGATAGTTTTATGGGGATGAAACTCTTCTGCGTCATGAAACCCCCACTGAGACTGGCTTTACAGCCCGCTTCTCCTCTCTCCTCCACCTCATCATTTAGCTAGCTTACAACATGTAATTATACTTTGTGTCGGTGTTTTCGGACCACCGACGAGTAAATTTGTATTTGCACGTCTGGTTTCGATGGTGTGCTCGGAGGACACAAGGGTTTATACTGGTTCGGGCAGAACGTCCCTACGTTCAGTTCGCTGCTGCTTGTGTTACCGATACTTGGTTTGCAGTAGGGGTTACAAACAGGCGAGAGAGGGGGAGGATCCCAAGTCTCTGGTGGAAGGAGTGAACGGGTGCTGAGAGCTCGCTTGCCGCTCAGCCGCGTGCTCGTGTCGTGCTCTTGTGTTCAGATCTCCCTTTTTTATGGGACGCCCTACTTCCTCTTTTATAGGCGAAGGAAGAGCGCGGGTTACAGAGGAGGAAAAGGAGAAGAACGAGCGAGAGAAGAAGGCTTCCAGGGTTACCGGGTCCTTCTTCTCCTTCATGCGGGTCCCGCCGATCCTGTAGATGCCGTCGAGTGAGGCGGAGCCAGCCCTCGGGGGTCGAGCGAGACGGAGCCATCCCTCGGGAGTTAGCCGAGGTGGAGCCAACCCTCGGGGGTCGGGCGAGACGGGGCCCGCGGCCGCAGCACCCACCGAGGCGGAGCCAACCCTCGGGGGTCAGACGAGGCAGGGCCCACCGCCTCGGTGGCCGGACGATGCGGGGTCCGGCAAGCGGTGTAGTCGCGCTCTTGATCGCGCGGACGAATCAACGTTGATGGTCATTAGCTCCTCCTCTTCAGGTACTCAAGTATTGGTTATTGGTCCCCGACATCTAGCTTTAATATTATGAGAGATACATGTGGATATAGATATGTGCAGAATAAAGAGGACCTAATCTAAACCAGGGATTAGATATCACATGTGGATTCAGAGGCGGCCGGGTGTGCAACCGGCACCAAAACGCTAGGGCTATCACTGAGCAGTACAGTGAATGTAGTTTGTGCCTGTTTAGTTCCTAAAATTTTGTAAAATTTTTCAAGATTCCCTGTCACATCGAATCTTTGACGCATGCATGAAGTATTAAATATAAATAAAAAAAACTAATTACACAGTTTAGACGAAATTCACGAGATGAATCTTTTAAACCTAATTAGACTATGATTGGACACTAATTGTCAAATAACAACGAAAATGCTAAAGTGCCATTTCCCAAAAAATTTCACATAGCGATTGCACTCTCTATCAGCAAGCGCATGGTCAATTTCTGATTTTTATTTAATTCTTTGCCCTGACCCTCCCCACTCCCCAACCCCTATCCTTTAAAAAATGCATAATGCTTCCGTGCAAAACTGAACAAGTGTCAAGGTATTTATGCAATGGCTTTAAACGAAGAATTCGAGTACTTACCCATCATGGCATGTGTTGTATGCTGATTGAAGTCAAAGCTTCTAGCAGCTAGAGGTATTCTAGAGAGAGAACCGTAAGCATTGATTAGAAGCTAAGCATACATCTCAATCACGAGATTATTAGAGCCATCAGAGAGGGACCAATGCAAAGGCAGAGCCGAATAGGAAAACTCGGTTATGCAACGTTACGAATTAAAGACCACGAGATTCGAACTATATACTTAGTACTCCATCCATCCAGAACATAATGTAACTATGGTATTCATGCCTGTTAAAATAGTTCAAGTTTGATCAAGATTACTGTATGTCTCCAAATCGGTTTATTATGAAAGTATATTTCATAATTAATCTAATAATATTTATTTTATATCATAAATATTTGTATTTTTTTATAAATTTGATCAAACTCGAAAGTATTTGGCTTCTCAAAATACGAGAATTACATTTTTTTCTGAACGGAGAGTACCTCTGGAAAAAAAAAAACTGCTACGACTTACGCGAAATAGCGTTCAGTTAAGTATGTTTTAAGCTAACGGTGTCAGGCGTGTCTGTGTCTGCCTTGGATCCATTTCCGATCCTCTTCCTCGATTCCAAGGCCCAAGGCCCAGCAGACTTCGGGGCCAAGGCCTGGCGGAGGTCACGCTTGGCGCTCGCGCCTGGCGGAGTTCGCAGGCCTGCTGAGCTTGCGTGGCTGGCGCACGTCCCCGGTGAGAGGGGAGCAGGCCGCCGCCGGGCTGGTCTGGTGTGTTCCTTGATACCTTCCCTCTCCTTTTTTTTTTAAATATACTCTCCTATTTTCTATGTTCAAGTATACATGGTTGTGTATGTACACAAGCGTATACGTGCATACACTTTAGGTATCCATGTGTATGAGTATATATTTGTATTAGCCATTCAAATATACTTGTATATCCTTTTTAACTATAGTTCTCACCTCCCGAAAAGTCAAATGTACTACATAACTAATATCATTAGATAGATCATCGAATCTATTTTTATAATAAACTTATTTAAAAATATAAATATTTCTAATATTTTTTATAAACCTAGTCAAAGTTAAGAAATTTTGATCTACACGAATACCATAGCGACACTTAAAAAGGACAAAGGGAGTATTTATACTTACACATACACTTAGGCCTCCTTTGGAATACATGATCTTTTCCTATTTCGTTGTGAAAATAAATTGTCGGGGACCAAATACTGGGGTACTCATAGAGGTGGAGCTAATAACCATCAAACGTTGATGCTTTCGAACAGACAAGAACGCAACTACACTTCTTGCCCGTACAACCGAAGGTTGGCTGCTCCTCGCCCGACCCCATAGGGTTGGCTCCGTCTCGCCCGACCCCCGAGGGCTGGACTCCGCCTCGCCCGACGATCGGGGACTGGCTTCGCCTCACCCGACGGCTGAGGGCTGGCTCCGCCTCGTCCGACGTCTGAGGGCAGGCTCTTCCTCACCCGACGTCCGAGGGCTGGCTCTACCTCGTCCGACGTCCGAGGGTTGGCTCTGCCTCGTCCGACGTCCGAGGGTGGGCTCCGCTTCGCCCGACAACCAAGGGCTGGCTCCGCCTCGCTCGACGGCTGAGGGCTGGCTCCGCCTCGCCCGACTGCTGAGGGCTGGCTCCGCCTCGCCCGACGTCTGCGGGCAAGCTCTGCCCCGCCCGACATCTGCACCCTGCTTCTTCATAATGACGAGTACAAGGTAAGACAGGACACTCAGGTCAACCGCAGTACCGAGGACCATACCCTGCACGCCTGCGGAAAAGTACCGTCAGGGTATGACGGGACGGGCGCTTTAAGCCCTTCTAGGCATGACAGAGCCTGAACAGTGTTGTAGGTGCCGACTTTTGTCTTACAGTGTTGTGGGCGCCGCTATCAGCCCTCGGACGCGGATCCTGACATAAGCATACGACAACCACTACAATCCAGGAAGGAACTCACATCATCTACAGTAGCGGACGTATAGTCACTTCTCCGTCTGCTCCCCGTAGGGTCACGGCTCGGCACCCTAGCACGCCGCACCGTCCGCCGGAGTAGGATGGGACGTGACCACTTGCTGAACGAAGCCAGAGCACGACCCTATCAGAATCAACGAACGTGCTATCCCTGGCACCGCCTGCCTTGTCAGCAGGGCAGGCTCAAGAGAAAAGGAAGATCCGACACCTTTGAAGGACCTTCTCTGCCTCTGGTTTTTCCTCTTTCTCCCATCTATAATCCCTGCTCCCCCTTGGTCTATAAAAGGGAGGGCAAGGCACCCCACTAAGGGGACGGATCAATTCAACACACATCACACACACACACAGCTGAGTAGCAACCGAGCTCTCAGCGCCCTTTCGACCTTTCCATCAGAGACCTGGGACCTGTCCCTCTCTCGACCGTTTGTACCCTCTACTACGAACCTTTTTCGGTGCTAATAACACGAGCAGCAGCAAACTGGACGTAGGGACACTCTGCCCGAACCAGTATAAATCTTGTGTCCTTTAGCATACCATCTGGGCCTAACGCGCTGAAAGCTCTAGTTTGATTTTGGTTAATTGATGAAACCCTAAGTGCTAACCTAGTTTATCAAGATGATTATGAGATAGGTAGCACTACTCCAAGTGATGAAGCAATGACGAAGATCATGACAATGGTGATAGCATGGTGATGATCAAATGCTTGAACTTGGAAAAGAAGAAAGAGAAAAACAAAAGGCTCAAGGCAAAGGTATAAAATATAGGAGCCATTTTGTTTTAGTGATCAAGACACTTAGTGAGTGTGATCACATTTAGGATAGATAGCCGTACTATTAAGAGGAGTGTAACTTCAGATCGAAATCTGGTTATCAAAGTGCCACTAGATGCTCTAACTCATTGCATATGCATTTAGGATCTAGTGGAGTGCTAACAACCTTGAAAATATTTGTGAAAATATGCTAACACATGTGCACAAGGTGTTTGCGAGGGTTGAGATGGTTTGGGTCCCTCTCTCCCTCCCGCCGAGCTTGCGAGGCGGGATTCGACGCTTTGGAAAAATGAAATGTCTACTTTTATTGGCGCCGGATGCAAAATTCTTGGTGGTTGGCACATTTGAGCAAGGGTGAAGAAGTTAGAGTTGAAATGGAGTTGGTCGAAATGATCTTTGGCGTCGTCTCATCGACCGGACGACTGAGTCACTCAATGACCGGACGCTGAAAGGTCTGCGTCCGGTCGGTATCGACGCAACTGATGGCTAAGGTTGAGCACCGGACGACCGGTCGTGTCCGGTCAAGGTGGACTGACGTGTCCGGTCGAAGAAATACGCCTCGGGGAGCTTATTGGAAACGACCGAACGCTGGGGCTTCAGGGTCCGATCAGTTTTGACCAGAGCGTCCGGTCAGCTTCGTAGCCGTTGAAATCTGACGAACAGCGTTTGAAGCTGGTGACGCGTGGCGTCCATTGGGCGACCGGACGCTGAGGGCCAGCGTCCGGTCGGTATGACCGGAGCGTCCGGCCAGAGCGTGTTTTGCCCAGTGAAGGGGTACAACGGCTCTATTTGATGGGGGCTCTATTTATAGCCCCATGGCCGGCTCAAGGAAAGGCTTTTGCACATTTTCATTGACATAGCAACCTTGTGAGCTTAGCCAAAGCCCTCCCACTCATCTCCATCATTGATCCATCATCATTGTAAGATTGGGAGAGAATCCAAGTGCATTGCTTGAGTTATTGCATCTAGTGGCACTTGGTATTCGTGTTGCGCTGCGGATTTCGCTTGTTTCTCTTGGTGGTTGCCACCACCTAGACGGTTGGAGCAGTGGTGAAGGAACGGCACGAGTTGGTGATTGTTCGTGGCCGCCTTCGGTGATTGTGAGGGGAGTTGTACCTTCCCCGGTGGAGTGCCGAAAGGTAACTCTAGTAAATTGCTTGTGTCATTGAGTTACCTCACTTGTGGGTCGGTTCTTGCGGTGTCCTATCGTGTGGACGAGGTTTGTGAAACACCTCTTAGCCGCCGAACCACCAAGTGTTGGTCGACACAACGGGGACTAGCGTGTTGGCAAGCACGTGAACCTCGGGAGAAAAATCGGTTGTCTCTTGTCATTTGCATTCTCCCGGTGATTGGCTATATATTCATCGTGTAATTGGTTCACTCCACGACCCGGCGGTATAATCGTCTCACTTACTCATTTACATTTCCGCAAACTAGATATAGCAAGCTCTTTAGTGTAATTAGAATTGAGAGCTTGCCTTGTGCTTTAAACATATCTAGTGGAGCTCTTTAGTGTAGCTTTTGTGAGAGCTCTTAGTGAGTAGTGGTCAAGTAGATTGTGTGCAAATAGATCATTGCAACTAGAATTGTTGGATAGGTGGCTTGCAACCCTTGTAGAGCTAGAGCAAGTTTGCATTTCGCTATTTGTCTTACTAATCAAATTGCTCTAGTTGATTTGTAGTTTTTAAATAGGCTATTCACCCCCCCTCTAGCCATATTAGGACCTTTCACGCGCAACAAATACAAATTTACTAGTTGGTGTTTATTCGAAACACCGACATGAACTGATTCATGTGAAACTCCTGCTTTTCGAAGGAGCCCTTAGGTTTTGGTCATGGGTGGAAATATTCTAAGTGAATTTGTTCAATAAACCCATAAGAAGCAACTCAAGTAGGGTATAGGTATATGCAAGGCATTGTGCTCTAGGGGTCATCTCATAATTAAATTAGATTTAAATATGAAATTATCCCAACTATCCTACAACCATCTACATGACACATTATCATACACGGTTTTGTAGAAAAAAAATTAATTTTTTTTTGGGGATTGAGTTTTATTGGTGCATTGTTACAGATGATGCATCTTTCCCTCTGTGATGTCAATGAACTATAGAGGCATCCATATATATGAACAAATGTAACTTCTACGGATATATGGCCTCGTGTTGAATGCAACTCAATTCAAATCTATATCCTACAAACTGGCAGATTTTGTTTGTAAAAAAAAAGGTTTCTAGAGAGAAGAACTGATTCTTAATCTCAGATTCTCAGGTGAAACTGGTCCTTCTGGTTTATAGTTTCTTGTAGAATCCAGGAAACGTTTCTGAATCTAACTCAAAATCCTAGAATATTGTGGCACTGTGGAAGTGATTTTCTTGTTTCTCTCTAGAATTATGTTTGGTAGGGATTCATTTGTTTCCGGATTGAAATATGTTTAGCTCATGGCTTCTAACTTTATTGTCCTTACCAAACGCATCCAAAGATATAGGATCTCAACTCACTGACATTGGATCCTAGCTTTTAACATTTTATCGAACACATCTTTTACTATAAATGTCACATATGATGGTGACACTCGTTACCCATTTATAGAAGTTTATTAAAATAATGTTACCCATGTATTATTTAAAAAAAATCATGTTACGTCTGCTTTATTTGTTTGGTGATTCGGTTGCTTCAACAAGTGTTGTTTGTCGCTCTTTGGTTGCCTTTGAGATTGTAGGTTGGTTTGCAGTTGTAGTTTTTCTTTCTTTTTTTCTCGAACATGCCATTGGCACGGTATTCATTAAGCAGAAGTAGAGTTTTACAAATTAAAGCTGGGATAATAATTTTTTATTACCGAGCCAAATACTGACAGAGATCACACAGTTGTGATTTACAAAAGAAAAAACTTAGCGACCAAGAGAAGGATCAAGCACCCCGGAGGCCCTGAGCTCAGCGGCTAAACGAGTAAAGAGCATCGTCCTCGAAGCCAGTGAGGTTCAGCTCCATAGCAACCGGATTGAAGTCTGGAGCGAAGAGCGCCTGAAGGGCCTCTAGTTTGGATGGCAACAACGGCGCAGCGAAGAGGGCCTTGATACTGTCCAAAGCCACAGGGTCCAGACCCTGCGGCCTATATGCGATCCCCAGCTTTTGCTTGAGCATATTTTGTGCTTGGAGAGTCGGGTCGGAGGCCTTGGTCTTAGCTGCCAGCCTCCCACTCCGACGCACCGACATCACCATTGAAGGTGTCCTGAACCTTCTCAGCCTCGGCTTGCTGAGCAATGGGGTCTCGAGCGGGATGCATACCCGCGCCTTCAATTGTGCCAACAAGGACTCGGCCCTCGATATGGGCGGCGCCGCGTTGTCGGCGCCCAGATGGCCAACCCGCATTGGCGTAGAATCGGCCGCCTGATCCGCAACGTCGTGCTGTGCCATCCTTGGTGGCGTGACTTGCGACATCTCCAGCTCAGGCGACAACGGTGGCGAATCCGTCATTAGGGAGGCGCCCGCCGGAGTAGTGGGGTAGCAAGGCGTTGTTGGTCCCGCTGGCCGGGTCGCGACGAAGCGAGGCGGTGAGCTCCTCAAAGATCGAGTCAACCCACGCGAGGCTCCAAGGCGGCGGGCACGCTTAAAGAAAGCGGCAACAAGTGCAGAGGATTCTCCCGACGCCATCATAGCGGCTGTGCCGACCTCTCGAGACGCGCCGTCGTTGGTGTCCCGGCCGCCATTTGGTAGGAACGACGCTTATTCGGCATGGTCTCACCGGTGCCGCGCTTGGCATCGTGGTCCACCGCCGAGCAACAGGAGCTGTTGGTGGGGTCACTATGACCCTTCTGGTAGCACTGATCGGTCTTTCTGATGGTTTTTCGCGGCCGCAATGCGGTGCGGTGGCCTTCGCCATGATCGGTTTGCGGCGTCGCTGGGAAGTCGTTGTTGTGTAGCACCGTGTGTGTCCGGCGTCTTGTCCACCGCCGCCTCGTTCGCCGCCGCCGTCGCCGCCTTCGGCCGACAGACGCTGGAGCAGACAACGCAGGCGCGGCTGTACTCGCCTCCACCAGACCACCGTGGTTGGGTGGCCAGGTGGCCGAGGTAAGGTCCTGGGCACGCGGTCGTGGCCGGCCGCATGTACCAGTAGCTATAGGCACTACTACAGAATGGACTTGTTGTCTCGGGCGGTAACGGCCTTTAGTCCCGGTTACCGCGCCGGGACAACGATCCTGGAACTAAAGGTGCCACCTTTAGTCCCGGGTCATCGAGCTGAGACTAAAGATGGACCTTTAGTCCCGGTTGGTGTTATCAACCTTAAAGGCCCTCCAGCCGAGCAAACGTGGCCGCACCCTTTAGTCCCTAACCCCAACCGGGACTAAAGGTTCCTTTTCTTTTTCTTTTTTTTGTTTAATTTGTTTTCAGTTCAGTTACACGTATTTGTTTAATATATAATATGTTTTTATGTACGTATTCTACGCTGCTAATATAAATACACGCACGCATATAATTACATCTAATTCTCATCTCGAGCATTATTATATTCGTATAAAGTATGAACCTATATATATTATAGATATATATGTATATATACAACACTTTCATAATCTTGTTCTCGAAAATAACGATATCAATAAACATTTAATTTACATCATTTATTCCTTAGGATCAAAGTAGAACTCGCCGTTGGGATTTAGCACTTTTTCTAGAAGAAATCCTGCTATTGCCTCTTGAACTGCTTTCAGATGGTCTTTTTGTATGACCCTTCGTTTCAACCATTCAGTCTTGCATTTAAAATAAAAGGAAAAGTATTAATACATATATATATATGTATTCATTTAAAAATAAATAAAAAATTAATATATACGTACTCTGAGGACATCTTCAGGAGTTCTTCTTATATGCGCAGTGATAAATTCACAAACGTAATATCCACACAAGTTATTACCTGGTTGCTGCCGCAAACACCACTGTACGAGAAGAAGATTATTCTCATCATCTCACACGTAAGATTATTCAATAATAGTTGTGCGCGAGAGATCGAAATTACCCTTGAATAATGTCTATCATATCTTGGTATAGTGCCCGCTCTTTTCTCAACGAGTCAAAGATTACTAACCGACTTGAGTTTAACTCAATGACAATGAGTATCCAGTGAAACCTGCATTGGTTTATACACACACGCACATGCATATAAGTTGTATTGATATTACATAAAATGTGTAGACTACATTATTATTAACACTTACTCAAAGTTGTACGGGAAAAGTATTGTTGTCTTGTCGTGCTGCTTCACGAAGAACATCATGATATTCTCCTGTGCTTCAGATACCCACCGCTCCTTGACAATAATACCGGTTTTGAATACGATATAAGGATCAATGAAGCCAACACTGGTGTCTTGTATTCTTTGGAGCTCTGACATCTGGAATCTGTATATAAATATAAGTTACATGTGAGGATAATTATATACACGTACACATGGAAGTGAGTTTATTAAATAAAAGTAAGAATCACTTACAAACAAAAGGAGCTAATGATTGATTTGTCTAGAGCGTCCATGTGGTATAGTTGATGCAATTCTTCGAAACCAATATGTAAGATGTCATCGCCACGAAAGTAATGATGGTCTCTAAATCTGACAAAGATCCACTGCTCACCCCTGCCACACGCCTGCATGTACCACTTGTTGAGCAAGTACATTTGCGTACCCAATTCATTCAGAGCCGCAGGGTTGTACAAACTTTTGCCATATTTATAAGTCTTCCAGGTATCAACTTCTAGGTTCTGGATTAGAGCTTTGCCCATCAATTGATCCAAAGTTAAACCAGTATCTTCAAAAAAAGCATTAAGGGCTTGAACCGACACTTCTCCAGAGTTGTCTGGTCGATAGACTTCTATGTTGGAACCATATTCATTAGCAACAACAAGATTTTGCATTGGTTGCTTCTGTTGTCCGAGCTGTGGGACATCCTTCCCTGATGCTCTTTTCCTTTTCTTATCTGCATCATGTGACTTCACGAGGGAGCGGTCATAGTCTGATAGTGGCGAAGGCTTACGAAGTTCAATCATCTTTTTCTTGTGAGCATCGACCTTCTGCCTCAGCACATCTCGTGGTATGTAAAAGTACGGCTTCTCCTTAAGCTTCGCTTGACTCTTGTTTTTTATATCTATAAAAAAATCTTTCACTTTTTTGTCTTCTTCAGCTGCTATTTGCTCATCAGTCTTTTTAGGAAGTATTTCTTGAGAAATAACTCTTTTTCTCGAGGTCTTCTTTGCCGCCGGGACCTTAGACGTCTTTGTAGTGCGTCGCTGTGGAGGGGGTGGGGGCGGTGTTGGAGACCGGCGTGGAGGCGATGAGGCCGGTGTTGGTGGAGACCGGCGTGGAGGCGTTGGAGATCGTTGTGGAGGCAGTGGGGCTGGTGTAGTAGTTGGAGATCATTGTGGAGGCGATGGGGCCGGTGTAGGAGTTGGCGATCACCGTGGGGATGAAGTCGTCTCGCCCCCCGCGACGCTGTGATGAGATGGGGAATGAATGATTAGGCTAGGCTGGGGGGAGACCCTGCTACAAAAACAAGTTGTGTGTCAATTATTTTTGAAGCCAATAGAAAATTAATGGAAAATAATATTTCATTCACTTTCATTCGTACCTAGGGTGAGGTAGGGGAAGCAGTGGTGCCCCAGGAATGATGATGAAGCGTTTGCGCCATTGAATAAATGTCTTCTCTGCTTCTCCTAGTGTCTTCTCCCTATCACCGCCTTCAATGTCAAGAGGAACATTGCTATAACCTTTGAGCACTCTATCGACCGAGACGCTAGCATATCCAGGTTGAATAACTGACTCATGGATTCTTGGTGTCTTCGTTCGGTCTATTGGAGATACAACCCCGATAGCCACCATGATTGATGCATTATTACCATCTAGAATGTGTAGCTCACATGTTGTTAGAGGCTCGGTAATGTCATCAACAGGGAAGCGCAACCCAGCGTCATCTTGAATAACTGGCAGCTCCATGGAAGCACAACTGCTTTTCATCTGACCAACAGGGCTAATGGTGACTCCCGGCGTTGATTGCGATTGCATTTGACTCATTGCTAGCTGCACTTGCCTCTTGATCTCCTCCTGCATTCTCGCCTCAAGAGATTTTTCTCGTTCACGTGATTCAAGCAATGCTTGTCGTGACTCATCAACAAATTGCTCCAATGCACGGATTCGTTCTGCCTCTTCATCCTTCTTTCTCTGGCGGCTTCTGTAGGAATCCTTGTCTGCTGGGAATGCGTGTAGCCACGGAACCGCCCCATAGCCTCTTGTTCGACCACCATGTTCGGGATTCTCTAGGACATATGTCAATTCATCCTTCTCTCTGTTGGGCTTGAAAACACCACTATCAGCTTCTTCCTTAGCACGAGCTAGTCTTTGTGTTGCTCTCTCAATTTTTTGGCGAAAATTAGCTTGCCGATTGTTCAGGTCTAGGCTTCCCCCATGAGCGTAGAACCAATTCTTCGCGTTGAGGCCAGTTCTTCTTCTATTGTTTGGTATGATTCCTTGGCGGTAATCTACGCTTCTAGGTTTCGCCACTTGGGAATAGCACTCCTATAACCACCGATCCCATGCGATTATGGTATTGCTTCATCGGGCATTACGTCGATTCCTCATCACACGTTCCTCACTTTGTCTTGAGATGTCTTGTATTATCTGAAGGCATCCCAATGGGACTCAACTTGACAAACACCTTAGCATTGAAATCCGGCGTAGCATTCTTCAAGATAAACTTTTTATACAATGTCTTCTTCCAACTCTGGAACAATGTTGCCATCTTCTTCATTGTCCAATCCTCACTAGCTCCTTCAAAGCATCATCGCTTGTAATGTGAAATCTTTGAGTGATATCTCTCCAAGCTAGGTTCTTGTCACGATCGGATACAAAACTAACATTAGGAGCGGATATCTTCGCTTCCATTCACGAGCACTAATCGGGATCCTATCCTTATAATGAACCCACATTGATTGACATATGTCCGAGCATGTGGTCCCAATGGTTTGCGGTGTCGGTTGTTGAATTATAATATTATGAAACGGCCCTCTAATGGCTTTTTTGTCCCTCGGACTTTTCTACTTTTGTCAGTGGTTGATGTAGATCCAGAGACCGGCTACATGAGTAGAAACACAATGGTTAACAACAAATATACGTACGCATGCATCTATAGGAGATGATAGATAATCGAATATACCTCGCCAAGATTTTCTTGCGACAATTTGTTGATCTTCAACCCACCGCATATTTCAGGATATCCTCATAATCAAAGAAAAATCTTGACTCATGTCATCTACATCCACATTAGTGCTTAAGCATTGATAATATCCACCATTATGTCATCACTCAAGTTATCATCCAAGAATGACCATTTGTATCTTCAAGATAACACATATATAGAATTACTATGGTACATAACATAAGTACATGTGATAACACATATAGAATTACTAAATCCAATTAAATATAATAACACATAATATTTCATAAGGATAAACAATAATAAGGTATAGGCTTTGGAATCGAATCAAAAACACTTTTGATCCAAAAACATGAAAATAAGTACATGTATATATATACACATAGACTGATACAATATATTTTCTCTCTCTCAACACATAGAAATAAGTGCATATGTCTATATCTCTAGATATGCATGTGATAACACATAGAATGTCTCTCTAGATACAATTTTCTCTCTCTCTCAACACATGAAAATAAGTACATGTATATATACATATAGAAATAAATAAGTACATATGTATACATATAGAATCTCTCTCTAGATATATATAGAGAGATAGAATATATAATTACTAAATCCAATTAAATAAATCTAACATGAAATTAGATAAACTAGTAATAGATAATACATTTTAATCTAACATATATCAAAAATATAATAAAAAACTATCTAAAAAACTATCTAAATAAAATACTAATTAAATTTTAATACATTTAAATCTAACATATATAAAAACTATCTAAAAATAACTAAAAAACTAACAATAAACTACTAATTAAAATTTAATACATTTTAATCTAACATACGACCAAGACTTTGTAAAAAATCTAAAAACAAGGCCGATCGAGCAAGCAGACGAGAGTTCGACGGAGGTGGTGTGTGGCAGGAAGCGTCGGCGACGGAGGTGGGGAGTCAGTCGGCGGCGGAGCCGAGATGCATGCGCGATCGATGGGCCGGGAGAATGGCGTGGCCGAGGCGGGGTAGTGACGATGGCGTGGCTGGCGAGACGCGCGATCGACGACAGGCGGATGGTGTGACTTGACGGGGCTGAACGACGGAGGCGAGATCGAAGATGAACAGAACAAACATTCGATATATATAGGCCGAGACTAAAGGACATTTAGTCCCAGCTGGTAAGACTAACCGGGACTAAAGGTCCAACCCTTTAGTACCGGCTCGCCTTATAAGCCGGGACTAAAGGCTTTTAGTCCCGGTTGGTGTTACCAGCCGGGACTAAAGGTATTTTTGGACGGGCACCGAAATTGCCGTCCACCCTTTAGTCCTGGTTCTTGGCCTGGGCCGGGACTGAAGGCCTGAAAATTTTGGCAACCCGCCAGCGTAATTGGAAAGGCCTGGGATTTTGATTTTGTTTAATACTAGGTTAATCAATTAATTTCATAGCAACTTCAATACTTTGCAATATTTATTTTAAAAAATATTATTGATGAACTAATTATTTATTGTAAATAGGAAAATTTTGTAACCCAAAGTTTTTAATTTCTTTTATGAATATAGAATATAAATGTTACTAATACTAAGTATTTTGTTAATGCAAAAATATATTTGTAACTTAAAATTAATAAAACTAATATTATTCGATAGAAAATTTATTATCACATTATTGTAACGTCAATGTTTCAATTTTTTCTCGGCTTTTGACCAAAATTGACAGAAAATTTTTGTTGAACCTATAAAAATAAAGAAAATATAGTATTTTTTGTTCTACAACTTTTTCAAATGAAAAAATGGCCTATATAAGGATTGTATATATTGATGAGCTTAGCAAACTTGGTATTCAAAACTTTTCAATTTGAGACAATCTAGGGTTCCGAAAACTAGTTTGTAGGCGTCGAAATTTAAAAATCAAAAATTTGAACTGTCCAAACTTTCTCAAATGGAAAGTTGACCAAAACAACAATTGTAGATCTTTTTGAGTTTAACAAACTTGGTATTCAAAACTTTTCAATTAGAAGTAATTTAGAGTTCATAATACTAGAGTCAAAGTGTTGTTTTTTCATTTGACCAAATTTGACTTGGTCAAACTTGCTCAAATGAGACACTAAATGGCCTCAGATGAAAAAACTTGGAATACCAAGTTTGATCATCTCAGCAAGATCTATAATTGTTACATAGATCATTTTCCCATTTGAGAAATTTTTATCAAACACTAGTCACAACTTCTTGAATCTCATATAGACTTTCTAAAACTATGTCACACACTTGTGAAATTTGAACTACATTTTATTCTAGCTTTCTCAAATCAAAAAATGGCCTATATAAGGATTGTAGATATTGATGAGCTTAACAAACTTGGTATTCAAAACTTTTCAATTTGAGACAATCTAGGGTCCCGAAAACTAGTTTGTAGGCGTCAAAATTTAAAAATCACAAATTTGAACCATCCAAACTTTCTCAAATGGAAAGTTGACCAAAACAACAATTGTAGATCTTTTTGAGTTTATCAAACTTGGTATTCAAAACTTTTCAATTAGAAGTAATTTAGAGTTCATAATAGTAGAGCCAAAGTGTTGTTTTTTTATTTGACCAAATTTGACTTGGTCAAACTCGCTCAAATGAGACATTAAATTACCTCAGATGAAAAAACTCTGAATACCAAGTTTGATCATCTCAGCAATATCTACAATTGTTACATAGCTCATTTTCCTATTTGAGAAATTTTTATCAAACACTAGTCATAACTTCTTAAATCTCATATAGACTTTCTAAAACTATGTCACACACTTGTAAAAATTGAACTACATTTTGTTCAAGCTTTCTCAAATGAAAAAATATCCTATATAAGGATTGTAGATATTGATGAGATGAACAAACTTGGTATTCAAAACTTTTCAATTTGAGACAATCTAGGGTCCCGAAAACTAGTTTGTAGGCGTCGAAATTTAAAAATCACAAATTTGAACCGTCCAAACTTTCTCAAATGGAAAGTTGACCAAAAAACAATTGTAGATCTTTTTGAGTTTAACAAACTTGGTATTCAAAACTTTTCAATTAGAAGTAATTTAGAGTTCATAATACTAGAGTCAAAGTGTTGTTTTTTCATTTGACCAACTTTGACTTGGTCAAACTTGCTCAAAGGAGACACTAAATGACCTCAGATGAAAAAACTCTGAATACCAAGTTTGATCATATCAGCAAGATATACAATTGTTACATAGCTCATTTTCCTATTTGAGAAATTTTTATCAAACACTAGTCACAACTTCTTAAATCTCATATAGACTTTCTTAAACTATGTCGCACACTTGTGAAATTTGAACTACATTTTATTTAAGCTTTCTCAAATGAAAAATGACCTATATAAGGATTGTAGATATTGATGAGATGAACAAACTTGGTATTCAAAACTTTTCAATTTGAGACAATCTAGGGTCCCGAAAACTAGTTTGTAGACGTCAAAATTTAAAAATCACAAATTTGAACCGTCCAAACTTTCTCAAATGGAAAGTTGACCAAAACAACAATTGTAGATATTTTTGAGTTTAACAAACTTGGTATTCAAAACTTTTCAATTAGAAGTAATTTAGAGTTCATAATATTAGAGTCAAAGTGTTGTTTTTTCATTTGACCAAATTTGACTTGGTCAAACTTGCTGAAATGAGAAACTAAATGACCTCAGATGAAAAAACTCTGAATACCAAGTTTGATCATATTAGCAAGATCTACAATTGTTACATAGCTCATTTCCCCATTTGAGAAATTTTTATCAAACACTAGTCACAACTTCTTGAATCTCATATAGACTTTCTAAAACTTTGTCACACACTTGTGAAATTTGAACTACATTTTGTTCAAGCTTTCTCAAATAAAAAATGGCCTATATAATGATTGTAGATATTTATGAGATGAACAAACTTGGTATTCAAAACTTTTCAATTTGAGACAATCTAGGGTCCCGAAAACTAGTTTGTAGGCGTCGAAATTTAAAAATCACAAATTTGAACCGTCCAAACTTTCTCAAATGGAAAGTTGACCAAAACAACAATTGTAGATATTTTTGAGTTTAACAAACTTGGTATTCAAAACTTTTCAATTAGAAGTAATTTAGAGTTCATAATATTAGAGTCAAAGTGTTGTTTTTTCATTTGACCAAATTTGACTTGGTCAAACTTGCTGAAATGAGAAACTAAATGACCTCAGATGAAAAAACTCTGAATACCAAGTTTGATCATCTCAACAAGATCTACAATTGTGAAGTCATAACATATTACATAATATCCGTCTCTAAAACATAATATATTAAACATGCATCGTTGTATCATGCGGGCACAACAGTGAATTTCTTCTTGACGTATGACCCTTGGTTATGATCTTGTCGTAACCATGGAGTGTCTTCATCATTTAACATGATGCTTGGATCTTTCTTCACTATGAAGGGTGGAATTCGGACATTTCTTTCGTAATCTTCTGACATGTCTGACTTGTCTTCAATTCCCACTATATTTATTTTCCCAGAAAGAATTATATGGCGCTTTGGCTCATTGATCATTGAGTTGATGTCTTCATTTTTTCCTCTCTTTGATTTTGTAGACATGTCTTTCACATAGAACACCTGACTCACATCGGCAGCAAGGACGAATGGTTCCTCGTTGTACCCAATATTGTTGAGGTCCACTGTTGTCATTCCATAGTCTTTGTCGACTGTTACCCCTCCTTCGGTCAGCTTCACCCATTGGCACCGGAACAAAGGGACTTTAAAATTAGGTGCGTAGTCTAGTTCCCATATCTCTTCTATGCGGGCCATAATATGTTTGTATATTCCCATTTGGATCTGTGCCATCTATGCGAACACCACTATTTTGATTGGTGCTCCTTTTATCTTGGGAAACTGTGTAAAATGTATTCCCATTTATCTCGTACCCTTGGTACGTGAGTATATGCCACGATGGCTGCCTAGCCAACAAATACAGTTGCTCATCAATATTGTCATCGCCTTGACATTCTTTTCGCAACCAACCACTGAAACTTTCCATGTGCTGACGCCTAATCCAAGCTTTAGTCTTCCCTGGAAACTTGGATCATAAGAACTCCTTATGTATCTCGATGTACGGATGCACCAATGACGAGTTCTGAAGAACTGTGTAGTGTGCTTTATTGAAATAATCGTCTTCCATGCCGATATATGTTTTCTTCCCTAAAGTTCCTTTACCACTGAGTCTCCCCTCGTGTCGTGATTCGGGAACGCCAATCGGGGCAAGGTCAGGAATAAAGTCAACACAGAACTCAATGACCTCCTCTGTTCCATAGCCCTGGGTGATGCTTTCTTCAGGCTTAGAACGGACTTTCACATATTTCTTCAAGACTCCCATAAACCTCTCGAAGGGGAACATGTTATGTAAGAACACTGGTCCAAGAATACTAATCTCCTTCACCAAATGAACTAGGATGTGTGTCATGATATTAAAGAAGGATGGAGGGAACACCAACTCAAAGCTGACAAGACATTGAACCACATCATTCTGTAGAGTAGCTAGTTCCACTGGATTGATTGCCTTCTGAGAAATTGCATTGAGGAATGCACATAGCTTCACGATGGCTAGACGTACATGTGGAGGTAGAATCCTCTTAAAGCAACTGGAAGCAATTGCGTCATAAGCACGTGGCAGTCGTGGGACTTTAAGTTTAGGAATTTTTTATCTGGCATATTTATTATACCCTTTATATTGGAGGAGAATCCCGATGGGACCTTGATGTTGCTTAGACATTCGAACATGATGTCCCTCTCTTCTTTGCTAAGCGTGTAGCTAGCGGGACTTAAGTAATGACGTCCATCATCATCTTCTCCGGATGAAGGTTGTCTTGTTCTTTCATGCCCTGCAAGTCCTGGCGTGCTTCAAGTGAATCCTTTGGCTTCCGTACACACCCATGAATCCTAACAGGTTCACACAAAGATTCTTTGTCAGGTGCATCACGTCGATTGCGTTGCGGACCTCTAGGACTTGCCAATAGGGTAGCTCCCAAAAGATGGACTTCTTCTTCCACATGGGTGCGTGTCCCTTAGCATCTTTGGGAACAGATTCAACTTTGCTTTGTCCCTTTCCAAATACTACTTTCACATCCTTGACCATTGCAGTACATCTTCCCCTGGTTCGGTTATGAGGCTTCTTCCGGTGGTCGGCTTACCTTTAAAATGCTTCCCTTTCTTTCTTACTTGGTGATTCAAAGGAAGGAATCGACGATGGCCAAGGTACACGACCTTTCGACATCTTTTCAAATATATACATTGTCAAGGTCATCAAAACAATGTGTGCATGCATTATATCCTTTGTTTGTCTGACTTGAAAGATTACTTAAAAGCAGGCCAATCATTGATTGTTACGAACAACATTGCTCGTAGGTCAAAGTGTTCTTGTTTGTACTCATCCCGGAACACGTACACTGGTTTGTTCCATAAAACTAGAAGTTCTTCAACTAATGGCTCAGATAGACATCAATATCGTTGCAAAGTTGCCTCGGACCTTGGATGAGGATCGGCATCATAATGAACTTCCGCTTCAGGCATAACCATGGAGAAAGGTTGTAGATACATAGAGTAACTGGCCAAGTGCTATGACTAGTGCTCTGCTCTCCAAAAGGATTCATACCATCTCGTACTTAAAAGCGAACCTTAAGTTTCTAGCCTCATTTGCAAACTCTGGAAATTTCTGTCTATCGCTCTCCATTGGGACCCATCATTTGGGTGTCTCAAAGATATTGTCTACGGTCTTCTTCTTTATACCACCGCAACAACTTTGCATGGTCTTTATTTCTGAACAAACGTTTTAAGCGTGGTATTATAGGAGCATACCACATAACCTTGGCAGGGATTTTCTTTCTAGGACGTTGTTCACCCTCGATGTCACTAGGATCATCGCGCCTGATCTTATACCGCGATGCTTTACATACCGGGCATTCATCCAAATTCTCGTATTCATTGCCATGGTAGAGGATGCAATCATTATGACATGCATGTATCTTCTAGATTTTTAATCCCAAAGGGCAGACAACCTTTTTTGCTTCGTACATAGTGGTGGGCAATTCATTTGGCTTCGAAAGCATCTTCTTTATGAGGTTCAATAAATTCCCAAATGCCTTGTCGGATACACCTTTCTTTGCCTTCCACTGTAGCAATTCCAGTGTTGTACCCAGCTTTTTTTGCCCCTCTTCGACCGTCGGGTATAGCAACTTCCTATGATCCTCAAGCATGCGCTCGAACTTAACTTTCTCTTTTTCACTTTCCCATTCTTGTTGTGCATAACGAATGGCATCGCCAAGAGCATCATCGAGATCATCTTCTACCGCTACCTCTTCTTCATCTCCCCCCATTGTAGTATCATCAAAGGCACCATACTGAGCAATAATGTCATCAATGTCTAAATCTTCTCCTTCACCTTCTTCCATCATGACCCCGCTTTCTCCATGCTTAGTCCAACATATATAGTTTGACATGAAACCTGACTTAAGCAAATGTGAATGAAGACTCATTAAGCTTGAATATTCCTTTAAATTCTTACATAGGGCACATGGACAGCATATGAAACCATCCCGCTTATTTGCCTCGGCCACACCTAAGAAATAGTGCAAGCCCTCAATAAAGTCTTGGGAGCGGCGATCGGCATTGTACATCCAATGGCGTGACATAATCTGTATTACACGACAAATTATAAAAACCTTGAACATAATTAAGTATTTTATTACACAACATAGATGACACACACACGGTTGATTAATTAACTAAGCCTGGCTACAACGTAAGCAATCACAACTATCACTAAACAAACTAAAACTACAATGCACTTTAGTAACATAATTATTTCGTGATAAATACGCAACTAAAAACAGACAAATCATTCTTACGTTGAATATCAATAAGCTTTCTCCTATTTGGCTCCTTTGCCTCATCAATGAATGATTAATTCGCACGTATGTAGCATAATCTTCCTCCCAGTACCAACCATCGCATCCATTGCCCTCCCACTGAAATTAAAGCCAAAAAATATTTAGTAAAAAATATTCAAGAAAAACAGGTCAATTAGCCATAATAATCAAATGCGTAAGAAACTCACATCGCGATCCAGGGCACTTGTAGAAAACACGACCCTTGTTGGGTCCCCTGTCTCTTGACTCGGTACTCCATCACAATCTTACGCTTACACTTGCCGCAGATAATGAGAGGGAGTTTTGGCCTCGATCGCCAAGCAACCGAACGAGAGGCCGAGGATCGATACCGATTGTCATCTACTTTCTATACTTATTTTTGCAAACTACTGTAAATTTCACATTTTCTAAAATAATATATTTAAACAAAACTAAAATTATTTATTTATCTAACTAAACCATGAAATATGTACTATGTATAATAGTAAAATACCAAACTATCAAGTGATTTTACTATTGTAAATCATCATGTGATTTTGAGCTAAAAATGACATAGAAATCACATAGCTCAAAAACATGTTTCAATAAATAACCATCCGTACTAGTTGACCTTGCTTACGTGATCATCTCGGCGAGCATTTCTCCACCGGACGGCACCGTACTTGGCCAAGGAAGAGCTCCGATTCTACGAGGTAGGGAACACGTTCTTCCACGACCGTTGCCGCTCTCCCTCATAGAATCAAAGCTCCTCCTTGACGTCCGTTACCTCTCGGCAGAGAAAATACTCGCCGAGATGATCACGGTCCGCAAGTTCAACTAGTACGGATTTTCTACAATTTTCTAACAATTTTCTAAGTTTTTCATTTCATGGAAAAATTAATTCTAAGATCACGTAAGCCGCCGGGGACGAGGATGGCGCGTGCTCCAGCGAGGACGAGCGAAGCGTGATTTTGATGAACTAATTTAACTTTTGTTTATCCAAACATATATGCAAATCATCATGTGATTTTGAGCTAAAAATGACATATAAAATCATAATAAAGTCCAACATATAAAGTTACACATGCATCTACATCGCAAAATGAGATAAGCTACTAATAAAACATAAGAGGATTAAGTTTGTTACCTCCAAAATCGAAGAGCAACACCAATGGAGGGGGAGAGAGCAAGAACAACAGCAAGCTGAAGAACAGAGGCAGTGAGTTTGAATGGAATGGCTCGGGCTTAGGGAGGAAGAAATGAGCCGGTGTATAGGCCGGCATAATTAGTCCCGGTTAGGTGGCCAAACCGGGACTAAAGATTAATATTTATTCCCAGGGTATCACCCAAACCGGGACTAAAGATTAATATTTATTCCTGGGGTTTACCTTTAGTCCCGGTTGGTAATACCAGCCGGGACTAAAGATCCCTGCCACGCGGACGACCATTGGGCAGGGACCTTTAGTCCCGATTGGTATTACGAACCGGGACTAAAGGGTCCTTTAGTCCCGACGGCAAAAAAATGCCGAGGCTAATACTAAATTGGGACATCGTTAAGTCTGTTCTCTAGCAGTGGTGGCCTCCGCCGCTGGCCACCACATTCCACCGGCCGAGCATCGTAGTTGCTGGCACGAACCGGTCGCGGTCGACGACCCACAGCGCCGACATCACTCGAGCTCCCAGAGCTGACGTGCTGTGGCCACTTGGGATGGTCGTAAACTTCTCATTCTTACATGCTCAGCACGCCGGCCCTAAAGAAATAATTTCATCTTTAGTAGTCCTTTCCTGAAAATCCCGTAGAATCCACGATCTTGCAATTTGGTAGCATGATTGGACCCTAGGATCAGTGAGTTCACTCAATTCAATTTGATTCTCTCTCTCTCTCTCTCTCTCTCTCTCTCTCTCTCTCTCCAAAAGGACGGGAAGAGATTTGCCAGAAACCTCATTTCAGTTTCACTTTTCAGTTCTGTCTGATGATACTACTACAAGATTAGCGACTCCGTCCATCAAGTTACCAAGGTTGCAGCAATGTCGGTGCTCACGGTTTCCACGCACGAGTGGATCTGTGAGCAATGGTCCATGGCTAACCATGCATGCGTGCGTGCGTACGTCACCTGTTCCAAGATTTGGATGTGGCGGCGTCGATGGATCGATCGATGGACAGCACAGCAGCCGCCCTGGCCACAGAGGCCACCGGCCGGGGTCCCAGTCCCAGTCCCAGCGCCCAGCGCCCAGCCCAGCACACTAAAGCTAGCTGGCATTGGCAACTATCGAGCGTATGCATAGCAATCATCCGATAGCCGGATCGGAGCATGCAGTGCGGGCGGCGGATCCATGGATTAGGGAGATCGATGGCCCGCCGCTGGACCCGCTCCTGCCGGCCGTTCCTGGCCTGGCCTGGCCTGCCGATCAGTACTGTAACTGTAACTGTAACTGCGTGCACATCAGAGAGATTCAGAGATCCTCCATCCCTCCACCTGCCTGCCGATTAACAAGCGTCAAGCAAGCCCTGCTTTGATCGAATCTCTCTTTTTTTCTCGAATACGTAAAAGATTTACGTATCATTGTATTAAGGAGAAGAGTTTAAAGAAACATACAACGCGCTTCTATCGAGCGTCGAAGGAGATCGACCTAACACAGCCGAAGCTGGACCATCCTAACAAAAGACCTCATGATCGAATCTCTCTGAAGTCTGAACTAATATAATGCATTGTAGTAGTGAAATTTTGGAGGGTGGACTTGAAGAATATCTGACAGTAGTGCACATACATGGGAGGCACAGGCACTGGCAGGCAGCAATATCTGACTGACGGTGGTGAGACTACTGAAACGATGCCAACATGATATGGCGGCAATGTCGTCGACACGTTTGACAACAACTTGCATGCAATGCAAGTGTCACTACAGGTCTACTGCACAGTGCTCCACTTTTTCTTGATCCGATTGCATTGGGTCGTTAACAGCACAGCTAGCACCAACGGCGATTTGACAAATGGTTTCTGTTCATCAATCAAGAAAAGAAAAGGAACTGACAATTGGCTAGCCATGCATATATGGTCCACAGTGTCCTGAATCCCCAGACAAACATGCATGATCGATCGAGCATGATGAATGAACCATATGCATCATATTCATATATCCTGGCTAGTGGGGAGGATAACATATATAACAGAGATAGTGACGATCCCATATATTATTCAGTTAAACAAAACAAAGTGGACTCCTTCCTTTGAGCATAAGGAAAGTCACCAGCAGCTCCTTAGTGCTCTGGTAATTAGCACTTTAGTTTTTGCATAGTAAACAAATTAGTAATAAGATACTAGATCAGCCTTGGATGAAGCGAAATATTGTAGTGAGGGGATAAAAAAGGAAGATCTCAAGCACAAGAAGAAGAGAAAAAAAAAATGCAGAATCACCTCCCGGCCCGGAGGAAAATCCAGTTGTGATTCATCAGTCAGCAACACAAATTCTAAACAAGAAGACAGTAGGTACCAAATAGGAGTGTGTGTGTGTGTGTGTGTGTGTATATATATATATATATATATATATAAGATGCATGTTCATTCATTTCGATTTCTATTTCTATACAGAAGTAACATATACAGAAATCACTCGACTTTATATATACACAGCTAGCACAGACGATATATACAAATCACCAGTTACAACTTACAAGCACCATATACCAACGATCAAACACATATGTTACATCGATCGATCACACGATAAAATTCACTGAAAATCATCCAAGAACAAATAAAGAGGAGAAAAAGAAAAGGAGAGGAAGAAACAAAAATAAAGTTGATGAATATAATGCACCTACTATACCAATCATTTCAATGCCCCCTATGATGGTCTCACCTCATGCTGCACCCACCTGCTGCTAGCTCTCGCATGTGCAGAGATCGAACAGCTAGCAAGCGCGTCCACCACCACCACCCGGCCGGGCCGGCCGGCCGGCGATTCATCATTGATTTCAGCCGGAGGAGGTGGTGGAGGAGCAGTCGCGGTCGTCGGTCTCCACCTCGCGCCTGTGGAAGCTGCGGTGGCACCCGCAGGCGGCGCACATGAGCGCCGCCGCCGTGCCGTCCGCGCCCGACGCCATGAACTCGCGGCACCCGTCCACGGCGTGCCGGCCGATGGACGCCGCGTGGTTGCGCTGGCACTCCCGGTAGTGCACCACCTTCGCGGCCTCCTTGCTCCTCGCCGCCGTGCCGTTCGCCATGGACCGACGATCTTGCTGAGGCCCCATATAATTTTAAAGTCGTCCTTGGTGATGCTATGCGCGGGTTTGATCGATCGAGATGGAATGGAAGATCAGAGCATATAGGAAGAAGAAGAAGAAGAAGAAAAAGAGATGCTCTATTGCAATCACGGCCTTGGAGTTGGAGGGTGTGGGACTTTTTATATGGGGGAGGACGAGGGTGAGCTAGCTGGTAAGTAGAGAGGATCACGGGTTAAGACCAACCCTTCTTTTTTTTTGTTAGAGCAGTACGTGAGGACCTGCTGTCCTGGCGCACAGTCTTTTGTTTTGGAAGACATACCGAAACGGCAATGCTTTCACTGTTTCGCTGTATTTTGTAAGTTTCAGGTGTCACTAATTTACACGCAATTATATACATACATATTTGCCCTTTCAGAGAAAGATATGTATAGTGAGTCATGAAGTAATCCAATATCCTTGTTAAGAATCACGCGTTAGGAATTCGCTATCTCGCGCGAGATCGTGCTTCTTCATATTAGCAATGTGTGTTAATTGTTAGGGATCTTTCTTTTGTTTACATGTCATACTTTATTTCCAAGTGGATTATGAGTCACGAAGCATGATCGGATATATATACTACTTTTATTCATGAATCACGCACTTACTGAAATTCTTTAATTAGTTCAGCACCTTGTTTGTGCACAGTTCCAAAATAGTTATGCGTGCGCTCTTTTCTATTCTACTTTTTTTTCAGATGGATTTTGAGGGAGTCATGTTAGTAAACCAATGGTACTTGATGAACGAACCACAAGCTATGGCCAAAAAGTGAAATTTCTTGGTTAACACAACACTAGTGGTCAGTGCATACTGATTTTATCCTTAAAACAATTATTGGAAACTTGCACAGATATACTATTCTTATGCATGTTTATTTCTGAATTAATCTTCTTGCTGATGAGTGATGACTGAGTACGTTGGCACACTGTGCATGAGCTAGGCTGGTCGTTATTTCTGTTGGCAGTGCTAAATTATTTGCACTAACAAGTGACAAAAGGCTATATGCTATCTTGTGGTGTTGCTACCAGAAGAGAGTACCGAAGGTGGCAGTTTGATGACTAGTATATATATTATTATATTATTTGTCAAAGACCAGCATGGCCAACTAACCAACATTTTTAGTAATAGTAGCCTAGTAGGCCCATTAGTGGACAAGATTAGATCTGAATTGACTTGACAGAACGTCTGAGGTGTCTTGGATAGATTGACAGTTTGACACTCATATATGTTTAGCTGCTAATCACCCTGTTCGCTGATGCTGAAATTTAGCTTATATTGATGCTTATGCTGAAATGTTGTGAGAGGAAAACACTGTTCCATGGCTGAGAAATAATTCTGAATAAGCTCAAGCGAACTTTTAATATGCTGAGAAAGGTTTCCGTTTACTGACACCGACATCTTGACAAGGAAACATGAAAAGAAACGGAAATTGCACATCCAATTTGGTCAGATTTGGGAGATCCAGAGAATTGTGTAGGTGCACAGTTACACACAGAGCAAAAAGAAGAGAACCAGGCATAGGCATGAGAAAGAGGTTTCTTTGGATGCACATCTGAGTTGAGGTTGGACAGAGAAGCACTCTTCTCCAATTGACTCTTCTTCATTTCGTCCTCCGACTTCTACACTTGCGCACTTGCTTGCACCACCTTCTTCCCTCTATTTTCTTCCTGATTGACATCTGACCAGTTGAACTGTTCAATTTATTGCTCATGTGCTCCAATTCATCAGGTCACCATTGGTCAATGATGTTGTGGTGTTGTGTATAGCTGTATGATATGAACAGCTTACTTGAATGCATGTATGCAGCAAGTGCAATGCATTCCTGGAGGTAGCTACAGCATTTGTGGGGGTATGGCCTGGCCACCATTACTTCTTCAGAGTTCAGGTTTTGTGCCTATTTGGCCACATTTAAACCTGTGATATGCATGTGTGTCTGATTTGTCCAAACCTAAGCCAATGTAGCTAGGAACTTTAGGCAGATTATTCCATGCAGGGTAAATGGGCATGAAACAAATGCAATGTAGCTAGGGCGATGACCATCTTCAAGAGTGAGGCTGGAATGGGTACATGAAAGATACCATGATATCTTCTTTGTTGGCGTAGAGAGATCAGTAAGAAAAAAGACTTACCACACCGCGGTTGAATCGACTAGACTGGTAGAGTAGAGTCAGATCCAACGTTGGTGACAAAGACATAGAATGGTCGTTTTCGGTAGCCAAACTTGACTTCTGTGGCGGAATCGTTGAAAAAAAAATCATGTATTGTTTTCTCAGAAAGAATAAAAAAATGAGCATATATTCACCTCACAAATGCTGCACTGACAAAAAGATGGTATAAATTCCTACTCTGCTTGACAACTTTGCCAAATGAAATGGGAACATATCAGGGGACGCCATTATTCTTATTCATCTCCTCTCCTAATAGCCATGGAATTTCAAGAAAAAAAAAGAAAAGCTAAATTGGGGGATGCCATTATTCTTATTCATCTCCTAATATCTATAGAATTGGAAAAGAAAAAAGCTAAATTGGTTTCAGTTTGAAACAATAATCCAACTGCATCAGTTAAGTTCTTCACCTGTACAGAGTACAGCCGTAAATCTAAGCATTACTTTTTCCATTTTTGTACTTGCAATATCATATCACAGGGAATGAATCATGGTAAATGTTTCTCAGGATCCTGACATCAGTGCAAATTCTTTATTTTTCCCAATACACATCACCAAAAAACTGATGGCGACTTATTAGGTGCTAGTATATGAAGTCGTTTTTCCTGAATATACAGTGAAAGCTTTACTACCACCATTGTCTAGCTAAAACTAATATACAGGTAAAAATGGCAAAAATGTTTCTGAACCACGGTATTTGATTGAACAACTGTTTTTTTAGATTAACTACATAGATCTCGGACTCGGAGCGCCAACCAGATGATGTCAGAATCACTGTCCCATAATCTTTGTCCAAAGCTTTTAATTTGTTTTAATATAAGCAATGACGATTGTACTAGTGTTCTTAGAAATCGCAGTACATCACTTAGTAAGAGTTAAGATCAACTCCCCTGACAAGTTGGATGATGCAGGCCGGAATGCTTTTATTCCGTAATCTAAAAAAAAAACTCCATTGACAAATGGATGGACTTTTATCAACCTAAAAAACTGGTGTTCAATCATTTCTCAGTTATCAGCCTTATTTACTAAGATCAAATTTTGACATAAAGAGAACTCTTAATTGGTGTCATCATTAATTAGAAGCGCACAATCCATGGTACAATGAACGAACATATTATAATGATGATAGAATACAGTACAGTGGATGGGATCAAAAGCACGAGCAGCGTTTAAACGAAATGTTGAAAAAGTTAGCCAAGTATTTCAGCCATGGAACAATGTTTTTCTCTCACAACATTTCAACGCAAGCATCAGCATAAGCCAAATTTCAGCATCAACGAACAAGGTGGAAATGCTTTGTCAATTGGCAAGTACTCGTAGTACCAGTACTACACTTGGTAAACCAGGGGGTCAATTTGTTTGACCTGATGAATTGAATTGAATTCCCAGAGCATGGAGGGAGGGCCCTACCAGTATTAGCTGGTGGATAATGTGATCAACACAGTATTAGGCAATAAGCAGGCTCCACCTGTATATATCATATCAAATCAAATCATGCAAGCAACAGGACGCCAACATGGGGGACACACACACACACACTGTCACTGGAAGCTCTCTCATCATGGATCAGCTCTGCCATTCCCCTCTGTCCTCTCCTCTGCCCAGCAGCAGAATGTCTGTTTTCCAGGCCACTGCCATCTGCCCATCCAAGACCAGACGCACAGTACTGCACAGTACCTCTGTTGCATGCCATCAGTCAATGGAGCTGGAGTGGATGAACGCATATAAACATAAACATAATTTAGCTTCTGCAGCTCATCATCATGCATGTTTATTTTGTATATAAAAAAATCTCACCTTGGCTACTAGTACTACTAGCATCGATCATCAAACAGATGGAAGAAGAAGCCAGGATATATGGATGGATGGCAATACAATAAGCTACTCAGGCAGGAAAGGTCCGGTCCCCTACCAATCGTTGGCTTCAATTGATTCATTCATGTGGGTGTGGGCAACAGTGGTTGATGAATGCAGATGCACCGGCTGATGGAATTGGCTGGCGTCCGTTTGGCGTTTGCCAAGGACGGACGGATGGATGGGATGTGAGTCTGCATGTGAAGTGAAGGGGAGGAGTCGCGTGCAATTGAAGCCCTCTTCCCTTTCCGCCAGCTTGGCTCCCAGTCCTAGCACCGCAAACTTGGTTGGACCTGAGCTGCTTGCTACCTATGTAGTTGTTGCCTTCTCTGCTCTGCTCTGGATCTTTTTTCAGCCACTATGGCTGAGCATGTTTTTCATTAAGAGGAGACTCCTATACAATATTAATTTGACAGATCCACCACACTCGTATGAGCAGCCAGCTTGCCCAGCGTTCATCCGCAACTGACGCTAGCTGCAAGACAGCGACTTGCTTGGGGTCAATGCAGGTAAAGAAGAAGAAGAGAAGCAGTCTGAAGAACGCATCGCATGCATACGTGTTTGTGTAATTCAGGTCCATACGTTACGTGTTTGTGCACTGGCTGAGGATCGATCCGATCCGCGGCCGTCAAATCGCTGCTGGATCCATACGAGCATGCATGCAGTGACCGGTGAGCGACCGGGCAAATCGGAGGGGAAAGGTGGTGCGTGGTGGGCGACTGTGGAGGTAAGCTAGGGCCAGCGTGTCTGCCATTGGCGGCACGGAAGACATGGCATCGTGTCTGTTTCTGGTTCGCGTCCAATCGGACGCTGCTTGCGGCGACACCAATGGAAGAAGGACACGATCGATCCGCTGGGCTGACTGACTGACTGAAAGATGAGATGGCCCTGGTACTGTTACTGATACTGCTACAGGTGAGTTGATAGGGTATGCAGGCCATTGCAGCCGGCACACCGAATCAGAAGGTGGAAAAAGTCAGAAACGAGACACTGAACCTCAACGGAACGGAAGGAAGGAAGCGATGGTAGGACGGCGGCGCTTTCAGGTACGACGGCACGGTACAGCCCATCGTGGCACACGCGTGCCGACTCCGGCAGCATCTCGGCCAGGGCCTGGAACTTGCCCAGGGCAAGGTTCCCGTACCGGGACACCTTGGAAAGGTAGCTGTCGACTAGGCACGCCACACTCTCAACTTGTTGTGCTGCTGTTCCTTCATGCCTTGGAGCTGACGACGGCAAGGGCGCCAGGCGGAGTTGCCGGAGGAGGAAGCTGCACGAGACGCAGTCCTTTTGCGGACGAGCCGTTTCCGTCTGTGTGTTATCCCTCGCGACAGGCGTCGGCGGCGGGCTGGCCACTCTCTGCCAGGTTGCCCGCTGCCATGGGAGAAGGACGAGGTGACCCATGGGTACGGGTGGATGGCACATCCCAATTTTACCCCATCATAAACCTATTCAATTACAGTTCTACCCTTAATAAAAAAAATAAATAAATAATAAAAATCCAGATTTAGCCCACCTATTTTGGTACTAGCCCTACCTAATTTTAGTACTATCCCTCACCGTTTTGGTACTTCTCAGTACTTTCGCACTGGTACCTCTTATTTATACACCGTTCGATTCCTCCCAATGGATGGTTCTTATTTTTTTCAACCATTATAAAATTTCTAAAACTCTTTTGTTTCTTAAATGCAGAGCTCATACGTATTTGAGTTTTTTTTATATTAAGTAAAATTAAATATGTTCTGAAACATATTTTTTATAATACGTTATTTAGAGTCTTAAATGTTGACAATATTTTGCATAAACTCAATGAAACTTAATTTAGTTCGGCTCTAACCAAACCTAGAACTGGACAGACTATTATGATTGTTGTTACTTGGAGGACAAAGGGCATCTCCCTTGTCCAATCTGTATGCTCATGGATAGTGCCTGGTCTGTCTGCCTATGGCAATAGGCATGTCCTGGCATGGCTGAGTGGAGTATCCCCTCCGTTCTAAAAATAGTGCAACTCTGATTTGAAATCTGAATCAAATTTTAAAAAAAAAGTCCGACTAAATTAACAGAAAATAGCATAGATCTTTTTTTCTAAATAGGTTTTCTATAAAAATATATTTCATGAATAATATAATATAATACTTATCAGTACTATAAATATTAGTATTACTTTTATTTCGCAAAGTTTGAATAAATTTAAAATTATTGGACTCTTCAAATAACGAGAAATGTACTGTTTTTGGGATGGAGCAAGGGAGTATAGTAGGTAGTTTAGGTGTAGCATCTGCTCTTGAATTCACAATAGTCAAACCGTTGGTCATGTAATCCTGATTGATGATCCAATGATGATACTCGGTGTCTTGGTATAGCGACCAATCACGCATGGATCGATCTGATGGCGTGGAGGTTTTTAATGACTACCAGTAGTAGAAAGCAACCCGTGTCTGGCAAGATTAGGCGAATACTAACCTGCTTTGTCGCTTGCGAGTGGCGACAGCGCAGAGAGGGCACACTGAATTCTTTTGTTTTTTGATGATTGAATATTTTTTTTAATCAGAGGATAACTGATCCTACCCCGAAATGACCAAAACAAAAACAGGCTATTATTCCTAGCTACACAGCTAGGTTGTCCAGGAAGAAAGACACGGGCCGGTGGGTGGATAACAGAAAGGCTGGAAGGCCCATGCATGCATCATGGGCACTTGGGCCCTCCTTTCTTGGTCTTCCAGTTGTTGTAGCAGGGGCAGGCGTCCTTGTTGCCGTAGGTGCCCGGCGGCACGCACAGGCACTTGGCGCAGCACTTGTTGCAGAAGAAGAGGCACGGCTTCTTGTGGTGCGTCTTGGAGCACCGCCGCTTGCACTCCCCGCCGCACTCTGCAACGACAATCGCAATGCCAATGCATTGTTTGCGCTTCATTCATCAGCACTTGTTCTTGTTGCACAAACAAGACGAAGTAGCAAACTGACCAAAACAACAGCAAGAAATGCAAGAACAACTGAACAAAAGCATCTATCTATATGAGTTATATGTATGCCTACGACTTACGAGAGGGCTTGAGATTTCCCTTGCCATCCTTGTTGTGGCCCTGCACAACAGCAAATGCATGCGTTCATCATTTCCAGGATCTTATGGATCTGTCGTCGTGCTCGTAATAAAGCTTATTTTGTGTATGTATGTACTCCGATCCGATCCGATCCGATCCAGTCGTGTTGGTCAGTTTATATTACCTTGTGCTTCTGGTGGCCGTGGGCGCCGCCTTTGTCTGTCTCTTCACCGTCGTCGTCGATCCCATTGGCATCGATGATCTTCAGAGTTGTCGAGATAGGTGCAGGGCAGAGCAATTCAAGCAGAAAATGTAAGAGACTGGAGAGCCAGGAAGAGAGATCACCAATGCAGCATGCACACACACCTCGGCGGAGACGATCACGGCCAGGAAGAGGAAGCAGAGGAGCAGCAGCGCCGCCACCTTGTTCTTGTTGGCCATGCCGTTCATCTGCTGTGTGCGTCGCGGCGGATCGGAGCGAGAAAGGGTCGAGGGACACCCGAGCGCCGCCGCCGGGGATGGAACAGGACTACCAGAGGTGGTTGAGGGGAGATCGTACGCTAGCTCTAGATATATAGGAGATCCGATGGCTAACAATAGATGATTTCAGTTGAGAGATATTTATTTCTACATACATACACTGGCTGACTAGTTGGGGTATCAATGATACGACTGAGACTGGTTCAGGGTGTGAAAATAAATGTGAAATGCCGATGCATGCCATGCCACTGTAATGAACATGCAGCAAGCAGTGCGTGAATGTGAAATGCCGATATGCCTCACTTTTGCATTCCAAAATATAGGCCGCTTGTCTTATTATTAGTTTAAACTTCACCAAGTTTAATATCTATCTATAATAATAATAATTATATCTATATCTATATCTATATCTATATCTATATCTATATCTATATCTATATCTATATCTATATCTATATCTATATCTATATCTATATCTATATCTATATCTATATCTATATATGTTCTAATGTATTTATATCTCTATCTCTATCTCTATCTATCTACAATAAAAGATCAAAAGAATTGAGAGACACCCTTCACCAAATAATAAAATCCTTCCTGCCTCGTCAGCTTCACAAAGGCCAATAGGGGCCACAGCTACCCCTAAACTTTTGTAAACTCCATTAGTTGCTTCCATTTGGATTGATGAAAATAAAGGTTAGCCTTGTTCATTAATAATTATCCCATGATGGCTTTGGTTCCAAGCTCCACGCCTCCACCACTGCGTGTCATCATGTCTCACCCGTTGTTGTTTTTTTTTTTGAAATTTCAGAGACTTATTTGTAAATAAAAGGACCTATTTATAGATATTTTATAGGACAATGAAAAAAATGTAAAGGCTCTGTACCATTGACAAATCGACATTTGACAAAACCTCAAATTATACAGGAGTTATAGCAACATACCAAAGTATACTCTTGTCTAAATCAGGGCAAACCCATTCTCATTACTTTCTAATTAACACACTACCCACTCCCACCTCTCCCTCTCTTCCCCCTTTGCTCCCCCTCCCGAGGCACGCCACGCCACGTCAGGCCGCGCGGCTGACAATTGCGTCCCTGCAACTAACCGCGCGACCAACCCCGCTTGGAGCAAGGCCTTCAAGCCCAGCCGTCCGGCGTCCTACCTTGAAGCCGTGTTAAATCCTCCTCTCCCCCATCCCATCAAGTTCACCGCGCATTTCCGTCCTCACGGCGGCGCTTGCTTCCGCTGCCTCACCTCCGACCACCACGTTAAAGAGTGCCGTGACCCTAGCCGGTGTCGTTGTTGCGGTGGTTACGGCCACATGGAGCGCAACTGCAGGTCCTCGTGTCCGCCGCGACAACGTCTGCCCCCCAGGGCGGACACGACCCTCCCGCGTGACTCCACGACGCCGCCTTCTACTCCGCACGTGCTGGTGAGCCCTATCCCTCTCGGCATGCCTAATTCCTCTCGCTCCGCGTCGCCGCCTCCCACCTTGTCCCCCAGTCCCCCACCATTGACCCCCTCCTGGTTTCCTCACCGCTTTTGAACCCATCAATCTTGTTGCCTCCTCCAGCTCCACCCCACCCGCCTCACAGCTCCCTACTCCTATCACCCCCACCGCCGCTGATGCTCCCGCCTCCACCCCTGCCCCTACCACCCTTTTGGACCCTCCCATCGCTACTCCCTGCATCCGCCGCTCCCTGTCTTCACCCAACATCTCAACCCTCTTTCAGCACTACGTTGGCCAGGTGCCTTGGCTCCGTGAGCTCCACTTTGCCTCCTCTCCGACAGCGTCGGGCTAGGTCAGCCTATCTTCCCCCGAACGACGCTCTCCTCCTAGTGAGCCGGTGGCCATGACGGTGATTGCTCCTGTGCGAGCTGATGCTGGGGTGCAGGCGAACCCCCATGCTCGCGCAGTCAACGACAACATCTCATAGGCCACCTCAGAGGCCAACTCTGATGGCTCATCGGCGCAGGCCTCGTCCCTGCCCTCCTCACCTAGCGAGAACCTAGATCAGGGCCTGCTCTGGATGCCTCTCAGCAACATGGAGTTCGCCTCGCACATCACCTACACCACCATCAACGATGACGCGCCCACGTCGAGCCCGGCTCCTTTCATCAGGGCTGCTCTATTCTCCGTGGCCAGCAACACACGCTTCCGGTTGTTCCCCTCCTCCCATGGGCACATGATGCTGGTGTTTGACTCGGCCATCAAGCGCGACATGGCGGTAGATCTGTCCCGCATCATTCACGGTGGTGGACGGGTCTCCCTAGTGCGCTCCGAGGAGACAGAGAACCGCTTTCGGGTGTCCTCGGACTGGCTGGTTGCGATCTCAGCCACTCACTTCAGTGCTGAGCACTAGAACCCGGTGGGCATCCCTGCTGCCTTCCAGCAGCTTGGAACGATCATCGAGATTGACTCAGATTGCCTTGAGGATGACTATTCCTCTATGCGTGTCGTCGTCGCTTGTGGCCGCCCGGACCAGATCCCAGATGACCTCTGGGTTGCCAACAACGACGGCTTGGGCGCCATGTTCCAGATCGACGTTTTACGCGCCTGGCGTCGTGAGGACCAACTCGACGGGAATGGCCACCTGAAAGGTCCTAATGGCTAGAGGGGGCAAATAGCCTATTAAAAATTTCTACAACAACACTTAGCAAACCGGTTAGACAATTATGAAGCGAAGCGAGTGTTGCGCTAGCCTACTAAAAATGCAAGCCACCTACCACAATTCTAGTTTCTATAGTTTCTATCCACACAATATCTATGTCACTACACTAAGTTAGTGTGCTCTCAAAGACTAACTAAAGAGCTACACTAACCAATCTAACAAGCTCTCACAACAAGCTACACTAAAGAGCTTGATAACTAGTTTACGGTAATGTAAAGATAGAGAGCAAGATAGTTATACCCCATGTCGAGGAGTGAACCAATCAATTACAAGAATCAATATTAATGAAGACCAATCACCTTGGAATCAAATGATGAACACAATGATTTTTACCGATGTTCACTTATTGCCGACAAGCTACTCCTCGTTGTGGCGATTCACTCACTTAGAGGTTCATGCGCTAATTGGCATCACACGCCAAACCCTCAATAGGGTGCCGCACAACCAACACAAGATGAGGATCACACAAGCCACGAGCAATCCACTAGAGTACCTTTTGGCTCTCCATCGGGGAAAGGTCAAGAACCCCTCACAATCACCATGATCGGAGCCGGAGACAATCACCAACCTCCACTCGACGATCCTCGCTGCTCCAAGCCGTCTAGGTGGCGGCAACCACCAAGAGTAACAAGCGAATCCCACAGCGAAACACGAACACCAAGTGCCTCTAGATGCAAACACTCAAGCAATGCACTTGGATTCTCTCCCAATCTCACAAAGATGTTGAATCTATGATGGAAATGAGTGGGAGGGCTTTGGCTAAGCTCACAAGGTTGTTATGTCAATGCAAATGTCCAAGAGAGTGAGCTTGAGCTGGCCATGGGGCTTAAATAGAAGCCCCCACGAAATAGAGCCGTTATACCCCTTCACTGGGCACAACACGGGGTGACCGGACGCTCCGGTCATATTGACTGGACGCTGGACCTCAGCGTCTGGTCGTGTGATGCACGCCACATGTCCCCTCTCTTCAAATACTAAGCGCCTAATCCCAACGGTCAAGTGATGACCGGACGCGCTGCTGCGAAGTGACCGGACGCTGGACCTCAGCGTCCGGTCGTTTCCAGTAAGCATCCAGAAACAATTTTTCACGACCGGACGCGTTCGATCATGCTTGACCGGACTCACCTAGCGTCCGGTCACTCGGTGTCTCCCCTGTGCGCTGCCACGTCAGCAGGACCGGACGCAACCCTCCAGCATCCGGTCACTAAGTGACCCAGCGTCCGGTCAGAGACCGAAAGCACGCGCCCTCTGCAGCTATCGACCGGACGCGCCGGTCCAACCGAGACCAGCGCCCGGTCACTTACAGTGACCTCCGTCTTTTCTGTATAGGGCATCGATGAAGTTCCTAACCCTTGCTCAAATGTGCCAACCACCAAGTGTATCACCTTGTGCACATGTGTTAGCATATTTTCACAAACATTTTCAAGGGTGTTAGCACTCCACTATATCCTAAATGCATATGCAATGAGTTAGAGCATCTAGTGGCACTTTGATAACCGCATTTCGATACGAGTTTCACCCCTCTTAATAGTATGGCTATCGATCCTAAATGTGATCACACTCACTAAGTGTCTCAATCACCAAAACAAAATGGCTTCTATCATTTATACCTTTGCCTTGAGCCTTTTATTTTTCTCTTTCTTCTTTTCAAGTCCAAGCACTTGATCATCACCATGGCATCACCATCATCATGTCATGATCTTTATTTGCTTCACCACTTGGAATATGCTATCTATTTCATGATCACTTGATAAACTAGGTTAGCACTTAGGGTTTCATCAATTCACCAAAACCAAACTAGAGCTTTCACCACCTACGCCCCTTCTTCCCCAGCAATAGGGGTGAGGATGGTGTGCACCCGCTCAGCCACCCTGCCAACAGTCCTCCTGGCTCAGCGGGCAACCCCCTCCCATGCTTCGGCCCGCCGCGGCCTCCTGCTCGGGATGTCCCTCGCCCTTTTGGTGGTCTAGGCCTCGCCACTGCCTTCGTCCTCGGCTCCATCCGCCCGTACCCTCTGGCGCCTCTTCCCCGCTTGCCGATAATCTTGCCGTCTAGGGTGTTGGGGTTGGGTCATCTGGTGCCTTCCACGCCGCTCTGCTCTATTCCGGTTCTTGCTCTCCCTTAATACGACGTTGACTCGTCGCCTGTCGGTGTTTCGAATCACCGGCTAGTAATTTTTGTGATTTGCGCGTCTGACCCGGATGGCTATGCTCGGAGGACACATGGATTTATACTGGTTTAGGCTGAATGTCCCTATCCAGTTCGCTGTTGCTCGTGTTACCAGCACTGGTTTGCAGTAGGGGTTACAAACAGGCGAGAGAGGGATCAGATCCCAAGTCTCTGGTGGAAAAATCTAATGGGGTTGATGCTGAGATGTTTAGGTGTTATCTCCTATCGTCTCCTGGAAGCCTCTCCTTCCGGGGGCGTCCTGCTTTCCCTTTTATAGACGAAGGGGAAGATACAAGTTACACGAGAGAGAGAGAGAGAGAGAGAGATAAGTGAGGGGGAAGAAGGCTTCCGGCATCATGGCGCCCTTCATTTCCTTCATGCGGCTCCCACCGACCCTGTAGATCATGACGGGGACAACTCCATGTCGTTACTCTATTCATCACTGGTGTTGTACGCTGATGTCGTCAGCTGGTCATGGCGCTCCATCCCATGCGGCATGCGGCATGGTTAACGGACACCCCTGCCGGAGGCTATACGGGGATTAGGTAGCACAGTGCCAGCACGCTCGACGCTGTTGGCGACGTGTGTCCTTAGGTGTGGCCCGTCGTGGCTGCGAGTCACGTCTGGACACACCTACTCCCTTTTCGCTGTCAGGAGTTTGACCCAGGGTCCGCACTCTAAGACCCATAGTGGTTGGGGGCTGTACGTACCCCATCGGGTGAGGTGGAGTCCCCCTTCGAGGGGTCTGGCGAAGCGAAGTCTCTACCCGAGGGACCTAACGAAACAGAACCCACGTCCTCAGGGTTGGGGCGCGTCGTAGCCCGTGCCCTTGGGGTCAAGCGAGATGGAGCCCGCGTCCTCAGGGTCGGGCCCGACATAGCCCGTGCCCTCGGGGTCGGGCGAAGCAGATCCCGTGCCCTCAGGGTCGGACATGATGGGGCTCTCGCCCTCGGGGTTGGGCGAGACAGAGCCTACGCCCTTGAGGTCGGGTGACCCGAATCCCACGCCCTCAAGGTCGAACGAGACAGAGCTCGTACCCTCGAGGCTGGGCGAGACCAAGATACGCTCTTGAGCATCCGAGGGAGTTAGCGTTCATGGCCATCAGCTTCCTTCTTCTGGGTATCCCTAATCCTGATACCCGACAGTAGCCCCCGAGCCTGCGGAGGAGTAGGATACTCCTTCGAAGGCTTTTTTAGATGGAAGGATTCTAAGGGTTTTGATCTCCCTTCGCAGCCCATGGGATGTCTTAGTAGGGTTGCAATTCATCTCTGTTGTGATCAGACTCCTTGGGAGCATGCAGTTGCGGGGCTCGGGGTGTCAGAAAGTATTTCTCTTGATTCCGATCCCTCCCTAGGATCCGATCGATCTGTCATTGATATGCGGCCGCGTACTCGGTCTTATTGCGAGTCCAACTTCCCTCGAGCCCCCGCTCGTTGCAGGGGTCTGGTCGAGGGGTCAGTTCGTCTTGTAATCGTCCTCCCTCACGCGTTTTTTCGATAAAACGGAGGGGCTGAGCCGTGCCATGTTTTCCTTGATGGACGAATCATGGTGCTCGGTGAGCTTTTAACGGGCCAGTTCGAGTGGGGCCCTGGCTTCTCGTTCATGGGGGTCCAACATGGGTTAGCTGGTGATCGACTTCAGATTCCTGACGGTCAGTCCATATAGTTCTCGGGTTTGTTCGATCGGTCCCGAGGGCTTGTTGCCTTTCTTCGAGGAAAAACCATGGACCGTGCACTAGCCAAGACTCAAACATGGGTCGAGATGCCCGTGGTGCTCGTGCGCCCAGGTTCTGCATGCTAGCGGGCCCATCCTTAACCACCCTCACTCTAAAGGTGCCCTAGAGCGGTTGTGAACCCGTTGATGGGCCAACCTTCGAACTCCTGGGCCTTAATGGGCCGTGGGAGCATTTTCAGCTCCGTATCCCCTGTTACCTGTGGTGGTTCTCGGCCCATTGAGGGGGGGGGGAGCCGCTGCTTGACCCACCCTTTGAGGAGCTATCAGGAGGTGGCGTGTGCACGATCCTCAGAAAAGGAGATGTGACGAGGAATGGCAAGCACGCCAATCTAGGCGGACGGTTCGCCTCCCGCTCCACTTTCCCTTGTAAATAGCAGCCATTCCCTTCGCCTTTCGGTACGCGTAACCTATAGCCTCGCCTTCTCTACTTCTCCACCGCCGGCGCTTTAAATCTTTCACCCTTGCTCTTGCGCCGCCAGCGAAATCCTTGTTCCTCTGCCCTTGCTCTTCTGCCATCATCAAAGCTTTTGTTCCCCCGCACTTGTCTCCCATGGAGTCGTGGTATTGCTCCGACGTTACCCACGTGCGCATGGAGGGCCTTGTCTAGCGCGGCCTTCTCCGTGGGAGGACCGACGTGGCGGAGTGGCTCGTGCCCGGTCATGAGGAGGTGCCGGCGCCGCCCAATGGCTACGTCGTGTCTTTCACGCCCTTCTATGAGCACGGACTCGCGATTCCTCCCCACCCGTTCTTTTGGGGGCTGCTGCACCACTACCAGATCGAGCTGCAGCACCTGAACCCAAACGGGATCCAACACATCACGGCCTTCATCGCGCTGTGCGAAGGGTACCTAGGAATCGAGCCCCACTTCGAGTTGTGGAGATACTTCTTCTCCATCTCCCTGCAAAAGAACAAGAAGAGGGATGCGCCAGTGCCGATGGGATGCGCGAGCATCCACCTTCAGGGGCACCGAGCGGTGGAGTACATGCCCTACTAGCTCTCCAAATCTAACAAGGGGTGGCACGCGTTGTGGTTCTATGCGAAGAACGCCGCCGCCTCCCCTTTGCTGGATTTCACCGGGCACCTCATCGAAGAGGCGCCGCTGGTGTGGTCGTGGGGACCTCCCGAGAAGGAGAAGAGGAGACTGCGCGACCTTCTTGATGCCATCGCATTCCTCAAGGACCGCGGCCTTCGCGTGGTCGGCGTCATCGGGGCGTACCACACGAGGAGGGTGGCGCCGCTGATGGCGCGCGTCCTCCCGCTGTACGAGATGACACCCGACGCGCAGCTTGACGGGACTGCGCTCGCCCAGGGGCCGCTCCATGATAGCAAGGTCACACATCGCATCAAGGAGACGACGGATGAGTCCGACGCCGTGTTCTCGATCCAGGGGCACCCTGCGATGTGGCCGGATGCGGGCTTCGTCGAGCTACCGGATGTGACCCTGTTATACTTCCGGGGAGCAATTTACAGGAAGCAGGTAATTGTGGTTGCTGCAATTTGGCGATTAATTTTGTTGGTTCTGTGAGTTAGTCATTATGAAGCTGTGAAGCATTGAACATTCCACTAGTTGGTTCTATGTGTTCATCATTGTGAAGCTGTCAAGCATTGAACATTCTGTTAGATGGTTCTATGAATTAATCATTGTGATGAAACAGTCAAGCATTGAACACTATACTAGGGGAAGTGTCTTTTGTGATCAATATGAAAATGTCAAGCATCAAGCGTTCTACTAGGATAAGTAGTCTAGTACCATAAAAAAATGTCTTTTGTGATCAAGACTCCTTTTTTGTGGCAAAACTTGTCAAATATAAATGAGACTGGCAAGCTATACAGTAAGAGTAGCATAATTTGGAGTTTGGCGAAATTAGTTTATGACTACAATGATGTAGGGATCATGACTGCTAAAAGGGACTGATAAATCTACACAAGCCTTGGATTTTTTTTTCATCAGAGTTAGTACATAATTATTCTATTTCTTTGAAGTTCATGAATCCTGATGTAATTGTGAGTTCAAATGTTGTTGTGTTTTGATAGCACAGGTTACTACTGTTAGAAAGCGCCACAATTTTGGCTAGACTGTGCTGATAGTAATTACTTGTAACGTAAAGGTGCACTAAATGTTTTTTCTGAAATAAAATCGATATATGTTCTGGCGTTTGTTCTTTCAGAATCTTATATAGGTGGTTAGACTACGCATTAGGCCCTTTCTTGATTAATCTACATCCATCACCTTGTTTTAATGCTTAAACCTCTGGATGAAGTTTGTGTAATATGATAATCCTCACTGAGGTTTACACAGGCTTTCTCAATCTTCTATCTTTGTCGGAAAGACTCCTGGTTTATGTTTGTTTTCTCAAGCTATTAAGTTCTAGAGATGAATTGATTATTAGCATCCTCCCCATGTTTCAACCTGTTGCCATTAACAAATGGTATTAGTACAGGAATATACCAACCAATTTTGTTTACGAATTTATACCATGTATGGATTATGTAAACCAAACTATTGTGCCAAAAACGACTGTGTGAACCTATTCCAATTGTTGTCAGCTAGTTGTTATTTTCTTATTTAAGAATTGTCGTGCTACAATGTTAAGTGATCTGTCGTTTAGTGACAATTGGCGTTTCGTAATTTAATATGTTGCATCATCCATACCCAGGGAGGGAGCATTCGACAGGAGCTATATTATATGCTCAAAGATGAAAAGGATGTTTACTTTTCCTTTGGAAGTGTCCAGGATCATGGGGCCAGCAAAGCCAGCCAAGGAATGCACTCATCAAAATTTTGCCTAAACATTGCCGGGGATCCGGCAAGCCATAGTGTCCATGGCAATGTGTTCGTGCAAGTTTTTGCTGAAGCTTTTTTGTTCGAATTCAACGATACGCATAGTTTGCACTCAGCCAGATGAATCGACATCATCATGTCATATATAAAACTGTTTGGGAAACATTAACTGTGCGTGTGGTAGTGCAGCTGGATCAAGAAATAGAATGATGCCCCTCTTATGACTTATTTACAGTTTTTTTTTTCGAGGAAGATGATTTATTTACAGATGGTAGAACAGTGACACAGCCACGCGTCCACGCGGTCGGTGCATCCACGGCCCGGCCTCCTGCGACAACGATCTCGGCCGTCCACGGCCATGGAACGGACACGTTGCTAAATACCGGGCCCGGCCCGGCCCGGCCCGGCCTGCGTTCCCTCCAACAGGGCTCAGCCCAAACTCACTCGTCCCCTCCCCGGCGTTCCCCGCTTCCCTCCTCGCCGAGACGACGAGATCCATCGCCACCATCAGAATCGCAGACCAGACCAGGTGATCCACGGCGGTGGCGGCGATGGCGACCCGCTACTGGATCGTCTCTCTCCCCGTGCAGACTCCCGGCGCCACCGCAGCCTCGCTCTGGTCGCGCCTGCAGGACGGCGTCTCCCGCCACTCCTTCGACACCCCGCTGTACCGGGTAATTCTGTCGCTTTCCCTCCCTCGCCGGTCGAATCATCCAGAATACAAAGCTCGCCTCGCCTGACCTGACCTCCTCCCGCTCCCTCTGGCCGCGCAGTTCAACGTCCCGGACCTCCGCGTCGGCACCTTCGACTCCCTCCTCGCCCTCAGCGACGACCTCGTCAAGGTATGTATGCTTGGGCTGCCCAGCCCCTTCGATTCCATCTTCCATCTCTAGAGTTCCCTGCAGCCCCGAGCAATAGTTCGATTCCATGGCACTCTGCCTCACTTGCCTCCTTCGCCTTCGCCAGTCCAACGTGTTCGTCGAGGGCGTGTCGCACAAGATCCGGAGGCAGATCGAGGACCTCGAGCGCGCCGGAGGCGTCGACAGCGGGGCCCTCACCGTCGATGGCGTCCCCGTCGACACCTACCTCACCAGGTCAGGTCTGCTGCTACCTGCCTCCTGTCCTGTCCAGTCCGCCGATCGGATTCGGATGGGCGGTTTGTTGCCCCAACGTGTGTGTAGCTCAAAAGCTAGCTTGTCCGCGCGTGCGTGCAGGTTCGTGTGGGACGAGGGCAAGTACCCCACAATGTCGCCGCTCAAGGAGATTGTCGGCAGCATCCAGTCGCAGGTCGCCAAGATTGAGGACGACATGAAGGTTGGTTTGTTTCTCGTAACACAGCTCTGATGCTTGGTCAGAGTGTTCTGTAATGATCCACCAACATCAACATCACATATAATCGGACTTGTGCATATTACTGTACTGCATTGATTTGGCATCCTATTGGATACAGACTAAGGTTGCCTTTTATAATTCGCTGCTGGCTTCTGTAGTTTATATATCTAGAGTTAATTAATTAAATTAAAAGGAGCTCTGTTCTGTTACTGGAGCATTCTGGTGGTTTCATGTGTTTTTTGTTTCCCATAATAGGTGCCTAAATGATGCATGACTAGTTACTTGACCATTAGCTCTACTTCTCCTTTTACGCATTCAGTTGTCATATTCCTTTTATTCAAATTTACAGATCACAGCTAGGGTCCAAAGTTATGAGAAATTGATGCCAGATTTTCTCAGGATAAAGCAAACCCATGTATTTCACAGATAACATACCCCTTGAATATCTATCTGCCTGTGATTATTCCTTCCCAAATCTATGTATGCTTTTTTTTTCCTGCTTATTATCAGCTGTATTCCCACATGGGGTTTGGTCTCAAGTTTATGACCTTCATTTCATTGTGGTATTACACGATGATGGTTTTTGTAATATTGTTGGCTGGGAACTGTGTTTACAATGATTAAAAGATATTCTATTTTCTAGGTTCGAGCAGCAGAATATAACAATGTAAGGAGCCAGCTTAGTGCAATCAACAGAAAGCAAAGTGGGAGGTATTGCCATACTTTTGTCACTAGCTTTTTGGAGGAATTTTTTTATGCTTATGTTAGCTGTGATCTCAACCATTATTCAATTCCTTTGTTGTTTTATGTAATGCAAATGGGAAAGCAGAGTGAGGTAAACTGTTTCTTGTTATGCACTGATTAATTTGCCTCTCTTCTCTGACAGCTTAGCAGTTCGTGATCTTTCCAATCTGGTAAAACCAGAGGATATGATCAGCTCAGAGCATCTAGTGACACTTCTTGCTATTGTTCCAAAGTACTCCCAGAAGGACTGGTTGTCAAGCTATGAGTCACTCGACACATTTGTGGTAATGATAATTTTCTGCTGTGCTTCATTTATGGTGCTTTTCAGCCTGTTATAGAACCTCCTAAATTGGCAAGTTTTTCTTCAAGCTTTCATTTAAAAGAGAAATTGAATGCTGTTTTGTCAAGTTGCTCTAAACTGTATCCCTTATTTCATTGTGTATATTCATATTTAGTATTTTGGCAGCCCTTTCATTTTGAGCTGAACATGATTTTATAGGTACCCAGGTCATCTAAACAGCTCTATGAAGACAATGAGTATGCACTCTACACCGTAACACTTTTTGCTAAGGTTGTTGACAACTTTAAGGTCCATGCTCGCGAGAAGGGTTTCCAGGTAAGGTTTCCTTGGACGCCTTATGCTTTTTACATTAATATGGCAACCCATCTTTAGTCTTTCATCATTCGCTAAGTTTTATTCATTTTATTCTAGGTTCGTGATTTTGAGTATAGTCCTGAAGCACAAGAAAGTACAAAGCAGGAGATGGAGAAGTTACTGCAAGACCAGGAAGCAATGAGGACCTCGCTTCTGCAATGGTGCTATGCCAGCTACAGCGAGGTACTTGGTCTTTTCCAACATATTCCAGTGGCCCTATGATCCTACCCACAATAGCATTTGTTTCCTTAAAAATGCAACTGGTTTGTTTTTCTTGTGAATATCAGAAACGTTGAATGGGAATTTGATTTTAGACCATATGTTTATATTGAAAGCCATTGTGTTAATGTTTGTTGTCACTGGACACTGAGTGTGTCCTATTTTTATGGGTTTAGGTCTATGAAACTCCTAATTTTCATCATAGAAAAATTCTCACTACTGGGCCTGTGGCCTTGGCTAGATTTTAGATATTTGCACGTGCACCTGATTTTTTAGATGGTTGCTTGAGTAAACATGACCAAAGTATCGAGGATCAAATGCTTTGTTGTTGTGGTTATACAATATGCTAATATTTGATTTGGTTTCTTTCTCATGCTTATCTTGCTTGCCTGACAACAACTCCACCTGTGTTTGACTGGGTTAAGTCCCTTTTTCCTAAAAGTTATTTCATAAGATCCTGTCCCCTATAGGGTTGTAATTATTTTTGCGCAGGTATTCAGTTCCTGGATGCACTTCTGTGCTGTGCGTATCTTTGTAGAGAGCATTCTTAGATATGGTCTGCCACCATCATTCCTGGTAATTTGATCTACTGTCTGACTCTTTGTGATGCTCAACTCTATCTTGCATGTCTTGTCTGATCTTTCTATTGCATTAGTCTGCCGTTCTTGCTCCATCTACAAAGGGCGAGAAGAAAGTAAGGAGCATCTTAGAGGAGCTTTGTGGCAATGTCCATAGGTAATTCAGTGTTTGGAGTGTAGTCGTTATATTATTAAGTCACATCTTTTGTCTTGTTTTTCACTAAAATGCAACATTTGAATTACAGTATTTATTGGAAAGTCGAAGATGATGCGGCCGTTGCTGGTCTGGGAGGTGAATCAGAGGTCCATCCTTACGTCTCATTCACCGTAAACTTTGTCTGAGTCAAGTATGTCCCCAATGTCTGTGGCTTGCCAATATTTTGGAGCAACTATTACCTCGAGTAATCGAAACAATCGACTGGTTCTGTATATTATTAGTAGTGATCGCCAATTCTTTCTTTATTTGTCACTTTTATCTTATCATGTAATTTCTATTGGATAGATAAGCCGATCAATAATGTAGCTTTTGTGAGAACTGAAATAGATCGATCACTAGGTAATACTTGTTCTCGTAACATCGGGCTATTGTTACTCTAATAAAGCCATGTCAAATAATTCAGATCGTCGGTCACTGAGATTTGGATTTTAACCATCGAGGCTTTCTCTAAGTGGCTTCCCAAAGTTTCCAATCATGCTTGTCCTGGTTACCGCGTCCAAGAATTTCAAGAATGATTTTGAATGAAAAAAAAGAAATTTCTACGATTTCTCAAATACTTTAATCAAACCCAAACGGTAGGATAACCAAAAGCACATATAGGATACATGTTGATGAATACCTAATGCAAGGGCTACATGAATCCTTTACTTAGCATCTTCACAGTGTGATTAACCCTAACTGATTCAACTGATCAGCCAAGGGCTCGGGGCTAGATCCAGTGGGTGCGCTCGTGCATCCTCGCGGATACCGACCGAAACCCCAGGGCTCAGGCCTCCATCACTCAGGGGCTCCGACCGAGGAAAGATGGTCCTCCATGGCTCGGGGGCTCCAACCGAGGAAAGATGGCTCGGGAAATTGGGGGCACTGCATGCTCATGCTGAATTGCTGATCACACACCTACAGTGCAAGATTGATGAGAAATCGAGGCTGTATGAGGATGAAGCCCTGCAGAACATATTTTTGATGAAGGAGGTGAAGGATTTCGAGCTCGAGACATTGCTTGGTGATAATTGATTCGCAAGCGTCATGGTCAGATTAGACAATACTCTACGGGGTATCTCCGGTCGTTATGGACTAGGGTGTTAGCATGCCTGAGAGACGATGGGCTTCCACACACAATGGGTTCATCAAGTGCACTCAAGGGTCAATGCTGCACTGAAGGACAGGTTAATTAAGTGCTGCAACAGAGCTGGTGGTGTTCTGCAACAGTAATCACTGTTGCAGTGCATGGCAGGAGGTCAAAACACCTCCAAAGATCACCAAGCTTTGGTCTGTCCTCTACCTTGATCAGAGGAAAGGGCATGACCACGCAATCATCATTATTGACCAAATGGAAGCCCCCCCACCCCCCCAGTGTGCAGCAACAACGTTAAATGGAGAGGCACCCCAGAGCCATCTCGAGCTAGCGAATGCTAGTGAAATCCAGTGAAAGGAACACTACACTAAGCCACTGATCAGGCAGCTGCTGAAACATTGGGAAGGGTTTCCTAAACTTCTCTTCTACTAAGTTCCAGGGCCGTGCCGTCAGATTTACAGTCCCTGTTCGAAGCTCTAAGTGGGGCCTGAATCAAAGTTCCAAATATAGCCAAAATAATGTATATACTGTAGAGCAAATGTGATATATCAAGAATAGTACTTTTGAACTAATCTTTACTTGAATAACATCATTCTCTTAGTGTTCTTTGAAATAAAATCTTCAATAATATGCTCATAGTTAATCTTCTCGAGCAATCCACTCTCAAGCGCTATCGTAGCCAAACTATTAAGTCTTTCTTGTGTCATTGTAGAACGCAAGTATGACTTCAATAGCTTCAACTTAGAAAAGCTCCGCTCCGCTGAAGGAATGGTCAATAAAATTCTATATGCAATAGCTGCATTGGGAAAACAATCATGCCGCTTTAGAAACTTAAGGATTTCAAGTGGACCCATATTTTCTCTTGGAATGAAATCCTGAAGAAATCTCAACTCTGTATATAGTTCATTAGCATCAATATCAGATTTCCCATCTCTTTTAAGGATTGCTTCAAGATTGTCACAAGAAGATTTTAAGTTGTTACTATCCAATGACTGCAATGAGTTGGAAGTAAATAAGAAACCAAAATTCTTTTGGTACTCCTGATATTGTTTAAATCTTCTTGTAAGCGAGGCAATAGCTTGGTCAACAATAGGTATAAAATAGGTGGTTCTAAATAATTCCTCTGGAGACTATGTGGCAACATTTGTGTCATCTGGGTTCTCATCAAATTGTCTCTTTCTTTTAATTTCTCGCTTTTTACGAAATGTTGTGCCGATATCTAGCTCAAGTGCAATTCCTTTGGCTGCCTCCAATGCTTCTAAGAAACTAGTTTCTCTGTACCCTTGGATGAAAGAAATTAGCCCTTGCATCTTCTCAGTAGCAACATCAATAAGCATATCCTTTGCTTGCAAGTGCTTGCTTACTAAATTAACAGCATACAATACCTCATACCAAATGACTATTGCCACTATAAATTCAAATTCTCCAAGTTCATTATTTGCCAAACCTTTAGCCTCACTGCTAGTTTTTAAATCATTATCAACATCAGATACCTGAAATTAAGAAGAAAAAAAGATAAGTTAAATTTTGAGGAGAGCCAGAGAAAATGTATAGTTATTAATATGTCAATACCAAATACCTGAAGTAGAGCCTCTCGAATGTCGGCGCATTGAAATCTGATAGCTTTAACACTTTCAACACGACTCTCCCATCGTGTAGCTGACACTGACTTGAGAGTCAATCCCGTTATGTTATCTTTCAGAGTCTGCCATTTCTTAGTGGAATTAGCAAAAGTTGTATAAATGCGTTGGATGATTCCAAAGAAGTCCTTAGCTCTACCATAAGTCTTGGTCATATCACAAAGTGTCAAATTAAGGCTGTGGCAACCACAAGCAAAATAGAAAGCTCTAGGATTTACATCCAAAAGTCTTCTTTGCACCCCTTGATGTTTTCCTTTCATATTTGACCCATTGTCATAACCTTGGCCTCTCACATCATCAATATCAAGATGAAGACACTTTAGTTCATTCTCTTTAATAGCAGAAGGAAGCAAGTTGATCAACTCATTCTGAATCTTTGGATCAAGATAATGAAGTAGAGTTTCTTCACTTGTAATACGACGAACATGCTCTTGGATAACTGGGTCAAATTCAGCCAACATCTCTATCAAACCTAAGAAATTTCCGTTGCTATCTTCGTATAGTTTGCTATTAGTACCACGAAATGCTAGACTGTGCTTGGCAAGAAATTTAACAATGCAAACAATTCTGAATAATACTTTTCTCCAATGGTCTTTTTCTTTCTCAAGTTGTCGCTGAGCAGTTTTGTCAATAGCTTGATCACTTTGCAACCTAATGCGTAACTCATACCAAGTGGTCATATTCAAAACATGATCTGCACTTGTCTCATGCTCTTTAAGCCTGCTACCGAGATATATCCAATCATTATACCCCTCAGTTGCCAATTGACCCTTTCTATGCCCTTTTGTAAATAATTTACAATTGAAGCAAAATACTCTATAGAGTTCCTTAGAATAGACAAGCCAATCTCTATCGCAATGCTCTCCATTTGATAGAATTCTAGTATAGAATAGTGCAGAAAATCTTCTAAAATATCTATCCTTGGGACCTTTCTGAATTGATAAGTCTCTTCTAGGGCCTTTTGCGCTAAAATATCTATCTATTTAGGATTAAGTGAATCCCAATATCTTGGATCAAATATATCATGCTGAAAAGAATCACCAATATTCTCACTGTTATCACTATCATTATCTGTTTCAACATTTATGTTATTAATAGGAACTTCCTGAACCTCAACATTATTTTATGTCCCTGTTTGACCATCTTTAAGATCATTTTCAATATTACTATCAAGTGCAGGACCTTGATCAACTGCCTCATTACCGGAAAGCACGTTTGATTCTTTTATAATAAATCTATTCATTGCTCCTTTCTAAGACCGAGTTAACTCCTCAATTCTTTGTTTCTTCTTACGCTTTTGGTAACCGGAATCATATTTTCTAAATCGATTTGTAGAATACATGGCTTCAAAATATGAAAAGAATAAAATTAAAATTATACAAGCAGTTCTAGACTTTCATACGAATGATTTAATTAGTACAAGTACGATAAAGATGGAATTGAAAAAAAAACAATACCTTCAGTCATGCAGGGGCCTCCGCCTCGGACCTCTTCCTATCGTTGGTGCCTGCTTCACTGCTTGCAAGACGAATAGACGAGCGTCGGCCGGAGACGAGATGATCAGATGAACACAAAGCGTCGTGCCGTCGCCACACACGTGAAGTCACTGCAAGGGCTGCGGACTTGCAGAGACGGGAGACGAGTGCGCGGACTTGAACTAGGTGCTGGCGGTCTAGCCTCGCTAGAATACATAGTGTTAGAATAGGCGCTCTACTGGGCTAGCCTTGGGCCTGGCGCCTAGACTGTTAGGCTGGCTGCCTTAGGGGTTAAGATAGATAAATTACATTGATAAGGCAAGGATCACCGTTGATTGGGTGTTTCTATAAACCCTATTGATCCTTGCCTATATATTATACCCTGTACTGCTGCTAATCTATCAATCAATTCCCGAGACCTATTCGCTTGCATGGTATCAGCCGCCTAGGTTTAGGTCTCCTCTTCCGCTGTCCACTCCACGCGCGCCGGCCCCTCGCGCGCTGCGCCCCTCCGTGCGCCGGTACCCACCGTGCTGCGCCACCATGCCCTCCACCCCTCCAGCAACCCCCAGGGCTGGGGAGGATCTGGTCGCCTCCTCTGCCACCATCCAGGCAGATGCCGTCGCCCAACGCCTCGCCGCGGAGAAGGCCAACGAGGCTGCCGCCGCTGCTCAACATCTCGAGCGCGAGCATCAGGCTGCGCGTGATGCTGCCCTAGCACGCGCCCTATAGGCCGAGGAGGAGGCCACAGCCGCGACTAAGGATCGCGACGCCGCCGCCCAGCGTGCTAGAGAGGCACTGGCGCGCGCTGCCAAGGAGCGGGCGGCCGCTGCTGCCGCCGTTGCTCCGGAACCCTCTGGCGCCGCACCTAGAGGCACTTCAGCGCCGCCACCTAATCTTTGGGCTGCCATGCTGCATCACGAGGCCGTTGCCCTTCTGCAGCTCCATGCTCAGGCTGTTGCGGTCAGCAACATCCGGAACCACGTCACCACCATCCTCGATGTCGATTCCGGTAACTTCAACCGCTGGCGTGATCAGTTTCTTCTCATCCTCGGCAAGTTCTCCCTCTAGGATCACGTTCGAGAGGAACCTCCAGCCCCAATTCCTCCTGATTGGGCCCGAATGGACTACGTCGTCAAGTCCTAGATCGTCGCCATGCTCACCGACGACCTTGGCGAGATCATCTCTGCCCAGGGCTCCATCGCTCGGCATGCCTGGCTCGCTGTCGAGTCGCAGTTCCTTGGCAACCGCGAGGCTGCTCCATCCACCTCGAGACACGGTTTCGCAACTTCGTCCAGGGCGACCTCTCCATCACCGACTACTGTCCGCACGGTGCTCTCCTTGGCGCTCTCTCGCACCTGGCCCATCCACTAGCTAGATGTGAAGAGCGCCTTCCTTCATGGCAATCTGTCTGAGATTGTGTATTGCCAGCAGTCATCCGGGTTCGAAGATCCAGCTCACCCGGACTTTGTTTGCCTTCTGAAGAAATCCCTATACGGCCTGAAGCAGGCTCCTCGCTCATGGTACAGCTGGATGGCCTCATTCCTACTGTCTGTTAGGTTTGTTGAAGCCAAGTCAGACACCTCACTTTTTATTTACTAGCGTGGATCAGATACAGCCTACCTGTTGCTCTATGTGGATGACATTATCCTCACAGCTTCCTCACCCGGTCTCCTTCGGTGGATTATCTCAGCGCTTCAGCAGGAGTTCGCCATGAAAGACCTCGGTGCATTGCATCACTTCCTTGGTATGCAGGTTCAGTGAAGTGGTGATGGCCTCCTCCTCTCACAGCGATAGTATATGCTGGACATTCTGGAACGTGCAGGGATGACAGAGTGCAAGCCGTGCTCCACTCCAGTTGACACCAATTCAAAGGTTGCTGCAGCTGATGGGGCCCCTGTGTCTGATGCTACAGACTTCCGCAGCCTTGCCGGAGCTCGCCAGTACCTGACGTTCACCCGCCCAGACATTGCATATGGAGTTCAGCAGGTCTGCCTCCACATGCATGATCCTCGTGAGCCTCACCTTGCTGCCCTGAAGAGGATTCTTCGCTACGTTCGAGGCACTCTTCACCTTGGTCTCTTGCTGCGACCGTCTACTTCGACTAATCTTGTCGTCTACACCGATGCTGACTGGGCTGGTGAAAGGGTCGAGATGGCGACTAGAGGGGGGGTGAATAGTCCTTTCTAAAATTAATCGCGTCGGCTAACCGATATAAATGCGGAATTAAAATAATCGGTCTAGCCAAGACTACACCCCTCTATATATGTTTACTAGCACCTTGCTAAGATACCATTTATGCAACAAAGGTGCCGGGCTATCTAGAGCTCTCCTAAACAATTCTAAGAGCAAGGTTACACAAACCTATGCCACTAGTATTTTAAGCAACAAGAGAGCTCCTACACATGCTAGTAAGCAAAAGCACAAAGCTAACTATGATCACTAGCAATGCTCAATAACAAGGCAACTGTAACAGAACCGACCAATTATACGAAATTAAGTAAGAAAATCATCCGCCAGAGCAGACGATTTAGCAAACTTAAGCCCGTATAACCCGGTAGTCCGTGAAATCACGAAGGATTTCAAACCAATTTCCATTCCAGCCAAGATCGTAATAAGTTTAGCGGTCACCATCACATATTACATAAAAATTTGCATCTCAGATACATCAGAGTTTAAACATAGTTATTACAAAACCAGTTCGAATAAAAGTAGCGGAAGCCGTTTGTTCACACCACACACACACTCACGCGGAGTTCAAATATAGTGCCAGCGAATGATCATCTCCAACAAAAGCATTAGACGAGACGTAAGGAATGACCATGCCCATGGTCCTAAGCATCACCCATCGCAGGATAAAGGCAGTTGATACAGTAGCCGTAATACATCTACCCATCTGCAACAAGTGGGAATAAAACCCTGAGTACGAGAAGGTACTCAGCTAGACTTACCCGACATAACCGAAAATAAATGACACCAAGGATTATGAAGGCTTTATAGTAGGGTAGCTGACTCATTTGCAAAAGAAGCATTTTTAGCATTTCAAGAACCTTTCTAAAAGCATTATTGTCAAGTTAATTATTATTAACCTGTCGACTAGATTTGCACCTAAACTAGAGCAAACATATGATTAAGCAGATAATGATAACCAATGATCATTAAACAACTTCCATACTGTCATATTCACTATAACTGTCCAAGTGTTCCATAAACATTTACTACGATGAAGTAGCACAAGTCAAGTGCTCACTATCCAGGAGCGATGGCGATTCGAATCGATTCCTAACCAGCTGGTGATTTATTCCTTACACAAACCTCACTCACCCGCTAAAGTGAGATATTGATCACCGGGTCAACTTTCCAGGTATCTCGAGTTTGCCAGGAACCACATGTACTTGGGGGCCGACCGACTGCACTTTGGTCTTATCATCTCGGCCCCGTGTCCTACCACACACTGCCCAAGACACGGTCTTGTTGCGGGCAATCTACTCGCCCAAAAATCTCCTAGCTTCATGGCGGTCGGAAGGTACTTTATCCGCCCACTAAATGTAAGGCATCGTTCAACATGACTCGAGGCCCAACAACGGTCGGTCCTTAATCGACACAGACGGAAACACTACAGTCCAAAACTCTGCAAGTCTCCGTCCGGTCTCAATTTCATTTAACACTTAGTTATACCATGACTTCATAGTCATCCAAGCAGATCCAGTAACCACCTATAGCTCGCGTGGTGGCGAAATCACCCGACTTCTACGGTCTAAGCCGACTAAGCATTGACTCGATTGCGGATACGTGGTAACAAGGATATAGTATAACAAAGGTAAGCAAGGTATAATGCAGCAACGGTTGCAAACAACTCCTGAACGTAATGCATCAATTAAAGTAAAGCATTTAATTAAATAATTGCAAACCAGGAGAAAAATGCTCCGGGGCTTGCCTCTCTCGAAGGAGCTCGGACGGTGATCGGGGCACTCCGGAAATTCCTCAACGTCCTCCTCGTCGGCACCACGGCACTTCTGGTGCACCTCGAACTGCTCCTCGGGCTCCTCGGGTATGACGACTGGGTTCTCGGTTTGCGATCCTATATGATGCAATGTGCGTAAGTGCTTATGCAATCGGTGCATCGGATGAGATGAATACAATGGATATGTTTGAATGCAAGGTAGTCAACATCATCCAAGAAAATATACTACAAGCACATGTCATCTACTGCATTCTCTTCTACTACTAATATGTTAAGTCAACACATCTTATTAAATGCTTCAAAGATACACCAAAGCTAACATTATTAACTAACTTGCATTAAAGAGGATTATTTTATTTCATTTTAAACTAGGGCTACAACAACAACCTATATTTCTGGTGCTTATAAAAATCTAAGAAAATTACAGTAGCATAGTACTACTCTAAGTAGACTACCATAAAATTTTCATGGCGTTTGGATAAGTAAAATAGTCTACACAAAAATGACAAGGCATGGCAGGATTATGAACATAAAAATACTTTGAACTGTGAAAAGTGTCAAACAACAGAGTTAGTATTTTTCCTAGGTTCTTCATAGCATACAATGACTGTACAAAAATTATCACATGCATGTTTTATACAAAGTTTGCTCTCTAACTAAAATAACAAAAATCAGCCATTAAAGGCACTTGAACTACACCTGAAAATTTTCCCACAGCACATGCATGAAACATATTTTTCCTAGTAAGTGCATGACATAAGAAGATTAACAAACTTGGAATCATATTTTTCTGAAGCCTATAGATTTTTCTACATATTTTTCAAGTTATCAGCAATATACATGATTAAATAAAATTCTACAGCAAAGTATCTCAAAAATGACATGCAATAATTTTCCCAAGTAGATCTGATGATAAGGAACCTAGACAAATTTATTTCAACAGATTTGGAGCAAATTTGAGTATCCAAACATTTTTCAAACCATTTCTATTTTCAAATAATAAAGAATAAATTGAAAACAATTTATCCCATCACATCGGGCCAGCCCATTGAGTCACCTGCCCACACGGCCACACATTTAGCGGCTCTGAGCGCAAGGGAGGGGGAAGACGGCCCACGATCACATGCTTGAGCACACTGAGCCCGAGCAGCCTTGATGAGCTCCGCTTCGCTCTCGGCATGGCGACCAGCAAATGGGACCCGTCGTCGTGAGAGAAAACAGGGGACGGAGGAAGGCGACGGCTGCGACGCAAGAATCATGAAACTCACCGACGGCGAGGTCCCCGTGAAACGGAGGGCACCAACGTGCTCCCCATGACAAACCGCGTCGGATAGAGGTGAATAGGAGAGGCGGTGCATGGGAGAGAGGCTCGCCGACGGCAATGGAATGGCGGAGCGGCGGCGGGTAGTCGCCGGTGGAGTGTCTCCGCCACGGCATGGTGAAAAGAGGCGCCGGGAGACTCATCGTCATATAGTGCGGTGCTTTGCGCTGCGAAGGAAAGGCGGAAGAGAAGCGGGGGGGGAGTCCACGAGCGGAGCTCACCAGTGAGCTCGGCCGTGCTCGTGAGCAATTCCCAAGGAAGGGAGGCTTACCACGGCGAAGTAGCGTGAGCACGGGGTGCGCGGGGTGAAGGCGAAGCTTCAGGCGAGATGGAGTGGTCGCCGGCGATCTGTGGTGGACGGACGAGCTAAATCCGACGAGGAAGCTAGTGGCGGCGGTGGCGAAAGTGCGTCGGTTTGGTCTTGTCGAGCGAGAGGCGAAGGAGGAGCAGGAAATGCGATGCTCGGGTGAGCTCTGCAGGAGCTTAAGCCGTGGCCAAGCAGCTAGGATCTGTTGGCGCGTGGATCGAATGAGTCGAGCCACCGGCGATGGGTGGCGCCACGCGGCGGGCAATCGACATGGGTGGGGCACAAGCGTGGCGTGGCCATGGCAAAGTGTGGAGGCAGGCTGAGGCAGGCTGGCTGGGTTGGGCTGAGCGAGGCGAGGCGCAGCATGGGAGGCCTGGTGGGCCGACTTTTTGACCGTGGGGAAGAGAGTGGTGGCCCATGAAGGAGAAAAAGCCCTTTTTCAAATATATTTTCAAGGAATTTTTACATGCCATCTTTCAAATATTATTTTGAGCAAGAAAATGACATCTTTTGAAAATGTACCAAAAATGAAAGTTGATTAGAATTTAATTTTCTACAACTTTGCTTTTATGATCACAGCCAAATTCTTTCTAGATTTTGAATTATAAGGTCAAAATCCACGTTTAACTCAAAACCCTAATTTTTGGGAATTTATTTTTGAAGCCAAATTTTGAATTAATTTGAATACAAACTTTGCTCCAAAAATTGAACTAAACATTGCTAGATGATTTACAATAGTAGCCAAACATGTTTTACTAACCTAGCAAGCAAAATCAGGGCAAAACAAGTCTAACAAAAGTATGCACATTCAGGTTTCACAACATGTTTCAAATGTTTCGAAGCAGTGTTTCAATTGTTATTTACATGATTAGGCATGTATGATTAGGATGCTTGCTGATGTATGATATGTATGATTAGCAGTGCCTAAATGCAGGCATAACACCGGGTGTTATTCTGACCCTCCCCTTATAAAAATCTCGTCCGAGATTTGGGTTACGAACCATTTGTTATAAAAATCTTCATAAGCTTTTTGTAGATACTCTCCTGTTTCCCAAGTTGCATCTCCCTCATCATGATGATCCCACTGTATCTTGTATGTTTTCACCACACTATTCTGAGTAGCACGTTCCTTAGTGTCTAACACCCGTACTGGTTGCTCATGATACATCAAATCTGATTTGAGTTGGATACCTCGAGGTTTTATTCTTTCCTCCGGAACACGCAAACATTTCTTGAGATGTGATACATGGAAAACTGGAAAAATGGTACTCATTGTCTCAGGTAACTTTAACTTGTAGGCTACCAGACCTCTTTGTTCCAAGATCTTGTATGGTCCTACGAATCTCGCGGCAAGCTTTCTTCGAACTCCGAACCTTTTCTTCTTCATTGGTGTGACTTTTCTGACGTGATAAACATAGTCACCAACTTCAAACATAAGGGGTCTCCTTCTGTCTACATAACTTTTCTGACGTGATTGGGCAGCTTTCATATTCTGCTGAATAATATGAACTTTCTTCTCGGCTTCTTCTACAAAGTCAATGCCATAATACCTTCTATCTCCGTGCTCGACCCAATTCAATGGCGTTCTACATTTTTACGCCATATAAAGCTTGAATGGGGCCATCTTGATGCTTTCTTGATAACTATTATTATAAGAAAACTCAATAACAATAACCATGACTCCCATGATCCCTTAGAAGACAATACACGGGCTCTTAACATATCCTCCAACACAAAGCATTCACTCGTTCGATCGACCACCATCACATCGAGGATGATAAGCGATCTATGAATCAAACTAGTTCCTAAGCATTTGTGTAAATGTTCCCAAAAGTGAGCCGTGAACTGTGAGCCTCTATCAGATACGATGGTCTTTGGTATACCATGCAACCTCACGATTTATGCGATATACTTCTCGGCATATTGAGGTGGTCGATACTCTGTTTTGACAGGTAAGAAATGAGCGGTCTTGGTAAGACGGTCCACAATTACCCAAATCGAATCATGTCCTTTTTGAGTAGTGGGCAAACCCGTGATAAAATCCATACTTATATCGTCCCACTTCCAACTAGGGACGGACAAGGGTTGCAACATACCAAAGAGGTTTCATGTGAATGGCTTTCACTCGACAACATGTGTCACATCGACAACATATGTTGTAATTTCTTTCTTTATTTTGGTCCACCAATAACGAGATCTTAGTTCTTGATACATCTTACTACTTTCGGGATGGATAGAGAGCTTAGAAAGGTGAGCTTCATCCATGAGTTTATTCCTAAGCTCTCGATCCTTGGGAACCACAAGACGGTCGTCAAACCACAACACGCCCTGTTCATCCACTTTAAAGTGTTGAGACGACTTTTCTTTTATTTTCTCTTTGATGTGGAATATGCCCTTGTCGGTTTTCTGGCCTTCTATTATCTTACTCTCTAAAGAGCAACTAATCTGAATACTATGTAACACAGCAGGATGCATTAGATCGAACCCATCTTCAAGTAATGGCTGCACATTCAAGTAATGTGACTTTCTGCTTAAAGCATCTGCCACTACATTGGCTTTTCCAGGATGATATTGCACATTCAAGTTGTAATCCTTGATCAATTCCAACCATCTGCGCTGTCTCATGTTTAGCTCTGGTTGGGTAAAGATGTACTTAAGACTCTTGTGATCTGTGAAAATGTTGCACACATTACCAAGTAGGTAATGTCTCCAAATTTTTAGAGCGTGCACAACTGCAGCAAGTTCAAGATCATGTGTTGGATAGTTGACCTCGTGCTTTCTCAATTGACGTGATGCATAAGCAATGACTCTCCTTTCTTGCATAAGAACACAGCCCAATCCAGTCTTCGATGCGTCGCAAAACACATCAAATGGTTTCTCGATATCTGGTTGTGCTAGAACAGGAGCAGTGGTCAACAGTTTCCGCAAAGTGTGGAAAGCTGCTTCACACTCCTCTGTCCACACAAACTTGTGATCCTTCTGTAGGAGACTCGTCATCGGTTTGGCAATCTTCGAGAAATCTGGTATAAAGCGACGGTAATAACCGGCTAATCCTAAGAAAGCGCTAATCTCAGAAGCGTGGTCGGCTTTTCAATTCATAACTTCTTGCACCTTACTTGGATCGACTGAAACTCCATTTTCTGACAGAATGTGACCAAGGAAAGGAACTTCCTTCAACCAGAATTCACATTTGCTAAACTTAGCATACAGTTGATGATCCCTAAGTCTGGTCAAGACAGTTCTCAGATGCTCTTCATGATCTTTCTCGTTCTCGGAGTACACCAGAATGTCATCGATGAACACTACCACAAACTTATCCAATTCTGGCATGAAAACTGTATTCATCAAAAACATAAAGTATGCAGGAGCATTTGTCAAGCCGAAGGACATGACAAGATACTCATACAACCCGTATCTGGTGGAAAATGCAGTTTTCGGTATATCCTGTGGCCTAATCTTGATCTGATGATAACCGGATCTCAAATCTATTTTTGAGAACACCTTGCCCTTGGATAATTGGTCAAACAGAACATCAATATGAGGCAAGGGATACTTATTCTTTATGGTCACAGCGTTGAGTGGCCTGTAATCTACGCACATTCTCAACGTGCCATCTTTCTTCTTCTTCACAAACAAGGCGGGACATCCCCATTCAGACTTGCTTGGCCGAATAAACCCCTTTTTTTGATAAATCTTCTAATTGCTTCTTATTTCGGCTAGTTCATCTGGAGGCATCCGATATGGTCTCCTTGAAATCGAGTACATTAGGGGACTAACTCAATTCCAAACTCAATCTCCCTATCCGGCGGAAGACGGGTAGCTCTTAGGGAATACATGCGGAAATTCACACACTACCGAAATCGATGAATAGGAATGATGCCGTAACACATGTAACACTTATAAGGTCATTCTCCGAGGCAATGGTACTTGGAAAGTACCCTCACCGAGGGATCCTTAAGGGTAAGTACCGACTTCCGGTATCTATGATTTGCTCCCCAATCCTTCATCCAATTCATCCCTATAATGACATCCAACACTAATCCGGGCATAACTATTAAGTTCACCTGAACTTCCTCGCTACCTAATTCAAGGGTTGCCCTCGAACCATCCGGTTGGTCAAAACATCAGCCCGCTTTGAACTTTATACAGTAACCATAACCCAATTACATGCATAGTTGTTCATGTTTACGTGCAAATGCTTGACTCATAAAAGAATGCGATGATCCGAGAATCAAATAGAACAACTCTGAGGGTTTTCATTGATAGTAAACTTACGGCAAAGTGGACGGGCTCTCCCTCGGGAATTTCATCCTTTGTCGTACTATGCACTCTACCATTATAAGTTTCTTTGCTTCTTCTGGGGTAGTACGGACAAAACCTCGAAAAATGGCGGGTTGATCACAGTTATAGCGAGGTCCCCTCATCGTCTCCGGTAGATCCCAGATTCCTTAGGCGCCTTGAATCGCTTTGTACCATGATTCTTGGTTGCTTTATTGGACCTGCTTTGCCATCTTGTAAGGCTTACACGGGGTCCACGGAAATTCGACTTCTTTCTTTGAGGTGGCGAAACCTAGCGCCAGGTGCCGATGGGCGATATGGAGGACGACCTCCCATAGGTGCTCTAGCTTGCGACGGACCACCTTCAAGGGCTCTCTTGCGTGTCTTGGCTGCGGTGCTGGCATTGTTATTCTTCTCCTGCTTCAGACAGTCACTGATGAAGTCATTGAATCTGACGCGGTTGTTGGTACCAACATGCTTCATCATTTTTGGATTGAGTCCCCTCTTGAAACTGGCTATTCTTTTAGCATCTGTGTCAACCATGTCGGGAGCATAGCGACACAAGTTGTTGAAGGCATGCAAATATTGCGTCACGGTCTTGGTGCCCTGGTTCAACGCCAGAAACTCTCCCAACTTCATCTCGGTCAGCCCGGGTGGAATATAGACTCCCCAGAAGGCCTCAGCAAACTCTCTCCAAGAAATCTGGGCATTTGGAGGGAAGGTGGTGCGATGGTGCTTCCACCACATTCCTGCCGGTCCTTGCAATTGAAGTGCAGCATACTCCATTTTCAACACCTCAGTCATCCTCAACACACGGAATTTATCTTCCATCGTGTTGATCCATTCCTCAGCATCGAGTGGCTCTGTTGCTTCCTTGAATACTGGCGGCCTGGTGTCCATGAAATCTTTGAAGCTGCTATATTGGTTCACTCCCATGCCACCACCTTGATTGTTACCACGTTGAACGTTGTTGGCGATGGTGCGCAGAAAATCCTCCATGTTCTTCTGGGATTGTTCCGCGTTGCGCTGACTCCCGAGCAGCTGTGCGAGGAACATCTCAGGGGTAAATGGGGGAGGAGGTGGCAAATGTGGTTCATGGGGAGGTTCATTGTTGTTGCCGTGGTTTCCACCACCACCGGTCCCCGCACCGTTAGCACCGGTCTCAGCGGCCTCATATGTGGTTCGGCGAGTGTTTGTCATCTGCATATTTCAGCAACAAGTAATGATTGAGTGAAGCTGTAATAATTGCGAGTGAAGGAAAAATTATGCCGTACTGAATTTACTGGAGAGAATAAATTCATACAATAAAACAGAGGCACAACAATCGCATCCCAATTAAAACAACAGCACTTAATCAAATTACTTCAACGGCAAACATCGCGTCCATACAATCCAATTGCCAGCATACATACACTGGACTTTTTATGCGTTCAGATATCGCCTTCTAAATCAAGTTCCAACCATATGCCAAGTCTCATACGTTCAAAGCAACATACAATAGGATACATGCCAACAAAAGAAAGGTCATCGCGACAGGACCTAGATACTAGCGCAAGGCAACTAGCCTACTCCTTGGGGCCATCGTCGGGATCGGAGACGTCACCATCGCCCCCAGGTGAAACTACAGGCTCGTCCTGGTTGTCGTCGTCGATATCCATGCCAGCGGCGTCTGGTGGAGCATATGGGCCAACCCCATTGTAGAGCGCGTGAAACTCCTCGTGCAGGTTGCCGTTGTATTCCTCTAGCTCATCGACCCTCTGTCGCAGAAGGTTTCTCTCGTCCCAGGCTTCATTCCTTTCCTGCACCAACTGTCCAATCATGCGGTCTACATTGTTGTTGGCTTGAGTCAACGTATGCACCCGTTGCATAGCTCTATCGCCTCTCTCAACCGCCTGATCTCGCTGTAAGTTCATATCAGCCAACTGCTCCTGCAAGCTAGCTATAGCACGTGCCTGTCTCTTCTTCTGCTTTCTCCCCTTGAGCTTATCCTCACTACGCAAGCCAGTCAAAGTCCAGTAGGTACTCTCGAGACCCTCATACGCTCTGATGGCGGCGAACATAGCACTCATTGCCTGGTTGTCGCTAGCCTGTCCTTCAGCTGGACCTCTGACCAGGGCACTTCCCTGAGGCTGAACCCAAATGGCATCACGAGGATCATCCCTAGGAAAAGTGCCAGCTAGAGCTGCTGCAAGCTCACTGGGAAATCTGCTCATAATGTCCCTAATGACACGGAAGGCTGCTCCCTCTGCACCCTCAGCTGGAGTGCGACCCTCAAACTCCAAATGCCAACCATCCCAATCTGGAGCATCACCGAGAGCAGGAACCGTGATCTCCACCACTGCGAGTCCATCCTTCGCTAACCGGCTCTCATTCCAAGAGTACACCGGCTCTTGACCCTCTGGGTACCCCACATCATGGAGCACTCTCCAAAGCAAAGTCGGCATGCCAAACTCGCTCAAGAAGGTGTCCGTGGTGCGGTGCTCCCTTAGGGCCAACGGACGTCGAGGTGCTCTTCCTCCGGTGGACTTACGGGCGGTCTGCTTCGTGCGGGCCATCTGTAGCAAAAGTTCTTTTATTACCTCGGGGAAACATATTTTAGGTGATACAACTTTTATCAAAATGAGATAATCAATTTATAAGGGGAGGAATGCATGACATGAATGAAATGCACAAGTAACATGATGTATGTACGTGCCGTACGTTCTCACAAACTTAGGAATAAATAATTTCTAACGACGAATTCGGTGGCATACAAACGATCTCTCAAATACGTAACTAATACGTTCTACACGATAGCGTTGTTATGTACCTGCAGAAGATTCATTTTAGCCCATTCCCAATGAATGCATAAAAGCAGTAAAGTTTTATCTACACGCTCTACACGAATCCCTAGATACGTGTACAACGGTAGTAACTACCCGAACCATCGTCCTATTGACGGCATCGCCTCCACAGACGGAAGACCCATACATGAGATACCTTTGTAAAACATGTGTAGAACATGTAATTACTCCAGCATCATATAAGCATTCACCCTAGATCGGCGGTGTATCCGATCATGCTCTCACAACTCACACTTATCGAGGCGTAGAGGCAATTGATCCATACATTACCACTCAAACAAGTGGCACTCAAACAATAGCATGCCGTATGAGCGATGAAAGAGAAATATGATGCAAAACCCCCAAGTCAGTACTTAATTAAGCCACCTAGAGTCCTTAACTGGGCATAAAGGATATGATCACTGGCACACTTATATTTTTTAAGAATCACATTTTCCAAATGCCTTTTTGTTTTAAATACACTTGTGAACAGTAACACGCTAAACCATGCTCTGATACCAGCTGTAACAGAACCGACCAATTATACGAAATTAAGTAAGAAAATCATCCGCCAGAGCAGACGATTTAGCAAACTTAAGCCCGTATAACCCGGTAGTCCGTGAAATCACGAAGGATTTCAAACCAATTTCCATTCCAGCCAAGATCGTAATAAGTTTAGCGGTCACCATCACATATTACATAAAAGTTTGCATCTCAGATACATCAGAGTTTAAACATAGTTATTACAAAACCAGTTCGAATAAAAGTAGCGGAAGCCGTTTGTTCACACCACACACACACTCACGCGGAGTTCAAATATAGTGCCAGCGAATGATCATCTCCAACAAAAGCATTAGACGAGACGTAAGGAATGACCATGCCCATGGTCCTAAGCATCACCCATCGCAGGATAAAGGCAGTTGATACAGTAGCCGTAATACATCTACCCATCTGCAACAAGTGGGAATAAAACCCTGAGTACGAGAAGGTACTCAGCTAGACTTACCCGACATAACCGAAAATAAATGACACCAAGGATTATGAAGGCTTTATAGTAGGGTAGCTGACTCATTTGCAAAAGAAGCATTTTTAGCATTTCAAGAACCTTTCTAAAAGCATTATTGTCAAGTTAATTATTATTAACCTGTCGACTAGATTTGCACCTAAACTAGAGCAAACATATGATTAAGCAGATAATGATAACCAATGATCATTAAACAACTTCCATACTGTCATATTCACTATAACTGTCCAAGTGTTCCATAAACATTTACTACGATGAAGTAGCACAAGTCAAGTGCTCACTATCCAGGAGCGATGGCGATTCGAATCGATTCCTAACCAGCTGGTGATTTATTCCTTACACAAACCTCACTCACCCGCTAAAGTGAGATATTGATCACCGGGTCAACTTTCCAGGTATCTCGAGTTTGCCAGGAACCACATGTACTTGGGGGCCGACCGACTGCACTTTGGTCTTATCATCTCGGCCCCGTGTCCTACCACACCTGCTCCGGCACAGTGCGCTGCGGGCAATCTACTCGGCCCAAAAAATCTCCTAGCTTCGCGGTCGGAAGGTACTTTATCCGGCCAGCTAAATGTAAGGCATGCGTTCAACATGACTCGAGGCCCAACAACGGTCGGTCCTTAATCGACACAGACGGAAACACTACAGTCCAAAACTCTGCAAGTCTCCGTCCGGTCTCAATTTCATTTAACACTTAGTTATACCATGACTTCATAGTCATCCAAGCAGATCCAGGTAACCACCTATAGCTCGCAGGTGACAGGAAATCACCCGACTTCTACCGGTCTAAGCCAGCTAAGCATTGACTCGACTGCGGATACCAGGGTAACAAGGATATAGTATAACAAAGGTAAGCAAGGTATAATGCAGCAACGGTTGCAAACAACTCCTGAACGTAATGCATCAATTAAAGTAAAGCATTTAATTAAATAATTGCAAACCAGGAGAAAAATGCTCCGGGGCTTGCCTCTCTCGAAGGAGCTCGGACGGTGATCGGGGCACTCCGGAAATTCCTCAACGTCCTCCTCGTCGGCTTCTGGCACTTCCTGCGGCTGCACCTCGAACTGCTCCTCGGGCTCCTCGGGTATGACGACTGGGTTCTCGGTTTGCGATCCTATATGATGCAATGTGCGTAAGTGCTTATGCAATCGGTGCATCGGATGAGATGAATACAATGGATATGTTTGAATGCAAGGTAGTCAACATCATCCAAGAAAATATACTACAAGCACATGTCATCTACTGCATTCTCTTCTACTACTAATATGTTAAGTCAACACATCTTATTAAATGCTTCAAAGATACACCAAAGCTAACATTATTAACTAACTTGCATTAAAGAGGATTATTTTATTTCATTTTAAACTAGGGCTACAACAACAACCTATATTTCTGGTGCTTATAAAAATCTAAGAAAATTACAGTAGCATAGTACTACTCTAAGTAGACTACCATAAAATTTTCATGGCGTTTGGATAAGTAAAATAGTCTACACAAAAATGACAAGGCATGGCAGGATTATGAACATAAAAATACTTTGAACTGTGAAAAGTGTCAAACAACAGAGTTAGTATTTTTCCTAGGTTCTTCATAGCATACAATGACTGTACAAAAATTATCACATGCATGTTTTATACAAAGTTTGCTCTCTAACTAAAATAACAAAAATCAGCCATTAAAGGCACTTGAACTACACCTGAAAATTTTCCCACAGCACATGCATGAAACATATTTTTCCTAGTAAGTGCATGACATAAGAAGATTAACAAACTTGGAATCATATTTTTCTGAAGCCTATAGATTTTTCTACATATTTTTCAAGTTATCAGCAATATACATGATTAAATAAAATTCTACAGCAAAGTATCTCAAAAATGACATGCAATAATTTTCCCAAGTAGATCTGATGATAAGGAACCTAGACAAATTTATTTCAACAGATTTGGAGCAAATTTGAGTATCCAAACATTTTTCAAACCATTTCTATTTTCAAATAATAAAGAATAAATTGAAAACAATTTATCCTACTGCTACTGGGCCAGCCCGCTGGAGTCAGCTGGCCCACGGCCACATTTGGCCTGCGCGGCCCGAGCGCAAGGGAGGGGGAAGACGGCCCACGACTGCGCGAGCACACAGCCCAGAACGGCGCAGCCCAGCTCCGGCTCGCTCTCAGCAGCGGCGACTGGCAAATGGGACCCGTGCGTCAGCGAGAGAAAACAGGGGACGGAGGAAGACGACGGCACGGCAACTGCGAAACTCACCGACGGCGAGGTCCCCGGCGAAACGGAGGGCACCAACGTGCTCCCCATGACAAACCGCGTCGGATAGAGGTGAATAGGGAGGGGCGGTGCATGGGAGAGAGGCTCGCCGACGGCAATGGCGGAGCGGCGGCGCGGGTAGTCGCCGGTGGAGTGTCTCCGGCCACGGCATGGTGAAAAGAGGCGCTCGGGAGACTCATCGTCATAGTGCGGTGCTTGCGCGCGCGAAGGAAAGGCGGGAAGAGAAGCGGGGAGGGGGAGTCCACGGAGCGGAGCTCACCAGTGAGCTCGGCCGTGCTCCGGCGAGCAATTCCCAAGGAAGGGAGGCTTACCACGGCGAAGTAGCGTGAGCACGGGGTGCGCGGGGTGAAGGCGAAGCTTCAGGCGAGATGGAGTGGTCGCCGGCGATCTGTGGTGGACGGACGAGCTAAATCCGACGAGGAAGCTAGTGGCGGCCGGTGGCGAGTGCGTTGCTGGTGCTGTCCGAGCGAGAGGCGAAGGGAGGAGCAGGAAATGCGATGCCGGGTGAGCTCTGCAGGAGCTTAAGCCGTGGCCAGCAGTGCTAGGACTGCCGCGGCGCGTGGACGCGGAGTCAGGCCACCGGCGATGGGTGGCGCCACGCGGCGGGCAATCTCTGACGCGGTCGGGCGCGCGGCGTGGCGCGGGCAGGCGCGCGGAGGCAGGCCAGGCGCGGCGTGGTGCTGGGCTGGGCCGAGCGAGGCGAGGCGCGCGCGGGAGGCTGGCTGGGCCGACTTCGACCGTGGGCCAGAAGTGAGGCGGCGGCCCGCGAAGGAGAAAAAGTCCTTTTCCAAATATATTTTCAAGGAATTTTTACATGCCATCTTTCAAATATTATTTTGAGCAAGAAAATGACATCTTTTGAAAATGTACCAAAAATGAAAGTTGATTAGAATTTAATTTTCTACAACTTTGCTTTTATGATCACAGCCAAATTCTTTCTAGATTTTGAATTATAAGGTCAAAATCCACGTTTAACTCAAAACCCTAATTTTTGGGAATTTATTTTTGAAGCCAAATTTTGAATTAATTTGAATACAAACTTTGCTCCAAAAATTGAACTAAACATTGCTAGATGATTTACAATAGTAGCCAAACATGTTTTACTAACCTAGCAAGCAAAATCAGGGCAAAACAAGTCTAACAAAAGTATGCACATTCAGGTTTCACAACATGTTTCAAATGTTTCGAAGCAGTGTTTCAATTGTTATTTACATGATTAGGCATGTATGATTAGGATGCTTGCTGATGTATGATATGTATGATTAGCAGTGCCTAAATGCAGGCATAACACCGGGGTGTTACAGCCCTCCCCCCTTATAAAAATCTCGTCCCGAGATTTGGGTTACGAACCATTTGTTATAAAAATCTTCATAAGCTTTTTGTAGATACTCTCCTGTTTCCCAAGTTGCATCTCCCTCATCATGATGATCCCACTGTATCTTGTATGTTTTCACCACACTATTCTGAGTAGCACGTTCCTTAGTGTCTAACACCCGTACTGGTTGCTCATGATACATCAAATCTGATTTGAGTTGGATACCTCGAGGTTCTATTCTTTCCTCCGGAACACGCAAACATTTCTTGAGATGTGATACATGGAAAACTGGAAAAATGGTACTCATTGTCTCAGGTAACTTTAACTTGTAGGCTACCAGACCTCTTTGTTCCAAGATCTTGTATGGTCCTACGAATCTCGCGGCAAGCTTTCTTCGAACTCCGAACCTTTTCTTCTTCATTGGTGTGACTTTTCTGACGTGATAAACATAGTCACCAACTTCAAACATAAGGGGTCTCCTTCTGTCTACATAACTTTTCTGACGTGATTGGGCAGCTTTCATATTCTGCTGAATAATATGAACTTTCTTCTCGGCTTCTTCTACAAAGTCAATGCCATAATACCTTCTATCTCCAGGCTCGACCCAATTCAATGGCGTTCTACATTTTCTGCCATATAAAGCTTCGAATGGGGCCATCTTGATGCTTTCTTGATAACTATTATTATAAGAAAACTCAGCCAACAGTAACCATGACTCCCATGATCCCTTAGAAGACAATACACAGGCTCTTAACATATCCTCCAACACAGCATTCACTCGTTCAGTCTGACCATCTGTCTGAGGATGATAAGCGGTACTGCGAATCAAACTAGTTCCTAAGCATTTGTGTAAATGTTCCCAAAAGTGAGCCGTGAACTGTGAGCCTCTATCAGATACGATGGTCTTTGGTATACCATGCAACCTCACGATTTATGCGATATACTTCTCGGCATATTGAGGTGGTCGATACTCTGTTTTGACAGGTAAGAAATGAGCGGTCTTGGTAAGACGGTCCACAATTACCCAAATCGAATCATGTCCTTTTTGAGTAGTGGGCAAACCCGTGATAAAATCCATACTTATATCGTCCCACTTCCAACTAGGGACGGACAAGGGTTGCAACATACCAGCAGGTTTCATGTGAATGGCTTTCACTCGACAACATGTGTCACATCTGACAACATATGCTGTAATTTCTTTCTTTATTTTGGTCCACCAATAACGAGATCTTAGTTCTTGATACATCTTACTACTTCCGGGATGGATAGAGAGCTTAGAAAGGTGAGCTTCATCCATGAGTTTATTCCTAAGCTCTCGATCCTTGGGAACCACAAGACGGTCGTCAAACCACAACACGCCCTGTTCATCCACTTTAAAGTGTTGAGACGACTTTTCTTTTATTTTCTCTTTGATGTGGAATATGCCCTTGTCGGTTTTCTGGCCTTCTATTATCTTACTCTCTAAAGAGCAACTAATCTGAATACTATGTAACACAGCAGGATGCATTAGATCGAACCCATCTTCAAGTAATGGCTGCACATTCAAGTAATGTGACTTTCTGCTTAAAGCATCTGCCACTACATTGGCTTTTCCAGGATGATATTGCACATTCAAGTTGTAATCCTTGATCAATTCCAACCATCTGCGCTGTCTCATGTTTAGCTCTGGTTGGGTAAAGATGTACTTAAGACTCTTGTGATCTGTGAAAATGTTGCACACATTACCAAGTAGGTAATGTCTCCAAATTTTTAGAGCGTGCACAACTGCAGCAAGTTCAAGATCATGTGTTGGATAGTTGACCTCGTGCTTTCTCAATTGACGTGATGCATAAGCAATGACTCTCCTTTCTTGCGAGCAATTCCCAAGGAAGGGAGGCTTACCACGGCGAAGTAGCGCGAGCACGGGGTGCGCAGGGTGAAGGCGAAGCTTCAGGCGAGATGGAGTGGTCGCCGGCGAGCTGTGGTGGACGGACGAGCTAAATCCGGCGAGGGAGCTAGTGGCGGCCGGTGGCGAGTGCGTTGCTGGTGCTGTCCGAGTGAGAGGCGAAGGGAGGAGCAGGAAATGCGATGCCGGGCGAGCTCTGCGGGAGCTTGAGCCGTGGCCAGCCAGTGCTGGGCTGCCCCCGACGTGTCGCTGTGAGTCGAGCCACCGGCGACGGGTGGCGCTGTGTGGCAATCTCGACGCGTTGGCCAGGGGCATGGGTGTGTGGTGTAGGGGTGTGAGGCAAAGGGAGCAGTATGTGCTGGGTTGGAAATTTGGGCGAGGCGAGGCGAGGCGCGTGGTGGTGGTCTGGGCCGACTTTCGACCGTGGGCGGAAGTGAGGCGTGACCCATGAAGGAGAAAAGCCCTTTTTCAAATATATTTTCAAGGAATTTTTACATGCCATCTTTCAAATATTATTTTGAGCAAGAAAATGACATCTTTTGAAAATGTACCAAAAATGAAAGTTGATTAGAATTTAATTTTCTACAACTTTGCTTTTATGATCACAGCCAAATTCTTTCTAGATTTTGAATTGTAAGGTCAAAATCCACGTTTAACTCAAAACCCTAATTTTTGGGAATTTATTTTTGAAGCCAAATTTTGAATTAATTTGAATACAAACTTTGCTCCAAAAATTGAACTAAACATTGCTAGATGATTTACAATAGTAGCCAAACATGTTTTACTAACCTAGCAAGCAAAATCAGGGCAAAACAAGTCTAACAAAAGTATGCACATTCAGGTTTCACAACATGTTTCAAATGTTTCGAAGCAGTGTTTCAATTGTTATTTACATGATTAGGCATGTATGATTAGGATGCTTGTTGATGCATGATATGTATGATTAGCAGTGCCTAAATGCAGGCATAACACCGGGGTGTTACAGCAACCAATGCCTAATTAGAGAGCGCAAGAACTTAGCTACACAAATGTCGATGCGGGACCCACAGGATACCCCGCAAGAGAGAGAGAAGATCTAGTTCAACTAGGATTCTTCCCATGTAATCTTAGTAATAGAACTATTAAGTAATCCTACTAGGAAATCTCATTGTAAACCGATTAGGACTCTGGCCTCCTGACTATATAAAGGAGGGCAGGGCTCCTGAAAGAGGAGGACAATTGTACAACATAACACTTCATAATCAATCCAACGCAAAAGGCCAACGCCGACTGGACGTAGGGTCGTTACTCGATCTACGATCGAGGGCCTGAACCAAGATAAATCGACTGTCTCTTGCATTTACCATCGAGTTCAGCATACGCCGAAGCCCGAATAATACTGCCCCGGGTACCCCCGTGGCAGGCTATTGGCGGTGAAACATCGACAGCTAGCGCGCCAGGTAGGGGCTTTTGGTGACTTTGCATCCGAGAGCTCGATGGACCTCGATAACATGATCTTCCCGACGGGATCGATTTTCATTTTTGGCTCATGGATCTGCGAGGCGGACAACTACGGCAAGCTTCAAAGCCATCTCCTCAAAGATCCGGATCATCATGAAGAATTTCCCATTTCGACAACTACGACGGATCAGCTCACCAGAAGATTCGCGCAGCCCATAATACCCGATTCGAATAAGATTTCACGGCTACACGCATCCGACTCGAATTCAAGCTCCGTGTCCGAGATGAAGTCTTATTCGAGTGCTTTCAAGAAACCGAGTTCTTTTTTGGCAAGATTCCAGAGCACAACCCAAAACAACTCGGATTATCCTCAGAGTTCTTTCAAAAGGCCGAGTTCTTTTCCATTTGGGCTCGACAACACGACAAAATCCTATCAGGGACAGTTCGAGAGGTCTTTCAATCCAACGCTTGGGATACCACTGACAGGAGCTCAGGAGGGTCTCGTACTAACGATAACATCGCAAGACTGTATCATCCACTAGCCAGGTTCCGTTCCTGAGGATAGTGGAACCCAACTAGTTGGCACAACAACAACAGCTATTCTACCTTACCAAGAAGGAGACTCGATCTACGATGTCGAGGCGCCTACTGAAGTCATCAGCAACTCTGATAGTATGAAAACTAACACCAATAACGGAACGGCTCACGCACGGGAGGTGCTCATGGTTCAACGTCCTCGGTCACCATTAAATCCCCCAGAAGCACCCGATGTCAGGTCATCAGATGAATCAGAGTCCAACATATCACCCTTTGCCCAGGGCTACGATGGAGAAACCGAGAGTTAGAGACAGGCTAGAGAAAGGAAAAACAAGTTGAAGCAAGGGTGCCAACACCGCGCTAGGCAGCATAGAGAAGCCTGGACCAGATACGAGTCAGAGTTGGCTGAATACGACAAAAGAAAATCACAACAAGAAGCCGAAGAAAGACGCACAGTGAATACGCCTTACGATAAGATTCGAGAAGCATTAGAAGAACTCAGGGTAACTTCACATCACGGAGAGAAGTACGAACAGCTCCAAGACTTGCTTCGGTCGACGATCCCAAGAACGCATGAAGAGAGAGCCCGATCAAGACTACCCGCCAGATCAACAACCCATAGGCAAGAAGATCAAAATCAAAGGAAGTCCGCTTTTGAAAGACTTGGGCCAGGCGGAAGCCATAACAGAGAAAGTAGGAGGGAACATAGTCGGGGCCACCAATTTGAACAACCAAGGAAGACCAGGAGTAGAGTTCCTACCCAGACAGCCTCGCAGACTTATTCCCATCAAAACAACACTTGGCCAGAAGAAGGAGCCGAATCCGAATTCAAGGAAGCCGGAACGCATGACAGATTCCCCTGTTTTGCAAACAGGTTGGCATCAGTACGATTACCTCACAAATTCAAACCGTCTAACCACTCCAAGTATGATGGCAAAACCGAACCAAGACAATGGCTCAGAATATATTCACAATCAATTGAACTAGCCGGAGGAGACGATGATATCAAAACCTTGTTCTTTCCCATGGCACTGGAAGCGATGCCCCTCCAATGGTTCGATAAATTGAACCCAGGATCGATCAGAACTTGGGAAGACTTGCAAAGAGCTTTCTGTGAAAATTTTGCGGGTATCATCACACACCCGATCACTCATGCAGAACTGAAAGGACTCAAGCAAAAGGGGGGCGAAAGTCTCAGAAATTACTATTGATGATTCGGCAAACTGCGGGCTCAAGTGCATGACATCACCGAACGAGAAGTAATTGAAGCTTTCTCTCACGGAATCATGGCTAGGTGGCAATTTCAAGACTTCTGCAAAGAAAATCCGAGAAACAATGAAGAGTTCAGACAAACAGTAGAAAAAATGATTACTGCAGAAGAAAAAACACGAGAAAGGTTCCCGGATAGAAGCAACCAAGACAACCCGGATAGGTAAAATCATCGAAATAGCAGACATTAAGAAAGAAAGCGTAGACCAGACAATACCGTGGCAATGACCGACAAATCAAAGAAGTTTTCCAAACCCAGAAGATATGATGACATTGAAAACATACGTTGCCCATTACACCCTAACGGGAGACACACCATCGGAAACTGCTACACTTTTAATGATCGATACACAAGAAAAGATAGTAAGGAGAACACCAAAGAGGACAATCTGAAGAAAGATGAAGACAACCACGAGGACAAAGGATTTCAAAAACCCAGGGGAACGGTAGCAATGATCTTCTCAGGGGCTCCAGATTGCAGAAGCAAACATCAAGAAAAACTAGCACTACGGACTATCATGACGGCAGAACCGGCTACACCAAGATATCTCAATTGGTCACAATATCCAATCCAATTTTCAAGAGAAGACCAATGGACTAGCGTAGGGAACGCAGGCCATTACCCACTAGTTTTAGACCCAACTATTGCCGGTATGACTGTCACCAAAGTACTAATCGACGGGGGAGCTGGACTCAACATCATCTTTTCAGAAACACTAAGGAAGATGGGACTACAACTCGCCGGGATGATTACACCAACAAGCACTCCTTTTTACGGAATAGTACCCGGCAAAGCAGCCATGCCACTCGGACAAGTTACTTTACCCGTCACTTTTGGAACTCCTTCGAACTATCGAACAGAGTTTATCAAATTTGAGGTCGCAGACTTCGATTCGTCATATCATGCGATCCTCGGACGCCCAGCACTGGCAAAATTCATGGCAATACCACATTATCCGTACTTATTGCTTAAGATGCCAGGACCCAACGGTATCCTTTCTGTTCAAAGCGATTTGAAGCGTGCTTTTGACTACGACGTTCAGGCAATCCAAATTGCGGCCAAAGCACAAGCCGACAATGGAAGAAAAGAAATAGCCACAATTGCTGCGGAGATGAGCCAAGAAGAATTAAAATACCGGCTAAAAAGCCTAGCATCATCACACCACCAAAAGAAGCCGACGTCAAGCAAATCGATTTGGGCACCGGTGATACCTCCAAGACAGCAACCATCAGTGCTCACCTCTCGGCAAAATAGGAACTCGCGCTCACCAACTTTCTTCGAGACAACAAAGATATCTTCGCTTGGAAGCCGGCCGACATGCCAGGTGTCCCAAGAGAGTTGGCTGAGCACAGAATTGATGTTAATGAAAACTCCAAGCCTATAAAGCAACGGCTACGACGATTCTCACCCGACAAAAAGGCAGCGATTAAAAAAGAAATCACAAAACTGATGGCAGCCGGATTCATCAGAGAAATCCTTCATCCGGACTGGCTAGCAAACCCGGTCCTTGTGTAGAAGAAGAACACAAACGAGTGGCGTATGTGCGTCGACTACACGGATCTCAACAAACATTGCCCAAAAGATCCGTTCGGGCTACCACGCATTGACCAGATAGTCGACTCAACAGCGGGGTCTGCACTATTATCCTTTCTCGATTGCTATTCAGGGTATCACCAGATTGCATTAAAAGAACAAGACCAGAGCAAGACATCTTTTATTACTCCGTTCGGTGCTTACTGTTACAAGACCATGTCGTTTGGACTAAAGAACGCCGGTGCCACATACCAAAGAGCTATCCAAACTTGCCTTGGGGATCAAATCGGTGAAAATGTGGAGGCATACGTGGATGATGTAGTGGTGAAAACAAAGAACCCAGACACTATGATTGAAGATTTAGAGCAAACATTTGAAAACTTGAAGAGATGGAGATGGAAATTGAACCCAAATAAATGTGTATTCGGAGTTCCTTCAGGGCAACTACTCGGATTTTTGGTCGGGTCGGTAGCATGGATTGAAGCCAGCACCAAGCAAATTCGAGCTATAATGAAATGGGGCAACCTAGAAGTATCAAAGATGTCTGAAACTAACAGGATGCATGGTGGCCCTCAACCGTTTCATATCAAGACTCGGTGAAAAGGATTACCCTTCTTTAAACTACTAAAGAAGGCAGACAAGTTTGAATGGACAAAGGAGGCCGATGAAGCTTTCAAGAAACTTAAGGCATATCTCACATCCTCACCAATTCTCACACCCCCCAAGGAAAGACGAAGATATGATGCTATACATTGCGGCGACTCTGCAGAGTCAACACGACAATAATAGTCGAGAAAGAGAAGAAGAAGGACGCGTGTATAAAGTACAACGACCGTGTACTACATCAAATAAGTATTATCCGAATCAAAAAATCTGGTACCCGCATGTACAAAAACTACTCTCGCCCTACTTATCACCTCACACGAAGCTTCGCCACTATTTGAAAGCCACAAGATTACCATGGTGACAGACTTCCCGCCGGAGACATCTTTACAACAGAGATGCGACGGGACGCATATCAAAGTGGGCGATTGAACTTGGAGCTCTTAACATCGACTTCACCCCACGGAAAGCAATCAAATCTCAAGCCCTTGCTGATTTTGTGGCGAGTGGATGAGATTCAAGACCTTTATCGAGATACAATCCTTGACCCTTGGAAGATGTACTTTGATGGGTCACTCAAGCTAGGCGGAGCCGGTGCAAAAGCGTTCTCCTCATTTCTCCGAAGGAAAACAACTCAAGTACGTCCTTGAGATATTATGGCAAGCTACAAATAACGAAGCGAATATGAAGCCCTCATCCACACCAGACTCACGAGTGGCAATTACCCTCGGAATAAAGAGATTACTCTCGTATATGGCAATTCAAAGAGAGTCATCAACCAAGTAAACAAAGATTGGGATTGCACAAAAGAAAACATGGGTGCTTACTGTGCTGAAATACGGAAACTTGAAAAACATTTCCAAGGATTAGAAATTTTACACGTCCTGCGCGATTCCAACATTGCAGCAGATGTCCTTGCCAAGCTCGGATCAGACAGAGCAAAGGTTCCACCCGGCGTATTTATAGAAGAGCTATTAGTTCCCTCTATCAAACAACCCGGTGAGACAACCCACGAAATTCAGGCTAAAGGCGTTCAGATCTTGGTAATCAACACCTCATGGAGCCAAGTTTTCATCGACTATATCAAAGAAAATAAATTACCAGCAGATAAAGCAGAAGCCACCCAAGTTGTTCGCAGAAGCAAAAACTATGTTTTAGTAGGAGATAGACTTTACAGAAGAGCAGCATCATCAGGGGTACTCCTGAAATGTGTCTCATTTGAAGAAGGCAAAGAGATCCTAGACGAGATACACTCAGGTTGCTGCGGAAATCATGCCGCTTCAAGGACACTGGTTGGAAAAGCATTTCGCACCGGATTCTACTGGCCAACCGCTTTGAAAGACGCAGAAGAACTTGTCAGAAAATGCAAAGGTTGCCAAATGTTTGCAAGACAAGCCCATGTGCCAGCTCACAATCTTATCTGCATCCCACCCGCTTGGCCTTTTTCCTGCTGGGGGCTGGATCAAGTGGGACCCCTGAAGAAAGCAAAAGGCGGCTTCGAGTACATCTTTGTAGCAATCGACAAGTTCACCAAGTGGATTGAATACAAACCACTCGCGAAGTACAGCGCAACCAAAGCAGTCGAATTCATCCAAGAAATTACGCACCGCTTTGGCATGCCTAATCGAATCATCACAGATCTAGGCTCCCCCTTCACAGCTACAGAATTCAGAAGCTGGGCACAAGACTGTGGTTTCAGTATAGACTATGCGTCTGTTGCACATCCAGAAGCGAACGGACAAGTAGAAAGGGCCAATGGACTCATACTAGCCGGATTAAAACCAAGGTTATACGAAGAACTAGTGGACTATAGGTCCAAATGGATTGAAGAATTACCAAAAGTAGTATGGGGGCTACGAACTCAAATAAGCAGAGCAACAGGCCACTCACCCTTCTTCCTAGTTTACGGGTCAGAGGCCATACTGCCTGCCGACTTGATCTGGACATCACCAAAGATAGAACAATACGATGAAGGAAAAGCAGAACACACAAGAAGATTAGAACTCGACAGCTCAGAAGAAGTCAGAGTAAACGCTACCCTCCAATCAGCTAGATACCTACAAGGTTTAAGATGGCACTACAACAAGAGTACCCATCCTCGATCACTACAAGTTGGAGACTTAGTGCTAAGAAGGATACAAAAGACTGACAGACGACATAAGCTTCTCAGTCCATGGGAAGGTCCGTTCATTGTCACAAAAGTCACCGGACCAGGCACATACAAGTTAATAACCGAAGATGGAAAAGAAGTCAGCAATACATGGCACATCAGCCAGCTAAGAAGATTCTACGCGTAAAAACAACTCAAGATAAAACAGATATGCAAGCCACAAGGGACCAACATTCACAATCGATGAAAGACGATATTCTTCGACAACATATGTATTAGTTCATATTCATGATCAATAAAGATGATATTCATCCACAGCATGTCTTGTCATGACTTCCAACGAGTTGTTTTCCCGAAACAAAAAGCAAAATGGCTGAAAACATGCCTGAGCATCCCGGCCGAGAGCAAAATAGCTGAAAACACGCTTGAGCTCGCCGATGAGGGTAGCTAAAAGCTAACACCCGAAACAAAAAGCAAAATGGCTGAAAACATACACGAGCATCCGGCCGAGAGCAAAATAGTGAAAACACGCTTGAGACTCGCCGATGAGGGTAGCTAAAAGCTAACACCAAACAAAAAGCAAAATGGTGAAAACATGCTCGAGCAGCATCTACCGAGAGCAAAATAGTGAAAACACGCTTGAGCCCGCCGATGAGGGTAGCTAAAAGCTAACACCGAAACAAAAAGCAAAATGGTGAAAACATGCTCGAGCATCCGTACGAAGAGCAAAATATATGAAAACACGCTTGAGCTCGCCGATGAGGGTAGCTAAAAGCTAACACCAAACAAAAAGCAAAATGGCTGAAAACATGCCTGAGCATCCCGGCCGAGAGCAAAATAGCTGAAAACACGCTTGAGATCGCCGATGAGGGTAGCTAAAAGCTAACACCAAACAAAAACAAAATGGTTGAAAACATGCCTAAGCATCCCGGCCGAGAGCAAAATGGCTGAAAACACGCTTGAGCCCGCCGATGAGGGTAGCTAAAAGCTAACACCCGAAACAAAAAGCAAAATGGCTGAAAACATGCATGAGCATCCCGGCCGAGAGCAAAATAATGAAAACACGCTTGAGCTCGCCGATGAGGGTAGCTAAAAGCTAACACCGAAACAAAAAGCAAAATGGTGAAAACATGCCGAGCATCCCGCCGAGAGCAAAAATAGTGAAAAGACGCTTGAGCCCGCCGATGAGGGTAGCTAAAAGCTAACACCCAAAACTAGTCAACCAAAATTGAACTTCAAAAGACCCTCCAGCTCTTCGTTCCGAAAAGCAAGAGGCTCGGGGGCTACATCCAGATAGGAATACTTTTTCCTCAGAAAAGTACAAGCGCCACTCAAAAGGCGACATTCTATGCCGAGTCATTTTTTTCATAGCGCGGTGTCAACACAAAGATTTACATCTAACAAGTCACAGCGTGGACAAAGCACTCGACGGATCACAAAAGAGGAAGAAAAGAAAAGTACTCGCCAAATCGAGGGGTCTCGTCAGGATAACACACAGAGTTGTTTTGTGGAGCAGAAACGAAAACGGGACAAAATACTCAGCAAGTCAAGTAACTTCGACCACACCCAGGCAAAGAATACATCAACGAAAACAAAGAATCTTCATTTAAAGAGGAGTGTAATATTACAAGAAGCTGGTCAATCGGATCAGGCATTGTCATCAAGAAGGGGAATGTCAATATTTAGACTATCTACAACCCTACTGGCTAAACCTTTGACCTCGTGCTCCATCCTCTCAACGGCGTCAAGGTATTCTTGGCTTTTCACTTCCTCTGCTATCTTGGATGAGGCGCCTCTGGAGCAAGGACCTGGACCTAGGCTAGCACATTCTTGGTACATACTTGGGCACACTTCTTCGCGAACTCTTGGAAACGAGTCGGAATCCGGGGAATGAATTGCGCCCAAGATTGTCCGTCATCCGCTGGAGTCCGGAGAACATCGGCTACTGAACGAAAAGATTTCCACAAAACGTTCCAATTTTCAGTAGCCATCGCCAGCTTTCCGGACAAGCCTTCAATAGTTTTTTGGGCCTGCACAAGATCTCTGTCAGCTCCACGCCTAATCCGCTTAGCAAGGGCGAGTTCTTCCTCAGCATGAGTAGTTACCTCCTCAACCTTATTATGACTAGAGCGGACAAGAGCCTTTATTTCATCGATACTCTCCGAGAGCTTCTGCTTCTCAGCTCGGAGAACTAGACAAGACACCCAAGAACAAGTCAGCGAAAAAAGAAGTCAAAATACAAGAAAAAACAGGCAGAATCCGCGGCACCTTTGCATTCATTCTTCGCAGACTCCACCACGGCATCTCTCTGCTTCTCCGTCTCCACTACCCGGGCACGAAGGGTCTTCTCCTCCTTTTGGTGCATTTGACGCTCTGTCTCCAACTCAGCCCGGAGAAGGTCGAGATCGGCTTTCAGAGCGTCCACCTCAGAAGACAACTTTCTCTCATTTTCAGATGAGAAAAAGAAGCCAGAATGATCACGAGAGAAAGACTGAGCAAAAAGAGGCAAAAAAAGAAAAACAAGGCGTAAGGACGGAAGAAAACGAGCATGCAAAAGAGGAGCGGCAAGAAACCTACACGGAGCTTTTCACCAAAAGAAGTCGCGAGGGTCGACAAGCTCCCCCAGGCTACGGTCAGCTCCGACAATCGATGGGTGGCATCGAACTGTTGCACCACGTCATTGGAAAAAGAAGGACTGCCGAAAGCAAGAGAAGGGGAAGGAGAGGCCGGATGGGGCGAAGAAGGAACGACCAAAGCAACCTCCAGGGAAGCCGGAGTCAAACCCTCAGAAGGACCCGGCGACGGCCACGATCACCTCCTCCGAGCGGCCAAAGACATAACTCGCCAGTAGCTCTGAAGCCCCGCAAAGAACTTCATCAATGTAACGTTGTGAGTCCTGAGGCTCGGAACTCGTTGGCACGGCGGGAGGCAGAGAAGAAGTCGATGAAGGAATGAGAGAAGACGAAACACTAAAAAGTGATAAAAGGAAGCACCGATAAGAACCAGAGGAAGGAAATTAGAAGCCAAAAAGATAAAGCTAGAATCTACTCACCCAACCACTTTCTTCTTCGCGAAGCCAAGAGAAGGCCTCGCAGGAGGAACCACGACGGCGAAAATGTCCCCGCCACCCGGCGACGAGAGCGGAATAGCCGACAACGGAGCCGCGGAAGGAGCCGGGGCTGGAGACGTGGAAGAACTCTGTACTGGAGGAGCGGTAGAGCTCGGTACCGGGGCTACCAAAGAACTCGACACCGGAGCTTCAGAAGAAGTCGGCACGGGAGCCTCGGAAGAACTCACACCCGGCCTCCGATTACTTCAAAAAGTTCAAGACTAAAAGTCAAGACAAAGAAGAGAAATTCAATGCAACAGGAATATGAAAAGCAACTCACCGCTGCATGATGAGGGGTACTTCATCATCTTCTTCCTCCTCAGCCAAGGAAACCAGAGCACCTGCTGAAAAGAGGATAAAAAGTACTCGGATCATGAGAGAAACAGGAAAATAAAAGAACAAAGAGTATTAAATGTGCTCACCTAAGAGCATGCTAGCAACAACTAGAGTACCTGAGAGAGTACTGGGTCTGCGAGGCTTCTTGGAGACAGGCAGGCCAGATGAAGACCCATCCGTTCACCCCCTCTTCGAGACACTGCGAGGACCGCGAGGGACTAGACGAGGAACATATTCTTCATATACATCAACAAATCCGGAAGAAACCCTAGGAAGGGCGGTAGAGGTTTGGGACTTACTAATTGCAGAAGTTCCAGCAAGTCTATCCCCAGTCTCCGCCATGGTGGGGAAAACGTCAGGAGAGACCGGGTCGACAAAGTTCCGCCCAAGCTCCTGCGAAAAAGGATAAAACACCGAGACAAAGAAAAGCTAAGCAAGAACGGATGCAGCTAGAGTGCATAAAGTACTCAAACAAAAAGATAGACAACTCACAGCTGGGGGCGGGTTGTTGGCTGAGAACTCGGTGACAGCAGGAGGAATGACGCTCACTCCTTTCAGCATCTTCTAGAGACGCTCGAGTACCTCCTCACCGGTCAGCTCAAGAGCTGGGACCATGCGTGAAGGATCCTCGGCCCCAGAATACTCAAAGCCAAGATGCTCCCGCTCTTTCAAAGGCTGAACCCGGCGATGAAGAAAGCTCGAAACAATACCAAAGCCGGTCAAACCCTGCTGTTTCAGCATGCTAATCCTATCAAGGAGTGGCTGGATCACTTGAATCTCAGCAGGCAATTCAAGCTTCTTGTCCCATCGGTCATTCACCATAGGACCAGATCCGGGATGGACGGCAAGGGAAGGGATCAAATTGGCAGCGTAAAACCACTCGGCACGCCAATCTTTTACAGAATCGACCAGGTCATAGTCAAAAAACTTAATTTTGAGACCCTGACGAAACTGAATCCCGCAACCGCCAAGAACGCTGGTTTCTTCACGGCGGGGTTGAGGTTTCAGACGAAAGAAAAAGCGAAAAAGAGACAGAGAAGGAGGGATTCCAAGGAAAGCTTCGCAAAGATGAACGAAAACAGAAAGATGGAGAACGGCATTAGGGGTTAGGTGGTTCAGACTAACCCCGAAATAACCAAGAAACTGATGAAGGAAAGCGGAAGCAGGAAGGCAAAGTCCGGCGCGGACAAAGGAAATGAAGAGGACAATCTCACCAGGACCCGGAGCTGGAACCCGATGCTCGCCCGGAACTCTCCATTCAGCGATGACTTTGCTTTGGATCAAGCCATCGCTAACGAGCTCGCGCAGCTGGTCTTCGCTTGTTGTTGGAGCCGGCCAAACCTTCTGAGCAGCCCTCATAGCCACGAACTCCTGGTTTTCAATCAAAGAAAGGGATGACTCCTCGTCTCACGAAGGTCGCTTCGAGACTTGCTTGCGGTTTTCTTCTTTCCCATGAATCTGGCGGAAGCAAAAAAGGCACTAAGGAAGATGAAGCTAGGATGATGGTGCTCGGGAGGCGATGACGATGGCGGCGGATTTCTAAAAGCTAGGGTTTAAAGGCAAGAGTCAAGCAAGCAAGGGTCTTTAAATAGATTTCTCGATGATACAAACGACCCACAAGGCCCGATAAAACACAAGTGTGGGAACGCGACGGTCCATTTATCGACGCTTGACTAAACGACGGAGGGCACAAATCCACACAACAGTACAAACCAACGGGCAGATTTCAGACTTATCCGTCCAGCACCACGGCAGGGTTATCAGATCGCTACAAGAACAACTCGTCAAAACAAGAAGAAAGAAAGGACTACCTCACAAGGAACAAAAGAACCCGGTTATTTAAGAAAGAACTCGGTAATCTCATGAACAACAGGGATCACAACAGAAAAGTAAAAGACAACTCAGAAGACAAGATTCGTTACATTACAAGCGACTTCAAAAATAGAAGATTACAAATCTTAAAGACAAGACTCGTTACATTACAAGCGACTTCAAAAATAGAAGATTACAAATCTTACAAGACCCAACGAACTCGGCACCACAAAAAGCAAGGTAGCAAAGAGGAACACGGACACGGCTAGGCTCTAGAACGACTACATGTCCCAAATTGCTACTCGGAAGGACAAACCGCCATCAGCTACATTGTTTTCTTCAAAGGACGGACGCAGTGCACCCAAGGCGGAAATCGACAGCACGGCAAGACAACATGGAGCAGAGAAGGCCGGCGGGCATCTGTCTACCCAAGACCGATGTGATGCTGCATATGGTGTTGATCTGCACCGGACAGTCTCAAGACAGGCGACGAGGATCAACCCAGAACTGCCAGATGAAGAAACGAAGCCCACATCACAAGACTTCCTCCAACTACCACCACGTACATCCTGGCACAATGCTGTCGCGGGATTAGCCTACCTCTAATCCCTATCACAAGACTTCCTCCAGCTACGACAAGACACACAGGAACTACAAAATATGCCCGGGGGCTGCTCTACTTCACAAACTACCATGTTCATGACCACAAAGGTTTCAACGGAATATCCAATAGATGAAAACAAGCACTCCGGGACAGTATTTATAGACCAAAGGAGCGGCGCACATGGACTAGGAGTACCAACGAAATAAGCCTAACAAAGGACACAGTGAAAGGACATGACTCAATAATGGACGACTCAGGCGAGAGGAAACAATACTCGAAGACGGACATATTCGGAAGAATATACCATCACAGTACAACCCATGAACAAAAGGCATTTACACTCAACCACCACCATACAACTACATCTGACAGCAGCAGACTATCAAAGAATACGCCAAGACCTCGCATCCGAGTTCTTCCTAAACAAAACAACACGGATATACGCTCGGGGGCTCGGCCAGCATCATAGCTTAATCAACACTAAGCTAGGGAGTTCGGCCTTCATTTCAACTACTCCCGGGGGCTCGGAACCAAAGACAAAAGACAAAGAGTACAAGAAACTCAAGACTACAACGACGACGACACATCAAGACTCTTCATCCGACTTCTTTTCTAAAGAGAAGAACTCGGAGAATGCACGAGGCTGCGGGATACATAGCCCCAGAATTGTTTGAAGACAAGAATCTGGACCCTCCAACTTTTGCAAGCAAAAGCAAGAGGCTCGGGGGCTACACTCAGTGAGTGCAATTTTTATGAAAAATTGCACCCACCCAAAAAGAACCCGGACATAGGCTCGGAGGCTGCATGCCGCGAAACTACTCGGATGATGGTTTAATCCAAGACTAAAGGGCCGCTTCGGAAAGATGCCACAAAAACTACTCGGATGATGACATAATTCAACTCTCGGGGGCTACACTCACTGAGTGTGGCCGCAAGAGAGAGAGAAGATCTAGTTCAACTAGGATTCTTCCCATGTAATCTTAGTAATAGAACTATTAAGTAATCCTACTAGGAAATCTCATTGTAAACCGATTAGGACTCTGGCCTCTTGACTATATAAAGGAGGGCAGGGCTCCTGAAAGAGGAGGACAATTGTACAACATAACACTTCATAATCAATCCAACGCAAAAGGCCAACGCCGACTAGACGTAGGGTCGTTACTCGATCTACGATCGAGGGCCTGAACCAGGATAAATCGACTGTCTCTTGCGTTTACCATCGAGTTCAGCATACGCCGAAGCCCGAACAATACTGCCCCGGGTACCCCCGTGGCAGGCTATCGGTGGTGAAACATCAACAACAAACTAAGCAATGTGACTAACAAGGTTACTAAAACCAAATTAGCCACGCAAGGGAGCTACTTCTATGCTACACAAGCAAGAAGGTAATTAGCAAGCTACACAAGCTATCTAATTACAAGAGCAACTACACAAGCTTAATATGTATAAAAGTAATTGCAAGCTTGTGTAATGGGGATGCAAACAAACGGGAAGAACAAGGTTGATACGATGATTTTTCTCCCGAGGTTCACGTGTTTGCCAACACGCTAGTCCCCGTTGTGTCGACCGCTCACTTGGTGGTTCGGCGGCTAATTAGCATCACCCGCTAAGCCCGCACGTCGGGCGCCGCAAGAACCTACCCCTTGAGTGAGGGTGGCTCAATGACACACTTTACTAGAGTTGCTCTTCGCGGCTCCCGCGGGGCGAGCACAATGCCCCTCACAAGCACTTCTCCGGAGCGCCGCACATTCGTCTTGCGGGCTTCGACGGAGACCACCACTAAGCCGTCTAGGAGGTGGCAACCTCCAAGAGTAACAAGCACCACCGGCTTGCAACTCGATCACCTAGTGCCACTCGATGCAACCTCACGATGCAATCACACTAGAATCGCTCACTCACACAATCGAATGATCACTATCAAGTATATGTGTGATGGAGGGCTCCCAAGCACTCACAAGCATGGACACTAAGCCCCCTTAGGTGCTCAGCCCCAGCCATGGCCGAGGGCCACTTCTATTTATAGCCCCAAGGGCTAAACTAGCCGTTACCCCTTCACTGGGCAACTGTCGGGACGACCGGACGCTCCGGTCCGATCGACCGGACGCTGGACCTCAGCGTCCGGTCGTGCGATGCACGCCATGTGTCCCCTCCTTCAAATGCTGTTCACTGGATCTCCACGGTCATCTGTCGACCGGACGCTCCAGCATGAACTGACCGGACGCAGCAACCCTAGCGTCCGGTCGTTTCCAGTAAGATTCCAGAAACGACATTTCACGACCGGACGCATCCGGTCAATCGCGATCGGACGCGGCACCAGCGTCCGGTCACTCTTCAGCTTCTGCTCTGCCTGCATCACCATACGTCAGCTCTGACCGGACGCTCACAGCCAGAGTCCGGTGCTTTCAGACCCAACGTCCGGTCAGTAGACCGACGCCAGCGTCTTCGCGATAAACTCGTTTTCACTTCTAACTTTTTCACCCTTGCTCCAATGTGCCAACCACAAGAATTTGCATCCGGCGTAATAGAAAATAGGCATTCCATTTTTCTGAAAGCGCCGAATCCCGCCGAGCTTGCAAACACCACCTCCTTTGTAAATGTGCCAACACCACCAAGTGTACACAACCATGTGTATGTGTGTTAGCATTTTCACAATCATTTTCCAAAGGATTAGCCACTCAACTTGCCACGCCACTCGATCCTAGCAACGATGCAAAGTTAGATCACTCGAGTGGCACTAGATGACCGATATGCAAACAAGTTTGCCCCTCTTGATAGTACGTCCATCTATCTTAAATCCGGTCATAAACTTTTCTACACACCTATGACCGGTGAAATGAAATGCCCTAGGTTATACCTTTGCCTTGCGCATTCCATTCCATCTCCTCCAACGTCGATGCAACACATGCACCAACACGATCAACAATGATATGATCCACTTCATATCATCACGTGATCATATTGGTTCATCGATCTTGACATCACTTGCTCTTCACCGTTGCCATTGTCCATCGGCGCCAAGTCTTGCTTAAGCTTCACCGCCACGCGGTCCATCACTCCAAAGCCTCCGACTTGCCCTTCACGCTTGCAACCGGTCTATCAAGCCAAGTCTTGTCTTGATCTTCTCCACCTTGATCACATGACTCAATGTCATGTCTCATTTGTAATAAGCTCCTTCATCATCACATGTGTGAGCTTTGCAACATCTCCAAGCCATTGTCACCTTCATGGCATATATTGCTCACACACATGTACCTGTGGACTAATCACCTGTGTATCTCACATAAACACAATTAGTCCACCTAGGTTGTCACTCAATTACCAAAACCAAACGAGGACCTTGCAGCTGGTTGTCCGGACACTCGCAAGTCCACCTCAGGCTATGCGGTGTTCCTTGGTGACAACCTTGTTTCCTGGTCCTCGAAGCGCCAGAACACAGTGTCAAGATCCAGTGCTGAAGCCGAGTATCGCGTGGTGGCCAACGGAGCTGCAGAGGCTACTTGGCTCCGCCAGCTACTTCTGGAGCTGCATGCCCCTCTACGATGCGCCACATTGGTGTATTGTGATAACATCAGTGCCGTCTACATGACCTCCAACCCGGTTCAGCATCAGCGCACCAAGCACATTGAGATCGATCTTCACTTCGTCCGGGAGCGAGTCGCCGTTGGTGATCTTCGTGTTCTGCATGTTCCCACCTCTTCGCAATATGCAGATATCTTCACCAAAGGGCTGCCTACTTCAGTTTTCACGGAGTTTAGGTCCAGTCTAAACATGCAGAGTGGCTGACGATTCGACTACGGGGGCGTGTTAGAATAGGCGCCCTAATGGGCTGGCCTTGGGCCTGGCGCCTAGCCTGTTTGGCTGGCTGCCTTAGGGGTTAAGATAGATAGATTACATTGATAAGGCAAGGATCACCGTTGATTGGGTGTTTCTATAAACCCTATTGATCCTTGCCTATATATTGTACCCTGTACTGCTGCTAATGTATCAATCAATTCCTGAGACCTATTCGCTTGCACATAGGGCCTTCTACTACTGGGCTTATTTTTTGAGGCCCTGTAATTTTTGGGGCCCTGTACGGACGTACGGGTTGTACACCCATGGGCACGGCCCTGCTAAGTTCTTGCCTGTTGCAGTGGCTAACTCCAACAAAGGTATCAGCAGCACTAGTTTTGTCTATGTTCTTGTGTCCTAGCTGTAGAGCTGGACGATCCTGTAAATATAACACCCAGGACTGGGTTAAGGAGGATGTTCCCTTTTTCCTAAAAGTTTTTTTTATAAGAACTTGTTCCCTAAAGGATTGTATTTATTGTTTGTGTAGTTATTCAGTTCCTGGATGCACTTCTGTGCTGTGCGTATCTGTGCAGAGAGCATTTTTAGATATGGTCTGCCACCATGGCACCATCATTCCTGGTAATTTGCTCTGCTGTCTTTTGACTCTGTGTTGGTCAAGTCTACTCTATCTTTCATAGTTTCATGTCTTGTCTGATCTTATCTCTTGCACCAGTCTGCTGTTTTTGCACCGTCTACAAAGAGCGAGAAGAAAGGAGCATCTTAAAGGTGCTTTGTGGCAATGTCCATAGGTAGTTAAGTGTTTTGAGTTGCAGTCATTGCGTTGTTAAGTCACATCTTGGTCTTGCTTTTCACTATCGCGACATCTGAATTACAGTATTTATTGGAATTCCCAAGGTGGCTGTTGCTGGTCTGGTAGGCGAATCAGAGGTACATCCAGAATAGCCCAGGGATCGATAGCCTACCTGAAGAAACCTGCTGAATCGCCCTGTAACGTTTCACGGAGAGGACAATTTAATTCTACAAGTACAAACCCCATGTCATCAAATCCAATTCATTTGTTTGATTTTATACTACTCAGAACAAACAAAAGTTTCTCATTGCTGATCCCACCATTCTACCTTCCATTGGATCAGACATGGGGGGAAAAGCATTAGTTTCATTTCATTCGTTCTGACATTTTCACTCGATAATGACAATTGCTCATTGACGCGTTACTCTATATATATTTCTTTTGCTTCATTTCAGGTGGAACCGTAGCTGATGCCATTGTATGTTTTTATTACATCCAACCAGATTTGTGCCTTGTCCCCTGACTACAGATGACTGGCACTCTTCTTGGAGCTCGCTCCTGAGTCCTGACCCGACAGCACCACAGCGTTTAATTTGTGCACTTATTCTGAACATTCTGGGTCTGTTTCTACTGCCAGAGGGCACTGTGGAAACTCTTGAGCCCTTGTTTAGTTCGCGAAATTTGGATTTTGGAACTACTGTAGCATTTTCGTTTTTATTTGGCAAATAGTGTTCAAACATGGACTAATTAGGCTCAAAACGTTCGTCTCGCAATTTCCTACCAAACTGTGTAATTAGTTTTTCTTTTCGTCTACATTTAATGCTCCATGCACGGGCCGAAAATATTCGATGTGACAGGTACAGTAGCAACTTTTTGGAAATTGGGGTGGAACTAAACAAGGGCTGAGTCGAGAAGTTCAGATAGAGACAGACAGCTTGCTAGCTAGCTAGCTTGCAGTATCTTCAACTGCTGCAGCCGATACTACCTCGGTCTTGGTCTCTTGTTCAGCTCCCTCGGCCTCGGTACTGGGCACCTCAACTCTCATCTTCCTTACACGGAACATCGCCAAGTGGATGTCACCTGCAAGATATCGATGCAGAATGCAAATTTCAGAGTTCACAACCCAGAGCTACTTCTCTGGCACACATGCATAATTGATGAATTGGACGGGAATCGTTGGATCCAAACCGAAGATGAGTAGGCTGCCAGGGTCGATGGGCACTGGGAAGCCAGGGTTGAGTCGGCGCTCGTTGATGTAGGTGCCGTTGGTGCTGTCCAGGTCCGTCACCAGCAGGCTCCCGCCCTTCTTCTCCAGCCGAGCATGCGTGCCTGAAACTGCAGGCAGTGCAACATGTATATATGATCAGATTGCTGCTTGTTTGGCCCTAGCTCCTGGACGAACTTGGCAAGGCATTCCATATGTTTGCATTGCGTTGTTACATCCACGGACCACGGTTGCTTATCATCGATTCCAAGGAGAATTGACAACGTACAAACAGAGCTAGTGACTGAACTCTTGCAAGAACTGACCTACCTGTGGCAACGGGGAGGACGATGTCAGCCTTGTCAGCAACTCGACCAACCGTTACCGCATCCTACATTTGATTGGACACCAAATAAAAGTCTTAACTCTCAAGCAAGGCGTGACTAGTATCATGCTGCAGTCACAGTACATATATGATATATGTGCTATATTTTTTTTTCTTTCTAAGATCGATAAAGGCACATATATGCTATGGCTGCTTGCTCATAACTTTAATTGACAACACTGCATCAGCCATCAGTTTGAGGATATATATAATATATAGCTAGTATGCTGAATAGAAGCGCACTGCAGATATATCAACATGTGGAGAGAATGAGAGTACTCACTGAGACTATCTCGATCGCACCAGGCCGTGCAACTTTGTAGCCGATGTGACGCCAATCACCATCACCTGAAAATCGGTAACACGAGAACATAATGCTGCTGAGCTCCTCTTTGCAACGAGGTTTTAGCACACCATACATACACCACGGTGGGCATACGAATTATTGAAAGCAAAAAGTGGTGCTACTAACCATGCGAGCTGTTAAAGAATAACAAGTTAATAATAACATGATAAAGTGAGTAGTAAATGATATGAGGAGAATAATAAAGCGAGTAAATGACGCGAGTTGTGTTGGCTGCACTGCATTCAGAGTTTCAGACATTCAGCAAACCTAACCTGCAGGGTCAAGAATCCATTTCTCTGTCGAGACGGCGGTTGATGAGCCACCAGTGGCACTAGAAGAACACCTCCAGCTAATGCTCCTGCTACTCCCCTTGCTGCTTAACCTCGGTGCAGCGAGACAGGAAGCCAGATGGCCCTGCTGCTGCCGCCTTGCAGTGGAGGTTGTGAAGGAGCAGCAGATCTTGCAGGAAGGCCGAAGCGACGAGGGGGAAGGCAAGGTTGTCGGCGATGATCTCCTGGGCCCGGAGACCAGTAGCAGGGAGGAGGTGGTGGCAGCCACTGCTGCTTCCATCAGGTCAGATCAGGCAGGGTAGCCAAGGGAATGTACCGGAGCCGGAGAAGAAGCTAAGGGCTGCGGCCTTTCGTATTGTTCCTGGCCAAAATGTATCGTTGGTTTGGTCGTTTGGCGTGACGTGGGCGCAATCCAATCCTGCTGCTGCTGGGCTCACAGCCAGTCGTTCTTCCGCTGTGTCATCTGCTCGACTGCTCCTCTCCGGGGCCCAACGTGAGCATCAACTTTTCAACTATGACCTGGTCATTATCCGGGCCGTTGGATCCGTGTCGGGTCCAGAAAAACGTGACGTCGTTTTTGCTGGCCCACGCCGGACCCGACCCCCTTGCTCTGTTGGGTTGCCTGTGGCCATGTGTCGGTGTCGCCATAGTTGCCTCTGTTTTTTTTTTTTTTGAAATCGCCTCCTTTTCGTACTCTGAAAGAAGGAGGCCTTGCGGTCCCTGCGCCACCTGGGCCGGAGAGGTAGACGTTTCCAGGTCCTCAGCCCGTTTGGTTATCAGTCAGAGGGACCGGGTGGCCAGTCAGCGCTCCTGACTGATCACTGGGCCTGCACTCCAAGCTCGAGGTTTTTCTAAGTACTAGTACTGCCCCGAAGTCACCTTCCGATTGAGTGTAGACGAACGGGGACTTCAGGTACCGAACTAAGGGCGTGTTTGGATAACGCCCTCGCCTGGGCTTGCAAGCGATCGTGGCCCCAGGGGATCGAAATCTAACGCCTGGGATGGCTACCTGGTGATGGAGCTGCCTGGAGGGTAGAATCCAAACAAGCCCTAAATGTGTCTTGTAATCAAATTCTGCCTCCTTGGACATGAGTGCCTGTTCGCTTTTGTCTTTTCAGCCGTACTTTTTCAGCGAAAAAACAATATTTTTCTATCACAACAAATCAGTAAATAATATTTTTAGCTTGTCTTTTCAGCGAAGCGAACATGACAAATTGGACTCCCGTATCATTGTTGGATGCGGGTTGTTTTAACTTATACAAGCACGACTTATGACTCCGAAATCAAATAAGGATTATGGTGGGTGCGAGTACAGTTTGAGAAGTAAAATCTACTACCACCTAAAAAATAACGAGGAGTATCGTCTGCGTGCCCCGCACCCCCCTCCCTATACGAAAAAACGCCGCCAAAAAAATCTGATCCGAAGAAAAAATGCCAAAAAAAATCTGATCAAAAAAACATATACAGCAAAAAACCATAAAAAACACACCGTCCAAATCCATTCCCTGCGTCCGCCCCGCCGCTGCCTTATTACGGCAAAAAAAAAGGCGCAAAAAAAATCTGATCTGAGATAAAATCATATACGGCAAGAAAACCACCGCCCCAAATTCGATCTGAAATAAAAACATAAATATGGCTAAAAAAACGTTATGGCAAAATAAACGTTTTCGAAAAAGAAGCATATACGGCAAAAAAACATTTCAAAAACAAACTCTTACACATCGAAAATCATATACGGCAAAAAAAAACCGTTTAAAAAAACGTTTTCGAAAAAGAAGCATATACGGAAAAAAAATCAAAAACAAACTCTTACACACCGAAAATCATATAATATAAAAAAAAGAAAACCGTTTCCCAAACAAACTCTTTCACATTCAAAATCATATAAAAAACTGATTACAATACTTACTACCACCTAAAAAATAACGAAGAGTATCATTTGTGTGCCTCGCGCCCCTGCCCTATAAAAAAAAAAATGACGCCAAAAAAAATCTGATCCGAAATAAAAACATATACAAAAAAAAACACTATAAAAAAACCGTAGTGTCGAGATTGCGGACTAGAGGAGGGTGAATAGTCTTTTCTAAAATTAAACGCGCCGACTAACCGAAATAAATACGGAATTAAAATTATGGGTCTAGCCAAGACTATACCCCTCTATCTAAGTTATCAAACACCTTACAAAGATCCTAATAAGGCAACAAACGTGCCGGGTTAGCTAGAGCTCACCTAAACAATTTTAGCTTGCAAGGTCACACAAATCTATACAACTACCCGGGAGAGCTCCTACACAATATTGTAAGCAAAAGCACAAAACTCCTAAGCTTACTAGCAATGCTCAATAACAAGGCAATACAAGCCAAATTAGAGAGCGCAAATTACTTAGCTACACAAACTAAGCAATGCAACTAACAAGGCTACTCAAGCTAAATTAGTTGCGCAAGAGAGCTACTTTAATGCTATACAAACAAGAAGGCAACTAGCAAGCTACACAAGCTAACTAATTACAAGAGAAACTACAAGCATAATATATGAAAAGTATAAGCTTGTGTAATGTGGATGCAAACCAACAGAAAGACAAAGGATGACACGACGATTTTTATCCCGAGGTTCACATGCTTACCAACACGCTAGTCCCTGTTGTGTCGATCGCTCACTTAGAGTTGCTCTTCGCGGCTCCCGTGGGACGAGCACAATACCCCTCACAGTCTCTTCTCCGGAGCACCGCACAATCTTCCTTGTGTGCTTCGACGAAGACCACAACCAAGCCGTCTAGGAGGTGGCAACCTCCAAGAGTAACAAGCACCACCGACATGCAACTCGATCACCTAGTACCACTCGATGCAAACTCACGATGCAATTGCACTAAAATCACACTCACACTCGATCGGATGATCACTATCAAGCGTATGTGAGTTAGAGGGCTTCCAAGCACATCTACACAAGCCACTAAGGCTTAAGGGCCCTAGGCACGACGGTGCCTAGGCGGTGACCAAGCCCTCTTCCCTTGATCTCTGTTGAAAAAGGGCGGTGGCACCGGACAGCACCCGGCGGTGCACCGCCCTCACCATGGCGGTGTACACAGTCACTGGCGGTGACCACCTCCACTGCAGCTGCTCTAAACTGGGGTCAGGTGGGCACTACCCTAGGGTTGGCGGTGCCATCGGATAGGCAGGGGTGGTGCCAGCCCCAACTCCTCCTTCTCAGCCGAGGCCAGCCGTCCATCGCTTTAGGGGTGGTGGTGCATCAGACAGAGAGGGGCGGTGCCCTCAAGGTAGCACCCTGAACTCGGTTTCGCCTCCTTTTCTTCATCTTTGCCAACACCTTTGCAAATATGCTAACACTCCAAGTGAACCACCACCTTGTGCACGTGTGTTAGCTTTTCACAAATATTTCCCAAAGGGTTAGTCACTTCTTTCACCACACCACTCGATCCTAACATGTATGCAAAGTTAGATCGCTCAAATGGCACTAGATGACCGATATACAAACAAGTTTGCCCCTCTTGATAGTATGGCCATCTATCCTAAATCCGGTCAAGCACTTCTCTACACAACCATTGACCGGTGAAATGAAATGCCCTATGGTTATACCTTTGCCTTACGCATTCCATTCCATCTCCTTTGATGTTGATGCAACACATGCACCAACCTTGATCAACAAATGATATGATCCACTTCATATCATCACATGACTTTATTGGTTCATCGATCTTGACCTCACTTGCTTTTCACTGTTGCCTTCGTCCATCGGCGCCAAGTCTTGCTCAAGCTTCACCGCCACGTGGTCTATCGCTCCAAAGCCTCCAACTTGCCCTTCACGCTTGCAACCGGTTTATCAAGTCAAGTCTTGTCTTGATCTTCTCCACCTTAGTCAGATGACTCAATGTCATGTCTCATATACAATGAGCTTCTTCATCACATGTGTGAGCTTTGCAACATATCCGAGCCATTTCACCTCTATGGCATGAGTTGCTCACACAAGTATACCTGTGGACTAATCACCTGTATATCTCATATTTAAACACATTAGTCCACCTAAGTTGTCATTTAATTACCAAAATCAAATAAGGACCTTTCAAAAACACCGCCCCAAATCCGATCCCTACGTCCGCCCCGCCCCCGCCTTATACGGCAAACAAACGACGCCAAAAAATTCTGACCCAAAATAAAAACATATACGGCAAAAAAACCATCGCCCCAAATCCGATCCAAAATAAAAACACAAATATGACAAAAAATCGTTATGGCAAAAAAACATTTCCAAAAAAGAAGCATATACGACAATTTTTTTTTAAAAACAAACTCTTACACATCGAAAATCATATACGACAAAAAAACCCGTTTCCGAAACAAACTCTTCCACATTCAAAATCATATAAAGAACAGATTACAGGCCGATGAAACAAATCAGGCACATATTCAAACAGAGGACGCACATATTCATACATAGGTAATCTTTGCTGACACTGACGAAACATATCAATAAACTCTCCCGATGCAAAAAAGTCAATCTCCTAAAAATCAAATAAAATAGTTTTAATAAGATATAGGAAGTTTAACTAAAGTAAACATATGCAGATAACAATTCACTCAAATTCGACTTAGATAGATGTGGTGAACACAGGTGTTGCACTATAAAATGGAATTAATCGATTTCAAGTGATCATGTAAAGATCACTATTCATCCTTCACCCGACACGCGTTCATGTTCTACCCGGCTCTGATACAAAGACCAAATCTATGTGTCCGCGTTCGATATGAAGTCTTCAAAGCTCACGCATCCGCCCAATTCTAACACAAAGACAAAATCTATGTGTCCGCATCCATTACAAAGTTCTCATAGCTCACAAGTTCACATCTAAATACTAAGGTTCACTCAAAAAATTTTGGACACTGTGCAACACACGGGCATTTATCTGGTAGTGAAAAAAGAGAGCAAGTTAGACAAAACGATTCGCTCTTTAATATTAACAGAGAAGAGATTTATGTGAAATAAAATATTATCAAAACCAACCAGAACACTGATTTAAAAATACCAATAACGAAAGTTACCCTAAGCTAGTGATAGAAAAGGGAAAAATATTCTCCAGTGGATCTAAAAAATATATAAATATAATGATAGTGACAAGTTATGATAATTAAAACAGTTCGAAGCAAAAGTTAAAACAGAAAAAAGAGAAAAAAAAATCATAGCAAAAGGAAAAATGAACCGGAGAAAGAAGGAGCCAGTTTCATGGGCCGCTTGCTCCCTTCCTCTAATAAACGAGCGTAGTTATGCTTGTGCATCTGGAAAAAAGAGAAATCGGCCCAGTAGCGTGCGGAGAAGCAAGCTGCAAACAGCCCGCGAGAATGAGCTGCGGGCGCGAGTGAGCGACAACTACGGCGACCGCCGCCGTCATACCTCTAGCTGCCCTTTTCCTGCAACGAGAACCCACCACATCAGGTATGCCCGCCCCTTCTCTTCCTTTGCTGCTGTGCAAAATTGAGCACCGGAACCATAACTTGAGTTATTTTGGCTATTTGTATTCGGATCTGATCTAATCACAAGTGTATACATGTGTTATGGCCACTTCGATTTTTTTACGGGGGAATTCCTTGTGCGCTATTAAAAAAGATCGTAATACCCTGTGTGCCCCTGGAAAAGTTCAGCGGTATTCAGCGTCGCTGCTCCAACTTTTTTATGCCCTCCATGCCACTGCCGTCAGTTTGGGCTCTAACGCCGTCAAACTGCAGGTGTGAAAAGTCGAAAATACCCTTAAGTCTAAATATGTCATTAATTTTTTTAAGCATCTTAATGACTTCAAATAAAAAAATCAAAACTAGAAAGTTATAGATCTCGTCGAGGTCTATAATTTTCATATAAAAATTATCTTTATTTAATTCCGCAAAAAAAATCGAAGTTCCGGTCGTGATCTAAGCAGTTCCGGGTTTCTTTTATCAGAGAATTTTGCATCAACACAGTGCCTAGGTTCATGTCACGCACGCCTAGTTTCTAATGCATACAATGGGTGCAATACTGTTCTTATACTGTGATGTCTATAATCAGCCTTTCTCAATGATTTGAGTTAGTTGCTTGCTTACTAGCAATGTTACCTTGCTCAACTTTGATGTTTCATCAGTTCACTTAGCTTCTACTTGAACCAAACTTGCTAGCTCATCTAAAATATTTCTTGTACCTTCAAATGATTATTATAGCAAGCACATGTTAGCTCACTACTCTAGAATTTACCTTCCATTGACCTTTATCATCCAGATTCCATTCTGATGACACTAAAGAAGTGGTCCACTATCAGACAGTGTTGTTAAAGGGTTTAGCTAAATCTATTCTTGAGGAAGGTGGCTGGTCAAACTTGATGGTAATTATCCCCACAGGTGAAATTTAAGCTCTCATGCAACTTCTTCTAAATTATCAGCTGTTGCATGTTAAATCAGTTCCCTGAATCCTGATGTCGTGATTTTATTATTAGTGTTCAGGGGAGGATGCTCAGAAGAATGTTGATGTTGCAATTGTTTTTCTTGGCTCAAAGGTACTTATTTTATACCTATCTATATTTTACTGGCTTGAAACTACCTTGTGCAAGTAAAGTTGAATTAAATATTTTTTTTGAATTGAAGCAGTGCATGTGCATAGATTCAAAAAATTCAAAAGTCGATATTTCTGATAAATATTGTCTGTTGATTCCACGAAGCTATAAAACTAACAAATTCTCCACCCTTTAATCTATATATGGTGAGGTTATTACTAAGACAGTCATGGCTTCCGTTTTCACTGACCATTGACTTGTTTTTCCCCCTTAGCATTCGTCAGACATATCTAAAGATACACTAGTTGATCCAGCTTTAGCAGACACACTGAAGGTAACCGTTGGCACTCTTATTTTTCTCAGTTATTGTTTAACTGAAGCATCGAATTTCTAATTGCTTATAATCGTTATGCCCATCAGGTCTCCTTCAAAAGCTCAGAGTTTTCCATCGCATACCCCTATGTTTCCACATCAGATAATGAGAAATTGGAAAATTCATTGCTGTTCAGCTTTGCTGAGAATTGTAACAATGGCTTTGAAAGAAATCGTATCTCCTACACAGACACGTACACTGTAACTGGTCAAGATCTGAATAAACATCATGGCATGGATTCTATCCATGTAAGTTATTATATAATTTTTCAGTTCTTCTATGCTATATCTACTTCGTATATTGACAGCATTTACATTCAAGGATTCAAGGACTTAGTGACGCCACGGATGAGAAACAACCCAAGTGGACAGAGCGATCTAATTGTCTTCTGCAGTGGTGGTTTCAAGGATTTACACCCTGCAAAAACAGAAGGTTGGGATAGGACTTCTTACATTGTTCTTCCACTTTCAACTATACAGCTGAAAGTTAATTTCGTACTAATGTCACTGCAGGAGAGTTGCTTTCTGACCTGATTGCCATGCTGAAGAAGTCTGGAGCTAAATATACCATTCTTTATGCCTCTCAACCATCTGGTTTACTGGAAAGCCCTTCCAACCTGCCATTAGGCAGGTATCTTGCAGAGAAGAACAATATGGAGAGTGCCTAGTCAAATCAACTCTTCTGGAAGGAACTTTTGTTGTAAGTTGTTACCTGTACTCTGTTTCATTCGTGGTTAGCTCTATTATGAAATGTAGGCTCATGTGTGAGACGATACTTCACAAATCAATATACCTTGTATCCTTGCAATATTGTCTCACACCTTTTTTTTTGCGAGGAATATTGTCTCACACCTGTCTACTATGTTCAGGGAATAGTGCTTCTTATCATCTTGATATCAGGACTCATGTGTATGATGGGAATTGATACTCCATCAAGGTTTGAAGCTCCACAGGAATCTTGATTCATTTCAATGCAGATCAGACTGATAGCTTGATGAGGCAAAAGGATTATGGATGCCAATATTTGTTGGTCTGTGCTGTGAATATAGTTAGCTTCCTATTCAGAGTGCCTTGTGTATTTCACATTACATACCCCTACGAAGATCTAGCTGAGCTTTTGCACGCATTTGCATAAAGCTTGTGTTGTAACAGATCAAGCATGGCTCCCGGTGTTTTCTGTGAATAACCTGCAATTCAAGTAACAAATAAGATGGCACTGTACATCAACAAAATGAAATCTTGTTACTGTACTTAAACATCTGTCACGTGCTCACGCCTATTTACATCTTGTGTCCCAATTGAAACTGTAAATTATTGCTCTCTGTTGCCAAGATGTACAGTCTGTGACAGACTGCAATACATTGATCCTGGATGTGAAACACATTGGCTAATTGATGATATCCTTGGTCCTTACGGCTGATTAACATGTTTCAGGATCGTGTGTTAGTCTAATGAAGCAACATGATTTGTTCTCAATTCTAATGGGGTTTCAATTTAAGCCTAAATTGAGAGGCCTCTCAGTGTACATTTTAGGTTTATTTGTTGGCCAAAATCGATCCTCAATTCCTCTTTACCAGTGCTACAATTTGCATTATTATCTATGTAACAGGTATCTAGAATATACTCATGTAGAACATGCAAATAGATCGATCTTCCCATGCTGCTAGTGGAAGATCTAGCGGAAGGGCTAGGGTATCTTTATGTCCATTAAAACTAAGGGGAAGATAGGGGAGGAGAGTGTGAAAGCAAAAGGGCTAGTTTGGATGGTGGTGGTGGTGGTGGGTAATAAACCTAGTGGAAAGGGAAGCCCTGGAGGGATTTTAGAGGCATTTTATTTCCTTGGATAGAAATTTCCATCCCCCAGCTACTGTCTCGGAATGTCACAAAACTTCCAAAAAAATCAAGAAAAGTTATAAAAAAGGGTGTCCTTCCTCCTCACGCCTCCTCCTCCTCGCCCCTGCCACCTCCTCGCCCTCGCGCCTCCTCATCGCCCTTGTCCTTGCACCCCACTCCCACTTGCCTCGCCGGCAACCGCGCCCTCCTCCTCGTCCTTGCTCCCGCCGTTGCCCACCGCCCTGCCGTGGCGCGCTAGGGTTTCGTCGGGGTGTTCGCGGAGCTCCGGCGAAACCCTAGCGCGCCCGTGGCGGCCGTTTTATTCCCCTCCCCCCTCCTTCTTCCGTGGCGAGCTCCGGCCATGGAGCTCCCCTGCCTCCGACCTAGCCCAACCGCTTCCACCGTAGCTAGGTCCCCTAAATCGCCTTGCCGCTATCCCCACCTCCTGGACGACCTTCCTCCCCCAAACCCCCTTCTATGCTCGCCAGAGATGGAGAAGAAGAGAGGGAGAGCACGGGAGCGGGAGATGTCGGAACCCTAACGCTGGCGTGGTCTCTGTCTCCGTCCTCGCCGCCGTCTTCTTCCTGCCCGGCTGGGCGCAGGCGTGGGTGCGTCAACAGATAGGTAAACAAAATATCAAGCGCCTGCGTTTGGGTAAATCTGTATAAAAATAGGAAGTTTATGTTCTGTGCATCCATAATGCTAAGATGCGATTAGTCAATAGCTAGCATGCATGATATATGCCTACAGAATTAAAAAGAAACATTTTTTGCAAAACAAAAATGATCAATAAGCTACATGACTTACCAACTCACATCCATCACATTGCACGGTACACATTTTTTTTTTCTAGATAGAAATTGAGATAACACAATCAATGAGACAATAGCACCAAGTTGTAGATGATATACAAATGTTACGACAACAGGTTACATCTAGCTGGATACAATGGGGTAAGCGGCAAGTAAATAACTAAGTATTAAGCTTCTATTTAGCTACAAAACCTATTATATATGGCAAATGCTACTTTTTTGGCGTGCGCCCGCACACCCCGACGCAATTATCCCCTAGGCCGTGAATGACGTGCTGGGCTAGCACTTGTTTAGGAAACTAAATTGTTAGGATTAGGAGGAGATGGTGACACCTAGGCTGATGACGGAGCAACACGTTTCAACTTGGAGACATGAAACACCCGGGGGACAGTTGATGAAGCCGAGAGATCAAGCTTGTAAGCCACTGGACCCATTTTCTTGCGCACCTAGAAAGGTCCAAAGAACTTGAAAGATAGCTTGTGATTGGCACTAGGAGCCACAGAGAAATGCACATAGGTTATATCTTGAGGAACACAGAATCCCCGCCACATCGAACACACATTTAGTTTGGTGTTTGTTGGCTTGACGTTTTCAACCCTTCCTAGGCAAAGAGTTGCTTGACATGGCAATAGGTGAATAGGAATCCAAAATGACCACCAACAGGGTGCATCATGCAATGCTGCCAAGATGGACTGCTACAGTGAAGTGTTGTTTCCCAACCAGATTCTAAGACTTATAGCATAGGATGCCATCTGACAGGGAGAAGTTGGCCACTAAATCTGGGGACATAACAAGCTTGGACAAGATTGCTTGAGTATCAGGATCATGGGGATAACCAGAAAGAATGGTTGTGGTCAAATACTTGTTTCTATAAGTGGAGAGTTCTGCCATCTTAGGACCCAATGGCTTGATGATGTATGCCAGGGGGTGACCCTGCCGTATAGGACGCGCAGATTTCATGATCACAAGCATTAGTTTCAACACAGAAAGTCTTAGTGAAGTCAGACATGGCCAGAACTATGGCAGAACTGAGTGCTGTCTTCAGAGAGTCACAAGCCTACCAATAGACGCTGGTCCAAATGAACAGAGTGTGATTCTTAATTAAGAAGCTCTGTCAACGATTTAGCTAAGACTGCAAATTGGTGGATGAATCTTCGGTAATAGCTAGCAAGTCTGAGGAAGCCATGGAGGTCCTTGAAATTTGTTGGTTGGGGCCAAAAAGTAATGGCCTGAATCTTATTAGGGTCAATAGAAACTCCTACCTCACTAATGATGTGTCCCAAGTAGGACAATTGGTGTTGTGCGAAGGTGAAGTTGCTATGCCTGACTTGCCACTGATCCTGAGCCAACAACTGAAAAACAGCATGCAATTGGCCAACAAGGTCATCATAGGTGCGACTATAAAACAATATGTCGTCGGAAAATACAAGAACACACTTTGTGAAGAAATGGTAGTAATGTAGAGTTCATAGCACCCTAAAATGTCCCTAGAGTGCCACACAAGCCAAATGACATGACCTTGAACTCGAAGTGACCAAAGTGTGTTTAAAAAGTAGTTTTTAATTCTTCATCAGTCTTGAGGCGAATTTGATGGAATCAGGAGTTGAGGTCCAAGAGGAAAAGCAACTAGCTCATGACACTTCATATCCATTAGCTCATCCAAAATTGGTAGATGGAACTTGTCGCGGACAATGATGGAATTTAGGGGTCTATAATCGACACACGGTCGCCACAAACCATCCTTCTTCTTGACCAGAAGCATTGGTGATGAGAATGGGCTGGTGGTGGACTGGATAAACTTCTTGGTGAGCATGTCATGAACTTGAATTTTGATTTCATCTTTGAGATCCGGAGTGTACCGATATGGTCTTATGTCGATAGGTTGAGGACTAGGAATCAGTGGGATAGCATGATCATAATGATGGATGGGTGGTAATCCACTAACCGGTGCCAATACAGAAGCAAACTCCAGAAGTATAACTTAAATTTCTAGAGGCAAGGCCAGGGCAGGTGCTTCTAGAACAGTGTTCGCTGAGACGCTACAAACCTGAACCAAGAGATGCTCATTGGCCATCGGTAGAAACCCATTAATGGCAGCAAAGGAGCCATTTGAAATAGCCAAGAAGAATTGGGCATCAAAACCTCTATGAATGGTAGGAACATCTGAGTGCTCTATGGCAGAATCTGCAGGGAGCAAACTATAGATCCAACAACTCTTCCATGGTATGCAACTACATAGTGGTGGAACATTTGTGCCCATGTAACCATTTCTCAGCAACAGTCACATAGCCCTCTAGCATGACAGTATGAACAAAGAGGAGAGTATTTCTTAGCAGCAGATGTCTTAGATGAAGTGCCATCACGAACATCAGCACCTTCAGTGGATGACATTGGCAGCGTATCTTGACGTGGTGGCGGGGGAAGTGGAAATGGCCCCCGAGACATCTGCTTATGGTAAAACATGATATCGGGCCTACAGATTCACAACCGCCACATGGGCACAACTGCCTCCTCCTACAACAAGGCCCAAGTGCAAGCAATATACAAGGAAGACAATAGTTGAACAAGAACAATAAGGCGAATATCATCGCTTAAGCCATCAATAAAGCGCATGGTGTAAAACAAGGGATCAGATTTGTGACCATAAGAAACTAACTAATCAACCAACTTAGTGAATTTCTTAGCATAATCAGGCATGGATCCAGATTGTTTAAATGTGACAAAATTATCAGATCAAAAGCACTAGGCGATCACAACCTAAGCGCTCAAGCACCACACTACCAAATTGAGACCAGGTGGAAGTTTTTAGATGGAATTCAACCAATTACCATGGACGTGCAGCTGGTCCTTGGAAGTGCACAGACACAACACAAATCCAAATTGGATGTTCTACGTGATACATTTCAAAATAATCTTCTTATCTAGAGCTTGGGATTCTTGCCATCGGAAGGGGAGAAATAGAGTTTAGGAAATTGGCTACTGTAATTGCCGAGGGAAGAACCTGATCTATCGAAATGAGGTTCTAGAGCAAACTGACCAAATGAGATTTTAACAAGAGCAGGGGAGGTAGAAGTGAATGCACCCCTTCCCAAGACATGGGTGAAGACTATGGCAAACCTAGTGTCATAGGAAGAATTTTCGATGAGGTGCCCAGTTGGTCCATTGACGGCGGAATTCGAAGCAGGCGAGCTGAGCACTCGGACGCCGACTTGGGTTGCAAGATGAGACCAGGTTCAGCGGTGGCGCGCTCGAGCATAGAGCGATCTCATTGGTGTGCCAGCTTGCTGACCTCCTACTTGGCGTCGTCTATGGTGGCCTCAATCTGGGGGCGCCATTTGTCGAACACCTTGGCAGCGACTTCAAGAGCGACGACGTGAGAGCCGTGGTGGTGCTCGAAGTCATGGAAGTGTGCGTCCCACTTGAGGTCGTTCTTGGAGAAACAATTTTGAATATCCTCGAGGATGATTTTGTGTTAGGATTGATGGCTCCCAAGCTGCGTTGCAGGAAGATGTAGTGTGGGTGGGGTGGAATTGGCTTCAGAATCTATGAACTCTCCACAAATCGAGCAGGCGGGAAGGGAATTATGGAATCGTAGATCCCAGCGGCAGCTCACCGATGGGATCCGTGTTAGGCCAATCGGATCTGGTGTTTGATCGATCGATGGAGTAGGAGCTCAAAATATTGGAGCGGAGGGATTGGTGAATCCGATACCAGAATGTCACTATAACACAACATACTTTTGCCGACACTTTCTATTGTAGGCAAATGGCACCTTTGCCGACAGATAACCTCCCATGAAAAGTTTTGCCTACAGTTTAGAAATAGTCGCGCTAGAAGCCGTCGGAGAAACTTTTGCCGACAGTTAACAGAATCCCCGACACTTTATGTGTAGGCAAATGGTCTGCCTACGCCGACAGTTGAAACCTTTGCCGACAGTTAACCCTTTGCCGACAGTTAAGACCTACGCCGACAGTTAAGACCTTTCCCGACAGTTTATATGTTGGCCAAACCATTTACAAGGTATTTTACAAACCATACCCTGCCAAAAAAAAACTGTCGGCAAAACTACATAGATATAATTACAATTAAAATAATTTGATAAATCCACTTTTGCTCATATAGAAGGCATCACATTGAACAAATTCACTTGATTTTTGTATAAATAATATATTAGATCTTCTATACATACACCAACTTGATATATATATATATATATATATATATATATATATATATATATATATATATATATATATATATATATATATATATATAGCAGGTCAAGTGATGATCATAGTACATAGAGTCATATAGGTCCAAGATATAGATTAGTCAGTTACAGACATGTATAGACATACTACAAGTCTTGTATTAATTGGTTATGACTAAAGCTAAGAGATCAATAGGTCAGGACTTGGGCACAAAAGTGGCATTCAACGGTTCCATGTCTTTGTGCTATACGATAGTAGGTGCAAACAAAAGAACAAAACTGCAATTCATGTTGTCCTGCAACAATTCTCGGACACTTGTTACCACTCCAAAATACTTAACACCAGCTTCGTGCGCATATGGTTGCTGCCACTCCAAAATACTTGAACACCAACTGTGAAGGGGGGTGAGGAATTTGCTGGGAGAAGCAATAATAGATCTGTAATAAACAGAAGGAAATTACAAGGAGAACTAAATGAAACCGTCATGCATGAAAAAGGAATCAAAACCATTATGACACCCTTGCTCACATCTTGGATTAGTAAGCTTCAGACAATAATTTGATTGACTAGGTGGGTAACACTTAATCAGTGAACTCTCGTGATATATGTTCCAGAACTCAGCAGAAGAGACTACTTGCTACTTACAGAATAACTGGAGTAATAGCTTTGTGGTTTCATATTGCAAAATCAGTTGCAACCTCTATGTCTAATCGAAAAGGGTAAAAAACATGTTGCGGCCTGAAAAGCCCCAGGACGTTGGGATCATGCAATTAGGCATAAATTTTGCTTATGTGGTGTTTCTCTTTCTCCTTTGGCGTATATGCATACAACTGAGGACTCAAAATCGGTAAGAATTGAAACTGTTTCATTACCTGAGAGCTGGAGGGTAAGGTGAAATTAGTTGCCTCTGGGATATATTCTGGAGAGTGAATGAAGCCAACTTTCTCAGATTTTGACGCGACAGGATACGGGTTGCCATAGCCTACAACTCGTTTGCCAAAGCATTATGAAATTTTGTCCTGCCGTGGCATGTACTTCGTAAAGTCAACTTCACCTGAATGAAAAATGACAGCATTAAGTCCTTTTAGCCTCGATGTCAGAGTCCAAAGGTCATATGTTTTGTTCGGTTTTGATAGAACAAAAATCAGATATGCATGCTACAGCAAGGAAAGGAAGCAGAAAACAATTGTGGCTCATTGCAATCGAGCATGACTGCAAGATACAATCGTCTATGCATGATGTCATGAACTAGATTGCTACGAGATGCAAGATTCTGCACAGGCAATGACGGAACCGGATTTAATGATTTTTGTCTAGCAAGTCACGTTGCAGCTAACCCCTTCACACATCACATCCAAACTCGAATTCGGATGTAACGATTCCTGCAAGGCAAAGGTGCCCAGACTTAAGTTTTTCAGCAGCTTGGCAGTGCAAGTCTGACAGTCTTTCCGCTCAGCTGTGTTCTGCAGCAATTTTGGAATATTACTAAGCCAGCATGCATCTCCTATTTACCTAGTAATCTGATGCGCTATTTTAACTTGAAGTAAAGCATTCGTCATGATCTACCCAAAAGCACACATGATAGGGACTGCATGTTCTATGGAAGACTGAAATATGGTAGAGTGAAATTTTATGTTAATCCACCCACATGATATGATCTCCAGGGAATAGGTTTCATCAACAGGTAAACAAAGAACCCAATACAATTTGTAGAATCACGATCACCCTATGCAAAAAGACATGGACGAGGATAGCAGAGGAACTACAATTACTGCAGAGTTTTCACTTATCTAAAAACTCAGAATTCGCACCAACCAATGCAATTAACCAATGCAATTAACAAATAGTTATGGCTTCCTCTGCTTCATTGGATTGCACTGATGGATCTAGCTATCACAACAATCTCCTAATTTAGTGGTCAAAAGAATAATAGCACACCTTTCGTCTAATCTGAAAGTGAATATACGTGTTGCTGCTAGCTAAATATAATATGGAAATTGTATTGCATTTAATTATATCTTTATAATATGGAAACTGCATGAGAGAGTTTAAGTATTCAAGCTCAGAGTAATTTCTTAGTGTACTTAGACATTCCACTTGAAATGAAAACTAAGATGAAAATTGCTTTGATTGTGAAAAACATAGCGACATAATTAGTGCATCTTTTGGACAATAAACTCACCCGAAAATTTCTAGGGAAACCATTTCTTCCTTAGGAGTTTCAAGAATCTGGGAAAGGAAAAGATAGCCTTGCTTAGCTTGTAGCAGTGGTAGTGTGGTACAAGAAAAGGAAAAACATAAGGCAGGAAAAGGAATAAATTATATAGTACAGAGGGCTCTTGCAGTCTTGTAGCTTACCCTTTTGCAAACTCAACAATCAATCGGCTTCTGTTGGACAACAAACGCAAACTCGTGCTTCATATTCACATAATGCACTCTGTGGAAATGGTTTCCAGAAACAGTACCACCGTCAAGAAGCAAGTAGAGAAATGAATCACCGCCCAGAAGGAACTAAACCAGGCATGACTGTGAATTTCCATTAAAGCAGGTAATTTATTTTTTTCCCCAAAATGATCGGCAAAGTTACAACTTTGGGAGAACAACTAACAATTGCACAAGGGCACCCTCAAAACCTTCAACACGACCATCCAAGTTAAAACATGAAGGGTGTGTGGAACTAATTATAATAGAAACAATGCTGAGAATGACATCACATAGCAGCCTAGGATGCCAATCACAACAGGCAACAAAGGTTCTAATGTTTTTTTTCTGTATTTCAGGAGGAAAGCAAAGAATAAAAGTATTTCATTTCATTTTAATTGATTAGATATCTCAAACCTCGAATTCATGTGCAATGGAGAAAATCTCCAGAATAAAATAGTAGCATGGCTGACCATGATTTCCTTGTAACTCAGTAAGTCTTGTATTATGTAGGATCATGTCCAAATAGGTGTCACTTCAACCGGGTGAGGAAGGCATGGAAAATATATTGTTACATCCAATCAATCAAGGGTTCAATGCCAAAGAAACAATAATTTGCAAGGAAATTTCATAGGCATTCTGCTACCACCAGCAATCCAAACAGGCTTTAAGTGTTCCCTACCTTTTGTAGCATGCATTTGAGTTGTAAAGATAAATGCATGGTTCATAAATTCATACAGGTGATTACATGTATAATTACAAGCACTAGTTATCATTTAACCAAAGAAATTAAAAAGCTAAGAGATGCTTCAACACAGAAGCTAATCCAGGTTACACTAAATATTGAATTACAAGCATCTGTCATCACCTGGTAATCCAGATTTTTGAAGACATAGCTACATGGCCTTGTTGATATACAGTGTACTTCCTGATGGATTTAGAAAGCCTGCTGAAACCTGAAAAAACATGGTGTGAGCATTCAGTTCCAATAACACTAATAAGAAATAAACAGACCAATTCTCTAAGTTCCATTACCTAGCAATCGGAAATGATCACAGTGCACCCATATGAACTGGTGCTGCAGGCATCCTCCCCAGCAATACCACCTTCATAAGTTTGACAACTGCACTCATATAGTATATCAAAGCAACATTTTAGAAAAGAACTGTGACCAAGCAACAATTTTTGCAACTGAAAAAAATGCATTTATATAACACAAACAAAACCTTGCTATGAAGTCACCAACGCTTTTTGCCAGTTCAACATCAAGAATATTCACAAGGCTGGCAACCTAAGGTCAACATCAGGAAATATCAAGTAACTGCAGAAAAATCGTGAAGGACCACAAGAAACTCACCGATATAGCGGTGTAGGAAGCACAGACATCAATTTCACCACCATCATGCATTCTAGGGCAAAGGAAAAATGAGTGGCAGGCATCACCTCAGAAAGAGCTACAAATGAGAAAGTGGTCTCTGTACATTATCCATGCTGATAGGTTGCGTACCTGAAAGCACCTGATACATCTTTCATCCGAAACATAAACTTGTACAGGTTGTCCCTGACCAACAAGGTTAACATTATTAACAAAAGAACTCATGTAAAGCAGATCTTGCTTTAGAGCAACCATGAGATTTACCTATTGATTGATGACAGTGCTCTTTCACTCCCTATTGTCACAAGTGTATTTACGGCAACATAAGTCGTAGCTAGGTGAGGCAACTGCAAAGGACGTGGACAAAAGAATGTCTTAAAAAAACTACAATTTACCCTCTTGAATGACTCAACATAAATGAACTCAAACTAACTTTATAAATCAATAACAAACAAGATTTCTGGTTAAAAACTTATGCTAAATGAATGAGAAGGCTAAATCAAGGACCCAATAATGTGCTTTGCTTTCAAAAAAGATAACCTTGAGTATTCAAATCCAAAGCATAGTGCCCATTGTCACTGGCACATATTTTGTTTGTTACATGGACATGCTAATATCAATTAAAAATGTTACAATTACAACCGGGTGAGCTAAAGAGGGATTCAAATATTTAATGTGATTGCAACAACAAACATATATGTCCTCAGTGTTTCATTGGACATATCCAAGACTAATGCATACACTGCATAAATCTAAAATCTTATCTAAAAAAATCAATGCAAATAGCAAAATCAAAGATATTATGCTCAAAAGTGTGGGGCTCAAAAGGTTTTGAGATTGGAGCAACCTGTCCAAGTCCACCACTATATCCACCATCTTTATCCTGACATCGAGCTAAGAAGTCTATGATATCATTCTCAAGATCATCATCAAGTGCTTCATCCAGCAAAGCAAGTGGATGAACCATCCAGTAGCACAGCCAAGGGCGACTGAAACCAATCACCTGCACAAAGGGGAAAAGGTGGAGGGAGAGAGGATCTGGGGGAGGAGTTAGGAGACTGAGGAGGAGAGGAAGAGGGTGACGTACCGCCAGATTCAGCGGGCGAGGTAAGGCGCCACCGCCGCCGGCGATGACAAGGCCACGCACAGGCTTGGTCGGTCGGCCTACGCCGGTCGTGGCTCGCGATGCATCCGGCGTCATTGAGATGAGGCAGCTAGGGTTTCGTCGACCACAGTAGCATAGGCGGATCGGTGGAAGGAGGCAGCGCCGGGTGGCACCTGCGCCGGCAGCCACCGGCAGGCCCCAGGCGCGTCGCCGAGGAGGGGGCACTGTCGGCCGTGGCCGGGGTGGCCACCCTCCGCACCGGCGCAACACCCGGAGGGGGGCGCCGTCGGCCCGCACAGCCACGAGGCATGAGGAGGGCGTGGAGAAGGAGGAGGAGGAGGGCAGCCGCCGCCGCGTCGAGGGCTGGCGCTGTCGAGGTGCGGTGGCGCCGCCGTGGCCGCGTTGGGAGAGCTGGGGAGGGAGAGAGAGCGCTACGGGAAAGGAAGAGATGGAAAGAGGGGGAGAGAGAGAGAGGGAGAGAGGAGTGGAGGAGATATTTTTACCCAGCGCGGATACTCCTTGGCCGACACTTGCACAGTTGCCCTGTACAGGCTATGCCGACACTTTCTAAGTCTTCTAATTTTTGCCGACATTTTTTCTGCCAGCAGAGAAACGCCGACAGATAATTTGTAGTCTTACAGTCTTATTGCCGACAGATGATTAGACATTAAAACGATATACAATTGCCAACACATAATATGTCATCCAAACCTGCCTTTTGCCAACACATAAGTGTAGGCAAATGTGTGTCATGGTGTAGTGTGTTAAGGTAGGAGAAGCTAGCACGAAATTCAGATAGGCAGCGACAGTAGTTGGAAGGTAGAACGAATAAAGCTTAAGAGTTTAGGAATTCTGTTACATTGCTGACCACACTCTCTTCTCTCTTCCCTTAATATGCTATCAGCTTCTATTACATATTCTAGACCCATTCTGGGCTGGCTATATGGATATTCTTAGTTCTGGTCCTGCACAGCTCGCTTGGTGCTTGTGCTGCTGTTGTGCCTCTCCTGAGTGTTCCTCCTCGACTGTGGTAGTAGGTGATGTAGTAACATAATCTATCTTAAAATCCTAAAACATAAGTTTTTTTGGATGGAGGGAGTAAGAAATAGGTTGTGTATCCTTCCATTATTTTTTTATTAAGTGAAAAAGAAGTGTGTGTGCGCATGCACGCATTGTGCGTGTGTGCATGCATGTGTGTGTATCACACATAAACCCTTTTGAAATATAAAATCAATGTCTGTTTCACAACACAAACAGTATGGTCTCTCAATGTACCACAGGTGTCCTAGCTTTCCGCTCTCCGGTGTTTAGAGCGGAGTTCCTTGGCCCAATGAAGGAGAAAGCTGAAAATCTCATCAGGATCGATGACATGGAGCCAGCAATCTTCGAGGCTCTGCTTCACTTCATCTACACAGATCGTCTGCCTGATAGCTGCAGCGATGGCCGGAATCCGGCGATCATGCACTTGCTGGTTGTCGCTGACCGGTATGGAGTGGAGAGGCTAAGGTTGTTGTGTGAAAGTAAGCTCAGCGAAGCCATTGATGTGGAAACAGTGGTGACGGCGCTAGCTTTAGCAGAGCGCAGCACAACTGCTCGCTGCTGCGACGAGCCTGCATTGGGTTCATGGCCTCGCCGAACATGCTTGGCCCAATCATGGAAACCAATGGATTCAATCATCTCATTGAAAGCTGTCCATGGGTGATGAAGGAGATTCTAGACAAGGTGTCCTGCATTTGGAGTGGTAAGCAGTGCCGGTGACAAGTGAGCGATACTGATTACAGTCAGTCATGTGTATTACCGTGACATATCTTTTAGGGAGTTGAGTTCATGATGTTTTTTAGAATGATAACAGTAACATCGGTTTCATGGCAAATGACTAAATAAAAATCGAAATTTCTCTAGGTTTCGGCATATGTTCAGTTGCTATCCATATGTGCGTTTGCTCTCTCATTATATACTGACCAGCAGTGACTACTGATACATCAGACATAGTGTATCAACAACGAAACTCTTATCTAAATGTCAGTATGGATTCACCTTTGTCCCCTTGTCGTTAAATTGTGGTATTTAAGTCGTGTGTGGTTCTGGTTCTGTGCTGTGGGTGTGTGGAGCTTCAGATTAATTTTTCCTTTGATGAAAGTTGTGTTATGCTATGCATTGTCTTGCATTGGTCCTGAATCATTTCCCATGTGATGTCTATAATTTATCCATGGCAATGCATATATTCAGGTCCTAATGTTTCATTGAAAATTATTATATATGCTATAAAATTCTAATCAATGATCAGGACACCAAGGCTACAGCCAAATGTAAGGAAATGACCCCTCCTAGGGCATCCGCCACAATTGCCTAGTGATGCAACTTGTAGCTTTTTCCTAGGGCTTGATGGTCTTCACGAAGCATATTCAACGAGGAGGTGTAGCTGCTATGGTTGTTTGTAGGACCCGTTCTGGGGGTGGAGCAAAGGGGTGGCCGCTCCATGCTCCAAAAGGAAGGGCCCTCCCTAGGTATATATTATGTAGTACTAGCATGTGGCATATAGCCCAAAAATCCAAAACTCAAGAAGGTAGCAGCCTAACACCATGACATATCGCAAATTGACGCCACCTGAGCCATGCTGTGTGAAACAAATCACGCCTCACTTTTTGACCCCCACTACGCTGTGACTCGCTGATTGCCCTGATCCATCGGAGCTGAAGTAGCTGGAATAATCCTTCAAGGAGTCAACAAGGAACTCATTCACTGCACTGACACCTCTTGATGGAGCTGATGTCGAGCATTCTAGTAGATCGACTACTACTTGGCGGCTTCCTTGTTGTGTACCTTGCACACAACCATTCATCCAGAACCTATATAAAACAAAAAATCACACAATAAAGTTTATTGACACAAATTAAATTGTAAAATATTTTTCAACACAAGTATGCATATCATATCTATATAAGTAACGTTCCTAAAGTAGACTGAGTGTCATACCATGGATTGAAGCATAGGGTGGCGTTGTTGTGTCTACATTTTCTCTCGAGGCAGAATTAGTGCATGACCCACTTGGTCTTGAATCCCCTTGGGGCCTGCCAATACTTAGGATACTAGTGTTTTATTCATTTCCATACGTATAATACCAGTGTTTTCTTCCCCCAACAACTCCAACCTCTCGACCACCTTCAGAAGTAGCGTCTATCCAATTTAGCATCTTCTTGTCCTTTCCAATAACCGTCCTTGGTGGCGTAGTTGGGCCACATATCCATCAGGTATTTCGTGCCCCTTTGTAAAAACAAATTGCACTCCTTCTCCCCCATCTCTTCTCCTTGTCTAACTATGGATTTTCAGTAAGTGAAAACACACCACATCAGTTGTGTGTGTGTGTGCGCGCGCATACACACACATGTGTCTTGAACATATACAAAACAAAAAAACCATACATCAAAGTTTCTTGATATAAATTAAATTAGGAAATTTCTATCTATCTATCAACACATGTTTCTTCGAAAAATTTATCAGATACAATACAAATAACTTATAACAAACTTTTTCCAATGTACGAATCACCAAAACTGAAGCACATTCCGGTGGTGATTACATGCACTGATGTCGTCCCAGAAAGAATCATTGAGTGAGTAAAGGAAAAACAATAAAGTATTGCATGAGTGAAACATATGTTATCTATGTGACTATGTCACCACCACGGGGGAAAATTCTCCGTCCCCATCCCCATCAACGTTAGCGGAGACATATGTTATCTATGTCACCACCGCGGGAAAAAATTCCATTATTTTTTTGTTAAGTGAAAAAGAAGTGTGTGCACGCACTGTGCGTGTGTGCATGCATGTGTGTGTATCACACATAACAGTCCCTTTTGAAATATAAAATCATTATCCGTTTCACCACACAAACAGTATGGTCTCTCAACGTATGAGCTACTTACTGAGTTAGCAACCAACAAAACTTCCATGAAATAACAAGAGCTTTTGCTGCGGAAGAGCAGGGCTCGCTGTACCTCGACAGGGACTACCTCACGATCAGGTGCGTGCTGACGGTCGTGATCGTGTCCCGCACCGTGGAGAACGAGATGAACTCTGTCGTCGTCCCGCTGTCTAGCCTGCACTAGGACTTTGGGAGATGTTGAGTGATGGCGAAGGGGCAGACGTCACATTCACTGTGGACAGCCAGATGTTCCGTGCCCACAAATGTGTCCTAGCTTCCCGGTCTCCGGTTTTTAGAGCGCAGCTCTTTGGTCCAATGAAGGAGAAAGCTAAAAATCTCATCAGGATCGATGACATGGATCCAACAATCTTCGAGGCTTTGCTTCACTTCATCTTCACAGATCGTTTGCCTGATAGCTGCAGTGATGGCCGGAATCCGGCGATCATGCACTTGCTGGTTGCCGCGGATACGTATGGAGTGGAGAGGCTAAGGTTGTTGTGTGAAAGTAAGCTCAGTGAAGCCACATTGATGTGGAAACAGTGGCAACGAAGCTAGCTTTGGCATAGCAGCACAACTGCTCGCAGATGCGACGAGCCTGCATTTGGTTCATGGCCTCGCCGAACATGCTTGGCCCAATCATGGAAACCGATGATTCAATCATCTCATTGCAAGCTTTTCATTGGTGATGAAGGAGATTCTAGACAAGGTGTCCTGCATTTGGACTGGTAAGCAGTGCCTGTGACAAGTGAGTGATACCAATTCTTAGTCAGTGTTCAGTTATCTACAGTTAGTCATGTGCTTGTGCTGCTGTTGTGCCTCTCCCTGAGTGTTCCTCCTCGACTATGGTAGTAGGTAAGTAGTAACATAATCCGTCCTAAAATCCTAAAACATAAGTTTTTTTGGACGAAGGGAGTAAGAAATATGCTGTGTATCCTTCCATTATATTTTTTGTTAAGTGAAAAAGAAGTGTGTGTGCGCGTGCACGCATTGTGCATGTGTGCATGCATGTGTGTGTATCACACATAACAGTCCTTTTTAATTTGCAATATAAAATCAATGTCCATTTCACACACACAGTATGATCTCTCAATATACGAGCTACTTATTGATGAGTTAGCAACCAACAAAACTGCCATAAAAAATAACTAGAGCTTTTGCTGCGGAATAGCTTCAGAATTATTATATATGCTTTAAAATTCTTCACCAATGATCATGACACGAAGGCTACAGCCAAATGTAAGGAAATGGCCCCTCCTAGGGCATTCGCCACAATTGCCTAGTGATGCAACTTGTAGCTTCTTTCTAGGGCTTGATGGTCTTCACGAAGCATATTCAACAAGGAGGTGTAGCTCTTGTAAAAAAAAAATGAGGCGGTGTAGCTGCTATGGTTGTTTGTAGGACCCATCGTCTAGGGGGTGGGGCAAAGGGGTGGCCGCTCCAGGCCCCAAAAGGAAAGGCCCTCCCTAGGTATATATTATGTAGTACTAGCATGTGGCATATAGCCCAAAAATCCAAAACTAAAGAAGGTAGCAGCCTAGCACTGAGACATATCGCCAATTGACGCCACCTGAGCCATGTTGTGTGAAACAAATCATGCCTCGCTTTTTGACCCCAACTACGCTGTGACTCGTTGATTGCCCTGATCCGTCGGAGCTGAAGTAGCTGGAATAATCAAGGAACTCATTGACTGCACTGACCTCGATGGAGCTGACTTCGAGCATTCTAGTAGATCGACTACTAATGGAAGTCTTGCTTGTTGTGTTTGTGTACCTTGCACACAACCATTCATCCAGAATATATACAAAACAAAAAAAAATCGGACATTAAAGTTTATTGACACAAACTAAATTGTAAAATATTTTTCAGCACAAGTATACATATAAGTAACGTTCCTCAAGTAGACTGAGTGTCATACCATGGATTGAAGCATAGGCTGGCGTTGTTGTGTCTACATTTTCTCTCCAGGCAGAATTCATGCATGACCCACTTGGTCTTGAATCCCCTTGGGGCCTGCCAATACTTAGGATACTAGTGTTTTTTAGAGAACACGACTTCACACGTATTTCATTAAGAAGAAGAGCTGAAAGAACGGCTTACACAATGTAGCTATGGGAGAAGAACCCCGTAGTGTCGGTTACTGAACCACAGAGGAAGTGGTTAGGAGAACCTAATCAACAGCAGAATAGAAACAAAGGCGTTAGGGAGAGGCCCTCCACCACACACCTAACCGACTAGACCTCCAAAGGAAGAATACATCAACGCAAGGGTGCCCACAAATGAGATGAAGCTGTTAGATGGGCCTAGAGCTATGGACGTCTGGTGCTATGCTCTTTGGTTCATCTCTAGACTCTCGTACACATTGTGCCAGGGCGGGAAGCGAGGATTGGGGATGGGGACCAGGGCGGGCCCTCCGGGGAATAGGCGGCGCCGCCAGATGAGGTGTTCGAGGATAAGGAGGCGGTGCATGTAAAAACGGTGCATGGCTAGCCCCACGTGGTGTACCATGTCGGAGAAGACCTACGGCGGTGCAGCAGGCTGTACGAGCATGACGAGGGCGGCGTCGCCGAAGCTGTGGCGAGCCAAGTCGGAGAACGGCAGACGACTACAACGATCGTCTGCGGAAGCGGCAACGGTAGCAGCGACGCCGGTGGAGCTAGGGATGGACGACGGAGAGGCATTCCGCAGGCGGTTGAGACATTCATCGCGAAGCAGCAGACCTGGTTCCACCATGAGGAGTCCCTGATCATCGCCCGATACCCATGGGGGATCAAATGGCCCCATCCCCTAATAGGGGAATTCCCCGCAGGGAATCAGGGATCGGGCCAATTGCCATCTTTAGTTTGCACCCCTTCTCCCCCATCTTTGCCTTGTTTAACTATTAAATTCTAGCAAGTGAAAATACACCACACCCGTTGAATTAAAGATGTGCGCGCGCCCGTGTGCATGTGATTGTGTCGGTGTGTGGCTCTTGTGTGTGCGCGTACGTGCGTGGTTGTGTGGCTTGTGTGCGTGCTTGCGCTTGTGGCTTGTGTGTGTGCTTGTTCATGTGGCTTGTGTGCATGTGTGTTTCCCATTTGATATTTGAGCCACATAACTTTTATGCAAAATAGCTTGCGAAGTGCCATAAATGGTAACTAAGTTGTTGCGGGGTGGGGAAGCGAGGATTGGGGATGCGACTAGGGTGAAGCCCTCTGGGGAGGAGGCGGTGTCGCCGGAGGAGGTGTTCGAGAACAGGGAGGCGGTGCACGTGAATACCGTTTGCGCCCAGCCCCCACGGCGGACCATGTCGGAGAAGTCCCACGGCGGCGTAGCAAGCCGTACTAGCACGATGAGGGTGGAGTTGCCAGAGTTGCGGCGACCAAGTTGGAGAACGGCAAGCGGTGACAACAGTGGTCGGCGGTAGCGGCAACGATTGCGGCGGTGCCAGTGGAGCTGGGGATGGACGACGGAGAGGCGTTTCGGCAGGCGGTTGAGGTGTTCATCTCGAAGCAGCATACCTGGTTCCACCGCGAGAAGTCCCCATGATCATCGCCTGATCCCCATGGGGGATCGAATGGCCCCACCCCCTAATAGGGGAATTCCCCGCTTGGAATCGGGGATTGGGCCCATTGCCATCTTTAGTTTGCACTCCTTCCCCATCTTCGCCTTGTTTAATTATTGAATTCTAGCAAGTGAATACACACCACACCGGTTGAAATAAAGATGTGTGCGTGTGTGTGTGTTGGTGTGTGGCTCTTGTGTGTGTGCTCGCACGTGGCCTGTGCGTGTGCGTATGCGCACGTGCGTGGGTTTGTGGCTTATGTGCGTGCTTGCGTGTGTGGCTTGTGTGTGCGTGCACACACACCACGCGTGCGTGCGTGTGTATTTCCCATCAGATATTTGAGCCATATAAATTTATGCAAAATAGCTTTTGAAGTACCATAAAATAGGAACTGAGTTGTTGCGGGGCGGGGAAGTGAGGATTGGGGATGGGGACTAGGGCGAAGCCCTCCGGGGAGGAGGTGGCTCCGCCGAAGGAGGTATTCGACAACAGCAAGGAGGCGGTGCACCGAAGACGGTGGGCACTCAACCCCCATGGCGGACCATGTCGGAGAAGACCCATGGCGGCGTAGCAGGCCATATGAGCACGACGAGGGTGGCGTCGCCGGAGCTGCGGCGACCATGATGGAGATCAGCAAGCGGCGACAACGGTAGTCGGCGGCAGCGGTGGTGCCTGTGGAGGTGGGGATGGACGATGGAGAGGCATTCTGGTAGGTGGTCGAGGCGTTCATCACGAATCAGCAGACCTGGTTCCACCGCGAGGAGTCCCTAATCATCGCCCGATTTCCATGGGGGATCAAATGGCTACATCCCCTAAAAGGGGAATTCCCCATGAGGAATCGGGGATCAGGCCCATTGCCATCTTTAGTTTGTGCCGGTTCTCCCCCATCTTTGCCTTGTTTAACTATTGAATTCTAGCAAGTGAAAACACACCACACCAATTGAATTAAAGATACGTGCGTGCGCGTGTGCACGTGCGTGTGTGTCGGTGTGTGGCTCTTGTGTGGGCGCGTGGCCTGTGCGTTTGCGTATGCGCGCGTCCGTGGGTGTGTGGCTTGTGTGCGTGCTTGCGTGTGTGTTTCCCAATAGTTATTTGAGCCATATAACTTTTATGCAAAATAACTTCTGAAGTACCATAAAATGGTAACTGAGTTGTTGCGGGGCGGGGCAGGGAAGCGAGGATTGGGGATGGGGACCTGGGCTAAGTCCTCCTGGGAGGAGGTGGCGCTGCCGGAAGAGGTGTTCGAGGACAAGGAGACAGTGCACATGAAGATGGTGCGTGCCGAGGCCCCCGTGGCGGACCATGTCGGAGATGACCTATGGTGGCACAGCAGGCCGTACGAGCACAAGGAGGGAGGCTTCGCCGGTGCTGCGGCGAGCCAAGTCAGAGAATGGCGGGTGGCAGCAACGATGGTTGGCGGCAGCGGCAGGGGCGGCGCCGGTGGAGCTGGGGATGGACAACGGAGATGCATTCCGGCAGGCAGCCGAGGCGTTCATCGTGAAGTAGCAGACCAGGTTCCACTGCGAGGAGTCTCTGATCATCGCCTGATACCCATGGGGGATCAAATGGCCCCATCCCTATCCTCTAATAAAGAAATTCCCCGCAGGGAATCAGGATTGGGCCCATTGCCATCTTTAGTTTGCACCCCTTCTCCCCTATCTTCGCCTTGTTTAACTATTGAATTCTAGCACGTGAAAACATACCACCCCAGTTGAATTAAAGATGCGTGTGCGTGCATGTGCGCATGCGTGTGTGTCGGTGTGTGGCTCTTGTGTGTGCGCGCGCACGTGAAAACATACCACCCCGGTTGAATTAAAGATGCGTGCGCGTGCGTGTGCGCATGCGTGTGTGTCGGTGTGTGGCTCTTGTGTGTGCGCACACGTATGCGCTCGTGCGTGGTTGTGTAGCTTGAGTGCTGGCTTGCGTGTGTGGCTTGTGTGTGAGCGCACACACGCCATGCGTGCTCGTGTGTGTGTTTCCCAATAGATATTTGAGCCATATAACTTTTATGCAAAATAGCTTCTGAAATACCATAAAATGGTAACTGAGTTGTTGCTCATCCGCATACATTGCAAGCCACGGGGAAGCGGTAGCAACCTGCCATGCATGCATCCAATTCCACATTTTCTTGGAGACAAAAGAAAGCCATTGTGCACATAGTCCAACACATCACATCCAAACTGAAGAACTGAAAAAGGGTGACGGCACAACAGAGCCGATGTAGAACTCTTGATTCACTTGATTTGTATATTTGTAAGACTGATCTGTTGCAATGTAGATTACAACCTCTTAAAGAGTGGGTACAACGTTTGCGAACTCGCATTCTACATACAAAATATAGTACACTTCTTTCTTATGCTATACAGAAACAAATTCTGCTATGCGCAAGATTCTTCATTGGATGGGTTGGTTGGCAAGGACCAAGGTCACTCACAAAATTGCCCACTGCCACACCAGCCATCTTTCTCACCTTCAGACAGCCTTGACCCAGCAGCATTAGACTCATCGCCCGATATAGTCAGACCGTGCAGTTCTCACTTGTCCTTGAGCCATTCAAGCACCTTCGCTGCCTCTAGAACATCCTGGACCTGCATCATTGAATTCCACATAGAAATACGTACAAATGAGGTTTTCCATTCATGGGAAAAGAAAAGGTTAGGCAGATAATCCCTTTTAGCATAGAACTTATGATTCACTGATAGTTGACATCTGTGAGATGAAAAGACACAATAATAATATCAAAAAAATGAAAATTGCAGTTAAATCAGAAAAAATAGCCAGGCTGCAGTTTAGACGTCTAGTGAAGGAACTCACAACCAGAAATACCCAAATCAAGGAATTCAATACCTGCTGCCTGATGTTGTCCTCATCATAGTCTTGATTGTACTGTTTGACCTCTGCTATGGAGTTTTCAACTTCCTTCATGAGCTGTTCAGTTGAGTACTGCATGAATGCATGGTTTGTTGTTATTAGTAGATGCTGATAAAAGATGCTGCGCAAAATTGAGGACCCGAACCCCTAACTTGAGCTATTTAGCTATTTGTATTCGGAATTTTGGATCTGATGTAATCACAAGTGTATACATGTATTATCGGTAATTCTTCGTATAGGCCGTCCGTCCGTGCCGGGCGCTCCAGATGGTGGGCCGCCCGTGCCAGCCCAACGACCGCCCCTTTATGTGCTCATCCACTCGCCTCCAACCATTCTAAAAAAAACTCACCTCACCGCAGCGCCACGACATGTCTCCACGAGACCGCGACCGCGCTCCGCCGCGCTGCTTCGGCGCGGCGGCCGTGCTCTCCACCGCGCCTCCGCTCCTCCAGGTGGCATCTCCACCATGCCAGAGCTAGCACAACAGCCCATCTTCCTCCCTCTCCACCACGCCTCTCGCCTGCTCAGCGTTCTCCAACAGACCTGCCGTGGCCTTCTCCACCAGAGCGGCGAGCACCGCGCCACCGGCGAGCTCTACACCGGTGAACTCCACGCGCCGATGATCCTCCATTGGGAGCAAGCGTATGTTGCAAGTGTTTCAAGTGTTTCAGAGGTATGTTGCAAGTATTTTATGCGGATGTTGCAAAAGTAGATAAGGATGTTGCATATGTTGCAAGTGTTTCAAAGGTATGTTGAAAGGGTTTGTTCAAAATGTTTCATCTGTTTTAGATGTATGTTGCAAGCGTTTCGATCTGGATGTTGCATATGTTTCACACATATATGTCGCAAGAGTATGCTCGAAATGTTTCAGCCATTTCAGTATTATGTTGCAATATGTGTTTTCATGTTGCAAGTTGCAAGTGTTTTATCTAGATGTTGCATATGTTTCACACACATGTTTCAAGTGTATGTTCCAAATGTTTTCATCTACTTCAGATATATGTTGCATCCAAGTGTTTCATATTTTAGAGGTAGAGAGTCTTGGGGCACGGCCGGACGCCGGGGGATGGGGCACGGCGAGACAGTGCCGGCGGATGGGGCGTGCTGGGGCTGGCGGCCGAGGCGTGCGACGCACCTGGGGTCGTGCAGACGGGGCACACTCGTCCGGTCGTCGTCATCCCTGCTCTTGGGTTTTGCCCATGCGGAGAGAGGAGGGGGTTCAAGGGGAAGGAGCGCGCATGGGCAGCAGCGGGCGCGGGGAGGAGATATGGTGTCCGGACTCACGGAGAGGAGAGGAGGGGGTAAGGAGGAAGGAGGGGGCAGGTGCGGAGTTTCCGCGGGCGTGCGTGACGGTGATGCTGGCATGGGCGCAGGTGGCGTCGACCACGTCGGTGGTGGCGCCAGTGTTCCTCTGGGCTCCCAAAAACTACGGGTGGGTTTGTTGCGCACTTGTGCTTATCTTTTGGGTCACTATCGTGATTTAGAGAGCTTGAGCTATAGATAAGATTCGTGAAATTACTATTGAAGTGTTTCGGCTACTGTGCTTATAACCCAGAAAGTATAAACTATAATGAATCGGTATACAAAGCATTGCCTTGACTCATTTAACGCACGCATTTTCCATTCTCGTTCGAGGAACACTTTCTTTATCTAAACTTTGTTCATGATCGCTCCTGTTGACTAAGTAGAAAACTGCCTCCAATCAGTGGAATAATTAACTCATCATTTGTTAAAGTCGACCTTATCGGGAGCAAGCACCTGTTTAGTACAGATTTGATTTGTGCAATATCACATTGCATTAGCTGATTTTTACCTATAATTTTGGAAAGTTAAGTTCACCGAATACAATCATTGAAAAGTCAAGATTGAGACTTTATGCCTAGGGAATACATAGATTCGATGTCCTTTTTCAAGAAATGAATGAATAACTGACAAGCCTATATTTTTTTATGTTGCACAGTACACATTGGGGATACTATATCTTGTGCCTAAAAATACTTTGTGCCCTTATTTTTGGTACTGAAGCATGAACTGGTGCTAGTTTTGGCTCTTCTTTATATGGGCCACCTTTAGCCTCTAAAATAGCAATGGGGATTGAAGCCATGAGTTCAATTTAACAAAACAGTGTTTAGTTCTAAGAAGTTCCAGGTTTCTTTTATCAGAGAATTTTGCATCAACACAGTGCCTAGGTTCATGTCACGCACGCCTAGTTTCTAATGCATATGATGGGTGCAATACTGTTCTTATACTGTGATGTCCATAATCAGCCTTTCTCAATGATTTGAGTTAGTTACTTTCTTACTAGATACCGTGTTACCTTGCTCAACGTTGATGTCTCATCAGTTCACTTAGATTCTACTTGAGCCAAACTTGCTAGCTCATTAAAAAGATTTCTTACCTTCAAATTATTATTATAGCAAAACACATGCCAGCTCACTACTCTAGAATTTACCTCATTCTGTTTATCATCCAGATTCCATTCTGATGATGCTAAATAAGTGGTCCACTATCAGACATTGTAACTATCCTCGCTGGTGAAACTTAAGCTCTCACGCAACTTCTTCTAATTATCAGCTGTTGCAAGTTTAATCAGTTCCCTGGATCATGATATCGTGATTTTATTATTAGTGTTCAGGGGAGGATGCTCAGAAGAATATAATGTTGATGTTGCAATTGTTTTTCTTGGCTCAAAGGTACTTATTTTATACCTATCTATATTTTACTGGCTTGAAACTATCTTGAGCAAATACAGTTGAATTAAATATTTTTTTTTTGAACTGAAGCAGTGCCTGTGCATAGATTCAAAAAATTAAAAGTCGATATTTCTGATAAATATTGTCTGTTTTTTTTACGCAAAAAAACTGTGGGGGAGATCCCCACAGTGAGCTTTTGTATTTATATTGGGTACAGAGGATTACAAACCTTAATTAACTGAAAGCATCTAAACAATGACAGAAGGATGACCTAAGGTCAGTCCTAAATCTAACTGACTGCAGCATACATTGGTTTTTGAAATTGGCTAGCCAAATAGAAGGATTAGGAGTTCCCCTGTGAAAAATCTTGTCGTTGCGGAGCTTCCAAAGTTCCCATGCTGCAATAAGGGAGGCTTCTGTGAAAAACTCTAGCCATGAGTGTCTCGTGCTCTGACAAATCTTTCTGTGAGAGGAAGGCTGCTGTCCCATGCGAAGTTGATGGAACTCCAACACTGACCAGCGAATGGGCAATCGAAGAAAAGGTGCTCAATGTCTTCTTCCATGCCGGTGTTGCACATAACACAAAGGACATCATCCTGGATGTTTAAGTGCCTTCTTCGCAGCATCGTTTTTGTATTCAGTCGATCTACCAGAACCAACCACGCAAAAAATTTTACTCAGGGCGTGCAGCTAGATTTCCACAGCATCTTGTATACCGGGTGGGCATCCACACCACTGAAGGCATGTCAATAAAAACGTCGAGAGGTATACCTTGTGCCCCAAGTTGGTGACCACATGTCAGCAGTACCATCATCGTATCCTACTCCTTCCAAATGACTCTGTAAGGCCTGCATTTCATCATACGCCTCGATAGACAACGGCAGTGCAAAGACATTGCTCAGGTCTTGCAAACGAGTGCAGTCTGGTATACTCCAGGGATAGGATCGAGTTCAACCAGAGGTCATCCCAGAAGGAAACTGTGGAGCCACATCACCGAGGGTGCACCTCGCGGTACCTCTGTATATGATATTGAGACGCATAACATCACGCCACCAGAATGATCCAAGTTCCCTGTACTCATGGGGGACTCTACCGTCATAATACTTGCTCCATACCAGGTGAACCCATGGAGTATCCACCTTGTTATAGAACTTGTCTAGCTGTTTGAGCAGAAGAGCATCATTCTGCAGTCTCAAATTAATAACTCCGAGCCCTCCTTTTTCTTTTGGTTTCATAACAGTTGGCCATGCCACCAGATTACCTCCTTTTGCAGTATCATCATTCCCCCGCCATAGGCATTGCTTGCGTGCTCGGTCAATATTATCAATGAATCCTTTTGGTACCTTGATAGTGCATAAAGTGTAGGTGACAATAGGAGTGATTGCTGAATTGACCATTTGCAATCTACCTGAGTAGGACAACCACGTGGAGCAGGCAGATAGCCTCCGTTCTACTCTGTCCATGATCGGTGACAAGTCTTCAATCCGTGGCTTGGTAGTCCCCATTGGTAAGCCCAAATATGTAAAGGTCAGAGCACCTATCTGACAGCCAAATGTGTTGGCTAAGTGGAGCATCTTCTCAGGCGCTACATTATTTGGCATCATCTGCGACTTACTGAAATTTACTTTGAGCCCCAAAGAAATTTCATAGCTGTTCAGGAGGGCCTTTAGGAAGAATAGTTGGAGCGGAGATTATTCACAGTTGAAAGTTTTTGGATGCACTGCTTATGCTCATGTTGATAATGGAAAATTAGAGCCTAGAGCTGTTAAGTGTTTTTTCCTTGGTTATAGTTCGGGAGTCAAAGGCTATAAATTGTGGAATCCTGAAACAGGAAAGACTTTTATGAGCAGAAGTGTTGTTTTCAATGAATCTGTGATGTTTACTGACAGTTTGCCCTCAGATCATGTTCCAGAAAAAGAGCTGCAGCGTATGCGCATGCAGGTGGAGCATGTTGATGATGATACAGGTGTGCAGGTGGAGCCTGTTGATGAGCATGGTGACCATGATAATGATGTTGCTGAGGATGATGCTCATGATGATGTTCAGCAAACTCCTCCTATTTTGCAGTTAGAGGAGGATTTACCTATTGCTCAACGCAAGTCAAAAAGGACAATTGCACCTCCTAAGCGTCTTATTGAAGAGTGTAATTTGTCTTACTATGCTTTGAGTTGTGCTGAACAGGTGGAGAATGTTCATGAGCCAGCAACCTATAAAGAAGCTATTCGTTGTGGTGATACTGAGAATTGGATTTCTGCTATGCATGAGGAGATGCAGTCTCTTGAGAAGAACAGTACATGGGAGATTGTACCTTTGCCTAAGAATAAGAAGACCATCAGCTGCAAATGGATCTTCAAGAGAAAGGAGGGTTTATCTCCAAGCGAGCCTCCAAAGTATAAGGCAAGGTTAGTTGCTAAAGGCTACAGTCAAATTCCGGGTGTTGACTACAATGATGTGTTCTCTCCAGTGGTAAAACACAGTTCAATTCGTACTTTCCTTAGTATTGTTGCTTCACATGATCTTGAGCTTGAGCAGTTAGATGTGAAGACTGCGTTTTTGCATGGAGAGCTTGAGGAGGACATATACATGGACCAACCAGAAGGGTTCATAGTGCCTGGCAAGGAAAAATATGTGTGCAAGTTGAAGAGATCCTTGTATGGTTTGAAACAGTCCCCTCGTCAGTGGAACAAGAGGTTTGATTCATTTATGTTAGCACACAGTTTTAAAAGATCTAAGTATGATAGCTGTGTTTACATCAAGCATGTTAATGGATCACCTATATATTTGCTGTTATATGTTGATGATATGCTGATTGCTGCCAAGAGTAAGATTGAAATCACTAAGTTAAAGAAGCTATTGAGTAGTGGTTTTGATATGAAAGATCTTGGTAGTGCTAAGAAAATTCTTGGTATGGAAATTAGTAGAGACAGAAAATCTGGTTTGCTATTTCTTAGTCAACAAAATTATATCAAGAAAGTTCTTCAGCGTTTCAACATGCAAAATGCTAAGGCTGTTAGTACCCCTATTGCACCTCACTTTAAGTTGTCAGCTGCTCAGTGTCCTAATATAGATGCAGAGATTGAATACATGTCAAGGGTTCCTTATTCTAGTGCTGTTGGGTCTTTGATGTATGCCATGGTTTACTCTCGTCTAGATTTGTCATATGCTATGAGTCTTGTTAGTAGATATATGTCTAATCCTGGCAAAGAACATTGGAGGGCAGTTCAGTGGATTTTCAGGTACCTCAGAGGCACAGCAGATTCCTGTTTAAAGTTTGGAAGAACTGATAAGGGTCTTATTGGCTATGTGGATTCTGATTATGCTGCTGATCTGGACAGGCGAAGATCACTTACAGGTTATGTGTTTACTGTTGGCAGTTGTGCTGTGAGTTGGAGGGCTACTTTACAGTCAGTTGTTGCTTTGTCTACTACTGAAGCAGAATATATGGCTATTTGTGAAGCGTGCAAAGAATTAATTTGGCTGAAAGGTTTGTACGCTGAGCTTTGTGGAGTTGAATCTTGCATAAGTTTGCACTGTGACAGTCAAAGTGCAATTTACCTCACTAAAGATCAGATGTTCCATGAGAGAACTAAGCACATAGATATCAAGTATCATTTTGTGCGTGATGTGATTGAAGAAGGTAAGCTGAAGGTATGCAAGATTAGTACTCATGATAATCCTGCTGATATGATGACAAAGCATGTTCCTGTTGCTAAGTTTGAGCTGTGCTCAAGCTTAGTTGGTTTAATTGGATAGTCCAAGAGACTATTGTTGGCACCAGTGGTTTTCTATCTTTGTTATGTTCAGGATGAAGGGTTGATTTATGATACAAGATGAATTTGTCTCAAGGTGGAGTTTGTTGGAGTTGTTCCAAATTCACTCCAAGATATAGGCCGGGCTTCTGACGGAGCGGAGCGGAGGCCCGTCGCCGGAGGCTTGGGCCGGAGCGTATATACACCCTTGCTAGGGTTTCGTGGAGACTTGATTCTCTTGTAAGCCGCCATAGGCGTGTAACCCAAAACTCTTGAGATAGTGAGATTGTTGCTGGCTGGTGTCCGTGGTTTTTCCCCTTCACATCGGAGGGGTTTTCCACGTTAAATCGTGTGTCTCCTCTGTGGCTTTGATTCTTTACTTTATATTCCTATACGTCGTTCATAACACCTTTAGGAAGAATAGTTGGTTTGCATCTGCTTGGAGGATGAGTAGAGTGTCATCTGCGTACTGAATTATTGGGACTCGATCTTCATCATGTGGGATAGGGGCGCGCACTAGGCCCATGCTGGCGGCCTTGTTCATCAGTATTTGGAGCAATTCTGCTGCGAGGACGAAGAGCAGGGGTGACAACGGATCACCTTGTCAGATGCCCCTTTTGCATTTGAAGAACTTTCCAGGGACACCATTAAGAAGCACCGCAGACAAGCCAGATGATAGGATAGCACGAGTCCATGACAACCATCTTTCCGGGAACCCAAACCTTTCCAACATATGCAGAATAGCAGAGTGCTGATAAATATTGTTTGTGGATTCCGCGAAGCCATAAAACTAGCAAATTCTCCACCTTTTAATCAATATATGGTGAGGTTATTACTAAGATAGTCATGTTTTCTGTTTTCACTGACCATTGACTTGTTTTTCCCCCTTAGCTACATTCGTCAGACATATCTAAAGATACACAAATTGATCCAGCGTTAGCAGATACACTGAAGGTAACCATTAGCACTCTTTTTTCCCTCAGTTATGGTTTAACTGAAGCATCAAATTCCTAATTGCTTATAATCGTTATGCCTACCAGGTCTCCTTCAAAAGTTCAGAGTTTTCCATCGCATACCCCTATGTTTCCACATCAGATGATGAGAAATTGGAAAATTCATTTCTGACTGGCTTTGCTGAGAATTGTAACAATGGCTTTGAAAGAAATCGTATCTCCTACAGAGACACGTGCACTGTAACTGGTAAAGATCTGAATAAACATCATGGCATGGATTCTATCCATGTAAGTTATTACATAATTTTTTAGTTCTTCTATGCTATATCTGTTTCGTATATTGACAGCATTTACATTCAAGGACCTAGTGACGTCACGAATGAGAAACAACCCAAGTGGACAGAGTGATCTAATTGTCTTCTGCAGTGGTGGTTTCAAGGATTTATACCCTGCAAAAACAGAAGGTTAGGATAGGACTTCTTACATTATTCTTCCACTTTCAACTGTACAGCTGAAAGTTAATTTGGTACTAATGTCACTGCAGGAGAGTTGCTTTCTGACCTGATTGCCATGCTGAAGAAGTCTGGAGCTAAATATACCATTCTTTATGCCTCTCAACCATCTGGTTTACTGGAAAGCCCTTCCAACCTGCCATTAGGCAGGATTCTTGAAGGGAAGAACAATACTACTAAGGCTGGCCTGGGCAAATGTGACGGAGAGTGCCTAGTCAAATAAACTCTTCTGGAGGGAACTTTTGTTGTAAGTTGTTACCTGTACTCTGTTTCATTCGTGGTTAGCTCTAATCTGAAATGTAGGCTCATGTGTGAGACCATACTTCACAAATCAATATACCTTGTATCCTTGCAATATTGTCTCACACCTGTCTACTATGTTCAGGGAATAGTGCTTCTTATCATCTTGATATCAGGACTCATGTGTATGATGGGAATTGATACTCCATCAAGGTTTGAAGCTCCCCAGGAATCTTGATTCATTTCCATGCAGATCAGACTGATAGCTTGATGAGGCAAGGATTATGAATGCCAATATTTGTTGGTCTGTGCTGTGAATATAGTTAGCTTCCTATTCAAAGTGCCTTGTGTATTTCACATTACATACCCCTACGAAGATCTAGCTGAGCTTTTGCACGCATTTGCATAAAGCTTGTGTTGTAACAGATCAAGCATGGCTCCCGGTGTTTTCTGTGAATAACCTGCAATTCAGGTAACAAATAAGATGGCACTTTGCATCAACAAAATGAAATCTTGTTACTGTACTTAAACATCTGTCACGTGCTCACGCCTATTTACATCTTGTGTCCCAATTGAAACTGTAAATTGTTGCTGTCGCTGTTGCCAAGATGTACAATCTGTGACAGACTGCAATACATTGATCCTCTGGATGTGAAACACATTGGCTAATTGATGATATCGTTGGTCCCTACGGCTGATTAACATGTTTCAGGATCGTGTGTTAGTCTAATGAAGCAACATGATTTGTTCTCAATTCTAATGGGGTTTCAATTTAAGCCTAAATTGAGAAGCCTCTCAGTGTACATTTTAGGTTTATTTGTTGGCCAAAATCGATCCTCAATTCCTTGTAGTGCTACAATTTGCATTATTATCTATGTAACTCGTATCAAGAATATACTCATGTAGAACGTGCAAATAGATCTATCTTCCCATGCTGCTATTGGAAGATCTAGCGGAAGGGCTATGGTATCTTTATGTCCATTGAAACCAAGGGGATGATGATAGGGGAGGAGAATGTGAAAGCAAAAGGGCTAGTTTGGATGGTGGGTGGGGGGGGGTAATAAACCTAGTGGAAAGGGAAGCCCTGGAGGGATTTTAGATGCATTTTATTTCCTTGAGTAGAACTTCCCATCCCCCAGCCACTATCTTGGAATGTCACAAAACTTCAAAAAAAATCAAGAAAAGTTATAGAAAAGGGTGTCCTTCCTCCTCGCACCCCTCCTCGTCCTCGCCCCCGCCGCCTCCTCGCCCTCGCGCCTCCTCCTCGTCCTCGCCCTCGTGTCCCACCCTCGCTTGCCTCACTGGCGACCCCTCCTCCTTGTCCTCGCCCCCGCCGCCTCTTCGTCGTCCTCGCCCTCGCGTCCCACCCTCGCTTGCCTCACTGGCGACCCCTCCTCCTTGTCCTCACCCCCGCCGCTACCCACCGCCCTACCGCGGCACGCTAGGGTTTCGTCGGGGGTGGCCGCGGAGCTCCGGTGAAACCCTAGCGTGCCTGTGGCTGCCGCCTTCTTCCCCTCCCCCTCCTTCTTCCGCGGCGAGCTCCGGCGATGGTGCTCCCCCGCCCTAACCTGGCCTGCCGCCTCCACTGCAGCCCGAGCCCCTAAATCGCCCTGCCGCTGTCCCTGGCCGGCCTTCCTCCCCCAAACCCCCTTCTATGCTCGTCGGAGATGGAGAAGAAGAGAGGGAGATAACAGGAGCGGGAGATGCCGGAACCCTAATGCCCAGGCGAGGTCTCCGTCTTCGTCGTTGCCGCTGTCTTCTTCCTGTCCGGCGGGTCGCAGGCACGTGGGCGTAGGCGCGGGAGCATCAACTGATAGGTAAACAAAATACCAGGCACTTGCGTTTGAGTAATTCTGTATAAAACTTGGGAGTTTATGTTCTGTGCATCCATAGTGCTAAGATGCGGTTAGTTAATGGCTAGCATGCATGATATATGCCTACAAAATTAAAAAGAAACATTTTTAGAAAAACAAAAAGGATCAACAAGCTACATCACTTACCAAGTCACATCCATCACATTGCAAGGTACATATATTGTTTTTTTAGAAATTTAGACAACACAGTCAGCTGGATACAAGGGTGTAAGAGGCAAGTAAATAACAAAGTATTAAGCTTCTACTTAGCTACAAAACCTATTATATATTTGGTTGGAGAAGTTCAAAAAAATTTGGCCGGATAGAATTCTAAAGTTTTGCCGAGTAGAATTCTAAAATGACCCATATTTGATACTTCACTAAAGTGCCTTTTTTCTTGCTATCTAGCCACAAAATCTTTGTCTCATTCTTAGTGAAGTATCAAATCATTGTTGTACCATAAGTGATTTGAAGCCATGAATTGAACTCACACGTGTTGAAATGGTTCAAGTTAGAAGCCCAAGGTTGTGTTGCTCAAGAAGAATGAGACAAAGATGGTTGCAAACCCTAATGAAGATATACTGAGAAGAAATGGCATATGAAGATATTGATGATTCAAGTGAGTGAAATAGACATACTCCCTATGTCCCAAAATAGAAGTCGTTCTCGCTTCTCGAGAAGTCAACACTTTTTGACTTTGACCAATTATATTTAAAAGAATATTAATATTTATAATACATAATTAGTATTATAAGATAGATCGTTGAATATACTTTCATAATAAACTTATTTGGGGATATAAATGTTGCATGCATTTTCTACAAACTTAGTCAAAGTTAAGAAAGTTTGACCTGCATGTATCCCATAACGACTTTCTTTCTGGGACGGAGGGAGTATTCTTTTTATCTTGAGTATAGGTATGTGGTACCACTAAGAGGGATGCAATATGAATAGGTCAACATGTGTCTAGCTCATTAATGTGGGGGTATTTATACCCCTCCCCCTCATTTCAGGGGGTTGTAGCTGCCTAGATGCACCTAGAATTAATGCAAAAGACTCTCTAGATGTCCCCAACTTCTTTGTGAGAATTCTAAGTGAGATCTTGTGAGTTGGGTTGAGAGGGTGAGAAATTAGGAGTTTGCGAGCATGAGATAGCATTCCAAATCTTTCAGCACTTGTGGGCTTTGTCATGTAATTTGTGAAGAATTTGTTACTCTTGAAGGTGAAGCCTTCTAGTCGGCTAGACGTCGCCTAGCGAGCTCCTGTGCTTATGATGAGCCATGGGAAAGTTTGTGAAGGCTTTGACTTCGCCTCCACAAGGGAAGAAGTCCAATAGTGAAGTGAGGGAAGTGGTTGAAATGGGCCTAGATAGAGATTGCCCTTTGGTGGCCACTCATGTCTATCTCAATGAAGACGTAGGTCCTTCTTGGAAGGAGCTGAACTTCAGGAAACAAATTCTTGTGTCATTTCAGTTTTTTTCTTTCTAGCTTTTGCTTTGTGCATATTGTTCAATCTACTTGATTGAAAAGGTTCTAAGCACACATGACTTGTGGGATAGATTAGAAACAACCCAAAGGTACCTGGTAACTTATGGATTTGATCCACATTGCTCAGAACTCAACAAATTGCGTTGTTTCTTATTTCTATGTAACTTCTAAACCTACTTCCAGAAGTGTGGAAGCTTAGGATTCTATCCAGAGCTTCCAAAGATTGACAATCTACTGCATTTTGAGTCCCAAAGAATTTTGTAGAAAACATCTATTCACCCCCATATGGGAGACATCTTAGTCCTTTTGCACTTTTGTAGTCCTTTAAGAGGTACCAATAGGTACCACCATTACATGGATTTTCGTATCTAGCATTCAGTACTTGGAATGCTACCAAAATTTGATACCGCCTAGGTTAAAGAAAGGCTAGAATGCTAGTCAAATGTAGTAATTGGGTAAAAAAATAATTCATTAGTGCATACTCCCTCCATCTTATAAAACTTGTTATTCTAGGATTCAGAAAACTAGAAAACTAAACAGTTTAGCTCTTGAATAATAGATTGGGCCCGTATCATCTTGAGATTGCAATCTGCATGTCTCTATGCATTCCTTTTAATAAAGGGCTTATTCCTTAATTAACATGGTTCACCTTCAATAAACAAGGGGTACATGTGTAATTTCCGTTGAGTACTAATCTGTTAAGTTAGGAGAAGCTAGCAGAGAATTCAGATTGGCATCAAGAGTAGTGGAGGGCAGAACAAAGAGAGATAAAGAGCGCAGGAATTCCACTGATGGCCTGCTTGCCCCAAGCAGGGGCAAATGGAAAGTGTTGATTGATGGCGATGAAGCCTCCTAGGACGCTGGTGACTCAAGACACCTAGACCACTTGATGAGGGCCTACAAGACTGGAAACACTGTGCAACGAATGTCGTGCTTGGCTACCACTTGTTTAGGAAACTAAATTGTTAGGGTTAGGAGCAGAGGGTGATCTAGGCTGATTGCGGAGCAACATGCTTCAACTAGGAGACATGAAACACAAGGGGGATAGTTGATGAAGCCAAGAGATCAAGCTTGTAAGCCACTGGACCCATTTTCTTGAGCACCTAGAAAGGTCCGAAGAACTTGAAAGATGGCTTGTGATTGGCACTAGGAGCCATAGAGAACTGCACATAGGTTGAATCTTGAGCAACACAGGATCCCCCACATCAAACACACATTTAGTTTTGTGTTTGTTGGATTGGCATTTTCAACCCTTTCTAGGCAAAGAGTTGCTTGACATGGCAATAGGTGACTACAAATCCAGAATGACCACCAACAGGGTGCTTCATGCAATGCTGCCAAGATGGACTGCTACAGTGAATTGTTATTTCCCAACTAGATTCTAGACTTATAGCATAGGATGGCGTCTGACAGGGAGAAATTGTTCACTAAATCTGGGGACATAGAAAGCTTGGACATGATTGCTTAAGTGTCAGGATCATGGGGATAACTAGCAAGAATGGTTGTGGTCCAAGACAGCGTACAAGACAATAGCAACAACAAATGAGGCTAGTGTGGACGACAAGATATAACATCAGCAACTCAATCGGTAGAACCATGTTTATATACAATCTTGTATTAGAGACCCAAAAGCTATGTGAAAACCTTCTGATGCTAATGTATATGGATGCACTGATCAGAAAGGTGGATCAAGTTGCATTGATCCATAAAACTTTGCATATTATTGAAGGTAAGAGCGCTAATGCTAGATGGCAAGTAGGATGGCCAAATACTTGTTTCTATAAGTGGAGAAACCTACCGTTTTAGGACCCAATGGCTTGATGATGTATGCCAGGGGGTGACCCTGCCGTATAGGACGCGCCGATTACATGATCACAAGCACTAGATTCAACATAGAAAGTCTTAGTGAAGTCATACATGGCCAGAACTATGGAGGAGCTGAGCGCTATCTTCAAAAAGTCAAAAGCCTACTGATAGACGTTGGTCCAAATGGACAAAGTGCGATTCTTAATTAAGAAGCTCTGTCAACAATTTAGCTAAGACTGCAAATTGGCTGATGAATCTCCGGTAATAGCTAGCAAGTCCGAGGAAGTCACGGAGGTCCTTGACATTTGTTGGCTGGGGCTGAAAGGTAATGGCCTGAATCTTATTGGGGTCAATAGAAACTCCTACCTCACTAATGATATGTCCCAAGTAGGACAATTGGTGTTGTGCGAAGTTGCTATGCCTGACTTGCCACTGATCCTGAGCCAACAACTAAAAGTAGGGGCCCATAAAAAAAAGTGGCCAACAAGGTCATTGTAGGTGCGGCCATAAAATAATATGTTGTCCAAAAATACAAGGACACACCCTTGTAGAAATGGTAGTAATGTAGAGTTCATAGCACTCTGAAATGTCCTTGGACCGCCACACAAGCCAAATGGCATGACCTTGAACTCGAAGTGACCAAACTATGTTTAAAAAGTAGTTTTGAATTCTTCACCAGTCCTAAGGCGGATTTGATGGAATCAGGAGTTGAGGTCCAAGGAGGAAAACCAACTAGCTCATGACAGTTCATATCCATTAGCTCATCCAAAATTGGTAGATGGAACTTGTTGTGGACAGTGATGGCATTTAGGTGTCTATAATCAACAAATGGTCGCCATGAACCATCCTTCTTCTTGACTAGAAGCATTGGTGATGAGAACAAGCTAGTGGTAGGCTGGATAAGCTTCTTGGTGAGAATGTCATGAACTTGAATTTCGATTTCATCTTAGAGATCCGGAGTGTACTGATATGGTCTTATGTAGATAGGTTGAGGACCAAGAATCAGTGGGATAGCATGATCATAATGATGGATGGGTGGCAATCCACTAACCAGTGCCAATACAGAAGCAAACTCCTGAAGTATAGCTTAAATTTCTAGAGGCAAGGCTAGGGCAGGTGCTTCTAGAACAGTGTTAGCTGAGAGGCTGCAAACCTAAACCAAGAGATGCTCATTGGCCATTGGTAGAAACCCATTAATGGAAGCAAAGGAGCCATTTGAAATAGTCAAGAATAATTGGGCATCAAAAACTCTATGAATGATAGGAACATCTGAGTGCTCTATCACAGAATCTGTAGGGAGAAAACTGAACAGATCCAACAACTCTTCCATGGCATGCAACTACATAGTGGTGGAACAGTTGTGCCCATGTGACCATGTCTCAGGAACAGTCACATAGCCCTCTAGCACGACATTATGAACGATGAGGTGAGTATTTCGTAGCCGCATATGTCTTAGATGAAGTGCCATGATGAGCATCAGCGCCTTCAGTGGATGACATTGGCAGCGTATATATCTTGACGTGGTGGCGGGGGAAGTGGAAATCGCCTCGAGACATCTGCTTATGATAAAACATGATATCAGGCCTACAGATTCACAACCACTGCATGGGCACAACTACCTCCTCCTACAACAAGGCCCAAGTGCAAGCAATATCCATGGAAGACAATCATTGAACAAGAACAATAGGGCAAATATCATCACTTAAGCCATCAATAAAGCGCATGGTGTAAAACAAGGGATCAAATTTGTGACCATAAGCAACTAACTAATCAACCAACATAGTGAATTTCTCAGCATATACTCAGACATGGATCCAGATTGTTTAAACATGACACAATTGTCGGATCAAGAGCTCTGGGCGATCACAACCTAAGAGCTCAAGCACCACACTACCAAATTGAGCCCAGGTGGAAGTTTTCATATGGAATTCAACCAACTACCATGAACATGTAGCTAGTCCTTAGAAGAGCACAAACGCAACAAAAATCCAAATTGGATGTTCTACGCGATACAGTTCAAACTAATCTTCACATCTAGAGCTTGGGATTCTTGCCATCGAAAGGGGGGAAATAGAGCTTAGGAATTTGGCTACTGTAATTGCCGAGGGAAGAACCTGATCTATCAAAATGAGGCTCTAGAGCAAACTGACCAAATGACATATTAATAGGAGCAGGGGAGGTAGAAATGAATGCACCCCTTCCCAAGACATGGGCAAAGTCTATGGCAAAGCTAGTGTCCCAGGAAGAATTTTCTATGAGGTGCCCAATTGGGCCATTGACGGCAGAATTTGAAGCAGGCGAGCTGAGCACTCGGACGCCGACTTGGATTGCAAGATGAGACCAGGGTCAGCGGTGGTGTGCTCGAGCATAGAGGGATCCCCATTGGTGGGCTAGCTTGCCAACGTCCAACTTGGTGTCGTCTATGGAGGCCTCAATCTGGGGGCGCCATTTGTCAAACACATTGGCAGCGACTTCAAGGGAGATGACGCAGGAGCCATGGTCATGCTCGAAGTCTTGGAAGTGTGCATCCCACTTGAGGTTGTTCTTGGAGAAACACTTTTGAATCTCCTCGAGGATGATTTTGTGTTAGGATCTATGGCTAGCTCCTAAGCAGCGTTGCAGGAAGATGTAGTGTGGGTGGGGCGGAATTTGCTTCAGAATTTATGAACTCTCCAAGCAGGCGGGAAGGGAATTATGGAATCATAGATCCAGGCGGTAGCTCACCGATGGGATCCGCGTTAGGCCAATCAGATCTAGTGTTTGATTGATCGATGGAGTAGGAGCTCATTCTGGGCCTGCTATCAGCTTCTATTACATAGTCTAGACCCATTCTGGGCTGGCTATATGGATATTCTTAGTTTTGGGCCTGCGCGGCTTGCTTGGTGCTTGTGCTGCTGTTGTGCCTCTCCCGAGTGGTCCTCCTCGACTGTGGTAGTAGGTGCTGTAGTAACATAATCTATCCTAAAATCCTAAAACATAAGTGACACCTCACATCTGCTGCATGGGTTGGTATACCGGATAGTCCGCTATTCTGTCGGACCATCTGATAGATAGTGTCGAGGTTTAACTGACAGTGCAGATGGAGTGGCGGATAGTCCGGTGGTCCTTGCGGACTATCCGTCAAATCAACTGTGAGCAGACTGAATGTAGATTCCAACGTAGTCTAGTTTCTAGAATTTGGATTTCAATGGCAATGATGATCATGATGCTGATGATTTCAAGTGTGTCAAGACTGAGTCGTGACACAACCTCTTTGATGGCATCATAAGAATTGCCGCTTGGAAAACCACTTGGCACATGCTGCTCTCTTCGAACAAGTGAGGACATGGGGGGTTGATTAAAGAATATTGGTTTGACATATGGTATTTTCCCATAAAGGTCATCATGGGATGAGGATGAAGATCCAAGAGTTTTGTGCACCCCCTCCTACATGTAGATTGATGTGAGAGATTGTAGAGTTCCATAATTTAAGTACAATGATAAAAGGTTGAAAATGATAGGGACAAAACCTTGGGAACATGCAAGGCAGGGTCATGGAAGATTGGACCACGATCAGAAACTCCAGCAATGTCAAGGTGGGTTTGGAGAATAGCCATAGGGTCTCCTTGGAGCAAAGATTCTATTGACTGGGGCTCCATGAACAAAGCCTTCTTTGGTGCGTCCTCACTTATTGGAGTTGTCAGAAACATGTGCATAAGCCCTTGCTCATTCTCCGAGCTTTGCTCCAGCCCTGTTGATGAAATGATGCTATTTGGTGGTACGGGAGTAGAAACTGAGTGTAGTTGGTGTGGTATTGCTTCACTATTATTGTCGTAGCTCTAGAAGGAGTAATCATGGTCATTAGGTGCACTGCTAGAAAGAGATGGCATGGTTGTTTTACCCCTTACCGCTTCGTGCAAAGGGGAAATTTCATTGTCACTCTGCCTAAATCTCGTATCCTTGGTGGGGTAACTATTGCGTTCCATGGTGGATGGTATTCGAAGAGGACATTGAGACCTATTTATAGGGATTGGTAGACATTGAACATTGTCTATCATGTGGAGTTTTTAGTATCACATTCTAGAAGAGATATGGCTATCGTAGTAGGTGCTGTAGTAACCTAATCCATCTTAAAATCCTAAAACATAAGTTTTTTTTGGACGGAGGGAGTAAGAAATACGTTACATGTCCTTCCATTATTTTTTTGTTAAGTGAAAAAGAAGTGTGTGCGCGCGTGCACGCACTGTGCGTGTGTGCGTGCCTGTGTGTGTATCACACATAACAGTCCCTTTTGAAATATAAAATCAATGTCCGTTTCACAACACAAACAGTATGGTCTCTCAATGTACGAGCTACTTACTAAGTTTGCAACCAACAAAACTACCACGAAATAACTAGAACTTTTGCTGCCGAAGAGCAGGGCTTGCCATACCTTGACAGGGATCGCCTCACGATCAGGTGCGTGCTGACGGCCGTGATCGAGTCCCGCACTGTGGAGAACGAGATGAACTCTGTCATCGTCCCGTTGTCTAGACTGCACCAGGACTTCGGGAGATGCTGAGCGATGGCGAAGGGGCGGACGTCACATTCACTGTGGACGGCCAGTTGTTCCGTGCCCATAGATGTGTCCTGACTTTCCGCTCTTCGGTATTTAGAGCGCAGCTCTTAGAGTTAGGGTTCACTCACTCATTTCCCCCTCCCTCAGCCGTCTTTCACTCTCTCCCTCACCCGATCCATCTCTTTCTTCCACTCTTTCCCTCACCCAATAGAGGCGCGCGGGCGGCCGGCGTTCCTCACCGGGGCTTCCTCTCCCTCACCTCTCACTCCACCCCTCTCTTCCTCCCTCCACTCTCTCTCTGGTGCGGCGTGGCGCGGCGGGGCGGAGCGGCCTCGTGGGTGGCCCAGATCCGCCCCCCTGCTCCTGGATCCGGTCATCTCCGCGCGCGGTGGCGGCTTTCGCGAGTGGCGCCCCCCTAGTGGCGGATCCGACAACGACGACAACAACGCTCCGATCCAGCGAGCAACGGCGGCGACGGCCTGTGGATGGGCTCGGCGGGCCCGTGGATGGGCTCGCCGGGCTTATCCACGGGTTTTCCTTTTTTTGTTTTTTATTCGATTTACCGAGGCGGGCATCCAATCGCCTTGGAAAAGGTGTTATTTACCGTGACCTTTCGTCCGAGGCGGTTGCGATGCCCTCCTCGGTTAATCGTTTTTGCCTGCCTCGGTAAAGTTTTCTGTAGTAGTGGTTTATGGCCTCGCCGAACATGCTTGGCCCAATCATGGAAACCGATGGATTCAATCATCTCATTGCAAGCTTTCCATTGGTGATGAAGGAGATTCTAGACAAGGTGTCCTGCATTTGGAGTGGTAAGCAGTGCCGGTGACAAGTGAGTGATACTGATTCTTAGTCAGTGTTCAGTTATCTACGGTCAGTCATGTGCTTGTGCGGCTGTTGTGCCTGTCCCTGAGTGTTCCTCCTCGACTATGGTAGTAGCTACAGTAGTAACATAATCTGTCCTAAAATCCTAAAACATAAGTTTTTTTGGATGGAGGGAGTAAGAAATAAGTTGTGTATCGTTCCATTATATTTTTTTGTTAAGTGAAAAAGAAGTGTGTGTGTGTGCGCCTGCACGCATTATGCGTGTATGCATGCATGGGTGTGTATTACACATAACAGTCCTTTTATATTTGCAATATAAAATTAATGCCCGTTTCACACACACAGTATGATCTCTCACTATACGAGCTACTTATTAATGAGTTTGCAACCAACAAAACTGCCACGAAATAACTAGAGCTTTTGCTGCCGAAGAGCATGGTTTCGCCGTACCTCGACGGGGACTGCCTCACGATCTGGTGCGTGCTGACGGTCGTGATTGAGTCCCACACCGTGGAGAACGAGATGAACTCTGTCGTCGTCCCGCTGTACAGCCTACACATATATAAAACAAAAAAAATTGCACATAAAGTTTATTGACACATAATAAATTGTAAAATATTTTTCAGCACAAGTATACATATCATATCTATATAAGTAACGTTCCTCAAGTAGACTGAGTGTCTTGTGTCTACATTTTCTCTCGAGGCAGAATTCGTGCATGACCCACTTGGTCTTGAATCCCCATGGGGCCTGCCAATACTTAGGATACTAGTGTTTTTTAGGGAACATGACTTCACACGTATTTCATTAAGAAGAAGAGCCGAAAGAATGGCTTACACAATGCAGCTACGGGAGAACCTATATAGTGTCGGTTGCAAAACCACAGAGGAAGTGGTTAGGAACCTAAACGACAGCAGAATAGAAAGAAAGGCGTCAGGGAGAATATGGACGTCTGGTGGTATGCTCTGGACGCAAGGGTGCCCACAAACCTAACCGACTAGACCTGCAAAGGAAGAATACATCAACGCAAGGGTGCCCGCAATCGAGATGAAGCCTTTAGATGTTCCTGGAGCTATGGACGTCTAGTGGTATGCTCTCTGGTTCATCTCTCGTACACATCGTAGCGGGGCAGGGAAGTGAGGATTCAGGATGGGGACCAGGGCGGAGCCCTCCGACGAGGAGGCGGCATAGCCAGAGGACGTCTTTGAGGAAAAGGAGGCGGTGCACGTGAACATGGTGCGCGCCCAGCCCCCCACGACGGACCATGTTGGAGAAGACCTATGGCAGCACAGCAGGTTGTACGAGCACGACGAGGGCGGCGTCGCCGGAGCTACGACGACCCAAATCGGAGAACGGTAGGAGACAGCAACGGCGGTCAGCGGAAGCGGCAGCGGCAAAGGCGGCACTGGTGGAGCTAGAGATGGACGACATAGTGGCCTTCCGGCAGGCGGTTAAGGCGTTCATCACGAAGCAGCAGACCTGGTTCCACCGCGAGGAGTCCCTGATCATCGCTCGATCCAAATGGGGGATCAAATGGCCCCATCCCCTAATAGGGGTATTCCCCATGGGGAATCGAGGATCGGGCCCAGTGCCATCTTTAGTTTGCACCCCTTCTCCCCCATCTTCACCTTGTTTAACTATTGAATTCTAGCAAGTGAAAACACACCACACCGGTTGAATTAAAGATGTGTGTGTACCCATGTGCGTGTGCGTGTGCCGGTGTGTGGCTCTAGTGTGTGCGGGCGCGCGCATGTGGCCTGTGCGTGTGCGTGGGTGTGCTTGTGCGTGTGGCTTTTGTGCGCGCGCACACACACCGTGTGCGCGTGTGTGTTTCCCATTAGACATTTGAGCCATATAACTTTTATGCAAAATAGCTTTTGAAGTACCATAAAATGGTAACTGAGTTGTTGTGGGGCGGGGAAGCGAGGATTGGGGATGGGGACCAGGGCTGAGCCCTCCGGGGAGGAGGTGGCGCCGCCAAAAGAGGAGTTCGAGGACAATGAGGTAGTGCACATGAAGACGGTGCGTGCCTAGCCCCCTAGCGGACCATATCAGAGAAGACTTGTAGAGCCGCAGCAGGCCATACGAGCACAATGAGGGTGGCTTCACCGGAGCTGCGGCGAGCCAAGTTAGAGAATGGCAAGTGGCAGCAACGGCTGTCGGCAGCAGCGACAATGGCGCGCGCCGGTGGAGCTGGGGATGGACGACGGAGAGGTGTTCCTGCAGGCGGTCGAGGCGTTCATTGCGAAGCAGTAGACCTGGTTGCACTACGAGGAGTCCTTGATCATCGCCCACTCCTCATGGGGGATCAAATGGCCCCGTCCCTATCCCCTAGTAGGGGAATTCCCCACGGGGAATCGGGGATCGGGCCCATTGCCATCTTTAGTTTGCGCCCCTTCTCCCCCATCTTCGCCTTGTTTAACTATTCAATTATAGCAAGTGAAAACACACTACACTGGTTGAATTAATGATGCGTGCGAGCGCGTGTGCGCATGCGTGTGTGTCGGTGTGTGGCTCCTGTGTGCGTGTGTGGCCTGTGCATGTGCATATGCGCGTGTGCGTGGGTGTGTGGCTTGTGGGCGTGCTTGCCTGCGTGCGCGCACACGCCACGCGTGCGCGTGTGTGTTTCCCAATAGATATTTGAGCCATATAACTTTATGCAAAATAGCTTCTGAAGTACCATAAAATGGTAACTGCGTTGTTGTAGAGCAAGGAAGCGAGGATTGGGGAAGGGGACCAGGGTGGAGCCTCCCGGGGAGGAGGTGGCGCTGCCGGAGGAGGTGTTTGAGGACAGGGAGGCGATGCACGTGAAGATGGTGTGCACCCAGCACCCATTGCGGACCATGTCGGAGAAGACCCGCGGCGGCACAGCAGGCCGTACGAGCACGATGAGGGCAGTGTTGCCGGAGCTGCGGCGACCAAGTTGGAGAACGGCAAGTGGCGGCAACGATAGTGGCAACGACTGCGGTGGCGCCGGTGGAGCTAGGGATGGACGATGGAGAGGCGTTCCGTCAGGTGGTCGAGGCGTTCATCGTGAAGCAACAGACCTGGTTCCACCTCGAGGAGTCCCTGATAATAGAACGATCCCCAAGGGGGATCAAATGGCCCCATACCCTAATAGGGAAATTCCCCGCGGGAGAATGGGGGATCGGGCCCATTGCCATCTTTAGTTTGCACCCCTTCTCCCCCATCTTTGCCTTGTTTAACTATTGAATTCTAGCAAGTGAAAACACAACACACTGGTTGAATTAAAGATGTGTGCGCGTGCGTGTGCGCTTGCGTGTGTAGGCGTGTGGCTCTTGTGTGTGCGTGCGCGCGCACGTGTGGCCTGTGCATGTGCACGTACCTGGGTGTGTGGCTTGTGTGTGTGCTTGCGCGTGTGGCTTGTATGTGCGTGCGCACGCGCCACACGCGTCGTGTGTGTTTTTCATTAGATATTTGAGCCATATAACTTTTATACAAAATTGCTTCTAAAGTACCATAAAATGGTAACTGAGTTGTTGCTCATCGACATATATTGCAAGCCACGGGGGAAGCAGTAGCAACCTGCCAAGCATGCATCCAATTCCACATTTTCATGGAGACAAAAGAAAGCCATCGTGCACACCAACACATCACATCCAATCTGAAGAACTGAAAAAGGGGGACGGCACAACGGAGCCGATGTAGAACTCTTGATTCACTTGATTTGTATATTTGTACGGATTACAACTTCTGCAAACTTGCATTCTACTTACAAAATATAGTATACTTCTTTCTTATGCTATATAGAAACAAATTCTTAATCACTGTACTGGACTGCTATGCGCCAAGATTCTTCATTGCGTGGGTTGGTTGGCAAGCACCAAGGTCACTCACAAAATTGCCCACCACCACACCAGCCATCTTTCTCACGTTCAGAGCGCCTTGACCCAGCAGCATCAGAGACTCATCGCCTGATATACTCGACTGTGCAGTTCTCCTTGAGCCATTCAAGCACCTTCGCTGCCTCTAGAACATCCTGGACCTGCATCATTGAATCCCACGTAGAAATAATACAAATGAGGTTTTCCATTCATGGGAAAAGATAAGGTTAGGCAGATAATCCCTTTTAGCATAGAACTTATGATTCACTGATAATTGACATCTGTGAGATGAAAAGACACTAAATATAATATCAAGAAAATCAAAATTGCAGTTAAATCAGTAAAAAAAAATAGCTGGGCTGCAGACGTCTAGTGAAGGAACTCACAACCAGAAATACCAAAATCAAGGAATTAAATACCTGCTGCCTGATGTTGTCCTCATCATAGTCTTGATTGTACCGTTTGAACTCTGCTATGGAGTTTTCAACTTCCTTGATGAGCTGTTCAGTTGAGTACTGCATGATGATTTGTTGTTATCAGTAAATGCTGATAAAAGATACTTCAACTAAAGGCGAAAGCTAGGAGGTTTGCTAGCATCACCCTAACACACACACACACACACACACACCAAAAAAAGAAACAAAAAAAAAAAAAAAAACCCCGAAACCCAGGTATTATTGTTACCTGTAAATTCTCAGATTTGAAAACATCACCAATAGCCAGCATCTGTTTAATGATTCTTGTAATATTCTCCTTCTCATCTTCTAGGTACGCCTGAACTGACCTCTGGGTCGATAAGGATGCTAGCTGGTCTTTATCTAGCTTCCTTTCTGCCTGCAGGAATTAATAAATCTACATTATTCAGAAAGAATCGGTTGAAAATTAGTTGATTGTTAGACTGTTTAGTACCTGAAGCTGCAGAAGTTTGGCTCCATAAAGTTGTTGGCCTTGTTCTTGAAACAAGGCACGAGGAACATCAACCTCAACCAACTAAGCAAACCAAGGAGAGATTAATGAAAATTTAAATGATCTTGGAGAAGGTGCAAAAGAATTTGAATAATTGAAGAAAGCATATCATGCTAATGATCTACCCTGCACCAAGACTTCAGAATTGATAGGCTGTCTCAGAAGTAAGAGCAATACCTTCCCGAGCTGATCAAGGATTGCGTTATCAGTTGCTTGTTCTATGGCCGTTTTCTCTACTTCTTTACATCTTTCCAAAATACGTTCTCGAACCTGCAATAGTCAGAGGGGCTGAGTACTAAGACAGAAAAGATAATTAACCAGCAACTATATGCTGTTCACAGTTTACAGATAATATTTGAATAGATGCACTAGAATCAAATGGCACTAATTTTCAAAAAAACAGGTTTACTGGCACATGTCCAAGAAAGTTGAGTATGTTACTTTTTTTTTATCGGGATTGAATACGCTATTACAGGAACAGAATACAAACCTCGTCTATGGTAGTGCATCCTGGAAGAAGCTTTACAGCAAGTGAGTCACCCATTTCTGGCAACTCTCTGTAGAAGAGCTCTTTACACACAACCTACACAATACATTGAAAATGGGATTGTGAGTACCACCTGCAGTGATTAGAACTAAGGGAGTACACCTTCTGCTGATACTAATTGATCTTGTAAAGTGTGTGTGATAAAGCATAAAGTGAAGTGATTAGTGAAAAGCATGAACACAAATCTTTGACTGTGCTCTTTTAGAAATAACACTCACAGTAAATTGTGCATGGACACCTCGTAGACTTTCTTGCTCAAACGACTCAGGGAACTGAATAGGAAATGATCTAGCTTCACCAGGACGAATCCCAATTAATGAACCAAGAAATCCAGGAACAAGGTTATTAGTTTCCTCAGTGTCCAAGTGGAAACCTGAAAATCATAGTAGGTATAATATAGCACTGTGATTTCAAAAAAAAAAAAACAGAAATGCAAGGAAGTTGTCTCAGTTAGCATACTAACTGGTGCACAAAGAAAACTCAGCAGACAAATATATTTAATAGCCACTGACATCACTACATCAAATTACAGGGAAATAAATGCACCAAACATAACAAGTGTGGCATGACAGCATTTCTTTTAGGCACAATAATTTCTATATACAGCATTAGAATTTAGAATACCATTTTTTCTAATAAGGGATAACTCATAATAAATTTTAAAGGCGAAGTTATGAAAATAACATGCAAGTCAGATGCATGAAAAATTGACAAACCTGTACTCTCGGCCGATGAAATTTTTTCACCTTTAGAGCCATCACTGTTAATGCTTTCTGCAAATATATCTAGTACCACCAGATCACCAATCTGCATATATCCAAGAAAATGAATGCAGTTAGATAACACAATATTGGGTTGATGCTAACCATCAAAGTATATTTAATTAAATATTCCACCTTTGTTGAAGCTAGTAGCTTTTCAAAAATAAAGCTTGTTGATTACAAGGAAACATTTGAAGGGGAAAGGGAACAAAGAACTCTAGACTCCAGTTGCATCTTGCACAGATAAATGTTACAACCATTTGTTGAGCAAATGGATTTATGCCATAAAACGAGTACTGGCGCCAATATCAGATCAGGACTGTACTGTAACAAAGCAAATTTGACTGTCGATAGAAATAATTCAATGGAAAATCACAGTGCTATGAAGGTCAGTATCTGTTTCTCAGAGGCAGAACAACCAGGGCTATGAACCTATCACTTCAGCTGAGAGCTAGCCAGTCACAGGTCCTACCAGTCTTGAACAGTATTGCCTATACTGGTTGGTACTATGAGTATTTAAGGTCAATTCGACAGAGTGGAGACAAAATAAGAAATAAGGGATATAAACGTATGAGAGGAACACAAAGAATATGGGAATAATGCAATAGTTACTGAAAGTGCCTAGTTTCAAGTAAAATGAGTGGGCCCAGGATTTGCTTCAAAACAGACATGCCTGATTACAAGAATAACTAACTGATACTAAAGGTGTCATTAGTTTGTTACATACTAGAGTACCTATAGAATTACCTGGAGGCCTCTGTCAGCCACAACTCTAAGTAAGCCCAGAGCTTTATGACGTCGCTGAAGCTCTTTTTCTGCCGCCTTTTCTGCATCAACAGCTTCATCTATTTCAACGACAACTTTGAGGTTCTTATATTTGTCTTCGGATAACCATCGGACTTCAGGGACAACATCCACAGCAACATCATATCTGACCAAAATTTGACATTAACAAAGTATATGACCTCAAGATCACATGATAGTATATTAGCATTGGACTTATTTGTTGAGAACTGTCAATTTTATTTTTAAAAAATGAAATGAGTAGGTCATATATATGGCTGAACTGTCTACCTAAACACATCGTCGAGTGAGAAAGAATTTCTCATATCATCAAACTGAGTCAGAATGCGAACAGAATCTTCTAATGCCCTCTCCTCTACCTTACACCAAAAAAAAGACATTAGCTGGATAGATGTAGTAGTAAGTGCAAGGGCAGGGCAGACCCAGTGCCGGAGGCTCCCACATGAGTGGGGTCTGGGGAAGGGAAAAACCGAGGCAAGCCTTCGCCCCGCAAAATCTGCGGAGAGGCTGCTTCGAACCCGCGACCTGGTGACTCAGTGAGACAGCTCTCACCACTGCACCAGGCCTGCCCTTCATGTAGTAGTAAGTGCATGTCATACAATATATACCGGTAGTCTTGCAAAAAATATATATATATGCCGGTAGGGAGGGAAGAAAAGTCATGGTTCAACAAGATATTCAGAGTTTCAGACTGCTGAAGTGATTTCGGAGATATCTGGAGTACAGAAAAGGTGCACATCGAATTTCTACATAAATGCTAGTAGATAGTGTTGCCTGCAGATCACCATGCCAGTTGTCTGTTCAGTAAGCATGATGACATGGCTATATCATATAATAACTGACAGATTCATCATATCATCATCACCATTACTCCGATGACTGATGATATAATAAAAATATAGATTACCATAACTACATTTTGGTTTCCATGAGCACTTTCAAACCAACAGCTTATCATGATAGACGTCAGAGATGCTTCCCCAAATAGGACTAAGAGTTCATTACCGAGGACAGTGCTTGAGGAAGTGTATGTTTTAAGATAGCTTCAATTGTGGCGTCCTGTACATGTTGCGGTCCTACATAGTTTATAAGAATGTTTTCTGGAATGATCTTCCCAGGCCGAAATCCAGGAACCTGTCAAGAAGAAACAGCATGAACATCAGAACAGACTGTATAATATATAGCATCACATGGCAATTGACAGACAGCATCCTTCTCTGAAGAAACATTGTATAGGGTAATATCTCTCCCACTTTGTAACTCTGATTTCCTTGAATGATGTCTATTGTAGCTACGATAAATTGAAATGAATTTTGCACAAGTGGACAAAATCAGGAACTTGCAAGCACGGCTGACTGTTTTCAGTTTCAAAGTGCTTTATTATACACAAAAAGGATGAGGCCCAATTTTCATGAGAATGTTGAACATACACATGGCCACACGCCCACAAAACTATCAGTGTGCTAAGCACTGCATAGAGCATGACCCATTCATAGGTACATGATCACACATGTACCCATTAAAATTTGAAGTAATAAAGCTTAATGCCTTGCTGTGCCAGGAAACATTTGCAACATAATCAAACTCATAGTCGGAAAGAAAGCAATGTGTTTAGAAATTTCATATGTGTGTACTCGTCTACGTGTTTGCAGCCAGTTTGCACAGAAATGATACCTTGAAACGCTTGGAGTACTCCTGTAGCGTGGTTTGGTAACAGTCGTGGATGATGGAAGTAGGCACCTCCACGCTGAACTTAACCTGCGAAGAATGGCACACACAGGTTGCCGTAAAAATCAAGCACGAAATTTTGCACCGTGACTCACGCTACTCCCTGGCGCTAAACTGCGATACAAGCTCGAACAGGCGCCCTGCTTCATTCACCGAGCAATCGCACTTGGCGAGACAAGGAAGGGGAGGCTGGAGGCGGGGAACTCACACTGGATCCAGGCTGCGGCGTCTCGGTGACACGGAGCGAGTCCCCGCCACCGGCAGCGGCCTCGCGGAGCTCCACGGCGGCCGAGGTGACGGGGAGCCGCCGCCGCAGCCGCCGTCGCGAGGGCGTGGAGAGACAGCGGGAGGTGGAGGCGAGCGAGGGACTGTTCCACGAGACAGAGACGGAGACCGCGCGGGGAGAGGAGAAAGGCCCGTGAGGGCGCGCGGCGGCGGAGGCGACTGCTGCGGCGACGGTGGACAGCTCCATGGTCGCCGCGGCGCGGAGGAGAGTGAAGCGGACGACTCGGGATTAGAATTTTAGCGTAGAACACCCGGTTTGGCAGTTTGTGTGGCCGGCGTGTGTCTGGGGGGATAAGACAAGGTTTTGTATTTATATAGTATATATTATAATGATTATTATATATTTATTTATCACAACAACGACATCATCATCGTCGCACCATAAAAGAATGAGTTTTTTTTATTAGGGTCATACATCTTTCACAATCGTTTGAGCTTTACGAGCCTTCCGCCACAGAAGATCTTATTCTCCCTCATTAATAACAGTTCGATTTAAACGTCGTGTCATATGAGCCTTCCGTCGTACGAGATCTTACATTACCCCACGCCCCCTCAATTCCATGGCTTGACTCCCTCTCCATCACGTACAGCCATAACTCCTCGTCGGCGTCATCCCTCTCGTTCCCCCTCGTGGTCTGGGATCGCAGCGCAGTGCAACGCCACGTCAGCGTCGTTCGCGGTGTCCACACGCTGCCCCGGATGGAGCCCGTGGTGTTGGCCGAGTCGTCGTTTCTCTTGCACCTTGGTTGTTCTATGTTCTGTCTCGCCAGGTTCTTCAAGATCATCAGCACCGGCCTAGGCGGCTCGTCGTGCGTCAGCAGGTTTTACGGTCTTCACTAGACTCGAGGTGCACACTATAAAAGAACGAGTTTTTTTAGGCTATCCCTCTTTCACAACCGTTTGATCCCACCGTTTCATATGAGCCTTTTGTCGTCCGAGATCTTACTCTCCCTCATTAATAACCGTTTGATCTAAATTTTACATTGCCCCACGCCCCCTCAATTCCATGGCTCGACTCTCTCTCCGTCACGTACAGCCATAACTCCCAGTCAGCGCCATCCCTCTCGTTCCCCCTGGTGGTCCGAGATTGCGGCGCGGTGCAACGCCACGTCGGCGTCGTCTGCAGTGTCCACACGCTGCCCCGTATGGAGCCCGTGGTGTTGGCCGTCGTTGTTTCTCTTGCACCTTGGTTGCTCTATGTTCTGCCTCACCAGGTTCTTCAAGATCATCAGCGTCGGCCTAGGCGGCTCGTCGTGCGTCAGCAGGTTTACGGTCTTCACTGCACTCAAGGTGCACACTATAAAAGAACGAGTTTTTTTGAGGCTATCCCTCTTTCACAACCGTTTGATCTTGACACCGTTTCATATGAGCCTTCTGTCGTTCGAGATCTTACACTCTCTCGTTAATAACCGTTCGATCTAAACATCGTATCGTATGAGCCTTCCGTCGTACGAGATCTTACATTACCCCGTGCCCCCTCAATTCCATGGCTCAACTCCCTCTCCGTCACGTACAGCTCGAACTCCCGGTCGGCACCGTCCCTCTTGTTCCCCCCGGTGGTCCGGGATCGCGGCGCGGTGCAACGCCACGTCGGCGTCATCCACAGTGTCCGCACGCTGCCCCGGATGGAGCCCGTGGTGTTGGCCGAGTCGTCGTTTCTCGTGCACCTTGGTTGCTCTATGTTCTGCCTCGCCAGATTCTTCAAGATCATCAGCGCCGGCCTAGGCGGCTCGTCGTGCGTCAGCAGGTCTTCACTGGACTCGAGGTGGAGACTGACGGCCATGGCGAAGGGGAAGAGCTCTGCATGGTGAAGCACAGGTCCCTTCGATACAGCCTTGTCCCCCTGCTCTTGTTCCGCACGCACGCACCGCCTGGAGATTCTCCTGTCCGGCCGCGTTGCGGTGAGAAACGCGCAGTCGCGCAGAGGCGCTCCGTGCCCACTCCCTTCAATTCCTCTCTCACGCTTGCTTTTGCTTCTACAAGTTCTACCGGCCGCTGCCCAGCCTCCTGACGGCCGAATCGCCTGCTGCAGATGCTGATTGCTGTCGTCGTCGAGGAGCACGCATAGCCGAGCAGTTTTTGCCACCAGCAAGCTTGTACGAGGAAAATCCTCCGGTGCGACGTCCCTAGAGAGCACATAGCAATCGACGAGCCCAACCAAAGTTCAGAGCTGTACGTGAGTCCTTCTCACGTTATTTTAATCCTCTTCATTGAAATTTACATTCCATCGGTGTCTCTCTTGTCAGCTTTAATTCGGCACAAGCTCAAGCCTTGTTTGCTTGAAGGGTTGCTACGTCTCACAATACCACTGCGCCAGCCAATGGAAATCCCATATATGGTCAGTACACCAATCGCATGTCCTCCTTTTAGCTATCAATCAATATGCTCTGTGCCATTGGCAAATCTAGGATTTTAACTCTAGGTATGCCATAAAAAATCATATACGATTCGGTAAATCTATTTTAGCAATTCAGTAACAATTGTAAATTTTACAACATGATTTGGTATACATGCACTAAGTAACATGGTAAGGCTTAAATTCAAGGATTAAGTTGAAATCATCTACTAAATACAATATAAATAGTTCAAAAGCCATACCAATAGTTTAAATATAGGCATAAAAGAGTACCTGAGGCTTACAATGCTATTTTTAGACTATTTTATTCGACGCTTTCCAAGGAATATGAATGTCTTACTATATCTTCTTCAACAGCCAGATCAACCACTGGTTCAACCTGATCAGGTGGAGGATTAGAATGTTCAACTCGCTATGAATGTTACCAAATAGCTATGAATGTAGAAAATAATTTTCTAAAAAAGACGAAGCGCAAAGATTAAAATTTACCTAACCAAAATAGCTAATGAAGACGATAAGTCCTGATTGGCGCAACCGTATATTCTGCAGACAGGGCGTGGGAATTAGACGGCGATCCTCCGATCCAGCATTCAGAACATAGCGGAGGGCGGCAGGGCACCAGGGGCCGCAGCCAGCCAGGGCGTCATAGACTCACCTGTCAGGCGGCGACGCACGTGTTTCTCCGTGGCTCCCCGTCTGATCGATATTAGATTAGGAAATTCGAAGGATCCTATACGGAGTTCCCTTGCCACATGGGCCGCGTCAGTGCATCATATGGGCCTCCCTTCATCACGTGATGGTGTCCACATATGTTTTTTCTTTTGTTTTAACAAATACAACGTATATACAATATAATAGTATATATACTACTGCTGGCTGGATTTACAGGGTATGTCGGTGCATACCTGGCATACCCTGTGGCTACGCCACTGCTCTGTGCTCCTTGGAAATCTATGGATTATTTCAAGCAAATGTACTTAGCAAGCAGATTGCTAGTTAATTCTTATAATTCTATCGTTCCTCATCTGGAATCAAATCGATGCATGGTCTGGCTGATTGAGTGATATGGCCAATACAGGTTGTTTCAGCAGATAAAGATCCTATTCAAATAGATTGTGAGCATCCTGCAGTGGCAGAGCACTGTATTTGCAGGGCAGCTCCAAGAGCCCGCGCCGATGGGATGGCATGAGGAACTGAACATCCTGTTTTCTACACCAACTAAATTTTTTTTGTTTGCTTCATCATGTTATTTTGGGAACAAGAACATACCCCATTATCTACAATTGTCTTGGGTAGAAAAGCTTTATCTAACTATTGGCAAGGATCAGAAGGAGCTGCTCCTTTTATTGGCTAAAATTGTAAAAGAATACATGTTGCAGGAGCCAGGAGCACGTCCAAACAATATTGGAGATCAGTGGGGTGGGTGATGATTGCATGCCATGAAAAAAAGGTAGAAAAAGGACTCCAGGTAAGAATAAACTTAATTAGCTTTGTAATTAAAATAATTTTTATATCTGTAAGTTTTATTGTGTACTCGTCTTCACATAATCTATTTCTACTATTATTCAATTTCTATGGTTTGCAAGATAAGATTGTCCTTTTCAAATATAGAGTGCTTGTTATTTAAGATAGTGAAAAAAGCACGATTGACTGTTCTGAAAAGCATTGTTGCCTTCTTTCTCAAAGTAATTATTGTTATTTGTGTGAGATGACAAAAATAGTATGGTAAATGCTTGCAAGAACTGTTTTCTTTTTTTTCTAATGAAGAATTGCTTTCATTAATTTGGGCAACTAAATCTTTAACTGTAGCTTTGTCCCAATCCATTAATTATTGTGCTTGCTCCTATGATTGTGTTTGTGGGATGTCTGTTATTTCAGATTGAGTGAAATACACTGGCGTCCCTTTAACTTGTCGGCCTATGCTAGTCCGGTCCACGAACTTGCAAACGCGAAAAATGGGCCCCTGAACTTGTCAAGTTGTTCACCGCAGGTCCATTTCTCATCCGGCGCGGCCTCTAGGTGACGTGGCAGCGCCAACGTGGCGGACGAAGCACGTGAGCCGCACGTTTCAATGTAGGCCCCTCACGTCAGGGTCGCCCCCTACCTCCCGCTCCGCACAGGATGAAAGCCGTCGCCGGCAGCGCTTGGACCACGCCTGGCCGCGCCCTTCTCCCGCGTCCCCTGCACGACCGAGCACCCCGCACGGACCCTTTCTATGCGCCGCAGCCCCTCGCCCCGAGCCGCTCGTCCCGCAGCGCTGAGTCAGAGATCCGCCATTGTCGGCATGGAGCCGAGCTCCTTGTCCGACCTTTCCTCTCCTCCCGCGGTCTCTCTCGCTCCCTCTAAAATGGTGCCTAGAGTGTCGCGTGAGCACTCCGCACTCATTCCGCTTCTCCCCGTGCTCCCTCTCTCGCTCTACAAGCGCCGCCGCCTCATCCCGAGCTAGCAGCGCCGCCGCCGCCGCCATCGATCTCCTCCTCTGCCACTTTCCAGCAGACACGAGCTTGTCGACGAGCTTCGGGGCGTGCTAAGGCACCCTCCAGTGCTCCCGCGCTCTTCCTCTCCCTCTCTGCGCGTCACTCTGGCTCGCCGGAGCTGAGCCGCCTCGCCGCACGTACCGCCGCCTCCGGACGTCCTCCGCCATGGGGAATGTCCTAGGCGAGCTCGCCTCGTCACGCTCTCCACCCCCATGTAACCCGCACAGGCACTAGCGCTCCACAGCGCCACCCCGCCGAGCTCGCCGTTGCCGGCCATGGGCGCCGCCACGTCTCGCGCCTCCTGGTCCACCAAACAGTGTGGACGCAGCGCCATCCCGCCTCGTTCGGTATTGAAATGTGCGGCTCACGTGCTTCGTCCGCCACGCTGGCGCTGCCACGTCGCCTGGAGGCCGCACCGGATGGGAAATGGACCTGCGGTGAACAACTTGACAAGTTCAGGGGCCTATTTTCCGCGTTTGCAAGTTCGTGGACCGGACTGGCACAGGCCGACAAGTTAAAGGGCCGCCAGTGTATTTCACTCTTTCAGATTTTTGGATCTTTATTGCTCTGGTAAATTTGTTTGAGCTCTTCACTACAATATATGTTACTGGTTCATAAATTTTTGAACTCTTATTACCTTTAGTTTTTGACTTATTCACTACAATGTATGCGCTTATTCTAAATCTTTGTGATTATGTTTTCTGGATTAAGTATTATTGTCATGTTAAGCATGTACATATGTTCATTAGCTCCTTGGACAATTAATATAGCATTTATGCCCTTTGGAAAGTATTATTGGCCCGTAAAAGTGATACTTCAGGTGTTCCTTTGGCTTCAGCTGTATGTTTTTTTGGGAAGAATTGATTAATGACATAAAGGTGGAAGGACAACTTGTATGTTTGGCTTGGTTTGGTTCAGTGATAACTCATATTTAATACTTACATCAGAGTAGTATCACAGAACGGTAGCTAATCTTTAGGCTCCATCTTTCACAGGGATGACTGACTAGGGGTATCATATGCCTAGCACTTCTATCAGTCTTCTAGAACTCATCCGTAGCTCCATCAATCTTCAGAGCAACTTTTCTAAAGTTTGGAGGTGTGGGGACATAGCAAGGGTGAGCACATGTCGTACTCAGCAAATATAACATGGGGTTCATAAGGCTCAAAAGGTTTAACACAGGTTTAACAGCATTGAGCTTTTAGTTGTCACAATTTTAGCATATGAATAGCAACAAGTTGTCATAATCCTATAGTAAACACATGATCACTGTAAACATGAATAATGAATAGCATAAACGGATAATTATTAGTGATCATCTATTCTATAAGGGTCCAAGGCCGTTAGTGACCGTGAGCACGACTGATATAACAGTTTTACACTCTGCAGAGGTTGTACACTTTCACGGTGAGTCGTGATACCCATATGTCCGGGTTTATAACTCCCAAAATAATTTCAAGGTGAGTAGGCAGGGTTCACTATAAAGCCTTTCAAAGGTTCATCTAACAAGTTAGGGCCATTAGATTCACTCGACAAACAGAGATAGGAACCCCCTGTCGAATGGCACAATTCCATCACAGCTATACACATAAGAGTAGAGACTGTCCTATACCCGATTCGTCAAGCCATTCTTACGCCATAAAGATAACCTCTAACAAGCTAGAAAATATCCTCATACTGAGCTAAAGCCAGAGCCATGTAGCCCTTACAGCTGTACTGTAAGTCCCGGATGTTCGCTTACAGATAAGTCCTTAGGGAGAGGAATCTGAAGCATTTAGAAAGTAGCTAAACACTCCGTCCCCCTATTTTTAAGTTGCTAAAAAGTCATGTTTTAATGTTTATTGCATATACCATTAGTCAAGTTACAAGATCATGATTTAGTTGAGCACTAGCAAAGCTACCCAATGCATATTCCATATATAAACGTCACATAATAAATTTGTGACGTTAGATATATAAACATCACATAATAAATTTGTGACGGTGGCTTTTTGACGTTTGGATTTTCGTCAACCGGATGTCACAAATCTTAAATTATGACATAAATTCCATATATTGTGACATATTAGAATGTCAAAAAGCCACACATTTCTTGTAGTGATAGGAGTCAAGGCATAAGCACAATTATAGGAAATCCTTATCAAGGTAACACATGAAAATATGGATTGATTATTAAAGTGAATAGGTAACAAGGATGATCCCATGCTATACTTGTCTTTTACACTTGCTTTCCACTCAAGGCAACTGCTCATAGAAATTCTTCAGTCCTCTCTTTTGTAGCTTCCGGCCACCCGCGCTTACGAACAACTCTTCTTCTACTCGCAGATTGTAGCAACCAAGCATACTAATATACAAGCAAACAAATAGAGACAACTAAGAGCAGTACACCACATAAGACAAAACAACATACTAAATCGAGCTTGTAACAAAGGTCGAGAGAACGCAAAAAATGTAACGGAACTATCATAAAGAAGAAACGACTACAGAACAGTTTTATATATTACAAAAGAAACATCTACGAGCATGATTCATGTTAATTTAAAAAAACTATGTGAGTAGTATCAACTCAGGTTACTCGAAACATATTCAGTTTCAAAAGTCGAGTTAAAGCTAATTATATTTTATTTATAAAAATATCCCATATCATTTAAGTCATTTAAACATTTAACTAGAAAGATTAAATGACATGTGATAAAAATTAAACAAAAGCATCATGTTTTTAAGTTGAACTAAGCATGTTATAAATTAAAAAAGGTATTAATGTTGATATTAATCATATTGACAGTGATTTATAAAAGACCGATGTATTCACCTAAGTGGCTTTTAATTATAAACCCAGTTGCATAACCATTAAACAAATTAACATTTAACTTATAAAATTCCCTGATATGAGACATGTTAAACGTCACTACTAACATGTAGCATTGGTCAGCACAGATGCAACGTCACAAGTAACAACTAGAACATAGCTACGGTTAAAAGAAAAGATTACCGGGAGTTTTATATTACCAACGAAAAGAAAAGCCTACATGCTTGATTTATTTTAATTGAGCAAAACCATGTGAAGCATATTAATTCAGATTAGATAAAATATATTTTAATTCTAAAAGCTAGGTTAGACTAATCATATTTGATTCATAAACATGCATGTATCATTTAATCCCATTAAACTTTAAATTTACAAAAAGAAAAAGTGCATGTGAAAACACTAAATGAGTTTAAACTAAGTATAATTAAAACACATTTAAGTTTACAATTAATCATGTTAACTTTTATGTACGAAATATAGAAGTTTAACACCTACATTGCTTTTTAATTAGAAACTAGTTGCATGTGTATTAATCAATTTAGTATTTAACAATATATTGAAAAACATGTGATACGGTAAACGTCGCTACTAACTTATAGATCATGTCAAAACGAATCTAACGCAACTTAAACGAAACAAAACGGAATTAAATCGAAGAAACGACGGAGATATTATGAACCAGTGGTAATTCTGTAATTACCTCGTCTTCTTCCTCCATCCATCTTACGTGACCTTTCAACAGGAACAAGAGGGAGGGAGCTTGGTTGCAGCGGGCTAGGGGAGGCCGACCGATGGTGGCACAGGCGAGACGTTGGAAATGACGTAGAAGAGAAAGGAGTGAAAAATCTAATTTACTATCTTAGGAATTTCCAAACTAAGGACTTCCCTTACTAGTTCTAGTGTGCTTTGGCCAATGGGCTGGTACAAATATATAGGGATGAGAACTCCTCACATCTACATCAACTAAGAATATGGTACTAATTGATGTTGCACCCTTCACCTTTACTAATGGGCATAAATAATCATTAAAGCCCATTAGTAAATAAATGCATGAACCTTTAAGATTTATTATGATTATTGCACATGGGCTTTGAGGGTTGGTGGGAAAATGAGATATTTTATTATTTTTGGAATTAATTAATTTTGGGATTAAAATAATTCCAGAAAAAAATCGAGAATTGATATTTAAGCCATGAAAAATACTCCAAAAGCTCTAAAAATTTGAGAAAAATTCTTAGAGACATTTTACAACATGAAGAACCTAAATAAAGTATTTAGAGCTCATGAAAAGATATTTTGGAGCATCTAAAAATTAGATTAGGCTCATAGAAAAATAGGAAAAGGTTATAGAAAAAGCCAGAAAAATTCCTAGGAAATTTTGAGAGATAGGTTAATTAATGAGAAACTCAAAGGAATGATTTAGAGCAGATGAAGAGGACTTTGGAAAATTCTGAACGAAAAGATTAGGATCGAGAAAGCAGGAATTTGATTATAGAAAAAGATAGAGACGAGCCGGAGACAGATAAATGATTTACTAAACGCGTTTTGAAAATTTTACTCACTCATTACACCAAGTCATACAACAAGCAAACATCACATCAAGCAAAATCCATCAAATTAATTTGGAAAAGATTGAAAATTCATTTTTTTCTATAACTAAATTTGTACTACCTTAAACTAAACTTGGGAAATTTTATATCAATATTGAAATTATTTATTTTATTTAGTGTTTTCTATGCACAACCCAAAATCGTAAATTTTAGGGTGTGACACGCGAGTGCTCAGGGGTAGGGGTGTGTTACAAAGACCGGTGTGTGCGCACGTGTTGTGCATGCATGTGTCATGTGTGTTCTTCTTCTTCTATTTGTTCTTTTCATCCTCCCTATGCTCCATCCCCCTTATATGCCTGGGATGGAGCTTATGTGTACGTGGAGTTTGTATAGGTATCACTATGGAATAATTAGCTAAGAATTTAAATATGTTCATAGACACCAACCTTTTGAACGATGGATTCACCATAATTTAAGCCTTGCACAAATGTCCAATTGGAAAAGTGCTCTCTAGAATGGAGAAAGAACTAGAATGAGAATCAAGCATTGTAGCCATCAAAACAAAGCTAATTAAGCAACAAAATTAAAGGAGTAGATGTTTGTTACTAACCTTAAAGCAAAAAAAATCAAGCCATTCTTCAAAATCCAAGTGCTAGCTTCATGGTGAAGAGCAGCCGCAACAAAGGAGGGAAGGGCCCAAACGCGCGCCTCTGTTCTCGGGATGAAAGAGAGGAGGAAGAAGAGGACGGCTGCAGCCTTTTTATGCTATAGGGTTATCACCGTCGGTTCATGGATAGAACCGACAGTGATAGAGCCCAATCACTGTCGGCTCTTGGCTTGAACCGGCAGTGATATATGGCCATCAAGCCACTTCCGGTTGGAGACACAAACCGGCAGTGATAGTTGTCGTCACTGCTGGTTCGGTCACATCCCAAATTAATTTTTGGTTTTCAGAGCAAAGAATCGGCAGTGAAGGGTCAACACTGTCGGTTCTCCTAATTCCGGCAGTGATGAGGCCGGCAGTGAAGTGCTATTCTGTAGTAGTGGTGGGGGCTATTCCAACTGGCCTATAGGATGTTGTCTTGTTGGATGAGCGTCACTGGTGTCATGGCTTCGTCTTATTGCCATGTATGATGGGTGGCTTTGGTAGCCAGGCTGGTGGCTGTGAGGTGATGGTAGGATATCTCTTGTCTTGTGTAGCATGTGGGAGCAGTGTCATCCCACGCAGGTTAGGTGAGATGGCGTTAGGCACTCACAAGGGTACTACACACTCTGCGCCACCCGACATTACTCCAATAGCCACTTCTCCATTGATACAAAAATACTAAAATATTTAGTTTGGTGATTTTGGTATTTATTGTTGATTTGGTTCACACATTCTCCCATTTGGAATCAAACTCCAAAAAAGGAAAACAATAGTAGAACAAGCGAGAGAGTCAAATATTATAATCCTTTGGATGTGGATGGAATTGGATCACAATATTTGACACTCAAAATATATAGACTAATAAGCTCCCTGTAAGTGTAAGCATACATTTGGTGGAAGGCATAGCATATACATATATATAACTAAACATTTAAGCCAAGATAGGAAATTTAATCTATAAAATGCACAGGGACAGGACTAAGCAAATAGAAGAAAGAAACAAACGCATACCACTTTAAAGATTATACTCTTTTGAGCCCGTGCATATCTCCAGAGACTTCACTTATTTTCAATGATACTACGCACAAGATGAGCTTGCAAACTTATTAGTCTAAAAAAAAAACATAGGATAAGCTCCCATAAAATGTGCATACAAGACACAAGTATTTGAATTACTTGTATGAGTCATGCACTTGACTTTGAGACCAAAGTACCACTTGAAAATATCACTTGACTTCTCGGCCCTAGTTTTTAGTTTTTGTTCTTTGTTGCTGCCTACTTCGTTGTGACAGAAAACAAAAGGCCCCAAGGATAACTAAGCCAACCTAGTGCAGCATATCACCACCGCTCATCCTAACGGGGTTACCCTTGGGTGCATGGTAGTATTAGGTTCCAAAAGCGCTCTCACTGGCGTATCCTGCTTATAGTACGTGCTCCCGACGTGACTTTTCTTGTGACATGTCTTGAGCATCGCGCTCGTCACTTAGTGCACACGTGACGTGTTAGTGTGGGTACCAAGCATCATGATTACTGCAAACTGTGTCATGATCCGAACACTTACACGTTAGTTCATGTCACCCAATTATTAATGTGGTTCATTCTAGAAAAGGAATCAACTGCCCGTGCATGTCATCATGGATAACGCAAAGCATTTAGCCTTTTGACATATAGTAGGTCACTACAGAGAGATCCTAGTAAGCCCCAAAACTTTCAATATAGCTTTCCATAAGCATGCTTATTAGAGATAATCTATGATATGCTTAGGGCGTGACTTAAGCAAACGGATTTGGACCCTTAACACGCTCCTCTCTTATCTACTAGCTAGCTCTCTCATCGGTCATCACCTCTTTATATATATATATTTTATATATAGGCAGTAATATCCTCTCCAGCACATGAGCTAATGCAGAACTATGTACCAATCGTACACAGTTAGGCTTAACATGTGACATCATGCTTTAACTAGTTTAGCATGTCTTCGCGTGTGATCGCTTCAAACGCATGGGTTTTTTATAGAGCATTAGAGAGGTAGATGACCAGCACGAAAAGCTAGTTCTACAAACATTGTTTGCATTATCTTCTTGTCATGTGGTACGATGCATCGTTTGAAAAGATCTAGCTAAGCTAGAAGGCTCTAAGCATAAACAAATTGGCTGTCTCCAATGAGGAGGCTTCCTAGGCCCTGTTTGGTTGAGTTGTGGCTGTGGAAAAAAGCTGCTGTGGGCTGTGAGCTGTAGAAAAACTGAAAGCTGTTTGGTTAAACAAGTATAAAATATACCTTTTATCTTTATCTCTCTTGAAACAACTATGGAAGAGTTTTTTATTCCACCAATTTCGAAAAGCAGAAAGCCAAAAGCCAAAAGCAGGGTCAAACCAGCTTTCAAAAATGAACTACGGAAAAGCAGCTGCTTCTGAAAAAGCACCCTCCAAAAGCAGCCCCTTTGGTTGGGCTTTTGGCTTTTGAGGCCAAAAGCCAAAGCCAAAAGCCCAACCAAACAGGGCCTTAACCAAATGGATATACTCTAGGATCAACCAAACGTGCTTATCTCATTACTGATGGAGCATGATATGTGGACCATCACCAACCATGCATGCTTATATACAAATAAATAACCAGAACAAGTGGTATAGATGCATTCGGTCGAGCAGCGTGCGCCGCCGCCGCCGCCACCGTCGTTGTCTTTCCGGTGTCCTGCGGCGACTAAAATATCAGTAGCTCCGGCGGTGACGTTTTGCCCTAGCATTGGTCCACCTATGCATGCACGAATGGGGATTGGGGCATAGGTTCAGCTGCGGCAGGCGCATCTGTCTGTCAACGTTGAATTTATGAACAAACCGACGATTAATAGCCCGTCATTTGATTGGACTTCTGAGGGGTTAAATTAAATTGGCTAGTTTGTCCGGGAGTATTTTGTCTTTACTTTGGACTGCCTTTTGCAGAGACAAAGATGAGCAAGAATGTTGTGATATGGCATCTTATTGGTACTACTTTGGAGCCTTAAGTTATCCTCATGGGACGTTTCAAAAATAAATGAATCCTATAAATCCTCATTGAGAACAGTAACTATTATATTTCTAAAAAAAGTTGTCCACCTATGCTATTATTAGAAAAACCATAAAGGAACTACTTAAGCCTCTATATGTAATTGCTCTATATGCCAATATGAAAAAATATCCTTAAATAACGCTTAAGTATTTACCTAAGTTACCCACCAATGCTATTGTTAGAAATAAATCTAGAGTAAAGTTCAAAAAAAAAATCTAGAGTAAGCACCTAAATTTGCATTTAAAGTACACATATCTACCATTGTTAAGAATAACCTAAAATAAGCTCATCCAAACCTGTGCTAAATTACCTACATTATTTGTCATTATACTTTGCTTACCGATTACTTTATATGTTTTTCCAATGGCATTAATGTTTTTTTCACTTTTATAGTGCATATATTAGTGTTTGAAATGTGTTTATAGTTGGGCCTTAGTTAAGTTTGACATGGAAATTGTTGTGCTCGTCGCTTCTTGTATATACATGGCCTCCATATACATAGTGACATATATCATGCATATATTCCTTGAGTTAGCCCCTATTTTAACATTTAGAGCATTTTTACATGTACTGAAAAAATTTTGAAAACAAAACTCGACAAAAACCGCATACATTTCAAATTTGAGGAAAATTTGACAACATTAATTATATATATTTTAAAAATCTGAAAGTACATGAATAGAAATTACAAACCTCACTCATAATTCTTTTACCAATTCTCTAGATGTTTTCATTTTTTAATTCCTTTATTTCAATTCAAACTAACGATTTTTTTTAAAAAAAAATAGGTGCGAAACGGTTCATTTGGGGTGTCAAAGTAACATTACATAGTTGAAAAAACATGGATAAAATCACAATTTGGCTTCACGGTAGGGGCAAGAACATCATTTGTCCCTACATTTTTTTGTTAACCGTAGCCCCCATGCAATTTTATCCACACGAACATGTAACACTTAAATAATAAATCTCTTTAAAAAATCATTACACACGTATGAAGTAGCTACACGTTGGTCATCAAGCGAGTATATTATAACTAGCTAGATCTACGTACTAAGTACGGAACCGTCCATCTCTGCAAAAAGGCATCAGCAGGAAGCAACTAGGTATATTCCAAGTCCAGCTCCCTGGAGAATAATATAATATAATCCAGTTCTCTAGCTTTTGTCAGTCTCCAAGTGGATAAGGATTCAAACAGCACATGCTGCAAAATATAGCCAGAATATCTACACATCCACAAGGAACGTGGCTGTGTGCATCATCATTCATTCATCGATAGCCACATGAATTCCAGTACACCCCGGCCGGCGGCCCTAATTTACAATCTTAATTTTACATGAAAATAATGAAAGCAAAGAGGGAATACTCCAATTAATTTGCTCTGATCCAGTCTGTCTGTCGTAGATTTCTACAGGAGGTTCTTCAAACCCGTCCCTTCTTCAGCATTTCTACTGCATCCCGATGTGGCTGCTCAGTAGCAGCTGCTGCTGGTTGAAGAACGGATTGCTTAGCAGCAGGCTGCTGTACTGAAATCCTGCACTCGCACTGTCCACAAGCTGCTGCTGATTGCAGTAGCCGCTGCTTGTGGTGCCGAAATGGCCGCCGCTCCTCGAATCACTTGGCAGCTTCAGTTTCTTGCTACTGAAACTGCTGCTGCTGCCATCATCGAAGGACGATTCATCCACGGCCATCACTCTCTTCCTCTTCTTCCCACCGTTGTTATCTGAGCCTATTACTGCGTCTACTGCAGCAGTCGGCAAGTTGTTGTTCATTACGCTGTTGTCTTCGTAGTTATTAGTAAGTGCTTGGTGTGTCGTTTGTGTTGCTGGTGGGTAGATTAGTGGAGGGCTTTGCTGTGGCTCCTCGGCCTCAGCAGGGATGTCCAGGAACATCTGCGAGAGCGACGCGTAGTCGATGCTGTTGAAGAGGTCGGTGAGCGAGCACGACTTGCTCATCGTCTGATGATGGAGCTGCTGCTGCTGCTGCTGCTCATGATATTGACCAGCAAGAGTTGTTTCAGTAGAGTCGTTCATGTTGTTGAAGGTGGTGGTGCTGTCGTTGATGAGAAGAGTATCTACTTCCTCCACAGTTGAGCCCTCCTGCTCCTGATCCGACAACTGGAAATCGTTGCTCTTCTTGTGGATCCTGCACAGCACCCAGTCGTCCAGCTGAAACCAAACCAAACACAACATTAGATGCAGGATATTTCAGCAAACATCAGCCGTGGAAGTAGTAGCTGCAGAACCAGTAGTATCATCGATCAGCCGGGCTGAAAAAAAAAAATCGTCTCACCCTCATGGAGGATCCTGCTCTGCGCTTGGTGGTGCTGCTCTTGTGATCATCAGTGCCCGTCAGGCGGTACTCGTGCATGATCCAGTCCGTCTTGACGCCCTTGGGAGGCCTGCCGCCATAGAAGACGAGCGCCTTCTTGACGCCGATGTTCTGGCTCGTGGACGTGGACAGGATGGCCTTGTCGGTGCCGGTGGCCTTCCAGTATCCCGACCCGGCGGCGCGGTTGGGGCGGACGCCGTTGGGGTACTTGCGGTCCCGGGGGGTGAAGAAGTACCACTCGTTCTCGCCAAACAATGCCTTGGCTGATGAACCACACAAGAAGAAGAAGAAGAAAATTCAACTCATGGAATTTAGAAACTAGCAGTACGTTTTGGCTTCTTCTCTATATATATATATCTATATATCTATATACAACTAAAACATACGGATTATCAACATCTACCGGCAGGACCAAAACACTCGTACGATCCATATCCGGCAGGCAAATAATCACCGCATCCCGTGCGATCCATATCCGGCAGTCAAATAATCACCGTATGGAGACACTGGAAGGCAAGTAAATAAAATGAAATAAAACTCACGGAATCACCGGCAGGCAAATAATCACCGCATGAAGACACAGGAAGGCAAGTAAAAAATAGAACAAAACGGGAAGAGAAAGAAATTTATTAGAATATCACCTAGCAATAAATTTTCAGCCTTTGAGGCAACTGATGTTTGTCGTAACTTTCAGCCAACAAGCTCCCAGCCTAGCTTTTATTTCAGATTCATTACGATAATGAATGTGTTTCTAGACATTATCATGGTATAATACACGTGAAAAATTGAATTGATATGTTCTTGATTTTGACTTGGCTAACAAACATCTCATTCAATTTATGTCGCACCTGGTGCAACACTCATCTATGTAATAAGTAAATAAATAAATGTGATTGGTTAGTTAATTAATTAATTACCAGGGAGATCCCAGGGGTTGCACTGGTAGATGTTGACCTCGGCGATGATGGGGACGGGGCACGGCATGGAGGCCGCCTGGTTCCTGAGGTAGTGCACGATCAGCTCCTCGTCCGTGGGGTGGAACCGGAACCCGGCTGGGAGGTTCAGGTTGCCCACTCTACTGCTACTGCCGCCGCCACTCGGCATGGCCGACGGCGATGTGCTAGCTGTTGCCTCTTGCTGGATTATACTGCTCGATCTACCTAGCTAGCTACCTACCTCTGCAGTAGTTTATCTATATATGTTGGCTACTACTGACTGACTACCTGTAAATATAAGAGCCTAGAGGTTAGAACTAGAGGCATGAATCTTGAAATTTTTGAGATGGAGGGACTGGGCCTCCGTTTTATAGAAGCCATGGCCTTGTCTTGTTGTAGCTAGCCCAGCCAGCGAGGAGGGTGCAGTTTGGTGGACTATGGATTAGGATGACGTACGACCAAAGGGCACAACAGTCATCTCGCATATATTTGACCACGTGTTCACCGTATAGTGGTAGTAGTATATATATAAGGCCAAGGTGGTGACGGACCCATCGTACTCCAGCTGCTGTGGATTTTATTTTATAATGAAATTGTGACTAATTTGCCCTCGAGCGGCCGTAGTATAGTTATCGAGCTCGAGCTGGCTCCACGCAAGGCGCCCACACCCGTACGTGTGCGTGCAACGCTGCAAGGGGGGAAGAACCAGTCTGTCTCTGCGAGTCTGGGGGAGATAACGAAAGCAACGGGGTGGATGGATGGATAGATGGTGTGATAGGGATGAAGACGATGACGTCCGTCTACGGCGCCCGCCACGTGTCGACCTGCCATGACCGCCAATGATATGTGGCACATGCATGCTTTCGGCAGCGTTCGATCGACTGGCATGGCCATGGCCCCCATTGTTTTGTTATCCTGATGAGAGGTTGGTCCATGGGTGGGCCCACCTCGTGGAAACCATGCGCCCCATCAATTCTATAATCACCTTGGTATGAATGTTTTATGCTTGTTTGTACGTGGTACAAAAGTACTAGCAGTATATACTTCCTCCATTTCACATTATAAGTCGTTCTTTTGGCTTTTCTACGTATAGTTTTTTTGCTATGCATTTCTATATTCATTTTGGTCCGAATGTTTTATGCTTGTTTGTACGTAGTACAGTAGTACTAGTAGTATATACTGCCTCTATTTTAAATTATAAATCGTTCTTACTTTTCTATATATATAGTTTTTTTCTAAATACTATGTACCTAAAAAGTTAAAAAAAAACTTATAATTTAGAACTGAGCGAGAAACAAGCATATCCCTTAAGAAAAGAAAATGCAACTAGGCAGCCCTATGCCCATGAGAAAAGGCGAGAAAATCAATGCTAGCAATGGTGCAGATTCCAATGGTGTCAACTTCCACCGGTCAAGCTAAGCAACAACGTCGTACCTTCGAGGGGGACGATATAGAAGAGTTGGTAAAGGTGTTTGACTTTGCTATCAAGAATTGTGCTTCATTTCTCCAATGTGGTTGAGCCTAGCTAGACTTCATAGCTAAACTATAAAAAGTTTCTTTTTATTTTAGTGTAGTCAATTCTCAATTGCTATCACCCATTCCCCACATTATTGTCAAGGCAACTACACAGATCAAAACTAGTAAACTTGCAGAAATATACTTCCTTTCGGACACAAAAACTTGACATTTTGGGAAAAATGATGTCAAACTCTAGAAAGTACAATAGCCAATGTTTTAATAAAATATTTTAGTCTTTTACAAGAAAGTCATCTGGAACACTATTTTAAATTTGCAGTCTCATATATTTATTGAATTATACATATAGTTTAAAGTCAAAGTTGGCAAAGGCATGGTCCAGAGATTATGTAATGTGCACAACACATAGAAAAGTCTGAAATAAGACCATTTTGGTCCTTGGACTCATTTGATTGATTTTGACACTCAACCCTAACACCGTTTAAATCTAGCATCACAGCTATGAGTATATATTATTCTATTTTAACCCCTAAGCTTGTGTTGCCTTTTTTGTGTGGTTTTCAAATTTCAAGTGATATGCCAATGTTTTTCCTCCTCGTTTTAGTATGTTTTTTCGCCAACTAAGTGATGAATGACAGGTAAGCCTAGGTGAAGTCGTGATCGATCTAGGTGGCTAAAAACTACCAACTTCTAAGAAAATCTTGAAAACTACCAAGAATAGGAGTGGAGTCAAAATTGGAATGATATTGGTACATGAGGTATATATGTAGACAATATTACAGCTGGTGTTCAAAACTAGATAAACATAGGAGTTAAGAGGTCAAAAATGGACTTGGTCCAAACAAAAGCAAGAATAGGTCCATTTTGGTATTTTTAACTCTTTTGTGTGTCTGATTTTGACCCTCAACTCTAGTACCTTCTAAATCTAGCGCCACAACTAATATTTTGACTCTCTGGGATCGTCTTAGGTGGTTTAGAAGTGATGTGCAACATTTTCTGTCCACGTTTGCTTTTTCTTTTGCTAACTAGACCATGAATGGTCTAAATGGCAAAATAAAAACTTCCAATTTGCCATCAAAACTTCGGGCACATCGCTTTAAAATTAAACTGCTGAAACTAGGATTGGGGTCAGAACTGAATGCTATTAGTGTTTGAGGTATATATCTATGAAGTATTATTCGTGGTGGTCAAAGTTAGAAAAACATGAGAGCTTGAGAGCTCAAAACTGGACTTGATACAATTGTATCTCAAAGAAAAACAAGATTTATAGCCACACTATAATGTTCTCTGTTGTGTGGGCACTAATTGTTCCACAATGCCTCTCCCACCTTGTCAATGCAATTCCACAAATCAAAACTAAAAAGGTTATATAATCATGTATAATTCCTTCTGTCGGGGTTATGATACCCTGGGTATCTCAGGACACCGATTAGTTAGCCACTCGGGCGGCCCACTAAAAGCTTTAGTTTGGTTTTGGTGAATTGATGAAACCCTAAATGCTAACCATTTTACTCTAAGTGATCATGAGATAGGGTAGCACATTCCAAGTGGTGGAGCAAGTGATGATGATCATTTTGGTGGTGATGGCCATGGTGATCAAGTGCTCGGGCTTGGAAGAGAAGAAAGAGAAAAACAAAAGCTCAAGGCAAAGGTGATATCCATAGGAGCTTTTGTGTTTTGGTGATGAAGACACCTAGTGGGTGTGATCACATTTTGGATAGATAGTCGTACTTTTAAGAGGGGTGAAACTCGACATGAAATGCGGTTATCAAAGTGCCACTAGATGTTCTAACTCATTGCATATGCATTTAGATTATAGTGAATGCTAACACCCTTGAAAATGTTTGTGAAAATATGCTAACACACGTGCACAAGGTGATACACTTGGTGGTTAGCACATTTGAGCAAGGGTGGTGAAGTTGGTGAAGTCGAGGGGTTGTTTTCCCTCGACCGGACGCTGGACCTGTGCGTCCGGTCAGTGGTGCAGCAGTGGCGCGGCTTCGGCCTTCGACCGGATGCTGGCGTGAGGTGGTGAACGGACACGCAGTACCTAGGTCCGATCGGAGGTGACGTATGCTAACGTTGGCGGCGTTGGAGGTGGCATGAAGGGCCAGAGAGGATCGGACACCATGGTGAGTCCGGTCGTCAAATTCCCTCTCTGGTGCCTTTCTGGAAGTGACCGGACACCACGATGTTGGCGAGTCCGGTCAGGCAGCGGTGCGTCAGGTCCCGGACTTGGTGCCTCGGGCTCACGCACAATTGGACACGACGTGAGCGTGTCAGGTCTTGCGGCTGTGAGTCCGATCGTCACTTAATGTGCGTAAGCGAGCAGCTAGCCGTTGAGTTTGGGCGATCACCGTTGAATCAGGGGGACACGTGGACGGCAGCGCATGACCGGACGCTGGGCGTGGTGCATCCGGTTGTTCTGACCGGCGCGTTCGGTCTCCTCGTGGAGGCAGGCAGTGAGAGTCCAACGGCTCTATTTCGTGGGGGGCTTCTATTTAAGCCCCATGGCTGGCTCTAGCTCATTCTCTTGGCCATTTTCATTAACATAGCAACCTAGTGAGCTAAGCCAAAGCCCTCCCACTCATCTCCATCATTGATTCATCATATTTGAAAGATTGGGAGTGAATCCAAGTACATTGCTTGAGTGATTGCATCTAGAGGCACTTAGTAATTGTGTTTTGCTGTGGGATTCGCTTGTTTCTCTTGGTGGTTGCCACCACCTAGACGGCTTGGTGCAGCGAGGATCATTGAGTGTAGGAAGGTGTTTGTCTCTGGCTCTGATCGTGGTGATTGTAAGGGGTTCTTGACCTTTCCCCAGCGGAGAGCCAAAAGGTACTCTAGTGGATTGCTCGTGGCTTGTGGATCCTCATCTTATGTTGGTTGTGCGGCACCCGGTTGTGGGTTAGGCGTGTGATGCCTATTATACGTGAACCTCCAAGTGAGGGAATCGCCGCAACAGGAACTAGCTTGCCGACAAGCAAGTGAACCTCGGTGAAAAATCATTGTGTCATCTTGTCTTTGAGGATTTCATTGGTATTCATTGTGATTGATTGTTTGTCGCTTACCACGTCGATATATCATCACTACCTCACCCTTGTACTTAATTTCCTAGTGTAGCTAAGCTCTTTAGTGTAATTAGTTTTGAGAGATAGCTTGTGTCTTGTCTAGTGATTAGTGAGGCTCTTTAGTTAGTCTTTGAGAGCTCACTAACTTAGTGGTAATGACTTAGCCTCTTGTGTGAATTAGAGATCATAGCTACTTCCTCCATCCCAAATTGTAAGTCATTCCAAGAATCTTGGAGAGTCAAACTTTTTCAAGTTTGACTAAAATTATAGAGAGAAACACAAAGATTGATGACATCAAATAGGTATAATATGAAAATATAACTAATGAAGAATCTAATGATACTTACTTGGTATGATAAATATTATTATTTTGTTATATAAATTTGGTCAAACTTGAAAAACTTTGACTTTCCAAGATTCTTGGAATGACTTACAATTTGGGATGGAGGGAGTACTAGAATTATGGATAGGTGGCTTGCATTTTGAGTAGGCTAGCGCAACACTCGCTTCGCCGTTTAATTGTCTAACATCTTGGCTTAAGTGTTGTTGTAGAAATTTTCAATAGGCTATTCACCCCCCTCTAGCCATTAGGACCTTTCACCCACGACGGCCCAACAAAGCAGAGGCCCAGCAGCCGCAGCTCGCCTAAGCTATAAAGGCCCTGGGCTACGCACTGAGGCGGGAGGTCAACCACGACCTCTCCCTCCTTCCACCGCACACAACGCAGCACCACACGACCTCTCCTCAGTCCTGACCACTAGGAAAGGGTGAGGAGGGATCAAGCCCCATCGGGTACGCCACCCCTAACAGGGGCAGGCATGCCCCACTCACTCTACAAGGACTAAGGGGACAGGACATACGCTAGCCCTATGCCACGCTGTGTGGACAAGACAGCACTGCCAGACGGTGATGACCGGTATGGTAACCCACCATCCAAATACGGTCCGACAAGATGGACGTATGGCCCCTACCCACTACGGGATGGGGTGCACAACCATGATCTTGACTTCCAAGACCAGCTGAGCCAATGACGGCCTCGACCCCGCAACACAGGATCGAGGCCACACCGACTCCACGACCAGCGAGGCAATCGGTAACCAGGGGGCGGCTACCTACTCCCTCACTATCGCCATGACGCCACCGGGAGAACATGAGACGATGACGAAGTCCACAACAAGCTCACATCGCACAGGACAGTTGGCAAATCACCACCGTGCCAATAGTGTCGTCACGACCAGCACTGTAGCATCATGCCATGCCATGCTGCAACGTGGGCACAAGACTATGACGACAACCATACCTGGACGTACCCTAACGCTAAGACAAGACGACCTTCCTTGCAAGACAAGTTTACTAGTTTCCCTCCCTCGAGCTCACGACCACTCGGTCGGGAGAACCCATCTCCATTTGTAACTTGGCCCCCAGACTCTATATAAGTGTGGCTAGGGCTCCCATCAAGGGGACGGCCTCTCGAGACTTCATTCGGGCAGTCCCTCTCCACTCTTCTCCTACCTCTTTCACTCATCTTACACCCCCATTGTAAGAACTTCAGAGCATTCAACCGAGGAACACGCACTCGATCTTTCCTGAGACTGGAGGTAGGTCTCCGGCCTGAACCGGTATAATTCCTTGTGTCTTTAGATGCTACCATCGTCTTCCTAGAGCAGTGCGACACACGTATAAATTCATTCGTCGGTTGGCAAAACACTGACACCTTCTATCATATATACTTGACATTTTGGACAACAAAATGATGTCGAACTTTTTAAACTCTACATCAATTGTTTTAATAAAATTTTTATTTTGTAATGAGAAAGTCATATGATATATTTTTCTTGAACATTAATTCTGTAGTTTCATAAAATTATTGGGTTTATATATAAAATTAATATAATAAAATGTTGTGAATGGTACAAAATTGAAGATTATGTCATGTTCTAAACACATAAAAATATGAATTAGTCTCTTTTGGCCCCTTATAGTTTACTTTTGTTTGATTGATTTGACTGTCAACTCCAGTACTATCGATATATAGCACCACAACTACAGTGCTATTCAATTTTGACCGTGAGCTCATTTTCGGTGGCTTTGAAGTGTTGTGGCAGTGTTTGTCCTCCAAGTTTGGTTTTTTTTTTTGGAGTTTTTAGCTATCGATCAACAAATTTCACGTGGTAAAATATGTCATGTTTTAACCAATGAGAAACTCACACACATCCAAATGAAAATTAACATACTTGTTTTGGATGAATCTTTCAAATCTGGATTCCCAACAAGCAAACAGGTAACAAGTCTAGACCAACAAAAAATCGTTAATATGAACTAGTTAGAACCTAGTTTGAAGTTTTGAAGCAATCAGATTCTAGTTTGAACCAGATGCAGCAGCAACCGGTTCCAACCAGACCTAGTTTGAGCTAGTCAAAAACCTAGTTTGATCCAGTCATAACTAGATCTAGGAGCAACCAGTTCCAATCGCAGTTAGAACCGGCTAAAACCTAGTTGCAATCAAACCAGTTCTAACCATACCCAATCATAACCAAACCAGAACCCGGTTAGAACTAGACAAGCTGCGCGCAAACTAGCTAGTTCCAACCAGACTTGATTCCAACCAGTCAAAACCTAGTTGAAACCAGATTGATGGGAGTTAACTCTTGTGGGTTTTGCGCGACCTGTGTTCAGTCCCGGTCATCCAACAACGGCTGGAGCACAAATCATAAAACACAATCCAACGTCTCATCGTAGCTTGAAAAGTGCCATCCTTCCATGCATGAAAACCCCGTCCCATCGTCGCTTGAAAACAACCACCACCAACAGAATCGGGTCAAAATCGAACATCGGTATCGGTAGGCGAGTAATATTTGTAGTAGGTAGTATATATAGCTTGTGGTCAAAATTAGACAAAAGTATGTATGCATGTATTGTATGTAAGAGTTGGGAGGTCAAAATTGGACCATCTAATTATATATGCAAAGAAACATCAAGACTTGTGAAACCACACGCATTACTGTATGCTAGTACCGTATATATAGTGTCCCATTTAGAAAGAGAGATCCATTTTCCTCGGTTAAGGGGCAGAGTGGAGTGTCTTTTTAGAACACAATGCATCGGGTTATTGATTCCAATTTGAACTGAAACTGGACAGCAGCAGCACGGAGTGCGTGTGTGGTGCGCGTGCAGGCTCCTGCAGAGAGGCACCCACCACGACAGCGTGCGTTGGCGCTGACGAATTACCGAGCGACAGCGATCGATGCGTAGTCGTTGGCAATTCAGACAGTAATATATGCACTGTATATTCCACTGTTGCTTTAGCAGGTGCTACTAGACTACTCTCGTAGCAGCAGCTTTTATTTGCATCCATGGCCTGCCGTGTGTGGCGCCGATGTAATAATGGATAGCTTTATTTCCGGCCAGCAGAGAAAAGCTTGCTAGCGGGGCCTGCGTGCGTGCCGTGTGCTGTGTGCATGGCAATACGCGACAACGAAGAGATGCATGACAAGGCCTTTTTTATATTTCGTCGCTGTACCTAGTAGCCGGCCTGTAGCTAGCTGCTACCTCCGCATGGTGCGTGCATTGTCGGCTACAGTTTTATTGGCATAGCATTGCATGCGAGTGATGATGATCAGATTCTTCAGGGAAGAAGAAGATGAGATCGATGACGAGAAGCCAACTATTTATTCTTTGGTCGTCGTCGTCATTCCATCGCATCGCCACCGGCCTTTTCCTAGGACAGATCGAGACATGCATATGCATATCGCCATGCATGATGCATGCCACGCGCTCCAGTAGTGCGATAGTGTCACTAAAGCACAAAGATGCATGCATGAGCCTAGGTCTTCTTCGCTTCGCTGAAAAAACATGCCGAAACATTGTTCCGGCTTATTTGTTATGAGAGAAAAACATCGTTCTGGTTAAAAAAAATAAGCTAAAAAATACATATTATAAGACAAACGTACAGGGCATTTCTTATGACAAGTCGCAATGGCCGCGTGCAAAGATGTAAATCCAGGGTGACAACACATATCCACATACGAATCATGTTTCTTTTCTAAAAAAAAATAGAGTGCACATGTATATAAATCATGCATTCCACACCTACACTGCGGTCCTCGTATACATGCAACAACAGGCCGCCGACGCCTACGCGTACGTACTGCATGCATATGTCAGTACATAATCTTCATCTCTCCTTCCAACATTGGCAACCTTTGTGTTTTTACATGTGGAGGGGATCTTCCTGCTGGTTGTTTTTTTTTTCTGATCTACTCCCTCAGTTTCAGTTCACACTGCTACGTACGTACTACCCCCGTAGCAAGAACCATTTAGTCATTTTCTTCAGGGCAGAGAAAGAGAAGGAAATGCGTGGTGTCCTTGTGACATACTCCCTCCGTCCCATTGAGTTTGTCGTTTGAAAACCGTGCCCCCCTCACAATCCCGGTTTCCGAGCGACAAACTTAATGGGACGGAGGGAGTAGCTAGCTACGAAACGTAGGTGAGCAATGAGCCCAGCGCAGCGACAAGTCAAACATAAGTATACTGGACATGTACGTACTCTGCACTGTTTGTTCAAACACGCAAGGTAAGGTGAAGGGCTAAAGGCCAAAGGTAGCTCTTTGCACGTGCGCAATCTGTTCATACATTATTATACTCCATAGATTCCCAATCCCGGCAGGATGGTCTTATCCACTCCTAGCTAGCTAGTTTAGCTTACCCAGGAAAAAGTCAAATTTTCTTGTTCGAACCTACGTGTGGACGAAGAATATTCGAACTTTGTTTTCATGCATCCATCATATGAAAGTTAATATAAGGTCCTGTGTTCGGATGGCCTAAGACTAAAGTTTAGATGGACAGCTAAAATTTAGATTGACCATTTTTAGTTAAGTGGTGTTAGATACATAGACTAAAAGTGAACTAAAAGATAAAAGATTCTCTAGGCATAGACTCATTGACACCTTTCGGTCCACATTAGTCTATATTTGTCAATTCATAGACTAATTGCTAGCTAGGTGTAGAACTAAAAACTAGTTCACTTTTAGTCATATGTTTAGATGTTCAGACCTAAACTTCACTAAAATTTAGTTAGTGGTACCCAAACAAGCCCTAAATTTGCCCATGGGGCATATGCTTCCGTCTCCATAGCCATTGGATATGCATGGGTTATATTATTATCTTATGTAGTGGACTCATCCTATGTGCATCTAGGAGTGGCTATGGTGAAAGAAGCATACAAAAATGTTGTGTCAATCCATATCCTTTTAAAATTTATTTAGGTTATTGTAGTTTTATACTAAGTTATTGAACCTTTTAAACTTTAATTAAATTTACATTTTAAAAAATACATCAATATCTACATCGTGAAATTGGTTCCATCAAATCTGATGGCCCCACCATCAGTCGCCATATTCGCCTGCCCCGTGATTATTTCCAGTAGCTTAAATTATGATAATGGGGAGTACGTAGTAGCTCCTTGCATTAATTATTTCCAGTAACATTAATTTTGATAATTTGGACCATATATATGTTGCCAAATAAAGTCAACGTGTGGTGTGACCGGATGATACTAGCTAGCTAAGGCCCTGTTCGCTTCTTTTATAATCCGTACGTTTCAGTTAGTTTTTTCAGTCGGAACAGTGTTTCGGCTTGTTTTTTCAGCGAAGCGAATGGGGCCTTAAGTAGCTACACACTGCCATTGGTTTTTGTTTGTATCGTGAGCATCCAGCGCCCGCCACCACCAAGGCATCAACGGAGCCAACTAGAGCAGGTTGCCGCGTGATTACCCCAGAGGAGGAGTTGATGCTCTTGGGTCTCCGCTGCCTCGCTGTTGGTGCTGCTGGTCTGGCTCATCGCCATGGAGGTGAGGCGGCGCAAGCTAAGATCGAGGAGGAGCAGATGACTCCACATTCGCCGAATCAATCATCGATGATTAAATTATGTTTACTTTCTTCCATCCTACATTTTGTACCATGTTGCGGATTTTATTGAACTTTTCACCTTATTCAACAATCATAATGCTGCTGCCGCTCGCACCCGCCTACGCGATCGCCACCATACGCCTCGTGTGTGTGCGTATCCTCGACACTACGGCCACAAAAACGGTGTATCATATGCCGCGGTAGGTAAGCAGCTTCAACTTCTTCGATTCCCCTAAAAATATATATATCAACAATGCCCCCCCCCCCCTCCGCCCCTGGCAGCCACACACAACGACGTGTACAATGCCCAGGTGAAAGCAGTCGTGGGCTCGTGGCCGTATGTAGCCTCCTCCTTAGTTAGTTTCCTGTCTCTGTGGCGTGGATCGCAGCAAGATGCACAGGGTTAATTTGCTATGCAACTCAACTTCTCTGGTATAGTAGTAATAATAGTAGCAGCAATTTGCTGGGGAACAGAGGAGGTAGTAATAACACGACTCAGCGTGTGTATTGTTGTGTGGTTACTAGGAAAATATATTTGCTTGAATAAAAAATATTGCATACATATGTCCTGGTTCTCAACCCCAGTCCTGGTTTTAAAACCCTCTTCAGTCCCGGTTTTAAAACCGGGAGCACGAATCCGAGACTAAAGGTCGGTTGATAATACAAATCAAGACTAAAGAGGCCTCCCGACCTGGCCACGAGACCGATCCTTTAGTCCCGGTTGATATCACCAACCAAGACTAAAGATTCTTTTTTTTCTATTTTCAATTGATAATTTGTTTTGATTTTCGAATATACGTTCTACGCTACTAATAATATTTAATGCAAAATTTTGAATTTATTAACATATTTTAAGAGAACTTTGAATCTACTAAACATATTTATTAATTTAATAATATAAATAGTGTATGCTGCTTATTGTGGCGTGCACACAGTATTCTTTAGTACAAGGCGAAAGAATAATTCGCTTTGTGCTCACCACGCAGCTGCTCGCCTTGAACCGGTGCACCTGGCCCTTGTTATGTAGCCAGTCTGTGCTCCGCCTCCTCTGTACGCTATCGATGTGGTGCTATCTCCTCGTAGCAGCAGCGCAACGAACGACTCCTCACCTTACCATTCGGCTCAGACTCGGTACAGTAATAGGCCGGCCACATTCATTCGCTTGGAAATCATGGGCCGCTTTCTTACCTTCTGTACAGCGAGTGAGACTTTTACTCCCGGTTTACGTTGCAATGTGCTGTCCGGTGAGAAGAGATAGAGATATACTAGAGCTGGCCTGTCACGACAGAGGGTACGTACGCATTGAAAATGCAACTTGTACAGCGAGTGAGACTTTTACTCCTGGTTTACTGCTGTACTGCTGTCTTGGAGAATGCACCTGGGCGACACGCTGTAGTGATGCTGCTGTCGATGGTTTGGGTTTAATTAAGATGAACGAATTAGTCCTGGTTGGAGACACCAACCGGGACTAAAAGTCCATTTCTAGTCCCGGATGGAGCCTCCAGCCGGGAGTAGACTTTTACTCCCGGTTGGAGGAACCAACCAGGAGTAAAAGTTAACCTTTAGTTCCGGTTGGAGCTACCAACCGGGACTAAAGGTCCCATGCAGCAAAAGCCTGCCGCAGTAGCCGTTGGGCAGGGACCTTTAGTCCCGGTTGGAGCTACCAACCGGGACTAAAGGTTTCTCTAGTCCTGGGCGCGAAAAATACCGGGACTAAAGCCAAATTTCGAAGTGGATCAAAAGTCGTTTCTCTACTAGTGCATGGTTGTGTTCAAACGTCTTATTCATTTTTAAAGGTTTGTTGCAAGGCTAGGGCTGTGGGATGTACAAGCATTAATTATTTCCAGTAACATTAATTTTGATAATTTGGACCATATATATATATATATATATTGCCAAATAAAGTTAAATTGTGGTGCGGCCGGATGATACCACTAGCTCCATCTGTTCTAAATTATAAGTTGTTTCAACTTTTCTAGATGCATAGCTTTTGTTATGAATCTAAATACTACGTTACATCTAGGTATATTGTAAAAGCTATGTACCTAGAAAAGTCAAAACGGCCTGTAATTTAGAACAAAGAGAGAGTAGTTAGCTAGAATGGAATTGTACTTATAATAAATAGTTGCCTTTGTCCCAACCGAGAGAATGATCGTGAGTGCCCGTAGATGGAGGGCGCCGCACTTACTAGCCAGTTGCAAACTTGCAATGGTCCAACTCCATGGGATCATCTAAACTATTGGTCCCAAAGGAAGGAACGGAGGCGCCAAACTACGTACTTTATTTCAGCTTCAGTTTGCATCTTGATCAGCCTACCATATGAATTCCTTCAGTTCAGACGGCGTTCAATGTTAAACGCCTGCTAATTGTTATTATGTGTGATGCAAATTGACGTCCATCCACACGTGCGTGCCAGCGTGCGTTTTGTGTTTTTCTATTACAAAAAAAAGGACAGAAACCCGTACCGTACTGTACGTGTCTGAACGTAGAGTGTTGGTGCAAGAACGTACACTGGTCAAAAGATACTACTACATGCAAAGTCTCGTCTGCGGCCTTCCCAGACTGCAGACTTTTGCGTTGCGTTCTACTACATCGTCTGGCACCTACAAAAGACGCGAACAATTTGTTAAGAGGTTTCGTTTGGTACGGCGTCGTTTCTCTATAAAAACAAGTTCATTCCGCTCTGACTTCTTATGTAAGACGACCATTATAGCCGAGCTAGAAACGTTTTTAGCTTAGCTTATCAATCATGGTACAGTGTTTTTCTGTCATAATAAATCAGCGAAGAGTACTTTTCAACCCGTCTTTTCAGCGAAGCGAACAGGGCCTTCCCAGTGGTAGTTCTGTAATAATTTATATTATGTTTGTATAAAGAGGAGCTGAGAGAAGTTACCTTTTTAGCTTTGACTTCTCTATTAAAATTAGCTCCAGCTTCTCTGGGCTCTTTGGAAGATGCCGTTCTTCGTATACTTGTTTGCCAGGGCTTCTTGTAAGGAGTTGCAAGAAGCTGAAGTCCTGGCAAACAGAGTCTAAGGGTCCGTTTGGTGGAAATCTAGCTTTGGCTAAAACAGCTTCAACGGTGGATTCTATGAAGAAACAACTTTTTCTAGCTAACTTATTTGGTTGAAAAACGTTTGGCAAAACAGCAACAACTTCTCGCAGCAGTGAAAATTATGAAATATCTATAATACCTTTTTTTCTTTTCTCTTTTTTTATTCCCAGTGTACGGGGCACGTCTTAGGCCTCATTTGATAGGGGGGCTTCTTCCCCCAAAGGCTTTTCCGAGGAGACGAAGCCGTTTTGGAGGCTCCAACTTCTCTTTTTTCACTAAAAAAACGGCTCCTTATCCTGCTAAACCGTTTGATAGGGCTCCTCTACAAGAGCCAGAGTTGCAGCTAGAGAACACTACCGGAAACCGGCGATTTGCCGAGTGCCGGAGGCTTTGCCGAGTGTATTTTATCGGGCACTCGGCAAAGACCGTGTTTGCCGAGTGCCAGAAAAATACACTCGGCAAACAAAAACACACGGCAAAATACGTCTTTGCCGAGTGTTTTTTTCTGGCACTCGGCAAAGAGGTTTTTTGCCGTGTGTATTTTTTTGGCCCTCGGCAAATCAGTTTTTCGAAGCAATTTTTGAGGCCCTAAATGAATTCAAATGAAAAAATTTTCAACTACAAAGTTGTATAACTTCTCAAGATATACAAAGTTTATTTTGGTCATTTCTTCATTTGACAAAGCGACAATAACGTTGTTCATAAAATCTACATCACTCATATCTCTCATATTAGTTTCATGAAAGTAGAAGACATATATATAAGATTTGTGAACAATGTTACTACCACTATGTCGGATGAACAAATGACCAAAATAAACTTTGTAGATCTTGATATGTTATGAAATTTTGTAGTTGGCAACATTTTGATTTGAAACATCTTGTTATGCAAAAACGACGTTTGAATTTGAAAATTTTAAAATTTGAATTTTTCAAAAGACCTCGGATGGAAAAACTTCCTAAATGAAAATTGTAGATCTGCAAAAGTTATGAAACTATGTAGTTGACAACTTTTTGATTTGAAATCATCTTATCATGCAAAACTACGTTTGAATCTCTCAAATTTAAAATTCAAAATTTTCAAACGACCTCGGATGGAAAAACTTACTAAATGAAAATTGTAGATCTCAAAAAGTTATGAAACTTTGTAGTTGACCACTTTTTGATTTGAATTCATTTAGGGCCTCAAAAAAGCAATTTACTCTCTGTTTGCCGAGTGACTTTTTTCTAGCACTCGGCAAAGCCGTATTTTGCCGAGTGCCTATGTTTTGGCACTCGGCAAATCAGTTTTTCGAAGCAATTTTTGAGGCCCTAAATGAATTCAAATGAAAAACTTGTCAACTACAAAGTTGTATAACTTCTCAAGATCTACAAAGTTTATTTTGGTCATTTCTCATTTGACAAAGCGACAATAACATTGTTCATAAAATATACATCTCTCATATCTCTTATATTAGTTTCATGAAAGTAGAAGAGAGATATATATGATTTGTGAACAATGTTACTACCACTATGTCAGATGAACAAATGACCAAAATAAACTTTGTAGATCTTGAGAAGTTATGAAATTTTGTAGTTGGCAACATTTTGATTTGAAATCATTTTGTCATGAAAAACGACGTTTGAATTTGAAACTTTTAAAATTTGAATTTTTCAAAAGACCTCGGATGGAAAAACTTCCTAAATAAAAATTGTAGATCTCCAAAAGTTATGAAACATTGTAGTTGGCAACTTTTTGATTTGAAAATATCTTGTCATGCAAAACTGCGTTTGAATTTCAAAATTTTAAAATTCAAAATTTATAAACGACCTCGGATGGAAAAACAACCAAAATAAACTCTGTAGATCTCGAAAAGTTATGAAACATTGTAGTTGGCAACTTTTTGATTTGAAAACATCTTGTCATGCAAAACTGCGTTTGAATATCCAAATTTTAAAATTCAAATTTTGTAAACGACCTCGAATGGAAAAACTTCCTAAACTAAAAGTGTAGATCTCGAAAAGTTATGAAACTTTGTAGTTCACAACTTTTTTATTTGAATTCGTTTAGGGCCTCAAACAAATAATTTACACTCGGTTTAGTATAATATATTGGGAACTAAAACGGAATCTAGACACAAGTGACAGTGTGGTGTAGTGGTAAAGGAGGTTTCTACGTAGCAGGAGGTCTCGGGTTCGAATCCCGTCGGCCGCATAGCCGTGTAATTTACGCGAAAAAAGCCGGAGATGGATGGGCGCTGACCGGTGGGGGCCTCCATCAATTAAAAAAAAATTTACATTTTTTTGGGTAAAAATTCTCATTTTTTTCGGGTTTTTTTTCGGTTCCAACTTTGCCGAGTGTCCGGCACTCGGCAAAGCCTTTGCCGAGTGCCCGACAAAAAACACTCGGCAAAGACGTCTTTGCCGAGTCATTTTTTACCGAGTGTAATTCGCCGAGTGTTACACTCGGCGAACAATTCGCCGAGTGTTTTATGCCTTTTGCCGAGTGTTTGGGACACTCGGCAAACTCAAGGAGTCCGGTAGTGGAAGAGCCCTACCAAGTGGCATCTTATATCTCTTTCTCTGATGCCACCCTTCATCTTGCCTTCATCGCGTGCACGCGACGGCTCCGGCTCAAGCCCAACAAAAGCTGCGGTGACGGCCATCCAAACGGGAGAAGCAGCAGCAGTCATCCCACACGCTGGCAGAGCGAGCAGCTCGACCTCGCACTATGCTAGATTTGCACATCACTGCCGGCCTCATCACTGCCGGATTTGTGAGAACCGACAGTGATGTACTTTCACTGTCGGTTATGAGCTTGAAAATGAGAAAATGATTGGGGCTGGACTAAAACCGGCAGTAAAGGACCACATCACTGTCGGTTTGTGGCTTGAACCGGCAATGTTTTGGCGGGCACTTATCACTGTCGGTTCAAGCCACAAACCGACAGTGATTTGGCTATATCACTGTCGGTTCTAGCCAAGAACCGACGGTGATAAGCCTACAGCACAAAAAGGCTGCAGACGTCCTCTTCTTCCTCCTCTCTTCCATCCTGAGAACAGAGGCGCGCGTTTGGACCCTTCCCTCCATTGTTGAGGCTGCTCTTCACCATGAAGCTAGCGCTTGGATTTTGAAGAATGGCTTGATCTTTTTGCTTTAAGGTTAGTAACAAACATCCACTCCTTTGATTTTGTTGCTTAATTAGCTTCGTTTTGATGGCTACATTGCTTGATTCTCATTCTAGTTCTTTCTCCATTCTAGAGAGCACTTTTCCAATTGGACATTTGTGCAAGGCTCAAATTGTGGTGAATCGATCATCCAAACGGTTGGTGTCTATGAACACATTTAAATTCCTAGCTAATTATTCCATGGTGGTCAAGATCATCATTGTTAGTATGTGATGCTATAATTAATTCTTAGAAGTAGAGTAGAATAGTTGTTCTTCAATATTATGCAATAATTGTTTTTACTACGATTTTCAATTTACAGGGCCAGGGCTACCAATTCCAATTTTCCAATAATTAGTGTACAATAATGTTTTCCAAAAATGGTACTTTCGAGCTATAATTGTTGTTCATGAAGCTCGATTTCTTATTAATTCTTTGTAATTACTGTCTCAGTATTTTTGTGTGCAGAGATGGATCGAGAGTGGATGCATCTGTCCCGAACAGACAAGCGGTACATGCATGGCGTCCGCCAGTTTATCACCGATGCCAAAGCCCATGCTGGGAATGGGAACCCTGTCTTCTGCCTATGCAAAGATCGCAAGAATCATAGGAACTTTCGTCAAATTGAGTCTATATGATCGCACTTGAGTACCAGGGGGTTCATGCCAAACTATACGATATGGACTATGCATGGCGAGGTTGGTGTGAATGTTATGCAGGAAAACGATGATGATGTGGACATGCCTGACGTAGCCATCCACGATGCTGACGAGGAACCCGGTGTCAACACGGAACCTATGGCCACAGTTAATAATGTGTTTAGGAACATGCTAGCTGACGACATCGAGGATAATGATGGCATTTCTTAGCTGCTACGTAATGTAGAGACCGGATGTCTTAGTGAAAGACAACTGAGAAAGCTAGAGAAAATGAGACAAGATGGCAAAACACCATTGTATAGGAATTGTCCAATGAGCAAACTGGAAGCCGACATCATGCTGTTAGAGTTCAAATCGACAAACGGATTGAGCGATAAAGGCTTCGATCAGTTGTTAGGTATAATAAGGAAAATGCTCCCAGAAAAAAACGGGTTGCCAGAAAAGACATACTTGGCCAAGCAAATGATCTGCCCCATCGGCCTCGAGGTTAAAAAAATCCACATGTGTTCCAATGATTGCATATTATAACGTGGAGAAAAATACAAAGACTTGGACAAGTGTCCCAAGTGTGAAGCTCCACGGTACAAGGAAGGGCTGTCAGATGTGGGTACCAAGACCAGAGGAGGTCCCATAAAGGTCGTTTGGTATTTCCCTATAGCTCCTCGGGTGCATAGGCTGTTTGCATATGCAAAGTCAGCTAAGCTGTTGCGCTGGCATGGCGAAGAGCGTAAGAAAGATACAATGATGAGGCACCCCGCCGATGGGCATGACTGGAGGACTGTCAATACTATGTTCTATAAGGACATCGGTGGAGAGGTAAGGCACCTTTGGTTTGCTTTGAGCACAGATGGGATGAATCCTTTCGACTAGGCTAGAAGCAATCATAGCACCTGGCCAGTGACGCTCTGTATATACAACCTTCCACCTTGGGTCTGTATGAAGCGGTCGTACATCCAGATGCCACTACCGATCCAAGGGCCAAGACAGCCTGGGAATGACATCGATGTGTTTCTGGAACTAGTGATCGATGAACTAGTGGAGATGTTTGAAAAGGGTGTGCCGGATGTTTGGGACGAGTACAAAAAGGAACATGTCATGATCAAGGGAGTACTTATCGCTACAATCACCGACCTGCCAGGTCGAGGTTCATTGTCCGGAGAGAAGACAAAAGGCTATACTGGATGTGTCGAGTGCTTGGACGACACCGATGCGGTAAATCTGCCAAATAACTCAAAGATAGTTTATATGGGACACCGTAGGTTCCTACCTAAGGATCACCCTTACCGTAGGAACATAAAAGATTTCAACGGTACTATTGAGAAACGCTTAGCTCCAAAATATCGAGACGGGCCTGCGATACTTCGAAAACTCAACAAACTGGAGGTTGTCCTTGGGAAAGGGGACAATGCAGTAGTAGCACCTGATGGGAGCGTTTGGAAGAAAAAATCGGTTTTCTAGAAACTACCTTACTAGCCATTTCTGAGTGTACGCCACTATCTTGATCCCATGCACATCACTAAAAACATGTGCGCTAACACTCTTAACACCTTGATGGACACCGGGGGGACATCGAAGGATTCACTAGCCACACGCCTGGACATGCAACACTTGGGAATTAGGAAGGAGCTGCATCCCGTGGAGCTAGAGAATGGCCAGTTCGAACTTTCAGTTGCGTCATGGACATTGAAGAAGGAAGAAAAGCGTGCGCTGATTTCTTTCTTCAATGAACTCAAAGTCCCGACGGGCTACTGTGCGAACCCGAAGAGGCTAGTGAACATGAGAGAACTCAAGTTCAACTATGACCCTATGAAGGCCCATGACTGTCATGTCATTATGACTCAGCTGCTCCCTGTTGCCCTGCGTGGTATCCTCCCCCCAAAGGTCCGCGCCCCAATCATAAAGCTTTGCTCGTTCTTCAACGCGATCTCAAAAAAGGTCATTGATGTGTCCACGCTAGAGCAGTTGCAGCGGGACATAGCCGAAACTCTCGTTAGGCTTGAGATGCATTTCCCGCCGACTTACTTTGATATCTCATTGCATCTGCTCATTCATCTTGTTGACCAAATTAGAGCCCTTGACCCAATGCACCTGCATCAGATGTTCCCTTTCGAAAGATTGATGAAAGTTTTCAGGTGGTATGTTAGGAACAGATTCAGGCCAGAAGGGGGCATGGTTGAAGGATGGTCAACGGAGGAGGCCATTGAGTTTTGCACATATTATCTGGACATCAAAAGGGTCGGAGTTCCAGAATCTCGTCACGAGGGAAGACTACGTGGCAAAGGAACGGTCGGGGAGAAATCTGTTACAATAGACGACCTTGTTTCTTTCAGACAGGCACAGTTTGCTGTTCTCTAGCAAGCCGAGGGTGTGATGCCATGCATTGACGAGCACAGGCAATCGCTGCAAACTCTGTATCCGAGCAAGTCACAGGCTTGGCTAGATAAAAAACATAAGGAGGAATTTGTCAGCTGGTTGCGATGTTGCTTGCTTGGAATAAAGTTGGGTAATCAACTGGATGCCTTAGCCAAGGGACCTTCGAGTACATATCTTAAGTACAAAGGGTATGAGATCAATGGATTCACATTTTACACAAAAAAGCAAGATGGAAAGTGCACATACCAAAATTGTGGTGTTCGTTTTGATGCTCACGACGAAAATGGCAACGTGCAGGTGACATACTATGGTTTCATAGAGATATCGGAGCTAGCCTATGGGCCGTTGAAGGCAGCTCCTTTTCGCTGCCAGTGGGTCTAGCTCGAGGAAATCAACACTGACAGCGAAGGGTTCACTACCGTTGATCTCACTAAGACCGCATACAGAGACGACCCCTTCGTCCTTGCAAGAGATGTTATGCAAGTCTTCTATGCAAGGGACAACAAGACAAAAGGAAGGCTAAAAGTAGTCCTAGAAGGGAAAAGGAAGATTGTTGGTGTTGATGGAGTGACGGACGAAGAAGACTATAGGGGCTATCAGGAAATGCCTCCATTCGGGGCGAACATACCCCTACCTATCCTTCAAGAGGGTGACGAACCTGCTTACGTATGAATTGATCACAATGAGGCCCTCATTGTTGATGCACCTAAAGATAGTTAGATTATTGTTAACTATGTAATCATTATTCAGATGTTGTATCAGTAATTCACACTGAATATTTAATTTATATTTTGTGTGCATCTCTACAATTTAATTATTGACTATGTAATCAAATATTAAGATGATGTTCACAAACACTATTATTTGATAATTATAGACCATTAATTCATTATCATAGAATTAAATAATCAAGACACAATTTTTTATGTTATTTTGGAATATAAACTAACTGCATTATTTCTATTAATAAATAAATAAAGAAAAGCAAACTAAGTGAACTCCCTATTCTAGCTCAGTGGTTAAGGCCGCACACTCTGTACTCTGAGACCCACGCTCGAATCCCAGGCGGGCCAAACTTTTTTATATTTTTTACAAAAGGCTGCGATGGCAGGCTCCAAACCGACACTGTTTTTTTTATATTTTTTACCTAAAGTTGGCGACAGGGCCCTTCACTGCTGGTTTTGGTTTTAAAACCGACAGTGATATCTTCTATCACAGTCGGTTGCTCAAACCGACACAGAAGGCTCAATTCACTGTCGATTTTTAAATTAAAACCGACAGTGATGTGTAGATGCTCCTCACATGCCAACAGTACTCCCATGACCACAACCGTTGGAACACTGCTCCCACCTACCCCGACAACTTTAGTTCAGAAATAAAAATGTACCATGACTGCTAGCCCCTATAAAATGGCACTCGGCTAGGAGCTAGCCTCTCCATGTATGTTGGTTTCAGATAGGCCTTATCAGCCATGATACAATGTTTTCCTCTCACAACAAACCACAGATATCGTTATGCATCGTAGTCCACCAAAATGGTGCACACATGAGGTACTAGAAGAATGCTACTGAAGATAGAGCAACGCCGAAGATTGGAGATGTCACGAGGTTCACAGAGCCATCTGCTGTGGTGCGCTCTGGACTGTATGTCCAGAGAGACTTGGTGTGCTCTAGGCTATTTCCTACCCTGAAGCGGCATTGGTTCATCGGTGCGGTGCCGAGCTGAATCCGATGTGCTCTGGACTGTACCGAGAAAAAGACCATGGCCTACAGAGGCATGGATTCATTGATGTCACCTTATCATCTCTAACCAGTATAGCTCGTAGACCACCTCGGTGCTGTTGTTTGACCCTAGTTGGTGCTAGAAGAATGCTACTGAGGTGGTTAAATTATAATGTGTTGATACACATTGATGGTAACATTGACCTGTACGCAAATAGGTCTTTGTTATCGTATATGGAATTTTAGTGTAAGGTCTTTGTTATCGTATATGTAACTTATTTCTAATTTTTTTATAATTTTTTATGTATTTCATTACTATCTAAATAAATATATCGTTGTTGTTAAAACTTTCCCACTGTAGTATCTAAATAAATATATCCTTTACATATATGCACCTTCACTATCGGTTCTATTTAGAAACCGGCAGTGATAGTCACCTTCACTGTCGGTTCTATTTAAAAACCGACAGTGATAGCCACCTTCACTGTCGGTTCTATTTAAAAACCGGCAGTGAAGTCCATGCCCCCCTATATAAAATAAACTACCGGCCACATACATCGATCTCACCTACCCACGAACTCTCTCAGTCTTATTTCTCACGTTTCACTCTCACTTCTCAAGACATTCACTCTCTCTCTACGTGATTTGGTCATGGCTCCTGCATTTTTCAATGGTATTGATATGTTGTCTTCTCCAATATTCTATCTATATTCATTTGATCTATATTTATATTCATGTTTCTTTGCATTCTACATTTATATATATTCTTATTCCTTGCATTCGATCTATATTTAATTATGTTGCCACATTTTACGTGGAAGAATTTTTTGTGAATATATTTTATGTTCATATTTTATTTGTATTTTATCGATCAGGTGGTATGAACAACGGACCTCCCTCACCACAAGAACTAGGTTTCCACCCTGGCGATGATCCATTCGCTCCTAAAGTGGCCATTCCACGATTCCCTGTTCCAGCTATTGTATGAAATATTTTCCAACATCTTTTGTTTTTTGATGCTAACAAATAACTGTAATTAATTTAATATCATTGTTGCATGCATATATGTCGCAGACTATATCCCCAATAGATTGGCTACGAACAGCATTTAGCTGGTTCTTTATCTCGGACATCATCAAGAACACAGCATCTAATGCAAGTGGTCGGCTATGGACGTGTGAACTCAGTTTTTTCATCCCTGTGAGGGGTTCAAATCATCGGAACCATATCCACGGGTCCGGAATACAGAGCTCGGATGTGATAAGCGCCCAATTAACTGTCATGCGCATTTGTTTAGAGGCACTTCGACGTATTTGCTATGATGTGCCTGATTTCTCGCACTTCAAGGCACTTGCTTTGAATGCTGGTGATATCCCCGTCCCGCAAGCAAGCGAATGGTTTGCGAGCTACAACCATGCGGATGTGGTAAAATGGTCACTTATACCTGAGTCGTGGTTATTTGTTGTTTAATATTGTAATAACATTCTCTAATTTTTTTTCTTCTTTTTCTCCATATGCAGATTGCGCTACAGGACCTTACCTATGCTGCATGTGGCTTGTGGGCCGTTCTAGACCAAGCTACGGAGCAACTCGGGTACGATTGGGACTTCTGCAATGGAAACCTTGGCCAGCTCACTATAGAAGGACGTTAGTACTACATAAGGATTACTAATAGGGGCAGTGGTCGTTCAGTAGGTTATATCTATGGCCGACCATTCTTTCGGTATTGTGAGGCACGAGAGAGTGCACTCATACTGGCATTGGACTTTATCGATACAAGCGGATACATAATCCGTGACATCAATTACCATATATGGCTACAGAGGCATGTTAGTGTGCGTGGCCCGATCGATCCTGGTAGTGATTCCAATAGTAATTAATGTTTATTTAGCTAGGTTTTCAAGGTCGTAGTTTAATTGGGTTCTAATTTTAATATGTACGGCTTTGTGTGTTTAATTATTGTCATGCAAGTAATTCGTGTAACATTCTGGTGTCATATTTATCTCAAACTTATTCTCAGGCTTGCACGTGCCACGTGTGAAGGAAACACAAAGTTTGAGATTTTCCGGAGATGGTTTGCTATTTTCTGAGGTTTAATTGAATTTCCGCGCGATGACACTGTTTAATTATAGGTTGAACTAAGTCAACCCACAAAAAGATCTGGAATGGTGCCAAACTTTTACATATGCTTCTATTTATACCGAGGTACATGTGCCCTTTCATCGAACCATGACTATACACATAAGTTATCAAGGTGTCTGTGGTTCATAGGCATTCCGATGTCGTATTGGTCTCAAACTTTTTCTTAGGCTTGCACGTGCCACGTGTGAAGGAAACGCCAAGTTTGGGATTTTTCGGAGAAGGTTTGCTACTTTCTGAGGTTTAATTGAATTTTCGCGCGATGAGACCGTTTAATTATAGGTTGAACTGAGTCTACCCACGAAAAGATCCGGGATGGTGCCAAACTTTTACACAGGCTCTAATGTGCCCTAAGGATAAGAATTTTGTGGAGGTAGATGAAAAAAATCTATTGGGTCCAAGATGAAATTCACCCTCTTTTGTATCATTTGGCACATAGAAAAATATAATTAATAAAAAATGAACAGAAAACCTAAGATCCTGTGTGGGGTCTTAATTTGGGTGTACATGCTTACCAAAAAAATTTCAAGCCATGTCGACATAGGCGGAGTATACATGCTTCATAGAGGTACATGTGCCCTTTCATCGAACCATGACTATACACATAGGTTATCAAGGTTTCTGTGGTTCATAGGCATTCCGGTGTCGTATTGGTCTCAAACTTTTTCTTAGGCTTGCATGTGCCACGTGTGAAGGAAACACCAAGTTTGGGATTTTCCGGAGAAGGTTTGCTACTTTCTGAGGTTTAATTGAATTTTCGCACGACGAAACCGTTTAATTATAGGTTGAACTGAGTCTACCCATGAAAAGATCTGGAATGGTGCCAAACTTTTACACAGGCTCTAATGTGCCCTAGGGATAAGAATTTTGTGGAGGTGGATGAAAAAATCTATTGGGTCCAAGATGAAATTCACCCTCTTTTGTCTCATTCAGCACACAGAAAAATATAATTAATAAAAAAATGATTAGAAAAACCTAAGATCCTGTGTGGGATCTTAATTTGGGTGTACACGCTTGCCAAAAAAAATTCAAGCCATGTCGACATAGGAATACATATGCTTCTATTTATTCAGTATATGAAACAATTTTTTTAATATATATAAACATCACTGTCGGTTTCAAGAAACCGGTAGTGATGAGAGGAAACCGACAGTGATGCCTGTTATCACTGTCGGTTTATTTTGAAAACCGACAGTGATATATAAAAAATTAAAAAAAATTGTGCCAGCCCTCGGGTTTGAGCTCGGGTCTCGGGCCACAGAGTTCAGACACTTAACCGCTGCGCTAGTATAGGATGTGTGCCATAGTTTATTTATTTTATCTTTTTGACCTTTAGACCGCTTAATAAATTATAAAATTAAACAAAAAAAATTGGGCCGCTCTGGATTCGAACACGGTTATCGAGGGCTAAGTTGCGGAGTCTTAACCGTTGTGCCAGTAGGAGGTATTCGAAAGAAGTGGAAAAGATAAGTTACTTATGCAGTAACCACTACACGAAAATCACTGCCGGTTTAAAGAATGGCCCGGCAGTGATGTGACAGATGACAGACATGCTATAACACGGTATTATTTAGAAGAGCAACAATCCTGTTGCCCCCTCGATCTCCGGTACGTAGCATATCATATACTACGGTCTTCGTGACAACGAGGTAAGCAAAACGAGGTCATACAAAATGCAACATCCAATATGTAAGCAAATAAAACGAGAGGTCATGCAATGCAAAGTATCAACCCAATTCAGGTGATGATGATCAAACAAAGCATTTGACGACACGGTTTTTTTCAGCACCAGTAAATTATTACATCGACCTAAGGCATTGATTAATCACTAGTGCTACAAATTACTACCGGTGTTGCCGCATGTGTCGTCCCCCGGCTACCGGTGGCGGCGGTGCTCCTCTTCGCGCTTCTGTCGCTCAGCCCTGCGCCGGCGTCGCCGTTCCGCGTCCATTGTGAGACGCCGCTCGGTCTCCTCCTGGCGGCGGCGCTCCTCCTCCTCGTGGCGGCGCTCATCCTCCTTGGAGATCTCAATGACGTGCTTCAGGATGCAGTCGTCGGTCTCCTTCTGTGTGATGGCGCGGAGGTGCCGGTCCTCCTCCTTCTTCCGAGCCATCTCCAACGAATTGAAGACGACCTCCTCCACCGGAAGAGTTTCCGGTTCCTCCTCCGATGCGGTCTCCGAGTCCGGATCGTCCTCGAGGTTCACCTCGAGGTTCGATTCGGACGACGGCATCGGTGGAGTCAGGGGGGCGACGTGAGGACGACGGGTTGAGCTTCGCCCATGTTGTCTTCAAGCGATGAGGCATTGTGCATGGCAGCGGGTCGAGGGCCGGGGCGAGGTGTGCATGAGAAGGGCGGTGCTTCGCTTTCTTGACACACAGTGGTGTGGCGGCCGACTGTGTGCATGGGGGGCTGGCTCATATAGGCGTGTCGGGGTGGAACTGATCACGGTGCAATAACTCGCACCCCTCAGATACAGAGCGCGCACCTGCGTTGGGAAATGCCATTGAACCGCCATTGCGCCTGCGTTGGGAGCGCGCCTGCGTTTTGGAACCGGCGCGAGCAACCAATGGACGTGTAAATGTGGCGTCTCTTCGTGGGGAATTGAAGGGCTCTCCCCTAGAAACAGAGCGTGCCTGCGTTGGGAAACGCCATTGAACCACCATTGCGCCTGCGTTGGGAGCACGCCTGCGTTTGGGAACCGGCGTGAGCAGCCAATGGATGGGTAAACGCGGCGTCTCTTCATGGGGAACTGAAGGGCTCTTCATGGGAACCGCGCTTCATGGGCCGGGTAATTAAAACAATGGCTCTTCATGGGAACCGTGCGACCAGCGTGGCCGGGGAGTTGAAGGGGCCTACGGGCAAAGCAGGGACAGATAATCACTCAAAGGAATAAATTCCTTCAAACTTTTCGAAATCAGGCGATAGCTCAATGGTTTGTCCGCTGCTCTGGAACTTGTAGGCTTCGGTTCGATTCAGGGATGCAACACATTTATTTTATATTTTTGACCTTTAGACCGCTTAATAAATTATAAAATTAAACCAAAAAAATTGGGCTGCCTGGGACTCGAACACAGGTCTCGGGGGCTAAGTTGAGGGGTCTTAACCATTGCGTCAGTAGGAGGAGTTCGAAAGAAAACGGAAACTTATCCTACTTAACACCTAAGTTAAACCTAACGGCTACACAACATCACTGCCAGTTTGGGGAATGACCCGGCAGTGATGTACACCATCACTGTCGGTTTGCAATCAAAACCGGCAGTGATGAGCTATTTCCCGAAATAAATTAATAATTTATAAAATAGAACAAAAAATTTTGGGCCGCCTGGGACTCGAACACAGGTCTCGAGGGCTAAGTTGAGGGGTCTTAACCGTTGCGCCAGTAGGAGGAGTTCGAAAGAAAATGAAAACTTATCCTACTTAACACCTAACTGCTATAGAACATCACTGCCGGTGTGGGGAGTGACCCGGCAGTGATGTGCCCATCACTGTCGGTTTACAAGCAGAACCAACAGTGATGAGCTACTGCTATAAAAGTGGCGCGGGTTGAAATTATCCCAATTCATTTCAACCCCGCGCCAACCCAAATTTTAACCCCGCGCCAACCCCTCCCCCCGCGCCACCGAAGCACCACCCCGTGCCGGAGCACCGCCGCACGCCGTCCACCGCCCCACGCCGGAGCACCCCCCCATGCCGGAGCACCGCCCCACGTCGGAGTAGCGCCCCACGCCATAGCACCGCCCCACGCCGGAGCACCTCCCACGCCAGAGAACCACGCCATCCGTGCCAAGCCAGAGCACCACGCCGTAGGTCCCACCGCCGAGGCCTTCAGGAGCGCGCAGACAGCTGCTTTCCCACCCCCACGGTGAGTGTGTGGCTCACTGCCCGCTACGTGTCTGATGAAATGTCCCACAACTGCTTACTTGAATCAGTTTGATCATGCAGTGTGTGCTGTCATACAGTTTGATCATGCAGCTATGAATGCTAGAACCTAGGTGTGCCACACAGTGTGTGCTATCTGTTTCTTTGTGTTTCTAGACGCATTGCTAGTAAGTAGTACATTGTTACTTAGTAGCACGTTGCTCAACTCTATTCATTAGTATACTGATAAGAACAAAAGCGTAATTTTATTTTTGGTTACCAGGATAAACATAGCAGGGACTCATAATACTTGACAGAAATTGCTCTCTGAACGTTAATGGTAGTTTGTTTTTGGGGTACTTGCATTTTCTCTGTGAAACAAACTTATGTTTTCTCTGTGAAACCATCTTGTGCATCATTGGAGCTTGGCCGGATACATATGTGAAACCAATGGCTAGCCTCACCTCGTAGCTTGCAATTGCAACTGCGCTCCCATCAGGCGGGTACTCAATGTTTTTGGAACTGTGCCACCGATGCTCAATGTTTTTGGATGTGAGGACGGAGTATATATACTTTCGACCTATAGAACTAATATATGTCCAAACTTGTCATGGAATTCTCCATGCTATCAGCATAAAGATGCATAATTATTAACTTATGCAAGATTACAAGTAATACATAGTTATGTAGCCTTGTGCATTAAACTGGGAATATTTTCCAACAATCCTATCTTATTATGAGTTTTTGCATGTCACTTTCCTGGGATAGTATGAGATGCATATTTGCCCCTACCAACCATGTAAGTTTCAGATCAAAGTATCACTAATTTGGAAAGATGCTTACCTGCACTGATACTTGTGAAAGAACCTCGTGCCGATGGTTGGGGGATTTATAGTGAGACTGAAGACTCTTAGACATCTCTAGGAGTATATCCAAAAGTATTAAACTGGCTTTCTAAATCATCATTTGGTTTTTAACGAATAAAAAATATTCTTTATATCTTTTCTACATCTAACAACTATTACTAAGGCACGTGAATAGCTATTTTCCAAACACTCCTATCTATGCAATGGTCGTGTGTTATTCGTAAATATATTAAATTGTATAAGAATACATCATGTTTGAATGACAACCTAATTTACTTAAATGTATAGGCAACCATGGCATGTTATGTAGTGCATGTTGGTCACATGCCTGGGATTTATCGAACCTGGGAAGATTCTATGCTCAAGTCAATCGCTACCCTGGTAATTTGCACAAAAATACAACACAGAAGCTGAAGCTTTGAGGGCCTACTATAGTCATCCGGCCTACCTTGCAAACCATGGGCAACCGGCCTACTATGGTCCAATGAATGCAAACCATGGTCATCCGTTGGCACTAGAGATCGAAGAGAAGCCACCCACCGGAGATGTGAAGATTAGGAGAATTGCTCCTTGGTCTTGGAAAGATGTCATGCTTTTATTTATGGCTATGGTCATCGCTTTTCTTATTTGGAAGTTGATGTAGGCTTAGTTTCGTAGAAGAGTAGGTGGACTTTGTTGTATGTGGTCAATCAAACAATGAATTTGTTTTAGGTGAACATATGCTATTATTTGACTTTGTTGTATGTGGACTTATTATTAGACTTTGCATTAAACATATTATATATATGAACATATGCTATTAGTAGTTCTCCGCAGCCAAAACTAACCACGATCATGTCACAGCCATGACTCATCATCGCCTGTTACCCCGTCATCGAAGAACTGATCGGCAACAAGAAGCGGCTGATATCGCTGGGACGGGAGAGCCGCATGATCCGACAAACGATGACGGTGTCAATCAGGTCGGTGAGAACGAGCAGCCATGGACCCCGTCCGGCCTGCTCGATCTAGGTCAAAATGACCAAGATGGCCAGGTAACTTTGGTATCATGTCACTATGTAGCCACACACGCTAATCAAATGAGAGGGTCATACCTTACTTGGTGTCTCTAGCAGGAGCCTCCATCGGCCGAGGAGCCAGAGGGTTCGGGTAGCAGGAAGGCCAGATCCAAGCGAGGCGTGTCAAAGATTCCTATTGGTAGGAATGCACACTGGCACATTACTGAGTTCGATGAATTCGGGGATCCACTCTCACCGCCTATAGCTTTGACCAAATACAAGACTATCCTTGGGTTACTTGTTAGGGACTTCATCCCGATTAAGTACAGGAAGTGGATTGGGAAAGATGATGACCGGTGGAGGGTTCCCGAAAGCGAGAATGATTACATATGGGATGTCAAGATCCCAGAGTATTTCACTTTTCCAGCCGAGTATGACAGGGAGTTAGTTAAGAAAAAAGCAAAAGAAATCATAGGAACATGCTTCAAGAATTTCAAGGGGACATTGTACAAGAATTTTGTCCTCCAAAATAAAGAGCCAGATTTCGATGGTGGACAGTTTAGCAAGCAGAAGGACTTCTGGCAGGCTTTCAAGGAATACAGGTTATCTGAGGAGTACTTAGAACTGAGCAGGAAGAATAAGGAGAATTCGTAGAAAGCGATGAATCCTCATCATCTCGGCTCTCGTGGCTACGCCAAAAAAGATGCCAGAATTTGAAGCAGAACTTCAAAAGATGGATCGCCTTGCTGAGGAAGGCGTTCAGCTTGAGACCGCCGATTGGGAGCCTAGATCGGTAATATACTATATGGGGAGGAATGTACGGCATGCCGAGGACGGGAGCTTTAGCTCCTCAAATCTACCCATGAGTGAACTCATCCAGAGGATCTCCCAGGTAACTGAGGAGGTGAGGCAAGGGACTCGCACTTCTAATAGGGAGAAAGACGTGCTCACCCAAGCACTCGGAACCAAGGAGCACCCTGGTTGCACTAGAGGAACCGGTGTTGTTCCTTGGAAACTAGCATTCCCCCAAGAATCTAACACTTACTAGAGCCGCTCGAGGGGTAGAGAGGAACATGAGGCAGAGTATTTGAGGAGACTAAAAGAGATGGAAGACAGAATGGAAGCATGGATTGAGGCGACCGTTGAAGCACAAGTTGAGCAAATTTTTCTATCCAAGGGGTCAGTAGTACCACAAAACCCTACTCCTACTGCCTTTAGCCCACAGTTTAGGGGTCGCAGCAGCTGCGGATCGACCCCGCTCGACGAAGAATAGGTGAATGTGCCTCATCCGGTGGACGACATCACTGAACCATGTCAGGTTGTACATCTGTCAGGAATGGACAAAGGACAAGGTGGCGCTCGGCCAGGCCTGGCCTATGGGAGATGGGACAATTAATGGTCGCCCAATTCCACTAGGGTACGCTCGTGTCACCATTGACAGAATACTTGATTAGAAGTATAACAAGATACCCATTGAGTACCCCGTAGCGGAAGACAGGCCGAAACTTGGTCATAACAAGGGCTCTCAAGTGGCCTGGCGCAAGCGCTTCATTAAGCTTTACCACCAATTGTCCTCTGATGATGAGGACGACAGCGAGTCTTCGCCCACCCGCGATGATAACTCACCGCCTCTCAACAAACATCACTCCCCTCCTCATCCGGAGCCATCACCCCCAAGAAGACAGAGGTCTCCTTCTATTCCTCCTCGTCCGACTCCATCTTCATCAGCCCTGAGAAAAGAGACTCCTCCTCCTCCTCCTTGTCCGACTCCATCTTCATCAGCGTCGGGAAAACAAAATTCTCGTCGTCATCCTCCTCCTCCTCCACCTCAGCCCAAAACAAGATCAAGGACATCCTCGCAGTCGCAGAAAAGGTCCTTGGATTCGGTCGCTAATGCTCCCAAAGTGGACCAATAGACAAGAAAAAGGCCGTTCAGTGGCAGCGTTACCTCCTTGATGGAAGAAAAATTTACAGCACACGTCAAGAAGAAAGATTCTATTAGTTTCTTCAATCTTTGTGCCTCACTGCCTTCGTTTATGTTGAAGTGCGAATTCGAAAGGCAAACACAGAATAAATACGCTACAACATGAGATGAAGAAATACACAATAAAGATTTAAGGAACATACAGAAGTACATCGAAGACAACCTAGGATTAACCATGGAAGAGGCCGCGACCATCTATTATGATGTACAAGGGACGGCAACACCAGCAATGAAGTATGTAAGGGGCAATTTTTTGGTTCCCGATCATGAGTTTAAAAATCTGACAACATATATGCGCCATTTACATGAATATTACATGGCTCAAGCAACAAAGACGGACAGCTTTGGTTTTGAGGTTATTATCCATTCGCCACATGTTTTCAATTATCCTGAAGAAGAGAAGTTCGATGTCGAGTGGGAGTGCTTGTTCCAGCTTGTCGATGTTTTACCACCGATAGCCTGTCACGGGGTTACCCGGGACAGTATTGTTCGGGCTTCAGCGTATGCGGAACTCGACGGTGAACGCAAGAGACAGTCGATTTATCTTGGTTCAGGCCCTCGACTGTGGTCGAGTAATAGCCCTACGTCCAGTCGGCGTTTGCCTTTGCGTTGGATTGATGGTGTTGTAGAAATCGTGATCTCCTGTCTCTAGGAACCCTGTCCTCCTTTATATAGTCAGGAGGTCAAAATCCTAGTCGGTTTACAATGAGAGTTCTTAGTAGGATTACAGGATAATACTACTACTAAGATTACATGGGGAGAATCCTAGTTAGACTAGATCTTCTCTCTTCCTTACAGGGTACCCTGTGGGTCCCGCACCGACAAGCCCCCGAGCACTTCATGGTTGAGCTCTAGAAGCCTCGTCTTGTTCTTTCAGGCTTTGCCGAGCAGGAATAAGCGTCGTCCGAGTGTTTTCTTGAGCGAAACCGTGTAGCGCTCTGTGAGATCTTCGCGTGGAGTGTACCTTTTTAAAGAAAAAAGTATTCCCCTTTGGGTGTAGCCCCCGAGCCTCTTGCTATTTGGAACAAGGAGCTGGAGGGTCTTGTCTTGAAATCGCTCTGATCCTTCGTTCAAATGTTCCCAAGCATGTGCCCGGGTTCTTTATCAAAAAGAACTCGGATATAGCTCGGTCCGGCTTCTTTTTGTCATGATTCGTTGAAGTAGTTTTGCCTTGAAGAAGTCTTCTTGGTGACGTGTGTTTTTTCAAAGAAAAAAGTGCACTCGCTGAGTGTAGCCCCCGAGTCTCTTGCTATTTGGAACAAGGAGCTGGAGGGTCTTGAATCTTATGTTGTTTTAAAATTGCTGACTTGAAGAAGTCTTTCGAGTGATGTGCACTTTTTTGAAGAAAAAAGTGCACTCACTGAGTGTAGCCCCTGAGCCTCTTGCTTTTTGGAACAAAGAGTTGGAGGGTCTTGAGTCTGATTTGTTCGAGGAACTAAAATCTTCTCCTGTTGTAGCCTCTGAGCATTTATCTAGGTTCTTTGATTCTAAAAGAACTCGGACGCATTGTTCTTGGCGTATTCTCTGGTAGTTTGCTGTTTGTCAGGTGTAGTTGTATGGTGGTGGTTGAGTGTAAATGTTTCCTGTTCACGGGTTGTACTGTGTTGGCATATTCTTTCGAATATGCTCGAATTCGAGTACTGTTCCTTCTGAGTCTTCCATTATTGAGTCCTGTCTTTTCACTGTGTCATTTGAAAGGCTTGTTTCGTTGGTACTCCTAGTCCATGTGCGCCGCTCCTTCGATCTATAAATACCCTCCCGGGGTGCTTGCTTTCATCCATTGAACATTTTGTTGAAAACTTCGTAGTCATGAATATGGTAGTTTGTAAGGTAGAGCAGCCCCCGGGCGTATCTTGTAGTTCCTGTGTGTCTTGTCGTAGCTGGAGGAAGTCTTGTGATAGGGATTAGAGGTAGACTAATCCTGCAGCAACATTGTACTTGGAAGTACGTGGTGGTAGTTGGAGGAAGTCTTATGATGTGGGCTTCGTTCCTTCATCCGGCAGTTCTGGGTTGATCCTCGCCGTCTGTCTTGAGACTGTCCGGTGCAGATCAACACCTGATCCTGCATCACATCGGGCTTGGGTAGACAGATGCCTGCCGACTTCCCCTGGTCTATGTTGTCCTACCGTGCTGCTGATTTCCGCCTTGGATGCACTACGTCCGTCCTTTCAAGAAAACAGTGTAGCCGAGCGCGGTTTGTTCTACTGAGTAGCGATTTGGAGCACGTAGTCGTTCCAGAGCCTAGTTGTGTTCGGGCTCCTTTTTGCTACCTTGCTTGTCATAGTGCCAAGTTCATTGGGTCTTGTAAGATGTGTAATCTTCTATTTTTGAAGCCATTTGTAATGAAAAGAATCTTGTCTTCAGAGTTGTCATTCATTTTTCTGCTGTAATCCTGGTTATTCATGAGACTCCCGAGTTCTTTCTTTAATAACCGGGTTCTTTTGTTCCTTGCGAGGTAGCCCTTTGTTTCTTCATGGTTGACGGGTTGTTCTTGTTGTGATCTGATAACCCTGCCGTGGTGCTGGATGGATAAGTCTAAAATCTGCCCGTTAAACTGTACCGTTGTGTGGATTTGTGCCGTCCGTCATTTTAGCTGTGTCAATAAATGGACCGTTGCGTTCCCCCACCGTGTTTTAACGGGCCTGGTGGGACATTTTTATCACTGTAAAATCTATTTAAAGGCCTTTTATCTTCCTTTTCTTTACTGCCCAGCTCTTGCCTTGAAGCCCTAGCTTTTAGAAATCCGCCGCCGCCATTGTCGCCGTCACCCGAGCACCGCCATCCTAGCTTCGTCTTCCCCAGTGCCTTTTTACTTCCGCTAGTTCATGGGTAAGAAGAAAACCGTGAGCAAGTCCCAGGCAGCCTCCGTGGACGAGGAGTCATCCCTTTCTTTGATCGAGAACCAAGAGTTCGTGGCCTTGAGGGCTGCTCAGAAGGTTTGGTCGGCTCCAACAACAACCAAAGACCAGCTCCGCGAGCTCGTCAGCGACGGCTTGATCTAAAGCAAAGACATTGCTGAATGGAGAGTTCCGGGCGAGCACCGGGTTCCTGCTCTAGGTCCTGGTGAGATTGTCCTTTTCGTTTCCTTTATCCGCGCCGGTCTTTGCCTTCCTGCTTCCGCCTTCCTTCATCAATTTCTTAGTTATTTTGGGGTTAATCTGAACCATCTAACCCCTAATGCCATCCTCCATCTTTCTATTTTCGTTCATCTCTGTGAAGCTTTCCTTGGAATTCCTCCTTCTCTTTCTTTTTTCCGCCACTTCTTTCGTTTGAAGCCTCAACCCCGCCGTGAAGAAACCAATGTTCTTGGCGGCTGTGGGATCAAGTTTCACCAGGGTCTTAAAAGCAAGTTCTTTGACTATGACCTGGTTGATTATGTGAGGGATTGGCATGCTGATTGGTTCTATGCCGCCAATTTGCTTCCTTCTCTTTCCATACATTCTGGGTCTGGTCCCTCGGTTAATGACCGGTGGGAAAAGAACTCCCTGACACCAAACGAGCTCTAGGTGATCCAGCCATTCCTTGAGCGGATACGCACTCTAAAGCAGCAGGGCTTGACCGGCTTCGGTATTGTCTCGAGCTTTCTTCGTCGCCGTGTTCAGCCTCTGAAGGAGCAAGAGAACCTTGGCTTCGAGTATTCTGGGGCTGAGGATCCTTCCCGCATGGTCCCGGCCCTTGCGCTGACCGACGAGGAGGTACTTGAGCATCTCCAGAAGATGCTGAAAGGAGCGAGCGTTGTCCCGCTTACTGTCTCTGAGTACTCCGCCAACAACCCGCCTCCTGCTGTGAGTCATTTTTCCTTCGTGCGGGTATTTTCTGTATTTCTTTTGCTGTATCCATTTTTGCTTAATTTTCCTTGTCTTGTTGTTTTATTCTTTTCATAGGAATTGGGGCGCAATTTTGTTGACCCAATCCCCCTAGATGTCCTCCCTGCTGTGGTGAGTACTGGGGAGAACCTTGCTGGGTCTTCTGTAACCAGTAAGTTCCAAATCACCACAGTGTTTCCTGGAGTTTCCTCTGGATTTGTTGATGTATATGAAGAATATGTTCCTCGTCCAGTCCCTCGAGGTCCTCGTAGTGTCCCGAAGAGGGGGCGGGCGGATGGTTCTTCATCTGGTTTACCTGCTTCCAAGAAGTCTCGCCAGCCGAGTACTCATCTAGGTACCGAGTTCTTTTCTCTCTGTTCTTTTCTCTCTGTTTTCAGATGGAGCTGTTTCTCTAAGTTCCAAATCACCACGCGTCGGTGAGTTGTTTACTTGTCTTTGTTTTGTTGAGCGTCTTTTCTTGTTCTGACTTCGTCTTGGCTTTTTGTAGCAGGCGGTCATTGGGCTCGAGTTCCTCTGGGGCTCCGGCGCCAAGTTCCTCTGGGGTTCTGGTTCCGAGTTCCTCTGGGGCTCCGGTACCAGCCGTGCCGCTCCTGTCATAGGGTGGCGGTGATGTTTTTGCTGCCGTCGTCCCCCCTGCGAGGTCTTCTTTGTGTTTTACGAAGAAGAAGATAGTCGGGTGAGTTACTTCTGGTTTTGCCTCTTTGCTTCTATTTCCTCTTTCTTTTGTTCTTATTGCCGAGTTTCTTTGTCATCTTTTAGGCCTTCGTCTTCTCTCGACCCTCCGTCGACTTTTTGCCATTCTTCTGGTGTGCCTCCGAGTACCGAGCCTCAGGACTTGGAGCGCACGGTTGGCAAAGTGGTTGTGGGGGAGACAAGGTTTCCTGGTGATGATGATGCTGCTGGCTTGGTTGCCTCGGAGGTGACCGTGGCCATGGTGGTGGATTCATCTAGGGAGGTAGCTAGGACTTCCCATGGTGTGCCCCTGCTCTCACCTTCTCCGCATCGGCCGTCTTCCCCCTCCGCTCCTTTCTCTACTGAAGATGTGGTGCATCAATTTGACGCCACTCATCGGCTGTCAGAGTTTACCGCTTCTTGGGGAGATTTTGCAACCTTTGCAACTTCTTTTGGGGAAAAACTCCAAGTAAGTTTTCTAAAGTTCTTTCTTTGGATGTCCATTTTTTTCCTGTTCTTATGCCTTTTTTCTTTCTTTCTTCTTGTTCAATCCTTCTCTCGGGACCATACCGGCTTCTTTTTTTCGTCAGAAACCGAGAAGAAGTTGTCCTCTGAGTTAAGCGCCTTGAAGACAGATCTTGGTCTCTGCCAGGCCGAGCTAGAGGCTGAGCGTCAAACGCATCAGAAGGAGGAAAAATCACTTCATGCCTGGATAGTTGAGGCCGATAGACAAATGGATGCTGCTATTCAGGAGGCTTTAAAGAACTCAGAGGCCATGAAGAACTTGGAAGCAGCGAAGAAAGAGTGCAATGGTATGGCGAGTTCTTTTCGTTTCCTTCTATATTTAAACCTTCCTTTCTTCTGACTCGTTGTTTGGTGCCTTGTCCAGCTCTCAGAATTGAAAAGCAGAAGCTCTCGGAGAGTATCGATGAAATGAAGACTCTTGCCCGTTCTAGTCACAACAAGGCTGAGGAGGTAATTACTCGTGCTGAGGAAGAACTCACGCTTGCTAAGTTGATTAGGCGTGGAGCTGATAGAGATCTTGTGCAGGCTCAAAAAACTATTGAAGACTTGTCTGGCAAGTTGGCCACGGCTACCAAAAACTGGAAAGCTTTATGGAAATCCTTTCATTCAGTAGCCGACGCTCTCTGAACTCCAGCGGATGATGGGCAATCTTGGGCTCAGTTGATTCCCCGAATTTTGACTCGTTTTCAAGAGTTCGTGAAGAGGTGTGCCCAACTGTGTACCAAGAATGTCCTGGCCCAGGTCTAGGTTCTTGCTCCAGAGGCGCCTTTGTCCAAGATAGTAGAGGAAGCCGATAGTCAAGAGTACATTGATGCCGTTGAGAGGATGGAGCCTGAGGTCGAAGACTTAGCCAGTAGAGTTGTAGATAATCTTAATATTGCTATCTCTTCCCCTGATGATGACGTTTGATGTAATTGACCTCTATGCTCGTGCCTTGTAATATGACATTATACTTCCTTTTGAATGAAGATTTTTTGCTGATGTCCTCTCTACCTGGATGCCTTGTTTATTCTTTGGATGAGTTGTCCAAGCGATCAGTGTTATTTGACTTGCCGAGTACTTTGTCTTGCTTTTGACTTTGCCATGTGAACAACTTTACATGTTATCCTTGTGTTGACAACTTCTCTTGATTTGTTGAGTGTTGGCCGTCGTCTTTGCCATGTAAACAACTCGGTGTAGTCTGTTGTCTTGATGAATTTTCTTAATCTGTTGAATGCTTGCCTGGCTCCTGTCTGCGCCGCATAAACAACTCGGTGCGGACTCTCAAGTGTCTTCAGTGTAGCCCCCGAGCCTCTTACTTTTTGGAATAAGGAGCTGGAGGGTCTTGACTTGATTTTTTCATAAACCATGTCCAGGCTTAGTCGTTTTATTTTTTGTTTCGGGTGTTAGCTTATTAGCTACCCTAATCGGCTGGCTCAAGCGTCTTTTCAGCTATTTTGCTCTCGGCTGGTAGGCTCAGGCATGTTTTAGCCATTTTGCTCATTTGTCCGGGTGTTAGCTTGTTAGCTACCCTCATCGGCGGGCTCAAGCATCTTTTCAGCTATTTTGCTCTCGGCCGGTAGGCTCAGGCATGTTTCAGCCATTTTGCTCTTTGGTTCGGGTGTTAGCTTATTAGCTACCCTCATCGGCAGGCTCAAGCATCTTTTTACCTATTTTGCTCTCGGTTGGTAGGCTCAGGCATGTTTCAGCCATTTTGCTCTTTGGTTCGGGTGTTAGCTTGTTAGCTACCCTCATCGGCGGGCTCAAGCATCTTTTCAGCTATTTTGCTCTCGGCCGGTAGGCTCAGGCGTGTTTCAGCCATTTTGCTCTTTGGTTCGGGTGTTAGCTTATTAGCTACCCTCATCGGTGGGCTCAAGCATCTTTTCAGCTATTTTGCTCTCAACCGGTAGGCTCAGGCATGTTTCAGCCATTTTGCTCTTTAGAAACAACTCGGGGTTAGCCATCATAAGACGTATGTTGCCGAAAAACCATCTTTATTGATCATGATCATTTGATAAGCCATAATACATATTTTGTCGAGGGACAACATCTTTATTGGCCATGAACGTTGATCTCTTGTGGTTTGTACATGTATTCTCCCTTGAGTTGTTTTCATGCGTAGAATCTTCTTAGTTGGCTGATGTGCCATGTATTGCTGACTTCTTTCTCATCTTCAGTCATTAACTTTACGTGCCTGGTCCAGTGACTTTTGAGACAATAAAAGGACCTTCCCATGGACTGAGTAGTTTATGGCGTCCGTCAGTTTTTTGTATTCTTCTTAGCACTAGGTCTCCGACTTGTAGTGATCGAGGCTGTGTATTCTTGTTGTAGTGGCGTCTTAATCCTTGGAGGTATCTTGCTAATTGAAGGGTAGCATTTACCCTGACTTCTTCTGTAGTGTCAAGTTCTAATCTTCTGGTGTGTTCTGCTTCTCCTTCGTCATACTGTTCTATCCTTGGTGACGTCCAAATCAAGTCGGCAAGTAGTACAGCTTCTGATCCGTAAACTAAGAAGAAAGGCGAGTATCCGGTAGCTCTGCTTATTTGAGTCCGTAGCCCCCATACTACTTTGGGTAATTCTTCAATCCACTTTGATCCATAGTCTGCTAGCTCTTCATACAGTCTTGGTTTGAACCTGGCTAGTATGAGTCCATTGGCCCTTTCTACCTATCCGTTGGCTTCTGGATTTGCGACTGATGTGTAATCTATGCCGAAGCCACAATCCTGCGCCCAACTTTTGAACTCTGTGGCTGTAAAGGGAGAGCCTAAATCTGTGATGATTCGATTAGGCATGCCGAAGCGGTGTATAATGTCTTGGATGAACTCGACTGCTTTGGCTGCGCTGTATTTTGTCTGTGGTTTATATTCGATCCACTTGGTGAACTTGTCAATTGCTACGAAGATGTACTCGAAACCGCCCTTTGCTTTCTTGAGGGGTCCTACTTGATCCAGCCCCCAGCAGGAGAAAGGCCAAGCGGGTGGGATGCAGATGAGGTTGTGAGCTGGCACATGAGCTTGTCTTGCGAACATTTGACAACCTTTGCATTTTCTGACAAGTTCTTCTGCGTCTTTCAGAGCTGTTGGCTAGTAGAATCCAGTGCAGAAAGCTTTGCCCACTAGTGTTCTTCAAGCGGCGTGATTTCCATAGCAACCTGAGTGTATTTCGTCTAGGATTTCTCTGCCTTCTTGAAAAAAAACACATTTTAGGAGTACTCCTGATGATGCAGCTCTTCTATAGAGCTTGTCCCCCACTAGGACATAGTTTTTGCTTCTGCGAACAACTCGGGTAGCTTCCTCTTTATCAGCTGGCAACTTATTCTCTTTGATATAATCAATAAAAACTTGTGTCCATGAAGTGTTGATTACCAGAATCTGGTTGCCTTCGGCTGTGAGTTCTGGGGTTTTGTCACCGGGTTGTTTTATAGAAGGAGCTGATAACTCCTCTATGAATACATCGGGTGGGACCTTTGCCCTGTCTGATCCGAGCTTGGCAAGGACATCTGCTGCGATGTTGCTATCGCGTAGGACATGTAGAATTTCTAACCCTTGGAAATGTTTTTCGAGTTTTTGGATTTCAGCGCAGTAAGCGCCCATGTTTTCTTTGGTGCAGTCCCAATCTTTGTTGACTTGGTTGATGACTACTCCCGAATCCCCGTATACGAGTAATCGCTTTATTCCGAGGGTAATTGCCACTTGTAGCCCGTGGATGAGAGCTTCGTACTCTGCTTCATTGTTGGTAACTTGCCATAATATCTGAAGGACATACTTAAGTTGTTTTCCGTCTGGAGAGATTAGGAGAACGCCCACACCGGCTTCGCCTAGCTTAAGTGATCCATCAAAGTACATCGTCCAGTGGTCAAGGATTGTATTTGACATAGGTTGTTGAATCTCTGTCCATTCGGCAACAAAATCGACAAGGGCTTGAGATTTGATTGCTTTTCATGGGGTGAAATCGATGTTGAGAGCACCAAGTTTAACTGCCCACTTTGATATGCGCCCTGTTGCGTCTCTGTTGTGCAAGATGTCTCCGAGCGGGAAGTCTGTCACTACGGTGATCTTGTGGCTTTCAAAATAGTGGCGGAGCTTGCGTGAAGTGATCAATAGGGCGTACAGTAGTTTTTGCACATGTAGGTACCGGATTTTTGATTCTGACAGAACTTCGCTGATGTAGTATATGGGTCATTGTAGTTTATATACGCGCGCTTCTTCTTCTCTTTCCATGACTGTCGCCGTGCTAACCACAGTAGAAGTTGCCAAAATGTATAGCATCATGTCTTCATCTTTCTTTGGAGGTGTGAGAACTGGTGTGGATGTGAGGTATGCCTTAAGTTTCTTGAAAGCTTCATTGGCTTCTTCCGTCCACTCGAATTTGCCTGTCTTCTTTAGTAGTTTAAACAAAGGTAACCCTTTTTCGCCGAGCCTTGAAATAAAACGATTGAGTGCCACCATGCAGCCTGTTAGCTTTTGCACATCTTTGATGTTTCGAGGTGGGCCCATCTCTGTTATGGCTCGAATTTGTTTGGCGCTTGCTTCGATTCCGCGATGACTGACCAGGAAACCGAGTAGTTGTCCTGAAGGGACTCTGAATACACACTTGTTTGGGTTCAATTTCCACCTCCATCTTTTCAAGTTCTCAAAAGTTTGTTTTAAGTCCTCAATCAGTGTATCCGGGTTCTTTGTTTTTACCACCACATCGTCCACGTATGCTTCTACGTTTTCACCGATCTGATCTCCAAGGCACGTTTGGATAGCTCTTTGGTAAGTGGCTCCAGCATTCTTAAGTCCAAACGACATGGTCTTGTAGCAGTAGGCACCGAACGGAGTAATGAAAGATGTCTTGCTCTGGTCTTGCTCTTTTAATGCGATCTGGTGATACCCTGAATAGCAATCAAGAAAGGATAATAGGGTGGATCCTGATGTTGAATCAACTATCTAATCAATGCATGGCAGCCCAAACGGATCTTTTGGGCAGTGCTTGTTGAGATCTGTGTAGTCGACACACATGCGCCATTCGTTCGTGTTCTTTTTCTGTACTAGAACTGGGTTTGCTAGCCAATCTGGATGAAGGATTTCTCTAATGAATCCAGCCACCATTAGTTTTGTGATTTCTTTTTTAATCGCTGCCTTCTTGTCAGGTGAGAATCGTCGCAGCCGTTGCTTTACAGGCTTGGAGTTTTCATTGATATCAATTCTGTGCTTAGCCAACTCTCTTGGGACGCCTGGCAAGTCGGCCGGCTTCCAAGCGAAGATATCTTTGTTGTCCCGAAGAAAGTTGGTGAGCGCGAGTTCCTATTTTGCCGAGAGGTGGGCGCTAATGGTTGCTGTCTTAGAGGGATCGCTAGTGCCCAGGTCGATTTGCTTGACGTCGGCTTCTTTTGGTGGTGCGAGGATGCTGGGCTTTCTAGCTGGTATCTCTAGTTCTTCTTGGCCTATTTCTGCAGCAATAGTGGCTATTTCTTTTCTTCCATTATCGGCTTGTGCTTTGGCCGCGATTTGGATTACCTGAACATCACAGTCAAAAGCGCGCTTCAAATCACTTCGAAGAGAAAGGACACCGTTAGGTCCTGGCATCTTAAGCAGTAGGTACGGATAATGTGGTATTGCCATGCATTTTGCTAGCGCTGGGCGTCCGAGGATTGCATGGTATGATGAATCGAAGTCTGCAACCTCAAACTTGATGAACTCTGTACGGTAGTTCGAAGGAGTTCCAAAAGTAACGGGTAGAGTAATTTGTCCAAGTGGCATGGCTGCCTTGCCGGGTACTATGCCATAAAAAGGTGTACTTGTTGGTGTAATCATCCCGGCAAGTTGCAGTCCCATCTTCCTTAGCGTTTCTGAAAAGATGATGTTGAGTCCGGCTCCCCCGTCGATTAGTACTTTGGTGATAGTCATACCGGCAATAGTTGGATCTAGAACCAGTGGGTAACGGCCTGCGTTTCCCACGCTAGTCCATTGGTCTTCTCTAGAAAATTGGATTGGATATTATGACCAATTGAGATATCTTGGAGTAGCCAGTTCTGCTGTCATGATAGTCCGTAGTGCTAATTTTTCTTGATGTTTGCTTCTGCAATCTGGGGCCCCAGAGAAGATCACTGCTACCATCCCCCTGGATTTTTGGAATCCTTTGTCTTCGTGGTTGTCTTCATCTTTTTTCTGATTGTCTTCTTTGGTGTTCTCCTTACTATCTTTTCTTGCGTATCGATCATTGAAGGTGTAGCAATTTCCAATGGTGTGCCTCCCATTAGGGTGCAATGGGCAACGTATGTTTTCGATGTCGTCATATCTTCTGGGTTTGGAAAACTTCTTTGATTTGTCAGCCATTGCCACAGTGTTGTCTGGTCTACGTTTTCTTTCCTGATGTCTGCTATTTTGATGATTTTGCTTGTCTGGGTTGTCTCGGTTGCTTCTATCTGGGAACCTCTCTCGTGTCTTCTCTTCTGCAGTAATCATCTTTTCTACTGTTCGTCTGAATTCTTCATTGTTTCTCGGATTTTCTTTGCAGAAGTCTTAAAATTGCCACCTAGCCATGATTCCGTGAGAGAAAGCTTCAATTACTTCTCGTTCGGTGATGTCATGCACTTGAGCCCGTAGTTCGCCGAATCATCGATAGTAATCTCTGAGACTCTCACTTCCCTTCTGCTTGAGTCCTTTTAATTCTGCGTGAGTGATCGGGTGTGTAATGATCCCTGCGAAATTTTCACAAAAAGCTCTTTATAAGTCCTCCCAATTTCTGATTGATCCTGGATTTAATTTGTCGAACCATTAGAGAGGCATGGTTTCTAGGGCCATGGGAAAGAACAGGGTCTTGATATTGTCGTCTACTCCGGCTAGTTCAATTGATTGTGAATATATCTTGAGCCACTGCCTTGGTTCAGTTTTGCCATCATACTTAGAGTGGTTGGACGGTTTGAACTAGTGAGGTAGTCGTATTGACACAAGTCTGTTTGCAAAACAGGGGAATCTATCGTGCGTTCCGGCTTCTTTGAATTCCGATTCGGCACCTTCTTCTGGCCAACTGTTGTTTTGATGAGAGTAATTCTGCGAGGCCGTCTGGGCAGGCGCCCTACTCCTGGTCTTTCTTGGTTGTTCAAGTCGGTGGCTCTGACTATGATCCCTCCTACTTTCTCTGTTATGACTTCCACTTGGTCCAAGTCTCTCGAAAGCGGATTTCCTTTGATTTTGATCTTCTTGCCTATGGGTTGTTGATCTGGCGGGTAGTCTTGATTGGGTTCTTTCTTCATGCGTCCTCGGGGTCATTGACCGGAGCAAGTCCCGAAGTTGTTCATATTTTTCACCGGGATGTGAGGTCGCTCTGAGTTCTTCTAATGCTTCTCGGATCTTATCGTAGGGCGTACTTGCCGTGCGTCTTTCTTCGACTTCTTGTTGTGATTTTCTTCTGCCGTACTCGGCCAACTCTGACTCATATCTGATCCAGGCTTTCTTGCGCTGCCTAGCACGGTGTTGGCGTCCTTGCTTCTACTTGTTTTTCTTTCTCTAGCTTGTTTCTGATTCTCGGTTTCACCATCGTAGCCCTGGGCAAAGGGTGATATGTTGGATTCTGATTCATTCGATGACCTGACATCGGGCGCTTCTGGGGGGACTAATGGTGACCGAGGACGGCAAACCATGAGTACTTCTCATGCGTGAACTGTTCTGTTATTGGTGTTAGTTTCCATACTGTCGGAGTTGCTGATAACTTTAGTAGAGGCCTTGAGGTCGCAGATCGAGTCTCCTTCTTGGTAAGGTAGAATAGTTGTCGTCGTCGTGTCGTCCAGTCGGGTACTGCTATCCTCAGGAACAGAGCCCGGCCAGTGGACGATGTAGTCTTGAGATGTTATAGTCAGTACGAGACCTTCCTGAGCCCTCTTTAGTGGCATTCTAAGCGCCGAGTCTAGGAATCCTCCGGACCGTGCCTGATTAGATGTTGCCATGTTGTGGAATCCGAGCGGAAAAGGATCCGACTTCTTGAAAAGATTCTGCGTGTACTCCGAGTTGTATTTTTGATAGGCCAGGGCCATGTTCTTAAGCCCCATCGGAAAAGAACTCGGTTTCCCAAAAGAACTCGGATAGGATTCTATCTCAGATGCGGAGCCTGAATTCGAGTTGGATGCGCAAAGCTGTGAAACCTGAGTTGAATCGAACATCATGAGCTACGCGAATCTTCTAGAGATTTGGTCTGTCGTAGTCACCGGAATAGAATAGTCTTCATGGTGTTTCGAATCTTCGAGGAGATGGCTTTGGAACTTGCCATTGTTGTCCGCTTCGCAGATCCACGAGACGAAGATGAAAGTTGATCCCATCGAGAAGATCATGTTGTTGAGGTCCATCGAGCTCTCGGATGCAAATTCACTGAAAGCCCCTACCTAGCGCGCCAGCTGTCGATGTTTTACCACCGATAGCCTGTCACGGGGTTACCCGGGACAGTATTGTTCGGGCTTCAGCGTATGCGGAACGCGACGGTGAACGCAAGAGACAGTCGATTTATCCTGGTTCAGGCCATCGACTGTGGTCGAGTAATAGCCCTACGTCCAGTCGGCGTTAGCCTTTGCGTTGGATTGATGGTGTTGTAGAAATCGTGATCTCCCATCTCTAGGAACCCTGTCCTCCTTTATATAGTCAGGAGGTCAGAATCCTAGTCAGTTAACAATGAGAGTTCTTAGTAAGATTACAGGATAATACTACTACTAAGATTACATGGGGAGAATCTTAGTTAGACTAGATCTTCTCTCCTCCTTGCGGGGTATCCTGTGGGTCCCGCACCGACACAGCTATACCAGAAACACGATCTCGATGTTCAACTGTTGACGCTGTGGACTATGTAAGTACCCTACACGCATGATATTACAATTAACTACTCTCTTGAGACACAAATTGTTAACTTTTGAGCACTTCCTATGATTTTATGTAGGTATATAGCAAAATTTTGCATTCTAAAAAGCAAATGGGATTACATAGGCTTCTTGGACCCCATGCGAGTCAATGAAAGGACATGTCTAGGCCTCTATGGATGTGATGTGGAAGACCTGAAATAGAAATTGATTGTTGTTTTCGATGAATTCACGATGAAGAAGAAAACCCACATACTTGTAGCCTACAACTGCGAGTATGTGTTCTCGACTTTTAATTTTATGCTTCTTTTTTCTTTAAGATTATTCGATAATTAGGATTCTGTGATTGCAGCAACCATTTCGTCTTCATTTGTGTTAATCCTGCCAAAAATCTGCTCGAGGTGTAGGACCCGAAGAAAAAAACCATTTCATCATCTGGATGCACTGGTGTCAGTGCTGAATTAGTAAGCGATCCTAATAACATATTATTTTCTAATCACACATACCCGCTTTCTAATGTTTCTCCTTTTAATGTTGCTCAGTGTCCGAAGAAGTCATATCGGTGGGAAGCCGGTCCCATTCAAGGTTGTCAAAATGGAGGGAAAGTACCTATCACAGTCGGCGGGAAACAATGAATGCGGGTTTTATGTAATGTGGGCAATGATTCGCTAAATCGGCGGGAAATCGGAAGAAGCCGATAAGTTGGTGTGTATAATCCCCATTTCATTTATGTCTGTTAATAATTCAACAAAATGATTTACTTTTCCTCTTTGGATATCATCTTTTTTGAACGACAGCGCAAGAAATTTAAGCACGAAAGGCTGCTAGAGATAGAGATTGTTGCACTACAATCGGAGCTGGCAAAATTCATCTTAGCCGAGGTATTGGAAAAAGATGGACTATTTTCCATTGCACAATCCATGAAGTACAAGGACCAGTATGGCCCAGAGCGGCTCACCAGATTATTGTAAGAAGTCTGAGAACATTTCTTTTTTATTTTGAGGGATCAAGATCTGGATAAGAACATTTGAATTGTAACCGTAACATTTGTAATGTTTAATATTGATGGACCTATCGTCTACGTAGCGTATATAAAGCAAAACCTGATCCCACGAAAAAAATAAATTAAAATAAATTATAAAACAATAAAATACGAACGGGCCATCACCGCCGGTTAGCAACAAACCGGCAGTATTGTCGTAACTATCACTGCCGGTTAGAAACAAACCGACAGTGTTGGCTTGCTAAACACTGCTGGCTTGAACCATGAACCGACACTGATGATTAGGACAACACTGTCGGTTTGATCCATGAACCGACAGTGTAGGCTTCCTCAACACTGCTGGCTTGAGCCAAGAACCGACACTGATATTTACTACAACACAGCCGGTTTGATCCACGAACCGACACTGGTATTTACAACAACACTGCCGGTTTGATCCACCAACCGACACTGATATTTACAACAACACTGCCGGTTTGATCCATGAACCGACAGTATAGGCTTGCTTAACACTGCTGGCTTGAGCCAAGAACCGACACTCTTGAAGCAACCGTCACTGTCGGTTGGAACTACAAATCGGCAGTGTTGTTCAACTGGACACTGCCGGGTGGAGCTAGGAATCGACACTGTTTCCTGTAGATCAGTGTCGGTTTTTAAGGACCGGCGGTGATGTCAACCCCACATCACTGCCGGTATGCCACTGTCGGTTCAAAATCCGGCAGTGAAGTGGGTTTTTGAACCGACAGTGATGTCCAGATCTGGGGTAGTGTCGTCAACCTCCGCCATGCCACCAACCGAGGTGCGAGGGCTTCCCAGCGTTGCGTTGTCCCTGCCAGCAATGAGGTCGTGAGATGATCGAGGTCCTTGCCAGCCTTGCGCTGTGACCTGAGCACAGAGGCGAACCGCGCATCGTCGAGGTGGCAGATGACAGCCAGGACCCCGGCTACGTCCCACTTCAACTCCACCATGGCCTCCGGGAAGAGTCGTGAGCGTAGACGAGGCGGAGGAAGGCGCCGAGCAGGCAGTTGCCGCCGCCGCCACCGCATAGAATCCCTGAGTCCAATCCGGTTTGGACGCCTCTCCCTCTGTCCATACTGGGGGCAAATTCGCCCTGGGGCCGGGGATATGAAGACGGAGCAGGTTGAAGGCACATTTTTCAGCTCCCTCCCCCACGTTTGCCTTCTCTCAGTGCGTTTCACGGGGCTTCTCTTGTGGAGCTGTAGTGTTTTGTTGGGAAAGTGAAGAGGTTGTTGAGAAGCGGTTGTTGGAGCCCTACCAAGCGCAGTCTAAGTTTATGATGGCTTGTGATAAAAACTTGCTCCTATGATACCGGTTAACTGTTGGAGCCTACAAATGGAGGGTCTTATCCACTCCTAGCTAGTTTAGCTTACCAGGGAAATGTCAAGTATTCTTGTTGGACCCTATGTACGGAAGGAGATGTATATCATAAATAAAATTGACCAAAACATGATACGCTGAAAGCAAAGTGTTCTTGATAACGAGTACGAGGACCGGTATAACATACCTTGATAAGTTCAAGGATTAAAATAATACACTTTATGAGTACGAGAATGACAGGTACACCCACACAAGTTTAAGGATTGGCCATATATTTTACTAATATAAAATTCTGATGAATATGGATATACATAGGTGGGTGATACTAGTTAGCCATCAGGTATAAATATAAACCCATTATCATCCCTAACAACGACAGAGGGATAAATTAAGGTCCCTATTTATTTTATTCTTCGCTTGCTAATTTTTATTGATTTAACAAATACTCTCTATGTCCTGTAATATAGTGTATTCTAGGAATTTTAAAACAAATTAAGAAAGAACATAAAAGACACGAGAGAACATAAAAGACACATGTACCCTCATTTTATTTGCTAATAACACTATCATTAACGTGATTAATAGTGATTGATTGATAAATAAAAAAGTATTTAATGCAAAATTAGTTTTTGTCCTCTAAAATGTATTATATTTAAGGACAACTTTTAAATGCTAGAAGGCACTGTGTTATAGCTCGGAGGGAGTATATTATACAGAACTCGTAGAGTTGCTATTGCTGTTGTTGTGCCTAAATTTTGGTTGTATCCTAATTAACGCCTTGTTTAGTTGGACCCCAAAGTTCAAAAAGTTGCTACAGTACCTATCACATCGAATGTTTGTGGCCCGTGCATGGAGCATTAAATGTAGACGAAAATAAAAACTAATTGCACAGTTTGGTGGGAAATTGTGAGACGAACGTTTTGAGCCTAATTAGTCCATGTTTGAACACTATTTGCCAAATAAAAACGAATGTGCTACAGTAGCCCCAAAATCCAAATTCACCCAACTAAACAAGGGCTAACTCCAGCGTCGGCGAGAAGCTTGTCTCGATCAGCTGGCGGCCGCCGACAACCGCGCCGGGGCAGCGGCGGCCGTCGGCGGCAAGCCACCGATCCAAGACTTGCAGGAGACAAGAACTGATCACGATGACGAGTTTCCCTCTCCCGGGGGAGTGGGACGCTTGCGTTCGCGGTGAGTGGCTCGCAGCGGCTTCCCTCGGCGTCGTCGGCGACCTGGAGGGTCGCGTCCATGGAGGCCATCCTTCCGGTGTGATCTCTCCCTTCTTTACGGGCTCATCGATGCCATTACTCAGCAGGTTTGCTTTGTTACTCTAGATCTGCATTCGTACTCATTCTGGAATTCATTGAGCAGTTGACAAACGACTGTTTCTTCCCCTGCCATGGCTGCCAATGGACTCTGGTGTGAACTGTGAAGTAAGGAGGCATCGAGTTCTCTCCTCGGCGACATGGAGACATATCTGAACCCTGTCTCTGGGGGCTTACTCGAGGACGACACGCTACGGCTCAACAGATACCTGGCTGCTGCAAAGTTGATGCTGAAGCTTCAGCCGCAGGTGCCCTCTGATACGGCATCCAGCGACATCCATGACCGTGTCCATGCGAAAGAGCTCCTCGACAAAGCCATGGCTTCCCTCGCAATGGAGTTCTGCCACCTCCGAATCTGGCGACAGTTCCAAAGCCTGTTAGGCGCAGCTGGGAGTCTGTTAGGCGCAGCTGCCGCGACAGTTCCAAAGCCTCATGGTCGAGTTCCTCTGCTTCCTTCACTGGCAGCACTAGTGGCAGCTCAAGTGGATTCCTCTCGGCTCTATTTGAGGACATGTCCGTCCGAAGTGACAAGGCATTCCGACGCATGCATCTTAATCTTATCGACAGAAAGGAGTTGTCCACTCTCAATGACATTGCAGGCATCATGATCGAAGGCGGATATCAAGAAATGCTCCAACGGGCAATCCATCGAGACTCTGCTCAACTTGCCAGGTATGTGTTGCGTATGTACTGTACTTCATTAAGAGTCATCACAAATTCACAATCAATCATGCTAGCTCTGGATAATTTTTAGTTTCACATTTTCCAAGGATTTCTAACGAGAAAGATACTTCCTCCGTTCCAAATTGCAAATCATTCTGCCTAGAAAAAGTTACCAAAACTAACTTACAATTTGAGATGGAGGAGAGTATTTAATTGATATTACAATTACAACTGACGGACTGAGACGGCGACTAGAAGCAGTGAATGAGAGCCAATCAAAATCCTTTTCTAAGAACTTGACCTATATCCCAAAACTTTCCAAAATCTCCTCTCTTCTAGTAATGATAAGGCTATAGAACTTGAAGTACTAGGAAGCCCAAAAGATCAGGCAGAAGCAAGAACAAATCAAGGAAACACCTCGGAACCCCCAGAAGACGATTTTCAGCCTGTAGATCATGGAAGTTCTGCGCTTGCCTGCGAAAGTTCCGCGTTCATGTGCACAAGTTCCGCACTAAACGCTTTGAGCAGACTGAACCAATAAGGAAAAGGAGCAAAACTCGATCAAACGAAGTCCAAATGGCCTTCTTAGGATGTTTTAAAGGTGTTCACAAAGTTTCACCTGCAAAAGATTAAAGCTTGGATGGCAGATTGAACAACAAGCTCTCAAATTGAGGTTTTCACGATTTTCTTGAAACAGAGAAGATGGGGTGCACGTGGGAAATCTGGTTGACGAAAAGCCTGGTCATGTTCTCCAAACTTCATAGCACCTAGGAAGCACAAGAAATCAACCCAAAAACCTTATCTCGAAGATCCTTAAGAAATTCACCAAAGAGCAAGAATTGGTGAGATTTGGGGGCTGGGAACAAGAGCTTTGAAGCTGGGCTTCATGATATAGATAAGTTCTAAGGGTCCCAAAGACTCACAAAAATGTGTCAAACAATCAACCAAAGTTGCATTACAAAAATCTCGCAAAAAATGGCCACGAAAATCACCGAAAAATGGAAAATTGGAGGAAACGGATGAACTCGAGATTTCAGCAAACCTTTTAATTAATCAACTATGAATTCATCTATACAAGACCAGGTCTAGCCTCCTTGCTTCATCCTCCCTCTAAAGATGGAAAATTAGAGCAAGGGGTGCCTTTCTACTTCTAATCTCCCTAGAGATGAACACTTGGCCTGCCTAAGCAAAATGAGATGTGGATTCAAGGGATACCTCTCCACCAGTCATCTACCTTATTAATAGGCGTTTGGAATACCCCAAACTGCCTCTAGGCTAATACTAAGACTACCAACCCACTTAGGGCAATATGGTCCATATTACACAAAAAACACACCCGATACACATCCGACAGCCACGATTGCTCCTCCCATTCGTTTAGCCTTGACGCTAACTCAGAGATGTCTCCATGTGCCACCCAGAATCCTCCCCTAGGTTTTGAGGCCCAACCCGACGTCGTCCTCGATCGGTAGATCACCAGGTGCTTGCGTGCCAGCCTTGACTTGGCCCGGTCTCCAACTTGACTTTGGTCAACACTGTTGTAACATCCCACGTCCAAAATCTACTTATATGGTCAGCTTCGAAGGTGGAACGGGCCTGCATATGCATAGCACCTCCCTTATATTTTCGTCCTCGCTTCGTGTAAAAGGGTTAACCTAGATGTGCTACTTTTAGAACGAGAAGGATTATAAGGCCCTCACCTTCCTAAACTTGCAAGAAGATACTAAACCCACCACCACCAACTCCTCATGTGCCACATGGGCCACATGGGCCAACAACACAACTACAACATGCTTCTAACTGGCTGGTGTGCTACATTGACACTCCCCTTAAGGGTTGACGCCCTCAACAACTCTCCACAAACGCATCAGATGCCTAGAACCACCCGTTGGTACACCACTCACGGGCACATACAGTAAGGGTTGATGCTCCAAATACCATCTATAACACCCAACATCCAAAATCTGAATACGCGTAGCACCTCGCTTACACTTTCGTCCTCACTTCACATAAAAGGGTTAACCCAGAGGTGCTACATTTGGAACGACAAGGATTATAAGCTGACCCTCACCCTCCTAAACTTCCAAGGTGGTACTAAACCCACCAACATCAACTCCTCATGTGCCAAATGAGCCAACAACACAACTACAACAGGCTTCTAATAGGCTAGGGTGTTACAACCATTTTCACCACCATCCTCGCATGTACACTTACTGGGCAATGTGTCCAAATGCTAGTCATCCATGGTTCATCCTCTGGCCCTCGGGTTCCTCGGTCCAAGCTTTTGTGTCCTCCCTTCATTGCTCCCGATCCATCACGCACAGACTCCTCGCTTGACCTTCTCCATTGCCATCGACTGTCTCACGCTCAACACCAACACATCACAAGCCAAGAGGCACATTGCATACATGCACTCATGCCTCATTTCATCTCACACATGCTTAGCCAAAGCTCTGACCACCTCATTGACAATCACTCATCACTCACATTGGTGGTGGAGCAGGAGGAACACTCAAAGAAGGGGAAACATTCGTTGGTCCTATCATTGTCATCTTGGGCGCAAAGGAATTGCTAAAGTTGTTTTTGGCTCATTTGACATCCCTGCAATTCTTTTTCTGCAAGAATAGCAATCTAAAACAAGCGATTGATAGTAGTAAATTCTTTATAATCAACAATATCCTAAATTTCACTCCTCAATCCACATAGAAACGACACACTTTATCCTCTAGATCCTCTTCTACCCTTTTGAACCCCTGCATAATATTTCTGGATAGACATATTTCCTCGCTCTAAGCGTTGTAATTTCTTACGCAAATCACATTTATAAGAAGGAGGAATAAAATGATCACACATTGCTTTTTTTAGTCTATCCCATGACTCAGTTTGTAGATGCAAAGTAGCTATTTCTTGTCACTAGATTATAGCAAACCTTTTTTAAACTCAGTAATAGCTTGTCTAAACTTGTGATGATCAGGAACAATGTGGGAAGCAATTTTTTGTTTTGTTATCTCCCAATCAAGATATTCCTTAACATCATATTTACCATAAAAAGGTGGTACGGTGAATTTAATTTTAGCATAAGGGTCATTATTGCAAACAATGCCACGATTGTGCTCATTATTAACATTACCTCCCATACATGTACGATTGCTTTGAAGGCATCGATGCATGTTCCGCTCGTGTGTCACCCTATCATCAATCATACCATCGTCTCTGTACACAAAATCATCGTCAAGGATCCCTTCGTCTTCGTCTTTGTCATCTTTGTTCTTATCGTTGGTCTTTGGACAGTTGGTCTCTAGCTGCTGAACTCTTCTGATCAGTGCGTGTGGCAAAACCGCCCAAAATAACACGCTTTCGGGGGCACTCGTCTTACACTAGACACTAAGACCTCGAAAGTGAGCTACATCGGGCAGTTTCGTCGACCATACCCCAAGGGAGAACTCAAAACAATCCACGTTTTACATCCATAATCCAATAATGAGTACGAGCTTACAATACTTAGTCCATTTCATACAACAAGAGTTCTTAGAAATTATTTATTACAATACCAGAGTTCAGAGTGCGATAATTAAACAACGGAATGAAAATAAACAACTAGCGAAAACGATATAAGGATTCGTCTGTGCTCACCAGAAGAATCCTCCACACAAGAGCTACTCCTCAAACTACACCTACAATAGGGGTAAATAAACCATGAGTACACAATATACTCGCAAAATTTACCCGACCAGTGGGAATAGTTTCCTGACTCTCATGGATATGACAGGCAATATGGGTTTGCTGTTTTCTTTTATTTGCGAAAAGGATTACTAATAGTTCATCCTTACAGTCAAGTTTTATTAGCAGTCATGATTATTTCATTGGCTAACCATTCTAAGTAAGCACATGTTCTACTTTCAAGCAAGGGTTGAGGAATCATAACCATTTCACCATCTTTCATCTTTCAGTTCTTACTATGGTGCTAGACCATAGCCAAGTTGTACCATCTTACGGAAATGGCGATTCGCGAACCAATGTATCCCAGCTGGGTACCCCGAAACACACGCCCCGTTTGTACCCCAGGCACAAACAAGATCAACCTATTCCACTCCTGTCACGGGGTCCAAGTCTCAGTCCAAACTTGGACTCTAATCCCCCACACTTAAGACCCAGTCTTAATATGGAGCTTAGGCCTCCACCTTTCTCCGCCTCCAATCAGTCGGTTCGAAAAGAGCCGGAACCCACGATAAGAGCGTAACGAGCCTTCCAGCTCCCATAAGTAAGTATGTGCTCAGGATAATAAGTCTGTGACCTGACTATCATCCACAGCAACGGACGGTCCTTAATCGACACGAACAGGGAAAACAGTGTAACCGAGCTAAGCCCCGTTGGCTGTGGGACACAACCTGTTACACCCACCAATACCCATACCATATCCCTGCCCTGTCTCCATTTTTCCTTTTATCGTTTTATTATGAGAGTATTAATAATCACCTTTTGTGAGTAACGACAGGTTACTCACACTACCAAAAACCTAAGCATAGCAGCTACTCGAACCTGTACTAGTAGGACTCATAGGACAGTTATATCTATGCAAGTGATTTTCATAAAATTCATGTAACATAAATACACATAACATATATAAATAGTGATTAAAAAAATAAGGGGTTATGCACCGGGGCTTGTCTTGGGCAGGCGCGGTGTCAGCTGAGTCAGTCAGTGGCGGCTTTGGGACCTCCTCCTGCATGAGAATCTCCTCCTCGTACTCCTCGACGATCTCCCCAAACTCTTGATCGTTGGTGGTCATGATCTCTGCCAACTCATTCTCTACATGCATGCGATGATGATGCAACACTTAGCATTTAAGCAATAGCAACTCCTAAACTAAGAATATGCATACTAAGCTACTAAGCTAGCTCTAATAACTAAGGTACTAAGCTAACTATCATCTTTACCAAGCAAAGTGTTGGGTTCAACTAACAAACACCTAACTTTACAAATGAAGGATATATCTTTATTTCTACTAATGATTTAATGTATATTTGAAACAAAGAGCATTTAACTACCCTAATGCTTAGTCTATTCTAAAGCTACAAAAATTATAGTGAGCACATAATAATACAATGAAGCTACTATAAAAATTTCAGGACTAAAGCTATAACCAATTTACCACAAAAATTTCTACAATAATTCTCCTAACAATATTAAACATTTTCAAATGATTTAATAGCTCCTGGTATCAACATGTTCATATATGAACTAAATACACTATCAGATAGTGCATAATTTTAGGAACCTACCAAAATTTGTTTCATAATTTTTGGACACCTACATGATTTTATATGATTTACATAAGATCAGCTCAAAAATTAAATTAGAAAATTATTTCTAATTCCTTAGGAAAAGAAAAACGAAATCTTCCATGTGGCCCACACGCCCAGCCCACGTGACACAGCACGCGTGCGGTGGCCCGCGGGCGCGGCCCGCGCCCGGGAATCCCGCGCGCGTCGACGACTTTACAAAAAGAGACCTCGAACTTCTCCCAATTTACAATTAAGTACTAACACTATTTTCTCCTCTCTCAGAACTTCTCACTTAACCCCCTGGCCTTTCCCAAATTCACAAGCACGCACCCCCGGTGACCCTACGCACGGTGACGCGGCGGCCGATGACACAGCGCGGCTGCGCCGGCCACCAGGGACCTGCGACCGACCACCTAATGGGCCGGCCACCATCTCCGACCCAAGCGGCTACGCTAAGCGGTGGTGCAGGGTGACACGACTGACTGGAGAAGAATACAGCGGTAAGCGGCCATCCGCGACGGCGGCACAGCTGCCCCGGTGATCTAGAGCACCTAAGAACATAACTGACTAGCAAGGGAGCATCAGTAGACTACCGTGGACCTACCCAAGGTGACAGTTAGGGTGGAGGATGGCGGAGGACGGCTAGCCACGTGCGGCCGAGCCGTGCAGCGGCGCACCGCGGCGGCACAGTCGCGTCAGCGACGACTGGGAGGCGGTAGCGGTTTGGCTAAGGTGCACAGGGTGAAGAGGGAGTCAAGGCTATGCTAATGGTGCAGGTGAATTGGTTTGGGATGGGTGGTAGGAGGGTTGCCCACATCCAAGGCCGAATGTGGCCTTATCGGCACGGCGGTGGGCAAAAATCCAAATTGGAGCTTGGCTGTGCTTGCTTCAAGGCTGGGTGGGGGTCAGGTGGTTAATGGAGAATCTAGGGACGTGATGAATCGAGCGATGGTGACTCAACCATGCTGAATTAAGCGAGCGGGGTCAGCCGGTCGCGGTGACAGAGAGGGAGGGGCAGGTCTGGCTCGGCTCGTCCTCGCCTTGGCGGCAAGCGGTCGGCCGGACCCAAGGCGGCGTCTACGCACCCGCTACGTGACAACGTGGCCAGACCATGTGCATGAGTGAGGAGGCAGGTGGGGGCGCGGCATGCATGGCCACAGCGCCTTTAAGGCGAGGCGACGGTGCGAGGCAGCCGGGACAGCCCACCTACGTGCGAGGACAAGGCGAGCGGTAGCGCAGCACAGCATCGCAGTGGCGTCGGTAGCAGCAACGTGAGGCAGGGTAGCAGTGCAGAAGCGACGACGAGGTGATGGCACCAGCAGCGGCTCCATCGCAGCGTGGGGCGTGGCAGGCGGCAGCAGCACTAGCTCCACGCGGTGGGGTCAGCGGCGATCGGGCCACAGCCAGGCCAGAGGCAGCCACGGCCGACCATGCGTGGCAGCGCGCGCACGCGCGACCAGCCTAGTGACGCCGACCGCCCGAGCCTGGTGACCGCGTCCACCCGGCGAGCCAGCATGAGAACGTGCCGTACATGACTTTTAAAGCGTCAATAGCAACTAAACGGTCGAGGTTGACGCTAAAATGCCTTCACTATGCTAAAGAGGGCCTATTAGGCTACCAATCCAAGCTAAAACATGACACCACCTCTTAACCCAATCTCTCAAAATAATTTGCTAAACAAAATAATGTCTAGCTGTTGACAAACTTGGAAATTTTCGAAGTTTTTGAGCTGAACATGATCTCAATTTGTAATTCCTAGGCTAGTAGAAATATTAGTTAGTAATATCATTTTTCAACAGCAAGTATTTCACTGTCATCTACAAAGTTCAAATTCTAAACTTTATTTAACCGCCACATATATGTTCTATATCATTTTTGTTCAATAAAAATTAGTTTTAAACCCTACTTGATATACATGAGCTTTTGAATCAACTTTCGTTTAACATTTTTATTAGTCATTTTAGGTTACAAAAAATTGATCGACACACTTTATCACATTCACTAACACATAAACATTATGCTCATGACATGTTTTAGTAAATGATTTAGGGTGTAACACCGAAGTGTTACAGTGTGCTCAAAAATTGATAAAAAACTTTCAAGCTTAGAAAGACGATCTTTCAGGTTGTTTGAAGAAAAAATAAGTTCGCCAAACCCACTGAAGGGGGGCACACGTATGCCATTTTTTTCCAATTCTAAAAAATGAATGGTTTTCTAAAAATGGAGTCAGTATGCAAAAGTTATGTCAGTTTTACAAACATACTTCGAATTAGAGGACAAAACTAGGAAAAAGTGCGGAATATTGGTGGCGGGTAGGGTTTGAAAGAAACGATGGGCAGAAACACGCTGGGCTCAAACACAATCTAACCAGTAACAAAATTTTGATCTAGGACACAAACTCAACATGGCGGACTTTGAGACTAAATTATGCAAAGGCTATGACGCGGAAGGTTCTAGGACAGGACAAATAAGTATGGTAGTGGACTATGGGACGAAGGTGACACACTCGAGCTAGCATTTAAGATGCGAACCTAATGGTATGCCTGAAGCTCTGATTATCACTAAGAAGAAACTCAATTGAAGTGACAAATTGCAGATATATTTTCATGCACTCGAAGTTGGTGTTTCACTACCGATGACGGCGACTGTTCGAAGACTTAATGATCTAAAGCAAAACCCAAACCCTAACTTTGGCGATGATGACTCATTATAATGTCTTTAGGGCATGTGAACCCCCTGGACACGCCCCCTAATTAATATGCCCTAAGACGATACACGGCCCAATAGAACAAAAAAAGGTGACACAATTGTGGCAGAACCGCCCGAATAACACGCTTATGGAGGTGCTCGTCTTCCACCACATACTAAGCACCCCGAAAGCAGCTACAGCAAGCGGTATCCGTCGGGCACACCCCAAGGGAGAACCCGAAAGATCCATATTTTTCCTAAGGATCCAATAATGTGAACGAATTACAATACAGATCCATTTCATACATCAGAGTTTCTTAGAAATTACATTATTACATTACCAAATGTCAGAGTGCAGAATGATAAACAGCAGAATTTAAAATAAACATCTAGCGATAAGAACGAGGATCCGTCTGAGCCCACCAGAAGAATCCTCCACACAAAGTACTCCTCAAGTGTGACCTGCAACAGGGGTAAATAAACCCTAAGTACACAATGTACTCACAAGACTTATCCTACTAGTGGAAATAGTTTCCCGACTCCAAGGAATATGATAAGCTTTATGGGTTGCTGGTTTATTTTGGCAGAAAGCAATACTAATAGTGAGTCCTTATTTATGTTATTATTATTAGCCATATTAAGTTATTATCTATCCAGTCTATATAAGCACATGTTCTACCTCCTAGTAAGAGTTGAGCAATCAGTTCTATTTCATCATCTTTCTTCTTTCAGTTCTTACTACGGTGCTAGACCTAAAAACAAGTCGTACCGGATCACCCGATGATCCGCGAATCAATGCCCTCAGCTGGGTACCCCAGGCACAAGCAGGACTAACCCATCACCCTCCTGTCCTGGGTGTCCAGGTCCCCGTCCAAACTTGGACTCCAAGCCCCCACTCCTGAGTCCCGGACTTAGTGCGGTGCAAGGACCTCCACCACCACGCCTCCCATCAGTTGGTCCAAAAAGAGCCGGATCCACGACAAGAGAGCGACGAGTCTTCCCTGCGTCCATACACAAGTATGCGCTCAGGATAATAGATCTGTGACTTGCCTCGAGACTTATGCAACGACCAGTCCTTAATCGATACAGACAGGGAAAAAGTGTTACCGAGCTATGTCCTGTTGACCGTAGGACACAACCCCTTACACCCACCAGTATCCAAACCATATCCCTGCCCGGTCATCATTTACCCTTCCATCATTTTACCATGAGTGATCATATTTATCACCTATTTGCAAGTAACGACAGGTTACTCATGCTACCGATATCCTGAGCATAGCAGCTACTCGACTTATACTAGTAGGACTCATAGGTAGATATATTTATGCATGTAGTTTTCATAAAATGCATGTAACTTAAATGCACATCATATATATTCAGTGAACATTAAAAATAGAGGTTATGCACCGGGGCTTGTCTTGGGCAGACGACGGGTCAGTAAGGTCAGCACCAACAGGCTCCGAGGCTCCCTCCTGCACGAGGATCTCCTCCTCGTACTCCTCAATCACCTCCTCGTACTCCTGGTCGTCGACGGGCATGAACTATACTAACTCGTGATCTACATACATGAAATGATGATGTAATACTTAGTAACATAGCAACAGCAACTCTTAAAATAAAAGTACATCTGTCTAACTACTAACTAGTGCTACCGACCACGGTACTAAGTTATCTATTGCTACTATTAACAAGTATGAAGTACGGCATTCAATATTATAGCAACTACTGATATTCTTACTCCTAATGTTGATTTACACTATATACGATAAAGTAAGGATAATAGCTACTCTACTTATTAACCTACTTTAGGGCTATCAAATTTACAGCAAGTACATAATAATCTACTGAGCCTACTGTAAAATTTTCATAGCTATATCTATCACCAAATTACCACAAAAATTCCTACAATTATTAAGCTACATAATACCAAGCTCTCTAGTTTGAATTTATGACCCCATCATGGTCATAGCTAACTGTCATCTAACTGTACTAACAAGTAGATGGTATTTTTACGAACCTAACAAAATTGGTCTCACTATTTTTGGGCATCTACACAATTTACTACAATTTATTAAAGTTTAGCTCAAACTATTATTGAATAAACATTCACGAATTTACTGGAAAATGAAAACGGATTCCTATCCAGCGGCCCAACTCGCGCGGCTCGGCCCAACCAGGTGCAACGAGCGCGCGCACACGACGCGGCCCACGCGGGGGTGCGGCCTAGCTAGACGACGGCCCACGACGGGGAGGACCCGCGCGCGGCTGGTTCTTTTGCGAAAGAGCCCCCATTCTCAATTCTATTCGCGAAACTATACCGAGCACTATTACACTGAGTCACAGATTTTTCATCTACCACCCTCCCCTTTCCCTTCTTCGCCACGGCGACATCCCCCGGCACCCGTGCGCGCACCGGCGCGACGGCGCGGGCAATCGGGCGCTACGCTAGCCACACTCGACCCACCAATCCCTATCTAAAGAGCCGATGATCACCTTGATATCAACGCGCAGCGGTTGGAGGCGATACGGCGAGCGAGTACGCTGTCCCGAGCTCCCTCCCCGGCGATGGCCCCTTCCCTGCGACGGCGGACGTGTTCCCATGAGCCACAACCTCGACAGTGTGAACCAACTCACGGATAGGCAACAGAGACTCACCCTGTGCTTACTGGTCGCGGTGGCTTGATCGGAGACTGCCCGAGTGGAGCTGGCCACGCGCACCCGGCAGGCCTTGCGGCGGCGACTATGGCGAGACTGCGGTGGCAGCGTTGGGCAGGCCGCCGTAGGGCGAACTAGGGCGCGCACGTGGTAGAGTAGAGCAGGGCGAAGGTACAGTGCCAAGGAATTGGACAGCGATGGACGTGGGTAAGGGGAATTTCACGGTGCGGCTGCGGGTCTTAAAATGACTGACGACGATGTAACCGTCCAAATTAGGCTTGTCAACGGCCGACAACAGCAGTGGATGCTTTCGGCGCGTGGCTAAGTACTCACTCCACCCCAAGGCATACGCAATCGCACTTCTTTGGCCGACGCGGCGTGCTGTCTCGGTGCGGCCCGGCGACAGCGGAACAGGGGAAGGTAGGCACGTCGGTCCAGCGCTGTCACAGCAGAGGCTGGCAGGGCAGGGGAGACATTGGCGTGGCGTGGCAGCGGACGCAGGTGCGCTGGCGAAGTAGGTAGCCATCCCACACGCGCACAGCTGTGGCTGGTCAACAGAAATAGTGCCACGCGTGGCGATGGACGGCGCGCAGCGCGAGTGGGGTACCGTGCGACACGACGGCGAGGTAGAGCTGCCAGGACCACCGGCACAGTGCGCATGCGTGCGTGTGTGCCGGGCAGCCACGACAGCCCGAGCTGTAGCGCGGGACCCGGCGGCAAGTCCGGCCAGTGCGTGGCAGGGCGCGGGCGGCGTCCCGGATGCGTCACGCCAGCAGTGGTGGTGCGAGCTGGGCGCCAGCGCGTGGTGGCAGGCGGCCGTGGCCAGCAGCGCAAGGGCCATGCGCGCGGGCGTGCTTGCACTGGGGCGGCAGTGAGGATGCGGCCGGCGCGGCAGCGCGCTGGGCGGCCAACAGTGGTGCCAGGGCGAGCAGAGGTGGTGACCGCGGCCAGCGCTGGCCCATTTCAAACTATGTGACTTGCACGCATTTTAAAGCCGTTCAAAAACTCAAACCTGACGATTCAAAGGTCAAACCAATTATCCTACCCTCAAGAGAGTACCTAGGGCTATCGAATTAGGCCAAAACATCATGCCACCTCTTAACCCGATCGCTCTCCAAAAATCGCCGAACATGGCTTGGTCGACCCATTTTCGGACTTGCGCGAAATGACTGAACCTCGAACGGTTTCGCGTCGAATTCCATTTCCGAGCTATTTGATATACTAACTAGTGAAACTCGTTCTCGATCGCACGTATTTCATCATCGCCTACGAAGTTCGGGCTACCAGCTTACTACGTTCCGACGATACGTTCCGTTCGATAAAAATTTACTTAGAACCCTAAACGATACAAAGAGACATGAAATGTAACATTTGTTTCTTGTTTCAACTGAACGTTTCAAGTTTCGAATATCGAGGTATACCCTATAGTACACACATTTACACACAAGTTAATGCTCATGCAGTGTTTTAGCAAAAACAAAACAGTGTAACACCGAGAGTGTTTCAACAATACCCTGGCAGATTCTAGACGTTGACTTGTTTCAACGATTTCCATTGACTCTGGTAGAATTTTGATGTCAAACCAAAGCCATTTGTTATCTTATGAAATTATCTTTCCACACATATGTGGATTGTCTAAAATGGAGTGCATATGTGCCTGGGGTGTCTATTTTACTGCAAGTTGGTCCTAAAGGCCGAGGCAGGCTCGAACTCGAGTTGACTGGACCTCTGGATTGACTTGGACGTCCTTGCTGGTCTTCTCCACCTCTGCACCTCTCTCCAAGTTCTTCATGATCCTCTTCAATGTTCCTAGGCTTGATAACATCATTACGTACTAATCTATTCTCAAAACTATAAAAAAGATCGGTTAAGAACGAGCTCACCTCTAGTTTCGAATGTCGCATTCGAGCTCTAGTCATTGGACTTTGCATAACGGTTGGAGGATCAACGGGTGCATCCAAAGGAGTGATGTCCTTATCACACTTATTACATGGCACATACCAACCATGTGTTCGCAACAAACATAAAAAGAATGCATGTTCCGTAAAAGGATCCTATTTTAATTTTTTTTCTCTTAGACACTTTCTAAGTATTGTGGTCCCTTTAGTATAAAATTAAACATATTAGTCTACTTATTAGGCTAAAGCACACTTTTTAACCTCAAAATTAGACGGCAATTCGATTTTCAACCTTAAACTACGAAACAGGGTAACGAGCAGTCAAAAACGGCAAATTCAGTCCTATCGTTGGTTTCAAAGGTGGTTTTCTATTTCCTAAAAGTAATAAAATTCTGTTTTGATCTTTATAAATTCATAATTGATTTATTTTAAATCATAAAAATGTGGAACTAGAACTAGTTTTATTCTCAAAGTGTTATCTATTTGTTGGTGGTCTATTTAGAGTTATTTGGATCTTAATTAATCGTTTTAAATAAATAATGAGCATGACTATGAGTTATAAAGCAATAGGAACCAAAATAAATCAATTCCAAATAGCTATATATAGATCATAAACATGTAAATAATATTTCTAGAAAAATGGTACTAGGTTTATATTTTTTGATTCAAAATAAATTATTTATGGATTTGTAGCAGCAAATTAGATTTTTTATTATTTTTATAAAATAGCAAATCACCTTTGAAACCAGCAAGAGAACAAAATTTGTCTGATTTTTGACAGTTAGAGGGCATCCATTACATGGTTCTGTACAAGATTAAAATTCCATAGTTCAAGATTAAAAATCGGACTACCATTCAAGTTAGAGATTGAAAACTATGCATTACCCTTCTACTTTTTTTTTGCGAAGTACCCTTCTACTTATTAGGAATGACTTACTGACACATGTCCAACAGTTACCCGGAAATCCTTGACATCAATAACATTTTGGGCGGTCACAAGGAAGAATCCAAAGAAATTCTACTGAAGGTTTGGACAACAGCGATGCACATCATCGTTGGTGTCTTGAGTGAGATGCAAAGACAATTGAATGGACGGGATCTTGGTTACTTCAATATACTCAAGGAGGATTATTTCTTAGCAATTGCAAAACAATCTATCAGGAAGTTGCTTCGAGCAGCTGATTCTACGTGCATTCAGGGTGCACCACCAATTGATCCAGTTTACATGGATACCTATACAGCACCTAAGCCTGATCTATCCAAAATGGTAAATTTGGTGATGGTGTACCAAGCACTGAATTATAGCATGCCGACAATATTAGCATTGCTGTCAGGTCAAACTAAGGAGTCCATCCTTGCAGAGGGTGAAGGGCTAATACACCGATTGTCAGACATGTTTGTCAAGCTATCTGTTGAGCAAACCGATCTGGTGATAGCGCGACGTTTGGACATCTCTGACACTGGTGTTCATCCCTTCACAAGGCATATCATGGGTCATGTGCGGATGCTGGTTCAACACAAGAGCACAGTCTGTCTAATGCTGAAGGGTGACCTGAAAGGATTCCATGAACTGGTTGCGCAGCTGATCTCCTCTTTGGAGTCTATGCTGGATAGGAACTCAAAAGGTTTGCACCTCCCAGGGCAGCAACAAATGTTCCTGCTGAACAACGTACACTTCATGCTTCAGGAAGCCAAGATAGAGAAAGATTTGGGACGGATCCTTGGAGAAGGGTGGCTGTTGCAGCGTAATGACCAACTCGACATGTTCATTGCAGGATATGTAGATGCTTCATGGACACCTGTCATATCTTGTGTGCTAAGACGGACCCTAGTACGGGAGATCTTGTGGCCATTATTTGACAAGTTCACTTCACTTTTCGAGACGACCTACCGGGTGCATAAAACATGGAAAGTTAGTAATCCTCTGATCCGGAATAAGGTACGGGAGGCAATATTTCATAAGGTTATCCCAGTGTACTGAATGCATATGGAGAATTGCTCGGAGAAGCAGCAAAAATCTGCAAGATACAGCATTCAGCAACTGGAGTCACAGCTGCAGGAATTGTTCGAGGGGTAACTTCGGACGCGAGTATATATGGTTTACCCAATGTCTGTACTTGTAAAGTTGTAATGCTATTAAGTTCTGTAGCGAAATCTCATTAAAAGTTGTTTGCTGAATGTTAGTGAGCAAAAAAAAAAGTGAAAAGCTAGTAGATAGATACTGATGTCCCACCCCGCTCCCTTCTTTGGCTTTGAACCTATGGAAGGAAATGGTGTGCTTTGAGCATATTGTGTTTTTGTCAATTCTATGCTGTACATCTTCATAAATGTTTAATTGTATATATATATATATACTATGAGAAATTTTATTCAATTATTAACGGTAATAAGGTAATTGTTCTTGGGACACCCCCTCCGATGTGTATTCTAAAGTATTTTTTTGAAAGGTCACCGGGGATGTACTATCCCCACGTGAATTTCATTACCACAGATTTCTGACCAAAGCCGGTGATGGTAGTTACAAAGTTGGGTCATGAATCCAGAGATACAAAGCAGGAAGGGAAAGACTAGCACCCCGACGTCCGGAGTCCGGACGCCCGTGCTTACTGTTGCCCATGAGCCTGATGCGCTCCGTTTGCATGCGGCAGGAAATGAGGCAGGCAATGCACTTCCCTGCTCACCGTGTCTCCGCCTCCCACTTTGCCTGGGCGAGACCCACAGCGCATGCATGTAGCTCCTGCCCGCCCGCAGGCACGCTGCTGCCGCACTTGTGACCTATCCGCACACCGCTGCTACGCATGCACCTGTGCATGTATGTGGGGGCTGCCGCGCCCGAGGGGACGCTGAGCCCGATGGGACCACCTCCGTTTGCGCCCACTTCCCGTGCCTGGTCATGCAATACTTGCAACATAAAGCATTTGCTACAGCATACGCCCAAAACAGATGAAACATTTACAATATACACTTGCAACATATGTGTATGGCAACATATGCAACATCCGGATATAACATTTGCAACATATGTTTGAAATAGCTGAAACATTTGAAACATACGTGCATAGTTAGTGCAACATATGCAACATCTAGATAAAGCACTTGCAACATACGTTTGAAACAACTGAAACATTTGAAACATGTACTTACAAAATACGTGTATAGCCATTGCAACATATGCAACATCCTGATTAAAACACTTGCAACATACGTTTGAAAGAGTTGAAACATTTGAAACATACACTTGCAAAATACGTGTATAGTCATTGCAACATATGCAACAACAGATATACTTTTGAAACATTCAGATGAAACATATGCAACATACATCTAAAATACATAAAACATACGGTTGCAACATGTGCTCATCTACTTGCTGCCCTCCAATGGAAGCTCGTTGACGCGGAGCTCAACGCCGACACGGAGCTCAAGGTCGCCCACGATCGGCAAGCATATGGATCGCGGCCGCAGCAGGAGGCGCGAGGCAGGCGGATTGGTCCCATTCATAAAAGGACGGACGCCCTGACGGTATCGTTATCAAAGCAGGAAAGACAAGAAAGAGAGAACAAACACAACAACAACAACACCGAAAACAACCATCACCAACAGCTACAGAGAGAAACAACAAAGCTGCACCTGCCGTGAAAATATGTCAATAAGGCATGTGTCATGGTGATGTCATCAAGCTAGGAACGAGAGGACGGTTGTGGACTTGTGGAGGCTCCGTAGAAGAAGGAAGCAGCGTAGGGTATGAGGACGAGAGGCCAGTTGTGGAAGTTGTGGTGGCTTTGCGCTGACAAGTTCAGCGCTCGTCGGTGCCGCTGCTGCGCCACACATCGTCAATGGAATATGAATTTACTAACTTACCCTTAGGTATAAACAATAAAGCTACAGAGACGTTAACTATAATTTGGGACGGAGAAAGTGGAAAAAAATTCAAATACTTGAATACAAGACTTTGAACTCCACCAAGCTACCATTGTTTTATGACTTTGGTGCCCAAGTCATATACTCTTTCATCTTTGAGCCAGCCGTGTAACTAGCAAAACCAAACTAATCTAATTGCTAAGCGAGAACTTAAGCTATTCTTTTATCTATTCATGCGCCAATGCCATCTCCACTAAAGATTGCAACGTGTGGAGAATGGAAAACGATAGTCATGCATAGTTAGAGGTTTTTTCACGGTGTCCAGGTCTGACCATGAAAAGAAAATGCTTTGGATACGTTTCCAAATATGACCTATATTTTCTAAAAGGATAGTATATATTTTTTAATATTTATTAGGCTATAGCAATTTCATCCCGTTGCAATGCAAGAACATGTTACCTATAAGATACTACATGATATATAGTAAATAAGATATGGCTACAAGACTATCAACATAATGTTAGGAGCATCACACTCAAAATCTTTTTCTAAAAAACACTCAAAATATGGTTTTTTATAATAGTATAATACACATTTTATTATGATATTATTTTGTTCCCCTTGCAATGCATAGGCATTTTTGCTAGTATTGATATAAAGTTAAAGTTATAAGTTGTTTTGACAACTATTTATAGAGACAGTTTTTTTAAAGATCTCGCACTCTTAAAAGGCCCACCTCTAAAAACATTACATAGATGTTTTTTTCTGAACTATAAACATTGGACAGTCAGAAAATCACTAGTATTTTTAGAGACAGACACTTTTTGACCATTTTTTTAAATAAAATGGACTATCTTTAAAATCTTTTTAATTGTAGTGATAATAAACCTGTACCTTTGCCTTCTTTTCTTTTGTTACCCCTGTACTTTGCTCCCAACTGTTTTAATATATGTTCAGTAGGGGCTAAAAACCCCTCCTGTTTTATCAAAAAAAAATAGTAGTGATAATAGATATTTTCAGTTACTAATTTAAGGAAACTTAATTGTCCTACCATACTTTCGGTGGCGGATGTGATACTTTGTATTCCAAAGGAATCATATTTCAAAGCAGCAGCAACAGTGACAAGACAAAGTGAAAGTGGTCCCTTGTTTCCCAAAGGCCCCGTTCGCTTCGCTGAAAAAACAAGGCGAAACACTGTTCCGGCTTGTTTGTTGTGAGAGAAAAACACTGTTCCGGCTAAAAAAACAAACTGAAAAGTATGAATTATAAGACAAGCGAACAGATCCTTCAAAGCAGCACCAACACTGACAGGACAACGAACACCAGAATCATCAAATTTTTTTTGACAACGGGATGATCAGAATTCATCAGTACTTGTTTTGCAAGTGCATGAAACGAGTGGTTGGTCTGCCACTAGGTTAACTCAGGCCATGCTGTTCAGGTGCTCGTGCGCCAAATGACCAAATCAAAATCAACACAACTTGTTTTGCAATGCAAGGACATTAAATGATGGATCATCCGATGTCTTGTTTTTTTCTCGATCCAACCTAGCGGCCCGTTTTTCATTAAGAGGAAGAGAGAAATTCCAACGTTTACAAGGCCAAGCAGTAACGGTGGCGAGGAGCCATCAGAAGCTGCTAACCAGAACCCCTAGCTACTGAAATTAGTACTGAATATTACATTTGAGACAAATTTTGCGACCAGAAGGGGCACAACGCCGCTAGGGTAGAGAAGCCTGCATCAATCCAGTCTGTGGCTTCGTGAGTGACTGCCGCAGCAAGCTCCTCAATCCCCGCCGTAGCCTGCTGGAAAGTTCTGTTGTTTCTCTCCTTCCATGTGCACCAGGAAACAAGCAACATCAACGAATCAAATGGTGGCCTAGCGTCTCCCTGGACCCGTTTCCTTTGCCGTAGCCACCAGGTTGCCAGATGGTCATCCCCATCCGGTGCTAGAGCCGCAAGGCCAACCGGCGCTAGCAGCCTATACCAGAGCTGCCTTGCCATGACACAACCAAGGAACAAGTGATTAGCAGACTCCGGCTCTTGACCACACATGATGCAGTCGTCAGTATCCTGCAGACCATGCCTCTTACGACGTTCGGCAGTCCAAAGCCTACCATGAAGGGCCAACCAGAAGAAGAATTTCACTTTGGGCGGCACCTTCGTCTTCCAAAGCTCCTTGGCTCCCAATAGCGACGTCGAGCCAGCGAAGAAGGCTCGATATGCTGACGACGCTGAATATTTGCCGTCCGCCGACCACTTCCACACAAAGCGGTCAGCTTGGAGCGGATTCAGCTGCACCAACCAGGTACTGGCAAAGCACCTGCGTTGACGATGCACCGACGATGTCCCGCGCCCATCTGTTCTGAAACAGGTCGTCCTTGACCGTCCTCTTCTTGCCGGTCCTGCTCAACGCCCTGTATAGCGCTGGGGCAATACGATGGAGAGGACCAACAGTAGCCCAACTGTCCGTCCAAAGCAAAGTGGAGGAGCCGTCTCCCAATCTCGCCGTCATGGCAGCGACTGGCTTTTCCATCTTTGCGGGTAGCGCAGCCCAGCAACGCCCAGGCACAGCTCTTCGCAGCCATTCCCATCGCAGCCTCAAAGCAAACCCGGAGAAACGGAGGTCAAGAATGCCAAGGCCCCCCAATTCCGTCGGTCGGCAGACTACCGGCCAGGCCACCTTGCATCTACCGCCCGACGTCGTCTCAGTACCGGACCAGAAGAAGGCCCTTCGTCGTTTGTCGATCTGTGCAATCGCCCACGCCGACAGACAGTAGGCAATGCTCATGTGCACCGGAATTGCCGAGAGGGTCACTTTAGTGAGCAGCACACGTCCCGCGTGTGTAAGAAGACTGGATTTCCAGGTTGGAATCCTTGCCGCGACAGTGTCCACTAACGCCTGCTCTTCAGACCGCCTCAGTCTCCTCAGCGATAGCGCACTACTGAAAAACAGGGACTTTGCGAGTGCCGCCTAAAAACACTCGGCAAAGGCTTTGCCGAGCGCTGCACTCGGCATAGGCCACTCGGAGAAAAAACAGTCGGCAAAGCCTTCTCTGCCGAGTGTCATTTGTCGGGCACTTGGCAAAGCCTTTGCCGAGTGTCGACGGGACACTCGGCAAAGAAAAGTAGCCGTTAACGGCGCACTATCATGACGGTTGCTTTGCCGAGTGTCTCAAGGACGACACTCGGCAAAGAATTTATATAATTTTTTCTCGACATTGTTTGCCGAGTGTCGGCTCTCGGCAAAGAATTTTTTTATTTTTTTTTAAAAAGTTCCTTTGCCGAGTGTCTGCGGTGACACTCGGCAAAGCCTTCCCCTTTGCCGAGTGCCGTGGCCTGACACTCGGCAAAGAGCCCAGCTTTGCTGAAATTATTTGCTGAGTGTCTGCGGTGACACTCGGCAAAACCTTCCCCTTTGCCGAGTGCCGTGGCCTGACACTCGGCAAAGAGCTCAGCTTTGTCGAGTGTCCTTGCAATTACACTCGGCAAAGCTGGGAAATCTGGTGTTTTCCTCCAGTTTTTGCCAGCTTGCCGAGTGCAGTGGCCATTGCACTCGGCAAAGAGGCCTTTGCCGAGTGTGACACTCGGCAAAGCGTCTATAATTACCTTTTTTTTTATTTTTACATTCCAACACTTCCATCACACATTCAAACAGAAAATTTCACAGATATTCATCACATTCTTCAAATCCATGACATTCATCACACATTCATCACTTACATATCACAAACACCATTTAGAAGTCACAAACATAAGTGTCTGAATATATCACATCGAAATTCACAAGTTCAAAAGTTGTTCATCATCTAACATCCAGTTTATTACCACAATTCCATGAACATGGACAAGTTCAAACTCATTACCAAATACGCCTTTGATCGAGCGGTGATCGATCACGGATCACGAGGATTAGGCGGATTATTGAACCCCCACCGAGGCTGCACAAAGGAGTATATATTCTATGTGTTAGACATGTACTTGGCTAGCTAATTAGAAATTACTTGCATGTAAGAGACTGCAATTAACTTTCATACTCACAAGTGTAGGCCCATCCCAGGGTGAGGCTGCAGGTGGAGGTGGTGGAGCGAGCAGCTCAGGTGGCACAGCAAGACCCGTATGTTGCCCAAGGCTTTGAAGAAAGCTCGTGATGCTCGACAACCTACTCTCATAGGTCTGACGCTGGGACATCAGCTGTGCCTGCAGCTCTTGACGCTGTCGAGCTTCTTCTTCGAGCCGGACCTGCAACATTTCACTCCAATGTTTCAGTAATGCATAGCTAATTACGGTGTGTAAAAGTCAATATACGACGGGTCAAACTGAAATTACCTCGAGGGCATTGACCCGCTGCTGTGCAACGGTCGGCCGTGTGCGTATGGCCGGGCTCTCGCTCGTGCTCCGGGCTCGGATCGTGGAGAGGTCGGGGACAGCGGTCGAGTCGATTGTGCCATCGGCAATCCACATGCGGCCGTGCTTCTTCCCTCCTCCCAACCTCATGACGAGCTCCGTATCAATCTCCTGCGTGCACGGGTCGAAGTCTAGCCCATGGACTGACCTTGCCGCCGACGTGTACTCGCTGATGCGGGTGTGGACGCTCGGGTTCATGTACTCCTGGGGCCCATCCTCCAGGCTGAAGGAGACGTCGGACGTCGCCTTTCCCTTGTGGGACATGCACCATGCCTGGAAGTCCGCACACTCCTGGCCTTGATGTGCCGCCCTCTACGAGAAAGACATCAAGAAGATTAGAAATCAGTCATAATTGAGCATCAGAATAGATAAATGAATTCGTGTACCCATGCGTCTCTGTATCCGGCGAGGTTGCGGCTGCCTTGATGGTGCGCTGGTCCTTGCATCTCCAAACGTCGTTCCCTTGCAGCGTTGTGCGTCGAGGCATACCCCTCCGTAAACCAGTTGTCCACGATCTTCTCCCATGCCTTGGGATACGATCCGCACCACCAGGGAATCATCTGCATGTCATCCGGTAATTGACATATAAGATGATCGAATTAAACCTACTTATTCTCAAAACGAATCAATCTGGATATTCTCATGTACCTCAATGTACTGCTCCCGGGTCAGGTCCATGGTTCTGGCGTCGGCCTTTTTGACCCTTTGTCCAAGCTTTGACCCGTAGTAGGTGACAACGGCCTGGATCTTCGCCTCGTGAATCATGTCGACGACGAGCTTTTTGCAGGCTTTGGTCGCCACCTGATCCTTCGTGCCCTCAAATCCCTCCTCGCATTTGAAATAAGCCTGCAGACAAACACGATATTTGTATGGATATTTTTTAAAGAAAAAGTTCAATGAAAGAAGCAATGCTACGCGAGGAGACTTACCTAGAACTCCCCAATGACCCGTGCTGCCTTGTTGGGGTATGGCTCCGTATCAGCGGCGATGGCGTAGTGGTCAAACGAACAGGCCGCCAACGTGTTGTTCTTGTACGTGACGACGCCGGGGTAGTGTTGCCTGCACAGAAGACCTAGGATGCCATTGGGGGTGCGTGCACCAGCACCGGACACAACCACCTAGTTCCTGCACATGTGATTAAGAAAAATTAGTAGTTCATCTTTGTTTGAACTTATCATATGAAGTAGGGGCAAATAAAATGTCAAGTTTACTTACTTTTGCCCTTCAGGGCGAATCACTGGGCGGCGGTGAGGAAGAGGAAAAGTAGGGAGGCTCATGGGACCTCGCAGGTACACCCTCGGAGCAGAGGAAGAGGAACACGTGCCTCCCGCCAACGCCTCCTGCTCGTCGAAGGACGCCTCCTCCTCGTCGCCCTTGGGGGGCGTCTGCGAAACTTCCTCCTCCTCCTGCTCCTCCTCCTCGTGTGCCCTCTCCACGGGCGTCACCGGCTCCGCCTCCTCCGACACCTGGAGACGTGCCTGGGGCCTCCTGCTCCTCGGGTTCCTCCTCCTCCTCGCATCCGACCCCTCGGCCTCCTCCCCCGCTTGGTAAAGCGACCTGACGGGCCTGTGACGCCCACCCGCCATCTTTGTTGAATCACCTGGAAAAAAAAGAAAAGTATTACATGTATTAGAAATAATATTCATGCTTACAAAACACTTAATTAGAAATAGATGCAAAATGATAGTCAACTTTAGTATTACATTTATTAGAAATAATCGTCATTATTTGGATTAGCTGGATCATAGGTATCATCATCGCTATCAACATTGTCCAAATCATCAACACTAATTGAAGGAGGAATGTTGTCTTCATTGTCATTGCCTAAACGTAATCGCTCAAGCATTTGTAGGTCATCCACATTTTGGACCTCATCTCCAGCATCCTCATCATCAACCCTTTCATTGTCTACTTCCATTTCTATCGCTTCCGTTAAGTCTATCACAAAGCTTCCTTGTAGCCCCTCTTCTTGAAAGAACTCTCCCTCATATGTGCTTGGATTGAAGTTGTAATCTTCATCGTTTGGGGCAGGTAGTTTACCATGTGGTGATACCTTGTGCACAATAGCCCAACCCTTAAGCTCTTCGTCTTGGCACGCGTATGGCATATAATACACCTGGTAGGCCTGTTGAGCCACAATATAGACATCTTTTCCTGGATAGACGGAATCTGGTTGAATCTCCACTAGCCCAAGATTAGGGGTCCGTCTCGTTGCTCTAGGATCAAACCAGTGGCATTTGAATATGACAGGATTAAAAGCTTTGGAACCATGAAATGAAAGTTCATAGATTTCCTCAATTCTTCCATAATATTGGACCTCATCAGTGCCTGGTGTTAAAACTCCGCTATTTGTGGTCTTTTGATTGGGCTGACTTTGCTCGTAGCATGTTGTTTGAAAGCGATATCCATTCACGTCGTAGCCGTTAAATGACTTGACCCTAATGGCACAGCCGTTTGCAACCTGTCTTAACTCGTCACCTATAGTAACATCAGTTTGGGCCTTCCGTTTGAACCAAGAAATGAAATCGGGCCTTCTTGGTCCCGCACCCTTTGAAAGAAGGGTATCAGTTTCCTATGGGGTTGGATCCCTTCGTCCTTGCCAGGTTTGACGAGTGAATTCCCTATACCAAAGAGAAATAAGGGGTTTGGATGCGAAATAGTGTGACGGCGTATCGAAACAAGGGGGTTGAGAACTTACCTAATGAATGGCTGCACCTCGACAAGGTTGGTCAACACATACAGCATGATACTGCGCCACTCTTCATTTTTCAATTGCTTAGTGGTCGATGCACTTGCGCTTCCGAGCTTCCCTTGGAAAAGGCTGAGCTTCGATTCATTTTCGCCAGCAATGTAACGAGGGGGTGGATTATGCACGCTAGGAAGGAGGTTCGGTTTGTAGTATTTCTGTGTGAAGGTTCCCACCTCCTCCCTAACGGTTTCCTCTGCAATGGAAGCCTCAATTTTGGCCTTATTTCTACATTTTGTTCAAACATCCTTCAGACATCTCTCGATTGGATAGCACCACCGGGCCTGCATAGGCCCCCCCATACGTGCCTCATAGGGGAGGTGCACAATCAAATGATGCATCGGCAAGAAGCCGGGTGGAAAGATCTTCTCCAACTTATAGACCAACACAGGTGCCGCTTTTTCGAAGTCACGAACGACGGACCGGTCAAGCTCCTTTGCACAAAGCTGGCGAAAGAAATAGCTCAACTCTGCAAGCACTTGCCATATATGATCAGGGACATAGCCTCGAACCATCGCTGGAAGAAGCCGCTCAATCCAGATGTGGAAGTCATGACTCTTCACCGTTGACTCATAGAGTGCCTAAGTTGACTCCCCTCCTTAGATTCGCTGCATACCCATCAGGAAACATTAGTGTTTGGATCCATTGAAGTACTTCCCTCCTCTGATCCCTGGTCAAGACGAAATCGACCTTAGGCCGCCTCAATGTCTTGTTGCCTCTAGGAGGCTGCATCTCTTGCTTTGATCTATCACATAACGTTGTCAGGTCCACTCTAGCCTTAGTGTTGTCATTAGACTTTTCAGTGTCCATGAGTGTTCCTCAAAGTGCCTCGGCGACATTCTTCTCGGTGTGCATTACATCGATGTTATGTGGCAGAAGAAGGTTATCGAAATAGGAGAGCCTCGTCAAGCCTGACTTATGTGTCCACATATGTTGCTCACCATATCCCACAAACCCACCATCTGGAGCGGACACGAGAGCATCTATCTGCGCATGAACCTCGGCACCAGTCATCATCCGCGGTGGAGAGTCTGTCACTACGACACCTTTCGTAAAGTTCTTGATGTCTTGTCTGAATGGATGCTCAGAAGGGAGGAATTGCCGATGTGCGTTGAACGATGAATACTTGCCACCCTTCCGTAACCAGATGAACCTCAAAGCTTCCTTGCATACTGGGCATGGGAACTTCCCGTGAACACACCAACCGTTGAATAACCCATACGCCAGGAAGTCATGCATGGAGTACTGGTACCAAACGTGCATTTTGAAGCTTGTCTTTGTAGCTCGGTCGTATGTCCATACCCCTACCTCCCAAGCATGGATCAATTCATCAATCACCGGCTCCATGAACACACCCATATTACTCCCCGGGTGTCTAGGAATTATCAACGACAAGAATATGTTATGTCGTTCAAAGGAGACACCATGGGGGGAGATTGAGGGGGATAACGAACACGGGCCAACATGTGTATGGGGCAGCCATCATTACATAAGGATTGAACCTGTCTGTTGCCAACGCAACACGTACATTACGAGCCTCTCCAGCTTTTTCACGATATATGTCATCGAAGTGTTTCCATGCTTCACCATCGGCTGGATGCACCATCTTCTCCGGACTATACCGTTTTCCATTTTTGTGCCATGTCATCTGTTTCGCGGATTCCTCGTTCATGAATAGCCATTGGATCCTCAATAGGAACAGAAGGCGCCGTACGATCTTCATTGGGAATGTCGTCTGACTCTTCTGACCATCACCAGAGTCTATCTCCAGGTACCTAAACGATTCACACTTTGGACAGTACTTTGCGTCCACATGTTCTTTCCAGAATAGGACGCACCCCTTCGGACAAGCATGCATCTGCTCATATGGCATCTTAAGTGCCCGAAGGAGCTTCTGTGAATCGTACATGCTCTTTGGTAGAATGTGGCCCTCCAGAAGCAAGGTGCCAATCATGATCAACATCTTATCAAAGCCGTCTCGACTGATGTTTAACTCGGACTTCAACGCCATCAAGCATCCAATGGCGTCAAGTTCAGACACCGAGGACCGATCGTAAAGGGGCTTCTGAGCAGAGTTCATCATCTCATAGAAAGCCTTTGTGGCTGCCTCCATCTCCTCCTTCTCGCGTTCGTCAACGCCGAGTGCTTGGTGAACATCATCTAACAAGTCTGGTACACCGGCATCATCATCAAAAGCTTCGACGCGTGGTCTCACCACCTCCTCTCTTGTACGATGGGCTTCACCATGGTAGATCCACCGGGTGTAGCCCAGCATATATCCATTCTTCACAAGATGTTTACCCATGTCGACCCTGTTTATCCTTCTCCTGTTTGCACATTTGGAGCAGGGACACGGCTCTAGCAGATGTGATGACGAAGCCTTGCCAAATGCCTTGTTCAAAAAAGCCTCGGTCTTGCGAAACCATTCATCTGTGTACTCCATGTGACTTTTCCATCCCGTGTACATCCACTGACGGTCATCCATCCTCTAAAATGCCAGCGAGTAATGCAACCATCAACTACATCTACACGACTTTGATACTGTCTAATAGGTGAGGATAGGTCCTAATCCCACCCGCGGATGCGTAGATGAGGTTAGTTACCATGGTCTGCTCCTATCCTAGACATAATTTCGGCAGCACCTCCTCGCTATTCTCCTGATACACGTCCTGGCAGGGAGAGTGTGTATCCAGAGAACAACGGGGAGGTAATGCCGAAACCCTGTCTCGGATCAGAGCGGACCATGGAAACTAAACTCATCTACGCATCCGCGGGCTGTTCAAATAATGTGGACAATCTGAAAAAGATACGGCCATAGATATGCAAAGATATGCATACCACCAACCGTATCTCTTTCGGACGGGAGACGCCTAACTTGGTTACGCGATCTACGACCAAGGTACGCAAAAGAGGGGTTATACCTAGGGTGTCGGTGGAGTCAGGCTAGCGGGGCGGTGGCGAGTCGATGCAGTGGCGAGGTGACGCGGTGCAGGCAGACCCGCAACGCCGAGGAAGACGATCGGTGTAGCCAAGGTGCTCCGGCTCCGCTCAGACAGTTCCTTCACCTGCATGAAAAACAAATAGATTTGGGTCAATTCTAAATTTTGGCAGCACCTCCCCTGCACGGGGAGGTTTCCAAAACCTGCAAAAAACAACGGCCCGAAGGCCGACAATCACAACGGCTCGAAGGCCGACAATCACAATGGCTCGAAGGCCGACAATCACAATGGCTCGAAGGCCGATAATCACAACGGCTCAAAGGCCGACAATCACAATGGCACATCATTATACCTTGGCGGCAGAGGCGTCGACGAGACAGGAACACGGGGAAGATGGCGCCGGGAACAGAACGGGAAGGCAACCTCCTTCCTCCTTCTTCCTCCTTCCTCTCCTTCCTCCTTCCTCTCCCCCTTCTTCCTCCTTCTGCACCGATCGTTCGGTGGGGCGTGGCGGGGCGGGGAGCGGCGGGGCAGCGGTCGGCAGGGTCGGGTGCGGCGCTCTTCGCCGGTCGTGGCGGCGGAAGAAGGGCGGGGCAGACCAGGCGTGGCGCAAATCAATGGCGGGAGGGTCGGGCGGGGCTTGATGTGCGTCAGGCGGCAGCGCGGCGCAGCAAGCAAGGCGGCAAGGAGGCCGAGGTGAGCAAGGCGGCAAGGTGGCGGGCGTGGCATGGGATGTCTGGTTTCTAAGCACCGTACGTGACTACGTGCATGAAACTTTTTCAAATTTTTACCATAGGCTCCACATGCTATATAACGATGCATCCACATGTTTCGTGATTTTCTGAATTCGTTTGAATTTTATACAATTTAAAAACACTTTGGCCGCAACTTTGTCCTCATGTTTCGTCAACAAGATGTGAAAAATATCCCGCAAGTTCCTGCATACGGCCTCAAAACACACTCACTAGCGTGACAATCATTTTTCGAATGATTAGATTTCATTATTCGATGCACCTGCAGTTCAAACTTGCTTTTTGCGAAATAAATCAACAAAACAAAAATAATTCTAAAAATATAGTAAAAAGTGACCAAATTCAACCAAATTTTAACATGTACTTTAAAGCACTGTAGCAACCCTAAAGAAAAAATCTAGGAGTAAAAAAAATAAAAAAAATTCTTTGCCGAGTGCCAGGTCTTGTACTCGGCAAAGGGGGTCTTTGCCAAGTGTCAGAGACAGGGCACTCGGCAAAGAAAATAAACAAAAAATTAAAAAAAATTAAAAAATTCTTTGCCGAGTGTCTGATGGCGACCACTCGGCAAAGCCTAACGGTGGGTGGCCGCCGTCACCTCGGTTAGCCTTTGCCGAGTGTTTAGCTTTGCCGAGAGCCCGACACTCGGTAAAGGGAGGCTTTGCCGAGTGCCTGGCACTCGGCAAAGAAGGATATGCCAAGTGTTTGGCTTTGCCGAGTGCGGCACTCGGCAAAGTATATCTTTGCCGAGTGCCCGACATTTGGCACTCGACAAAGTAGGAAACACTCGGCAAAGCCCCTGTTTCCCGTAGTGGCGGTATTCCCAGATACTTGCACGGGAATGGGGAGACGACACATGGGAATGCTTCCTGGACAGCAGCAATCATCGCGTCCGTACAACGGATCGGAGTGGTGACACACTTGTCAATGTTGGTGATAAGACCAGACGCCCCAGCAAATAGGCTCAGGATCTGCTGCACACAGTTGAGATCATCAGACGTTGGGGCGACGAGGATCACAAAGTCATCGGCGTATAGCGAGGCACGGTGCGAGATTGCGCAGCCAGGCAGCGGCGTCGGTGCCGCTCGACGGTCCGCCTCACGGATCAAAGAGTTTAGAGCCTCATGACCATGACAAATAACATAGGTGAAATCGGGTCAACCTGTCTTAAGCCATGGGCATGGGTAATTCTTCTTCCCGGCCTACCATTCAGGAGAACCTTCGTGCTTGCTGTTGAAAGAAGGATGGACATCCAGTTGTTCCAGCGACCTGGGAAGCCGATGTGCTGCAAGACTTGTAGCAAGAAAGGCCAAGCAACAGAATCAAATGCCTTTGCAATGTCCACTTTCAGCAGTACTGATGGGAATTTCTTGCTGTGGAGCCAGCGACACGCCAGCTGTACCGCCATGAAGTTATCATGGATGGATCGGTCCTTGATGAAAGCACTTTGGTTAGGCGCGACAATCTCCTTGAGCCTAGGTGCTAATCACTTTGCCAGGCATTTAGCAAAAAGCTTGCTGAAACTGTGCATCAGACTAATCGGTCTATAGTCCTTCATCCTCGACGGATCCTCCTTCTTACGCAAGAGTATCATCAGTGCATCGTTTAGGAGGTGGAAACTCCTGCCATCCAACGCCCACAAAGCATTGAACGTGTTGACGACGTCGAGCTTGATAATTCCCCAAGTAGCTTTGTAGAAAGAACCAGTGAACCCGTCCGGCCCTGGTGCTCGATCAGGAGGGAGTTCTTTGACGGTCGCCCAAATCTCCTCCTCCGAGAAGCACGCATCAATTCTGGTTAGGTCAAGCTGCGGGAGGAGATCATCAAGGCGCAGCGAGTGTAGCCATTGGAATGGTGTGCCCAGGATCCCCTTGTAATAGTTGTAGATGAGGTCTTCCTTTTCATCTTCGGCAGAAAAACTTCTGCCTTCATGGAGGAATGATGGGATGTAGCTCTTCCGATTCCTATGGCAGGCTTGTAAGTGGAAGAACTTAGTATTTGCATCCTCCTCAAGGTAGCAGATGCGCGAGCGGTGTCGCGCAATTGTCCGAGCTAACGACGCAAGCCCCAGACTGCGACATTTCAGTTCTCGCAGCGACAGCTCCTCGTCAGAGAGCGATGGATTCCTGGGCAGCATCAAACTGGGCTATGAGTTCCCTGGCCATTAACAGTTGCATACGAACGCTTCCAATGTTACGCATGCTCCAGCTTTGCAATGCCTTGGCAGTGCGCCTGAGCTTGAAGTCCAGGACCCTACACGCGTCAATGTTTGACAGCGAGCAATCCCAAGCCTGGCGAACGACATCTTCGAAGCCATCAAGGCGCACCCAAAAGGTCTCGAAACGAAAGCGTGGCTTAGCCCATGGCTCCGTGCATAGTTGTAGAAGGAGTGGAGCGTGGCCAACCGGGCCGCACGGCACGGCACGAGCACGGACACGATGCGGCACGGCACTATGGGGGGCACGGCATCCTACCGTGCCGTGCTGTCTCGGGCCACCGTGCCCAACTCTTGGCTCAGGCACGGCCCTATGTCTCTTCAGCCGTGCTCACAAGCACGGCAGCCCACCATGGCCGTGCTGGCCCATGGCTGTAAGGGAGGAGACGAGGAGCTCGCTGAGCCAAGCCGTGTCGCCGCGCGTGACGAACACGCCGTCGTTGAGCCACTCCTCGGCCCCACTGCGCCCTCGCATTGTCGGCGCGGCCGCCGTGCCGTCGCAGCGCTGCCTCGCACGAACGCCGTTGGGCCGCCACAGTTGTGCCTCACACGAACGCCGTCACGCCGCCGCCGTCGTAGCCGCACCTCGAGGAGAAGACGAGTGGGGGAGGAGTGGCGTGGGACTGCCGGCCGCGTACGGTTCCCCGAGCACGCGCCGCTGCCACTGCTATCTCCAGGGCCCGAGCCGCCGCCGCCGCATTCTCCCGGGCACGTCCGTTCACCCTCACTGGATATGCTCCACTGCAGCTCAAGAGGACAAGGTGAAGACTGGTAGATACAGGGGCCTGGGTAGATAGAGTGAGCAGAGGCAGATGCGGATGGGGCGGCGGGTGGGAAGTTGACGATGCTAGGGTTTCTATCTAGGGCCTTTTACGCCAGTGCCATTAAAAAAGATGGCATAATCGTCAATGCCCAAAGTTGGGTCTATCACTGCCGTCCCTGGGTTTGGAAACTTCTTTCGCCCAAGCCATTCCGTCACCTCTCCGCTTGTTTTTCGCCGTTTGGGAGGCCTGACATGTGGGGTCGGCCATGGGAAATGACCCAGTTGCCCATGGGTATAGAGACAAAACAGGTCTCCGTGTTGACCTGACCACTCTCACTCTCCCCATCCCGTCGGGCCTATGCTGCAGCTCGTGTTCCGGCGGGGCGCTTAGGGCGTCATCTTCGCGCCCTACGGCGAGGGGTGGCGGCAGCTGCGCAGCGTAGGATCTGCGCCGTCGAGCTCCTCAGCGCTCGCCGCGTGCACTCCTTCTGCCCCATCCGAGAGCACGAGGTCCACCGGCTCCTCAGCTCCGTCGCGACCGCGGGGAAGCCGGTGAACCTCACCGAGCGGCTTAAGGCGTTCACCACTGACACCACGGTGCGCGCCATCATCGGTGGCTGGAGCCAGCACCGCGACGCGTTGCTGCGGCTCCTGGAGGAGGCGCTCAAGGTCATCCCGGGGCTAAGCTTGCCGGACTTCTTCCCGTTGTCACGGCTCGCGATGCTCGTTAGCCGTGTCCCCGGCAAGATCAAGCACCGCCGCAGCGCCATGATCGCCATCCTCGACGATATCATCCAAGAGCACCAGGACAGGAGATCAGCCGGAGCCCGGAAGCGTCGACGAAGACGAGGACTTGCTTGACGTGCTGCTGAGGCTCCAGAAGGACATGGATTCTCAGGACCCTCTCACCACTGACAACATCAAAGCCGTCATCTCTGTAAGTACAGCTACCCGAGGACTCTCGCCGGATCGTCACGGATTGCATTCGTCCCTTGTTCAAAGGCATTTGCTTTCGCAGGATCTGTTGAGTGCGTGCAGCGAGAAGCGGTTGAGTGCGCAAGTCAAGATTAGGGGAGGCAATGTTGAAAATAATCGTGACTTGATTTAGTTTGTGTCATTCAGGTCATGTTCTATTATTAGAGTACGTGTTAGTCACGTATTTGTGAGGCTGCATGTAGTTGAACGAGATGTGTTCTCGTAGAAGAACAATTGGCATCAGATCCATGGTTAGGGAGAGCAGAGCAAGCTGAAAATGTCGACATCGGAGAAGGTCGGAGACTCGAGCCCCGGCAGCCCTGACGATGGCGCACCACGTACGGTCGTGGCGGAGCGCATCATCGGCGGCACGGTAGAAGTCCCAAAGCCGTCGACGATGGGAGGTGTAGCGTCGCATCGGGCGCGAGCAAGAGTCGACACAACTCCGGAGACAAGTGCTTCGGCTGTGGTGAGCTGCCACTTCTCGAGGGAATGCCCGAAGCCAACGAAGGAGGAGGCATTGTTTGGCAACGCCGTCGATGAACTGATGCTCCTGTGTGGCGGGACACACAGTGATGCCATGGTTTAGGGGGAGATTGTTAGCATAAACCACGTCATGTACGTGCATGACGCGTGTGTGTGTCAGGTTGAGTCGTCAATGGCGTGCGTGTTCGAACTCGCGTTGGAGTCCATTGGCCAGGTTAAGTCCGTCGTGTGTGTGACGTGTGACGTGTCGATGACGAGCCGGCCCTTCTGTTATGAAGCATTGAGTGCGCAAGTCAAGATTTTTGTTACTTTTTCTGATGATGTTGACATCTATTTGGAAATAATCATGACTTGATTTAGTTTGTGTCATGCTAGTCACATTCTATTATTAGAGTACGTGTGAGTCACATATTTGTAAGATTGGCGCCAAAACCCACCTGAATGGTGCCAAGAGGCTAGGTCCTGGGAGTGGCATAGAAGAAACACACAAGTTTTCAGTCATCCTCTTATTCCCCGGTGGCATTCAAGTCTTTTTCCATCTCCATTACCCACCGTTAGTAGCTACAATAGACGGAATAGCTTGGGCGAAAGAAGTTTCTGTCGATGCGGGACCCATAAGGTTCCCCACGGAGAAGAGAGAAGAAGACCTAGTCCAACTAGGATTCCCTACATGTAATCCTATTAGGACTAGTTACACGTAATCCTACTAGGATCTCTACTTTGTAACCGACTAGGACTCCCACCTCTCCTGAACTATATAAAGGAGGGCAGGGGTCCCTAGATCGACAGCGAACACACACACATGAGCAAGAGAGAATACCAGAACACAAACACAACAAATAGCGCAGGGCGCAATATACTATCCACACCAGACTGGACGTAGGGCGCCGTGACTTTCCGACGTGCCGAACCAGTATAAATCGTTGTCTCCCTGCGTTTACCATCGAGTTCCTGCAAACGCCGATACCCCTCCGAACAAATCACCGTCCCGGGTACCCCGTGACGGGTTGCCGGTGGTAAAACATCGACAGCTGGCGCGCCAGGTAGGGGTTCTCGGCGCTTTGCGTTCGAGAGCTCGATGGACCTCAACATCAACGTTTGTCGCGGTACTCGTCGGCCCTCGTCGACAACTCGCTGCAGCTCTCGTCGGCCCTGGTCGACAACTGGCCGTTCTCACGGTCATCATCAGCGTTGTTCGTGGTAATTCGGATTATCACAACAACGATAATCTCCTAGGGAACGCGATGTCTCGTCACGTCTCTCAACTAGCAGCAGGGACGCCGAAGTCATGCGGGATGACGACGACCCTATCCCGCTCGAGTTCCGTGGGCCTCGGTGGCGAGACCAAAACGATGTCAGGCAACCGTCGCCTCCGCTGGGTCGAGTCTCTCGCGACAAGATGCCGCGATCCATCCGAGTCCAATGCATCTCTTAGAAAGCGATTTGGATCGCCAAAGCATCAACTACGGCAAGAAGTCCCTGGCGCTATCCACTTGGATACGAACTCTACTCGGATCGACATGCAAGATAATTCCAAAATCAACGTATTCATGAAGCTCGAGTGCATGCATATGGGCATCGTGCATACACGCGTACCATTAAGGCATGTCGGATGAGCGCAAACAAACTAGCAATCGAAGCTATTTGCATGCACATATGCACCAGATCGTACAAGCAAGCGCTCTCACACCGCCCGAGTTCAACTATTGGATGGTGCGACTCTAATAACCGACTAGTTGGCTGCGGTGACCGACTACTCCGCTACTCGACTACTCGCCTACGCCGACTACCCTGTTCCACTACGGCTCCGCGTAGCCGTTCGATTGCATCAAGCCGTCCAAGCTGTCCGTCTGCTGTTCAGGCTGTCCGGCTACTTTAAGATTGTCCGACTACATCGGCGACTACATCAACTCCGTTCGAGTGCACGAGGTTTCGGTACTCGACGATGGCTTCTGGGTACTTGACGACAGCTTTCCGGGTACTCGGCGATACGTTTCGGATGCTCGACGAGCCAATCAGCTGGCTGATTTACTTCACCAACATCGGCTACTACGACGCGCCGATCACAACACGGCCACGAACCAAGCTAAGTCACGTCTCATTTTTTATATATTCCGGATATTATTCGTATGCCACTGTGGCCATATCATCTTCCCTTAACGGCTGTTAATTTTCTCGGATAGTAAGCCTTAACTCGTGAAGCTTGTTTTCTCGAATGGATGGTCACGTCAATGAACCTCTGAGCCATACGAATGGTCACGTCAAAGAACCTCTGAACCATACGGGTGGTCACGTCAATGGACCTCTGAACCATACGCGAGATTCAAGTGCTTAAACGTAACAGGCCACTACCCAGAAAATTAACCAACCTAGCAAGGGAAGACACAAAAAATCATCATGCGAGCAAACATAGTGCTCTAGGTCTTCTCTTAACGGTCGCCGAATTCCTCAGGTAGAACATGCCTTAATCCGTGAAGCTTGTCTACTCACATGGACGGTCACGAACCGAGTGCCAGGCTCACATGGTCACGTCATGAACCTCTGAACCATACGCCAGAGATTCAAGTGCTTAAACGTAACAGGACACTACCTAAGAAATTTGCATGGCCTAGCAAGAGCAAGACGCAAAAAGTTTATATGCATTTCATAATGCAGGGGCCTGCCCCTAATTGATTATTCAAATATGGGACATGCTCCCCACTTCATATCCGGAATGTCATTTACAACATATTTTTATGTTTAACATGCAGGGGAGCTACATCGGTACCATGAGATCAGAAAACACGCTCCACGAGAGCTAGTCCAGAAACAACCCGGATTGATCAGAAAACAACCCGGATGAGGTACATACAAATTCAGAAAGAACCTGGACGAAGCGCAAACAACCCCGAAGAGGTGCTGCAAGTACCAAGACAAATTCAGAAAGAATCCGGATTGATCAGAAAACAACTCGGATGAGGTACATACAAGTTCAGAAAGAACCTGGACGAAGCGCAAACAACCCCGAAGAGGTGCTACAAGTATCAAGACAAATTCAGAAAGAACCCGGATTGATCAGAAAACAACCCGGATGAGGAACATACAAGTTCAGAAAGAACCCGGAACGATCAGAATACAACCCCGAAGAGGTGCTGCAAGTACCAAGACAAATTCAGAAAGAACCCGGATTGATCATAAAACAACCCGGATGAGGAACATACAAGTTCAGAAAGAACCCGGAACGATCAGAAAACAACCCTAAAGAGGTGCTGCAAGTAACAAGACAAATTCAGAAAGAACCCGGATTGATCATAAAACAACCAGGATGAGGAACATACAAGTTCAGAAAGAATCCGGAACGATCAAAAAACAACCCTGAAGAGGTGCTGCAAGTAACAAGACAAATTCAGAAATAACCCGGATTTATCAGAAAACAACCCGGATGAGGTACATACAAATTTCGAAAGAACCTGGACGAAGTGCAAACAACCTGGAAGAGGCACATCAAGAACCAGAGAAGTCTAGAAATGACCTCGTTGAATAAAAAAAATAACTCGGAAGAGCATCACGGCTTAGTCGCTTCAACTACGCTCGGGGGCTCGAATTCAAGGATGAAAGACCAAGAATACAAGTACTCAAGACTACAACAAAGACAACACATCAAGACCCTTCATCCGATTTCTATTCTAAAGAAAAGTACTCGGAGAAGGCTCGGGGGCTGCGGGATACATAACCCCAAAAATTTTTTGAAGACAAGAATCTGGACCCTCCAACTTTTGCAAACAAAAGCAAGAGGCTCGGGGGCTACACTCAGTGAGTGCAATTTTTACGAAAAATTGCACCCACCCAAAAAGAACTCAGAGCAACCAAGAAGACTAAAGGGACCCTCTGGCTTCTTGTCCCAACAAGCAAGAGGCTCGGGGGCTACACTCACTGAGTGCACTTTTGTTCAAAAGTGCACATCAGTCGGAGAAAAGACAAAGAAGACCATCTCAAGATTTCACTTCAAGAAAGAACCCGGAACAAGTCTACAAACAACCCGGCCCTTGAAGCTCAATCATGAAATGCTCGGGGGCTTGTCGATGCGGGACCCATAAGGTTCCCCACGGAGAAGAGAGAAGAAGACCTAGTCCAACTAGGATTCCCTACATGTAATCCTATTAGGACTAGTTACACGTAATCCTACTAGGATCTCTACTTTGTAACCGACTAGGACTCCCGCCTCTCCTGAACTATATAAAGGAGGGCAGGGGTCCCTAGATCGGCAGCGAACACACACACATGAGCAAGAGAGAATACCAGAACACAAACACAACAAATAGCGCAGGGCGCAATATACTATCCACACCAGACTGGACGTAGGGCGCCGTGACTTTTCGGCGTGCCGAACCAGTATAAATCGTTGTCTCCCTGCGTTTACCATCGAGTTCCTGCAAACGCCGATACCCCTCCAAACAAATCACCGTCCCGGGTACCCCGTGACGGGTTGCCGGTGGTAAAACATCGACAGTTTCCAAACCCAGGGACGACAGTGATAGACCCAACTTTGTAGGGGCATTGACGATTAGGCCATCTTTTTTAATGGCACTGGCGTAAAAGCCTCTTCTATCTACGTTTTATACTCGTGAGGGTGTAGCGCTGCGACAAAGGCCATAGCAGCCCAAGGCCCAGGTTGGCGCCTCGGTTTAGATTGTGCATCTAGCCCATTCTTCTTTTTTTTGGTTGAACGTCCGTGCGTGCTGCGCTCTATGACTTTTTTTCTATTAGAATAGATGGATCTGGATTATCTCCTATTGTTTCTTACAAATATAAAAAAATCAAATAAATAGAAGTAATAAATATAGTATTACAGGAGTCTTTGAAATTATGGTATTACATAATTTTGAAAGGCTTTCTACGTGCGAGGCGGAGAGGCATGAAAGGCTTCTACGGTTGGGACTCGGGAAGAGGAGACGGGAGGAGTACCAAGAGAAAGAAATGACGGACAATCCAACGGACAATAATACTCCAAATCAATCCAAGGGTTGAGAATAATCGGACCACCATCGTGCCGGCCCATTAACCTGCATTTCTTTAGTTCCAGTGGATGGTTAACTACTAGGTTTTGTGGCCTTTCTTAGTCAGGACTTCTCTTCATGTTTTGTTTCCCAAAGTTTGGATGTGAGCTTTCTCAACCTTGAAAGTGGTGTGCTGTGAACTTTGTAACAATGAGCCTGATTCTACCTCGGTAGATGAAGCCGGATATAAACTATCCTTTATCTAAAAAAACCGTGCCGTCACTACGAGCCAAACCTTCGGTCCAGGCACGGCCCTAAATCGTGCCCGTGTTGGCGCTGGCACTATGGACATCGTGTCGTGCCGTGCTAGTGTTGTGCTTTTTCGGGCTGAGCCCGTGCCGGCCCATCGTGCCTGGCCCATTTGGCCATCTATAGGAGCGTGGTCGGAGCAGTCAGAGGACAGCGACCGCAGATGGTGGTTAGGGAACGCGTCTAGCCACTGCATGGTCGCGAACGCGCGATCAATGCGTTCCAAGGTCGGGCGACGTCGCTCGTTACTCCAAAGTGTATAGCCTACCATGTAGGTATAGTTCGTCGACGGCCATGTGGTCCAGGGCGCGGCGGAAACGACGCATCGATCTGAGGTTCAAGCGATCATTGTTTTTGTCTGCTGCCTGATAAATCAGGTTGAAATCGCCGCAGATCATCAACCGGGCCATAATACCGTAGACAGCGACCACGGCGGTATCGATGACGAGGTCTGCTGCAAACGTACCGTCACAGAGAAACGGCGGCAATCATGGCCAGAAGACGACCATACATCACGACGCCAAGCGACTATGATACCTCCGGAGGCACCAGCAGCAGCAAGCAAACATAGTCAAATGTTGTACCCATTAGATCAGAGACCATGAGTGGTCGCAGTACATCAATTTTTGTCTCAACAAGACAAACGATAGACAAGCGTTCTTGGACAAAGAACTGGCGCACAACATCACGACGGGCCTGCGAATTCAGGCCGCGAACATTCCAAATAAAAAGACTCTGACCTAACATGGGTAACAGGTTGGAGACAGCTTAGGCGGCGCGAACGGTCCGAGAGACCCGCTGCTTCCTGCCTGGGAAAAGCACTTGCATTGCGGCATTGCCTCCCGCGTTGAAGGTGAAAGGGGCAGCTTGAAGGCTGTCTGGAACTCTTCGAAGAATGCTTCATCAGGAAGTTCTGTCTCGACCTCCACACCAAGACGCTTCATCATGACTTTCCTCGCTTGTGCCTCCGGCCGTGCTGCACTGTATTTGCTCTTAGCCGCCAAGCGTGCACTCCTCTTCGGGACCAGCTCGTCATCCTCCAGTACCCGTGCCTTCTCGGCCCTAGTCATCCTCGGCCTTGGTGTCGACAGTAGCACCGGCTGCGGAAGAGGCAGCCTGAAAGTGGAGATGAACTCCTCGACCAGCATCGTCGCTACTTGCAGCACCGCCTCATGCATCCGTCGCGACGTCGTCGATGACCACGCGCGGAGAAGAGTCTATGAACATCTCCGACCCATCAAAACGAGGAGACCTGGGCGACTGGATTAGAGGGCCGGACTGCTGTGGTTGTGAGTACCCCGATTGCAGCTGGGCCAGTCCTGAAGAAAATGGGCCAGATCCACCATCTTCAGGTCCAGACAAACAAATGTCCACAGCCTCCCCAGCATCCCTGCATAACCCTTCACCCGATACCTCCTCATAGTACGACCCAAAGAGGCAGTCAGGCCTATCAGCAAGCCCAACAGAAAAGCAGGTGAGCCAGCCCGCAAGCAACCCAAACCCCTCCTCTAGGGCAGCGCCCACGACGCCCCGATGACGACTGTGAGACTGCAGGGCGCCGCGCGGGCAAAGGTCGATGGAGTGGGCACACCTGCTGTAGGAACGGGCACCTTTCCGCAGCGTGCACAGTGCCACCTCAGAGAGCATCGGGTCCAACGCCAAGTCAAACCATTGAGCCAGGGCATCGTCGACACACGTTGCCTGCACCGCGTGCGGCGCGCTGACGCCTACGCGACAGGGTATGGCGCCACGTGGCTCCGGAAAGAGGCACGTCACATCACCGACGACAATGGCCCCCCTCAATTCCCGCGCCCGAAAAGACGGGCCGGAGCCATGACCCAGCCGGGGGTCGTTGTTGCCGCCGAACCGCGTCGTCCTCGGGCACGACCCGCCACTGCCGCCGCCGCCGAAGCCAGGGTGATAACCATTGTAATTGCTATCCCCGCTATCACTGTCCTCGCTACCGAAGTCCATGCCATCGTCCGACGACGGCGGTGGTGTATGCCAGTCTTGGTACTCAATCAGCCGAAGACGAACGAGGTATCGGAGTGCGGGCACTTCATCATGGATGATTTCGTGCGGACGCAGGAAGAGCGGTGGCCCGCCATCATGTTCCTCCTCCTGCTCAGGCACAGCCATAATCTTCTCATCAGGGGCGAGATCAGGGTGCGCACACCATGCCGCGACGAAGAGCTCGCATTCATCGTCAGGGTCCGCAATGGCTTCCGGATTGGCGATGTCGACATTGATGCAAGAGGACCCGAGGATGACCTGCGCGGTCTCCTTGGAACGAGCGTGCGACGGGATGCCTTTGAGGCCTACGAGCACCCTGAATCGGAACGCTCCCGCCGAGCCCATAATCAGTCGACTCCACCTCCGCCAACGAAGGATGAAGGGAGCACCCTCCGGCGCCGGGGAACGAAGGACCATCTCTAGGTCCTCGCGACGACTGAAGCGAACGATGAAGTCGTCCGGCCTCGTACGGCGCACGGTGACCCGGTCATCCATCACGCCATAACGCTCAACGAGATGAGCCAGAACCATGGCCGGAGTGACCGCCGGTCTGGTGGCAACCACAAGTGCCAGCAGAGCCAGGGACAACGCATCCTCCGCCGCTTGGATGGCCGGAGTCCGGGGGACGACGACAAGCTCGAGCAGAGGCCTCCTTGCCCGCGACCTCGGCGAAGCCGGCGGTGACTGGCCTCGCCGCACCGGGGAGCGCGGCGCTCGACGGGGCCAGTCCGACTCGAGGGAGTCTGGGCGATCCGGAGCACCACCTGCAGCAGTGTCGTGGCCGCCGATATTGTCCATGACTGGTGCCCCCTGGTCCTGCGCACCACGAGCTCCGCCCACTGGCTCAACGACCTCCGGCTCCGCCATCTGGGGTTCAGGTGTGGTGGGCTGGCACACAGGAGGAACCAAAGGCTCCCTCCCAGTGGATGCCGAACGCGCCGAAGTTGTATCCGCTGGCGACTATGAGAGGACTGACGACGTCGAGCACCCCCGCGAGTACCGGACGTACGCGACGGAGAGCGTCCGTGCTTGCCATCCCAGCGACCAGGGGCGGGAGGGAGAGGGCAGTCCCTCGCTTGGTGCCCAACATCCCTACAGTTGTAGCACTTCGCCGGAAAAGTGCAATCGGCATGCACGTGATCACCGGCAAGGCAGTTGAAGCACTTCCCGACGAGGTTCGACGGGACCGGCCGATGTGGTGACGGGGCGTGACGCCAACGCCTCCTGCTCTGAACCTGCCGGAAGCCCTCGGCGTCCGGCGCGAAGGACATACGCGGAGGGTGCACGACGATGGACGCGAGCCGAGGGGGACTGAGGTGCCTGAGACCCAGCATCCCTCCGCGCGTCGGCCATGAAGCCCCCGTGATACGGTCGGCGCCGACGCTGCGGCCGAGGCCGACGCACCGCCTTGCCATGACCCGACGAAGGAGGCGCGTCGGAGTCGTTGAGAGAGGCCTCCGAGTAGGTGAAGTGGAGCCTCCCCCCCTGAACTGCCCAGAGACGCCATGAATGGCTCTGCCTGAGGGTCGAGCGAGCTCGCGCGAAGGACAAACTCGGCGTGCACAGCCGCGCGGCCAGAGGCGGCAGCTCCAGGAACACAGATCTACCATTGCTCCGAGCGGCCTCATCCTCTTCGACCTCGTCCACCCAAGAACGACGAGAGCAAGAGCCGGGCTCCATGGCTGAGTTGGGCGGCGCGACCACGCGGTCAATGGCAGGGTTCAAAATTTCGGCGAAATTTCGGCGGTGGTGGCCGAAAGAGAACTCCGAAATTTTTTAATACACTAATACATGTGCTATATAACTCTAATCTTATATTTTTCTATTGTTTATATTGCATATTCTTCTATTTAATAGATATGTAGTCATAAATCATATTAATATTTATTTAGATCCAAATTTTTTTAGAAAAAACATACTTCATGTGCTAATCTCTAAAAAAAAATTCGGCGAAATTTCGGCTGAATTTCACGAAATTCGGTAATTTCGGTGGTGGCCGAAATTTTGGCGAAACCGAAATTAAAAACCTTGGTCAACGGCGATGTGCTTGGTGGACGCCGGGGCCGGAGTGGCCACCGGCGGTGGAGCGGGGGCGAGCAGACTCTCTCTCGCACTGCACAAGTGTCTTCTTTGAAACGAATTGTTCAGCCAATGTCAAATCCATGTAAAAACTGAATCATGAAACTCAAGATGAATGGGCACCAAAATGATCTGCATTATTATTCTCTCTTAGAAGAGCTTCTCGTCATCAGTCTTAGCTCGTATAAAGTTTATCCTCATGAACTAGACTGAAATTATTTCAAAACATCGGCATGACAGAGTGATTTCTCATCAGAGATTATTACAAAAGACTACCTTATGCATCCTGGTTCATCTTCTTGGGTGCAACAGCTTCAATGGCAGTGCCTAGAGGCCATGCTGCCTCAACGTAGAACTCCCCATACTTCACTCTAGACACCAAAGTAATCTCCCTCGTTGGAGCCAAACCTGTGTAAACCACATTTAATTAATTGGTTTGTTCCAAACACCTGAGTGTCAATTGTTGAGCGAATATCGACCATCCGACATGGAGATTTTCCTGATATCTAAACATGTATTTTATCTGCACTTACCAAAGCCATCTACAAGCAATGTGTACTGGTAGATGAGATCCATGCATATGTATGGCACATCATAGAGATCAGGGTACCCTGCTTTGGCTTCATCGGCGCTCAGCAAACAAACTTTCTCTGCAGCAGCTTTGAATGCCGATGGGGTGGACTTCACGCTGGGTGCCTCACTGTCAATGAAGCCAACCTGCAAAGTTATTCATGTGAATCATTGGATGATGCTCAAACTCCATTTTCAACATCTCTGGTAGTTGTGAAGGTTTATATATACATGATCAGGAGTTGCTAACTTATATTATATATACCTGTGAAACCTTGTCAAAGAAGAAAGATGCAACGTAGAGATCGTCCTGGCCAGCTCCACCGCCTCCGTTCCAGACGCCGTTAAAGGTGCAGTTCTTTGCTTTACATGGTGCACTCAGGTTTAGTGCCTTTACTATCTCTTCTCTGCACTTATCATACACTGCGCCTTCAGGTGACGCCGTTGCGTCATAGTCCTTCCCATTGTAGCTGTATGTACCTTAATGAATGATATGATAGCAAAGTCTGCTAGTTACTGGAAAAACGATGAATTGATAAACAAGGAGGCTGATTATGCATGTATGCCAGCATACCACTGAACCCGCGCAATACGCATTGGCTAAATGGCCCATTCTTTGCCTTCAGGATCTCTACTCGAACAGCAGACATGCCATAGTACAAGTAACTGCAGAGGTAAACAAGGAAGATTACTTGCATTGGTCACAAACCAGAGCATACATGATTAGTTCATGATTTGATACAGAAAACCTTCATCATGGTTTAATAATTCTTTTACTGAATCGTCATGGTTTGATGATTATTACTGTAATGTAAAAAACTGCAAACACTAAACGATGTAGTAAGTGCCATCATAGTTTACTCTTTCCAACAAAATGTAAAAGTTATTGAAAGGCTAGGTAAGTTAAAGTTTAAACATAATGTTTGCTAAACCTGTGAACATAGAGGTTATAATCTTTTCTCTTGAGGTACTCCTTTGTAATATATGGATCCTTCCCATCAGGCACAGCTGGAGCATTTGCAGCAGCACTCGTGGAAATGGCATATGCCATTTGTACTGATCCACCTCCCAAATCGATCACACCAACCGTCTTCGAGTAGTCCCCTCCCAATTTACCTAGCAGATAATTCAGAGCAACCTACAACACATACATGTGCCACATGCATCATACTTTACAAGCTGAGTACACGAGATATATTACACATTTTTTCTGACAAAAAAAAACAAGGAAATTATTAGATAACACAGAAGTTAGGAATAATGTACATACCCATAGGTAAGATCCTTCTTGAGTTCCCTCGAGAACAGTGATCCATTTGGGATTGTACTGGAATTTGCTCTTGGTGTGGACAAGATCTCGGACCTGCATTTAGAAAAAAAATAAGAAAAAAGAAAACTTTGTATATATCTAGAATACACACAAGGCATAATTTGGTTAGTAAGATGGCAAGCTACCGCTTCAAGAATCTCCTCTGCCTTCTCGTCTCCAATTAGTCTTAGACCAGCTGTTGCCTGCAATTTTTTATGGAAACACTTCAGTTCGAGATCGAACAGGACTTTCAATAGAGTGACAGGTCTATTGAAACATGGACAGCTACAAATGTATATGGAGGAGGTCCTGAGATTTTCTTTTCACTAGATGATGAACTTAGATGAAGAAAACAATTAATTACCCCAAGTTTGAGAGGAGTATTTTTCTGAAGCCTGGGAGGGACAAACTCCTTAGCCTGCTCAAGAAGGGGGAGTATAGAGTTGGCAGCCTCTTGAGGTTTCCCCGCAAATGAGCTCAGCCCGGGCTTTATCTGCATCATCAACAAGTCACAAACATGGACACGTAGTAATTCATCAATAATCCACTCAGTAACTTTGCTTTGCATATAAAGAGGGCAAATGAAAGAAATGTTGTTTCAAATTTATTTTCCGTCTTTCTTATTCTTATCTGTTATTGCTAAAGTGTACACTAGCATCCAAATTTGAGGACCATGTGAGGACCCCAACAGGTCACACGCTGTGTGAGCCCTTGTATATCGGCGTGGAGCATAATATGGATAAGGTCCACCAGCAACCGGTTACAAGCTTTTACTGATGTGTTGGCTCGTTTTCGGGATGCCATATACGGTCATCATGCACTGTTCGTGTTCTTCCGTTGCATTATTGTCACTTGTTTTTTTAAAGTCAAAAATTGTTCACTCTTGTTGGGTCTATATTTCCTTTCTGAAGCTGAAGTGAAGTGGTAAGTGGTAACTACAACTGAGCACCTACATACCTTGGAGAAGAACTCGATGTCGTCGCCGATGGGGACGAGGTCGAGCTCCTTGTCGAACTTGAAGACGTGAACACGGCTGCCCGTGCTCCCGGCGTCGAAGATGACGGCGTACCTCCCCGCTGGTTGTCCCCTCGAGACCGCCTCCTCCACCGCCGGCGACTGCTTGGCCGCGGCGATGCTGCCCTTTCGCCCAAGAACGACGCTGCTGCTTCCTGAGGCAGCGGAGACAACGAGGTGGAAGACGAGAAGAAAGGCAGCAACGCTGCCGGCGAGGCGAGCCATTGCCACTGCCACTGCAATGGCCAGTGGATGGAGCAACAGCAGGGAGGAGCCGGCCGCTCACTTGTCAGTTGTCACTTCACTGTTCACTCGTGTCTGGACTCTGAGCTGCAGGACGTATGGCTTTATTCTTGATGGGGAGGAGATTTGCAGGCTAGTACCTCAAGTATCATACATTTTCTTTTTCCGCGGAGCAAACTCTTCTCATGAGCTGGCGTAGTACCTACTGTGACAAATTTCACAAGGGATGGGGTGCTAATCGAATAACTAGTGCTGCCAGTGGAGTCTTGCAGAGCTGTCGGTTGTTGGTCCAATTCTTGCACGTGCACACATATATATATCTTTAGCCCGTGTTTAGTGATTGAATTTTGGATTTTGGGTTATGATGGCATTTTTGTTTTTATTTGATAATTACTGTTTAAATATGAACTAATTAGACTTAAAACGTTTGTCTCGTGATTTCTAACTAAATTATGCAATTAATTTTTTTTCATCTACATTTAATATTCCATACATGTATCGTAAATATTCGATGTGATGACTACTGTAGCATTTTTTAGGAATTTGAATTGGAATTCAACACGGGCTTATTCGAACAATACGTGCACGTATATAAACCACAAGTCTTGTCTGGGGAGGTTCGCATTATATAAGTTTCACTCACGTATATAAAAAGTGTTTGGCGCATCTTCGCTTTACCGGTTAAGCTATTTTTTCTTAACTCTACGAGCAGCTCGAGGATGGAAGAAGAGCCGAAGCAGCCGTTTGGCTTCTTGAAACTTAGCTGAAAAACGTGGTTGTGGCTGAAATATTGTGAAAGAAAAATACTGTTTCGGTTAAAAAAATAAGCCGAACAAGTCAGATATAGAGTAAGCCGAACAGGACCTACATGTGAAACTCTTTGAAACATGCTCGTATAGAATCCCACACGGTGCCCCACCAAAGCGAGGTGGAGCTAGGTAAAGCTATTATTTTAGCTCTACCCCATATCTATTCTTTGTGAGAGCAGGTTTTAAGGGACTCTTTAAATGAAATTGTTTTTGTTTTATCCTATTTAGCATAAAATGACTCCAAACAGTTTTAGGAGGTAATGGTGAAGCTATGTCAAACAGGTCCAATTACGGTACGGTGGAGATAACTCCCGATTTGGTGGACACTTGACACGCAGTCCAACTTCCAGTCACAAAGGCATCAACCTTGCAATCGCAACACCACGTCATTTCTAGTTACCAACTGTGCGCTGCTCGATTAACCACGATATAAAGGCTAATCTCTATCCGTGAATCAAGAACACAAGTAAGAAGTTTTGACTTGTCGTTTCTTCAATGGGTCATGATTGATGCCCATAAGGCCATGACGGTCATCGTAGACAAATAAAAGGTTTGGACAAGAGAGTAAATGTAAATGAGAACATACCAAACAATAGCCTTTTGGATTTCACCGAACTGAAGCCAACAAAAAAAAAACTCGATGACACAAGACACCATATATATATATATATATATATATATATATATATATATATATATATATATATATATATATATATATATATATATATATATATGTGTGTGTGTGTGTGTGCGCGCGCGCGTGAAAAGTGACTGTCGGTGCGGGACCCATAGGATACCCCGCATGGAGGAGAGAAGATCTAGTCTAACTAGAATTCTTCCCATGTAATCTTAGTAGTAGTATTATCCTGTAATCCTACTAAGAACTGTCATTGTAAACCGACTATGATTCTGACCTCCTGACTATATAAAGGAGGGTTGGGTTCCTAGAGACAGGAGATCACGATTTTCTACAACACAATTCATACAACGCAAGGGCTAACGCCGGCTGGATGTAGGGCTATTACTCGATCAACGATTGAGGGCCCGAACCAGGATAAATCGACCGTCTCTTGCGTTCACCGTCGAGTTCCGCATACGCTGAAGTCCGAACAATACTGCCCTGGGGACCCCCGTGGCAGGCTATCGGTGGTAAAATATCGACAGCTGGCGCGCCAGGTAGGGGCTTTCGGCGAATTTGCATCCGAGAGCTCGATGAACCTCAACAACATGATCTTCTCGACGGGATCAACTTTCATCTTCAGCTCATGGATCTGCGAGGCAGACGACAATGGCAAGCTCCAAAGCCGTCTCCTCGAAGATTCGAAACACCATGAAGACTATTCTATTCCGGCGACTACGACGGACCAAATCTCAGGAAGATTCGCGCAACTCATGGTGTCCGATTCAACTCAGATTTCGCGATTTTGCGCATTCGACTCGAATTCAAGCTCCGCTTCCGAGACAGAGTCTTATCCGAGTTCTTTCGAAAAACCGAGTTCTTTTCCGATGGGACTCCAAAACGCGGCCTCGGCATATCAAGAAAACAACTTGGAGAACACTCAGAATCTTTTCAAGAAGTCAGGTCTTTTTTCGTTCGGACTCCACAACATGGCAAAGGCTTATCAGGCATGGCTCGAAGGATCCCTCGATCCGGTGCTTAGAATGCCACTAAAAGGAGCTCAGGAAAGTCTCGTACTGACTATAACATCTCAAGATTGCATCGTCCACTGGCTAGGCTCTGTTCCTGACGATAGCAGTACCCGACTGGATGACACGACGACGACAGCTATTCTACCTTACCAAGAAGGAGACTCAATCTGCGACCTCGAGGCCTCTACTAAAGTTATCAGCAACTCCGACAGTATGGAAACTAACGCCAATAACAGAACAGTTCACGCACGGGAAGTACTCATGGTTCGCCGTCCTCGGTCACCATTGGTCCCCCAAAAGCGCCCGATGTCAGGTCATCAGATGAATCAGAATCCAACATATCACCCTTTGCCCAGGGCTACGATAGTGAAACCGAGAATCAGAAACAAGCTAGAGAAAGAAAAAATAAGTTGAAGCAAGGACGCCAACACCGTGCTAGGCAGCGCAGGGAAGCCTGGATCAGATGAGTCAGAGTTGGCCGAATACGACAGAAGAAAATCACAATGAGAAGTCGAAGAAAGACGCACGGCAAGTACGCCATACGATAAGATCCGGGAAGCATTAGAAGAACTCAGAGCAACCGCACATCCCGGTGAAAAATATGAACAGCTCTGGGACTTGCTCTGGTCAACAGCCCCGAGGACGCATGAAGAAAGAACCCAATCAAGACTACCCACCAGATCAACGACCCATAGGCAAGAAGATTAAAATCAAAGGAAGTCCGCTTTCGAGAGACTTGGACCAAGTGGAAGTCATAACAGAGAAAGTAGGAGGGATCATAGTCAAGGCCACCGAGTTGAACAACCAAGAAAGACCAGGAGTAGGGCGCCAGCCCAGATGGCCTCGCAGAATTACTCTCATCAAAATGACAGTTGGCCAGAAGGAGGTGCCGAATTGGAATTCAAAGAAGCCAGAACGCATGATAGATTCCCCTGTTTTGCAAATAGACTTGCGTCAATACGACTACCTCACAAGTTCAAGCCATCCAACCACTCTAAGTATGATGGCAAAACTGAACCAAGGCAGTGGCTCAGGATATATTCACAATCAATTGAACTAGCCGGAGGAGACGATGATATCAAGATCCTGTTCTTTCCCATGGCCCTGGAAACCATGCCTCTCCAATGGTTCGACAAATTAAATCCAGGATCAATCAGAAATTGGGAGGACTTGCAAAGAGCTTTTTGTGAAAATTTCACAGGGATCATTGCACACCCGATCACTCACGCAGAATTAAAAGGACTCAAGCAGAAAGGAAGTGAGAGTCTCAGAGATTACTATCGACGATTCGGCGAACTACGGGCTCAAGTGCATGACATCACCGAACGAGAAGTAATTGAAGCTTTCTCTCAAGGAATCATGGCTAGGTGGCAATTTCAAAGACTTCTGCAAAGAAAATCTGAGAAACAACGAAGAATTCAGACGAACAGTAGAAAAGATGATTACGGCAGAAGAGAAGGCACGAGAGAGGTTCCCGGATAGAAGCAACCGAGACAACACAGACAACCAAAATCATCAAAATAGCAGACATCAGGAAAGAAAACGTAGACCAGACAACACCGTGGCAATGGCTGACAAATCAAAGAAGTTTTCCAAACCCAGAAGATATGACGACATCGAAAACATACGTTGCCCATTGCACCCTAATGGGAGGCACACCATCGGAAATTGCTACACCTTCAATGATCGATACACAAGGAAAGATAGTAAGGAAGACACCAAAGAAGACAATCAGAAAAAAGACGAAGACAATCACGAAGACAAAGGGTTCCAAAAATCCAGGGGGACGGTAGCAGTAATCTTCTCCGGGGCTCCAGATTGTAGAAGCAAACATCAAGAAAAATTAGCACTACGGACTATCATGACAGCAGAACCGGCTACTCCAAGATATCTCAATTGGTCACAGTATCCAATCCAATTTTCCAGAGAAGACCAATGGACTAGCGTGGGAAACGCAGGTCATTACCCACTGGTTCTAGATCCAACTATTGCTGGTATGACTGTCACCAAAGTACTAATCGACGGGGGAGCCGGACTCAACATCATCTTCTCAGAAACGCTAAGGAAGATGGGACTACAACTCACCGGGATGATTACACCAACAAGTACACCTTTTTATGGCATAGTACCCGGCAAGGCAGCCATGCCACTTGGACAAATTACTCTACCCGTTACTTTTGGAACCCCTTCGATTTACCGTACAGAGTTCATCAAGTTTGAGGTTGCAGACTTCGATTCATCATACCTTGCAATCCTCGGACGCCCAGCGCTAGCAAAATTCATGGGAATACCACATTATCAGTACCTACTGCTTAAGATGCCAGGACCTAATGGTGTCCTTTCTCTACGAAGTGATTTGAAGCGCGCTTTTGACTGCGACGTTCAGGCAATCCAAATCGCGGCCAAAGCACAAGCCGACAGTGGAAGAAAAGAAATAGACACTATTGCCGCAGAAATAAGCCAAGAAGAACTAGAGATACCGGCTAAAAAGCTGAGCATCCTCGCACCACCAAAAGAAGCCGACGTCAAGCAAATCAACCTGGGCACGGGCGATCCCTCTAAGACAGCAACCATCAGCGCCCACCTCTCGGCAAAATAGGAACTCGCGCTCACCAACTTTCTTCGGGACAATAAAGATATCTTCGCTTGGAAGCCAGCCGACATGCCAGGTGTCCCAAGAGAGTTGGCTGAGCACAGAATTGATATCAATGAAAGCTCCAAGCCTGTAAAGCAACGACTACGACGATTCTCACCTGATAAGAAGGCAGCGATTAAAAAAGAAATCACAAAACTAATGGCGGCTGGATTCATTAGAGAAATCCTTCACCCAGATTGGCTAGCAAATCCAGTTCTAGTACAGAAAAAGAACATAGACGAATGGCGCATGTGTGTTGACTACACAGATCTCAACAAGCACTGCCCGAAAGACCCGTTTGGGCTACCACGCATTGATCAGATAGTTGATTCAACAGCAGGATCCGCCCTATTATCCTTTCTTGATTGCTATTCAGGGTATCACCAGATCGCATTAAAAGAGCAAGACCAGAGCAAGACATCTTTCATTACTCCGTTCGGTGCCTACTGCTACAAGACCATGTTGTTTGGACTCAAGAACGCTGGAGCCACTTACCAAAGAGCTATCCAAACGTGCCTTGGAGATCAGATCGACGAAAACATAGAAGCATACGTGGACGACATGGTGGTAAAAACAAAGAACCCGGATACACTAATTGAGGACTTAAAACAAACTTTCGAGAACTTAAAAAGATGGAGGTGGAAATTGAACCCAAACAAGTGTGTATTCAGAGTCCCTTCAGGACAATTACTCGGTTTCCTAGTTAGTCATCGCGGAATCGAAGCAAGCGCCAAGCAAATTCGAGCCATAACAGAGATGGGCCCACCTAGAAACATCAAAGATGTGCAAAAGCTAACGGGCTGCATGGCGGCACTCAATCATTTTATTTCAAGGCTCGGCGAAAAAGGGTTACCTTTCTTTAAACTACTAAAGAAGGCAGGCAAGTTCGAGTGGACGGAAGATGCCAATGAAGCTTTCAAGAAACTTAAGGCATACCTCACATCCTCACCAGTTCTCTCACCTCCAAAGAAAGACGAAGACATGATGCTATACATTTCGGCAACTTCTACTGTGGTCAGCACGGCGATAGTCGTGGAAAGAGAAGAAGAAGCGCGCGTATATAAAGTACAATGACCCGTATACTACATCAGCGAAGTACTGTTAGAGTCTAAAATCCGGTACCCACATGTGCAAAAACTACTATACGCCTTATTGATCACTTCACGCAGGCTCTGTCACTATTTTGAAAGCCACAAGATCACCATGGTGATAGACTTCCCGCTCGGAGACATCTTGCACAACAGAGACGCAACAGGGCGCATATCAAAGTGGGCAGTTGAACTTGGTGCTCTCAACATCGATTTCACCCCGCGGAAAGCAATCAAATCTTAAGCCCTTGCCGATTTCGTTGCCGAGTGGACAGAGATTCAACAACCTATGTCAAATACAATCCTGGACCACTGGAAGATGTACTTTGATGGATCACTCAAGCTAGGCGGAGCCGGTGCGGGTGTCCTCCTAATCTCTCCAGACGGAAAACAACTTAAGTATGTCCTTCAGATATTATGGCAAGCTACCAACAATGAAGCAGAGTACGAAGCTCTCATCCATGGGCTACGAGTGGCAATTACCCTTGGAATAAAGCGATTACTCATATACGGGGATTCGGCTGTAGTCATCAACCAAGTCAACAAAGATTGGGACTGCACCAAAGAAAACACGGGCGCTTACTTCGCTGAAATCCGAAAACTCGAAAAACATTTCCAAGGGTTAGAAATTCTACATGTCCTACGCAATAGCAACATTACAGCAGATGTCCTCGCCAAGCTCGGATCAGACAGGGCATGAAACATCCTTAGTTTTTCGCGAAGGGAAAATCCACAGAATGAATTATAATATGATGAAACAAATAGTTGAATCCATCATATTATAATATATCAGTCGATATCACAGTCGTACATCGTAAGATTACAAGAATACAAGATATTACATCACTGGGGAACACACCTATTACAGAGTTAATCTAGCGGAAGACTATCGAGTGAAGGCTTCTCCTTCACGGGTTGTCATCAGAGTTGGCGCAGTGCAGCGTAGATTCCATCTCCGAACCAAACTTGAGCGTAGGCACGAGACCTCCTAATCCTTCTATAGTCAGCATCTCTGAGAAGCAGGAAATCTGCACACCGCCAGATGTGTGCAGGCCATGGTCAGCACCGATGAGCTTTAGTGGAAAAGATAAAACAAGAGGATCTGGCGATCCTAACATTTGGTTGTGGTTTGCATCCTTAGCGCAGGAGAAGTAAGTAACAGTAGTAATGTAATAATAATGTCCAGTTTTTAACACATTCCCAGCAACACACATCCACATCCATCCATATCCATCCTCCAACCATCCATCCCAAACCATCTCCACACCACTACACCGTATCTCATCTCACACACTCAGGTCGACAGGCCGACTCCCTCTCGGCACTTGTCTCAATGGCCCGCAGCCCCTGGCTCACGGCCGGAAAATACCCCAAACCCTGGAGGGAGAATAGAAGGACTCATCTTCTATCTAGTTTAAGTGAAACCCAGGAAAGGTCCATAGCCGACAAGTCGGCATATGTATCGATCGATCAACCATACACTCTGCAGAGGTTTCACATACCCACAAGATAGCCATCCTCGACGGTGCCCCGTCTAGGCAGATTCCGGCCGCTTGCTAGCCTAGAACGATGCCACCCTACCTCTCAGCCCTGGAACATCCCAAGTCTAGTCTGGGATGGCTGATACTGTGAGTCGTAGACAAAGCTGGGGCCCACCGGATGTCAAGAGCCGGTCCACAAGGCCTCCTGAAGTCTCGGAAGGGTGTGGGGGAAAACCGCGCACCCCGTACCTCCTTGCACACGTTCGCCTAGTAGTAGTGGCATCGCTCTACCAAGTAGTCTGACCGTCCCGCACCATATAGGGCGAGTGGGATGTAAAGGATTCCCGGTGAATCTGAGTACTAGTAAGTCCTTAGGGGTGACCAAGCCAGAATGTCTTCATCGGGGTTTCCATTTTACGTGCCACCACAGCACCTCTACCCCGGGCTCCACCTCTCCGAGGTTCACACCCAAGGCCACCTCCAATTACCATTTACCCGCCACAGGTATTCCATATCCAAGTGCCCAGGTAGCACCACATGGCAAGACTCGCCCCAGGCTCATCGTTATTCCAGCTCGGTCGACACAACCCTCACTCTCCACGCACCCAAGACACACGCAGCACGCTCACACACCACCAATCTGGCACCCATAGCCAAACCATTCCCAGGGGGTTCACCACTAGCATCACATCCCCGATATAATGCGAAGTGGAGTTAATAATAAGTATAGTGGTGTAATATGCAAGCAAGCAGGCAAGTAAGCATATATAAGCGAGCGAATGCATAAAGCAGGGTGACGTGGTGGAGTGGGTTGCATCAGGGTAATAATAGCTCAGGTAGTAGTATGCATCAAAGTACCAGCAAAGGAATAATTTATAAAGCGCTAGCAGTTCTAGATTTTATGCAATGTCTAATAGGATTTTCTAAAAGAGAGTGTTGCCATGACACCTGCGATGTAGAGGTAGTAGTGGTACAATTCTCCATTCGTTGGCGTTCCATTAGCGGGGTCTCCTCCTCCTGTGTTGACTCCATTCCGCAGTCCTTGCCGTCATCCACGTTCTCTTGGTCCGATCGTCAGCTACTCCGCGAAGCGACACGCAAGGCAAGAGAGCACTCAACACTTGAAAAGACGACGAGTCACAGGAAATCTAATAACGCCATCGAGACAATAAGAGATACATGGCTTAGCCCTCTCAGTGGTTGTCTGATTTCCTCGGGCCAAAGAATCACAAGTGGTGGTTTGCTAAGCACAAGCTTAAGTCATGGCCAAGCCAGTATGGCTTTACGATAAACGGTTTAAGCCAGAGCTTATCCAGAGCAAACACCACGGCTCACGATCTTTCGATCCGATGTCATTGAATTGACGGGGATTGGAAGTCGGGCCCCAAGAAAGAAGAACGATGGGGTTCGGCTCTTAATAGCCTTATCCCGCAAATCACAATTGGACACGAGTAGAATACAAGAACAATTAACTCTATTGTGACTTGGCTCCAACGTACTTCGGCTCGCCCGCTATGGTAGAAGGCGGTAGCGCAAAGAGATTGGACAATGATGGGTCCTCTCGATCCACGCGACACAATAGTGTCGGGAGCTGAGAAGAGAGTCTCTCAACACGGCAAAAGATGCGGGGGTTAGCTAGGCACATCCATGTCATGTTCTTAGACACATCTTCGGGAAAGATGGTTTTAGACGGTCGATCGGGTCGACACGCACGGGTTCGAGGTACGACTTAGACCATAGCTTTGCTAACAAAAGGGAATAGTCTGGTCTTTGATCCAATCGTCATGGGCAAGACGGGATCGAACAGAGCGGCTATCGGGGCAATAAGAGCAAGAACAACCAAGAGCAAGGTCTACTTCTAACGCACACGCCACGACAAAGACGGGGCATCGGAAGGAGCGACACTCAAGAACACCAAGTGTGTAAGCCACTCGTAGGGTACCCGACCTGGGTGCACTGGCACTGAGATATCTCTCGGATTCGAAGCGGTGCGGTTGTCACCGTGAGAATCAGAGAAACGTGATGGTCAAACGGGGTACAAGCATACAAGGGCTTGAGCACGAATAAGCAACTAAAAGCGAAAGAGAGGCGTAGCTCCATGGTCATGGCGAGGTGAACTCGCGGCCACAAGCTATGCCTACGAGTTGGCATTCATCATTCCATGATTGTTTTTCTCCCAGGTCGTCTCCCACAGGACTTGGTCATGGAGGGCTCAAAGCGTGCGGGTGATATCCGCATTGATGTTAGTATCGACATCGAATCCATCACGACCATGTTCTAGGGCCAAAGACAGGAGCTAACACTCGTGGTACTATGAAGTCAACTAAAAAGCGAGGGGTCGAGTTACACTCGGCATCATGGTCATGGCGAGACGGATCCCGTGATCGTAACGTCCGAACGAGGTACGATCCCTCAGCCAGCTCGAAGGCTCGGCACACAGGCAACAACACCAACAAGCAGCGATAAGAACCAAACATGACCGAAAGACGCAACAACTCGACACGACTGCGTAGTAGCACATTCCATAGCTAGGTGATGGATAGATCCTATAAGACAGTCATGGATAGACAGGTCGTAAGAATAGGGCCCAACGAGGTAGATATGCGTATACGGAAAGATGCGAGATGGGGCTTTCCATGGTCTCGATAAGTCATACGACTAGGGTTCATGGTCCAGAGGGTACGACTTGCGGTAGACGGGGTCATGGTGGTCTCGGCAAGCGAGGCCATGGTGGTCTCGGCCAGCGAGGCCATGTGGTCTCGGCAACGGTGGTCTCGGCAACGGTGGTCTCGGCAACGGTGGTCTCGGCAATAGTGGTCTCGGCAATGGTGGTCTCGGCAATGATGGTCTCAGCAACGGCGGTCTCGGCAACGGTGGTCTCGGCAATGGTGGTCTCGGCAACAGTGGTCTCGGTAGATCTCGACGGCATGTTCTCGTAACTTGAGGCAGCCGAAACAGTGGTGAATCGTGGACACGGGGTTCCACGAAACTGTAAGGGAACCAAAGAAAGGAAACCTGCAGTCCATGATGCGGCGTTCAATGCCACGTGGCCCAATTACGGCTTCGGGGCTCACGATGAGGTCATGGTAACTCTTTGCCGCGGCATGGCTTGGCCACGACGGGTTTTTTTAGGCGACAAGTCCTTTCCGGCGTCTCCTACACCGTGGATCTGTTTGGCCAAGTCTGGTCTCATGCTAGTGAGTGTGGGCGTGTCTAGGAGTGGTAGAGCTCCGTCGTAACGTCAGAGACGGCGATCAAGGCTTGACTCAATCGGGCGTGGTTCACGGTGGACGAGACATGGCTTTAGAGAATTCTTCAATGGTGGTCGGCAACCACACCGGTGTTCTTGGACTCCGGTGGTTCGATTTGGCTTGGGTTAGTCACGTGTGTGTGTGCTTGTGTGTCCAAAGGCCAGAGGTGGCCTCAGTCTACGCGTTCCACGGTTGGAACGCCATGGCCGGTAAGCAAAATCGGGGTTGGAAAGACGGGCATGGTGGTGGCTCACCGAGGTTTTGTCGAAGTGGAAGAACGTGACCCGCGTTGCTCGGTATCGTGATCTTGGCGGAGCTTGTAGTTGGTCGCACCGATGATCGTCTAATGGCTTCGGCTCATCCGAGTGATCGGGCGACGAAGATGTAGCACCTAATCGAAGCACTTGGAAAATAATTCGAGGTACAAGAGATAGACACGCGTAATAGATAGATCGGCATGAAGGGAAATGGAACAAAGAAGTAGACCGGCGGCAAAGGCACGGCACAGGCATAGAATAAATAAAGATCATGATCATGTATAGGCAATGGATATTGATAGATCAAATAACAATGTAGATAAATGATATTGATGATCAAGGTCAACAAGTACAAAAAGAACATGGAAAAGAAAGGCAAGGGTTTTAGGCGTTGGTGGCTCACCGGCTATTCGGGCAAGGCACGGATTAGCGGGGAGGTGCTGCGGGACGGCGACCATGTATGCGTCCACTGCTCGAACGAGGAGACAGAGCATTGCATTGCGGTAGCATGGATTCAGTGAAGACGAGGCATTGCAGTATGCGCTTATGCTTGTCGTGGCCAAGACGGGGTTGAGGCTTGGCGTAGCCATGGCCTAGTGGTGGCGCTCCAGCATGGTGTAGCAGGGCAGCGAGGCTGATAAGGTCAAGGTCGCAGCTCCAGTCGTGGTCCAGTGTCGAAGCAGGGGCACGTTGTGGTTGGCTTCATGGTCGAGGACGGCATCAGTGGTCGTGGCCACGGGCTCTGTTGTGGCCGGTTAACGCTGTGTCGCGCCCTGTCGAAGCCCTCGCGGTGGTGAGCAGTACCATGTAGAGGAGCCCGACGCGGTGCAGCTCCTGGAGATGGGTACTACAGAGACGGGGCATAGAGGCCAGCGAGGCGTGGTTGGCGTAGCTCGGCGAAGGAGAGGAAGGCGACGGTGGCCCATGGTGACGCGGTCGTGGCCGCGGCATGTCGACGCCATGGCCACGCTGGTCGTGCAGCTGCATGGCGAGGACAGGACGGCATAGGAAGGGAGGACGATGGCGTCTGCGACGAGAAAAGGCAAGGCTTGTCTGTCACGACAAGGTGCTCGGCGCGGTGGAACACGGCGTGGCGGATCGGCTTGGAGCAGCGACCGGTAACGAGGCCGTGGACGAGAAGCGGAGCAGAGGCAGACACGCGGTGGCAGATGGAGGACGACGAAGGGTGCTACAAGGCCTGCTGCTTCCCTGCGAAGTGAAGGATTGTGGCACGAAGGCCGGGCTCAGCATGAGTAATGGTGGGAAGAGAAAAGATGGGGTCCTGGGCTTTGGGTGCTCACCGAGGTCGAGGCGGACGGTGGTAACGCCGACTTGATGCTGGAGCGGCGACGCGGTCCACGGCGAGGTCACGGCTGCAGACGTGGTGAAGCGACGCTGGCTTGATGGTGGCGTCATTACAGCGCAGGCGCGCTGCTCCGAGGTGAAGCGGGCTCAGCGCCGAGCTTGCGACGGCACTCCCGCACGTGGGCACAACGATGACGGCGTGGGCGCGGGGGCGCGGCGTGGCTGCTCGAAGGCTCCGACGACGCAGTGCTGTGGGGCTCGGGGGCGGAGCAGTGGGAGAAGAGGGCGTCATGGATGGGGAATGGACAAGTAGCGGTGGCGCTAGTGGCTTTTATAGCGGCCGATGCTAGGGTTTGGCGGCCGGCTCGGCGTCGTCGCCATTGATGTGACGGTCGGGACACGCGGCACGAATCGCATGGGCGGTGGTACGGACATCGAGGTGGTGCCTAGACGCGTGTGCTCTGGCTTCCTTGTGGCGGCGGTGGCTGGGAGCGGCTGCTCATGCCTGGAGGCCAGGGCGCTGCCCTAGGGTTGGCAAGGGCGTGCGGCCGCTGGCCAGGCTGGGCCACGGCTTGCTGGGCTGGCCGGTTGGCTGCGCTGGTTGGGCCAAGCAGGCTTGGCGGGGCGGGCCGAAAGGAGGAGAGAGGCAGGCCGGGCGGCGGTGCTAGCTGGGCCAGGCTAGGTTGCTGCGCTGCTGCTGTTGCTGCCCGTGTGGGCCAGAAGCAGGGGGAGCCAAGTTGGGCTGGTTCGGTTGGTTGGGCTGATCCGGCCAATATGTCCTTCACCTTTCTTTCCTATTTCCTTTACTCTTTTCCATTTCAAATATTGCTTGATTAATTCCATAATCAAGTGTTTGTATGCTAAACTTATTTAGCTTAGGTGTGGGCCCACTTGGGTAATATCCAAGGGTCTCTAGGGTTTACTACGGGTCTCAGAATCCAATGCCAAGGGTTGGCTTCGATGGGCATTGATTTACAAGGAAGGTCAATAGACTTTACGAATTAGATCAAGGGATTCTAATGAGGTTCAAAAGCAAGAAGATGGTTTGAGAAAGGAAAAGGGATTCATAAGATATTCCAGAAGGGATCAAAAGGATTTGCTACGGACTTGTGCTCTCCAACACAAAACACTAAACCAACAAAGGAACTCTGGCAAACTCCTACAAGTAATTCTATATGCATGCAACAATTTATTTATAAATTGTTCTTAGTTTGACCTAGCATCTACTTGCTTCACACATTGCAGGAAAATTTTAAAAAAGTTCGTATTTTTGGCTTCTCCAAAAACCCGGGTTGTTACAGTCCACCCTCCTTACAGGAATCTCGTCCTCGAGATTAAGGTGTTGCTCGGTCGGTGAAGAGGCAGGGTGTTGCTTCTTGATCAGGGTAGTTGTTCCATAGAACCTTGCAAAAGGAATTGTGGTCCTTTTGTTTTCTTCGATAACTCAATCCAAATTTGTACGGGGTGTCCAAGGATCTCTAGAGGTTTTGTCTAGTCATATGGTGGTCTTGGTTCATAGCCTGCTAGGTTAGCCAGGGTCCTGGAGTCACATGTAAATAAAATAGATTCTGTATTCTTCACTCAAGCAATATAATCACAAGAAGCATAAGAAGCAAAAAGATCCAAGTACTCAAGCAGCATTACAACTCCTATATGCATAGTGTTGACTTAAGGCGACTCCTAAGCCTTTGAGTCTCACACATCAATCGATCTTGCGCGGGCAACATAGGGAATCATTTCCTAGTGGTCGACTTTTCAGATCGGGGAGAGTCAGTTAGTAGTAGAACTCAAGGTAGATATGGGAAATCAAGTGTTAGTAGCTATGACTCCACTACAGATGAATGTTTGGCTTCTAAGCTAGTGTTTGGTACTAAAGGTCTCGTCCTAAGGTCAAGTATGGCTCTGATACCAACTGAAACATCCTCAGTTTTCCACGAAGGGAAAATCCACAGAATGAATTATAATATGATGAAACCAATAGTTGAATCCATCATATTATAATATATCAGTCGATATCACAGTCGTACATCGTAAGATTACAAGAATACAAGATATTACATTACTGGGGAACACACCTATTACAGAGTTAATCTAGCGGAAGACTATTGAGTGAAGGCTTCTCCTTCACGGGTTGTCATCAGAGTTGGCGCAGTGCAGCGTAGATTCCATCTCCGAACCAAACTTGAGCGTAGGCATGAGACCTCCTAATCCTTCTATAGTCAGCATCTCTGAGAAGCAGGAAATCTGCACACCGCCAGATGTGTGCAGGCCATGGTCAGCACCGATGAGCTTTAGTGGAAAAGATAAAACAAGAGGATCTGGCGATCCTAACATTTGGTTGTGGTTTGCATCCTTAGCGCATGAGAAGTAAGTAACAGTAGTAATGTAATAATAATGTCCAGTTTTTAACACATTCCCAGCCACACACATCCACATCCATCCATATCCATCCTCCAACCATCCATCCCAAACCATCTCCACACCACTACACCGTATCTCATCTCACACACTCAGGTCGACAGGCCGACTCCCTCTCGGCACTTGTCTCAACGGCCCGCAGCCCCTGGCTCACGGCCGGAAAATACCCCAAACCCTGGAGGGAGAATAGAAGGACTCATCTTCTATCTAGTTTAAGCGAAACCCAGGAAAGGTCCATAGCCGACAAGTCGGCATATGTATCGATCGATCAACCATACACTCTGCAGAGGTTTCACATACCCACAAGATAGCCATCCTCGACGGTGCCCCGTCTAGGCAGATTCCGGCCGCTTGCTAGCCTAGAACGATGCCACCCTATCTCTCAGCCCTGGAACATCCCAAGTCTAGTCTAGGATGGCTGATACTGTGAGTCATAGACAGAGCTGGGGCCCACCGGATGTCAAGAGCCGGTCCACAAGGCCTCCTGAAGTCTCGGAAGGGTGTGGGGGAAAACCGCGCACCCCGTACCTCCTTGCACACGTTCGCCTAGCAGTAGTGGCATCGCTCTACCAAGTAGTCTGACCGTCCCGCACCATATAGGGCGAGTGGGATGTAAAGGATTCCCGGTGAATCTGAGTACTAGTAAGTCCTTAGGGGTGACCAAGCCAGAATGTCTTCATCGGGGTTTCCATTTTACGTGCCACCACATCACCTCTACCCCGGGCTCCACCTCTCCGAGGTTCACACCCAAGGCCACCTCCAATTACCATTTACCCGCCACAGGTATTCCATATCCAAGTGCCCAGGTAGCACCACATGGCAAGACTCGCCCCAGGCTCATCGTTATTCCAGCTCGGTCGACACAACCCTCACTCTCCATGCACCCAAGACACACGCAGCACGCTCACACACCACCAATCTGGCACCCATAGCCAAACCATTCCCAGGGGGTTCACCACCAGCATCACATCCCCAATATAATGCGAAGTGGAGTTAATAATAAGTATAGTGGTGTAATATGCAAGCAAGCAGGCAAGTAAGCATATATAAGCGAGCGAATGCGCAAAGCAGGGTGACGTGGTGGAGTGGGTTGCATCAGGGTAATAATAGCTCAGGTAGTAGTATGCATCAAAGTACCAGCAAAGGAATAATTTATAAAGCGCTAGCAGTTCTAGATTTTATGCAATGTCTAATAGGATTTTCTAAACGAGGGTGCTGCCATGACACCTATGATGTAGAGGTGGTAGTGGTACAATTCTCCATTCATTGGCATTCCATTAGCGGGGTCTCCTCCTCCTGTGTTGACTCCATTCCGCAGTCCTTGTCGTCGTCCACGTTCTCTTGGTCCGATCGTCAGCTACTCCGTGAAGCGACACGCAAGGCAAGAGAGCACTCAACACTTGAAAAGACGACGAGTCACAGGAAATCTAATAATGCCATCGAGACAATAAGAGATACACGGCTTAGCCCTCTCAGCGGTTGTCCGATTTCCTCGGGCCAAAGAATCACAAGTGGTGGTTTGCTAAGCACAAGCTTAAGTCATGGCCAAGCCAGTATGGCTTTACGGTAAACGGTTTAAGCCAGAGCTTATCCAGAGCAAACACCACGGCTCACGATCTTTCGATCCGATGTCATTGAATTGACGGGGATTGGAAGTCGGGCCCCAAGAAAGAAGAACGATGGGGTTCGGCTCTTAATAGCCTTATCCCGCAAATTGCAATTGGACACAAGTAGCATACAAGAACGATTAACTCTATTGTGACTTGGCTCCAACGTACTTCGGCTCGCCCGCTATGGTAGAAGGCGGTAGCGCAAAGAGATTGGACAATGATGGGTCCTCTCGATCCACGCGACACAATAGCGTCGGGAGCTGAGAAGAGAGTCGCTCAACACGGCAAAAGATGCGGGGGTTAGCTAGGCACATCCATGTCATGTTCTCAGACACATCTTCGGGAAAGATGGTTTTAGAAGGTCCATCGGGTCGACACGCAAGGGTCCGAGGTACGACTTAGACCATAGCTTTGCTAACAAAAGGGAATAGTCCGGTCTTTGATCCAATTGTCACGGGCAAGATGGGATCGAACAGAGCGGCTATCAGGGCAATAAGAGCAAGAACAACCAAGAGCAAGGTCTACTTCTAACGCACACGCCACGACAAAGACGGGGCATCAGAAGGAGCGACACTCAAGAACACCAAGTGCGTAAGCCACTCGTAGGGTACCCGACCTGGGTGCACTGGCACTGAGATATCTCTCGGATTCGAAGCGGTGCGGTTGTCACCGCGAGAATCAGAGAAACGTGATGGTCAAACGGGGTACAAGCATACAAGGGCTTGAGCACGAATAAGCAACTAAAAGCGAAAGAGAGGCGTAGCTCCATGGTCATGGCGAGGTGAACTCGCGGCCACAAGCTATGCCTACGAGTTGGCATTCATCGTTCCACGATTGTTTTCCTCCCAGGTCATCTCCCACAGGACTTGGTCATGGAGGGCTCAAAGCGTGCGGGTGATATCCGCATTGATGTTAGTATTGACATCGAATCGATCACGACCATGTTCTAGGGCCAAAGACAGGAGCTAACACTCATGGTACTATGAAGTCAACTAAAAAGCGAGGGGTCGAGTTACACTCGGCATCACGGTCATGGCAAGACGGATCCCATGATCGTAACGTCCGAACGAGGTACGATCCCTCAGCCAGCTCGAAGGCTCGGCACATAGGCAACAACACCAACAAGCAGCGATAAGAACCAAACACGACCGAAAGACGCAACAACTCGACACGACTGCGGAGTAGCACATTCCATAGCTGGGTGATGGATAGATCCTGTAAGACAGTCATAGACAGATAGGTCATAAGAATAGGGCCCAACGAGGTAGATATGCGTATACGGAAAGATGCGAGATGGGGCTTTCCATGGTCTCGATAAGTCATACGACTAGGGTTCATGGTCCAGAGGGTACGACTTGCGGTAGACGGGGTCATGGTGGTCTCGGTAAGCGAGGCCATGGTGGTCTCGGCCAGCGAGGCCATGGTGGTCTCGGCCAGCGAGGCCATGTGGTCTCGGCAACGGTGGTCTCGGCAACGGTGGTCTCGGCAACAGTGGTCTCGGGAACGGTGGTCTCGGCAACGGTGGTCTCGGCAACGGTGGTCTCGGCAACGGCGGTCTCAGCAACGGTGGTCTCGGCAACGGTGGTCTCGGCAACAGTGGTCTCGGTAGATCTCGACGGCATGTTCTCGTAACTCGAGGCAGCCGGAACAGTGGTGAATCGCGGACACGGGGTTCCACGGAACCATCAGGGCAACCAAAGAAAGGAAACCTGCAGTCCATGATGCGGCGTTCAATGCCACGTGGCCCAATTACGGCTTCGGGGCTCACGATGAGGTCATGGTAACTCTTTGCCGCGGCATGGCTTGGCCACGACGGGTTTTTTTAGGCGACAAGTCCTTTCCGGCGTCTCCTACACCGTGGATCTGTTTGTCCAAGTCCGGTCTCATGCTAGTGAGTGTGGGCGTGTCTAGGAGTGGTAGAGCTCCGTCAAAACAACAGAGACGGCGATCAAGGCTTGACTCAATCGGGCGTGGTTCACGGTGGACGAGACATGGCTTTAGAGAATGCTTCAATGGTGGTCGACAACGACACCGGTGTTCTTGGACTCCGGTGGTTCGATTTGGCTTAGGTTAGTCACGTGTGTGTGTGCTTGTGTGTCCAAAGGCCAGAGGTGGCCTCGGTCTACGCGTTCCACGGTTGGAACGCCATGGCCGGTAAGCAAAATCAGGGTTGGAAAGACGGGCATGGTGGTGGCTCACCGAGGTTTTGTCGAAGTGGAAGAACGTGACCCGCGTTGCTCGGTATCGTGATCTTGGCGGAGCTTGTAGTTGGTCGCACCAATGATTGTCTAACGGCTTCGGCTCATCCGAGTGATCGGGCGACGAAGATGTAGCACCTAATCGAAGCACTTGGAAAATAATTCGAGGTACAAGAGATAGACACGTGTAATAGATAGATCGGCATGAAGGGAAATGGAACAAAGAAGTAGACCGGCGGCAAAGGCACGGCACAGGCATAGAATAAATAAAGATCATGATCATGTATAGGCAATGGATATTGATAGATCAAATAACAATGTAGATAAGTGATATTGATGATCAAGGTCAACAAGTACAAAAAGAGCATGGAAAAGAAAGGCAAGGGTTTTAGGCGTTGGTGGCTCACCGGCTGTTCGGGCAAGGCACGGATTAGCGGGGAGGTGCTGCGGGACGACGACCATGTATGCGTCCATTGCTCGAACGAGGAGACAGAGCACAGCATTGCGGTAGCATGGATTCAGTGAAGACGAGGCATTGCAGTATGCGCTTATGCTTGTCGTGGCCAAGACGGGGTTGAGGCTTGGCGCAGCCATGGCCTAGTGGTGGCGCTCTAGCATGGTGTAGCAGGGCAGCGAGGCCGATAAGGTCGAGGTCGCAGCTCCGGTCGTGGTTCAGTGTCGAAGCAGGGGCACGTCGTGGTCGGCTTCATGGTCGAGGATGGCATCAGTGGTCATGGCCGCAGGCTCTGCTGTGGCCGGTTAACGCTGTGTCGTGCCCTGTCGAAGCCCTCGCGGTGGTGAGCGGTACCATGTAGAGGAGCCCGACGCGGTGCAGCTCCTGGAGATGGGTACTACAGAGATGGGGCATAGAGGCCAGCGAGGCGTGGTTGGCGTAGCTCGGCGAAGGAGAGGAAGGCGATGGTGGCTCATGGCGACGCGATCGTGGCCGTGGCATGTCGACGCCATGGCCACGCTGGTCGTGCAGCCGCACGGCGAGGACCGGATGGCATAGGCAGGGAGGACGATGGCGTCTGCGATGAGAAAAGGCGAGGCTTGTCTGTCACGGCGAGGTGCTCGGCGCGGTGGAACACGGCGTGGCGGATCGGCTTGGAGCAGCGACCGGTAACGAGGCCGTGGACGAGGCGTGGAGCAGAGGCAGACGCGCGGTGGCGGACGGAGGACGGCAAAGGGTGCTACAAGGCCTGCTGCTTCCCTGCGAAGTGAAGGATTGTGGCATGAAGGCCGGGCTCAGCATGAGCAACGGTGGGAAGGGAAAAGATGGGGTCCTGGGCTTTGTGTGCTCACCGAGGTCGAGGCAGACGGTGGCGACGCTGGCTCGACGCTGGAGCAGCGACGCGGTCCACGGCGAGGTCACGGCTGCAGATGTGATGGCACGACGTTGGCTTGATGGTGGCGTTGTTACAGCGCAGGCGCGCTGCTCCGAGGCGAAGCAGGCTCGGCGCCGAGGTTGTGACGGCGCTCTCGTGCGTGGGCACGACAATGACGGCATGGGCGCGGGGGAGCGGCGTGGCTGCTCGAAGGCTCCAACGACGCGGTGCTGTGGGGCTTGGGGGCAGAGCAGTGGGAGAAGAGGGCGGCGTGGATGGGGAATGGAGAAGGAGCGGCGGCGCGTGTGGCTTTTATAGCGGCCGATGCTAGGGTTTGGCGGCCGGCTTGGCGTCGTCGCCGTTGATGTGACGGCCGGGACACGCGGCACGAATCGCGGGGGCGGTGGTTCAGACGTCGAGGTGGTGCCTAGATGCGTGCGCTCTTCCTTCCTTGTGGTGGCGGCGGCTGGGAGTGGCACTTTCGTGCTTGAGGCTGTGGCGCCGCCCTAGGGGTTGGCAGAAGCGTCGCCGCTAGCTCAGGCTGGGCTGCACTTCTTCTCGGGCGGTCGGTGGTTCATGTTGGTTGGGCCAAGCAGGCTTGGTGGGGTGGGCCGAAAGGAGGAGAGAGAGGCAGGCAGGTGGTGCTGCTGGGCCATTTGGGTCAGTCATTGTCATCTTGCATTCTTTATTCTTTGCCCGTGTGGGCGAAGCGAGTGGGGAGCCAAGTTGGGCTGGTTCGGTTGGTTGGGCTGATCCGGCCAATATGGCCTTCACCTTTCTTTCCTATTTCCTTTACTCTTTTCCATTTCAAATATTGCTTGATTAATTCCATAATCAAGTGTTTGTATGCTAAACTTATTTAGCTTAGGTGTGGGCCCACTTGGGTAATATCCAAGGGTCTCTAGGGTTTACTACGGGTCTTGGAATCCAATGCCAAGGGTTGGCTTCGATGGGCATTGATTTACAAGGAAGGTCAATAGACTTTACGAATTAGATCAAGGGATTCGAATGAGGTTCAAAAGCAAGAAGATGATTTGAGAGAGGAAAAGGGATTCATAAGATATTCTAGAAGGGATCAAAAGGATTTGCTACGGACTTGTGCTCTCCAACACAAAACACTAAACCAACAAAGGAACTCTGGCAAACTCCTACAAGTAATTCTATATGCATGCAACAATTTATTTATAAATTGTTTTTAGTTTGACCTAGCATCTACTTGCTTCACACATTGCAGGAAAATTTTAAAAAAGTTCGTATTTTTGGCTTCTCTAAAAACCCGGGTTGTTACAGGGCAAAGGTCCCACCCGGCGTATTCATAGAGGAGTTATCAGCTCCTTCTATCAAACAACCCTGTGAGAAAACTCCAGAACTCACAGCCAAAGGCAACCAGATTCTAGTAATCAACAATTCATGGACACAAGCTTTTATTGATTATATCAAAGAGAATAAGTTGCTAGCTGATAAAGAGGAAGCTACCCGAGTTGTTCGCAGAAGCAAAAACTATGTCCTAGTGGGGGACAAGCTCTATAGAAGAGCTGCATCGTCAGGAGTACTCCTAAAATATGTCTCGTTTCAAGAAGGCAGAGAAATCCTAGATGAAATACACTCAGGTTGCTGCAGAAATCACGCCGCTTCAAGAACACTAGTCGGCAAAGCTTTCCGCACCGGATTCTACTGGCCAACAGCTCTGAAAGACGCAGAAGAACTCGTCAAAAAATGTAAATTTTGTCAAATGTTCGCAAGACAAGCTCATGTGTCAGCTCACAACCTCATCTGCATCCCACCCGCTTGGCCTTTCTCCTGCTGGGGGCTGGATCAAGTAGGACCTCTCAAGAAAGCAAAGGGCGGTTTCGAGTACATCTTCGTGGCAATTGACAAGTTCACCAAGTGGATCGAATACAAACCAATCGCAAAATACAGCGTAGCTAAAGCAGTCGAGTTCATCCAAGACATTATGCACCGCTTCGGCATGCCCAATCGAATCATCACAGATTTAGGCTCTCCCTTTACAGCCACAGAGTTCAAAAGTTGGGCGCAGGATTGTGGCTTCGGCATAGATTATGCATCAGTCGCACATCCAGAAGCCAATGGACAGGTAGAAAGAGCTAATGGACTCATACTAGCCGGGTTGAAACCAAGACTATATGAAGAGCTAGCAGACTATGGATCAAAGTGGATTGAAGAATTACCCAAAGTAGTATGGGGGCTATGGACTCAAATAAGCAGAGCTACCAGATACTTGTCTTTCTTCCTAGTTTATGGATCAGAAGCTGTACTACCTGCCGACTTGATTTGGACATCACCAAGGATAGAACAGTATGACGAAGAAGAAGCAGAACACACCAGAAGATTAGAACTTGACACTACAGAAGAAGTTAGGGTAAACGCTACCCTTCAATCAGCAAGATACCTCCAGGGATTAAGACGCCACTACAACAAGAATACCCAGCCTCGATCACTACAAGTCGGAGACCTAGTGCTCAGAAGAATACAAAAAACTGACGGACGCCATAAACTACTCAGTCTATGGGAAGGTCCTTTTATTGTCTCAAAAGTCACTGGACCAGGCACGTACAAGTTAATAACTAAAGATAAGAAAGAAGTCAGCAATACATGGCACATCAGCCAACTAAGAAGATTCTATGCATGAAAACAACTCAAGGGAGAATATATGTACAAACCACAAGAGATCAACGTTTATGGCCAATAAAGATTGTCCCTCGATAGAATATGTATTATGGCTTATCAAACGATCATGATCAATAAAGATGGTTTTTCGACAGCATACGTCTTACGATGGCTAACCCCGAGTTGTTTCTAAAGAGCAAAATGGCAGAAACATGCCTGAGCCTACCGGCTAAGAGCAAAATAGCTGAAAAGACGCTTGAGCCCGCCGATGAGGGTAGCTAATAAGCTAACACCCGAACCAAAGAGCAAAATGGCTGAAACATGCCTGAGCCTACCGGCCGAGCGCAAAATAGCTGAAAAGACGCTTGAGCCCGCCGATGAGGGTAGCTAATAAGCTAACACCCGAACCAAAAAGCAAAATGGCTGAAACATGCCTGAGCCTACCGGCCGAGAGCAAAATAGCTGAAAAGACGCTTGAGCCCGCCAATGAGGGTATCTAATAAGCTAACACCCGAAACAAAAAATAAAACGACTAAGCCTGGACATGGATTAAAAAAAATCAAGTCAAGACCCTCTAGCTCCTTGTTCCAAAAAGCAAGAGGCTCGGGGGCTACACTGAAGACACTCAAGAGTCCGCACCGAGTTGTTTATGTGGCTCAGACAGGAGCCCGGCAAGCACTCAACAGATCAAGAAATAATGTGCAAAGTTGTTCACATGGCAAAGTCGAAAGCAAGACAAAGTACTCGGCAAGTCAAATAACATTGATCACTTGGACAACTCATCCAAGGAATAAATAAGGCATCCAGGCGGAGAGGAAAATCTTCATTCAAAAGAGTATAACTACTCTATTACAAAAGCCGGAGTACAGAGGTTGATTACATTCAAGCATTATCATCCGGAGTAGAAACATCAATATTGAGATTATCTACAATCTTCCTGGCTAAGTCGTCGACTTCGGGCTCTATCCTTTCAACGGCATCAATGTACTCTTGACTATCAGCTTCCTCTGCTATCTTAGACAAAGGCGCCTCTGGAGCAAGAACCTGGACCTGGGCCAGGACATTCTTGGTAGACAGTTGGGCGCACCTCTTCACGAACTCTTGAAAACGAGTCAGAATTTGGGGAATCAACTGAGCCCAAGACTGCCCATCATCCGCTGGAGTTCGGAGAGCGTCGACTACTGAACGAAAGGATTTCCACAAAGCTTTCTAGTTTTTAGTAGCCATCGCCAACTTGCCAGACAAGTCTTCAATGGTTTTTTGAGCCTGCACAAGATCTCTATCAGCTCCACGCCTAATCAACTTAGCGAGCGTGAGTTCTTCCTCAGCATGAGTAATTTCCTCCTCAGCCTTGTTGTGACTAGAACGGACAAGAGTCTTCATTTCATCGATACTCTCTGAGAGCTTCTGCTTTTCAACTCGAAGAGCTGGACAAGACACCAAACAACAAGTCAGAAAAAAGGAAGGTTCAAATACAGAAGGAAACGAAAAGAACTCGCCATACCATTGCACTCTTTCTTTGCTGCTTCCAAGTTCTTCATGACCTCCGAGTTCTTTAAAGCCTCCTGGACAGCAGCATCCCTCTGTCTCTCGGCCTCAACTACCCAGGCACGAAGTGATTTTTCCTCCTTCTAATGCATTTGATGCTCAGCCTCTAGCTCGGCCCGACAGAGACCAAGATCTGTCTTCAAGGCGCTTAACTCAGAGGACAACTTCTTCTCGGTTTTCGACGAAAAAAAGAAGCCGGTATGGTCCTGGGAGAAGGACTGAACAAGAAGAAAGAAAGAAATAAGCATAAGAACAGGAGAAAAATGAACATCCAAAGAAAGAACTTTAGAAAACTTACTTGGAGTTTTTCTCCAAAAGAAGTCGCAAAGTCTCCCTAAGAAGTGGTCAACTCTGACAACCGATGAGTGGCATCAAATTGATGCACCACGTCTTCAGTAGAGAGAGTAGCAGTGGGGGAAGACGACCAATGAGGAGAAGGCAAAAGCAGGGACACATCATGGGAAGTCCCGGCTACCTCCCTAGACGAGTCCACCACCATGGCCACGGTCACCTCCGAGGCAGCCAAGCCAGTAGCAGCCTCATCACCAGGAAACCTTGTCTCCCCCACAACCACTTCGCCGACCATGCGCTCCGAGTCCTGAGGCTCGGTAATCGGTGGCACACCAGAAGATTGGCAAGAAGTCGACGGGGGGTTGAGAGAAGACGAAGGCCTAAAAGTTGACAAAGAAACTCGGCAATAAGAACAAAAGAAAGGGGAAATAGATGCAAAGAGACAAAACCAGAAGTCACTCACCCGACTATCTTCTTCTTCGTAAAACACAAAGAAGACCTCACAGGGGGAACAACGGCGGCAAAAACGTCCCCGCCACTTGGCGACAGGAGCGGTATAACTGATATCGGAGCCCCAGAAGAAGCCGAGGCTAAAACCGCAGAAGAACTCGGCATCAGAGGTGTGGAAGAGCTCGGTACCAAGGAACTCAACACCGGAGCTTCAGAAGAAGCCGGCGCGGGAGCCTCAGAAGAACTCGTACCCGACGTCCGGTTACTTCAAAAAGATCAAAACTAAAAATCAAGACAAAGAGGCGAAATTCAATGGAAGGGGAATATGAAAACAACTCACCGCCATATGATGAGGGGTACTTCATCATCCTCTTCCCCCTTGGTTTCAACCAAGGCCACCAGACCACCCGCTGAAAAAAGAATAAAAGTACTCGGTTCAAGATAAAAAAAGAGAAAACAAAGAGACAGAGAGTATTAAATATGCTCACCTAAGAGCATGCTAGCTACAACTAGAGTACCTGGAAGAGTATTTGGCTTGCGAGACTTCTTGGAAGCAGGCAGGCCAGATGAAGACCCATCCATTCGTCCCCTCTTCGGGACACTACGTGGACCACGGGGGACTAGACGAGGAACATATTCTTCATATACATCAACAAATCCAGAAGAAACTCTAGGAAGCGCTGTGGAGAACGGGAACTTACTGGTTGCAGAAGCTCCAGCAAGTTTCTCCCCAGTTTTCGCCACGGCAGGGAGAACATCGAGAGGGATTGGGTCAACAAAGTTGCGCCCAAACTCCTATGAAAAAGAATAAAACAACAAGACAGGGAAAAGTTAAACAAAAATGGATACAGCAAGAGTACATAAAGTACCCAGACAAAGAGATAAACAACTTACAGCTGGAGGCGAGTTGTTAGCGAGAGAACTCGAGAGGCGATGGCGGGACAACGCTTGCTCCTTTTCAGCATCTTCTGGAGACGCTCAAGCACCTCCTCATCGGTCAGCTCAAGAGCTGGGACCATACGTGAAGGATCCTCAGCCCTAGAGTACTCGAAGCCAAGGTGCTCCCGCTCCTTCAGAGGCTGAACTCGGCGATGAAGGAAACTCGAGACAATACCGAAACCGGTTAAACCCTACTGTTTCAGCATACTAATCCTATTAAGGAGTGGCTAGATTGCCTAGACCTCAGCGGGTGACACGGGGTTCTTATCCCACCGGTCATTAACCGAGGGACCAGACCCAGAATGTATGGAAAGGGAAGGAATCAAATTGGTGGCATAGAACCAATCAGCATGTCAATCCCTTACAGAATCAACCAGGTCATAGTCAAAGAACTTGCTTTTAAGACCCTGGCGAAACTAGATCCCACAGCCGCCAAGAACATTGGTTTCTTTACGGCGGGGTTGAGGCTTCAAACGAAAGAAGTAGCGGAAAAGAGATAGAGAAGGAGGAATTCCAAGGAAAGCTTCACAGAGGTGAACGAAAACAGAAAGATGGAGGACGACATTAGGGGTTAGATGGTTCAGATTAACCCCAAAATAACCAAGAAATTGATGAACGAAGGCGGAAGCAGGAAGGCAAAGTCCGGCGTGGATAAAGGAAACAAAAAGGACAATCTCACTAGGACCCAGAGTAGGAACCCGGTGCTCGCCCGAAACTCTCCATTCAGCAATGTCTTTGCTTTGGATCAAGCCGTCGCTGACGAGCTCACGGAGCTTGTCTTCGGTTGTTGTTGGAGCCGGCCAAACCTTCTGAGCAGCCCTCATGGCCACGAACTCTCAGTTCTCGATCAAAGAAAGGGATGACTCCTCGTCCACGAAGGTTGCCTGGGACTTGCTCGTGGTTTTCTTCTTACCCATGAACTAGAAGAAGCAAAAAGGCACTGGGGAAGACGAAGCTAAGATGGCGGCGCTCGGGTGACGGCGACAATGACGGCGGTGGATTTCTAAAAGCTAGGGTTTCAAGGCAAGAGCTGGGCAGTAAAGAAAAGGAAGATAAAAGGTCTTTAAATAGATTTTTCAGTGATAAAAACGGCCCACTAGGCCCGTTAAAACACAGTGTGGGAACGCAATGGTCTATTTACTGACACAGCTAAAATGACGGACGGCACAAATCCACACAACGGTACAGTTTAACGGACATATTTCAGACTTATCTATCTAGTACCATGGCAGGGTTATCAGATCACTACAAGAACGACCCGTCAACCATGAAGAAATAAAGGGCTACCTCGCAAGGAACAAAAGAACCCGGTTATTAAAGAAAGAACTCGGGAGTCTCATGGATAACTAGGATTATAGCAGAAAAATGAATGACAACTCTAAAGACAAGATTCTTTCCATTACAAATGGCTTCAAAAATAGAAGATTACACACCTTACAAGACCCAATGAACTCGGCACTATGACAAGCAAGGTAGCAAAAAGGAGCGGTGCACCCCGGGAGGGTATTTATAGATCAAAGGAGCGGTGCACGTGGACTAGGAGTACCGACGAAATAAGCCTTTCAAAAGACATAGTGAAAAGACATGACTCAATAATGGAAGACTCAGAAGGAACAGTACTCGAAGACGAGCATATTCGGAAGAATATGCCAACACTGTACAACCCGTGAACAGGCAACATTTACACTCAACCACCACCATACAATTACACCTAACAAACAGCAGACTACCAGAGAATACGCCAAGAACAATGCGTCCGAGTTCTTTTAGAATCAAAGAACCTAGATAAATGCTCAGAGGCTACAAAAGGAGAAGATTTCAGTTCCTCGAACAAATCAGACTCAAGACCCTCCAACTCTTTGTTCCAAATAGCAAGAGGCTCGGGGGGCTACACTCAGTGAGTGTACTTTTTTCTTTAAAAAAAGCACACATCACTCGAAAGACTTCTTCAAGTCAGCAATTTTAAAACAACATAAGATTCAAAGACCCTCCAGCTCCTTGTTCCAAATAGCAAGAGGCTCGGGGGCTACACTCAGTGGGTGCACTTTTTTCTTCGAAAAAAGCACACGTCACCAAGAAAACTTCTTCAAGACAAAACTACTTCAAGGAATCATGACAAAAAGAAGCCGGACCGAGCTATATCCGAGTTCTTTTTGATAAAGAACCCGGGCACACGCTCAGGAACATTTCAACGAAGGATCATAGCGATTTCAAGATAAGACCCTCTAGCTCCTTGTTCCAAATAGCAAGAGGCTCAGGGGCTACACCAAAAGGGGAATACTTTTTTCTTCAAAAAGGTACACTCCGCGCGAAGATCTCACAGAGCGCCACACGGTTTCGCTCAAGAAAGCACTCGAACGACACTTATTCCTGCTCGGCAAAGACTGAAAGAACAAGACGACGCTTCCAGAGCTCAACAATTAAGTGCTCGGGGGCTTGTCGGTGTGGGACCCACAGGATACCCCGTAGAGAGGAGAGAAGATCTAGTCTAACTAGGATTCTCCCCATGTAATCTTAGTAGTAGTATCTTGTAATCCTACTAAGAACTCTCATTGTAAACTGACTAGGATTCTGACCTCCTGACTATATAAAGGAGGGCAGGGTTCCTAGAGATAGGAGATCATAATTTTCTACAACACAATTCATACAACGCAAGGGCTAACGCCGGCTGGATGTAGGGCTATTACTCGATCAACGATTGAGGGCCCAAACCAGGATAAATCGACCGTCTCTTGCGTTCACCGTCGAGTTCTGCATGCGCTGAAGCCCGAACAATACTGCCCCGGGGACCCCCGTGGCAGGCTATCGGTGGTAAAACATCGACAGTGACCAACAAATAAATATTTGTAGTTTTACTGTACGTTGTGATCGGATGTGGCCTAGTACTCAATGACATAGGATTTATACTAGTTCAGGCAACGTGCCCTACGTCCAATTTCAGTCGGTCGGTGACTTTATTCCTGAGCTCAGATGCTCGAAGTTTGCTGTGGGGTTACAAAACGAGTGGGAATAAGAAGGGGTGCTAAAGGCCCGGTCAGACTCTGAACCGAAGGGTCGAGAGTGACGGGGGCTCTAACGTGCGCTAAGTGTTAGAGCGTATGCTCTGTGTAGCTTTAGAGTTCTAGAGCTATTAAGCTATTCGAGTTCTCTTTTTTGAGGAGAGCCAGAGAGAACGTCCTCCAGAGAGGAGAGAGCACATCCCCTTTTATAGTTGAAGGGGATGGCCTTACAAGTCAGAGAAAGAGAGAATGGATACGTGTGCTATCTAGTCTTGTTGCCCACGCTGTCGGATACGAGACGGTCGTCGGCGCCCACAATATTATTTATGTCAGACGCATGTGGCAGGCTCTACCGTGTTCGCCTGGTATGGTAAACGTCGGCGCCTACAATACTGTTTGTACTCTGACACGCCTGGAAGGTTGCATAGTGTCCGTCTGGCATGGCCTGATGGCACCATCCTGAAGGAGAGTAGGGTATGGCAGGGTACGGTCCTCGGTATTGTGGTTGACTTGAGCGCCTTACCTTATCTGCTCTGCCTGATCCCTAGGCCCTCACTGAGCGAGCGTCCCCGGTCGGTCGTCCCTAGTTGGCCCCGATCGCATTGGTCGGAGAAGAACCATGAGCAGAGGTTCCGCGTATCTCTAGTCGGAAAAGGAGGTCGGAGTCGAACCTCACCCCCACCTTGGCCAGGGCTTCCCGTCGAGGACCAGATCGTTGTCCCGGCCTATCATTATGTATATGGGCCGTCCCGGGAGACAAGCGTTGTTGCTACGCCGTCTGCTGGGCCGAGTTTTTGCAAGGAAGCCGGTCTATTGGGACCCTGGATTTATAAACTCGACATATAGCCACCACCTCCCATTTCCATAATTCCTATGATGGAGGATGTAAATAAGGTGTGTCAAATCTCTCCCCCACACATGATCACAATGACCCACCTAATTAGCGAACAACCGTTGGACTGAAATCCAACGGTCAATCCCATAGCCACCATGACTTTTCTTGATAACTTTCCAAAAAAACAAAAGTCATGGCAGCTTTTACAGAACAAATTTATCACCAAAATTTTCTGAAAAAGTTGTAAGTCATGGTTTTTTGGGAATGTATACAAATCTCCCCCCTACACATTTTCAAAAAATTTCTTATTTTGAAAGTTTTTACAAAGTTATAGGCATAAATCAACGAATGACAGTCCCATAGGCTCGCTGCTTTCCTTTTTTTAGAAAAAATATTCTAGTAACTTTTCATTTTAGAAAGTTACAAAGTTATACTCACAGCTTGTATGTATAACTTTTTGCGGACAAAATTTATCATCATATTTTCTTAGAGAGTTGCAAAGTTACGAACATAACTTTTATGTATAATTTTTTGAGGAACAATACAGAAAAATCATTTATATAACATTTTACAGAACAAATTTATCACCATAATTTTTATCATATTTTTTTGATATAGTTTTTTACTAATTGTATAGACGACTTATCATGGTAGCTTTTCTATTCCCTCCGTCTCTAAATAAAAGTCGCTATGGTATTCGTGCCAGTCAAACTTTCTTAAGTTTAGCTAGGGTTGTAAAAAATATTAACAACATTTTTATCTTCATATAAGTTTATTATGAAAATAGATTCAACAAATGATACTAATTATGTACTACAAATATCAATATTGTTTTATATATATTTGGTCAAAGTTAAAAGAGTTTGACTTCTCGGAAAGCGAGAACGACGCTTATTTAGGGGATAGAGAGAGTACATTATATTTAGAACCCAATTTTTATTCATAACTGTTAGCGGACAAATTTATTATAACAATTTCTCAACACAGATTTGTCTGACACAAATTTTGTATAATAATTTTATGAATAAACATAATTTATACACATAATTTTTTATTATCTAACATTTTTTCGCATAACTTGTTCTGACAAACTTCTAAATCTAAAAAAATTGTTTCGTAGTATATAGATGAAGAAACACAGATTATTTTAAAAAAGAAAAAAGAATTGGAAACTACTTGGATGCGAACGACTCGCTCCAAAATCCAAATCGAGGGGGGGGGGGGGATATTTTCGGGCTTGCGGTGGCCTGCGGTCTGCGGTGATGTCATGAAACTAAAGGGCTCTGACGGGATGGTGCTCCATATGGGCCTCGGCGTGAGTGGGCTCTTTTGTACCCACTTGAGGCCCATCGGCGTAGCTATAAGCCGGTTGGCAGAGGAGAAACAGGTAACGGGACAGTTGTAAGTTCCACTAAAAAAAGGTAACGGTTGTAAGAACTCTGTTTCTTCTTGAATAAACTGTCCTCGTCCTCGCGGAACAGCTGTGTTCATCTCCATTCCCAATCCTAAATTCTTGCTATGTTCCTTAGATTCCATCCCAGAGCTGCAGTAGCGTGACAATTGGTATGTAGAGCATGGTCTCGGGGACGATTTTGCAAGAAATTTGTTGTTCCACTCCTCGGACTGGCGCCTTGGATCTGCAAATGGCGACGAATATGGAAGAATTGGCGAAGAAGTTCAACGGCTTTAAGGTGATGATGTAGCAGACCCTCGACAAGCTGAATGGCTTGGAGGCCGGCGTACGACGGCTGATGCATCGCTCGGCTCGTTGCTGACAAAGACTGACGCGGCGGCGGCGCAACTGCAACAATTGGAAGCCATTCCGCCACCGCCACCATCGTCATCGCTGCTGCAGCGGAGCTGGCGCCACCACCACCATCGGGTTGGGTCAACCCTATCGACCTCAACTAGGCTCCGCAGCCATCTTGAGACCTTCCCGCGCCACCATGCTTCTAATTCTTCATTTAGAGATCCAATTTCTCGTTCAACGCCATTTCCCAAACTTGAGTTTCCCAAATTTGATGGGAAAAATCCTCGCTTATGGCGTGACCGCTGTGAAATTAATTTCGAGGTGTATTCGGTGAGTGACCAGTTGAAGACAAGATTCATTGCGTTGAACTTTGTGAGCTCAGCGGCGCTCTTGTTGCAAACTCAAGAGAGGAGAGGTCGCATTGCAGATTGGGGGCAGCTATGTGCAACAGTATTTGAACGATTCGATAAAGATCAGTATTAATTGCAGTTGCGTCAGACTGGGTCAGTAGCTGATTACCAGCAATGATTTGAGCAATTGGCCCATGGAATTTTGCTCTACGAAAGCAACTACGATGATGTATACTTTGTCACTCAGTTTTTAGGAGGGTTGAAAGAAGAGATTCGCTCAGTCATTGCCCTACATAGGCCCAAAACACTGGATACAGTTACTGCATTGGCCTTGTCGTAGGAAGAAGAATTGGCCAATACCAATAAGACTAAGTTCCCTGGAACAGATTTCACGCCAACGGAAGCCAGCCCGGTTGGTCTAGCGCTTCTGTGGCACCGTGCTGGCCGGGAATCGATCCCTAAAAAAATCCTCTCACCTGCTCTGCGTTTACCAAAACACAGGTTGCGGACCGGCCCACTCACAGGGTAATAGGGTTCGCCGGTTTTTTTCGACCTGCGTGAGAGGTCTCCTTCTTAAAGCGCAAAGTTCTAGGACTGTCTAGCCATCTGATGGTTGAGTTTTTTTTAGAACAGATTTCACACACATCCACTCACGCCTCGGTTAGTTCTACACACACTTAACCAAAGCTCATCTCCTTGACAATCACACTTACATATGGGCACATATCAACCATGTGTTCGCAGTCGCAGCAAGAATGGCATCAACAAAGTTCCATGTGAAAACTAGAAGCTTGCAATAATACGTCGGAAAAAAGCAACAGGGGTTTTCGCTGGCCTCTCTGTCGTCTCGCACCCTGTTAACTTCATGATTGGCTTAAGGAATCCACCGGCTATTGACTTGATCATTTATTTTATCAAATGCATATGCCTTGCCTTGCGAGTTGACTTGAATTGGTGCTAGACTGCGAGGACAACAGAAGCCAGAGTGTAGCATTCGTCGTCATCTGATGCGTCTTTCACGGCAAAGATACTGCCCTCATCACATTTCTCTTTTCTCCCCTCCTCGATGACAGAATGACAAAGAATTAAACGTACTACTTGTTCTTGTTCAATAATTCTTGTTGCTTGAATACTTTGCAGTGTCTCCAAAACAAGAGGGAGTATCATTGAGCAATAGTATATGCAAGCACATTTAATCACTAGTGTTACTTAAGGGAAAATCGAAATAATGTATATGTTGTCTCTATTTAAGAATATACTCTATGATGTTTAAGCCGAAACACTTACACTGTCTTGCATTGCCGTTCACGAAGAATGGCACTTAAACTTAAGATGCGGTAGTGTATATTTCTGAATGGACAGAGTGATAATTAATTGATGTCATCAATGTGATCGTAGCATCATTAACTGTTTGTTAAAACATCATGACAGCAATATTAGTACTACTCTGTATGACAGATTGATGTCAACTCAGTTTGGTATACAGCCAACTACCAACATTCTGTTGAGCTCCAATAGATTATGTCATCACCTTGCTTAATTGGCCTGATGAGTTGATCAATTCATATTGTTTTGCACCTCCGATCCTGTTGTTCAGGCACCTGAAAACCCCTAAGGTCTTCCTCTAAAGATGACAGCAGTACTCACATGCATGTTTCCCCTCCCCTGACCTACTGTAGCGTGTTTGCACAGGTGCCTATTAACCTCCGATTTAAACACGTCGCAATCACAGTAGGTTAGAGGATATAGATGCCTTACAAAAACAAAAACTAAAAAATAGGTGACTGAACTATAGCATCGCCCATTATGATCTCAGGCACAAACTAGCAGTGTGAATATTGAGTACCCATGAATCTTTTCTCTGCACAACAGAATAATGAACGAATGTAACAGATCGAACAATCGACAACATGATTAGTCTCTTCTGTCGTGATATAACAGAGACATTAATTCTCGACGCTCTCTCTAAATCTCTCTCTATATATACGTAAGCTCGAGCATTGTTTTATCGCACATCCATTCCAGCCACATCGATATATCCTTACTTCTTCACATCTCACAGAAAAATCAAAGAGAGATCGAGGGTGTTTACATTGATAGGACTAATAATGGCGAGTAATAGCGTGATCACCATCCTGGACGTCGTGGTTGCTTTGCTTGCGGTGACGAGCGCTAGCTGTGTTGGGGTTCATCGCGCAGGCCACAAAACTCAATAATGTAAGCATGCATGCAATGCATGGGTGAGAATGAAATCCATCTTTATAAATATTTCCGTTCTCCTCAATCTTGCATCATCTATGTTTGCATGCATGTTGCAGCCGGATGAGATCCAATTCCACGAATCCTCCGGCGTGTGCGCCTACCCAGCCAAGCCAGCTTACACGCTGGGTATATGCGCGTTGCCCCTACTAGTGGCGGCCATGGTCATCTCCACGGTGGCCGGCGGCTGCTTTGGCTGCGTCAAGCCACAGGGCGGCGCCGCTTCCGGGTCCCGGCGGGTTAAGGGCGTCGTCTGCTGTGTCGCCTCATGGTGAGTCGACGCGTGGGCATTATAGTGGCATATGACAGCGATCGATCGATTCCTGTACATGCATGCATGTATGCAGGATAGCGGCGGCGGTGGCAGCGGCGGACTACGTCAAAGGCGTCAGGTGGAACGCGGCCACGACGCGCGACGCCGTCGCCATGGGGCTGTACGAGTACGGGTGCCACTACCTCAAGGGCGCCGGCTTCGCGACAGCGGCCGTGCTGACCCTCGTCGCCGCCGCGCTCGGGATCAGCTCCTTCACCATGATTCTCACGCCGGCGCCGGCCGGCGTCGGCACCAGCAGCTGAGGCCGAGCCCAAGCACGACGGCCAGCAGTCTGCTTCTGCTGCTTCTGCTCCTCCTCCTCCTCCTCAGGGTCAAGCACATGCACAGGTGTAGATGACCCTGACAAGACATGCGAGTCGGGTGTTCATTCGTGCCAACTACTGCAATGTTGATTCCGATCGGTGATTACATTTGGTGCCTTATATGTGTATGTGTCAACTTTACCTCTGAGTTTGTGTCCTTGTGTGTGTGGAATAATCCTCGAACGAATGATTATATATGTACCATAGTCCATAGATATTAACAGTGCTGCATCGGTGGTGTACTACAAAGTATCATCAGTTCCTGTTGTTGGTCACGCAGATCGATCACTAGTTTATTGTTTCACCATTTCAGGACCAGGCATTTTGAAATGGACCAGGCATGAGAGCTGCCAACTAAATTGAGAAAACAGGGAGGCATAGACCGGACAAACAGTAGGCTTACAACATAAAAACAACAGCTACAAAAACTAAGATAACTCAAACAACAACAACCTGCTTCCACCATGAGCAAAAACACCACCACCAACAACAACAACAGAGACAACATCTAACCAAGACCAAAGAATTTTTTGCCACCACATCCTAGAAAGCATGACATTTTAAACCTATCTATGGGTCGTATCCTTGTTGAGCTTCGTATCATTCCCAATATCATTCCCAACACGTTGTGCAGTGCAAGGCATACACTTTGATTAAATGGCGATCTATATTGTAGGAATTGTAATGACGTCTTACTATGCTTGTTAATGGTAGGAGACAAATTTGTTGGTTCTGATGTGCATGTCCGGTGTGTACAAAGAGGACCTTCACATCATTCATCCAAGTTGTAGCGGTGAAAGAAGGCGTTGCCTCTATTAATGGATCCTCTGTCAACCAAGATCTTCTACCTTGACTTCTTGGGTAGTGACAAAGATGGTGTCATCAATTGTCACTTGTGCATCTCGAATAACTTCCTCATTATCACTAATTAGATGTATCATCCACTAGAACACCACCTCAGCAGAAGTGCAACCCGAAGACATGTATGTTCTTTCTTCTTAACATTGACCTACTCAATGGGCATATTTTGGTGAATCTCTTTGTCAAACAACCTTGTGCCAACTCTCTCTAGCCATTTCATCGATGGTCTGCAGTGTGTCGAGCCCTCCTCTGAGGTCCACTGTGCTTCACATGCATATCAGTCTTCGGATCAATAGCTGACGCACACTGAAGATTGATAAAAGAAGATATTTCTTTTTTTTATTGATTAGGGAAATCATATTCTACGATGCTTTATTGATTGGACCATGGGCCTTAAATATCAGTCATAGAGTCCTACTACAGCGGTACTACATTACATGATTTACCTTTGTTACATATAGTATCATATCGGTCAATACCTCAACCTCTCTCTTTTGCTCATTTCCTCCCCTAATCGTGCCCCTCCATGGCCACCGATACTTGGTCACAAGTGGTTGTCTAGCTGGTGTAACGTAGTGGCAAGGAGGGCTCGCGCAAATTAAGCAAGGGGTCCACAGGTTCTATATGCCCCACTTCTAAAAACACTTAGTAGGCAACTGTAAATTAAAACTGCCACAAAGTTACAAATTAGATGCTCATGATTGAGTTGGGATGGAACTAAGTTAATGTCAGCATGAATCATGGCTGCCCCTCACAATGAATTTATTGTAATACGTTGGAGAACACATATATATTGAAAGATATAATAGCAATTTATACTTGAATACATACTACTTCAGTTGTTGACCCCTTGTTAACATGCGCTCAGGTTGTGCTATTGCTTGTAGGCCCAAAGCCTATCTCATGCAGATCCATGCCCCTTTTTGGGTGACAATGCCTCAATGGCAGTACCCAAAGGCCACGCAACTTCAACGTAGTACTCTCCATGCTTCACCTTGGATACCAATGTGACCTTTTTTATTGACTTCAGGCCTACACAAGCACACAACAATCACATGAATTACATATATACATGCATGATGTGTAACATCCTATTTTACTACAAAGAAGTTTCTTGCATGTGGAGTAAATAATATTCAGAACTAATTCTCTACTAACCGAAACCATCTACGAGCAATGTGTACTGGTAAGTAAGATCCATGCACAAGTATGGCACATGGATGTCCTAAACACTGGGGTATGCAGCTTTTGCTTCTTTAACACTCATTTGGCAAACCTTCTTTGCAACAACTCTGAACGCAGAAGGGGTCGACTTTGCACTGGGGAATTTTCCGTCTATGATCCCAACCTTTTCATATGGAGAAGAAAATGTTAACATACATACTGTGGCTTGCAAACATTCCAATTACATATCGATCATAATTTGGGGAGTTATTAGTTTTAATTAATACCTGTGCGGCCAAAAAGTGAAAGCTTGATGCAAGGTAGAGGTTGTCCTGGCCAGCTCCACCTCCCCCATTCCACACACCATTGAAGGTGCAACTCTTTGTGTTACATGGGGCACTCAGGTTTAGTGCCTTAGTTATCTCTTCCCTACATTTTTCATACAGTGCTCCTTCAGGTGAGGCGGTTGCAACGTATTGTTGTCCATTGTATGTGTAGTTACCTTAAAAAAAAGAGGGGACATTACATTTGAAATTTATAAAATTCTTGAAAAAAATACAAATGAAATGCTTGTATGAGCAAGGTCAACATACACACCTTTGAATCCACGCAGCATGTAGAAACTAAATTGTCCACCCTTTGCATTTAGAATCTTTGCTCGAGCTGCAAAAACACCATAGTTTAAGCAGTTGCAAGAAAAATTAAAGGTTCTCGGTGACCATTCCTTGTATATATCGCCTTATGATTAATAAAGTTGCACAAGCTAGCCTTTTATCCAAGCTAATGTGATGAATTCATACCTGTGAGCATAGATGTTGTAATCTTTTCCTTTAAGATACTCTTTTGTAACATAGCGATCATTTCCATCTGGTACTTTAGGAGCCTTTGCGGCATCATTTGCAGAAATGGCATAGGCCATTTGCAAGGATCCACCTCCCATGTCAACAACACCAACCGTCTAGGAGAAATCCCCTCCCAGTTTGTCCAACAGATAATTTAGAGCAACCTACACATCAAATGCCATACACTAGCAAATTGTAACAATAGACATATATACATGCAACAAATAATGTATAAAAAACTAAGCCATACCCATAGATAAGACCCTTCTTGATATCCTTCAATAACATTGATCCAGTCAGGGTTGTATTGGAATTGGCTCTTGGTGTGGACAAGATCCCTAACCTGTATGTAATTTGGAATATCTTCAATTAGTCCATCGGTTAATATATATTGTCACGTTCATGTCTGTTATGATGGTGTGTGCCAAGTGCTGATACAAAACCCGTAGGTAATTGAGATGCAATATATTACCGCCTCAAGAATCTTATCCGCTTGTTCGTCTCCGATAAGTCTCAACCCAGCAGTTGCCTGAAGATTCGATTGGTACAATAAAATAAAACATTAGGGATATACAAAGAACCTTTTGATATTGCTAATTCTGGTGGATAAATAGCTTCACACCAATTTTGCTTTCATTAGTTTTTTCTTCTGTTTCGTGTTATATATGTAATAAAAAACTGTAAGTGTAATGTGGGGGCGCCAATATCAAAGGCGCTCCAAGGCTTGAGACGCAGCTAGGGCAGTCTCCAAGGGGGCACCAGCTGTAGTTAATGACAATTAGTAGTCTGGGGAAAGGATAGAATTAATGAGAGATTAAGGATGATTAATGGGGAGAGAACCAAGGAGCTTGTGGCTGGCGCCTAGGGGCTAGGCAGTCCTATATATACCCTGTAATCAGCTTATGAGAAGGCAATCAAGAAAGAAGTTATCTCCTAATCTACCTCTGCTGCTCTTAATCTCACCCCCGCTTTGTGGTAGTCGGGGCAAAAACCACAGCACCTCCATTACAGTTCGAGTTATCAGCTGAGAAGTCAGGGACCTCCAACTCTAGGAGCCCAGGTCCTTGACAACTTGGTATCAGCTAGCCGACGATCTTCTTCCACCTCCGCCCCACACTCCAACCCTGCAGCCACCTCACCATCAACCCCTGCTTCACCCACCGCCTCAGCAGCCTCCACATCCTTGCCAATGGCTGAGCCGTCCACCGCTGACCTGGCCAAGATGATCTAGGCCCTCACCACCACCATGAACGCCTCTATCAGCGACCTTCAACAGCAGGTCGCCGTTCTTCAGCAGGCGTAGCCACAAGCGTTCTCCGACTCAGGATCGCACGGCTCGGGCCACGATGACCACCACGGGGACCGTCCACCTCGGTTTCAGAAGCTGGACTTTCCCAAGTTCGACGGGAAATCTGATCCGCTGGCCTTCCTTAACCGATGTGAGTCGTATTTCCATCAACAACGTATTGCAGCTGAGGAGCAAGTTTGGATGGCGTCATACAACCTTGAAGACGGCGCCCAAATGTGGTTCCTCCAAGTGCAGCAGGAGGAGGGTACACCGTCTTGGCGCCGCTTCTCCGAGCTCCTCAACCTCCGCTTTGGGCCGCCGATCCGCTCCAAGCCCCTTGGTGAGCTGATGGCGTGCCAGCGGACGAACTCGGTAGCGGAGTACCAGAACCGCTTCGAGGCGCTGCTTCCTCGCGTCGGCACGCTCACAGAGGTGCAACGCGTACAAGCGTTCACGGCAAGACTGCAGCCGCCGCTCAGCCTCAACGTGGAAGTCCACAACCCGCAATCCCTCGTAATCGCCATGAGCCTCGCGCGCAAGCTGGAGCTGCGCGAGCAGTACTACCCCGCCGCTGTTCCAGCTCCGCCTACGCCACAGCAGGCCACGCATGGCCTCTTGACGGGGCCACCACCACAGCTGGCCCTACCAGCCCCCACCCCATGCAGCCGCCCCTTCTCTCACCGTCGAGGGCCGCCAGGTGAAACGGATGTCCCAATCAGAGATGGAGGAGTGGCGCCGCTTGGGCCTTTGTTTCAACTGCAATGAGAAGTTTGCCAGGGGTCACAACCACGTCTGCCAGCACATCTTCCTCCTCGATCTGGCCGAGGCCGATGGCGACGATGATCCTGAGCAGACCGATGCTGCGGTTGCCAGCCCGCTCATCTCACTACTCGCCATGGCAGGCGTCCACTCTAGCGAGACCATGCAGGTCCGCATCCAGCTGGGCGGGGCGTCCTTACTGGCCCTGCTGGACTCGGGCTACACCCACAACTTCGTCTCTGAGGAAGCAGCGGCACGCACCTCCCTCAAGCTCTGACCCCACGACAACATGAAGGTCACGGTGGCGAATGGGGAACGGGTGTCGTGCCCCGGCATCTACCGTGTCGTTTCCTTCTCCCTCACCGGTGAACCATTCTCCACCGACTTCTTCGCACTACCTCTGGCCGGTTACGACGTCGTCCTTGGCACCGAGTGGCTGGCCTCCCTTGGCCCGATCCTCTAGGATTTTGGCGCACTCACCATGTCCTTTTGGCACCGAGATCACAGGGTGTGCTGGACAGGCATCGCCGGGGGCACCGGCCCTTCTCTACGGACTTACAGCGCAGCTGATCTCCTGCCAGCCCTGCTGGACGATTGCCTCCGTCTGTGGCTGCGCTGGCTGCCATGGGCGGAATACATCTACAACACCGCCTTTCAATCCGCGCTCAAGACCACACCATTCCAGCTCATCTACGGAAGTGAGCCACCCTCCATCCGCTCCTATGAGCCTGACGAAACCAGGGTGGCTGCGGTGTCCAAGACCATGGCGGATGCCGGGGCCTGGCTGGAGCAAGCTCAGGACGTCTACAAGCGGTTCTACAACAAGCATCACCGCGACGTTCACTACAGCGTGGGTGATTGGGTCTGGCTTCGTCTGCGCCATCGCGCCCCGACCTCCCTCCACGGCATCACCGAAGGGAAGCTGCGGCCCCGGTACTATGGCCCATACCGCATCTCTGCCATCATCAACGACGTCGCCTACCGCCTCAAGTTCCCTCCCCGCGCCCGGCTGCACGATGTCTACCACGTCTGGCTCCTGAAGAAGTTCGTGGGCACTCCCCCAGCCATCCCCCCAGCTCTGCCTCCTATGCATCATGGCGCCACACAGCCGGTTCCAGAACGCGCCTCACGCACTAGGCTGGCCCGAGGCGTCCGCCAAGTCCTGATACATTGGCAAGGCGAGCCCTCAGCCTCCGTTACCTGGGAGGACATTGACAGCTTCACCAAGCATTACCCAAGCTTCCAGCTCGAGGACGAGCTACTCGTTGAGGGGGGAGAGATGTCATGTGGGGGCGCCATTATCAAAGGCGCTCCAAGGCTCGAGACGCAGTCAGGGCAGTCTCCAAGGGGGCACCAACTGTAGTTAATGACAATTAGTAGTCTGGGGAAAGGATAGAATTAATGAGAGATTAAGGATGATTAATGGGGAGAGAACCAAGGAGCTTGTGGCTGGCGCCTAGGGGCTGGGCAGTCCTATATATACCCTGTAATCAGCTTATGAGAAGGCAATCAAGAAAGAAGTTATCTTCTAATCTACCTCTGCTGCTCTTAATCTCACCCCCTGCGGTGGTAGTCAGGCAAAAACCCTGACACCTCCGTTACCTGGTTCGAGTTATCAGCTGAGAAGTCAGGGACCTCCAACTCTAGGAGCCCAGATCCTTGAGAGTAAGAGGTCATACTAGATGCAGTATTCAAATTCATTCTAGTGCACAATTTTTTTTAAAAAAAAGAAGTGTGATGATCCATTTGTTTGTAAGTAGACCACATCACCTATAATGATACCTCGTCAACTGGTGACTAGAGTCGAGAGAGGAGAATATGCATTTTCATAAATGATCTTCAATTATATCTACAGTGTTACACTTAAGAAAAAGATAGGAATTTTTTTCACATACTCCTAGCTTAAGAGGGAGTTTCTCCATTAGCTGCGAAGGGACAACCCTCTTGGCCTTCTTGATGAGAGGTAGTATGGAGTTTGCGGCCTCTTGGGGTTGCCCCGCATATGAGCTTAGCCCAGGTTTCACCTGCACCAACAAATTAACAACGTCGAGGACATGAATGATGTTACATTATCTATCGAAATCCCTGCATAAATGCATTGTACTACCTATAGAAAAAAAAATCGATAGAGACAATCCTCACGGGATATCTGTAGGCACCTATCACTAATTGATGACATGTGTGCATATGTAAAATTATCTAACACACATGTGTATGGACGATTTTACATACACACGTGTCGTGAATCCGTGGTAGGTGCTCACGGTACATTGTAACGACCATCCAACCAATTTTTCCCTGTCTACAGCTCATTGCTCAATCAGTAACAATAACATATATGTTTACTCTCGTTAGAAGTGTACGCAACTATACATGCACTGGCAGCTTTTGTTCTTGTACTACCGGCCAAAAGAAAACGAGAGAGGGGAAAAAACGGGTTCATCGTTCTGCTGTGATGAGGCTATACCTTGGCGAAGAACTCGATGGCGTGGCCAATCCCGACGAGGTCCATCTTGTTGTCGAACCTGAAGACGTGCATCCGGGTCCCCGTGCTGCCGGCGTCGAAGATCACGGCGTACCTCCCCGGCCCAGCCGCCGCGCCGCATTAATACTCTCCGCCGCCGGCTCGTCGGCGTCGTCCATGACGAGGAGGCCCGCCTTTCGACCAAGCACCGCATCGGCAAGGATCACGCTGCTGGGGTACAGGGAGGCCAGTTGCAGGAGGAAGAGGAGCACTACTGCTGCCACAGGCGCTGCCATTGCTAGCTACGCTGCTAGCTACCGAGTGCTGAGTGCTCTTGACCTCTTATCGATCCATCCAAGTGGTACCCCTGCTGGCCTTCTAAACTTTCGCTCATGGGAGGTTTTTACATGGGAATGAACGACCTCACATGTTACAGCCATGTCCCATGTGTAACTTACAGGTATATATGATCTTTTTTTTTCGCGACCATGCCATAGCTACCACGGTATATATGATCATTGCCTACGCAAGCTATGTTACACAATTTGCTCTGCATTTCACGAATCTCTCATGCATACCACGTTCATGTTTAATTACGTATTTTTCCCTTATATTAACTTTATTATCTGCTTTAAGAAAAATGCATTCATGTCTTTCTGGCTTTCCATGGTGGGTCTTACAAAAGGATCATGTGCTCGAGAACAAAGTGGATGCCTTTAATTTCGTTTGTTTATGAGCAGCTTATTAAAAATTCAGCTTACCTTGCCCTTGTGCTTCACTGTGATCTTCTATGTGAGATTACATGGTGTATAGTTTATATTACTGAAACGCGTGTCTGGAATAATCCTTGTGTGCGTTTGCTTTCATTTCGTGGATCTGGTAATGTTTTTCAAATCTCAAAGCTTCTTGTTTCAACAAAATCAAAATTGGATCTCTAACTTTAGTTTCTCTAATGTCCTAAAAAAAGAATCTAGAGTTGTAAAAATCAGATCCCTTTAGTTTTTTTCTAATTTGATACCCAAAATAAATTTTGAAAATTTGGAGTTACTCAAAATATCTAAGGATTTAAAGTATTGGTTTTTGAATTATGTCATTTTGAAATCTAAATTTGACAAACTATTCCATGAAACTGTGCTCATACAAGGGGTCGAATTAATGGTCATTTGGGCCATTTAAACAATATTTAAACAGTAAATGATGTTCAACCTTGTTGTTTAGTCCCTAAAAGTCATAAAAAAATATTTTCTATAATACTTTTTTTTAAATGTGTATACTTTCTTGTATATTTGAACTTTACATATATAAATATAAATATGTATATTTAGTAGTACTATACAAAATCGTTTATACTGTTTAACTCCATAAACACCATATAAATGGTCTGAACAGTAAATAAATGGTGATCAGTTGTTTACCATTTATTAGTTAGGATAACACTATTTTCAAGAGACAAACAGTAGAAGTCCTTATTAATACCTACAACTAACAAAAGTTAATATTTTTATGCTTTTTCTCTTTAAGAAAAATGCATGCATGTCTTTCTGGCTTTCCATGGTGGGTCTTTTTACCAAAAGGATCATGTGCTCCAGAACAAAGTGGATGCCTTTAATTTCGTTTGTTTACGAGCAGCTTATTAAAATTTCAGCTTACCTTGCCTGGTGCTTCACTGTGATCTTCTATGTGAGATTACAAGGTGTATAGTTTATTACTGCTATACTGGAATATTAATCCTTGTGTGTGCGTTTGCTTTCATTCAATTCCACGGGGCTTTACTCCCCTGAAATCTGCTAATGTTTTTTCCAATCTCAAAGCTTGGTTGTTTCAACAAAATCAAAATTGGATCTATAACTTCAGTTCTTCTAATGTCCTAAAACAAGAATCCAGAGTTGTGAAAATCAGATTCCTTTATTTTTTTTTCTAATTTGATATCTAAAATAAAATTGTGAAAAAATGGAGTTACTCAAAACATCTATGGATTTAAAGTATTGGTTTTTGAATTATGTCATTTGGAAATCTAAAGCTGATAAACTATTCCAACAAAGTGTGCTCATATACATGGGGTCGAATTTTAGGCACGGTTCACCTAAATGGTCATTTGGGCCATTTAAACAACATTTAAACAGTAAATGATGATCAACCTTGTTGTTTTAGTCCCTAAATAGTAGTAAAAAAATTATTTTCTATAATACATATTTTTATATATAAATGTGTATACTTTCTTGTATATTTTAACTTTACATATATAAATATGTATAGTAGTACTATACAAAACCGTTTAGACTATTTAACTCCATTTAAACAACATATAAATAGTTTGAATAGTAAATAAATGGTGATTGACTGTTTACATTTGTTATTTAGGATAACACTATTTTCAAGAGTCAAAAGACAGACAATAGAAGTTCTTATTAATACCTACAACCAACAAAAGTTAATTATTTTTATGCTTTTCTCTTTATTCATTTTTTAACACAATACGAGTATAGATATACTCTATAATCTCTATCCAGATATGGTAAACTTAACAATTACTCTATGTATCTGTATATCTTCTACATGCATTTATTAGTAAAACCTTAACTGAAGTTATGGTGGCTCTTGTTGCAACCATGACGTTCAAATTTGACTTTCGAATTTTTATCTAATAAGTTGCTCTAAGTTTTTTTTATCCTCAAGTTAAAAGTTGAAACACATATGCTTATTGTACCTTTTATGGAAAACCATCCTTTTTTAATCTGTGTGAAAAATAATTCTGAAGATTTATAGTGCACTCTTGATTACTACAATAGCATAAATGATCATTTAAGGGTCCGTTTGGCTGGGCTTCTGACTTTGGCTTTTGGTCCCAAAAGCCAAAAGCCCAACCAAAGAGGCTGTTTTTGGAGGCTGCTTTTTCAAAAGCAGTTGCTTTTCCGTAGTATATTTTTGAAAGCTGGTTTGACCCTGCTTTTGGCTTTTGGCTTTCTGCTTTTCGAAATTGGTGGAATAAAAAGCTCTTCCATAGCTGTTTTAAGAGAGATAAAGATAGAAGGTATATTTTATACTTGTTTAACCAAACAGCTTTCAGCTTTTCTACAGCTCACAGCCCACAGCAGCTTTCCCACAGCTCACAGCCCACAACAGCTTTTTTCCACAGCCACAGCTCAACCAAACACACCCATAGCCCTCAAGACTGGCGATGAAGATTCGAGATCTAGGAGGGGCCAGTGGGATAAATTCGAGAGGAAATTAATGTTTAGCTCTAATAATCTAAGTTTACTCCACAAGAATCTTAAAACAAGAGAGACCTACTAACCTCCACTACTCTATATGTTGGATTTTCTTATCAACAGTTGTGTATATGTAGTGTTACTTTTGTATAAAAAAAGTGGCTCACAACTATACTATGAATATAAATAGTTCGTAGTGTTTTACTATGAGCACAAAGTTATATAAATTATTGTCATGGATATAAACATAATTTTAAAACATTATAGTGTTATTATTAGTATAAGAGTGGTTAAGGATGAAGGGGACCGTGACGCCTAAGAGGGGGGTGAATTAGCCAACTTAAAAATCTAACTCTAGACTATGGCATCTTTTTCTAACCCTAGCAAAACCTATGCAAAATATAAACTACCTAAATGTGCAACTACGGTTTTGCTAGTATATTGCTATCTCTACCGCAAAAGGAGTAATGTACTCAATGTAAATGCGGAAAGCTAAAGAGCAAGGTAGAGTTATGCAAACTCCCGTCGACGACTCCGGTATTTTTATCGGGGTATCGAGAAGCGTGCAAGCTTCCCCCGAGTCCTCTTTGGAGCCCCTCGCAAGGGCCAAGCTCCCGATCGGGTAACTCCGTGGATAGCCTCGGGCTTTCCCCAGGCGCAAGTGGGTCTCTGACGTACCTTTCGGCAAGCCTCTCCCGGATGCTCCCCGCCGTCTTCACTATCAAGTTTCCGACCGAAACGCCGCGGGCCTTGTTCCCTTCGGTACACGGTGGCTACCACACCACAAACGCGGTTGGTGTGATCTCGCAAGACTACAAGCCCATCCGATGTACAACAATGGTGCGCGCAAGCACCGAGTGGTAAGATGTATTCAAACCTTATTAAACACAGGCCTAAACCTAGAGCAAGCGCATAAGCGGTGGTCTAATCAACCTAAGCACTTCGCAAAGCACCTACGCTAATCACCTAATGAATCACTAAGCCCTATGCAAATGGAGATCACTAAAATGGTGTATCAACACCCTTGATATGTTTCCTTAGCTCCACACACCTCAAATGCCCGGTTGGGGGTTGTATTTATAAGCCCCACTGAGAAAGTAGCCGTTGGGGACGAAATCCCGCTTTTCTGCTACTGATCGGACGCTGAGGTCGTCCTGATTGGACGCGTCCAGTCGTCCCGACCGTTGGATCCGCGATCCACTGATCGGACGCTGCCAGCGTCCGGTCACATGCTACCGGACGCGTCCGGTCGTAATTTTGCCGCTCTGGAACCTCTCTGTACTCGACCGGACTCTGTTGTCCTGCGTCCAGTCGATTTGCCTTTTCAGCGTCCGGTCGCTGCTGCTGCCGAGCCTCTGATCGGAGCGTCCGGTCACTGTGCTACCAGCGTCCGGTCACCTCTGTGAGCTCGTTTCTTCGTGATCTTGCGTTCGACTTGGTTCCTATCTTCGTGCTTGGACTTTGCTTGATATATTGGGTCTTCTCTTGTGCTTCTAAGGTCTTGCTTATGGTGTTGATCATCAGATCATCACGTCGCCTTCGTCGAAGTCACGTCTTGCATCCTATTGAACTATAAAACAATCACTTGTAAATTTATTAGTCCAATTTAGTTGTGTTGGTCATCAAACACCAAAATCCAAAGTAAATGGACCATGGGTCCATTTTCCTTACAAACGAAACATTTTTCATGATCCCACAAGCATTAAATATATGTGTACTCTCTCCGTCTCAAAAAGATCGAATTTAAAATTTTGCTTAGGCTTAAATTTCGTAAATATTGATATTATTTTCTATAAACTTAGTCGAATTTAGGGTAGTTTCACCAAATTCAAAATTGCATCCTTTGTGAGACAAAGATAGTACGCTAGTACGAGTAAATAGTGGATCATCGTGTCGGTGAGTCCCTATTTTGTTGCTGAGAAATTCCCTTGTTCCAGCAGGCAATGAGGACAGGACCCTGCTAATTCAAACTCTTTCTTGCAGCCTTTTTGCTTGCTCATATCTGATTTATAAGCCATGGCTTATCAGTCAACGAGCAGTATTTTTCTCTCACACCAAACCAGTCAACATTACTTTCAGCCATGGCTTATAAGCTAAACCAGCCCAAACGAACATAGCGTTGGATAAAATCACAAGCTCTTTAGTGATTTATTTGTTGAAGACGGATGACGACGACCACGAGGAGCTGCATGCACCACAATGCAAAGGATTTCAGACTCCTCGCGCGTGCAGCACGTATCTATAGGCTCTTTGTGTTTTCTAGTCCAGCTTAAAGGAAGGAAGTGCTTTGCGAAAAGAAGCGAAACAAAGAAACGATGTGTGAATCCCAGTGATATGTCAAATTATGTCGTTATATGCTTTGATTATTGCATATACTTAGTTGCTTACACAGTAAGCTACTAAGATGAGCTGAGGGGTATCCGATCCTCATCTTTAAGGAAAGAGAACCAAATAGGGATGGTGGTTGAGGGTGTGTTTGGTTGAGCTGTGGCTGTAGAAAAAAATTGTTGTGGGCTGTGAGCTGTGGGAAAGCTGCTGTGGGCTGTGAGCTGTAGAAAAGCTGAAAGCTGTTTGGTTAAACAAGTATAAAATATACCATCTATCTTTATCTCTCTTAAAACAGCTATGGAAGAGCTTTTTATTCCACCAATTTCGAAAAGCAGAAAGTCAAAAGCCAAAAGCAGGGTCAAACCAGCTTTTAAAAATGTACTACGGAAAAGCAACTGTTTTTGAAAAAGCAGCCTCCAAAAACAGCCTCTTTGGTTGAGCTTTTGGCTTTTGGGGCCAAAAGCCAAAGCCAAAAGCCCAGCCAAACGGACCCTGAGAACACGCCTGGGGCTGGGGTTGGCAAAGCAAGGTCGACCAAATAAATTTATTTGTACTCCTAGTAGTAAGGCAGGCATTCGGAGTATTTATTGAACTCGTAGAACCATACACCGTGGTATGGGTCAAACGTCTTTACGTATTGTCGGAAAGCAAAGTAATCTCAGTTCCTAAAAGCACCTGAGAGCAACTCTCGCAGGAGCACCATTTTGAAGTTGGGTGCTCACCCGATCACCCCTACTTTTATTGGCAACAAATTTCTTCTACTCCAGCCGTAGCCCCAAACAAAGCCTAAAAATATATGAATCATTCATCAGGAGAGATTGAACGGTACGATAAAGTACCAAATAGCTAGGGACACACTGTGTTCCATATGACGAACCAGATCAAACGCAATCTAACCGACCAAGTTCTCACCATTTTTTGTGGCAACGTGATCTTTAGAATCCATTTCATATGGGATTGACTAAAAATCGCCATCTCAATCAAAATGGGGAAATGTTAGGCCCTAATAGTTACAAGGCGCCGCCACGTGGTGATATTTTGATTTATGGCCATTTGTACTAGCGAGTTATTCTATATATACTACATCGGCACTGTAGGTCAAAAAAAATGATCATACCTTTTCATACTAGTGGATAGGCACGTGCGTGCCGCACGTGTCTATACAAAAACAAAAATCTTTTGTAATAGTTAAATTAAATACATAAATGTCAATAATTGGAAAACAATATATGCATACCCACAGTGCAACTGAACCACCATTTGTAATTTTTTTTTTGCATTTACCATAATTTCATTTTCACCTTCAGTTCTATATAAACAAGAGCCATTACTATTACTGTATGTCGCTTTTGAATGCCATCATGACCCCCTCAGCCCTTTCCTGCATGCAGATCCAAGAAACATTTTCAGTCAGTGTAAATAAAGGAAAGAACCATTTGTACCATATAATGATCAATGCAACTACAAATAAAGGAAAGAAACTTTGCATCATGTAGTTATCAAACTATTCCTCAACTGCCATTGTCGTAGGCGGTAGGCACATCCACCAGCCGTTTGCAATATGAAAGATCTGAATCATGACAACTGCATCAGCCAAAATTTAGAAGGACAAGTTATATAAAGAAATGAACACAAAAGGTGTGGTTGGTATTGACAGGTAACTGATCAGAATTGGTACATTAAAATTAAGCTAAAGGTGGTTCAAAAAGTACTTCTTTTTTTAGTTTATTTTTATTCACGAAGCATTATCTAACCCATTGAATCTACCAGGGTTTAGCTTCCTGTGGTACATAGTTCTTGAAGAAATAGTATATGTGCAGGCGTGATGCGTTCAATGAAATGCCAATTGTTTTGGTAAAATGGACCAGAGAAGCTATATATAGCACTTAATCATAGGAACACTATAGCAATTGGGAACATGTTCTTTTTAGATAACGAGAAACATGCTATATTGCTGACTTGTTAACTCATGCATATTATATTCAGTTAACTACTACTGCACATACTGAAAAGAGCACGTTTCAGTTAGCATGGTTTTGAAAACAGGACATTAGCATGATTCAGTAATATTTATATTTATATTAAAAAACATATAGAGCATCTGCTAGTTGATGATTTTCCATAGCATGGATTAGTTTACTGAAAAGAACTACATGTATTCAGTTGACAACTACTGCACATATATATACATATATCTTAAAATAGGTTGTTTCAGTTACCACGGTTATGCAAACAGTATATTAGCATTGTTCAGTAATCTGGAAAAAAAACCGGCATCACAGAGAAGCATCTAGCTCATGTTATTACATAGCATGATTGAGTTATCAGGAAAAAAAAACTGGAATAACTATCCTTGATGCCTCAAGGAATAACAGAGTCACAAGTAACTGAGATTAAAAAACTACCTCTTAAACCCTGTCTTTCCCTCCCTCCCTCTCCTTCTGTCTCCCCCTCTCTCCATTCCAAAATTATGAACAACAGAAATGGAAGTGGATAGCTAAAATGACTAATTTTAACAATAGTAATAGTACCTTTTATAGAATCCTTGACTCACAATTAATTTGATCATTGGCTTCTTTTTACTTCAAATGATAAACTGAACAAATGTTTAATCTTTCAGAAATGGGAAAGGAAAAAGGAAATCCTCTCAAGTAAAATATGCAGCATATTATTACAGTTTACTGAACAAACAAATTCATACTAATTGCTTAGTATAAAATTGAGCCCAAGGTAAAATCAGAAGTTGTGCACCAGTAGATTACTGGGTTTTGGCTGCCCACACCAGATAGTGTGGCCTTTACCTGAGTTGAACCACAAATAAGAATTATGAATCCAAGGAAATTTGGAAATTCTACAAGACTGGCCATAGTTTATGTTATTTAGAATCTCGATCTTTAGGATGGAAACTCCATAACTGCCTGCAATCCATGTGCTCCTCCCCTTGGTCCACTTATCCTCCTTTTAGAAAGTAGTTTAATCCTCAGCAGCACCAAGAAGAAACAATTTTTAAGTAAACATCATGTTATAAAACTCGCGTGCAACTCAAATTAGTTAGTCAAGGAATTGGCCTACATATATATCTCTATGGATTGCTCATTGGACTAATCAGCGAAAAGAAATCAACTTATGGTATTTCAGAATTCCTTTCATGCATTTTTAAAGCAACATAAGTACTTGTTTCCCCTCTTAACTACACTTGCCAAGAGGCACCCAAAATTATATAACTATCCACAACAACCTCTTAGGAGGAAACTTGCCAGTCAAATACAAAAGGAATAAATGATATGAAAATGGCCGTATATACCAGGTAGTATGAGCACTTCAGTATAAACTTGCTCTTCATTTTTAGTTAGTTTTTTTAGTTAGTGTTTCTTAAAAAGACAAAATAATATATTCTCCAGTGTCCAACCTCCAAAGTTATCTTTCAATAGTAGTCAATGCAAGTTCTCTTATTCTTTTTAAAAGAAGCATGGTGTGTAGGCTAACTGCACCCCTCAAATAACTTTTTGAAGCAGCTCTGTTTTGATGAAGTTATCTTTCCTGTTTGGAGAAGCTGGCAATGCATCTCTAAGCGAGGGGAGTAGGAGGTGAAGGAGATTTTTGGATTTGCAGTTAGGGCTTGGAATTTATAATAAGGAAAAAAAGACTGAGCCAAATTGGAGCATGCTATCGGCGAGCTTAGGCAGGGAGGTTGAGAAGGAGTTGTGAGATCCGAGGGCGTACCCGTGAGGTGGTTAGCTTGCATGTCCGCCTGCTCAGTCCACGGATTACCTTGCACGTCCTCCTACTCATTCCTACATCTGAATCTGAAACATTATAATAAGCACATGGTGGTCAGGACAGTTGGAATCACATTGGTCTGTGTATAGAAGCATTATATAGTACATACAACCTGATTGATGTAGCATGTCTGCCACTTTCTATCTAAGCTATACAGTACATGAAAGCTAGTTTTTTTTTATGAAATTGCAAGTATGTTATTTGTTGTCTGCTGTTCTTACCAATGGCATCTCTGGTCGAGAATGAGAATATATCCTTGTGGACACCCGGTCGCCAAGTCTGCAAGTGTCATCCTCTCCATTTCATCACAATCATGTTTTTTTCCTAGAAATGGATCGACCAATTTTTAAATTTCTCCAATGAACATCAAAAGCTTCGCCTGTTACCATGAATGAATAGTACATTAGAAGAAATAGTTAATTTTTTCATGTGCAGCAGCATTGAATATAGTACCAGTTCTATTTTAATATAAGCATCATGGTCTTTAGAAATTATATAATCAGCGAATATACACCCAATTCAGATATGTTAATTTCCCAAAAGAGATCCTCAAAACTGATAATAATAATAATAATAATATCTTCAATCATATACATTGCAAATTTTATATTATTTGCCTGCTGAACTGTACAATAAGATTGGAGCTAACCTTGAAATCACCTTCTAGGGTGAGCAAAATATTCAGGTGGGTTACATTAGAGAGAGAGAAGAATGGGGAACACACCAATGGCAGTAGAGGGGGGACACATAACAGCAAATTCATTCAGAAAACTGAAAAACACAGATTCCTTTCTTTTAACTAAACTATTCAAAATACCTCCATACAATCATATATACAAACCCTTTTTTTTTTGCCTTCTGCTGTCTTACTGTAAAGATTGCAAACAGATTCTAGACGCGTGCAAATAATCAATTACAATTTGCCAATGGCATGGCTGGTAGGCCGATACTTGTGGCAGTGGGTTTAGCAGCCAACTTCGTGCCAGTACCAACTCAATTTGCAGTAAACATTAGCAAAACATAATGTGATTTTCATCCGTCCCAAAACCAAAACGCAGGAACAGGCCGTCAGACATCCAGAAGGCAGGAATACAATCCAGAAGGTAGTAAACCATACCTCTCACCAATCCTTTGTGGAGATTCAGATTTCGGAGATGCAGGCGAGATGGTGGCAGAGGCCGATAGACGGAAGGAATGGCTCCCCTCGCCGTCGCCGCCTCGAGCGGAGGAGCAGTTGGTTGAGAGAGAGAGGGAAGCGCTGGTAGGAGAAGGCCCCTGCACTTGATGGCGGCGGCGCAACGTCCTTGTGTCACCAGGAGGGGCGTCCGTCGTCCCCGTCCGTCCCGGCAGGGAGCGAGGAAGCGCAGTGGTTTCCCCGTGCGTGAGGAAGGGCGACGGTGTCGCGTGGCGAAGAAGCGTGAAGAAGGCAGCGCGATGAAACCGCCGAGGGTGGACGGGCGGGGCTCGCGTGGGTGAAGACGAGGGGGGGGCGAGTGGACGGGGAGGGAGCAGTTGGCGGCGTGGCCTTGCGGAGGCGGGGGGACGCGGCGGGCGTGGGTAAAGATTTCGTCGGTGAAAAAAACACTGAGGAAGAGTCATCCGCAAGGTGAAACACTGGTGTTTCATATGTTTCTGTCGTTCTTCTCTCGTCCTGTCAATGAGATGAGATCTACGGTGGGTAGAGAGTTTTTACGGTGACAGATAATTTCTAATTCTTTCTCTCCTTTATAGTATAGATATGGAAACTCATAAGAGATAAATTTTATTTGACAATTGTAGCTCTTGCGTGGTCTGTAACTCGGCTTTGTATTTATTACTTTTTCATTTGATTTCAGATCATTTTATTATAGACAGGAATAATTACTTAGCCTTTTTTTTGTGACGAATAATTTTTTTAGGGGATTTTGCGACTAATAATTGCTTAGCCTATGTTGAGAGTACAAACAAACCGAAGTATTTGGCCCACCAAAAGCACCTAACTGACTAAGTGGAACTTAACAGGTCTCTGAGGATTCTTTCAAAAAAAAAAAAAACAAGCCACTGAGGAAAACGACGACAGTAAACAAGCCCAGAGCAAATACCCAATAACTATAGTGGGCCGATTTCCTTGTTCTGCAGGGCGGGACAAGGGCTAGAATTGACCTGGTGGGCCGCCGGGCACACCCATGTTTCCCTCTCCCCCAATTTTTTATAATTTGGTTTTTTTTAAGAAAATTTACGTTTAGTCTCCTGAGAGACTTAAACTCATCTTTAAACCCTGGGGGTCGGCGCCATGAGCCCAGGCGCTGAGGTAACACGTCTCGGCGCCACAGATCTTGGCTCTGAGGTGCCTGACCATGCACAACAAGAAATCCTAGGTGGCGTTGACATGGCCGGTACCACGACGCCAGAATACATGGCGCCGAGCATGCATTCAAAGCGTACGCCAGTACCTATAGTTGGCCATGCAGCCCGAGCCCGTCAGCCCGGCCCAAGGCCCAGTTTTTTGGCCCGGCCCAAGCACGGCCCCACACGGAGGCTAGCGGGCCCAGGCTGGCCCGGCCCGGAGCAGCAGGCTATGCCTAGGCCTAACCCTAGGCACGTGGGCCGGCACAGCACGCCCTGCTGCAGAGCAACCAGCCCGGTGACGGCCTGGCTTGCCAGTGCCCCGCCCCCACATATAAGCGGCTCCCCAGTCCCCCTGTCGCCCATCGCCTCGCCTCCTCGGTCCTCACCTCTCCACTCTCCTTCCTCACCCGCTCCGCTCTTCGCTCCAAACCCTAACCCTAATCCCCAGTTCCCCACTCGCTCGCAGCGGCGCAGCCGAGCCTCGCTCGCCCAGTCGCCTCGGCCTCGCTGATGGCCGGCTCCGCAGTCCGCTCCCAACCCTAACCCTAATCCCCACTCGTTCGTCGGCTCGCCGCGGTGCAATCTCTGCTCCCTCTCTCGCCCGCATCCACGATCTGGTGAATCTGAGCTCTCTCTCGTGATCTAAGTCGGTAGCGGCTCTACTTAGATCGATCTGGACGGTGGCGACGGTGGTGGAGGGGCGGAGCCGGCGCCATCGGCGACGGCGATAGGGACACCGATCGGCTCCAACAGCACAGATGTTACCTCATGCCTTGGTAAGCATAAATCTGGTGTCTAGGTTGATTTTGATGAGATCTATGAGACTGTGAATGGTCAAAAGGTTTGAACTGCTGCTATCTGTAAAATGTGTAAGAGTACATTGTTTGCTAGATCTTCTGCTGGCACTGGCCATTTGATTAGGCATCAAAAATCTTGTAGGAAAAAGGTTGATCATGCTGCTAGGGTTCAGTCTAGGCTTTCTTACAATCCTGATAGATCTGGACATAACTAGAACTACAATCCTGTTGTTGCTCGCTCTAAGTTGTGTAGGTTGATTGCTAGGCTTGACCTTCCATTAGGTATAGGTGAGTCACAGGCATGGGGGGATTACATTATTCTTGCTCATAATCCTAGGTTTGCCAAGGTTTCTAGACAGACCACCACTAGAGATCTTGGTAAGCTGTTTACTGAACGCCGTGATAAGCTTAAGAATTTTATGTTGCCTACTGCTTCTTCTGTTGCTTTGACTTCAGACATTTGGTCTGGTAATGCTAAGGAGGACTATATTAGTGTTGTTGCTCACTATGTGAATGTTGATTGGGAGTTACAAAAAAGGTTATTGGTCTTAGGCTGATTGAGGTTAAACATTCTGGTGAAAACATTGCTGAAAGAATTGCTGTTGTGGTTGAGGAGTATTGTCTGATTGACAAGATTTTCTCTGTCACTCTAGACAATGCTTCTTCTAATGCTAGAGCTATGAACACTTTGACACCTCTATTTGCTTGTTACTTGGGTCCTGATCCTTCACCTAATCCTTTGGATCCTAGTAACCATAAGTACAGTCTTGTACATCAATGTTGTGTTTGTCATATCATTAATTTCATTGTAAAATCTGGATTAAAGAGGTTGAAAGCTTACACTGAAGATTTTAGAACTGTAATTAACTTCTTAAATTCCTCTAATCAAAGAATTGTATTGTTCAAGGAATACTGTAATGCTAAGGGTGTTGGACCTAGAAAGTTTGGCTTGGATATGGATGTTAGATGGAATTCTACTTACCTGATGCTTAAACACTTGGTTCCATACAAGAATGTCTTTTCTGTGTTCATTAATTTCCATTATGATTCACAATTGTTGACTACAAATTATTGGTATTTTGCTGAGAAGTTACTGGAGTTCCTAGAATTCTTCTATGACTCCACTGTTGTACTGTCTAGTGTTTATTATCCTACAAGTCCACTTGTTCTGCACCATATCCTAGAGATTGCTTCTTATTTGCATGCATGTGAAAAAGAGCATAATCTAAGAACTATTGTATTACCTTTGAAGCTTAAGTTTCTTAAATATTGGCAAGACATACCTCTGTTATATTCATATGCATTCATTCTTGATCCTAGAGCTAAGATGAGAGGTTTCTTTAATGTGCTGCAATTACTTGGTGAATACACTAGTTCTGAGTATAGTTCATACTATGCTGATGTCAAAACTGAATTGTATAAACTGTTTAACAAATATTAGAGCAAGTTTGGTGCAGCTAGGTCTCAAAGGGTTGCACAACCATCACATCATACAGGTAAGAAAAGCAGGCCTGGGAAAGAATCTTTGGCCATAAATCAGGTGTTGTTGGTCCTTCCCCTCTCCCTGCCACTTCATCTTCATCTACTTCAGCTGTTTCTGAGCTATCAGCTTACTTAGACAGTGACAATGTCACATCTTATGAGGATAATTTTGACATACTTCTGTGGTGGCGTGACCACAAGCTAACCTTTCTAATTCTATCTATAATGGCTAGAGATATCCTATCAGTTCATATATCTACTGTATCTTCGGAGTCTTGTTTCAGTTTGACAGGTAGGATAATTGAGGAATGCCGATGGCGCTCGTCACCAGAGACTGTGGAGATGCTGACCTGCTTAAAGGACTGGGAGTTAGGAGAAAAAAAGGAAACAACATGCTATTGACAACCAAGAACTTGAAGACTCATTCTAGAACTTGTACCTTGATGAAGATGGACCTGTTGGTGGTGCTCCTGGTACTTAGTGAGGTACTGAGGTTGAGACTTGCCTCGTGAGTGTGTGTGTGTGTGATCTGTGACTGTGAAAGGATGTGTGTGACTCAGTGACTGTGAAAGACTTATCTATCATTTGAACAATGGTTAATTAAGAGCTGGCTGCACTCTTTTTTTTCTTTCTAGGGTTTCTTACAAGGGTGAGTTTTACCTAGAAATATTTTTAATGAGGCAGCATTGCACTAAACAGCTTATTTTGGTTATTTCTGTTGTCTGTCGGCTTTGGACTTTGATTCTGTGAATCAGTGAATGTTTGAAACTGTGATCTATGAATGTATCGGACATTTCGACTTTGATTCTGTGAATGTATGAAAATGTGACTATATCAGACAAGTTTTGGACTTTGATTTGGTGAATGTAAAAAACTGTGATGATGCATTGATGTGAACTGTGAATGTATGAATTATGAAACTATAAACTGTTATCTATTTGTAAAATTGTGAATGCAAAGGGTAACAAGTCGCGGGCTAGCACGGCCCGTGATTCTGGCCGTGCTTCACGGGCCAGGCCGGCACAGAAATCGGCCCATAAGGCTATGTCTGGGCCGAAGACCTAGCCCGTGGGCCCATGAGACACGGCCCGTGAGGCACGGCGTGCCGTGCCGACCCGTTGGCCATGGGACCGTGCTGGCACGAGCCCATGCCATGCCGTGTTGTGCCGGCCCGTTGGCCATATATACCGGTACCTGCTTGACTGCGTGTCTCCCTCCACTGCTATTGTGCGCTACTACTACTAGCCTGTTACTGTACTCCTACCACCGGTAGCAGGAGTAGCAGAGCGCGTGAGGCGCGGGAGGAGGAGGGCCATGCAATTAATGTCGCAGGGACTGACGGCCAACCACTTCTACAGTGCTGAGGACCGGAGGTACAGCAAGGAATGAATGAAACAAAGCATGAAGCACAAACAAGAGCATGGAAGAGAGGGAAAGGAGACGCTTTTCTTGACTACCGGTTGCCACAAGGACCCTCAGATATCTAGGACAAAGGAGGATTCTTTCCTCGGACCAACAAGAAGGCCAGGCTGGATTAGTACAAACCTTCAAGTTTCAGCGAACGAGGGTACAAATTTGTATAAATAAATGGGGGTTTCGAGGATTAGTAGTACGTGCTACAGTTCATTGAAGAGGAAGGTCTCCATCTTGTTCATGTGGCTGGATAGAGACCTGATGCTGCAATGTTTATGCAGGGGTTGTCGGTGGGGTGATGGAAAGAGGCGTCCATGACAAAAGATTACTACTCCTGCAGTAGTGCCACGCTGCTACGCTACACTGAAGACTGCAGCAGTGTGGTGGGCACGGCCGCGACCCGCGACGGCGAGAGTTCACAACGAAACGAACACGAACTCTCAGACAGACGAGGAGGAGGGCACGGCGGATTGGGCGAAACAAACAGCGGTTCGGTTGGCTGATTCGTATAGATGCTGGTTTGTAAAGAAGTACTGCTGGTTGATTTATGTAGAAAAAAAATACTGTTTCGACTAAAAATTTACGATCGTTTACGACAAGCCACAGCCAAACGACCGAGCCTAAAAGCTGTGGGGAAAAAAGCAAAGGGGACGGGCTTGCAAGTCAGGGGTTTTATTGGAAGCCGCGAAAGGCAGGCCTACCAGCTCTTTGTCTAAGCTTTGGTTTTTCTTGTACTCTCGCTCTAGAAAAATTTGGTGCCCGGCACAGGAAGGTATGTAAACAGAACAACTACTGGTACAAACAGTAGTTGTATAAAATTCTATTAAACAAAACAACTTAAAATTCTGTATTTATACTAGTACGACAAAACAAAACAACTTAATACTACTGGTACAAACAAACAAAAGGTATGTAAACAGAAACTGTTTTCTTTAAAAAACACTACCTGACCAAAAGACTAGGTAACCTGATGCTGTTATCCAACAAAAAATAACACTACTATAAGGTTCACTTTACCGGTAAAAAAATACCGGAGGTTCCGGATAAACAGGTTTATACTAATCCAGCCTGGCTTTCTTATTGGTTTGAGGAAAGAATCCTCCTTTGTCCTAGATATCTGAGGGTCCTTGTGGCAACCGGTGGTCAAGAAAAGCGTCTCCTTTCCCTCTCTTCCATGCTCTTGTTTCTAACCCTAAATTCTCAAAAAGTGCTACAGTAGCTATCACATCGAATCTTGCGATACGTGCATGGAGCATTAAATGTAGACGAAAAAAAAACTAATTGCACAATTTGGTTGAAAATCGCGAGACGAATGTTTTGAGCCTAATTAGTCCATGATTGAACACTAATTGCCAAATAAAAACGAAAATGTTATAATAACCCAAATTCTAAAATTCGGTCAACTAAACACGGGTACCTCCAGTCCTCCAGCACTGTGGAAATGGTCGGCCGTCAGTCCTCGCGACATTAATTGCATGGCCCTCCTCCCCCGCTCCTCACGCGCTCTGCTACTCCTGTTACTACAGTGAAAGGAGTAAAGTAGTAGGCTAGTAGTAGCGCACAAGAGCAGGGAGCGGTTAGGTGGGTACAGGCGCACGCTGTGAATGTATGCTAGGCGTTATATATTCTGGCGTCGAGGTACCGGCCACATCAACGTTATCTAGAATTTTTTGTTGTGTACGATCAGGCACCTCGGAATCGAGATCTGTGGCGTTGAGACGTGTTACCTCGGTGGCAGGACTCATGGCGTCGATTCCAAGGTACAAAGATGAGTTTAAGTCTCACAAAAGACCAAACGTAAATTTTCTTAGAAAAAAAAAGACTAAATTGTAAAAAATTATGTCCCTCTCCTGAATGCGCGACCCGATCAGCCAAGCAGAGGGCCTAAGCCCACGTTCAGTTACGTTTCCTGCTCAAGATCAACGGCCACTCTTTCAGGGTTTTAGCTGCCGTACCACAAGTTCAGAATTAGACACCTGAAACTGAACGCATATGCTAACAATAATCTAATTACTTAACTCCTGTTTTGCTGCTGCCAATTGTGGAAACACCAACATGATGTAGTGTTCCAGGGCCTCCCTCCCAGCGTGGATCGTCTCGTGATGGTCTGCAAATCTACCGTAGCCCTCTGGTAGTGTCGTATTCCTAGAATCTCCCCTCTTCTTTCTAGTTTTTGGAGTTCAATTGTCTGGATGTAAGCACTCTCTCCTCCCTGCTTCTGGGATTGTAATTGGCACCAAGCCGAACATTTTGGGCCTTGGCCCTCCACCCACCAGACAAGGTGGGGACTATTCGTCCCCGCCCCCACCCCGTTGTCCTTGCTTAGAAAAATTACTCACCTCCCCATGTTCCATCATCAAGATTCACTTTGCAACACTTGCAGTATGCCTAAAGTGGCAGTTCATGTGTTCTCTGCAGCACCCATCTACACCAGAAAAGGATCAGAGCAACTGCTCAGGGTCAAACCGACCTTTTAGGCCTCCTCCATGGCCGAGCACCGGCGAGCTCCGAGCTCGCGGCCATGGTGGGCCTTGGCCTGAGCAGAGAACAAGATGGGGAAGAAGAAAGAATCAAGGGCAAAAAGGATATTTCGCCGATGTTCTCTCTCCTCCTAAACAAGAAATGAATATTTTATTGGACGCGGTGTCCAGGAGCAAATTTGACAACAACGTTGGTGTCCACTAACAAACTACTCCATTTTACATCCGCTAGCAGTCCTGTAGCAAATTTTGCCTTAAATATTTCACCGCCAAGGGCCAAAATCAGCGGTAATAGGAGGTTCTAACCTGGCAGTGGTGACCTTTCTGTAATAGTGATCAGTTGATTCAGTTTTAATATGAGTAAGTTTTGTTTCTAATCATAAGGACATTCGATGGCTTTATGCTAGAAATCTTGTTTTTTAGAGAATGCCAATGGTTCAATAGCTCTTGGAAAAATAAATCCAAGAAAGATGAAAAAAGAAAAAAAAAAAACAAAACAAAAACGAAACGTGATGGATGGGAAAAAGTTCAAAAAAAAAAAAAAACAAACGAAAGGCCGCCGCCGTCTATACTCAACGTGATATAATAGGACAAAATGAGGGTTTAGGACTTCGGCAGATTTAAAACAAACAAAGGATAAAATCGTAACTTTCTGAGTGTCAAAATTTTTAATTTTTTTTTACATTTTATCGCTGAATGATGGAAGGCTCAGATGAGATGGAAGGTACTAAAGAAGAAGTGTCTCATTAAAAAAAAACTCTCTTTCATAGTATATGAGATGACATGGTGATGATGATGATAATAAACGTATAAAGTTACAATAGCAACAAATTAACACGAGAAGGCAGAAGAAATAAAAACAAACGACGACACGGATATAGATAGATGCTGGCGCGCGCGGCGCTAGGATTCGAATACTGATCATATTAATTTATTTTTCATTATGAGTTGGTGGTCACGTGGTCGATATCCGGGATGTCCTCCTCGTCTAGGCCCTCCTCGCCATGGATGGCGTTCCCACGGAAGCCGGCGTGTGTAAGCAGCGGCCAGAGGTGTGTGATGAGCTCGGTGTCGCCGGCGAGATGCTTCCCGTGCGTGGCCGCCCCCGTGTTCGCCGCCAAGTGGAGGAGGAACCCCGTCCAGAAGGTGGCCAGGTCCCTCCAGAGGCCTGCTGCGTCGCCAGGGTACGCCCCCGTCAGCTTCTTTCCAAGCACTGCACCCATTCGTGTCAAGGAACACCCGATGTCGAGACCGTGGTCGTCATCATCATCTTCTTCCACTTGATGGTCACCTTGTGTCGTCGTTACTGATTCCACGTCGACGTCGTCGTCAGGGTAATGATCAGGCTTCTTCTTGCAGCTGGGCTGCTCTGTGTTAACCGTCTCCATAAGGCAGTAGTACACATCTTGCAGCTGCAGTTCCCTTGGTACACCGTTCCGATTCGGCCGGCAAATAGTAACGTGGTTGATTTCTTCGATTACCTCATCAAGCACCTTCCAGGCAACGAGGCGATTGCCGGGCACCAGTGTCTTTCTTACCAGATACACGCAGTAGTTGGATAAGCTGACAGCAGCTTCGTACTGCTCATACCACCCACGACCCTCCGGCACCATCGTCGTCCCCAACGGCCGCAGAGGACACCGGCGCTGCACAGCGCTGAGCGCCTTCACCTCGTCCAAGAAGTAGATCTCACAGAGGCAGGTCGCGATGTGCCAGACCTAAATGATGTGGGTGTCTACCTTGAGGTCACAGTCACAGCAGCAGCAACTCCACCTTCTTCTCGCCATCATTTGATGATCCGGCGGAAGGCGTTGGAGAAGTAGCTATCCAGCAGCCCTAACCGCCCTTGCTCCTCCGCCTGCTTCAAGTTCTTGATGGGGTCCAATATCGCAGTCTTGGTGTAATCCGTCAGGTGAATTTTTCCATGTCTTACACCCCGACGGGGTTGTGAAATGGTTACTTTCCAAAAGGAGACGATGAGCACCAGCACAGGAACCTGAACCAGAAGATTTTGCTGACGGACGGCACAGACCTTCCGGTCCCACTGGGCCTCCTTGCTGCCGAAGAAAAGCAGGAACCTCATCACCCACTCCACCACCACCGGCACCGGCCGGTCGCGGGACCTGGACGTACTTGCACAGCATCAGAACTTTGGCCCACCGCGACGACACGTAGAGAAAAATCTCCAGGAGCTCCTTGAGGACGATGATGGCGACCATGAGGCGGGTGATGAACACGCCGTGCGTGATCCTGTTCTGGTCCGCTGGATCCATCCTCTCCGGTATGTACCGGGCAGGGTAGGCGATGTACCCCGTCGCCGTGGCCAGGCACAGAGACAGCAGCAGGCTCCGGAATGGTACCCAGAGCCCGCCAGCAAACATGGTGGCGTGCTTGCTGTAGAACAGGTCTCGGAGGAAGGACAGCTCCGTCCCCGTGATGCGGAAAGCCCTCTCGGGGTGCTCCCCGAGGACGTAGTCGACGACGAGCCTGCCCATCTTCTCCTTCCCCCGCCGGCTAGACAGCTCATGCATCGGGAGATCATAGAACCGTCGGCGCAGCAGCTTGTACAGAGCGAACGACAGGCACAGGTCCTTGAGCTGGTTGCCCGGGTCGGCTGTGCCTCCCAGCAACCACCTGCTCCTCTGCTCGCTGTCGCTGCTAGTGTCGGTGTCGTCCCATATCTTCTCCACGGTGACGAGCTTCTCCCTGTGGTCTCCATCTGGATCCAATCGGATCTTGTACCTTCCCACGTCGCCGCCGCTTGCTATTCTTCTTCTTCCCTCCCGCCGCCGGCCGGCGTCTTGGACTTCCTAAGCACGCGGTGCTCGCCATGCACCACATACTTGTACCCGCTCATAATAGTCTTGTGCTGCTCACCATCACCACCACCAAGGGCATCAAAGGGGCCAGCAGATGCAGATGCAGAGAGCGTGTCCTCGTACCTCATGTACTCGCTCACCAGCCTCATGCTCTCTTGGTTACTTGTCTCCCCTTTACTGGAGCTGACGAAGACCACAATGATGCGAACTGCGTTCAGGGACCAGATCGTCCAGAGAGGGATCCTAAGGAGGGGGAAGGTCTGCACCCGGATGAGATTTGCTGACCACAAGAAGGACAAGAGGTCCAGCAATGGGACCTGCTTGGACCTGGTGTAGGGGCGCCCGATCTTGACGCTTTACTGCAGGGTCACCAGCAGCACCGCCCACACCTGGAAGTAGTCGTTCACCTTCGTTGTGCCCGACAGCTGCATCAGTCCCATGGTGTAGATCACCAAGCTTTGGTTCAGTGTCTCCAGGTTGAGCACAATAAGCATCCTCATGCTGCCCGGCTTCCCGAACCATGGCCCCTGGAAGTCGAGGACGAACCGCAGCACCAGCAGCACCGTCGTCAGCAGCACCCACAGCTCTACACTGGCGATACGAGTAACAGTGTCCAGCTTGAAGAGCCTATGCAAGGTGTGCAGGATTGCACCAGTGAGGCTCAACATCTCTCTCTTCTCTCTTCTCTTCTCTATCTCACACACACAGCTTATACAGCCTCTCTGCAAGGTTAGCAAGATTGCTCCGGCACCCTTTCCTGGGCCTCATACACCTCTCTCTCTCTCTCTCTCTCTCACACACACACACACACACACACACACACACACACACACACACACACACACACACAAAGCTTCAAGATCTCCACACAGTGAGCAGGATTCCTCTGGCACCATTCGTGGGGCTCATATCTCTCTCTTGTACCTCTATCTCCACCGATGACTGTTTTGACCGGCTAGTAGATCAAACTGAAGTGGATCTTAAACACGTTTTAAATGAGAGATTCGCATATATCTTATAAGAGATGAAGAAATAGAATGGTTCCATAGAGTCAATGTAAAAATAATATTGGAAGGGGACGCAAATACAAAGTACTTCTTTCTAGTAGCAAATGGTAAACCCAAGAAAACAAGAAATTTTAGTTTCCAACAAGAGGAAGGACTGATTCACGGTGACATTGAACTCAAAAAATACATCACTACTTATTATAAAAAGCTTTTTGGTCCATCCCATTGCAGCAATTTGGTGCTAGATGAGTCAGTACCGGGATGACATTCCTTAAGTTACATCCTAAGAAAATGAACTTCTGATCACCAAGTTTATAGAGGAGGAAGTTAGAGATGCAATCTTTCAGATGAAATATAATACTTTTCCAGGACCCAATGGCTTTCCACCAAAGTTTTATCAGGTATTTAGAATGTAATTAAGGAGGATCCGATGGTGTTGTTCTCAAATTTTCACAAGGGGAGCTCCCTTTACAAACCTAAACTTCGGATCGATTATCCTTTTATCAAAATCTAAACAAATATAAGAATATCGACCTATCTGTTTGTTGAATGTTAGCTTCAAGCCTTTTCTTTTTCAAAGATAGCCACTAAAAGCAACTCCAGTAGGAGCCCTCAAATCATGTCCCCAACTTTTTGTTTGACGATTCCCCCTCATTTTTTAAGGGCCTTATTTTTTTTGCATCTGCTCTAGCAGAAGCCCTCAAAACATAGCTATGAAATTCATGCCCTCAAATCAGAGCTCTCAAATTCACGCCAACAAAAAATGACATATAGAACCCACTTGTCATCCCTTCTTCTTCGATCTTATCTATTGAGATATGTGCGCTCGGAGGAAAGGAGCCTATCACGATCTCATCAGCTTGGAGGCAAAGGAGCCCGTTGCGATCTTGTTGTGTCAGAGACGTGGCTCTACGCGGGTTGGAGGTGAGGAGTCTCGTTGGTTCAAAGGCACCAAGAACATCGGCGCAAGGCGAGGCGAGGCGACATGCTAGAATATCCACGCGTCGGGGTGCGATCTCTGGTGACGAGAAGAGTCGTGCCAGACGGTGTTGGTGTTTCGAGTAGCCACCAACAAGTAAATTTCTAATATTACGCGTCTGGATCGGATGGTGTGCTAAGAGGACTTGAGGTTTATATTGGTTCAGGCAGAATGTCCCTACGTCCAGTTCGTTGCTTCTACTCGTGTTACTAGCACTGAAAGTTCGTAGTAGGTGTTACAAATGGTCGAGAGAGGGACAAGTCCCAAGTCTCTGGTGAAAGGAGTGAACGGATGCTGAGAGAGCTCGATTGCTGCTCAGCCGTGTGTTCGGGGTTCGATGGGTTTGTTCGGATCTGGCTTGAATCAGTGCAATGCTCCGATGGTCAGATACCCCTTATGGGATGTCCTGCTTTCCCTTTTATAGGCCAAGAGAAAGCACGGGTTACAGTGGAGAAAAAGAGGAGAATGAGAGAGAGAATAAGCCCTTCAGGATCACCAGGTCCTTCTTTTCCTTCATGCGGGTCCTACCGACCCTGTAGATGTCAACAGAGATAGCTCCACGTTGCGGCCCTGTCCGTCACTGGCGCCATGCGTAGGCGTCGTCTGCCGGTCATGGCGTTCCATTCCGGCACAGCAGACGTCGTGGTGAGCTGACGCGCCAGTCAATGTTTGTACGGAGGTTAGGCAGAATAACATCGGTACGCCCAACGCTGTTCTTGATGTGAATCCTCCGGTATGGCCCGTCATGGCCATGGGTTACATCGGGGCGTGCCGGTCTTTTCTCTGGTGTCAGAGCTTTGACCCAGGCCCATACGCTTGGACCTAGAGTGGTTGGCGGCGGTATGGGTCTTCGTCGAGCGAGACGGAGCCCGCGACCTCGGGGTCGGGCGAGGCAGAGCCCACGGCCTCGGGGTCGAACGAGGCAGAGCCCGCGGCCTTGGGGTTAGGCAAGGCAGAGCGCAAACCCAAGGGTTGGGTGAGGCAGAGCCCAGGGCCCCGAGGTTGGGCGAGGCAGAGCACGCGGCCTCAGGATCGGACAAAGTGGAGTCCTTCCCCAGAGGTCAGGCGAGGCAGAGCCCACGGCCTTGGGGTCGGATGAGGTAGAGCGCACGACCTTAGGGTCGGGCGAGGTGGAGCCTGCCCCCGGGGGACGTGGCCGAGGGGCACCGCTGACCCATTCCGTCGCTGGAGGGGGCGTTGAAAGGTCCTAATGGCTGGAGGGGGTGAATAGCCTATTAAAAATTTCTACAACAACACTTAGCAAATGAGTTAGACAAATATGAGGTGAGGCGAGTATTGCGCTAGCCTACTAAAAATGCAAGCCACCTACCACAATTCTAGTTTCTATAGACTCTATCCACACAATGTCTATGTCACTATACTAAGTTATTATGCTATCAAAGGCTAACTAAAGAGCCACACTAACCAAACTAACAAGCTCTCACGATTAGCTACACTGAAGAGCTTGACAACTAGTTTGCGGTAATGTAAAGAGAGAGAGCAAGATGGTTATACTGCCCAGTCGAGGAATGAACCAATCAATCACAAGAATGAATACCAATGAAGACCAATCACCATGGAATCAAATGATGACACAATGATTTTTATCGAGGTTCACTTGCTTGCCGGCAAGCTAGTCCTCGTTATAGCGATTCACTCACTTGGAGGTTCACACGCTAATTGGCATCACACGCCAAACCCTCAATAAGGTGCCACACAACCAACACAAGATGAGGATCACACAAGCCATGAGCAATTTACTAGAGTACCTTTTGGCTCTCCATCAGGGAAAGGTCTAGAACCCCTCACAATCAGCACGATCGGAGTCGGAGACAATCACCAACCTCCGCTCGATGATCCTCGCTACTCCAAGTCATCTAGGTGGCGGCAACCACCAAGAGTAACAAGTGAATCCCACAACGAAACACGAACACCAAGTACCTCTAGATGCAAACACTCAAGCAATGCACTTGGATTCACTCCCAATCTCACAAAGATGATGAATCAATGATGGAGATGAGTGGGAGGGCTTTGGCTAAGCTCACAAGGTGGCTATGTCAATGCAAATTGCCAAGAGAGTGAGATAGAGCTGGCCACACGCCTTTAAATAGAGCCCCTAATGAAATAGAGCCGTTGGCTCCTCTGTCCAGTAAAACACGGGCTGACCGGACGCTGGACCCCTGCGTCCGGTCGCCTGATGCTCGCCGTGTGTCATCAGCTTCAAATGCTGAGCACCCGATCTTAACGGCTAGTCTGCTTCACACCACGTGTTAAGTTGCGACCGGACGTACTACTCAAAGTGACCGGACGCTCCATCACTAGAGTCCGATCATTTCTAGTAAGGTTCCAGAGGCGGAATTTTGCGACCAGACGCATCCAGTGGATCATGATCGGACCCAGGCCTATGTCCGGTAAACTCAGCCTCTCTCAGTTGCTTGCGTTAGCGTACGTCACTAGGTGACCGGACGCACCCCCTGCGTGTCCGGTCCCTCTTTCTCTTCAGCGTCCGGTTAAGGGACCGAGGGTGGCCTTTACTACACGCCACTGACCGGACACAGGGTCAGAGTCCGGTCACTGCCCAAGGCAGAGTCCAGTCAATACAAAACTTCTCCTTTTGACCCTGAACTTTACCACCCTTGATCAAATGTGCCAACCACCAAGTGTATCACCTAGTGCACGTGTGTTAGCATATTTTCACAAGCATTTTTAAGGGTGTTAGCACTCCACTAGATCTAAATGCATATGCAATCTGTTAGAGCATCTAGTGGCACTTTGATAACCGCATTTTGATATGAGTTTCACCCCTCTTAATAGTATGGCTATCGATCCTAAATGTGATCACACTCACTAAGTGTCTCGATCACTAAACCAAAATGCTCCTATCAAATTCACCTTTGCCTTGAGCTTTTTGTTTTTCTCTTTCTTCTTTTCCAAGTCCAAGCACTTGATCATCACCATGGCATCACCCATCATCATGTTATGATCTTCATTTGCTTCACCACTTGGAATGTGCCACCTATCTCATAATAACTTTGATAAACTAGGTTAGCACATAGGGTTTCATCAATTCACCAAAACCAAACTAGAGCTTTCAATCTCCCCCTTTTTGGTAATTAATGACAACCCTTACACAAAGATATGAATTGAAATTTAATTGAATCCATGTTGCTTGTCTAAGCATTTTTACCATATGTAAAATGATATGGACAAGTTTCATGAACCCCAAATGGTAGCAATTGCTTCCCCTACATATGTGCTAAGAGTTTGGATTGTAGCTTGCACATATGCTTAGATAGGAAATATAGGAGTCAATGTCTACCAAATGATGCTAAGTGTTGGCATGAAAACGTGGTAGACGCGCCAGGGCGACACACAGCAAGCCAGAACGATCCAGAGATCTGCTTGGCTTCAACGTAGGACCAGTCGATCCTACGAATTTCCCAAAGGTATGCCAGTCAATTTGACCTGCAATTGACAAGAAGAGAAAGTTTATCAGTAATTTAGGGTGGAACATGCTGGTTTTGCCCAGACAGTTCCAAGTGTGCCGCTTCGGGAGCAGCCAAACGGAAAAAATCGACTAAATAGCCGATACGAGAAGAAATCGACTGTTAAAGACTGTGACACTCGTGGGTCATGATTGATTTATGATAACGAGCACAATGTACCTAGTTTTTAATGATCCTTTCCCTTGAGCTATTAATATGTACACGTCAAAGATACATCACAGTTAGATTAGATTTAATCAATACGTGGTGCAGAGCCAATGAATTCGGTAAAATGGGATATGCCACGTAGACAACCGACTGTTTGATATAAACAGATCTACTAACTGTCTAGATCTAACTTATTACCACCAACAGTGAGGTCTGACCGGATCAATGCAGCTATGATGACGACAATAATCTAAAACCAGAAAGTCCATAAAACCGACTATATGTCAAATGGTGACAATAATCTAAAACCAGAAAGTCCATAAAACCGACTATATGTCAACAGGTTCACAAAAGCGTGCCATATCTATGAAGGCACGAGCGAATCAGCTAAAATAGCCGATTCAGGTAGAAAAAGGATCACAACATGTGAACAATCGACTATTTAATATAAACAGATTTATAAACTCATCAAATCTAACCTATTATATTTAACAGTGGGGTTCAACCGGATCGATGGCAGCCATAATAAAGATAACAGATGAAACTTTTAAAGTAAACAAATCTATTCACATTTAACAGAATCATGAAAACATACGATGAGCGTTAAAGTACGGGCAATCGGATATTTAGCCAATGCAGGCATAGCAAACAACCAAGGTCATGCTTGGCCGAAAGCAAATCTACCAACTAGCATACCTTGATTTAAAGTGCTAACAGTGGGGATCAACCGGATCGTTACAGCCATGATAGCGAGCTATAGATCAGATTCAACTAGCTAGTAAACCTACTCAAGATCAAACATGACTTGACCGCGTACTATGCACGATCAAGATCGTAGTAGAATGGCCGATAAAACATAATCTATCGTTTGAAGTAAAAATTATCATAATATAGCAAAATAAACGATGGATTAAAAGGATGTGAGGTTGATCTAGATCGATCTCGATCGGGCAGGTTGATATTGCTAAAACTAATGACAATAAGAACATCAGCAAGATCGATAACTTAATGAATCTACTCGAAGGACGCCACCCTTAGGTAGAGCCGGTAACTAACTTATACTAGAGCTCATAAGAGGTCGGCCGGACCGACACAACCTTACAAACAAAAGTATAAGCCATGACGGTACTCACAGACAAGTCGGAGGTTGACCGGATTGATGCAGCCCTGCTTGTTGAAGAACTCGTCGAGATCTACAGTACTCCTACTCTTAAGGGTTGGCGTGAAACCAAAAAAAGTAATTGGTATTGATTGATTGGATGTCCTCTTACAATAGATGGGGTCCAATATTTATACCCGAAACTTAAACATGAATCCTACTCAAATACGACTTATTATAATCTTTGGAATAAAAGAAAACATTCCTAACTTAAGATAACTTGGACCCTACTCTTTCCCTTTTTTGTAGAGTCCGACATATTTTCCCCGACGCCATCCGTATGTAGTCCATTGACATTGTTTGCTGACGCCATCTATAAAAATAGCTGATTCTAGTACCGCATCTGAATCAACTTATATCAATCCTTACACAATCGATTCCTTGATGACATAATCTTAGAAGCTTCAAGTTCCCGCGTTCTTCTTTGCCAAATTTTGGTGTAAAACATGCCCCCCAATTTTGGGATAAAAATAATTTTATTCCAAAATTATCACGTCTGTACCCCCAATGGGTCTATAGTCATGGGTAGAGAATATTGATCTAGGGCCTACTATCTGTCATCTTCACCAATGTCCTTGCCTACTTATGAGCCCACACTTCAAAGCTTCGCGAGAGCACTATTGCTTCACGGGCGCTTGTATTCAATCTTCCTGATCAACTATAAATACCTATCCGACTCTGGCGAGAGCAACCCAACAACTCAGTTATGTTTCTCTTCTGCTTGCTTCCTCGAGTGCCCTTGGCTTTGCTAGACCCTCCATGGCCTAATCCCTTACTATGAGGGTCTTGAGTGGTTAGAAGAATTCTTGTGCATAGAGCAATTGTGTCGCCCATTTTAGCACCTTGTCGAGCAAGAGGATTAGCTGTTACGGCTAGAAGAATTCTTGTGATATCACCTGAGTCTTCTCACCATCAGCGTAGAGCTGTTCTAGTGTTTGCAAGGGTTCAAATGTGTGGACACCTTCCCCTTGTTCACTCTATCAAATGCTCATGCCGAGAAATTAGTGGGTTATATGGGCATCCTTTTAGCAGGCGGTCTCCTTTCTCCCTTGATGCTATTTCTATCAGTGGGCTGATATGACTTGGTCCACGATGACTTTCGGCCCAGTGGGGATCCAGACTCCCTCCAATCCAACGAAGTCTTAGTGGGTCAAACTTTGGTTAATGTAAACCTTTTGTATCAATCCCATGGTATCTGTAATTATGGGAAGCAATAAGTCTGAATCCGTAGTTTTTCCATGAACCGTTCCCTGAATTTCCAGAGTGTTGATCTTTTTCCACAACCGACTTCAATTCTGTAACCCCGACGAAGCCTATCTTCTCACCTCCCGGGCTATATATACATGCCATGGTTGTGGATCGAAAAACAACCTGCTTCATCCTAAACCTTCTGTGTCTTTGGTGTGATTTGATTTCTAATAGGCTCAAAGACATGGAGAACGGCAAGAGGTCTGCTGAAGAGGCCCTTGATAAGTCTGTGCCACCACACCAGCATCTTCGTCACCAAGAGAATGCAACCCGTGATCTTGGGCAGATGGACCCTCATCTGAACGTGCCACAGGATGCTCTCACCATCTCGGAACATAGGGTCAACTCCACTCAGGCGAGGCTGGCCGTGGCCGAGGCCAGAATCATGGGTGAAATCCACAATTTTCTGTTTTCTTAGTTTGGTCTTCAAGATCTTGATTATCTCTCCTTTGAATCCTTTTAGACCTATCGGCCCAGTTGGAAAGCCTTCGATCAGCTACAGAGTATGCGGCAGGATCCATCAACGCCAAGGGTGCCGTGCCGGTGGTTCGCCTGTACGATGTCCCAAATCACGTCTGATAAGTTGCCCTTCACGGTGTTGTCATGGTGCTACCATGGCATTGGTTGTTGCGCAAGCCCGCTCTGGTCATGAGCTTCGCCTTCTTCCCCATGGTTTCCTAGCCATCGAACACCCTAAGGACCATGAGCGCCTGGTCAAGGACTTCTTCAACACCGCCAACTCCGTAGCCCTTGCTTCCTAGGCTGAAGACATAGTGAACAAAGTGTTCCTCGGTCCTTAGTTTGTAATAGGAGAAGCTAGCAAACAATTTCTTCGTTTAAAGTGACTCCTCTTTTGCCCTGTACTCATGTTTTGCAAAAGTGAGAAGCCGATCACAATCGAAACCTTGTAATCATCGGCTGTTAAGTTCTTCCAACTCTTAATATGCCACAATGCAATTCTAATTTTTCCAAGGAAGAACGGCTGCATACCCATATATCATTTTGTAAGGAGAGCAGCTATCTGGCCTATAGCGTGTTTCCTCGAGGCTCAGTAGAACAACCATTTTGGATTAGCCGATTTCGACTTGTGATTCGATCTGACTCGATTAAATCTGAAAACGGCTCTCATGGTAAAACTTTTCAAATTCCTCCCCAGTCATCAATCGCCGCGTCTTCCCTCGGTACTGGCAGAACGGCGCCCCCTCTTCCATTAATTGGGCTTGCCTTTGCATATTCCGAGATATCGACCATCCCATCTCCGCGGCTATAAACACCGGCTAAGGGCTCTGGCTTCAAGCACATCTACACTTGCAACCTCTCTGTTCTCTGTACTTCTCCGCCTTCACAAATCCAGTAGTAGTTTCCCTTCTTCTTCCATGATCTAGGACAGCAACCATGGCAGGAGAACATCATCGCGGCAAGCGCACAATGGAAGATCTCCCGGAGGAGGAGGTCCTGGTCGGTCAGCGGCTCCGTCGCATGAGGTAAGACTGAACACTCCTGTCCATAGCAAGAATCATCTACTAATGCATCTATAGGCTTGTCCTCAATGACAGCCTCCAGCCACTTCCCCCTAGGACCGGTGAGCCTTCTATCACCACATCTGCTGCTATCGCGCCGGGCTCGTTGTCAGACTCCTCCGACTCCTACAATGGCAATAACACCCGGCGTTTCCTACAGGAGTGGAGGGTGGCCAAGGACCATTACTCCAAGGTAACTCGGGAGAACGATCAGCTTGAGAGCCGCCTCGAGGCTTCTCAAGCCGCCCTCCTCACTGCCGAGGAAGAAGCCAACACTGCTCCAGCACGGTTGGCCTAGTCTGACGCCATAGTGGCGGGCAAGAGGAACTCCAAGAAAACCTTTATTTCAATTTCCACTGTCTTTGTCTTGATAACTCCTTTGTTTCTGTGATTGCCAGCCTTGATGGTGCAGTTGGAGAACCCCCAACTAGCGGCTAACATGGCTACAACGTTCATCAACGCCCGGGGCCCTCATCTCAATAACCGCCTGCACGACATCCCGGCACGCGTCCAGGAGATCGCCCTCCATGGCGTTCACCGTGGCGCGGCGGTGGCTCTGGTCGCGGCACAGGTCCAGACCGAGCATGATCTCCGCACCATGGAGCTGAGCTTCCCAATAGCCAACGACCCTGACATGCATGAAGACCTGATCGAGGAGTTCAAAGATGCTACAGTGGCCATGTGGATATCACCTCAGCTCAGGACATCATAAATAGGGTGTTCGATTAGCTTGTACCTAGGATAAACTGATCAATGAATGAAATCCCTATTTTTCTATGATCGCGTCTCAGTGAATTTCTTGCAATATCTTAGTATACATCATGATTGTCTCTGTGTTTGTTTTTGCTCTATAGGCGATACATATCGTATTGGCTTTTACCCTTTCTGGTTTGTTTTTTGAACTAGAGGTGATACCCTTTCGGTACCGGTTGTCAGAGCCGATGACGGAACAAACTGGTTGTCAAGTATTATCCAAACGCTAGGATAATATCTCTTTAGATACTTTCCATTGATCACTCTGTCAAATTCCTCTTCTCCTCCTAGTGTTTCCAAAATATAAGCATTGCCAGGTGCACAACGTTTAATCCAATAAGGTCCTTCCCAGTTAGGTTACCATTTGCCGAACTTGCTATCTCTTGACCCGATCGTCAATTTCACCTTCCAGACCAAGTCTCCTTTAGAAAATTGTTTGCTCTTGACCTTCTTATTGTAATACTTTACAATCCTTAGCTTATTGGCCTCGATATTCTCAAGAGCATGTAGCCGATGGCAACTTAAGTCTTCTAAGTCATCCATCATAAGATTCTTGTAAACTTCGGCTGACAAATCATTTTGCAATGTGACACGCCTCGATCTAGTTTGAATCTCCCAAGGAAGGACTGCATTATGACCATACACAAGTTCATAAGGTGACCATACACAAGTTCATAAGTTTTAATCGATCCATGACAGGCCATCCTATATGCCCATAATGCCTCATTAAGCGTTGAATACCACTTCCTTGGCTGTTCTTCGATCTTTTTCTTGATCAGCTTAATCATAATTTGATTGGATGCCTCTGCCTCGCCATTAGCCTGAGCATAGTAAGGAGAAGAATTTAATAACTTAATTCCCATACTGGTAGCAAAATCTCTGAACTCTTCTGATGTGAACATTGTCTCCTGATCAGTAGTAATAGTTTGAGGAATCCCAAAATAATACACAATATGTTTCTTGACAAAATCAACCATGTTCTTTGAGGTTACCGTCTTCAAAGGAATTGTCTCAACCCACTTAGTGAAGTAATCTGTTGCTAGCAGTATAAACTTATGTCCTTTACTTGAAGGTGGAAAGATCTGGCCAATTAAATCAATTCACCAACCTCGAAACGGCCATGGTTTGATTATTGGATTCATAGCCGATGCGGGCGATTTCTGAATATTACCAAAACGTTGATAATCCTGACATCCCTTATAATATTCAAAACAATCTTCTAGTATTGTCGGCCAGAAATATCCGGTCCTGCGAATAATCCATTTCATCTTATAGGCCAATTGATGAGCTCCGCATATCCCTTCATGTACTTCACCCATCAACACTTTAGCTTCTTCTTGATATAAGCATTTAAGCAATACCCCATCGACTGTCTTGTAAAATAGCTGATCATCTAGCAAAACATACTTAGTCGATTTATACCTTAATTTCCTAGTAACCTTCTATGATGGATTCTTAAGGTAATTGGCTATTTCAGCTCTCCAATCATTAGTCAAGGTTTCACTACTTAAGATCTCTTGAAACACTCGATAACATGACGTGCTTTGAGCTAACCATTTAGCCTTTTGATTCTGTGCTCTTGGAATATGCTGAAGAGAAATATGAGGAAACTCCTTGAGTAACTTCTGGCATTCATCATAGTATCCCCTCAGAATATCATCTTTACATTCATATAGGCCGATCAACTGATTGATAATTAATTGTGAATCTCCAAATACTTCAATTGACTCGGTCTTTACTTCATGAAGAAGTTGAAGTCCCTTAAGGATAGCTTCATATTCTGCTTGATTGTTGGTAGTCATTGATTTAGTTGGAAAAGCAAATTCAAAACTTGCCCCCCGAGGTGAAACAATAATAATGCCAATGCCACCACCTTGCTTGCATGATGATCCATCAAAGAATAACGTCCAAGGTATCAGCTCTACATAGCCAATACTCGGCTTATGATGCTGAGTGACGAAATTGGCTATTACTTGCCCCTTGACTACTTTAGCCGATTCGTCGCTCAAGTCAAATTCTGACAATGCAAGAATCCACTTCCCCATTCTCCAATTTAATATCGGCATTGATAGTATATGTTTGATCACATCAGCCTTAGAAACAACTGTACACTCAGCCGATAACAAGTAATGTCGCAACTTAGTGCAAGAGAAATATAAGCACAAGCATAACTTTTCAATAGGAGAATATCTTGTTTCTGAATCCAAAAGTCTTCTACTTAGATAGAAAACAACTCGTTTTTTTTCCTTCAAACTCTTGCATTAAGGCCGATCCAATTGTTTGGTTATCGGTCGACACGTACAACCTAAAAAGCTTACCTTGCTAAGGAGGGACCAGCATGGGTGGACATTTCATATATTCTTTTATCTCTTCAAACGCCTTTTGTTGTACGTCACCCCATTTAAATTCTTGATCATTTTTCAATTTCAACAAAGGAGAAAACGATAGAATCTTTTCTGACAAATTTGAAATAAACCTCCTAATAAAATTAATCTTGCCAAGCAAAGATTGTAACTCTGTTTTAGTAGTCGAGGGCACTGCCTCATCAATTGCTTTCATACTTTTTTGACCAATTTTGATTCCTCTCTCGTGGACCATAAAACCCAAAAATTATCCAGCTGACACTCCAAAGGCACACTTATTGTGATTCATCTTTAAACCATGTTTTCTTGTGCACTCCAAAGTCTCCCGTAAATCAGCTAGATGTTCCTTGTACCCTTTAGATTTTACCATCACATCATCAATGTATATTTCAACAATCTTGCCGATCAACTTGTGAAAAATATAATTCATCGCCCTCTGATAAGTTGCACCGGCATTTTTCAAACCAAATGTCATCACAACCCATTCAAATAAACTGATTGCGCCAGGGCACCTAAAAGCTGTTTTTGCTATGTCTTCCTTAGCCACAAAATTTTGATTATATCCTGCATTGCCGTCCATAAAACTAATAACCTTGTGTCCGGTTGCTGCATCTACCAACATATCGGCTATCGGCATCGGATAACCATCCATGGGTGTAGCCTTGTTTAGATCTCTAAAATCGATGCAAACTCTTAACTTCCCATTTTGTTATACACAGGAACAACACTCGATATCCACTCTGCATATCGGCACGGTCGGATGAATTTCGCTTCTAGTAATCTTTCAGTCACCTTTTTGATATCATCAAGAACATTTGGATTAAATCTACTCGGAGCTTGTTTAAACAGCCGATATCCAGGTTTGATTGGCAACCGATGTTCAATAATTGATTGATCTAGACCAAGCATCTTATAATATTTCCAAACAAAATAATCTTTAAATTCCTTTAATAAATGTATCAACTCTTGTTTATACTCAGGATCCAACTTAGCACTTGCATACGTCGGTCTAGGCCTATCTCCAGGACCAATATCTATCTCCTCTAATTCATCGGCCGACGTAAAGCCATGTCCAAGTTTACCATCTGTACCATCTATTAGATTATCCATTAAAATAAACTTTCAGAGCCGACTGCTTGGATCGGCTGTTGGCTTTCATTATTGATCTTAATGAAGCCTCCTTCCCATAGCTTGCCAGAAAAACACTCGAAGTCTTCTAGCTCCCAATACATTTGATCAGCTATTGCGATACTCACAGAATCATCAGCATGAACCAGTTCAACATTATCTCCACGCCACTGAATCAAGCACTGATGCATAGTCGATGGTACACAATAATTTACATGAATTCAATCATGACCAAAGAGTAAACTGTATGAACCCTTTCCATTAATGACAAAGAACGTAGTGAGTAAAGTCTTACTTCCAATTGTCAACTCAATGTTTATTGCCCCCTGATCTTGGATGCATTACCCCCAAAATCCTTGAGCATCATGTCACTTTCAATCAAATCTCCTGGTCCCTTGCCAAGTTTATGAAAAGTAGTATGAGGCATAAGATTAACAGAAACACCTCCATCCACCAATATTTTTCTCATCGGCTTCCCATCAACGAAACCTTTGACATATAAAGCCTTTAAGCGGCGATGCTTGACTGGCTTATCGAATATAGCTTGCTGTATTACTGTCAACTTGGCAACTATCTCATCATATTTCGATTCATCAAAATTTGAATAAACTTCTTGGTCTGCTGGAGCTCTGAATTCTGACGGCAACAGAAAAACTATTTGAATATTAGTCAATGGTTGACCCCTATCGGCTGTTTGTTTAGCACGCCACACTTGAGGTCTACCAGATTTCTAAGCCTGTTCTAGCTCTATATTCCTTAGGCGTTGTACCCTTCTTTTCTTACTTCTTGTTAAACCTCCTGGACACCATTGCCCTTCCTGCCAAATATACTCTTCCTCATCACATTCTTCTTCATAATTAGCCCAGTTTTGATCAACAACTCGCTTCCCGAGCCGATCATGTATACTTCTATTTTTTAAGCGCTGATCCATATTATTATGATGATACTCATTTTGAGCATGGATAGACCGGCGGTTAGCTTGTGATTGCCTAAACTTCCGATATTGCTCACTGCACTCTGGGCAATTATTTTTATTAGATAATTTTAAACCTTTATTCCAACAAGATCTGAAGAAAGGATAATTCCAATGTGATTCAGCTTATTTTCTTTCATACCTCTCCTCTTCTTGTTGCTGCTGGTATTCTTTCTCTTTTAACCAATGTTGGTAATCCTTTTTCTTTTGTCGTTGCCATTTATTCAACAAATTCGAGACGTGACATGCGGCCTTAAAGTTCGTATATGATTACAATAATTGTTGGGCATCGTTAACAAAAATTGTATTTTAAAATACATGCACGTCTTAAGATCGTGACAGAGGGAGTAGAAGATACATATATCTATACTATAAAAGCTATTATTTCAGGTTCTAGCTCTCCATCGTGCATGTTGTATGCAGGGTAGGTAAAGTGGTAAATGGTGGTACCATATATAAGGTCATCATCAGATCAATAACGTAACGTAGCAGTTAGTTAGACGAGATTACTGGAAAAAAAAGACAGGTCCCTGTAGGCAACGCCGGATCGTGCTCCCTGCGTGTCAACGCTCGTCGGTCTCTTTGCTAGCTACATGGAGTAGATGCACACAGAGAACACAGCAGCAACCACAGAGGGCAGTGGAAGTTCCGCATACTAAAATTTAGTCCATGTCACATCGGATGTTTACATACTAATTTGAAGTATTAAACGTAGACTAATTACAAAACTAATTGCATATATTGAGACTAATTTATGAGACGAAACTATTAAGCCTAATTAGGCTCACATTTAGTCTTTCTAATTAGTATCTAAATACCCGATGAGACATCTACTAAACTTTAGTCCCTGGTTCCAAACACCCCAGCAATGGCGCACATGGAGGCTATCGTAAGAATGTGTTTATTTTATGTGTTTATTTTATGATCCTCAAGGAGGAGGTAGATATGTGTTTATTTTATGATCCTCAAGGAGGAGGTAGAAATGTGTTTATTTTAGAGGAGAGGAGCGCTACTTAGACGACGAGGTCTAGTCCGACTCCACCAGCGAGGGTGGAGCCGACGAGCGGAGAAGAAACAGAGAGGAGAGAAAGACCTGACAAGTGGGCCCGCACCACGCCGCCCTCCTCGTTCCGAGCTTGCAGTCTCCAAATCGTCATCACTCAAGCCCTAACAGCGCCGCCGCACGCCCTAAAGACGCCGCCGCCGGGTGATTCGCCGAGCCATCGCCTTGCCGTCCACCAGAGTCGTCCGCCGGTCTTCGAAATCTGTTAAGAGTGCTCACGGTGCCCCACGCTTGCTCCCTCCTGCCTTCTACTGTTCGCGCGACCTCGACGTACCTAACGAGCCACCAAATCGACCACCGCTTTGCCACCGTGCCATCGCAGCCGCCCTAGTCCCCTCCATCGAGTTCGTCTTGAGATCCTCTTGCTCTCTGACCTCCTCCCGAGCCAAACAGTGGCCGGAGTCATTGTTTCGCCCACTCCGGCGAGGTTCCGTCAATGGCACCGCCGCCTGGGCTCGCCGCTGGTCTCGCCGTCCGCTCTCTCTCACTCTGGATTGTTTCCAACCGTCTGATTCAAAATCAAGGGCCGAGATTATAAGATACCCATTCGCCGGTCGTTTTGCAAAAAGGCCCTTACAATTATTTGGATCTTAACCTGCCGTCCCTGAACTTTTGTTAAAGGGCCCCTGCCTTTTCTTTAAATTGTGGCCGCAGTCCCTGGTTCGGTTTAAATTCAGATTTTAATTATTTTAAATTTGAAAATCAAATTTTATCTATTTACAAAACTGCCACTACCTTCTGTAGGCCATAAAATAAAATCTTCGGTTTAACTCTGATTTGATCCGTTCAACTTGCGTTAGGTTCATAATTCCATAATCTACATGTTCATACTACTTTTAAGTATGTTTTCAACTTTTAAAATTTGAGGTTAGATTTAATCTATTATTTTACTAAAGGAAATCTTGTTTAATTCATAACTTATTTGTTTTAGCTCCAATTTTCGTGATCTTCGCGTCTGTGTGTTCGTAGCGAGACGTATATTCGTTTTACAAGCTTTTCATCTAGATTTTATGCTGTTGGTGTACTATTCTAATCTATACTATTTGTTTGCTATGCATGATTGCTTCTGGATGTTTGTATGTTGCTATGGTTATCGAGTATAGATGGTGAGCAATTCGTGGGTGATCAAGAGTACTACTTTGACGAGCAGGATCAACAGGAGCACCTTGTTTAAGGAATGTATAGCATGGGATCATCCTTGTTTCCTATCAACTCTAATACATTTAATTCATGTTGCATGTGCCACCTTGATAGGGATTTCCTAGAATTGAACTTATACCTTGTCACCTATGGGATATGCATTGGGTAGCTTTGCTAGTGCTCAATTCAACCATGATCTTGTAACTTGACTAATAGTATATGCAACAAACGTTAAAACATGACTTTTTAGCAACTTGGAAACAGGGAGCTGGAGTATTTAGCTACTTTCTAAATACTTTAGATTCCTCTCCGTAAGGACTTATCTGTAAGTGATTATCCGGGACTTACAGTACAGCTGTGAGGGCTACATGGCTCTGGCTTGAGCTCACTATGAAGACCTTTTCTAACTTGTTAGTGGTTACCTTTAACGACGTAAGAATGGCTTGACGAGTCGGGTATTGTGCGGCCTCTGTCCCCATGAGTATAGGCTGCGCGTCAATGTGCCATCGGGAAGGGGGCTCTACATTTGTTTGCCGAGTGAATCTAATGGCCCTAACTTGTTAGACGAACCTTTGAAAGGCTTCATAGTGAACCCGGTCTGCTCACCTTGTAAGTGTTTTGGGAGTTATAAACCCGGACATATGGGTTTCCCTACTCACCGTGAAAGTGTACAACCTCTGCAGAGTGTAAAACTGGTATATCAGCCGTGCTCACGGTCACGAGCGGCCTTAGAACATTTATGAAATAGATGATCACTAAGAATTATCTATTTATGCTATTCATTATTCATGTTTACATTGATCATGAGTTTTACTTTGGGATTGAACCAACTTGTTGCTACTTTTATGCTAAAATTGTGACAATTAAAAGCTGAATGCTGTTAAACCTGTGTCAAGCCTTTTGAGCCTCATGAACCCCATGTTACACTTGTTGAGTACGATACGTACTTACGCTTGTTTATTTTCATTATTCGGATAAAAATCCCGGATGGGTAACAGCTGGCTATGGTAATGACGACTTTCCTGAGGAATACTAGACTTGTGGTCAACCAGTTGACGTCCCTGTGATATGGAGCTTCCGCGAGAGATCTTTCTTTATGCTTCCACTATATTTATGTGAAGACTATATCTTAATATTCGTGATGTAATAAACATTTGTGATGATACTATTTATAATTTATCGACTTATGTGTGTGACTGATCTCTGGACGTATCTAAGATTTTGCATCCCATTTTATCTTTAAAATCGGGTGTGACGTGGGCATTGATAACAAAATTTGTATTTTAAAATACATGCATGTCTTAAGATCGTGACAGAGGGAGTACAAGGTATTATATATATACTAATAAGCTATTATTTCAGGTTCTAGCTCTGCATCGTGCATGTCGTATATATGCAGGGTATGTAAAGTGGTAAATGGGTAGCATATATAAGGTCATCATCAGATCAACAACGTAAGTTAACAGTTGTTTAGACAAGATTAATGCAACAATAAAAAAGACAGGTCCCAGTAGGCATGCAACGCCGGATCATGTTCCCTGCTTGCTTGTCAACTCTCGTCGGTCTCTTCGTTAGCTACATGGAGTAGATGCAGACAGAGAGCAGCAGCAGCCGTAGAGGGCAGTGGAAGGATAAGAAGTGGTAATGGCGCACATGGACGCTGTCGTAAGAATTTAGAGTACGATGGTAGGCAAGATGTCTCCACCGTGTGAGTTATTTGGTGTGTCTGACATTACTACTGCCACGATAGCTAGTACTGTGTACCGACGTTATTTTGATATGTGTTTATTTTAGGATTCCCAAGGAGGAGGTCGGTATGCGTTTATGTTAGAGGAGAGAGAGCGAGTACTATATGATTAACATTGTTATTGGTATGATAATTAAAGTCATGAACGCCCATCCGTCCTACTAGTACACCGTACATGATCGATGACAAACGACGACACGAGCTGTACTATATTGTATGGGCGGTGAAGTGACAACCAATCGTGTATTTCGTAGCAGTACTATCTCGTCTTCCTAGGCCGACGACCGCTCGGCCCACGGAATCAGTCACGGTTCCCCCCTCCTAACTAATATATGACCCTTTTTTCTAAGCTTTATTAGTTCGTCATCTTGTATGTTTCTACACGTATAAGTTTAGTTTTAAATACAAACTTTGTAGGGCAAAATAAATCTTAGCATGTGTTTGGTTTGCGACCAAGTGGGTTGGGTTAGGTCCAACTCAGTTTTTTTGGGCTGGGTTCAACCCATCTCATGTTTGGTTAGTGGGATGAGGTTGTCCTAGTTTTCTGTTTGGGTTGAAGATAAACTGATGTGGGTTGAGGATCCTGACAAATGGACCCCATGCGTCATCCTCTTTCTCTTCCCTTTACCTGCCTTTCTTCTCCCCTGCGCGGATCGGTCGTCGCCACCCCGTGTCCGCCGGACATCTGCGTGGTGCGGTCGCCGTCGTCCCCCGAGGCCGCAGCCCCTGCTCCTACACGCCCTACGCAGCGCGGTCTCCGTCACCTTGATGCAACGCGGCTCGGTCGCCGCCGCCCCGGCGCCCCACACTCGCGCGGCCGGCTGGCGCTTCTCCTCCACGCTTGGCTCCTGGTGTCGCGCGCCGCCATCCTCTGCTGATGCTGCTTCCCCGCTGCAGCGCACGGCCGTCCACTGCCTCGACGGACTCGAGGGAGAAGCGAGCGCTCGATGTGGGTCGAACCCCGTCTGCTCGATTTTGCGGTGCCGGGGCAACCCGCATCTACGGGGAATATGCCCTCCTGGGTTCGACCCAGGTCACAGAACCTCCCATCCAAACACACAGAAAACTGGGTCCAGCCCACTCCGACACAGTTGGTCCCTCCATCCAAACACACGCTTAGTAAATTGTGTTATGTTAGAATAGGTGGTGTCATAAATTGTGTTAAAAAAATTTACCAATCGCTAATAACAGCGTATATTTTATATCTCCTAGAAGCATAGGTGTTGTATGTTGCTTCACATGAATGGCGAGAAAAATACAGTACAGTAGTAGCGTACGCGACTTCTTGCAACGCAATTCAACGATTGGTGTCTCGTGCCTTCATGTGTGCAAGCGACTTTAGCGTGGATGTACGTTGGGTTCATGGTGATGTGACACGACAATATCGTCGATACTTCCATGTAAATGCCAGATAGTACAATTTATATATACTACCTCCGTCGTAGGAAGAAAGCAACGGTAGGAATGGTCAAAATCAAACTATTTAATCTTAATCAATATTTATACCTCCTAATAACTATATTTAACATAAAATATATGAACATAATTTCCTAATTGGTATTTATTGGGTACTATAATTATCAATATTTTTTTATAGATTTGATTAATAAAAACACAATTTTTCTTGGGATATAGATAGGCTACCGGCTGGCATCAATGAGGCCAGGGAGACGGATGCCACTAGCTCCGGACCCAACATCAAAGACTTGACCAGCTCCAGCCGTAGTGGCCGGTACCCATTAGCACGTCAATGATCCCCAACACACAGACACTGGTTTGAATGGTGCCAAAAGCCATTATTGATAATACAGTAAGATGGGTGGTTGTCCGCTGGGAAAGCAGTGACGTGCTGTAATGTATATGGGTGCATGTCAGCTGGGCATGCAGTGAGGTGCAGTAATGTACTCCCTTCCTTCTAAACAAAGTTCTCTTTAGTTGAGTAGTCAAACATTTTTAACTTTAATAAAATATATATACAAGAAAATATTAATATAGTAAATAATTAGTATCATCATATGAATAGTTGAATCTATTATTAATAAAAAAAATCTTAAAAATACATATATTTCTAATATTTTTTACAAATCTAATCAAACATATTGCCCAACATGAATATCATATGGACACAACTGCCCTAGTACGGCGCCGAGAACGACCATACATGGCTGGGGTATAGTTATTAGCTAGTACTGCTGGACCCCCCACAGACTTCACATACTCGGCTTACGGTGTCTCCCTGCTTTGTTGTTTGCTCTTGTTATTAAGCATTATTTATGTAGTTGTTGCTTTACAATAAAAGTACATTTTTACTGTTATAGTATCAATATAGATATGTGATGAGAGTTTAACATAGAGACATGTTAAGTCCCCCCGGAGAGATGAAGTTGACCGTTAGATCCTCCGACCGATCCCATGGATCGCTCAGGCCTGCACCCATCAGGTATGCTTGCACGTACTCTCTGGAAGGAGACAGGATGAGCCTGATCGCCCCAGCTGCCACCACTCAAGGCTGTGGGGCTTGGCCACGGCCACAGGCCAACGAGCGTTGGTGGCCCAAGCTTGACCTCCACCCAGCGCCCGCCTGAGCCAATGCCCGGGTGGCAACCAACGTTCCAAGCCATCTGCTACGATTCGGCTCAGGAAGTAGCCAGGCGCCCAAGGCCTGGCGGGTACGGAGATGCTCCGCCTTCTGCCCGTTCAACGGGCGCGAGGCCCTGTTGGCAACTCTCTCGGCTAGGTCACGCAACCGTCGTGACACAACAAGAGAAGGGACTTCACTAGCGCTTGGGACGGATGGATCCCAGGCCTGCTCGTCAGCCCTTCCAGGCGGGGGCTCATTGCAGGCCAAGGAAGCCTCGAGAAGGTTCAATAGAGGGTGGCCACGCCGCAGCAGGCAGCCCCAGATAGTCAACCGCCAGAATGGAGCTAGACAATAGCGTGAGGGGCATGGTTACGACACTGTCGGATCCCCCTTCGTGACAAGGCAATGTCCACCAATGCCGCAACAGAGGACACATGCACCCAGTGCATGCATGGACTATAGACTGGAACTAAACCGACTTGTACACCGTACCCTTCTCAGAATATAAGGGGGGCACGACTCCCTTTAGAGTGGATCCCCTATTCTGAATCAGCCCCAACTCGAGGAGGTCCGGATTCTAATCTAGCCCAACACCGAGGGACCAATGAAGAACATCGATAAACTCCAGGACAGCACAGAGCGATCCCCAACTATCGTGGGGTCGGCACCGCGACAAGCATTGTTGTTCGAGTCGGTGTCAGAGTACTTGTCTCCGGTGGCTCGGGTAGACACAAGAACACAAGAATCATAGAGGGGGCGCAACGGTATATCCTGGTTTAGGCCGATCGATGCCCTACGTCCAGTAGCTGATGATCCTTATACTCAAGAGCACACGAAATCAAGGGGTTATAATAGAGTGTACAAGACAAAGTGAGAGATTTGGTAGGGGGTTAGCTCAGTGCTAATCCTGAGGTTGCCTCACCACCGGTGGAGCCTTCCCCCTTATCGGAGAGGAGGAAGACAACGGGTGCGGGGGAGGAGCTCTCGGTGCCCCCTCTTGGGTTGCTCTGCTCTCGGTGCTGAGAAGGAGCAGATCGGTGAGGAATGGAATGATCTCTTTGGGATCATCCTCCTCCATCTCTTGGATCCGACTGAAAGGTCCTTGTTGGTTTTGGTAATTGAGTGACAACCTAGGTGGACTAATTGTGTTTATGTGAGATACACAGGTGATTAGTTCACAGGTACATGTGTATGAGCAACATATGCCATGGAGGTGAAAATGGCTTGGAGATGTTGCAAAGCTCACACATGTGATGATGAAGGAGCTTATTGCACATGAGACATGACATTGAATCATGTGATCAAGGTGGAGAAGATCAAGACAAGACTTGGCTTCATGGACCGGTTGCAAGCGTGAAGGGCAAGTCAAAGGCTTTGGAGTGATGGACCGCGTGGCGGTGAAGCTTGAGCAAGACTTGGCGCCGATGGACGATAGCAACGGTGAAAAGCAAGTAGAGTCAAGATCGATGAACCAATATGATCATGTGATGATATGAAGTGGATCATATCATTGTTGATCGTGTTGGTGCATGTGTTGCATCGACATTGAAGGAGATGGAATGGAATGCGCAAGGCAAAGGTATAACCTAGGGCATTTCATTTCACCGGTCATAGGTGTGTAGAGAAGTTTATGACCGGGTTTAGGATAGATGGCCGTACTATCAAGAGGGGCAAACTTGTTTGCATATCGGTCATCTAGTGCCACTCGAGTGATCTAACTTTGCATTGTCGCTAGGATCGAGTGGCGTGGCAAGTTGAGTGGCTAACATCCTTTGGGAAATGATTGTGAAAATGCTAACACACATACACATGGTGGTGTACACTTGGTGGTGTTGGCACATTTACAAAGGAGGTGGTGTTTGCAGGGGTGAGATGGGTTTGGGTCCCTCTCTCGGGAAAATAGAATGCCTATTTTCTATTGCGCCGGATGCAAGTTCTTGTGGTTAGCACATTGGAGCAAGGGTGATGAAGTTAGAAGTGAAAACGAGTTAGTCGCGAAGATGCTGGCGTCGGTCAACTGACCGGACGCTGGATCTGAATGCACCGGACGCTGGCAGGCTGCGTCCGGTCAGGCTGACGTATGATGACGCAGAAGCTGGAGTGTGACCGGACGCTGGCTGCGTCCGATCAAGTGTGACCGGACGTGTCCGGTCGAGGTCGGTACCTTACTGGAAACGACCGGACGCTGGGGGTTCAGCGTCCGGTCAGTTGAAAGCTGCTGCGTCCGGTCAAGTCAAGTGACCGTTGGAACCGGGACACGTGGCCGTCTGCGGGCGACCGGACGCTGAGGTCCAGCGTCCGGTCAACTCGACCGGAGCGTCCGGTCGGCCCGACCGTTGCCCAGTGAAGGGGTAACGGCTAGTTTAGCCCTTGGGGCTATAAATAGAAGTGGCCCTCGGCCATGGCTGGTGCTGAGCACCTCAAGGGACTTAGTGTCCATGCTTGAGTGCTTGGGAGCCCTCCAACACACATACTTGATAGCGATCATCCGATTGTGTGAGTGAGCGATTCTAGTGCGATTGCATCGTGAGGTTGCATCGAGTGGCACTAGGTGATCGAGTTGCGAGCCGGTGGTGCTTGTTACTCTTGGAGGTTGCCACCTCCTAGATGGCTTAGTGGTGGTCTCCGTCGAAGCCCGCAAGAAGCTTGTCTTGGCGCTCCGGAGAAGTGCTTGTGAGGGGTACTTTGTGCTCGCCCAGCAGGGAGTCATGAAGAGCAACTTTAGTAAAGCGTGTCATTGAGCTACCCTCACTCAAGGGGTAGGTTCTTGCGGTGCCCGACGTGCGGGCTTAGCGGGTGATGCTAATTAGCCGCCGAACCACCAAGTGAGCGGTCGACACAACGGGGACTAGCGTGTTGGCAAACACGTGAACCTCAGGAGAAAAATCATCGTGTCAACCTTGTTCTTCCCGTTGGTTTGCATCCCCATTACACAAGCTTGCAATTACTTATATATATATCTTAAGCTTGTGTAGTTGCTCTTGTAATTAGATAGCTTGTGTAGCTAGCTAATTACCTTCTTGCTTGTGTAGCATAGAAGTAGCTCCCTTGCGTGGCTAATTTGGTTTTAGTAACCTTGTTAGTCACATTGCTTAGTTTGTGTAGCTAAGTTCTTGCGCTCTCTAATTAGGCATTGGTTGCCTTGTTATTGAGCATTGCTAGTGAGCATAGTTAGCTCTGTGCTTTTGCTTACTAGCATGTGTAGGGGCTCTCTTGTTGCTTAAAATACTAGTGGCATAGGTTTGTGTAACCTTGCTCTTAGAATTGTTTAGGAGAGCTCTAGATAGCCCGGCACCTTTGTTGCATAATTGGTATCTTAGCAAGGTGCTAGTAAACATATATAGAGGGGTGTAGTCTTGGCTAGACCGATTGTTTTAATTCCGCATTTATATCGGTTAGCCGACGCGATTAATTTTAGAAAGGACTATTCACCCCCTCTAGTCGCCATCTCGACCCTTTCACCGACCTCCCCTTATATTCTGAGGTAGGTCAGATACATGACAGTTTGGGGGATGAGTCTATGGTCTGCATGCGCTAGAGTCCATGAGGGTCTTGCAGCGGTGCTCTGTGGACCGAGGCACTGTCGTGAAGCAGAAGAAGCCTTGGGCATCATCTGGCTGCTCTGTTCTGACACTCTGTGTGTCAGGCAGTGTCGGCTTGGACCGGCCCCCTAGGTGTGCCTTCTGGAGGCTTCTTGGTGTCAAAGGAGGCCATCTTGAGGGGCTGACACATGGGCCCGAGAGCCCCCAAGCCCCTGGAGGCCATGGAAGAGTTTATCTTCTACTGTCACGCCCCGTGCGTGCCCCTATCGGGGGAGCGAGCGGCAGAGCCACGCCCAAGTGGCAACGCTAGGGAGCTACTGAGCCTCGATGGCTCGGGGCATGTCTTCAGGCGCCGTAGGCTGGGCAGGATCTAAGGATAGAGTCCAGGCTCCTCTTCGATCGGGAGCCTAAGGCTCAGGTGAGCCCCTGAGCCCTATGTAGAGGCTGCAGCCTGCTCCGGCTCGGTCAGATTCCTTGGCCTGAGGGTGTGCGTGAGCATACCCGATGGGTATAGCCCCCGAGCACCCAGGCGATCCTAGAGGGATCGGTCGAGGGGTCTCTCGGTCGGGAAGCATTGATCCTGAGACAAAGCATACCCATATGTTAGGATCTCGTCACCTACCAATCTCTCTCGATTTCCACCATTGTAATAATCTACCAATTGAGCAATCCTAACACGAAGATCACTATACTACTAGACGTAGGGCTCAAAAGCCAAACCAAGATAAATGGAGCTGTGTCCCTTCCATGATTTGAGTGTCCGACTCACCAGAGACCCACACATCGATCTCTAATGAACAACCATGATGCTCGTCACGGTTACAAACCCACGAGAATTGGCGCACCAGGCACAGAGGAGCGTGTCATGTGTGATCATCGTGCCTTCATGTGCAAGCGACTAGGCATCGACGTACGATGTGCATTATGGATGGGGGTGACGTGAGAGTTGAGACTACGATATCGTCGATATTTCAACGTAAATGCTAGTTATAATTTATATACTACTAAGTCCAAGAAACCATAGAAAGGATCAAAATCGAAATATGCTAATCTTAATCAATATTATATTAGTAGGGGACCCAGCGTTCAAACGAAACCCGAACGAAGCTTAAGACGCTCAGTTAATTTTAAGCTTGTAGTTAAGCGTGAGCAGCGAATATCTAAATGTGTATCGACACCGAAGCTTAGAAGAATGTCCAGGGTCACAGGGCCCTAGGTCCGTCATTGAGTTATAGATTAACCGAGGCGGGCATAATAATATTAACCAAGGCGGTTTTTATTACTTGCCCGCCTTGGTTAATTATTTCTAGATTTAAAAAAAATGCTTTTTCAAATTAGAATTTAAAATTTCACTAATGAAAACACAGATAAAGCAGAAAATATATGACAAACATATATTACATTCATTCTCATTCCACGAACGACATTAAGTTATTACATTAGTGAAGTCTTCATCATTGTTTCATCACAAACACAAATCTTTCGTACATCAGCAACTAAGGTCATTCATACATATCATTTTTTAGTGGAAAAGAGGTCCGACACAATATAATCCGAGATTCATAACTTGGTGCTCCAATTTCTGATCCTATCGAACTTCGGATCCCGAGCTAACTCGCTTTACCGGTTGAAGAACGTATTCCCTTCATGCGCGCTCTCGGTGACAAACTTACATATGTCTGCTACTGTTTGTTTGAAGTTTTGGTCGACCTTCTCCCTACGCCACCATCCTTGTGCTTTCTTGAGCTGCCACCAGCTGCTACTGTATCTGCTGCACGTCCTCAGGTACTCGCAAACATAGAATCCACATAGAACTGAGGCATAGGGTTGTTTAGCGAACTGCATGATGTATAATACACAATCATTAGAGCATATATAATAAACAATTAGTAGTAGTAGTAGAACTAGTAGTAGTGAGTAGAGTAGAGTAGAGTAGTAGTACTAGTTCAAGTAGTAGTAGTTGGAGTACTAGAGTAGAGTAGAGTAGTAGGTGTAGTATTAGGAGAGGAGCAGAAGTAGTAGTAGAGTAGTGGTAGTATTGGTACTTACTAGGAACTCACGCCTGAGTTTCAGTTTCGTGCCATACTTGATCTTATTCTTCTTAGATCTCTGATTATAGCAGTCGGGATCTTGCACGTACTTCTTATAAGCGCTCTATGAAAAACCACTAGTGTCAACGATATTTTCAACAAGTATGTTAACTATAAATGAATAAGTTCCGTCACTTACTATCTCAAACAGCTTTCAAATTGCTTGTACCCTGCTTTGTTTGTATCCTGCAAAGAGTCAAACATATAGGCCCTTCCGTCCTGAGGATAGATTATAAATGCAATCCAGTGGCCCATGATGCACTGGCTGCACCATTCACACAATACAGATTAGAAATGTTCAAATATATGTTCCAAGTATCTTTTGGACTTACCCGAACTGGTGGGCGGTCATGACGCACCCATTTCCCTAGACCTTCTTCATGGCCTCATACATGTACATTCCCGCACGATACTTTAATTCGATTACCAGATCTTCCCTATATTTCTTTCTCTCCTCCGGGTTCAAGTTCGCCAGCTTTTCATGAGTGTCTGGTATATCGTAACCCACGATGGTGCTCTCTGTAATAAGCATCGGAGAGAAATAGATAATATCCTTGCCCAATTCCTCGCTTACATAGGCCTACATCCTGTAAGGAAAAGTCATCATGGCATTATTAGTTTGTTCCTAAAGTACCTACACTGATGCAGTAGTGTCAAAGTCATAAGTAACTTACAGGGCAAATAAGGTGACTTGGGCGACATCGAGGTCCTTTCGCCGCAGTAGTCTATGCATGTCGTGGAAATCTACGATGACTTCACCATCCGTGGGCATGTGGAAGTACTCCGCCGGAATGTTGATGACGAAGTTTTCTAGACCCACTTTCGCTGCTTCCATGTACCACAGATGGAACATCCTTACCTCCCACTTCTCTTGAAGGAGGTCGCCCAAACTTTCCATGCACATAGTTTTCGGGGCAATCATCCAACCGGGGCCAAAATGATGGTGGGGTTTTTGGCCTGCAACACCGGGGCTTGAGATGTTAGCGAGTGGAAAAAGCAGATAGCATCTTGAAATAAATTATAGATTGACTATGCTTGCAAGTAGCGCACCTTTCAAACGTACTTAAGTATGGGTGCTCATTGGCTATTTGATAGGCCACCCAACTTGACTTGGTGTGGTTTGGGGGTTTGGCCTCCTCTTCATCTGCAGGCTTGCTCGGCGGGGGAGGACATTGGTTTGAGCCCTGCTTCGAACCAATTGTAGGCGGTGGTGTCACATCGCCCGATGCTACCCCTGTGCCTCCCTATGGATTGCTGTTGTCGGGAAGCGAACTACTTGGAGGATTGCTGCCTGGACCGCCAGCATTGTCGTTGTCATCGCCGCCATTGTCATTGCCGCAGTCGTCGTCGTCGTCGTCGTCACCTAGGTCATCTAGGGGAGACAACGACTGGTCTGAGGGTTGTGACGCTGGTGTCGGCATGTCCAAGACAATGTCGCTCTTGTTCCATAGAACGCGCATGCTGAGATGAACCTGTACCCCTCTTCAGTGGGAAAGTCAATTTCATCCTCCTCAAAATCTTTGTTGGTCCACGTCACGTTGACCCAGGCATAGTCGGGCGGGATCGGCTGTAACACCCTCGGTGTTACACCATTAATCATCTACTAAAACATGTCATGAGCATCATATTTGTGTGTTAATGCATGTGGTGAAAGGAGTAGATACAGTGTCAAAACGTAGAAGGGTCAATAGAATGTTAATAGGAAAGTTATTCCATGATTCACGTAATTATCAAGTAGGGTTAAAAACCAATTTTTATTGAACAAAAATAATATAGAACATATATGCAACACTTAAATAAAGTTAGAATTACAAACTTTGTAGATGACAATGAAATACTTGGTGTTGATAAAATATGTTGCTAGCTTATATTTCTTAGGGTTTGGAAATGCAACTAGAAATAGAAAGTCATTCAACACTTAGAAAATTTCATGAACTTTTGGTGAGCTAGACATTGCGATGTTTGGTAATTTTTGCATAAAAATTTAGTTAAGAAGTAGAGTAGTGTCATGGCCTGTTTTAGTAGCCTAATGTACCCTCTAAAGTGTGGTGAAGATGGTTTGGGTGTTTGGCGAACCGATTAGTTGTTTTGGACGCTTTAAAAAGCGTGCATGGCACGTCGACGGTCGGTTTCCTCGCATAAGCGCGGTCACCGCGCCCCTGTGCCACGACGTTGATGCGCCGGCCGACCGCCCGCGCGCGGGTGCGCCTAGGCACGCTCAGCTGGCCGCTATGGCTGACAGCCCTGGCGCGCAGCTGCCCCACCTCACTGCCGCACATGGCCACGCCGCTAGCCGCCGCTACCAGTGCCACTAGGGCCGCACACGTTCGCTCTACTGCGCTGCCCTGCTCCGTGAGCCACTGGCACCACTGGCCACCATGGTACTGCACGCACAGGGTCACGACCCCCCCATGTGCACTTGCTCTGCCTTTAGCCGTGTCCTGTCGAGGCGACATAGCGCCCCTCTACACACCGTGCCGCTGCCATTGCTGCCCTTGCTCTGCCCGCACGTGTAGCCGTCCACCATCTCGCCCTGTCTTCCTCTATTGAATGGCTACGCGACGCAATGAGCCATCCTTCTTTCTGCCCCCCTCGCGCGCCATTACTGTCATCATGGATGGCAGGCCGAGGTCCCCTCACGCGCACGGCTTCGCAATTCGCGCACCTTAGTTCACTAGGGCCTGATTCATAGCACCTATAGCGACCCCATAAAGCTATCTAGCTGTGTCACCCTTACCGAGCCTTAGCCGAGCATTGCCGACCGCTAGTTTGGCATTTTACTCACCGCCGGTCGTCTCCGCCGCCGCGCCTGACTTCACTGGGGGTAAACCGGTATCCTTCGGTAGATATTCAATTAGTTGCTCTTTCGAGCCTTCCTTGACCCCCTCATTTCCATGCTCGCACCAGGTTTGCTGGAGGCACTGCTGGTGACATGCTGACGCGGAGGTGCCACGCTCGGGGTGCTACCGTATCGCTCAGTCGCACGTGGTCAGCACTGCTCAGGCCACCTCCGACCTAACCATCACTGCAGCCGTAATCAGGGTAAGATAGTGATGATATAGAGCTAGCTAGTTCACCCCATGGTGGCTTAGGGTGGCCGACATGGTCATGCCACTGTCGCTCATGGCCGCGCGCCATGGTCACCACTTCCTGTAACACCCTAAAATTTGCATCACTTTTAAATAGGTGAATTGGATTTATTTTTGCAATAGTGTGTGCATCAAATTAAAATCAAATAAAAGGTTTACCTACATGTCTATGCATTCATGCTGCTGCATATTATCTTTGAATTGTGTGGTTCGAAATCAAACTTCAAATTGATTTGAATTGGTATTTCAAAATTGGTTTGGAAAATTAGAAAAGAAAAAGAGAAAGGAGTTTTCTCCCTCCCCTTCTCATTTTCGGCCTGTTGGCCCAGCCTGCTCGGCCATACCTCTCTCGCAGCCCATCTCTCTCTCTTCCTCCACAGGCCCAGTTCTCCCGCGCCCCGTGGCCCAGTAAGCAAGCCGCGCAGGCCGTCTTCTCGGCCCGGCCGTGCCTGCGCTCCCTCTCCTCTCTTCTGCCCTGTGACACTGACAAGCCAGTCTCGTGTGTCATCACCTTCCCCTTCCTTCAGCTCGTGTCCGGCACGGACACTGCCACCGCCGCCGATTCTGCCTCCGCCACACCACATCTTGGCGTGCTACCCACGCTACTTCGCCCTCATAAATAGTGCCCGTGCCGTGCCGTGCTGCTCTCCTACTTCATCTTCGAGCCAACGCCGCCCTCGCTTTTGCTCCACGCCGATGCCAAACCCTAGCAGCTCAAGTCGTCATCGCCGAGCTCAATCCACAGAAGCCTTGCACCGCTTCCATCTGATCCACGCCTTGGTAAGTTACCTAGCCAAGCTCGTCGTCATCTCCTCTCTCTCCTGGTGTTTTTGGCTCGTGAATCCATGGCCCATAGGCCGTGTTCCATGCGCGTCGCCCGCCTCCAGCCATGGCCAGCCGGCGTTGTCTTTTCCCCGCCCAATCTGTTCTGGTTTGTTAGATCGAGATCCAACGACCGGCATTCATTGATACCGATTCGCCCGGCCATTTTGTAAAACAACCCCTGAAGTTTTCTAGAATACAACCCGCAGTCCAAAGCGCAATCACAGAATTCATTTTCTTCTTTTAAAAGCGTAATTTCTCCCGGTTTGGATACAAAATACATTTACATGTATTCACAGTTTTGCCACTAGTTTCTATAGGCCATAACTTTCACGTTTTAGCTCCGATTTGATCCGTTTAAGTTGCATTAGGATCATAATTGCGTAATCTACATGTTCATACTACTGTTAAGAATGTTTTCAACTTTTAAATTTCAAGGTTAGATTTAATCTATTATTTTATTAAAGGAAATCTTGTTTAATTCATAACTTCTTTGTTTTAGCTCCGATTTTTATGATCTTAACGTCTGTGTGTTTGTAGCGAGACGCAGATTCTTTTTACAAGCTTTTCAACTCGATTTTATGTTGTTGGTGTACTGTTCTAATCTATAGTCTTTGTTTGCTATGCATGATTGTTTTTGGATGCTTGTATGTTGCTGTGATTATCGAGTATAGATGGTGAGCAATTCGTGGGTGATCAAGGGTACTACTTTGATGAGCTGGAACAACAGGAGCACCTTGTTCAAGGCAAGTATAGCATGGGATCTTCCTTGTTGTCGTATACACCTTTAATCATTTAATCCACACTGCATGTGTCTACCTTGACTACCACTAAGGATTTCCTAGTACTTTGTACCTTGTGCCTTGATACCTATGGGGTATTGCATTGGGTAGTATGATGCTAGTGCTCAACTAAAGCCATGATCCTATAACTTGACTAATGGTATATGCAATAAACACTAAAAATGCTTTTTAGCAACATGGAACGAGGGGGCTAGAGCATTGGGCTATTTTTATGGTGCTCTAGATTCCTCTCCCTAAGGACTTATCTATAAGCGAACATCCAGGACTTACAATACAGCTGTGAGGGCTAAATGGCTCTAGCTTTAGCTCAGTATGAGGACCTTTTCTAGCTTGTTAGAGGTTACCTTTATTAGCGTAAGAATGGCTTGCCGAATCAGGTATAGTGCAGCCTCTATCCCCTTGTGTATAGGCTGCGCGTCATTGTGCCATCAGGAATGGGGGCTCTACATCTGTTTGTCGAGTGAATCTAATGGCCCTAACTTGTTAGACGAACCTTTGAAAGGCTTCATAGTGAACCCTATTGACCTTCCTTGGTAGTGGGTCAAGAGGCTGATCACCTTAGGCGAAAGGGTAAATCATGACTCACAGTGAAAGTGTACAACCTTTGTAGAGTGTAAAACTGGTATATTAGTCGTGCTCATGGTCATGAGCGGCCTTGGAACATTTATGGAATAGATGATCACTAAGAATTACTCGTTTATGCTATTCATTATTCATGTTTACATTGATCATGTGTTTTACTTTGGGATTAAAACAATTTGTTGCTACTCCTATGCTAAAATTGTGACAACTAAAAGCTGAATGTTGTTAATCCCGTGTCAAGCTTTTGAGCCTCGTAAACCCCATGTTACACTTGTTGAGTACGACACATACTTATGCTTGTTTATTTTCATTATTTGGATAAAAATCCCAGATGGGTAACAGATGGCTATGATAATGATAACTTTCCTGAGGATTACTAGACTTATGGTCAACCAGTTGATGTCCCTATGATATGGAGCTTCTGCGAGAGATTTTTCTTTATACTTCCGCTATATTTATGTGAAGACTACGTCTTATTATTCGTGATGTAATAAACACTTGTGATGATACTATTTATAATTTGTTGGCTTATGTGTATGACTGAACTCTGGGTGCACATAAGATTTTACATCCCATTTTATCCTTAAAATCGGGTGTGACAGATTGGTATCAGAGCCGTGTTGACTATACGACGCAAGCCTAGTTAGTAATGGTCATTTTAGTCGCTTTTGCTTCACTCATTTCATGCTTCCCACCTCACTCTTGTTATTTGCTAAATTTTATGCTTCTTTTGCCTCACTCTGTTATGAAAATTATTGCTTCTAATCTGACTAAATCTAATTCTGTAGATGCCTTGTGCTAATAAGACCGCTCGCATCAGCACCGGAGGCTACTATCCACCTCATGGCTTGTACGAGTCCATGGAGCCACATGAGGAGGAGGAACCCTAGAAGCAAGAAGTTGACTCGCCACCACCCATACCTGCACCTACACCCGAGCCACCCCAGGAAGAGCCAGAGGTCGTCATATTGGAGGATGATGCTGAGGAGGACGCCGTTCAAGAGGATGAGCCTACCCCTACCATGGGATGGACTACAAATATATGGTACAAGCTAGGGTGTGAATCGTCTGTTTTGCACCACCGACTTATGGGGATTCTTCAAACCTACTATGGTGATTGGGACGCAGCTGTGGAGTATGTCTACAATGAGCATACACACCCTTTGAAGGACACTTATTGGAAGACCAGGGTGTGCATCTCCATCTGGGATGGAGAGAAGGAAGCATACTAGCTAGACTCGAACTATGCGCATCACGCTCACTATGCCACCATGGAAGATAGCATAGAAGATGCAGCCGCTATAGCCTGCATGGGTCTCCATGGTCATCGCTTTGATGATATGAAGGAAGACCAATACCGATTCCTCCCTCACCAACACCCTGAATTGGGATGGGCAACAATGAACCCTAAAGGCACGAATCCCACTACTCAAGTGATGGTGCACTATGCCTATGAATTAGTGGACAAGAATCGATGGCTGGAAGATCAGCTGAAGGCATAAGAGGTGACCCTTAAGAGATATCGACAAGTGATAGATGAGCAAAGGGTGTGCCTCAACCTGCCAAGGATCTATGGGAGCTTCCCCATGAATTTCACCCATAGGTGTTGGAGTCCTTTCTATGTAATAAGATGTTAGTAGCACGGGTCAAGTTGAATCAAGTCAAGTCTAGTAGTGTGGTGTGAACTTTGGTGTGCCTAGTTGGATTATTATTATGTTTATGTGTGAGTTGGATTTTTGTAATGAGTGCTGGAACTTTGTGGGCATGTCCGCAAGTTCCATAGTTAAGAAAATATTAATATAGTAAATAATTAGTACCATCATATGAATCGTTGAATCTATTATCATTAAAAAAATCTTAAAAATACATATATTTCTAATATTTTTTACAAACCTAATCAAACATATTTCCCAACATGAATATCATATGGACACGGAGGGAGTACACAACTGCCCCAGTACAGCACCGAGAACGACCATACATGGCCAGGGTATAGTTATTAGCTAGTACTGCTGGACCCCCACAGACTTCACGTACTCGGCTTACGGTGTCTCCCTGCTTTGTTGTTTGCTCTTGTTATCGAGCATTATTTATGTAGTTGTTCTGCTTTACAATAAAAGTACATTTTTTACAGTTATAGTATCAATATAGATATGTGATGAGAGTTTAAACATAGAAGCATTGTTGTTCGAGTCGGTGTCAGAGTACGTGTCTCCGGTGGCTCGAGTGGACACAAGGACACAAGAATCATATAGGGGGCACAATGGTATATCCTGGTTCGGGTCGATCGATGCCCTACGTCCAGTAGCTGATGATCCTTATACTCAAGAGCACCTGAAATCGGGTGGGGGGTTATAATAGAGTGTACAGGACAAAGTGAGAGATTTGGTAGGGGGTTAGCTCAGTGCTAATCCTAAGGTTGCCTCACCACTGGTGGAGCCTTCCCCCTTGTCGGAGAGGAGGAAGACAACGGGTGTGGTGGAGGAGCTCTCGGTGCCCCTCTTGGGTTGCTCTGCTTTGGTGCTGAGAAGGAGTAGATCGGTGAGGAATGGAATGATCTCTCGGGGATCATCCTCCTCTCTCTCTTGGATCCAACCTCCCCTTATATTTTGAGGTAGGTCAGGTACATGGTAGTTTGGGGGATGCGTCTATGGTCTACATGCACCAGAGTCTAGGAGGGTCTTGCAGCGGTGCTCTGTGGACCGAGGCGATGTCGTGAAGCAGAAGAAGCCTTGGGCATCATCTGGCTGCTCTGTTCTAACACTATGCGGGTTAGGCTGTGTCGGTTTGGACTGCCCCCCTAGGTGCGCCTTTTGGAGGCTTCTTGGTGTCAAAGGAGGCTGTCTTGAGGGGCTGACACATAGGCCTGGGAGCCCCCAAGCCCCTAGAGGCCACGGAAGGGTTTATCTTCTTGTGCCACGCCCCATGCATGACCCTGTCGGGGGAGCGACCGACAGAGCCGTGCCCAAGGGGCAACGCCAAGGAGCTACTGAGCCTCGATGGCTCGGGGCGTGTCTTCTAGCACCGTAGGCTGGGCGAGATCTAAGGATAGAGTCCAGGCTCCTCGTCGATCAGGAGCCTAAGGCTCAGGCGAGCCCCTGAGCCCTAAGCAGAGGCTACAGCATGCTCAGGCTTGGCCAGATTCCTTGGCTTGAGGGTGTGCGTGAGCATACCTGATGGGTATAGTCCCTGAGCCCCCAAGCGATCCTAGAGGGTGTGCTAGTTATAATTTATACTAAGTCCAAGAAACCATAGAAATGATCAAAATTGAAATATGCTAATCTTAATCAATATTATATTAGTAGGGGACCAAGCGTTCAAACGAAACTCGGGCGAAGCTTAAGATGCTCAGTTAATTTTAAGCTTGTAGTTAAGCGTGAGCGGTGAATATCTAAACATGTACCGACACCAAAGCTCAGAAGAATGTCCAGGGTCACCAGGCCCTAGGTCCATCATTGAGTTAATAGATTAACCGAGGCGGGCATTATAATATTAACCGAGGCGGTTGTCGTAACGTGCCTGCCTCGCTTAAGATTTTAACCGAGGTAGTTGAGTAAAGACACCTGTCTCTGTTAAGATTTTAACCGAGGCGGTTTTTATTACTTGCCCACCTCGGTTAATTATTTCCAGATTAAAAAAAATACTTTTCAAATTAGAATTTAAATTTGAATTTAAAATTTCACTAATGAAAACACAGATAAAGCATAAAATATATGACAAACATATATTACATTCATTCTCGTTCCACGAGCGACATTAAGTTATTACATTAGTGAAGTCTTCATCATTGTTTCATCACAAACACAAATCTTTCGTACATCAGCATCTAAGGTCATTCATACATATCATTTTTTAGCGGAAATGAGGTCCAGCACAATATAATGTGAGATTCGTAACTTGGTGCTCTAGTTTCTGATCCTATCGAACTTTGGATCTCGCGCTAACTCACTTTCCCGGTTGAAGAATGTATTCCCTTCATGCGTGCTCTCGGTGACAAACTTACATATGTCTGCTACTGTTTGTCTGAAGTTTTGATCGACCTTCTCCCTACGCCACCATCCTTGTTCTTTCTTGAGCATCCACTAGCTGCTACTGTATCTGCTGCATGTCCTCAGGTACTCGCAAAGATAGAATCCACATAGAACTGGGCCATAGGGTTGTGTAGCAAACTGCACGATGTATAATACACAATCATTAGAGCATATATAATAAACAATCAGTAGTAGTAGTAGTAGTAGAAGTAGTAGTAGTGAGTAGAGTAGAGAAGAGTAGTAGTACTAGTACAAGTAGTAGTAGTAGGAGTACTAGAGTAGAGTAGAGTAGTAGGTGTAGTATTAGGAGAGGAGCAGAAGTAGTAGTAGAGTAGTGGTAGTTTTGGTACTTACCGGGAACTCACGCCTGAGTTTCAGTTTCGTGCCATACATGATCTTCTTCTTCTTAGATCTCTGATCATAGCAGTCGGGATCTTGCACGTACTTCTTATAAGCGCTATATGAAAACCACTAGTGTCAATGATATTTTCAACAAGTTTGTTAACTTAAATGAATAAGTTCCATCACTTACTATCTCAAACTGCTTTCAAATTGCTTGTACCCTGCTTTGTTTATATCCCGCAAAGAGTCAAATATACAGGCCCTTCCATCCTAAGGATAGATTATAAATGCAATCCAATGGCCCATGATGCACTGGCTGCAATATTCACACAATACAGATTAGAAATGTTCAAATATATGTTCCAAGTATCTTTTGGACTTACCCGAACTGGTGGGCTGTCATGACGCACCCATTTCCCTAGACCTTCTTCATGGCCTCATACATGTACATTCCCGCATGATACTTTAATTCGATTACCAGATCTTCCCTGTATTTCTTTCTCTCCTCCGGGTTCAAGTTCGCCAGCTTTTCATGAGTGTCTGGTATATCGTAACCCACGATGGTGCTCTCTGTAATAAGCATCGGAGAGAAATAGATAATATCCTTGCCCAATTCCTCGCTTACATAGGCCTACATCCTGTAAGGAAAAGTCATCATGGCATTATTAGTTTGTTCCTAAAGTACCTACACTGATGCAGTAGTGTCAAAGTCATAAGTAACTTACAGGGCAAATAAGGTGACTTGGGCGACATCGAGGTCCTTTCGCCGCAGTAGTCTATATATGTCATGGAAATCTACGATGACTTCACCATCCGTGGGCGTGTGGAAGTACTCCGCCGGAATGTTGATGACGAAGTTTTCTAGACCCACTTTCCCTGCTTCCATGTACCACAGATGGAACATCCTTACCTCCCACTTCTCTTCAAGGAGGTCGCCCAAACTTTCCATGCACGTAGTTTTCGGGGTAATCATCCGACAGGGGCCAAAACGACGACAGTGTTTTTGGCCTACAACACCAGGGCTTGAGATGTTAGCGAAGTAGAGTAGTGTCATGGCCTGTTTTAGTAGCCTAATGTACCCTGTAAAGTGTGGTGAAGATGGTTTGGCTGTTTGGCCAACCGATTTGTTGTTTTGGATGCTTTAAAAAGCGTGCATGGCACATCCTCGGTTGGTTTCCTCGTGTAGGAGTGGTCATCGCGCCCCTATGCCATGACATCAATGCGTCGGCCGCCCGCGTGTGAGCGCACTTGTCCACGCTCGGTTGGCCGCTATGGCCGACAGCCCTGGCGCACAGCTGCCCCACCTCACTACCGCACGTGGCCACGCCGCTAGCCGCCGCTCACCTGCGCCTGGCCGTCCTGCCGCTGTGCGCTGCCGCTAGCACCGCTGCCAGTGCCACTGGGGCTGCACATGTTCGCTCTACTACGCTGCCCTGCTCCGAGAGCCACTAGCGCCATAGCTGCTATTGCTGTTGTCACATCACCACGCAGCATCGCTGGCCGCCTTTGTACTGCACGCACAAGGTTGCAACCCCCTCCCCACGTGCACCTGCTCCGCCTTTAGCCGTGTCCTACCAAGGCGGCACAGCACCCCTCTACACACTGTGTCGCTGCCACTACCACCCTTGCTCTGCCCACACATGTGGCCATCCACCATCTCACCATGTCTCCCTCTATTGAATGGCTACGCGACGCAATGAGCCATCCTTCTTCCCCCACCCGTGCACGCCATTACTGCCATCATGGACGGTAGCCGACGTCCCCTCATGCGCATGCCTTCGCAATTGGCGTGCCTTGGTTCACTAGGGCCTGATTCGTAGCACCTATAGCGACTCCATAAAGCTATCTCGCTATGTCACCCTTACCGAGCCTCAGTTGAGCACTACTGACCGCCAGTTTAGCATTTTACTCACCGTCGGTCGTCTCCGCCGCCACGCCTGACTTCGCTGGGGGTAAACCAGTATCCTTCGATAGAGATTCAATTAGTTGCTCCTTCGAGCCTTCCTTGACCCCCTTGTTTCCATGCTCATGCTAGGTTCACCGGAGGCACTGCCGGTGACATGCTAATGCGGAGGTGCCACGCTCTAGGTGCCGCTGCATCGCTCGGTCGCACATGGTCAGCACTGCTCGGGCCAGCTCTGACCTAACCTTCACCATAGCCGCAACCAAGGTAAGATAGTGATGCTATAACTCTAGCTAGTTCACCCCGCGGTGGCTTAGGGTGGCCGGCATGGTCACGCCACTGTCGCGCATGGCCATGCACCGTGGTCACCACTTCCGTGAGCTCCGCCGCTCCTGTAACCTAGGCTAGTGTAGGCGCTAGGGTTGTAGATGGGGGTTGGCCCGCTAGTGGAGCCAGCGCGGGTCCCAGCTGGCCGGCGTGGCCATCCAATGCCATCGCCGCCGCGCGTGCGGGTGGTCGAGGACCATGCCATTGTAAAGGAGGGAGTTTTTGAGGGTGTCGTTGCATAGTTGCTCTCTCTAGGAATAGTAGGAAGGACTGCGGGTTAGTTTGTTTGAAAGTCGAGGTCCTTTCTGCAAATGCGCCAGCACGTGTGCGGGACTCTCCCACGGCGGGCCGCCTCGCGCGTGGGCCTGCTTCGCATGGGCCACGCCTGCAGGCCATGCGTACACACGCTCTGCGCGCGTGTGGGCCGTGCGAGAATTGGTTTTCCTTTTTCCAGCGAATTAGCAAATGTTTTTCTACTTTAGTTTTGAGCTGATCTTTGGAAAATTATAGCAAATTCTGGAAATGTCCAAAAATTGTGAAACCAATTTTGTTAGGCTCCTAAAATTGTGATCTATCTGTTAGTGTATTTAGTTTATATATATTTGTTGATACCAGCAGCTATTAAATCATTTGCGAGTGTTTAGTATTATTTAGATTAGTATTTGTAGGAATTTTTGTGGCAAAATGGTAATAGCTTTAGCTTTAAAATTTTTACAGTAGCTTCATTGTATTATTATGTGCTCAATGTAATTTTTGTAGTCTTAGAATAGGTTGATAAATAGGGTAGCTAAGTACTCCTTGTTTTAGTATATATGAAATCGTAAATAAAGTAAGAAATGCATTTTTGGTTGCTAAGATAATACTTGAATGTTTCATTCATGTTTAGTGGAAAAGATGGGTAGCTTAGTATCTTAGTCATTAGAGTTAACTTAGTAGCTTGGTAGATGTATTGTTATTTTAATAGTTACTGTTGCTAAAATGCTAAGTGTTGCATCATCATTGCATGCATGTAGAGAATGCGTTGGTGGAGTTTGTGATAGTGGGCGAGCAGGAGTACGAGGAGGTGATTGAAGAGTACGAGGAGGAGAACTTCGTACAGGAGGAAGCCTCGAAGCCACCAACGACTGACATAGCTGACCACCCACTTGCCCAAGGCAAGCCCCGGTGCATAACCCTTATTTTGAATAATCACGGGATATATATATGTGATGTGCATTTATGTTACAAGCATTTTATGGAAACTACATGCATAGATAACCTACCTATGAGTCCTACTAGCATAGGTCGAGTAGATACTATGCTTAGGCTATCGGTAGCGTGAGTAACCTACCGTTACTCACAATAGGTGATTATTATTATCACTCTCATGATAAAATGGTGAAAGGAAATGGAGACCGAGCGGGGATATTATCGACAGAGTATCATCGGTAGTCCTCTGAGGGGTATCCCACGAAGGTAGATTGATCGGCAGCGTGCGCGTAACCAAGAACAAGAAGGCAATAGAGACACAAGAGTTAGATAGGTTCAGGCCATTAGTATGACGTAATACCCTACTCCTGTAGTCTGTTGGTTTGTATTGACTATCATATGATATTGCGTGTGTTTTGAGGGGGTCCCCTACCCGCCTTATATAGCTGGGGGGTAGGGTTACAAATCAGTTAGATCTAGGAGATAACCGGTAGGTAATAACAGATTACAGGAATCATGGGATCGAACATATCCTAACAGATCTCGTAGCATCTTCAGGATATCGCCCTTGATGTCTTGCGGTACACGCCGAGCAGTACCATGCACCATAAGTCTTCATCTTGTGGGCTGGACCACCCCTGGAGGCATAGCCCATGTAGTCTGCCATGGGTATCCAGGGTTGTACCCCCCACAGCTAGTCCCCAAGCGCCTTGTATCCGCTGTGTAACTCCATCTTGAGCTTGTCCGAGCAGGTCTAAACAAAGCTGAGCAGTCATACTCATAGTCCGACCACCCTAATGAGTCACCGAGCAGTTGTGAACCATAACCAACTAGCCTAACTATTCGGCTAAGCCTAGGCTTACCCAAGTAAGGCTTGCCAGAAGGATGTAAGGAGCTTAAGTTCAAAATAAAAAATTTCCTCACTGTGAACCAAGTGTGCCCACTTAGAGTCCAACCACAAGAAAGAGAGATAATTGTCTTCAACTTCAGGAGGCATAGAGTCTTCTAGATTAAAGAAAACACACTCACCGCAAGGTGAAGTGTGCCCAGTTAGTCCCTGAGACTGACAGTAGGTGACGTAGTCACGTGGTGCCAGGGTCCAGAAAGTACAAGAAAGGCAGAAGACCAGCCGAGCAGGCAACCGATCCACGGGTTGAGCCCTAAAATTAAAAGCACACATTCACCGCAAGGTGAAGTATGCCCACTTAGTCCCCGAGCCTAACAGTAGGTGATGTGGTCACGTGGTGACAGGGTCAGAAACATCAGTAACCAAAAAGTCCCTAGTATGGTGAGAGACCAAATCATAATGATGACATAGTCCCCGAGCCACAACTATAAATCTTGGATAAATCAAGAAGTGTCAATTACCCAATCATGGAGAAAAAACCGGAGTAATGACTGTACAGTAGAAATTACTAAGCCTTGATAGCATTGAGGAGAGATCGGCGAATATTCAGTGTGCAGTACCGAGTTGCATCGAAAAGTGGGCGATATGGGTCATGGTTGCGCAGAGGCCCAGATAACGGCCTAGCATGCTGCTTTGGGGAATTTGGAAGGGCACAAATCAGCATGGTGCGGTTCCCCAAAAACCATTGAATGCAAAAAGTGGGTATGGTTTCTTTATAACTGAGTCGCCACAATCCGCGCTCCCACCTTTGCCACTCCGCCACTTCGTCTTCCTCCTCACCCTCACACTCCCCCATTCGCATTCACACGTGCTCCACCGCTAGGGCTAAAAAGCTTGCGTAAATTGTCCAGTTCCGATCTAGATCTAAGGGATGGCACCAAAGAGGGGAGGTGGTAACCCGAAGAAGGCAGCCATCGGGGCGAGCCGTGATAAAGAATGGGTGCCATCACTCATGGGGGGGGGGACAGAACACAACGAGATGGTGGAGGCGGGTGTTCTTCCTGACCGTGTCACCGCCAGATGGCGTCCGACCGATGGTGAGCCCTATCCAATGCCACACACTGACGAACTCGTCGTATTCGAAGATTATTTCTAGCGTGGATTAGGACTTCTGGTACATCCTTTCTTGCGGGATCTATTGGAGTATTGGGGAGTGAGCTTGTGTAATCTTCATCTAAACACTATTTTGCACATTTATGTGTTTATCCACTTCTGCGAGGTTTATCTCGGCATTCTTCCCCATTTCAACCTCTTCTGACACTTTTTCTGGCTCAAGAAGAAAGGAGGGGGCGGTTCCAAAGTTGTCGGCAGTGTGTACCTACAGCTTCGTGATGGGATGGAGGGCGAATGCATTACTGTGCCACTGAATACCTCGCTGAAGGGGTGGAATGCCAGGTGGTTCTACATGAAGCAAAGTCATCCTGCCATCCGATGCAATGTCGACCAGATTCCGGAGAACCAGAAGAGCTGTTCGGAGAAACCAGCCAGTGTCGATATGGAGCAGGTGAAGGAGCTCCTCGAGCTAATAAGGGGCATGAAGATGAGTGGAGTGGTGGTGGCACTGAACTTCATAATGCGCCGTGTCTAGCCCTGCAAGGAGAGGGCTCATCTGGGCTTTGACTTCAAGGGAGATACTGACAACACCTAGAGAGGACGGAGAGACTAATGAAGGAGGCTATGCTAAACTGGGCCGCTGAACTATTTGCTCCAAACGTGCCATACAGCATGCCAGGGCAGCTGAAAACCTTTAGCTGCATGAACCCACCTCCTCAGGTAAAAATCTCGACTGTTGTTCCTAGCGCTTTTTATCCTGTTCCGGCCCCGAGCAGTGGACTGATTTGCTTGTGGAAAGATCCATTTGTAGGAACGGGTGGCGTTCTTCTTGGGCGTGTCGAGGAGCGATTGGCCAAAGGCAATGGATGCCAGGCCGACCACTCAGCCGAAGGAAGGTGCTGTCAGTGCCTTGTCTGAATCCAGAGGCGGAGGTGCTGGTCAAAAGGAGAGTCCCCCCGATATTGGAGAAGGTTCAGGGGAAAAGGGCGGCGAAAGATGAGTCGGCTCAAAAGAAGAGAAGAACGGCGGATGTAGCTCCCCGCAAGCCGGTCGGCATCTCACTTGGTGGCGATCGGACTGCTCAGACATAGAGTGCGGCGATGTTTGAGTGGTCGGACGACGATGAGGCTCTAGTAGCTCCCCCTCTAAGCACTAAAGCGTCATCATGCAACACGCACGTGGAGGTGCAATCAAAGGGAGGGGAAGGAGTCCCCGAGCAGCAGGCGGAGAAGACACCGACTGTGGGGGCCGCAGGACCTCCAGCCCAGGTCATGCGGGTTGACCCTAGAGCAGTGCCTGGGTGCTCGAGGAGGCAGTGCTGGTTCAGAACCATTTATCTAGAAGCTGATGTGTAAGTAACTTTGCCTTGGGATCGGTAGCTATCCGATTTTTATAGTTGCGGTGACCGATGAGCTAATCTGATGCAGAACGGGGCATCCGGAGGATCTAAATCCTTTAGGCCAGAATGGCGGGCAGCCAGGGGTTGGTCCTAGGGTGGAGACATTGTAGACAGACTCTGTCCTAGAGTCCCTGGGTGCTTGTCAGTTTGTGGAGGATTCGACCACCGCTATTGATGGAGTTGGGGGTGGAGAGTGGCTGGCGACAACGGCGGGCAGTTCGACGGAGATGCCAGGAGCAATGGCGAGAGCTGCTGAGTCTTCGATGGCGGAGGCAGGAGCTGCTGACTTCATGCCAGAATTGGCGGCGCAGAGGCTGGTAGCATCGGAGGAGCAAGCGGCGCACCCTAAGACGCCGCAGGGCGTGGTCGGTCGCTCTGTGCGGCCATCGAGCCCCCAGGGAGCGCCACCGCCTATGGAGGAAGAGGACGAGGTCGAGGAGATTGAGCGTGAAGGATCATGATCTCAAGCTGTCTGCATCTTTCGCAAGAGAGGGGTTGAAATTGTGGTCGTGGAAGAGGAGGACACCACCAATGAGGTGAAGAGGCTACGGTCCACCCTTTCCATAGCTACGAAGCAAATTGAGGTTAGTATTGCGTGAGCGGTGTCCGTCTTTGGCGTTGGAGACTATGGTCCTTTATAATCTTGGTGCTTTGCAGGGCATAGCGTGAACTGCCATACATCGGTAGCAGTTGATCAAAAGGATGGAGCCTCTCGCCGAGGAGAACGAGAAGCTAAAGGAGGTGGTGAAACTAATGGAGAAGAACGTCTAGAGGGCCTAGCGCGAAAGGGATCTTGCTGAATCACACACAAAGGACCTGGAGCACCAAAAGGGCACCTTATCTGAGCAGTTGAAGATCATCTCCGAGCAGCTGGGGTGCACCTCCGAGCAGCTAAGAAACAGCTCCGAGCAGCTGGAGCGCACCTCCGAGCAGCTAAAAAATGTCTCCGAATAGAAGAAAGGTACTGCGGATCGGTGAATTTGTTCTGCTTTACCGAACAGTCTTGATGTTGTTGTCGATCGTTACATTTGTTGAGCAAGATGCGGAGCTCGGCCGGTTACATCAAGTCGTTGGTCAACTCCAAGAGGAGAAGGAGAAAGCGTCTGGGCAAGCGGACAAATTGGCCAAGGATCTGGAAGGTGAGTTGTTCATGGTCGGAGTTGTTGCTATAATGATTTCTTCGTTCGACGGGTCCCTTTGGTGTCTGTAGAATACCGTCAAAGAACCAAGGTGCAGTTCAACGTGCTGGAGCTCGAGGCAAAAATCCAGAGGGGAAAACTTGATGCCGCGGTGGCCAGAGTCAGGCCGATGCTTGACTGTATCGACATGGAGGTAGCTCCTCAGCCTAACGATAGGTCACCCCGTCCGGACGCCATCATTGACAGGTGCAAGGTGGCATAGGAGAGCTTCAAAGGCTTCAGCCGAGATGTCACTATCTCCGTCGTGACACATGCCCTGGCAGTGGTCCGGTCTCACTACCCTGCCATCAATCTTCGAGCGATATGGGCCGAATTCGCTAGAGGGACGGGTGCGACGGAGGAGCAGCTGAAAGATGAGGTGGAGGATGCGGCGAAGAAGCTGGCCAGCGATGTCGATCTATTCAGCGAAGTAGACGGTGATGGCCGAGCTCAATAGCTCGAGTGGAGAGGAACCTGTATGGGCGAACTAGAAAGGGTGTTAGATTCACGATGGCCTAAGCAAACATTTATGTATTTGTATAAATGTTGTAAGTAGACTTCGTATGCGTGTTTATGCGGCTTGCCAGCACTTTTGGTGAAAAAGAGACGTGTTGTTAACCCTAACACGTTTATACGTGGTATAAGTAGCATCCGAGCAGTTAGTTTGTTACTGGGCTCTTGGAATTGCCTAGCCCGTATTCCATAACGTCAAGCGCTAGAGCCCGTGCACGTGTAGGAGGAACGGACATGACTGAGGAACCACAGTCGACCACCCATAACACAGAGCGCTAGAGCCCATAGCATGTGTAGGGAGAGATTAGAGACAGGGTTTTCTCCAAAGAACACAGAGCAGAACATGTGCTGCTCGATGGTTGGTGGAATATCTTAAAGATATTTTAGTATGGAGAAATGGGGCGGAGCATTCATAGAGATCACGTATAATTGTCGGAGTTTGTTAAGGAGTAGCTTGGAGCTGGTGATCGTAAATGGAGATTAAACTAGAGTGGAGAAATAATGGAGACAAATTATGGTGATAAAAACTTCATTCATTATGGAGTGAAGAGTACATATCTGGAGTGTTTCAAGGATAAAAACGTATAAGGTGCTCGATGTGCCATGAATTGGGTGTATCGATTCCCTCCATGTCACATAGCTGGTGAGACCCTAGTCGAGTAACCTCTTTGACCACATAAGGCCCTTCCTAGGGGGAGGAGAGCTTGTGCATCCCTTCAATTTTCTGCTTTCTACGGAGGATGAGGTCGCCGACTGCAAATGAATGACCTTTGATATTGCGATTGTAGTATCTTCGCAGGCCTTGTAGGTATTTGGCTGTGCGGATGCAAGTGATCAGGCATTCTTCTTCGGCTCTATCGACGTCCTCTGTCTGAACAGTTGCGGCTTACTCTTCATTATAATGCTCTACTCTGGGTGCTCAGAAGGCAATGTCCGCGGGAAGTATGGCCTCTAAGCCATAGACCAAAAAATATGGAGATACACCGGTGTTGTGACTAGCATGAGTGCGTAGTCCCCAAACCACAGCTGGGAGCTCTTTGAGCCATCTGCCCAGATGCTTTTCCTCTTTCTGGTATAGTCTCTTTTTGAGGGCGTCGAGGATTATGCCGTTCGCCCATTCAACCTGGCCATTGGCTCTAGGATGGGCAACAGAGACGTATTTGATAGAGATGCATCGGTCTTCGTAGAAGTCCCAAAAATGGTGGCTAGTGAATGTAGTTCCGAGGTCGGTGATAATGCTGTTCGGGAGACCGAATCTATGGATGATATCTTCGAAGAGCTCAACTACCTTCTTTGCAGTAGCCGAAACAAAGCGGCTTGTACTCAATCCACTTGGAGACCTTTGTCAATGGTGACGTACATGTACCGAAAACCACCTGGCGTAGGCTTGAAAGGCCTGATCATGTCTAGTCCCCAGCATGCAAAAGGCCAAGAAGCTAGGATGGTCTGCAATTCCTGCACCGACACGTGTATTTGCTTAGTGAAAAACTGACATCCTTCACAACGTCGGATGAGGTCTTTTGCGTCAAAGAAGGCCGTGGGCTAGTAAAAACTAGCTCAGAAAGCTTTGTCGACTAGGTTTCTAGAGGCCGTGTGGTTGCCATAGGAGCCAGAGTGAATTTCAAGAAGTAATTTCACTCCCTCTTCTTGGGTGATTCATTTCTGCAGTATCCCTTCCTTGGCACTTTTCCTCATCAACTTCCCATCCACCAGCACATAATGCTTGCTACGATGGACGAGGCATTCAGTTTTGGTCTTATCAGCGGGTGCGTCGGTGCTGGCAAGGTACTTGATGAACTATTCCCTCCAATCTATGGCCGACGAAGGTACTGCAAGTACTAGCAGCTCGACGGGGGGAATTTCTTGAACTTCCTTCTCTTCTTTAATAAACGGCGTAAAGAGGTCTTGAACGAAAACCTCCGGTGGAATCACGGCACGAGAAGAGCCTATCTTAGATAGGTGGCCGGCGAGCTGATTTTGGTCTCGTACCACGTGGTGGTATTCGATATCGTAAAACTTTCCTTCGAGTTTCTTGATCTTGGCGCAGTATGAGTCCATTTTCTCACTGGAACAGGATCAATCTTTGTTGACTTGGTTGATGACCAGCACGGAGTCTCTGTATACCATGAGGCATTTTACGCAGAGCTCGATGGCTATACGAAGTCCGTGGAGACATGCTTCATATTCCGCGACGTTGTTGGAGGCTGGAAAATGCATTCGGAGGACATAATGGAGCTTGTCCTTAGTTGGAGTAATGAATAAAATGCCAGCACCAGCACCGTTGATGTTGAGGGCACTATTGAAATACATCACCCAGTGCTCGGAGCAAGCAGCGGGGATGGTCTCTAGGATCTCGGTCCACTCAGCGATGAAGTCAGCCAGCGCCTACGACTTAATGGTAGGCCTACTTCTGAATTCTATGGAATAAGTGCCGACTTGATGATGTGGCCATTGGCCTCTTTGTTACAGAGGATGTCCCCTAGAGGGAACTCGGTGACCACGACGATCTTGTAGTACTCGAAGTAATTACGGAGCTTGCACGATGTGACCAGAATGGCGTATAACAGCTTCTGAACCTGAGGGTAACAAGTTTTGGACTCATTAAGAACCTCACTGATGAAGTAGACTGGACGTTGCACCTTATAGGCATGTCTGACCTCCTTGTGCTCAATGACGATAGCTGTGCTAACGACACGAGAGGTAGCAGTGATGTAGATCAATAGGGTTTTGTCTGGTCGGGGCACCGTCATAATCGAAGGCTGCGTTAGAAACAACTTGAGCAGCTCGAAGGCCGTATCAGCCTCCTTCGACTAGGAGAAGCACTCGGAGGCCTTGAGCAATTTGAAGAATGGTAGTCCCTTTTCGTCGAGGCATGATATAAAGCGGCTGAGAGCAGCCATGCACCCTATAAGCTTCTGTATATCCTTTACGCAGGTTGGCCGTTTCATATTGGTAATGGCGGAGACCTTGTCGGGGTTGGGTTCGATATCGTGGGCGCTGATGATGTAGCCTAGGAGTATGCCAGATGGAACTCCAAAGATGCACTTTGAAGGGTTCAACTTCCATCTGTATCTTTTTAGGTTGGCTAACATTTCTTTGAGGTTAGCGATGAGACTGGGGGTGGTTTTGGACTTGACGACCACATCGTCGATGTAAGCTTTGATGTTGCGGCCTATCTGTTGGTCAAGGCACATCTAGATGGCCCTTTGGTAGGTCGCCCTGGTGTTTTTGAGTTCGAAGGACATGGGGGTATAGCAATACGCACTGAAAGGCGTGATGAATGATGTCTTGATCTGGTTGTCCTCTTTGAGAGATATCTGGTGATAGTCGGAGTAACAGTCGAGGAAGGAGAGGAGTTTGCAGCCAGTGGTGGAGTCTACAACCTTGTCTATCCGAGGCAGACCAAAAGGGTCTTTAGGGCAGTGTTTCTTGAGATCAGTGTAATCAACGCACATTCTCCATTCTTTATTCTTGTTTTGAACAAGAACTGGATTTGCTAGCCACTCAGGATGATACACTTCTTTAATAAATCTGGCTGCTAGGAGCTGTTTTATTTCTACCCTAATAGCCTCCTTCTTGTCTAGCACGAATCATCGGAGCTTCTGCTTGATCGGCTTGGCGGTCGGCGAGACGTTCAAGGAGTGCTCGATCTTCTCCCATGGTACCCCCGGCTTGTCTACAGTTTTCCAAGCAAACATGTCGGCGTTGGCATGTAGGAAGGAGACAAGCGCGCTTTCCTATTTGGGGTCGAGATGAGCCCCAATCTTGATGGTCTTGGTGGGGTCATCGAGGCCGAGGCCAACCTCCTTTGTTTCCTTAGACTTGGCGGAGGCACGTGGAGGCTCCAGCGCTGGGATCTCCAGGTCATCGGTGGGAACCAACTTGGCATCGTTGACCATGCTAGCCATCTAGATGGAGAGGTCAGTGGCTTCGGCGAGGGAGAGACTCTCTGTTTCACAGGCATAGGCAATGGAGAGGTTGGCCCACAGGGCCAGAACTCCTACAAGCAAAGGCATCTTCAATACCAAATAGGCGTAGTATGGTATGGCCATGAACTTGGCCAGAGCTGGCCAACCAAGTATGGCATGGTAGGCGGTGTTGAAGTCGGCGACGTAGAAGTTGATGTGCTCGACACAGAACTTGCTAGCCATGCTGAATTGTACTAGGAGGGTGATCTCTCTAAGCGGTTTGGATGCCCTACCAGGTACCACACCCCAAAAGGAGGAGTCGGAGGGAGTGAGGTCTTCTATTCCAAGGCCCAGCTCCTTTAGGGCTCCGGCGAAGAGGAGGTTCAGGGCACTTCCGCTGTCGATGAGTACTTTCCTAAAGAGTACTTTCTTATTGCATTAAGAACGAGGGGGAAATGCCCTGTGTAAGGGATGTTCGCCCACTGGTTGGCCCTGCTAAAAGTGATGGAGACCTCAGACCAGGGGCGATAGCTGGGGTTGGCGATAGCGTCTTGTGTGTCGATGGCGAGCACCCGGCGGGCGGTGAGTTCTTTATCTCTTCTACTCTCGGTGACGGCGGGGCCCCCAAATATAGTGGCGACCACTTTGTCGTGATCCTTGAAGGCGTTGTTGTTGTCCCCAGGTGGTTGGCAACCTCTAGCTCCATCGTTGTTGTCGTCGTCCTTCTTTTTGGTCTGGAACTCCTTAGCCAGGCCAAGGCAGTCCTTCATCTTGTGCTTGCTGTTCTTGTGGAGGGGGCATGGTCCTTCGAGGATCTTCTTGTACTGCTTGTTGTAGTTACACTTGGCGTGGGGTTCATTAATGATGGCGATGATGTTGTTTGGTTGGCGACGGCGATACTGACTAGCTCTAGACCCTTCCGGCCGATTGCGGCCACTGTCCTGATGGTGGCCATGGTCGTCGTAGCGGCAGTCACTGTGGCATCATTCGTCGAGGCGCTCATCACTACAGCGAGTTGGGCGGTGAGTGCCCACATCTTCGTTGAAGCGAACTTTGGCCTCTTCAGTGTTGGCATACTGATCGACGGTCGTGATCATCTCGCCAATCCCCTTTGGCGGCTTACGATTGAATTTGGAGCGCAGGTCGCGGTGATGGAGCCCTCTGACAAAGGCGGTGATGACTTCTGCTTCCGTGATGATGGGAATAGAATTCCTCATCTCGAAAAAATGTCTAATGTAGCTACGGAGGAGCTCGGATAGTTTCTGATAGATGCGATTTAGATCGTGCCTGGTGCCCGGCCGAGTATACGTGGCCATGTAATTGTCGGTGAAGACCTTCTTCAACTGTTTCCAAGATCTGATGGAATCCGAGGTGAGGCTCGTGAGCCAGTTCATCATGGTTGGCATGAGTATGACTGGAAGATAGTTCGCCATGACACTAGTATCTCCCTTGGCGACGCGCATAGCAGTGGCATAAGCTTGTAGCCATTGTGTGGGGTTCATCCACCCCTCGTAGGGCTCAACACTGGTGATCTTGAAACCATGGGGCCACTGGAGTGTTCGGAGTGCTCTTGTGAATGCTCGGGGCCCTTTGTGATCATCATCGTCGGGATCTACAACATTACTAGCATTAAGTGGCTGGAGGGCTATATCTGGATTACCGAACTCTTGCTCGTATTCTTGGCGCCGGCATACTTCCACCTCATGCCAAGAGAAATGGCACCCATCGATGTGACGTCGTGCATCTCGGAGGCTATTGATGTGTGATTGGACATCTTGATCGACTTCTTGGTCGTGTTAGCGAGGGTAGTTGATACGGTTCCCCCTAGCTCCCCCTAGAGGGGTTGTCCATCATCCCGATGTTGATCAGCAAAACAGCTTCTACCGGGGCGGCGATTGGATCTTGGCACAGCGGATCGGTGATTCAAACTTGTTGAGTAGGAAGGTCTCTGATCCTGGCGGATCTCGTTGACCTAGCAGTGCGCAGCTATAAGCATTGCGGCAACTTTGGCGACCTCTAGTGTTTGCTCGAGCCGAGCGAGCTCATTAGCGACCACGGCCAAATTGGCGCTTGGGGTCTTGTAGACATCGTGGTCATCAACACAGACGAATTCGTCATCGAGGTTGCGGCGGAGTGGGCGTGGCCTCCCTTGGGAGTTGAGCTATTCTTCGTTGCGAGCAGCCTCGGCTAGCACAATGGCGGCCTCATTCGCCCGGCGCTGCGCACGGTTGGCAATTCTATTGACACGAGCTACGCGGTGCTCATTGGTTTCTCCATCCCATGGAGGGTTGTCGATGCTGACATTAAAATCCCACCTCCACGGAAGGGTGGGAAAGGAGGATGGATGATGGCGGTATTGGCGATAGTCTCCGTAGAGCCCTGGGACTCAGAGTCTAGATTTTCCTCCAGGATGGTGTGGAGGGATGCTTCAGGACGTCGGTCGATTTGCAGCATATTGACAGTAGGGCGAGAGGATAGATGTCTCCCGCCTGGTCGGCGAATTTGCCCCTTAGGGTATCCTGATGGATGGCGGCCGTAACCCCTGGAGTTTCCTGATCAGCCTTCGATAGATCAAAATTGGAGGGTGGTCGGCGCTGAAACAGAGTGGTCAGAGCCGATTCCACGATGGAGAGGCAGTCGACGAGCTTCTGGCCAACCTGATCGATGGATGCGATCAGACCGTCATTGTCGATCTTCTTCCTCGGGTAGCAGGGGAGCAGACGGCGAGTTGTTGGTGAAGATGACCTCAGAGGTGGTTCCAAGACCTGATCTGCTGTTGCAGGTGTTGGTGTGGTCAGCATAGAATCGATGACCTCTCCGTCTCCATCAGCATTGATGACCTAGGAGATCGATCCGACCGTAAAGATCTGGCTGGGCTTTGGAGAGGACGAAGAGCCTACAAAATGCACCATCTTGTTCCTCATGGAAACAGCATGTACACCCCTACCAACTGTTGATAGAATATCATCGGCAATCCTCCGAGGGGTATCCCATGAAGGTAGATTGATCGGCAGAGGTACGCTTAACCAAGAACAAGAAGGCAACAGAGACACAAGAGTTAGACAAGTTCAGGCCGTCAGCACGACATAATACCCTACTCTTGTGGTCTATTGGTTTGTATTGACTATCGTATGATATTGCATGTGTTTTGAGGGGGTCCCCTACCCGCCTTATATAGCTGGTGGGCACAGACGGATCCTTGTATTCTACCGTTAGATGTTTATTGCAATTCCGCTATTTAAATTCAGCATTCTGAACTTAGTATTGTAATAATGTATTTCTAAGAACTCTTGTTGTATGAAATGGACTAAGTATTGTAAACTTGTTCTCATTATTGGATCCTGGAGGAAAAACATGGATTATTCGAGTTCTCCCTTGGGGTGTGCTCGACGGAACCGTCCGATGTAGCTTGCTTTTGGGGTGCTTAGTGTCTGGTGGAAGACGGACGCCTCCAGAAGCGTGTTATTTCGGGCGGTTCTGCCACAGGTGGTACTAGAGCCAATAATGAGTTTACGAGTTTCGTAACCCTTTTTCAAAACCTAAAATTTGACCAACAAAAGTTTTGCGAAAAGTAGGATTTGATAAAATTATGTACAAGCCCTAGTAATATGGTCTATCTAGGATAGCGGCACTGGTTTTATCTAATCAAGTTTCTAGAGGTACACTAACTTACGCTGCGTAAGAATCGTTTAGCGTACGGAAAGTGAGTGTGCGATGTGCCGAAATTTTTTGCGAATGCCGCTATATTCCGGCTTGAGTGAATGGGTAGGCCGATGCATGCATCATGAAAATAGAATCTTGCTTAAACTAAATTTTCCCCTACACGTATAATTTGAATTAGTGAATCGATAGGATAACCTAAAAGAATGCTTTAATAAAAGTCTTATCATTTCTCTAAGTCTCTTGTTCCTAATCTGGAGGGTGGATCTTAATGGTTGGTTCCTATCTATTTACAGATGAACCTGAGGTCTGCTCGTGGGAGTACCAGCACTGGGGTGGACTCGGGTGATAATGGTCGCGGTGAGGGCATTGGCAACAACAATGGGGAGAGCCATGAGGCCCCGTTTCTGGCTCCTCCTCCTCCGCCACCGCCGCCTCCGAAGATCCATGTGGAGATGATGGCGGAGATGCTGGCTGCTCATCATGAGTCAGCCCGTACCTTGGAGATGCTAGCCCAGGCGATTGGTGGCTTTGCCCGTGGGGGCCACAGAGGCAATGGTGGGAACGGGGGTGGTGCCCGCGGTCCTGAGGGGGCCTGTTCTTACCAGGATTTCTTGAAGATGCACCCACCCACATTCACGCTGACTGCTAAGCCTCTGGATGTGGAGCATTAGCTTCGTATTCTAGAGCAGAAGTTTTTGCTACTCACTATAACTGAGGAGCAGAAGGTGCACTTTGCAGCACAACAGCTGTTGGGTTCTTCCAGTGCATGGTGGGACATGTTCAATGGCATGCAGCCAGTGGATCACCGTGTGACTTGGCAGGAGTTTACCGCTGCCTTCAGAGAGTACTACATTCCTGCCGGTGTGTTGAACAGGAAGTTGACGGAGTTCCTGTACCTAAGGCAAGGGAGCATGTCTGTGATGGACTATGTAAACAAGTTCAACCATCTATCATAGTTTGCTAGGACCCATGTTGATACTGATGAGAAGAAGAGGGACCATTTCTATCATGGCCTCTCTTGTAGTCTACAGAAGGAGCTGTACACAGGGAACTACCAGACTTTTGGTGCTATGATGAATGCTGCTATTATCATGGAGGTACTTCAGCATGACTCTCAGGCTGAGTGGAAGCGCAAGTGGGTGACTACTAGGTCTTCTAGTCACCCCCAGGCTTAGAAGGTACAGGTTGTCAGGTGGGTGCCCTATCAGTCTTCACGGGGGCAGTCGTTCCATCAGCCTCAGTAGACCTACCAGGCACCCCCATTTAGTACCGTGCACCCACTCAGTAGGTGCAACCACAGCCTCAGGGGCAGCAGGTTCCACCTCGTCAGGGGTAGGGGAACAAGCCTGGTGCTTATTTCAAGTGTGGCAAGGAGGGCCACTATGCTCGAGAGTGTTCGCAGAACCAGCCTACATAGTCTACTCAGCCCTTAGCTAACTCTCGTCTTGTCTTATCAAGAAGAAGGTGCCTATAAGCCCGCTCTGGGCAAGTTAACTTCACCGAGGCTGAGGAGATCTTATAGAACAAACCGGTAATGGCTGGTATGTTTACCATTGATTCCCACCCAGCATATGTGTTGTTTGATTTTGGTGCATCACATCCATTCATGAGCATGGGGTTTGCACAAAGGCACAATATATCTCTTATGGCTATACCTATTGCCTATAGAATCAGTACTCTGGGTGCACAGTTATGCGTTAATACTTGGACAAACACAATTGGATTAGTGCTAGCCACTCACACTTACCACCTTCAGTTCATGGTGCCTGGGCAAGGCATTGATGCAATTATGTTCATGAACTGGTTGCGAGTATATAGGGTAGTCTTGGATCTTAAGCAGAGAGTTGTTGAGTTACGACTTACTTCTTCCGAGGATAGGATGTATCTTCTTATGCCCTCAGATCCAGCCTTCCCAGTTGCTGCTCATGTTGACGCTTCTCCTGATCTTGCCTCTATTCCTGTGGTCTGTGAGTTTCCAGATGTCTTCCCTAAAGATCTACCTGGGTTACCACTAGATAGGGATGTGGAGTTTTTCATTGAGTTAGAACCTAGCACTGCTCCTATTTCACGGTGTCCCTACCGCATGGCTCCTCATTCTTCATCATGGGGCTTTATCCGTCCTAGTTCTTCATCATGGGGCTGTCCAGCTATTTTTGTGAAGAAGGATGGTACCTTGGGGATGTGTGTAGATTACCGTCCTCTCAATGCGGTAACCATTAAGAACAAGTATCCTTTACCTCATATTGATACTTTGTTTGATCAGTTGGCTGGTGCCAAGGTATTTTCAAAGATTTATCTTCGTTCTGGGTATCATCAAATTAAGATCCGGCCACAAGATATACCAAAGACAGCTTTCTCTACTAGGTATGGGCTGTATGAATACCTAGTCATGTCTTTTGGTCTCACCAATGCTCCTGCATTCTTCATGTTTCTCATGAATTTAGTCTTTATGCCAGAGTTGGACAAGTTTGTAGTGGTGTTCATTGATGATATTTTGATATACTCCAAGAACCAAGAAGAGCATGCACAACATCTTCGAATAGTACTAACTCGATTAAGGGAACACAAGCTGTATGCCAAATTCAGCAAGTGTGAGTTTTGGTTAGATCGAGTGTAGTTTTTGGGACATGTTCTGACACTTGAAGGTATCTCTGTAGACGCAAGCAAGGTGCAGGATGTGTTAAATTGGAAATCTCCCAAGTCAGTGCATCAGATTTGTCAGTTCCTCGGTCTTGCTGGTTATTATCGGCGCTTCATTCCTTACCTCTCTAAAATAGCTCAGCCAAAGATCAAGCTACTCTAGAAAGATGTCAAGTTTGTATGGATTCTGGCTTATGAAGAAGCTTTCCAAGCTCTGAAGAAGTTTCTTACCTCTGCTCCCGTTCTTGCCCAACCAGATATTGATAGGCCATATGATGTGTATTGTGATGCCTCAAGGATTGGACTAGGATGCATGCTTATGCAGGATGGGCGTGTAATAGCTTATGCTTCACGCGAGCTAAAAAAGGACGAGGTGAATTATCCCACCCATGATTTAGAGCTAGCTGCTGTGGTGCACACTCTAAAATTTTGGAGGCATTATTTGTTGGGAAATAAAGTACACATTTTTATGGATCACAAGAGCCTCAAATATATTTGCACTCAGTCCGAGCTGAACATGAGACAACGGAGATGGTTAGAGCTAATCAAGGATTATAATTTGGAGGCTCATTACCATCCTGGAAAAGCTACTGTGGTAGCTGATGCTTTGAGCCAGAAGCTGTATCAAGTTGAAGAACCACCCTTGTCTCTCAACCATGCTGAGGTACTAGCCCATATTGCTCTAGTCTTGGATTTACTCGAGCAAATTATTATAGAGCAAAGGCAAAACACTTCAGAAATTTCTCACATCAAGAAGTTAATTGCCGAAGGGCATGGTCCTCATTTTAGTATTGATGATCAAGGTGTAGTGAGGTTCAAGAACAGATTGGTTGTTCCATCAAGTGAGGAGCTTAGAAGAAAGATTTTGGATGAAGCTCATCATTCCAAGTTGTCCATCCATCTAGGAAGTAACAAGATATACCATGATTTGCGCCACTTGTATTGGTGGTCCAATATGAAGCAGGATATCACCAAGCATGTCGCGGAGTGCGACACTTGTGGAAGAGTTAAGGCAGACCATATGCGTACCCCACGATTTTTGCAGCCCTTACCTATCTCCGTTTGGAAATGGGAGGATATTTCCATAGACTTTATTGTGGGTTTACCTTGCACGACCAAGGGCTATGACTCTATTTGGGTCATTGTGGACCGTCTCACTAAGTTTGCTCATTTTCTCCTGGTAGATACAACGTATTCAGCCAAGAAGTATGCCAAGTTGTATTTTGACCGGATTGTGACCCTGCATGGAGTTCCTCTTACTATCGTCTCTGATAGAGGGCCAGTCTTTGTCTCTCGTTTCTAGGAGCAACTTTAGCAATGTCTTGGTACTAGCCTCCTCAGAAGTTTAGCTTATCATCCATAAACTGACAGTTAGATAGAAAGGGTCAACTAGATAATTGAAGATATGTTGCGGGCATGTGCCATATCTTTTCCTGAGAAGTGGGATGAATGCTTGAACTTAGCTGAGTTTTCTTATAATAATAGCTATCAAGAAAGCATTCATATGGCACCCATTGAAGCTCTATATGGAAGGAAATGTAGGACACCACTTAACTGGGTTGAAGTGGGAGACCATGGATATTTTGGGCCTGATTTTATCAAAGAAGCTCGAAAGCAAGTCAGTATTGTTCAGAGTCATTTGAAGACAGCTCAAAGTCATCAGAAAACTTATGCGGACAAGAGAAGAAGGCCCTTGTAATTTAAAGTGGATGACTATGTGTATCTCAAAGTGTCTCCCATGAGAGGTGTGCATCGATTTGGTGTCCGTGGGAAGTTAGCTCCTCGTTATGTTGGGCCTTATAAGGTTTTGGAGCGATGTGGTCCTATTGCTTATCGTCTCTAGCTCCCGAATATTTTGTCAGCAGTGCATAATGTCTTCCATGTTTTCCAGTTAAAGAAATGTTTGTGGGTCCCTGATAAAGCTGTGGAAATTGAAGGACTTCCCCTCTAGCCTGACTTGTCTTATATTGAGCATCCTGTCAAGATCCTAGGTGAGAAAGAAAGAGTGATTAGAAACTATGTGGTAAAGTTTTATAAAGTTCAGTGGCAAAATCACTCTAAGGACGAAGCAACGTGGGAGCAAGAAAGTTATATCATGAAGCATTATCCCCACCTTCTTTCTAGTTCGCTGAGGTAGTTGTTTAAATCAAAATGTATTTCTTATCTCTTTTCCCACACTAGGCACATGAAATCTCGGGGCGAGATTTTGTTTAAGGGGGGTAGATTTGTAACACCCTCGGTGTTACACCGTTAATCATCTACTAAAATATGTCATGAGCATCATATTTGTGTGTTAATGCATGTGGTGAAATGAGTAGATGAAGTGTCGAAACGTAGAAGGGTCAATAGAATGTTAATCGGAAAGTTATTCCATGATTCGCGTAATTATCAAGTAGGGTTGAAAACCAATTTTTATTGAACAAAAATAATATAGAACATATATGCAACACTTAAATAAAGTTGGAAGTATAAACTTTGTATATGACAATGAAATACTTGATGTTGATAAATAGTGTTGCTAGCTTATATTTCTAAGGGTTTGGAAATGCAACTAGAAATAGAAAGTCATTCAACACTTAGAAGATTTCATGAACTTTTGGTGAGCTAGACATTGCGATGTTAGGTATTTTTTGTAGAAAAATTTAGTTAAGAAGTAGAGTAGTGTCATGGCCTGTTTTAGTAGCCTAATGTACCCTCTAAAGTATGGTGAAGATAGTTTGGGTGTTTGGCCAACCGATTAGTTTTTTTGGACGCTTTAAAAAGTGTGCATGGCACGTCCTCGGTCGGTTTCCTCACGTAGGCGCGGTCACTGCGCCCCTGTGCCACGATGTCGACCCGCCGGCCAACCGCTCGCGCGCGAGTGCGCCTGGCCGCGCTCGGCTGGCCGCTGTGGCCGATAGCCCTAGCGCGTAGCTGCCCCACCTCACCGCCACACGTGGCCACACCGCAAGCCGCCGCTACCGGTGCCAGTGGGGACGCACGCGTTCGCTCTGCTGCGCTGCCCTGCTTCACGAGCCATTGGCATCGAAGAAGTTGCCGTTGTCGTCACATCACCACGCTACGTCACTGGCTGCCTTGGTACTACACGCACATGGTCGCAACCCCCCCATGTGCACCTGCTCCGCCTTCAGCCGTGTCCTGCTGAGGTGGCACAGCGCCCCTCTACACACCGTGCCACTGCCACTACTGCCCTTGCTCTGCCCGCACGTGTAGCCGTCCACCATCTCGCCCTATCTCCCTCTATTGAATGGCTACGCGACGCAACGAGCCATCCTTCTTTCTGCCCCCCTCGCGCGCCATTACTGTCGTCATGGATGGCAAGCCGACGTCCCCTCACACGCACGGCTTCGCAATTTGCGCACCTCGGTTCACTAGGGGCCAATTCATAGCACCTATAGCAACTCCATAAAGCTATCTAGCTGTGTCACACTTACCGAGCCTCAGTCGAGCATTGCCGACCACTAGTTTGGCATTTTACTCACCGATGTTCGTCTCTGCCGCTGCGCCTGACTTCGTTGGGGGTAAACCGGTATCCTTCGGTAGAGATTCAATAAATTCTCCTTCGAGCCTTCCTTGACCCCCTCATTTCCATGCTCGCACCAGGTTCACCGGAGGCACTGTCGGTGACGTGCTGACACGGAGGTGCCATGCTCAGGGCACCGCCGCATCGCTCAGTCGCATGTGGTCAGCACTGCGCGGGCCACCTCCGACCTAACCATCACTGTAGCCATAATCAGGGTAAGATAGTGATGCTATAGAGCTAGCTAGTTCACCCCATGGTGGCTTAGGGTGGCCGGCATGGTCATGCCACTGTCGCTCATCGCCGCGCGCCATGGTCACCACTTCCTGTAACACCCTAAAATTTGCATCAGTTTTAAATAGGTGAATTAGATTTATTTATGCAATAGTGTGTGCATCAAATTAAAATCAAATAAAAGGTTTACCTACATGTCTATGCATTCATGCTGCTGCATATTATCTTTGAATTGTGTGGTTTGAAATCAAACTTCAAATTGATTTGAATTGGTATTTCAAATTTGGTTTGGAAAATTAGAAAAGAAAAAGAGAAAGGATTTTTCTCCCTCCCCTTCTCATTTTCGGCCTGTTGGCCCAGCCCGCTCCGCCTTACCTCTCCCGTAGCCCATCTCACTCTCTCTTCCTCTGTAGGCCCAGTTCTCCCGCGCCTCGTGGCCCATCAAGCAAGCCATGTAGGCCGTCTTCCCGGCCCAGCCGAAGGCCCAGCGTAGTCGTGCCCATGCTCCCACTCCTCTCTTCCACACTATGACGCTGACAAGCTGGTCCCACATGTCATCACCTTCCCCTTCCTTCAGCTTGTGTCGGGCACGAACACTACCAACGCAGCTGATTCCGAATCCGACACACCGCGTCTTGGCATGCTGCCCACGCTGCTTCGCCCTCATTTGCTTCACTCATTTCATGCTTCCCACCTCACTCTTGTTATTTGCAAAATTTTATGCTTCTTTTGCCTCACTCTGTTATGAAAATTATTGCTTCTAATCTGACTAAATCTAATTCTGTAGATGCCTTGTGCCAATAAGACCGCTCGCATCAGCACCGAAGGCTACTATCCGCCTCGTGGCTTGTATGAGTCCATGGAGCCACATGAGGAGGAGGAACCCTAGGAGCAAGAAGTTGACTCACCACCACCCATACCTGCACCTACACTTGAGCCACCCCAGGAAGAGCCAGAGGTCGTCATATTGGAGGATGATGCTGAGGAGGATGCCGTTCAATAGGATGAGCCTACCCCTACCATGGGATGGACTACAAATATATGGTACAAGATGGGGTGTGAATTGTCTGTTTTGCACCACCGACTTATGGGGATTCTTTAGACCTACTATGGTGATTGGGACGCAGCTGTGGAGTATGTCTACAATGAGCATGCACACCCTTTAGAGGACACTTATTGGAAGACCATGGTGTGCATCTCCATCTGGGATGGAGAGAAGGAAGCATACCAGCTAGACTCAAACTATGCGCATCACGCTCACTGTGCCACCATGGAAGATAGCATAGAAGATGTAGCCGTTGTAGCCTGCATGGGTTTCCATGGTCATCGCTTTGATGATATGAAGGAAGACCAATACCGACTCCTCCCTCGCCAACACCCTGACTTGGGATGGGCAATAATGGGCCCTGAAGGCATGGATCCCACTACTCAAGTGATGGTGCACTATGCCTATGAATTAGTGGACAAGAATCAATGGCTGAAAGATCAGCTGAAGGCACAGGAGGCGACCCTTAAGAGATATGGACAAGTGATAGATGAGCAAAGGGTGTGCCTCAACTTGCCAAGGATCTATGAGGAGCTTCCCCATGAATTTCGCCCATAGGTGTTGGAGTCCTTTCTATGTAATAAGACGTTTGTAGCATGGGTCAAGTTGAGTCAAGTCGAGTCTAGTAGTGTGGTGTGAACTTTGGTGTGCCTAGTTGGATTATTATTATGTTTATGTGTGAGTTGGATTTTTGTAATGAGTGCTGGAACTTTGTGGGCATGTCCGCAAGTTCCATAGTTAAGAATATTAAAGTTTGAGTCAATAACTAAATAGTTGGGTTTGGTATATCTTGTTCTCTCGGATCTATTTTTCAGAGCAGTCTGTCCTTATCTCAATTCCAATCTAAATATACTCAACCAAAAATTATGAAATTTCTATGGGAATAACTAGACTTAAGTATCTTTCTAATGCCTCTGGAACACCCCTATACCTGATTTGGTTTGAGAGATATAACTGTTTTAAATTGAAGTTTCTGCGCAGTCTGGGATCTGGAACAGTTTCGGTTGTGTTCTGTTTTTGAGTAACCTAACCATAGAATCTGGGCATGTGGTCGGAATAAAAGTTGTATATAATTTCTTAATCTTTCTAACCATGTAAAGCACACCTCTTTTGAATGTCCGGAAGTCGAGATATGACTATTTTTTCCAAGCTGTGGATGTTAGAACTCGTCTAGAAAATTTTAAGAATGTATTCTATATCTCTATAAGTGTCTATAACTTGGAAATCTCTAAATTTTGAATATTTGTGTTGGATGTCAGATGTCTGGAAGAGGAAGAGGCCAAGGTCATGGAGGTGTTCCCCCACATTCACCACCACCACCGCCGCCTACTATTGAGCAGCTTCTGGCAGTGCAGAGACAGCTTATGCAAGCTCTAGTGCAGAATCAGCAGAATCAACCACTTGGTGGAGTACCGCGTGACAAGCGTGGTGAATTCTTGAAGGGCTGCCCTCGGTGTTTCCTCATGCCACTGATCCACTAGAAGTAGATGATTGGCTTCGTGCAATGGAAAAGCAACTCAATATAGCACAGTGCGACGACCAGTAGAAGGTGTTGTATGCGTCAGGACAACTCCAGGGAGAAGCTCAAGTCTTGTGGGAGGCATTCGAGTATGGATGCACCACTAATGCTCCTCCTATCACCTGGCAGGAATTTAGAGAGAATTTTAGATCTTACCATATACCTGAAGGATTGATAGAGCTCAAGCAGGAGGAATTCAGATCTCTGAAACAGGGATCCATGACTGTAGCTGAGTATCGTGACAAATTCGCTCAGTTATCACGTTACGCTCCAAATGAGGTGGCTGATGATGCTGATAAGCAACACCGCTTTCTCAAGGGTCTATATGATGGTCTGCAACTCTAGCTTATGTCCAATACATACCCCAATTTCCAGACACTGGTGAATCACACTATTGTTATTGACAATAAGCGCAAAGAGATGGAGGCTAAGAAGAGGAGGCTTCAGGGACAGGTCTCTAGAAGCAACACTTGTTCATGCACCAATCCTCAGCAAGGCTTCTAGCAGAGGTATTAGGGACCACCTAATCAATGGAATCACAACCAGAACTAGCAACGTCCACCATACCAGCAGTAGAATGGCAATCAACATCCCCAAAAGGTAGAGTGGCCAACAAACACCATGACAGGGAACACCTAACGACACTCCCATGAAGACCAATGCCCCTAGTGCTCCCAACAAGTGTTTCCACTGTGGTAAAGAGGGTCACATGTCTTATAATTGCCCTGAGAAGCCAAACTAGCAGACCCCACAGAGGCAGAATAGTTATCAGAAGCCAACACCCAACACGGGAAAGGTGAATCATGTGTCTATAGATATGGCGCTTGCGGAACCAGAAGTCATGCTCGGTACATTTGATGTTAACTCCACTCCTGCCACTGTTCTTTTTTATTCTAGAGCTTCGCATTCTTTCATATCACAAGCATTTGTTAGAATGCATAGCATACCCCTATGTGCCATGAAAGATCCTATACTAGTAAACTCACCAGGAGGTAGTATGCAAGCTTCTTATCGTTGTCTTCCAAATAGTCTATCCTTAAGGGGGGCAGAGTTCAAAGTGAGCCCCATTATGTTGAGAACATCTGGCATTGATGTGATTCTAGGTATGGATTGGATGAAGCAAAACAGGGCAGTCATTCAGTGTCAAGAGAAGGTAGTTGTTGTGACCGCACCAAATGGGGATAGAATCAGTGTTGATGTTGTAGTACAAGCCCAGCCTACAGCCATAGTGAACCAGCTTGATGATTGCGTCGACAAGGAGGACTCACCTGACCATGACATTGAGTTTATTATTGAATTATTACCTGGAACTGCACCTATAGCTAAGCGTCCATATAGAATGGGGGTTAATGAATTAGAGGAACTTAAGAAACAAATAAAGGAGTTACAGGAGAAAGGTTTTATTTGTCCTAGTTCATCACCTTGGGGAGCACCGGTTATATTTGTTGACGAGAAGGATGGTACCTAGAGGATGTGTGTTGATTATCGGTCACTAAATGAGGTTACTATCAAGAACAAGTACCTGCTACCTAGAATTGATGACTTGTTTGATCAGTTGAGAGGTGCTTGTGTTTTCTCTAAGATTGATCTTCACTCTAGTTATCATCAGCTGAAGATTCATGCAACTGATATACCTAAGACAGCCTTTACTACGAGGTATGGGTTGTATGAGTACACTGTTATGTCCTTTGGATTGACCAATGCACTGCATACTTTATGTATTTGATGAATAAGGTGTTCATAGAGTTTTTGGATAAGTTTGTGGTGGTATTTATTGATGATATACTAGTATTCTCCAAAACTAAAGAAGAGCATGCTGAACATCTAAGGTTGGTCTTATAGAAGCTCAAGGAACACAAGTTGTATACTAAGCGCAGCAAGTGTGAGTTTTGGTTGAAGGAAGTTTCTTTCCTAGGCCATGTTGTCTCTAATGGTGGAATTGCTGTAGATCCAAGCAATGTGAGAGATGTACTGAATTGGAAACCACCAACCGATGTGGGAGAGATTCGTAGTTTCTTGGGATTGGCTGGATACTACAGGAGGTTTATAGAAGGGTTTTCTAAACTTGCCAAGCCTATGACAGCTCTGTTGGAGAAAAATGCTAAGTTTGTGTGGTCAGAAAAGTGCCAGGCCAACTTTGAAGAATTGAAGAAGAGGTTGACTATAGCCCCAATATTGGTTTTACCAGATTTGAGCAAGAATTTCTCTATCTATTGTGATGCATCTCGTCAAGGTCTCAGATGTGTTCTTATGCAAGAAGGAAGAGTAGTGGCCTATGCATCCTGACAGTTGAGAAAGCATGAGCTAAACTATCCTACTAATGATTTGGAGTTAGCAGCAGTGGTTCATGCTTTGAAAATATGGAGACACTATCTTATTGGGCATAAGAGTGATATCTGCACTGATCACAAGAGTTTGAAGTACATATTCACCCAAACAGATCTAAACTTGAGGCAGCGTCGATGGTTAGAGTTGATTAAAGATTATGATCTAGAGGTACACTATCATCCTGGAAAGGCGAATGTTGTTGTCGATGCTCTTAGTAGGAAGAGTTATGCCAAGGAGGTGCAAGTGGCAGCTATGTCAAGTGAGTTGTGTGCTGAATTTGAGCAACTGAACTTGGGCTTTGTCACTAATGCAGTGGAGTTGGTGATAGAACCCACACTGGAGCAAGAAATACGTAAGGGCCAGTTACAGGATGCGAAGTTGAAAGAGATAGCAGAGAACATAGTGATTGGCAAGGCACCAGGTTTCTGTATGGATGATAATGGAACTCTGTGGTTTGGGAAAAGATTTTGTGTGTCTAAGGTTAAGGCTATACGAGATGCAATTCTTCGTGAGGCACATGAGTCCGCTTACTCTATTCATCCCAGAAGTACCAAGATGTACTTGGATCTAAAAGAGAAGTATTGGTGGTATGGACTAAAGAGAGATGTTGCTAAGTATGTTGCTATATGTGATACCTGTCAAAGATTCAAAGCAGAACATCAAAGACCTGTAGGATTGCTACAACCAATGAACATACCTGAGTGGAAGTGGGAAGAAGTAGGTATGGATTTTATTGTTGGATTACCATGCACTTAGAAAGGTTATGATTCGGTTTGGGTGATAGTGGATCAGTTAACTAAAGTTGCTCACTTCTTACCGGTCAAGACTACCTATACTGGACCCTAATTGGCTGCATTATATATGGAAAGAATAGTATGTATGCATGGTGTTCCAAAGAAGATCGTGTCTAACAGAGGTACTCAATTCACGTCACACTTTTGGCAAATAGTACATACCTCATTGGGAACAAAGTTGAACTTTAGTACAGCATATCACCCTCAGACCGATGGGCAAACTGAGAGAACTAATCGGATTTTAGAGGACATGTTGAGAGCTTGTGCATTGCAGTACGGTACAAGTTGGGACAAGAGTTTGCCTTATGTAGAGTTCTCGTACAACAACAATTATCAGAAGAGTCTCAATATGGCACCTTTTGAAGCTTTGTATGGACAAAAGTGTAGAACCCCGTTGTTTTGAAATCAAATGGGAGAAACTCAAGTGTTCGGACCGGATGTTTTAAGAGATGCAGAAGAGCAAGTAAGGATGATTAGGGATAACTTGAGAGTGGCACAGTCTCGACAGAAGAGTTATGCTGACACTCGGAGAAGAGAATTGGTTTTCGAAGTAGGGGATTATGTTTACCTGAAGGTGTCACCTATGAGAAGTGTGAGAAGGTTTAATATGAAAGAAAAGTTAGCACCAAGGTATATTGGACCTTTCAAGATTTTAGAGAGACGTGGTGAAGTAGCTTATTAGTTGGAATTGCCAGAGAGTTTGTCTGGTGTACACGATGTATTCCATGTAACACCTCGGGTGTTAGCCTTGCATAACTTGACTTGCATAACATGAGCATGAGCATCAAGCATTCAAAAATCATCATTTACAATTGAAACATTTGATGGAAACATATGAAACATTGCTTGTTATCTCGTGTTTCTTGAAACATATGCAACATTCTTATTATTTAATGTTTCCATGTGTATATGCAAATGATCATGAATGAAAACATGTACTTGGTAAAAGTGAGTCACAAAAACGTGTAACCACACTTGGGTTAGCAATTAGAACATTGTCATGAAAGTCACTTTTCTAAATCAAGCCTTTAAGGCATATTTCATGTGATTACTTTAAATAGCTCTATGAGTGACTACTACATGAAATGTTTAAATGACCTTGCAAATTGCTTAAACATGCTTAGGATATCATTATGAACAACTTTGATATTCATGGTTAGGGGTAAATAGGTCATTAAGACATGCTTTGATGTGTTTCATCTTTTAAATGTGACATGTTTGACCAATTTGGAACTAGGTGTTAGAGACCTTGCATGGAGGAGTTCACTAAAGCAAAGTTGTAGTATTTGACATAAGGAACAACTTTTATTTTTGGGTCATTGCATGATTCAGCTCCTAACATGTGTGAAATTGGATCACAACAATCAGGAAAAATAACAAGTTCAACACTTAGCAAATTTTTGCTAAGTCATGAACCTTGACTGACTGACAGCCGACCTTTGGTACGATGTAACTCGGTGTTGATGGCGAATTAGCACGAGGTTATTGAACAATAGTTGGAGCTGGAACTTCGGGCTACAAAAATCATGTAGATCGTTTTCGCTTAGGAGCTACGGATTTGCAGTTAAACAACCGTGAAAACTCGGCGTTAGGCCGGCTTCGCTTAACTGATTGAGCTGAATCGGCTGATCGATTCAGTCGTCAGTGGCCGACCGGCGTCAGGACAGAGCCACCGCGTGTCCGCGGCGTTGGCCGCGCGTCGCCGCCACTCTGATCCGCCGGGCAGCGCCAGGCCTGAGCAGGCCATTATCACCCCGCGTGCGCCCGCTCCATTTCTCACTCACTCCCGCCCGCTCTCTCCCTCTCCAGCGCCCTCCTTTGCTCTCGCCGCGGCACCAGGCAACGCCGCCGAGCACAGCACCGCCTCCGCCATCGCCTTGTGCGCGCTACACCGCACCACCGCCATCTCCATCTCGCCATTCGTTGCGCCTCATCCACCACCACCGCCTCGGCGTGTTGACTGCTTCAGTTGCGCCTTGGTAAGGGCGTATTTCCGTTTTTCCCCTCTCACCGGAACCTCGGCCGCCATTGCCGCCTCCATGGAAAGCTCGCCACAGCTCGGCTCGTCGGCGCTTTTCCTTCGGTTTTGAGCATTAGCGTTTGGTTAGGACGTGTATTAGCCAGTGCTAGGACATTACCTTCATTAGTTGCTCCGCCGGCGTGGAACGCGACAACCCGCACCGCCGTGCTCTCACCTCAGCGCCACCGTACTATGGCCATGCTTCGTCGGAGCTTCACGAGCCGCGTAGGTCATCTAGATAGGTTCGCTCGGTCACCTAGGTGCTGTTGCGTGCCTCTCCTGGCTTCGCCATGGCCGGTGATGACTGGCGCACCACTGAGCACCTCCGCCGTGCCGCCATCACCGGCGACGGGCATGCTCCGCTCACCCTCTACTGCCGTCACCTAGGTTGTTCGACGCGCGCTGCTCCGTAGATCACCGTGCGAAGACGTCACCGCCGGCAACCTCGCCGTCGGCGAGCTCTGGCCGCGCCAGCAGCGTACAGCGCCGCCTGCCCTGCTTCGAGTATATGACATGTGGGGTCCCCTGACCACCGGGTCCCACCGGTCAGCGACTCCGTGTTTGAAGGCTAACTCATTTGATTCCAGTTTTTGATTTCTTTTGTGATTTTCATATCTCTAGTTTGGTAGCTCCTAAATTTATGAAATAAAATTTGTAGTGTTCACTAGGAAGTCTAGTATTTAGTAAAAATATATTCTGAACATATACAGTAGAAATTTTGGGATTTTTAAATAGAGATTTGAAATGTATTTTTGAATGCATTTAAATTTGTTTATTTTATATCTAGAGTTCCTGTGCTCCAAAAATTATGAAATTTTTGTGGTAAGCTAGTCTTAGCATATATGAGCTCTGGTAAAAATTTGAGGACCAGTGCATGGGTAGATTTATAGTTATAGATTTTTCTTTTATGGATAGTCAATCCTTGCATGAATTTTTATAAATTATTTATGAATCCAAAATTCATGAAATTTGTTGGAGGTAATCCTAGTACCATATGGATGTTAAGAAAAATAGGAAATCTGTTGCTTGACACTTTTCAATAGGATTTTCCATTTATGCTATTTCAAGCCTTGCTTCCTTGTCAGTTTTGTATAGGATGTTCTACTTGGTAAAATGACATGAAATTTTTATAGTAGTCCTTTGATAGCATTAGTAAGGCACTGTAAATTTTTGAGAATTTATGAAGCACATCTGATATATATTTATTATTTAACCTAGATATATAAATAAAATAATAAAGGCAATTAAATGAATAGTTTGGGCTTCACCATTATATGATCTTAAATGTATTTGGTATGCTTAAACTGTTGGTAGATTCTATGTGGTCAAATTTTGAATGATTACATGAAGTAGAAGTATCGTTACTTTATATTGCATATTAAATAGTTTCCAGATTTATTCTAGAGTTCGATGAGTTGCATGTTGAAACTGATGTGTACTGTAAAAATGGTTAAAAACAAAGTTGTAGAGAATTTGATAAGCTTTCCAGAAAGTCCAGGATCACTGTTTTTGGATTAGTAGAACTCCAGTTATGAGTGAAACAAGTAGCTACTGTTTGTGGCATGGTCGATGCATTGTAGGAGTAATTAAGTAATAATCGAGAAGAGATATGCACCTACTCAATAAATATGATGCACTTGTTAACATTTATGCATTCGTAATACTTATGCCATACTCATGCATCTAGGATCGGAGGAAGAGATCACGTTGCTGGAATTCGAAGAAGCAGAGGAAGGGAACCAGCAGGAGGATCCGCAAGCCGCAGCTCCCGAAGTCATGGAGCAGAACCCTGAAGAGCTTCCGGAGTGTCCTGACCACCGCCCTACTTCCTTTCTGCGAGGCAAGCCCCAGAGCATTATAAGTCTTGGGTGTGGATCTATCCCGGTCTGTGTCGATCAAGGACCGTACCGTTGTTGGAACTTCTGACAAGATTGAACGCATGCCTCTCACTTAGCTGGCCGGATAACTCGTTCCGACCACGAAGCCGAGTAATTCAACTCAGGCCGGGAATCGTTCTGTTGTGCGCTCCTTTCGGGGAACGATCAGACTGAGCCCAAGGGCAGGCTTGGCCTGAGCATCCTGGCATCTGGTGTTCCAGATTGTGCGGCGCAGTACGGACCCGCGAAATGTGTACCGGAGTTGTACCAAAGGTGACCTAAGGCTATCGTGGCTGGTAGACACAGGTTTGTGTTAGGAATAAATTTCGGTGGTTGAAATCGATTGAATCGCCGTCTCTCCGGATAGTGAGAAACTTGGCTAGCTCCAATATCATAGTAATCGTGTATGAAACATGATGGTTCGAATGAAAATGAAATTACAATACCGCTATGGTTACTATTGTATGCTTCTAAATGATATACCACATGTTTGGCACATGGGGTAGTTGCTAATCTAGAAATGGATAGTTACAATTAACTTGATAAAGGAATCATAGTTGTACAACGGATCAATTGCCTTTTTACGCAAAATGTTGTCAAGTTACGCCCACTTATATACAAACCTTGCATAATCCTTGGAGTCATTTTATTTCGGTTCATGACGGTAAGTCTATTTGAGTACCTTCTCGTACTCGTGGTTTATTTTCCCATTGTTGCGAGATGGCTTGTGTATCATGGTTATTGCAAGAGTTGCTTCTATATCATTGTGGATGAGGAGTAAGCCTTGGGCGTGCTTCTTTATTAATTCCTATCCTCGCTTTTGTGGACCGTGATCCGGCTTGGCATCGTATCAAACTATGTTGGAAACTTTATCTTCGAACTTATTTGCTTCCGCTTTATTTATCAAACTCGGTTTGTAATAACTTTTATTCGTACTCGATGATGAAAGGTATCTGTGAACTTTATGTAATATGTGGCATGTATGTTGAATCTCGTGACGATCTTGGTTGTTGTAAATCGTTTATCGAGACCCGTCGTGGTACTCGACGGACTACGGGTTTATATGGGTTCAAGTATGATGGTGCGACCCCTTGCGGATTGCCATTGTACTTGTATTCTTATAAATTGGCTTGATTCTGACGACACGGTGGCATCGAGCAAGATTCAACGTTAATTGTCACAAGTGTATTTAAAACAAAAGTTTTTGTTTTCCAAAAACCTTTCTCTAGCAACTAATAGTTATATAATAGGTATTTGAAATCTAAAGTGTGCCAATGATCACTTTCCTTATGCCGAAATTAAGGACTATTAGGTGGCTATTTAAGTACTAACATGGGGTTTTTTACTTCGTCGTCCATACGGCGTGCTATTGTATGGATGCCATTCACTTGAATGGTAATGTATGGATCAAATGCCTCTACGCCAAGGTAAGATGAGTGTATGACCACAAGATGTGAGCGTGCGGTCAGGAAGAGTTAGCTTTGGTACGGCTATGTATGCATGCTTGCATGTGTATATGGTACGTATTTAATTGTGGGTTTAAATTATTGTCGGGTAGATTGATACGGAAGTATATGTATGGGTATACATATATGGAAGTATTTACAATTACATTCTGCATATTCATTATGGGTTTAGGGCTGAAATGAAATTTTATGCAGGTACACTAACAACGAAACGTGTAGCTCGACTAGTTACGCTATTTATGAGAGAATGTATGTATGCCACCGTGTCTACCGTTAGAAACAATTTTTTCCTAAGTTTGTGAGGACGTACGGCACGAGCATGCATCATGTTAAATTACCATTCACATAATTACATTGTTCCTCCCCTTATAAAATTCTTACTCGGTTATGTAACTCTTATCCATATTGGTCTTGTCTCACCAAGTGGTACATGTTAATGGTGCAGATGGCACGCACAAAGCAGACCGCTCGCAAGTCCACCGAAGGCAGAGCTCCCCGCCGTCAGCTTGCTCCACGTACCCGTCAACGTCACACTTTTCTTGGAGAGTTTGGGATGCCTACACTATTGTGGAGGGTGCTCAGCTATGTCGGCTATCCTGATGGAATGGAACCCCGCTACTTCTGGGCGAATGAGCAGTTGGGGGAAGGTCTCTTAGTTACTGTGGAGGCCGTTGTTCGTCCCCGAGGTGACGATTCTGAGTGGACAGGTTGGTGTTATGAGTCAACTGGCAGGACTGTTGAAGAAGCAGCTGGCAGGGCAGCCTTTGGGATCCTGAGGGACATCATGGATCGTTTTCCTTAGGAGCTGGCAGCCGCTTTGGTTGGAGTCTTTCCGAGGGGTAACCCCTCCACTGACTCATGGTAGCAGGCAAGAGGAAGATCTTTGGAGATTGGTGCAGCAGAAGGGCAGAACAGTGATAACCCTGCCATGAGCGCCATGTTCGCAATGATGAGAGTGTTGGATGGAGTTGAAGGTAGCCTCAGACGTGTGTCTGGTGCTCTGGGTCATGCCCACGAGGATCGATGTCAGCTTCAGAGGGAGCACGACATCGAGATTGAGAGGCTCACTGAAGAGATGACTCGGTTAACTCACCAGCGAAATGTAGCTTGGTCCAGGGAAGATGTCATGAGAGCTCGACAGTTTGAGCTGGGACAGCAGCTGGCCAATGCGGAAGAATACAACGATAATCTGCATGAAGAGGTTCATCTACTGAACAATCAGCTCCACCCTTATGTCCCACCTGGAGCCGCAGAAATGGATCTAGAAGGGTACGAGGAAGGAGAAGAAGTGGAGCCTGAAGAAGAAGTAGAACCTGAGGAAGGAGATGATCTTGCGTCTGACCTCGATAGTGATCATGATGAGGATTAGATCGCTTAGCACTTAGTGGAAGGACTAATGTATCACCTTTATTCATGTAATGGACCTGTAGTTCAAAGTTGGGATTAGTAACCAGACTATCATGTAATGTTGATTAAGTGCACCTTTGGTTGAACATCAATGCAATTCCGTTCCTTGTTGGTGATCACGATTTAAATTTGCATGCGTTATGAGCGCGATAAGTGGTCAAATTGGGGATGCCATGTTGCGAGAATGAATTGTTATGCCTCTGTTTTTATTGTGAATTTGAGAATTTCTCCAGTAATTTCAGTTTGGCAGGAATATGATTCATCTGCAATCTCTTGACATCAACCAATAATCGCTTATTGTTGCAACTTCGTAGATGACGCGCACCCGTGCTGGAGCTGGTAGCAGTCACGATGGCAATGGTGATGACTTACCACCACCACCACCGCCGTCTGCTCAGGAGTTCTTTGCTCAGTTCTTGGGGAGCCAAAGGACAATGGAAGAAGCTCTACGCCTCATCGCGCAAAACACCGCTCGTGGCCACCCACAGCAACCAGGGGCCGAGCCAAATCAGCACAGTACATTCAAGGAGTTTCTGGACACAAAGCCTCCTATCTTCAAGGTGGCTGAGGAACCACTACAGGCTGACGAGTGGCTCAACACCATTGAGCAGAAATTCCGTCTGTTGAGGGTCACGGAGCATCTGAAAGCAGAGTATGCTTCTCATCAATTGCAAGGACCAGTAGGGATCTGGTGGACACACTTCCTGTCGTCTCTGCCTGCTAATGCGCGAGTGACCTGGGAACAGTTTAAGCTGGCTTTTAGGGGACACCATATTCCCCCGGGCCTAATGCGCATGAAAGCAGCCGAATTTATGAGGCTCACTCAAGGAACAAAGTCACTCACTGAATATATGCACGCATTCAACAACTTGTCCAGATATGCTCCAGGTTTTGTGGATACCGAGGAGAAAAAGATAGAGAGTTTCAAGCGAGGTTTGGGTACTAAACTGATGAAGACTATGGCAAATTCTAGGTGTGCCACGTACAATGAGTTTATTAGTGATGCCTTGACCCAAGAAAACCACAACAACATGCATGCAGTTGCTAAGGGTCATAAGAGGACATATGAGGCCGGTGCATCCGGATCTTTCCAGTCAAAAGCACCTATCACAGCTAGGCCACAGTTCCGTCCACCTGCACCCAAGTTTAGGCCTCCACCACCGAAAGCTCAGAATAATAGGCCTCAGAAACCATTCCGTAAGGCGTTCACTATTGCCTTACCAAAAGGAAATGGCAATCAGGACAGCTCCTCCGGATTCAGAAATAATCAACCATGTTTCAACTGCAACCAACTGGGTCATTGGTCCAAGGAATGCCCCCACCCCAAGAGGAATAGCAACCAGAATCAGAACAATCAGAGACAGGCGAATGCCAGGGCACGTCAGGGACAAGTGCATTATACCGCTGTGGAGGAAGTGCCCGCTGGAGAAGTTGTCACGGCTGGTATGTTTCTCGTCAACAAGCATCCCGCTGTTGTTTTATTTGATTCAGGAGCTTCTCATTCATTTATGAGTAAAGCATTTGCATCTAGACATGATCAAGAAATAATAGAAGTAAGCAAAGGGGGTTTTAACATAAGTTCAGCAGGGGGAACTATTGCTACCAAAAAGATAGTCAAAAATGTACTCATCTCGATACAAGGGAGGGAGTACACAACAGATTTGATAATATTGCCGAGGTTGTCGATAAGTGTAATCTTAGGCATGAATTGGATGAAGTATCATGGTGCTCTTATTGATACTAGCACCCGCACTATTATGTTGAGAGAACCCACGGGAGGGAATGCTTTTCTAGTCCCACTCTCCCGCGATTTCGAACCCCAACATTTAGCCTGTGCTATCCAAACCACCACAATATGTGATATCCACGTGGTTTGTGAGTTTCCGGATGTATTTCCAGAGGAATTACCAGGTCTACCACCGGATAGGGACATGAAATTTAAGATCGAATTAGTGCCAGGTACCACACCCATATCCAGAAGGCCCTATAGAATGCCACCCAATGAGTTAGCGGAACTTAAAGTTCAATTGCAAGATCTATTGGACAAGGGTCTTATCCAACCTAGCTCATCTCCGTGGGGATGTCCAGCCTTGTTTGTGAAAAAGAAGGATAAGTCACTGAGAATGTGTGTAGATTACAGACCACTCAATGCGGTGACCATCAAGAACAAATATCCATTACCCCGCATCGACATCTTGTTCGATCAGCTAGCAAAGGCAAAAGTATTCTCTAAAATTGATTTGAGATCCGGTTACCATCAGATAAAGATCAGACCGGAGGATATACCTAAAACTGCTTTCTCTACCAGGTATGGCTTATACGACTATTTGGTTATGTCTTTCGGACTAACAAATGCTCCAGCCTATTTCATGTACCTGATGAACTCGGTATTCATGCCCGAACTCGACAAGTTCGTGGTCGTGTTTATCGATGACATATTGATTTATTCAGAAAATGAGTCAGATCATGAGGAGCATCTGAGGATTGTCCTATCCAGACTGAGGGAGCATAAGTTATATGCCAAGTTTAGCAAATGTGAATTTTGGATGAGCAAAGTACCTTTCTTAGGTCACATTTTATCAAGAGATGGAATCTCAGTAGACCCATCCAAAGTACAAGAGGTCATGGATTGGAAAGCCCCAACTTCGGTTCATGAAGTTCGGAGTTTTCTAGGGTTAGCAAGATACTATCGTCGGTTTATTCTAGATTTCTCAAAGATAGCTAAGCCTATGACCAGACTACTTCAGAAAGATGAGAAGTACCAATGGACACCAGAATGTGAAGCAGCTTTTCACGCCCTCAGAACCTTGTTGACTACAGCACCTGTGTTAGCACAACCAGACATTGAAAAGTCGTTTGATGTATTTTGTGATGCATCAGGAATATGTTTGGGATGTGTGCTTATGCAAGAAGGGAGAGTAATTGCATATGCTTCTCGGCAATTGAGAAAACATGAAGTCAACTACCCTACACATGATCTGGAACTTGCAGCCGTTGTCCATGCATTAAAGATATGGAGACATTATTTGTTGGGCAATGTATGTCATATCTACATTGACCACAAAAGTCTCAAGTATATCTTTACCCAGCCTGAGCTGAACATGAGACAACGAAGATGGTTAGAATTGATTAAGGACTACAATTTGGAAGTGCATTACCATCCGGGTAAAGCAAATGTAGTAGCCGATGCACTTAGTCGGAAGTCCCATTGCAACACTGTGGAAGCATTGCTGGAAGATGGATTCAACTTGTTACATCCTGCTGTACTACACAATATCACAATCAGTTGTTCACTTGAGAGCAAAATCATAGAGCTACAGCAGACAGATGTAGGAATAAGTCACATCAAGAGAAAAATGCAAGAGCAAGAAACCAAACATTTTAGATTGGACGAAAGAGGTGTATTATGGTTTGAGGACCGACTAGTGGTACCAAAAGACCATGAGCTAAGGAATCAAATTTTAGAAGAAGCTCACTCATCTAAATTGTCTATCCATCCGGGTAGTAGTAAAATGTATCAAGATTTAAGAACCCATTTTTGGTGGACTAAGATGAAGAAAGAGATCGCAGCCTATGTTGCTAGGTGTGATAACTGCAGTAGAGTAAAAGTTGTCCATATGAAAACTGCTGGATTACTTCAGCCATTGCCTATTCCAGGATGGAAATGGGAGGAAATCAGCATGGATTTTATCACAGGCCTTCCAACGACGCCACAAGGTCATGATTCAATATGGGTTATTGTTGATTGTCTCACCAAGTCAGCACATTTTGTACCAGTTCACACAACATATCACGTGGGGAAATACTCTGAGTTATATGTTTCCCAGATCGTGAGACTGCATGGAGTACCCATGACTATAATCTCAGATCGAGGACCACAGTTCATAGCTCGTTTCTGGGAGCACTTACACCAGGCTTTGGGAACCAAGCTAATCAGAAATTCAGCTTATCATCCGCAAACTTCAGGACAGACAGAGCGAGTGAACCAAATCCTAGAAGATTTACTTAGAGCTTGTGTTATATCTTCAAAAGGTTCATGGGAGAAATGGTTACCTTTAGCTAAATTCTCCTATAACAACAGTTATCAAGCGAGTATCAGAATGGCTCCATTTGAAGCCTTGTATGGCAAAAAGTGCAGAACTCCATTGAATTGGATTGAGCCCGGTGAAAGGAGGTACTTTGGTATTGATTTTGTCAATGAAGCCAAAGAGCAAGTACGTATCATCCAACAACATATGAAGGCAGCTCAATCAAGACAGAAGAGTTATGCCGACAGAAGAAGAAGACCACTAACTTTTGAAGTGGGTGACTATGTATACTTGAGAGTATCACCCATGAAAGGTGTGAAAAGATTTGGGATGAAAAAGAAGCTTTCACCAAGATATGTAGGGCCATACAAAATTTTGGAACGAAAAGGGAAGGTTGCGTATAAATTACAACTTCCACCAGAGATGAGTGCAATCTTTGATGTGTTCCATGTTTCTCAGTTAAAGAAATGTCTTCGAGTACCGGAAGAAGCTATTGCACCCACCAATGTGCAGCTTCAATCGGATTTGACCTATGAAGAAAAGCCAATTCGAGTATTAGAAGAGATGGAGAGAGTGACAAGGAGTAAGATTATTAAGTTCTATAAGGTGGTGTGGAACAATCATAGTGAACAAGATGCTACGTGGGAACGAGAAGTTTATCCCGCCTTTTTCCAAGAATGGTAGGTCTTGCAAATCTCGGGACGAGATTTTTATAAGGGGGAGGGGCTGTAACACCTCGGGTGTTAGCCTTGCATAACTTGACTTGCATAACATGAGCATGAGCATCAAGCATTCATAAATCATCATTTACAATTGAAACATTTGATGGAAACATATGAAACATTGCTTGTTATCTCGTGTTTCTTGAAACATATGCAACATTCTTATTATTTAATGTTTCCATGTGTATATGCAAATGATCATGAATGAAAACATGTCCTTGGTAAAAGTGAGTCACAAAAACGTGTAACCACACTTGGGTTAGCAATTAGAACATTGTCATGAAAGTCACTTTTCTAAATCAAGCCTTTAAGGCATATTTCATGTGATTACTTTAAATAGCTCTATGAGTGACTACTACATGAAATGTTTAAATGACCTTGCAAATTGCTTAAACATGCTTATGATATCATTATGAACAACTTTGATATTCATGGTTAGGGGTAAATAGGTCATTAAGTCATGCTTTGATGTGTTTCATCTTTTAAATGTGACATGTTTGACCAATTTGGAACTAGGTGTTAGAGACCTTGCATGGAGGAGTTCACTAAAGCAAAGTTGTAGTATTTGACATAAGGAACAACTTTTATTTTTGGGTCATTGAATGATTCAGCTCCTAACATGTGTGAAATTGGATCACAACAATCAGGAAAAATAACAAGTTCAACACTTAGCAAATTTTTGCTAAGTCATGAACCTTGACTGACTGACAGCCGACCTTTGGTACGATGTAACTCGGTGTTGATGGTGAATTAGCACGAGGTTATTGAACAATAGTTGGAGCTGGTACTTCGGGCTACAAAAATCATGTAGATCGTTTTCGCTTAGGAGCTACGGATTTGCAGTTAAGCGACCGTGAAAACTCGTCGTCAGGCCGGCTTTGCTTAACTGATTGAGCTGAATCGGCCGATCGATTCAGTCGTCAGTGGCCGACCGGCGTCAGGACAGAGCCGCCGCGTGTCCGCGGCGTTGGCCGCGCGTCGCTGCCGCTCTGATCCGCCGGGCAGCGCCAGGCTTGAGCAGGCCAATATCACCCCGCGTGCGCCCGCTCCATTTCTCACTCACTCCCGCCCGCTCTCTCCCTCTCCAGCACCCTCCTTTGCTCTCGCCGTGGCACCAGGCAACGCCGCCGAGCACAGCACCGCCTCCGCCATCGCCTTGTGCGCGCTACACCGCACCACCGCCATCTCCATCTCGCCATTCGTTGCGCCTCATCCACCACCACCGCCTCGGCGTGTTGACTTCTTCAGTTGCGCCTTGGTAAGGGCGTATTTCCGTTTTTCCCCTCTCGCCGGAACCTCGGCCGCCATTGCCGCCTCCACGGAAAACTCGCCACAGCTCGGCTCGTCGGCGCTTTTCCTTCGGTTTTTAGCATTAGCGTTTGGTTAGGACGTGTATTAGCCAGTGCTAGGACATTACCTTCATTAGTTGCTCCATCGGCGTGGAACGCGACAACCCGCACCGCCGTGCTCTCACCTCAGCGCCACCGTACTATGGCCATGCTTCGTCGGAGCTTCACGAGCCGCGTAGGTCATCTAGATAGGTTCGCTCGGTCACCTAGGTGCTGTTGCGTGCCTCTCCTGGCTTCGCCATGGCCGGTGATGACTGGCGCACCACTGAGCACCTCCGCCGTGCCGCCATCACCGGCGACGGGCATGCTCCGCTCACCCTCTACTGCCGTCACCTAGGTTGTTCGACGCGCGCTGCTCCGTAGATCACCGTGCGAAGACGTCACCGCCGGCAACCTCGCCGTCGGCGAGCTCTGGCCGCGCCAGCAGCGTACAGCGCCGCCTGCCCTGCTTCGAGTCGATGACATGTGGGGTCCCCTGACCACCGGGTCCCACCGGTCAGCGACTCCGTGTTTGAAGGCTAACTCATTTGATTCCAGTTTTTGATTTCTTTTGTGATTTTCATATCTCTTGTTTGGTAGCTCCTAAATTTATGAAATAAATTTTGTAGTGTTCACTAGGAAGTCTAGTATTTAGTAAAAATATATTCTGAACATATACAGTAGAAATTTTGGGATTTTTAAATAGAGATTTGAAATGTATTTTTGAATGCATTTAAATTTGTTTATTTTATATCTAGAGTTCCTGTGCTCCAAAAATTATGAAATTTTTGTGGTAAGCTAGTCTTAGCATATATGAGCTCTGGTAAAAATTTGAGGACCAGTGCATGGGTAGATTTATAGTTATAGATTTTTCTTTTATGGATAGTCAATCCTTGCATGAATTTTTATAAATTATTTATGAATCCAAAATTCATGAAATTTGTTGGAGGTAATCCTAGTACCATATGGATGTTAAGAAAAATAGGAAATCTGTTGCTTGACACTTTTCAATAGGATTTTCCATTTATGCTATTTCAAGCCTTGCTTCCTTGTCAGTTTTGTATAGGATGTTCTACTTGGTAAAATGACATGAAATTTTTATAGTAGTCCTTTGATAGCATTAGTAAGGCACTGTAAATTTTTGAGAATTTATGAAGCACATCTGATATATATTTATTATTTAACCTAGATATATAAATAAAATAATAAAGGCAATTAAATGAATAGTTTGGGCTTCACCATTATATGATCTTAAATGTATTTGGTATGCTTAAACTGTTGGTAGATTCTATGTGGTCAAATTTTGAATGATTACATGAAGTAGAAGTATCGTTACTTTATATTGCGTATTAAATAGTTTCCAGATTTATTCTAGAGTTCGATGAGTTGCATGTTGAAACTGATGTGTACTGTAAAAATGGTTAATAACAAAGTTGTAGAGAATTTGATAAGCTTTCCAGAAAGTCCAGGATCACTGTTTTTGGATTAGTAGAACTCCAGTTATGAGTGAAACAAGTAGCTACTGTTTGTGGCATGGTCGATGCATTGTAGGAGTAATTAAGTAATAATCGAGAAGAGATATGCACCTACTCAATAAATATGATGCACTTGTTAACATTTATGCATTCGTAATACTTATGCCATACTCATGCATCTAGGATCGGAGGAAGAGATCACGTTGCTGGAATTCGAAGAAGCAGAGGAAGGGAACCAGCAGGAGGATCCGCAAGCCGCAGCTCCCGAAGTCATGGAGCAGAACCCTGAAGAGCTTCCGGAGTGTCCTGACCACCGCCCTACTTCCTTTCTGCGAGGCAAGCCCCAGAGCATTATAAGTCTTGGGTGTGGATCTATCCCGGTCTGTGTCGATCAAGGACCGTACCGTTGTTGGAACTTCTGACAAGATTGAACGCATGCCTCTCACTTAGCTGGCCGGATAACTCGTTCCGACCGCGAAGCCGAGTAATTCAACTCAGACCGGGAATCGTTCTGTTGTGCGCTCCTTCCGGGGAACGATCAGACTGAGCCCAAGGGCAGGCTTGGCCTGAGCATCCTGGCATCTGGTGTTCCAGATTGTGCGGCGCAGTACGGACCCGTGAAATGTGTACCGGAGTTGTACCAAAGGTGACCTAAGGCTATCGTGGCTGGTAGACCTGGGTTTGTGTTAGGAATAAATTCCTAGCTGGTTGAAATCGATTCGAATCGCCGTCTCTCCCGGATAGTGAGAAACTTGGCTAGCTCCAATATCATAGTAACTGTGTATGAAACATGATGGTTCGAATGAAAATGAAATTACAATACCTGCTATGGTTACTATTGTATGCTTCTAAATGATATACCACATGTTTGGCACAGGGTAGTTGCTAATCTAGAAATGGATAGTTATAATTAACTTGATAAAGGAATCATAGTTGTACAACGGATCAATTGCCTTTTACGCAAAATGTTGTCAAGTTACGTCCACTTATACAGCCTTGCATAATCCTTGGAGTCATTTTATTTCTGGTTCATGACGGGTAAGTCTAGCTGAGTACCTTCTCGTACTCAGGGTTTATTTTCCCATTGTTGCAGATGGCACTGTGTATCATGGTTATTGCAAGAGTTGCTTCTATCCCGCTGTGGATGAGGAGTAAGCCTTGGGCAGGCTTCTTTATTAATTCCTATCCTCGCTTTTGTGGACCGTGATCTGGCTTGGCACTGTATCAAACTATGTTGGAAACTTTATCTTCGAACTTATTTGCTTCCGCTTTATTTATCAAACTCGGTTTGTAATAACTTTTATTCGTACTCTGATGATGAAAGGTATCTGTGAACTTTATGTAATATGTGGCATGTATGTTGAATCCTGTACGATCTTGGTTGTTGTAAATCGTTTATCGAGACCCGTCGTGGTACTCGATGGACTACCGGGTTTATATGGGTTCAAGTATGACAGTGCGACCCCTTGCGGATTGCCATTGTACTTGTATTCTTATAAATTGGTCGGTTCTGCGACATTCCATGTGTCTCAATTAAAGAAGTGTTTGCGTGTACCTGAGGAGCAGATACCGCTAGAGGAACTTACAGTTAAGGAAGATCTCACATATGAGGAATTTCTAGTAAAGATTTTGGAAACGGTAGAAAGGATTACGAGGAGCCGAGTTATAAAGATGTGTAAGGTTCAGTGGAATCGGTATACAGAAGATGAGGCTACTTGGGAAAGAGAAGAGGATTTAAGGAAAACATACCCGCAGCTTTTTGAGTAAGCATCGTTCGAATCTCGGGGACGAGATTCATTTTAAGGGGGTAGAATTGTAACACCCTAAAATTTTCCTCACTTTTAAATAGGTGAATTGGATTTATTTATGCAATAGTGTGTGCATGCAACATAGAAAAATAATAAATTTTATCAAATTAAAATCAAATATAAGGTTTACCTACATGTCTATGCATTCATGCTGCTGCATATTATCTTTGAATTGTGTGGTTTGAAAGCAAACTTCAAATTGATTTGAATTGGTATTTCAAAATTGGTTTGGAAAATTAGAAAAGAAAAAGAGACATGATTTTTCTCCCTCCCCTTCTCATTTTCGGCCTATTGGCCCAGCCCGCTTAGCCTTACCTCTCCCGCAGCCCATCTCTCTCTCTTCCTCAGCAGGCCCAGTTCTCCCGCGTCCCGTGGCCCAGCAAGCAAGCCGCGCAGGCCATCTTCCTGGCCCAGCCAAAGGCCCAGCGCAGCTGCACCCACGCTCCCTCTCGTCTCTTCCACCCTATGACGCTGACAAGCCGGTCCCATGTGTCATCGCCTTCCCCTTCATTCAGCTCGTGTCTGGGACGGACAATGCCGACGCCGCCATGCCACGTCTTGGCGTGCTGCCCACGCTGCTTCGCCCTCATAAATAGCGCACGTGCCAGGCCATGCCGCTCTCCTACTTCATCTTTGAGCCAGCGCCTCCCTTGCTTTTGCTCCACGTCGATGCCAAACCCTACCAACTCAAGTCTCCACCGCCGAGCTCAATCTGCCGAAGCCGCGTGCCGCTTCCATCCCCTCAACGCCTTGGTAAGTTACCTAGCCAAGCTCGCCGTCATCTCCTCTCTCCGCCGGTGTTTTCGGCTCATGAGTCCATGGCCCGTAGGCCGTGTTCCTTGCACGCCGCCGGCCTCCGGCCATGGCGCCGCCGCCGGCCAGCCGGCATTGTCTTTTCCCCGCCCGATCTGTTCTGGTTCGTTAGATTGAGATCCAACGGCCGGCATTCATTGATACCGATTTGGCCGGCCGCTTTGCAAAAGAGCACCTAAAGTTTTCTAGAATAGAACCCACAGTCCAAAGTGCAATCACATAATTCATTTTCTTCTTTTAAAAGTGTAATTTCTCCCGGTTTAGATCCAAAATACATTTTCATCTATTCACAGTTTTGCCACTAGTTTCTATAGGCCATAACTTTAACGTTTTAGCTCTGATTTGATCCGTTCAAGTTGTGTTAGGATCATAATTGCATAATCTACATGTTCATACTACTGTTAAGTATGTTTTCAACTTTTAAAATTCGAGGTTAGATTTAATCTATTATTAACTTTTTTGTTTTAGCTCCGATTTTTGTGATCTTCATGTCTGTATATTCGTAGCGAGACATAGATTTGTTTTACAAGCTTTTCATCTTGATTTTATGCTATTGGTGTACTGTTCTAATCTATAGTCTTTGTTTGCTATGCATGATTGCTTTTGAATGCTTGTATGTTGCTGTGATTATCGAGTATAGACGGTGAGCAATTCGTGGGTGATCAAGGGTACTACTTTGACGAGCAAAAATAGTAGGAGCACCTTGTTCAAGGCAAGTATAGCATGGGATCTTCCTTGTTGTCCTATACATCTTTAAACATTTAATCCATACTGCATATGTCTACCTTAACTACCACTAAGGATTTCCTAGTACTTTGTACCTTGTGCCTTGATACCTATGGGGTATTGCATTGGGTAGTATGATGCTAGTACTCAACTAAAGCCATGATCTTATAACTTGACTAATGGTATATGCAATAAACACTAAAAGATGCTTTTTAGCAACATGGAACAAGGGGGCTAGAGCATTGGGCTATTTTTATGGTGCTCTAGATTTCTCTCCCTAAGGACTTATCTGTAAGTGAACATCCAGGACTTATAGTACAGCTATGAGGGCTACATGGCTTTGGCTTTAGCTCAGTATGAGAACATTTTCTAGCTTGTTAGAGGTTACCTTTATTGGTGTTAGAATGGCTTGCCAAATCATGTATAGTGCGGCCTCTGTCCCCTTGTGTTTAGGCTGCGCCTCATTGTGCCATCAGGAAGGGGGCTCTACATCTGTTTACCGATTGAATCTAATGACCCTAACTTTTTAGACGAACCTTTGAAAGGCTTTATAGTGAACCCTGCTGACCTTCCTTGGTAGTGGATCAAGAGGCTAATCACCTCGAGCGAAAGGGTAAATCATGACTCACAGTGAAAGTGTACAACCTCTGCAGAGTGTAAAACTGGTATATTAGCCGTACTCACGGTCACGAGCGGCCTTGGAACATTTATGGAATAGATTATCTCTAAGAATTACTCATTTATGCTATTCATTATTCATGTTTACATTGATTATGTGTTTTACTTTGGGATTAACACAATTTGTTGCTACTCCTATGCTAAAATTATGACAACTAAAAGCTGAATGTTGTTAAACCAATGTCAAGCTTTTTGAGCCTCATGAACCCCACGGTAACAGATGGCTATGGTAATGATGACTTTCCTGAGGATTACTAGACCTGTGGTCAACCAGTTGACGTCCCTGTGATATGGAGCTTCTACGAGAGATTTTTCTTTATACTTCCGCTATATTTATGTGAAGACTATATCTTATTATTCGTGATGTAATAAACACTTGTGATGATACTATTTATAATTTATCGGCTTATGTGTGTGACTGATCTCTGGGCGCACATAAGATTTTGCATCCCATTTTATCCTTAAAATCAGGTGTGACACTTCCGCGAGCTCCGCCGCTCCTGTAACCTAGGCTAGTGTAGGTGCTAGGATTGTAGACAGGGGTCGACCCGTTCGTGGAGCCAACGCAGGTCCCAGCTGGCCGGCGTGGCCGTCCAATGCCATCGCTGCCGTGGGCCACCTCGCACGTGGGGGTCCACGCGTACGCGCGCGCTGCGCACATTTGGGCCGCGTGGATGGGCCACGAGAGAATTTGTTTTCCTTTTTCCAGCGAATTAGCAAATGTTTTTCTAATTTAGTTTTGAGCTGATCTTTGGAAAATTATAGCAAATTCTGGAGATGTCCAAAAATTGTGAAACCAATTTTGTTAGGCTCCTAAAATTATGATCTATCTATTAGTGTATTTAGTTTATATATATATTTGTTGATACCAGCGGCTATTAAATCATTTGCGAGTGTTTAGTATTATTTAGATTAGTATTTGTAGGAATTTTTGTGGCAAAATAGTAATAGCTTTAGCATTGAAATTTTTATAGTAGCTTCATTGTATTATTATGTGCTCACTGTAATTTTTGTAGCCTTAGAATAGGTTGATAAATAGGGTAGCTAAGTACACCTTGTTTTAGTATATATGAAATCATAAATAAAGTAAGAAATGCATTTTTGGTTGCTAAGATAATACTTGAATGTTTCATTCCTGTTTAGCGGAAAAGATGGGTAGCTTAGTATCTTAGTCATTAGAGTTAGCTTAGTAGCTTGGTAGATGTATTGTTATTTTAAGAGCTGCTGTTGCTAAAATGCTAAGTGTTGCATCATCATTGCATGCATGTAGAGAACGCGTTGGTGGAGTTCGTGACCACGGACGAGCAGAGTACGAGGAGGAGATTGAAGAGTACAAGGAGAAGATCTTCATACCGGAGGAAGCCTCGGAGCCACCGACGACTGACATAGCTGACCACCCACCTGCCCAAGGCAAGTCCCGGTGCATAACCCTTAATTTGAATAATCACTATATATATATATGTGCATTTACGTTATAGACATTTTATGGAAACTACATGTATAGATAACCTACCTATGAGTCCTACTAGCATAGGTCAAGTAGTTGCTATGCTTAGGCTATCGGTAGCGTGAGTAACCTGTTGTTACTCACAATAGGTGATTATTATTATCACTCTCATGATAAAATGGTGAAAGGAAATGGAGACCGGGTAGGGATATGGTATGGGTATTGGTAGGTGTAAGAGGTTGTGTCCCGCGGCCAATGGGGCATAGCTTGGTTACACTGTTTTCCCTGTCCGTGTCGGTTAAGGACTGGCTGTTGCATTGGGTTCTAGTCAAGTCACAGATTTATTACCCTGAGCACATACTTGTTTATGGGAGCAGAGAAGGCTCATTGCTCTCTTGTCATGGGTTCTGGCTCTTTCCGAACAGACTGATTGGAGACGGGGATGGTGAAGTTCTAAGCACCACTTTGAGTCTGGGACACAGGTGTGGAGGCTTGGAGTCCAAGTTTGGACATGGACCTGGACCCCTTGACAGGAGAGTGGTGGGTTGGTCCTGCTTGTGCCTGGGGTACAAGCGGGGCATGTGTTTTAGGGTACCTAGCTGGACATATTGATTCACGAATCGCCGGGTAATCCGATACGACTTGTCTACAGTTTAGAACCATAGTAAGAACTGGAAGATGAAAGATGGTGAAATGGATCTGTTTGCTCAACTCTTGCTAGAAAGTAGAACAGGTGCTTACATAGAATGGCTAGATAATGAACTAATCATGACTGCTAATAAGAAACGTACATAAGGATTCACTACTAGTATTGCTTTCCACAAAAAGGAAACCCAGCAAACCATAAAGCTTATCATATTCTTTGGAGTCAGGAAATTATTCCCACTAGTCGAGTAAGTCTTGCGAGTACATTGTGTACTCAAGGTTTATTTACCCCTGTTGCAGGTGCAGCTTGAAGAGTAGCTGTTGTGTGGAGGATTCTTTTGGTGGGCACAAATGGATCCTTGTATTCTACCATTAGATGTTTATTGCAATTCTGCTGTTTAAATTCCGCACTCTGAACTTATTATTGTAAAAATGTATTTCTAAGAGCTCTTGTTATATGAAATAGACTAAGTATTGTAAACTCGTTCTCATTATTGGATCCAGGAGAAAAAACATGGATTATTCGACTTCTCCCTTGGGGTGTGCTCGATGGAACCGTCCGATGTAGCTTGCTTTCGGGGTGCTTAGTGTTTGGTGGAAGATGGGCGCCCCCGGAAGCGTGTTATTTCAAGCGGTTCTGCCACATCGGCTTGCCATCGTACATGGCGCCGCTTTCAGGCGGCAGTGCCACTCCCGTGGCCACGTCCTTCTTCCTCTGTGCCCTGCCGAAGGGCACCTAGAGCATGCAGCTTGTTGGTTCAATGATGTCGTCGACCGGGTACCTAGGGAGTTGTCTGATCCGCGGCACCATCTACCCTTGTATGACAGGTACTTGAAGAAACACAACTGCTTCTTGACAGGAACAGGGGTGACAGGTGGTTCCTCCATCTTATCCCGCTTCCTCTTCCTTGTCTTGGTCCCATCTTCCTCTTTCTTCTTCTTCCCGAACTCAATGTCTATGCCTTTCACCATGTCAAACACCTTTTGCCCATACCTCGTCATTTTTGGCTCATCAGTTTTAGGCTCATCCTGGTTGTCGAAGTACTTATTCATCGTAACTGCCCGGTACCTGTGCTTTTTGATGAGGAATTGCCTATGCCTCATGTACACCATCTTCTTGGATTCACTAAGGTAAGTGTAGCAGGTACCGTCAATGCAAACTATGCAACCTGACTTACCTTTGATCTACCCCGACACTAAAAAAAGACCACGGTAATCGGTGATGGTGACAAAGATGATGGCTTTTAGAGTGAACTCCTTCTTTAGGGACGCATCTATCATCTTCACCCCATCTTCCCATAGTATCTTCATGTCCTCCATGAGCGGCTCCAAGAACACATCTATATCATTGCCTAGCTTCCTAGGTCCAGAAATAATCATGGTTAGTAAAAGATGCCTGCGCTTCTAAAATAGCCAGGGAGGTAGGTTGTAGATGGTGAGGATGACCGGCCAAGTGCTGTTGAGCTGCTGAGGTCACCGAATAGATTCAACCCATCGGTACTCAGCGTGAACCTGATGTTCCTCGCCTTGTCGCCAAACTTCTGGAACTTGGCATTGAAACGCTTCCGCTGCTTGCCATCGGAAGGGTGCCGTAGCTTGCCATCGTCCTTCGTGTGCTATTAGATGCATGCTAGGACATAAGCTTGGCATCCTCGGGGTTCCCAAATATAGCACGCAGGCGATCGATCACGGGCAGGTACCACATCGACAGGGCTGGACTTTTCCTCTGTGTGTAACCCTCTTCTTCCTCGCCCTCAAGAGACGGGATCTACTTCTTCGCAGACTCTTCTTGGTCATCTTCTTCTTCAGCCCACTCTCATCGTCCGCATCTGCGCGACAACTGACATTCCTCTTGTACTGACTCGTGCCATAGTGCGGACAGCTCTACAAGTTCTCATACTTGCCCTCATATAGGATGCAATGATTGGGACAGGCATGGAACTTTTTAAGCTTCAGCGCCACTGGCCAGATAAGCTTCTTTGCTCGGTAGGTATTGGCGGGCACCTTGTTACCCTCTGGGTATGTGTCAGCAGTAACAGGTCATTGAAGCTAGTGTCAGACCAGCCATGGCGAGCCTTCAGCATCAGCATCTGGAGGTTAAAATGCAGCGCCATCCAGTGCTTTGGACAGTCCTTCTAGAGGGTGTCAATTGCCGCCAGCTTCATCTCTCTGAAATTCTCCAGCCACCTAGGGCTCCCAAACAGAATGTCGTCGTGCTCAAGACAGTTAGCGATTGACTCAAAAAGGTCCACAGTCTCAGGATCCCTCATTGGCTCACCGCCATCACCATCATCGTTGTCAGCCGTGTCTTGGAGCAGATCATCCATCGTGATATAATCACGATCTGCATTGTCACCAGTAGCAGCATTGTCGTGCCCGCCAGCCGCTGCTGATCAGGTTTGTTGTTCGGCATTCACCGCCGTTGTCGTTGGTGTCGACGAGTTTTGTCCTCCAGATGCACCGACACTTGGATCCTCTGCTTCCCCATGAAACTTCCAAATGGTGTAATCCTTGACGAAACCGTACCGGATCAAGTGAGATTTCACCATGTCGTCTCCGTGGGCAAGACGGTTCTTGCAGCTCTTACACGTACAGATGGTGAGTTCCCGCTTCAGACTCAGACGATGCCTTTTGGCAGCGGCAACGAACTTCGTCACATGTTCCAGGAAAGCTGGATCTAGCCTCGATGTCTTGTACATCCATTCCCTGTCCATGACCGCGAACACATTGCACACACAACATACAACGAAAATGACGCATATAAGCACAACAGTACGGAAAAAGACAACCGGGTAGCTCCAGATCTGATGATTTCTCTCTCCTCCAAATAGATCTAGATCTAGATCTTGAGAAAAAGCACCCAAATCATGGAAAAAGAGAGAGGATTGAGGGTATGAGAGCGAGAATCAACCTCTTGTGGTGCCCTCCTTCAACAAATCCAAGGGCAAAACCTCTCCCCCTAGAAAATGGCTATTTTTAGGGTTTTGAGGTCAAATCCCTAAAAAATGGACGAGGAGCCGCGGAGAAGAAGGGTGAGTGCGGCTGTATTTGTAGCCCAGACTTAACCGAGGCGGGCACTATAGGGAAACCGCATCGGTTAATCGCCTATTAACCGAGACGGTTGCCCTACTCCAACGGCCTCGGTTAATACTGATTAACGGCAACCGCCTCGGCTAATAGATTAACCGAGGCATTTTCGCTACAGTGCCCGCCTCGGTTAAGGATTAACCGAGGCGGTTGCTGGCCTGGCTGCCGTGTCCCGAATAACCGATGCGGGCAACCAGGCCAACCGCCTCGGAGCCCATTTGGTAAACGTTGTTTAAAAGATTTTGTGCGGTCGTGACTATTTCCTCACTTTAAATGTATGGTGTAGACGTGTACTACGTGCAAGTAAATCTGGGACATAAATTATGTTGTGCTAAATTGAAGGAGGCACATGTGCTGTCGCCGTCATTTTTATTTATTTGTTATTCTCGCCTAAGCTTTTTCTGGCTAGCTGTTACCACATCCATAGGAGTAGACACAGCATTCTTTCTTGATTACTACTCCAGCATTGAGCTTTCCTCGCTGGCCCATTACCAGCAGTAGGGATGAAAACGGATCGGATACGAACGGATATCACTGATATTACATTTGTTTTCATATTTCTGTCCGGATTCGGATTCGAATACGGATAGTGTCAACCATATCGGATAGGATACGATTGGATATCGACATCATAAATATGCGATTTGAGTATTCGGATATGGATACGGTATCGGATGTTGAATATCCGGACTCGGATACGAACAGATCTGAACCCCTTTAAACAGATTCGATCTCGAATACGGTCGGAAAATATCCGTACCGTTTTCATCCCTAACCGACAGCCACGGTGAGTTCGAGTAAGCGACACACGGAAATGCATAAATGCTTAAAGCCCACTTTTGACGAGTAGCCTCTGTTTGTGTGTTACACGGTTGGCCAGTATTTTTCTGCTTTTTACCGTGTATTTCTGGTGGAATAGGACGTATATAATGTATTCGTGCGCTGCATAGTTCGCATACAGGATGAGCTAAAGTCATACGTTGGGCGAACTCTGCTTCTAGGTAGAAACTTGAGCTCTGTTTCTGCTCTCTGGATATCTCTCGCAGTGGCTCCATAGTTGTTGCATTGGAATCGTACACCTCATCATTTGCTATAACACGGCACATATATACTGGGTTTCAGTTTGGTCTCTGTTGAAATAAATGACTGCAAGGACAGTTTACTATGCAGGATGCAGCAGTTTCTCTATTTCAGAAATTGGAAGCCTTAGATCAGAAAGTTGCATGACTCCCATATACTTTGCTGGTCCTTTCATTTATGGCTATGTGCACGAGATGAAGAGAGGAAATTATAGGCACCACATCTCTCGTTTGCTAGGCTTACTTCAGGGCTGAGTCCGCTTCTGAGCTGCTTCTGCTTATAAGAAATAAATTAATTATAAACTGGCCTCGGTACTCTCCTTGATCGATGGTGTGTGCTTGACCTGCATGTTTATTTTTTGTTCGGCAGAATAGTCTCTTGCTCGGGCTGGAGAAGAGTTTGTTCGGCCTAATAAAGATTAAACTACTCGAGAAAAGCCCTGTAGAGGCCTAGAGGTATTGTTGGGCCGAACAAAAAGCTAAACAACTAAGCGTTGTCACAATCTGATTGGGCGCAAGGCGGCCTGCTCAACAGGAGGCGCTGGGATCGGCATCAGACCCGGTGAAGTAGCAGCAGCGTCAATCACCGAACGGTCACAGTGCTCGGTCAGTTTTCCGATGTCGAGGCGCAAGTAGTCGACAGTTCCATCCGTCTCGATGCGCCAGTTCTCCAATTTGTCGGCGACAACCTCGATGGCGGACACACTCGCTTCCTGATGGAGCTCTGAATCCACGGTGTGGTGCTCCATAGTGATTTCGGAGTCAACGAAGCGCTTCTCCATCGCGGTGTCGATGTCAATGAGCTGCTTCTCCAATAGCTTCTGAATCTCCAATAGCGTGAGCTGATTCTCAGGGTTCATAGCGCCCAGTCGCTTGGCAAATTGGTTATAGTGGTGGTGTGGTGGAGGTGGTTGGTGATCCAGATCGTGCGGTGAGCAAACTAATCTCGAGGTAACGGAATTATAGGATCTCGAACCACCAATTCAGCAGCTCACTGAAAGATGGCGAGAGAAACAAATAAACCGGAACCGATTGCGACGAAACGCAGAACCGAGGTAGAGCAAGGATAGGATCGAACTATATGATAACAGGTTGCCGCGCTGGATTAATGAGAACTGGAGCAATGGGGAAGAACAGAAGAGGAGAACTGGAAGACGCCAAGAGGGGGACAGAACGAGGACAGCTGTGTTAGAGAGTTGTTGAATATTGTTCTTCTTGTTACACACTGCATCTCTTCCTTCTCTTAGAGCAACTCCAAGAGTTCATCTAAAATTAGTAGCCCAATTTCACAGTTTAGCCATTATGTAAAATACAAAAGTCCTCAAAAGAGAAGAGATCTACAACAGCTTAACTATTTTTCATCCTCTATATTCAAAAAGTTGGCCACATCAAGTAATTCTGCCATCAATTTTCACCTACTTGACTTATTCCTGGCGCTTAAAATAGGATGGGATCACATGTGCTAGCCAATCACAGAAGAGTTAGGCGCATGGGAGAGAAAACCATGCATGGAAGCCGCAGATGGCCAGCAGGCACGGCTCGCAAAAGATAGCCAGCGAGACAGCCGGGATAGCGCCTGGGGAAAAAAAGAAAACATGATACAAGAGCTGTTGGAAGTGTTTTTTTGGCCAATAATCGTCAAACCGGGTTTTAAGGAGCATTATACAAAGGCCGTTGGAGTTGCTCTTAAGTATTATACATCTAGAGAATGGGACAAATACACACTACAGCCACTCTGGGCCCAAGCAACGAGTGTTCTCCCGCGTCGCCCGAGCCGACCGGCACAGCCCATTTCCCTCTGCATAGCCGTGCTGCTAACAAAGTTTGTATTTTCTAAAAAATATATACAAAGCCAGTGTAACCACTTATTGTAGTATATAAAGTTCATATATGATTACAATAACTATTGGGCATCAATAACAAAGTATGTATTTTAAAATACATACACCTCTTAAGATCGCGACAGAGGGAGTAGAAACTATATATACTAATATGCTATTAATTCAGGTTCTAGCTTTCCATCGTGTAGTGCTAAATGGTGGTAGCATATATAAGGTCATCACCAGATCAACAATGTAACGTTACAGTTGTTTAGAGATTAATGGAACAATAAAAAAGACAGGTCCCTGTAGGCAACGCTGGATCATGCTCCGTGCTTGTCAACGCTCGCCGGTCACTTTGCTAGCTACGGCTAAATTCGGAACCTCTCGCCCCCGCGTCGCTCCCCCACGCGGGCGACACTGGCGGCCGCGCCCCCCCAAACCCTAGCAGCCGCCCCTTCCCTCCCCTCCCCCTGCCACGCCGCCGCCGGAGCTGGCCGCTGGCATGGCCACGCGGCTCGCCGGGATGGCGGTGGCGGGGCTCCTCCTCTCCTCGCGATTTGGTGGCGCAGGTGACAGCGAGCCGGCGGCTCTCCTCCCACACGGGCTGCATGGAGCCCGGCGGGGGCGTCCACCGCGGCTGTTGGCGGCGCCGGCTGGTGCCCGGCTAGCACGTGGGGACGGCAGCAGATCCCCTTCTCCCTCGCCCGTCCCTTCCTCCAGTCTTGGCAGCGGCGGCAGCGTTGGCCCGGATCACTGGATCCAGTCCTGGGCGGCTGGATCCGGTGTCCACGCAGCCGGATCTGGAGCTTCGGTACCTGGACCCGGCACTCTCTCGGAGGGCTGGCGGTGGATGGCCAAGGCGGAGGCGGCGGCGACAGCAAGGGGTGTCGGCACCAGCGCTCTACTGCCGGTTCTGACGCCTCTAGGCAGGGGACGGCGCCCACGGGGGTGGGGCGCGTGTTTGGTGATGGCTGACGTCGGGTCGCAGCGTCGGCAGCACGTGCCATGAGCCAGCCACAGCGGCCGGCTGGGGCGTTGGTCGTGCGGCGGTGTTTCGCGAGCAGCGGAGTCAGGTCCGGCTCCGCGTTGCCCGGCCAAAGGGGGTGACGGATGGCAAGGGGCCTTGCTTCTTGGCCCGACGCTCGTGCTTGAGGACTCCTTGGGCGAAAGCCTAGCGACAGCGACACCTGTGGGTGCCGCTTTCCCTGTTGGGGGCGTCGTGTATCCCCTCTAGCACTTTCATCCAAGGGTGAAAGCCCAGTCCACTTTGGACGTGCGACGGTGGCGCCATCGGCGTCGCTACCTTCCTGAAGGCGTCGCGTTTGGATTTTGTCGTGGCCTCGATGTCTCCTCGGTGATTGTTCTTCACTTCTTGGCGCCTCGATGACACGTGGAGGTGGGTCTTGCTGCGAGAAGTCGAAGCTGCTGCGTCAGGGACGTGGCTCGGCAACGATGACACGCGGCGAGCCCCCACCTTCATCGTTGGCTAGGGTCTGCTAGGGGTCGGTAAGCGCTGGAGGCGAGGCGTGTGGCCGTGATTGGAAGTCGGAGCTGCTCTTTGCGGGGTGCTTGAGCTTGGCAACGATGACCGGTTGCGGCCGCTTGCTTCGGGCTCGTTGGTGGGTGGCTTGTGTGTGGACTGCCATGAGAAGTCGGAGCTGCTGGCGTCTTCAGCCATGCTCGGCAACGATAACCCATGGTAGTGTGTCGTGTTAGTGCTCAGCTGCGTCGTGTGGGTTGGTTAGCCTATCAGGTGCCCTTTTCGACATCCCGTTGGCTAGCCCTCTTGTACATAAATTCTTTCATCTTAATTGAGCGGCAGAGCTCCTGCCTTTGTTTCAAAAAAAACTTTGCTAGCTACATGGAGTAGATGCAGACAGAGAAGAGCAGCAACCGCAGAGGGCAGTGGAAGGACAAGACGCGGGAATGGCGCACATGGAGGCTGTCGTAAGAATGTACGATGGTAGGCAAGACATCTCCACCGTGTGAATTATTCGGTGTCTGCTATTCCTACTGCCATGATAGCTAGTATTGTTCTGTCAAAATTAAAAAAAGAAATGACTCCTCAAGGAGAAGGTAGATATGTGTTTATTTTAGGTTCCTCGGGGAGGGGATAGAAATGTGTTTATTTTAGAGGAGACGAGCGCTACTACGACGACGAGGACTAGTCCGACTCCACCGGCGAGGGCGGCGCCGGTGAGCGGAGAAGAAACAGAGAGAAGAGAAATGACTGACAAGTGGGACCACCTATTGGGCAATGCATGCCACATCAGCATAAGTAGTGGGCTAAGATCCGTTTGAACCTAGGTGAGATCCAGAACCAAGTTTATTGACCCAAAAATAGCTCTTTGACACGACATGGACTTAGATGACACCCCATGTTAAGTTTAGGAACCGACCATGAATTTTCCTCAATGATTAACATTGCTACTGGTATGATAATTAATGTCATGAACACCCATCCGTCTTACCAGTACTCCGTACATGATGACAGACGACAGGAGCTGTACTACTACTATTATATATGGTATGGGTTATATATATATATATATTATTGGGTTCATAAACCCGGGGTCCCTCATGGACCAGCTTCCGAACAAAGGCTCAGCCCAGTAGACGACGTCGTGAACAAACATGCAACTCCTGGGCCGGCCCAAATACCTAACGACAAGCCAGAAGGAGGATCCAGTCTCCGACCGAAAGGCCTGGGCAAGGAGGAACAACGCTCGCTTACGACTCCAACCTGCTTCTCCGACCGGAAGGCCTGGCCAAATGCCCGCCTCCACGCTCCGACTCTGACCCGCCTCTCCGACTGGGGGATGCACCGAACCTCTGCTTACAGCTCGTCTCCGACTAGCATAGTCGGGGCCGACTGGGGCCAACCGACCGGGGACACCCGCTCGGTAAGGACCTAGAAAATGGGCAGAGCAAGTAAGGCAGGACGCTCAAGACAACTGCCATACCGAAGATCATACCCAGCACGGCCGCAGGACAGTACCGACAAAGACATGTCAGAAGGGTGCCCTGCAACCTTCCAGACATGTCAGAACCCCAACAGTGTTGAGGGCACCAACATTTGCCCTACAGTGTTGTGAGCGCCATCAATTCCTATACCAGGCAAACGCAGTAAGGCCCCCTACATGCATCTGGGCATCCACAGTGTTGTGGGCGCCGGCATTTACCATACCAGATAACCATGGTGAAAACCTCCCACATGCGTCTGACATCAACAGTATTGTGTGCGCCTACAAATCATCTTGTATCCGACGGCGTGGGCAACAAGACTTAGTAGCACACTCTCTCTCACTTGTAAGGCCGTCCCCTTCTTCTATAAAAGGGGATGCGCCCTCTCCCAACAAAAAGAGAACTCGAACACACTCCAACGATCCGAACGACCAAGGATCCCAACGAACAATAGACGTTCGACCACATAGCACATAGCGGAGCTCCCGTCACTCTCGGGCCTTTAGATCGGAGTCCGACCGAACCTCTTGCACCCCCCATCTTTCTACCTTTCGTTTGTAACCCCACAGCAAACTTCAAGCACCTAGGCTCAGGAATAAAGTCACCGACCAACTCAAATTGGACATATGGCACGTTGCCTGAACCAGTATAAACCATGTGTCATTGAGTGCTAGGCCACATCCGATCATGACATACGACAAAACTACAAATATTTACTTGTTGGTCACTTTTTGCACCGACAGTTAGCGCCGTCCGTGGGGAAGACGTCGTACGTTCATGCTTTTGGTCATCGGACGGCCCACTTTTCCGCCATCTTCGCCATGGCGGGCTCAAGCGATACGACTCGCTTCGTCTCGTTGGAGTTTCCCGCACTCCCACCTGTTGGGATGTGGGTTCCACCTATCTTCGAGCCATCCTAGACCTTACTCTTTGGAAGTCTGGACTTCATCGCCGATCAGCTCGGCGTGCTTCACCTCCGTGAGGAAGCACTTGTTCCGGTGCCCGTCGAAGGAAGTGCGTCCTCCGTCGGCTCCAGGACTCCCAGCGACTTCAACGACGAGGTGCCTGCGCTTCGTTACGAGCATACGCTCTGCTCAAACCCCGCTGTAAGTAATGTATGTACTGTTATTTACTCGCTATTTACTATCTTCCGCCAATTCTCCGGAGGGACCCCGCTGTCCCTGCCGCGACCGCCATGCGATCGGTTCCCCTACGGCCTCACGTCCCCCGCGGACACGTATGCTCAGGGCTCCGAAGCATGCTAGGGCCACCCCTCTCACATCTAAATTCGTGGGGAAGGCGAGCTATGCTCCCACCTCTTTCCACGAGCTCCTGGATGACAATGTTGAGAGCAACGGCTCCAGCATCAGCAACGTCGTGGCGTCTAGCCACCCAATGTCCCGGGAGTGCACTATGGCGGACGCCCGGGACAGCCGCCGGTGGTAGCTGAGTCTTTATAGACCCACACCCCTTGGGACCCTCGCGTGGATGCCCTCGCATGTGCCCAGGAGCACAGCGAGGAGTTACGACAAAGGCGGCAGAACCAGCCGCCACCTGTGTCGGCGCGCTCGGCATACCACGATGCGCCCCATGCGCATAACCTGACGAGCAGCACCCGGGGTCACGCCCGCCAGGTGCAGCTCAACATCATGGATGGGGGGAACGATCCCCATAGTTCGCTCGGGCAAGCCACAACATCACCGCTGCGGCGATGCTTCTGCGCGGCGTTCCCGAGCCCATCGACCCCTAGGAGCGGGCGGTCCACCGGAACCTCCGGGCGCTGGTGGAAGCCGCCGCCGTTCAACAGGCGGAGAGCTCCGCATCGCGACACCAACTCACAGACTCTCTCCCCACCGGGGGAGCGGGGACGCACCAAACGAATCGCTCCATCCACTCGCCGCCACAGCCACCAGGCGTGGAACAGGACGACACAGCTACGCCACAGCCTGACCTGGCACCCACTCTGCCCCAACCGCCTGTGCGCGAATGCCTCGGGCCGAACCAAGAAGCTCACAACGTCATCAGCAACCGGCGTTGGGAATGGCATGATGATGACGTTCATCGGGCGGTGGTGAGAGCAGACAACACGAGCTCCGGCCGGACCATCGAGGGGACCGGTGAAATGCACCCCAGGTGTGGTCACCGACTCAATGACTGGAGTCCCAGCCCGGATGGCCCGGGACCATGGGCCTTTGGCCGGCGCATCCAGAGAGCGCCGTTCCCATAGCGCTTCCGACCGCCGACCAACAACGCCATATATACCGGGGAGGCGAATCCCGGTATATGGCTTGAAGACTTCCGGCTCCCCTGCCGAGCCGAGGGAGTGAATGATGATCACTTCATCATTCAGTACCTCCCCATCTATGTGGAGGAACATGTTTGAGCATGGATCGAATTCCTCCCACACAACAGTATCCGCGACTGGGCGGACCTCAAGAGGATCTTCGTCGGAAATTTCCAGGGGACATATGTCCGCCCTGGGAACTCCTGGGACCTCAAGAGCTACCAACAGGAGCCCAGCGAGTCCCTGTGGGATTACATCCGTAGATTCTTGCAGCGGTGCAACTCCCTACCTGATGTCGTCGACGCGGATGTCATCAGCGCGTTCCTCTCCGAGACAACTTGTGAATCCCTGATCCACAAGCTTGGCTGCCTAAAGCCCCGTACCACCCACGACCTGCTCAACGTCGCCAGGAACCACGCCTCCAGCGAGGAGGCGGTAGGAGCAGTCTTCAATGGAGGCCGGGACAAAGGCAAGGCCAAGCGCGAGGACCAAGATGAGGGCCCCTCCATGCAGAGGGGCAAGAAAAACAAAAAGGATCGACGCCAACCGGCCAACACCGCGTTGGTCACCGCAGCTGATCGCGTGAGCAAGCAGCCCCAGTAGGGCCTGCCTGACCACTTCAACAAGCTTATGGATAGCCCATGCACCAACCACGCCAACCCCATCAAATACCTCTACAAGGACTGTGAGCTCCTCAAACGTTTCCTACGATAGGCCGATGGGCCAAAAGAAGGAAACAACAAAGAGGCCGCAGCCAAGAAATGAGGCGCGGCGGGCAAGGATGTGGACAATTTCCCTGATCCTGAGGAATGCATCATGATCTTTAGGGGATCTGATGCCATCTGCTCCAAGCGCTAGCACAAGGTACGCTACAGAGAGGAATGCGCCACTGAGACGGCCGTCCCCTCCTTCCTTAGCTGGTCGGAATCTTCGATCACCTTCGATCAGAGGGACCATCCCTCCCACGTCGCCAGACCAGGGCGCTACCCGCTCGTCGTCGACCTCATCGTCCGCAAGAAGCGCCTCACCAAGGTGCTGATGGACGGAGGCAGCGGCCTCAACATCCTCTACGTCAACACCCTCGACGCCATGCGTGTCCCCCAGTCAAAGCTCCGCCCAGCGGGCTCTCCCTACCACGGCGTGATCCCGGGAGCGCAAGCGTACCCGCTCGGGCAGATCAACCTGCCTGTCATGTTTGGCAACTGAGCCAACTTCCACTCAGAGATCCTCACCTTCGAGGTGGTGGACTTCTCGGGGTCCTACCATGCCATCCTAGGGCGGCCATGCAACACCAAGTTCATGGCTATCCCCAACTACACCTACCTCAAGCTGAAGATGCTAGGACCAAACAGCATCATCACTGTGGGTAGCGCCTTCTTGCATGCCTTCACGTGCGACCGCGAGCATTTTGAGCTCGCCGCTGTGGTCATCAACTCGTCTGAGCTCCCATGGCTCGAGGAGTCATTGACCCCAGTAGTACCAGACTGCAACAAACTAACCTCCTCGACGGCCTTCTGCCCACTCGAGGAAACCAAGGCAGTGGGGATCGACCAACTAACCCAACCAAGATGGTGCAGATCAGGACCCAGCTCCTGGCCAAATAGGAATGCAAGCTCGTCGACTTCCTACGCGCTAATCGTGATGTCTTTGCATGGAAACCATCTAACATGCTGGGCATACTACAGGATGTTGCCGAGCATGCACTGCACCTCATCCCAGGCTCAAAGCCCGCCAAGCAGCGCCTGCATCACTTTGACGATGAGAGGCATAGGGCCATAGGCGAAGAGATCACCAAACTACTGGTAGCCGGATTCATCAGAGAGGTATACCACTCCGACTGGCTTGCCAATCCTATTCTTGTTAAAAAGAAGACCGAGAAATGGAGAATGTGCATTGATTATACTGGCCTCAACAAAGCGTGTCCAAAGAATCACTTTCCTTTACCACGCATAGACCAGATAGTCGACTCCACCTCAGGTTGCGAGATCCTCTCCTTTCTGGATGCCTACTCAGGCTATCACCAGATTGCGATGAAAGAATCCGATCAGCACGCAGCCTCATTCATCACCTCGTATGGTTTTCGTACTGCTACGTAACCATGCCTTTTGGTCCCAAGAACACTGGCACCACCTATCAAAGGTGCATGCAGCAATGCTTCACCGACCAAATTGACCCGCTCGACCAACCTGATAAGGTCGACCGGCCAAAACCAACCATTGCCGTCTATGTTGATGACATAGTGGTCAAAACGGCTCAAACTTGCGACCTGATCGCAAACTTGGCCACAACATTCACGAACCTCCAAAGGTTCAACATCAAACTGAATCCCAAAAAATATGTTTTCATGGTTCCAAAGGGGAAGCTGCTTGGATACATCATGTCCGAACGCGGCATCGAGGCCAACCCCGAGAAAATCATGGCCATCTCCAACTTGGGCCCCATACGCAACGTCAAGGGCGTACAAAGGCTCACCGGCTGTCTGACCGCTCTGAGCTGGTTCATCTCCCGACTCAGCGAGCGAGGGATGCCCTTTACAAACTCCTCAAAAAGACGGACGCTTTCGTCTAGACTGAGGAAGCGCAGCAGGCTTTGGAGAGCCTCAAAGCATCACTGACATCGGCCCTAATCCTCGTCGCTCCCGAACAGGGAGAGCCCCTCCTCCTCTATGTCGCGGCAAGCAACCACGTGGTGAGTGCCGCCCTGGTCGTCGAAAGGGAGGAGCCGGGACACCACCTTAAGGTCCAAGGACCTGTGTACTTCGTTAGAGAGGTACTCACCGACCCCAAGGTCTGGTATCCCCAGGTGCAAAAACTCCTATACGTCGTACTAATGGCGACCCAAAAGCTCCTGCACTACTTCACCGACCACGAAGTCTCAGTCGTCACCTCATACCCGCTGGGAGACATCATCCACAACCGCGACGCCGCGGGATGAATCTCCAAGTGGGACTTGAGCTAATGGGCCACGACATCAGGTATATCCCCTGTACTGCTATTAAGTCTCAAGCTCTAGCGGACTTTGTCACCGAATGGACGGAGGTCCAGCTCCCAACCCCATACGTCACCCATGAGTACTGGATGATGTAGTTCGATGGGTCCGTAATGGTGCCCAGCTCGGGGGCTGGGGTAGTTCTGATCTCCCCGGATCGGAGCAGGCTCCGCTATGCGATCCGACTCCATTTTCCATCCTCAAACAATGTCGCAGAGTACGAGGCCCTCGTCAACGAACTCTGCATCGCCATCGAGCTCAGCGCCACACGGCTCTACGTCCATAGCGACTCGGAGCTGGTCGTCGACCAAGTCATGAAGGAGTCCTCTTGCAAAAGCCCCCTCATGGTAGCATACTGCCAGGAGGTGCACAAGCTCGAGGACAAATTCTAGGGGATTGAACTGCATCATATCCCCCGGAAGGACAACGATGCCGCCGATTTCCACGCAAAGTTGGCTGCCAAGCGGGATCCATCTCCAGATGGCGTCTTCATCAACGATCTCCATGAGCCATCCACCCGCATCCTAGAAGGTCTGATCCAGACACACCTGGACGCCAACCCGGTGCCCGGGGGCTCTGACCCCAGTGCCTCCATGGTGACATCATCGTGTTGGCACTTGATCAAACTGACTCGCGAGCGCCGCTACTCGCCTACCTCCTCGAGGAGGTTCTCCCACCCAAAAGGACTGAGGCTCGACGGATCGCTCGACGCGCCAAGACCTTCATCGCCCTTAGTGACGAACTCTACAAACGAAGTCCATCAGGGATGCTCATGAAGTGCATCCCTACCAACTAGGGGAAGCAGCTCCTCCTCGAGGTCCATGCCAGGATATGCGGACATCACGCAGCCCCGAGGTCGCTGGTTGGAAAAGCCTTTCGCCAAGGTTTTTACTAGCCCACTGCGCTACGAGATGCGGAAGAGGTCATCCACAGGTGTGAAGGATGTCAGTTCTATGCTCGGCAAACACATTTGCCGGCATAGGAGCTCCAAACCATCCTCGCCACCTGGCCGTTCGTGATCTGGGGCCTCGACATGGTAGGACCCCTCAAAAAGGGCCCGGGCGGCTTCACTCACCTGCTCATAGCAGTCGACAAATTCGCCAAGTGGATAGAGGCGAAGCCCATCACCAACATCCGCTCGGAAGAGGTGGTCAAGTTCTTCATCGACATCATCTACCGATTCGGTGTTCCTAACTGTATCATCACTGACCACGGAACTAACTTCACCGGAAAGAAGTTCTTGAACTTCAGTGATGGATACGGCATCAGGATCGACTGGGCCTTGATTGGACATCCACGTACTAACGGTCAGGTAGAGCGTGCCAATGGCATGGTCCTCCAAGGACTTAAGCCACGCATCTTCGATCGACTCAATAAGTACGTCGGGCGATAGGTTGCAGAGGTCCCAGCGATCCTTTGGAGCCTGAGAATGACCCCGAACCAATCCATAGGGTTCACACCCTTCTTCCTAGCCTACAGAGCTAAAGTAGTGCTACCCTCCGACCTCGACCATGGTGCCCCAAGATTGAAGGCTTTCGACCGCGACTGAGCCATGGAGGCTCAACAAGACATAGTCGACCTGCTCGAGGAGGCCCGTGAGACGATCGTCATCCGCTTCGCTCGCTACCAGCAAACTCTCCGCAGGTACCACGAAAGGAAGATCAGGGGGAGGATTCTCAAAGTCGGTGATCTCGTACTCTCGAGGACCCAATCGACGAAGGAGAAACACAAACTCTGTCCACCTTGGGAAGGTCCCTATACGGTGGCCGAGGTGATCCGACCAGGCGCCTACCGACTGAAGGATAACGACGGCAACGTTCTCACCAACACTTGGAACATTGAACAGCTACGCCATTTTTCCCCTAAATTCGGTCTTACCGCTTTTATTCAACGCTTGCTCCTGTAAAGTGCCCCAGCCTGAACACTTTCGGCTCGAGTCGCTCGGGGGCTCCATGAGGGTACAATACCACCTCTCTTTTTTACTATCACATGGTAAAAACTTTTCGCCCGAACGAAAGGGCATTCCATTCCTTTGATTACCCTATGTGACTTTGTTTTTACTCCTGACCGAGTGCACCCCGCCACGACCTATGGTTATGAGCAGCCGAGCCTCACGGGCCACGCTTGGGTTATTCAAGTTGTAGCCTACGGAACGAACGGGCAGGTGTGCAAAAGAAAGGATAAAAGCAAAGCTATGCTAGGATAAAAACAAGGAACAGATAGTGATTCTATCATAAAGCAGAACTGATATATTCATTGATACAAAAACTGTTCACACGGGGCTCCCCCACGAACTTAACGGTTACATTTACTGACTACTTCTACTCTAAATGCTATTGTGGCCGCTCGACGGCATCGGCTGATGCCAAAGGTAAGGCCACGGCACATGCCATCAGACATAACCACCACCGCAAGGGCCCCGCCCGGTTCCGCTCCCGCGACTTCGGCGAGCGCAACGGGAACCTCATGGGCGTCGCACCCATAGATGCTCAGTAGAAGAGCATGGAGCTTCGGACCTTCTCATGCAGTCGAGGCAGCTCCTGGACAGGGACGCTGCCCGCTGAAGTATGGCCGTCGTGGCGCCGAAGTATGGCCGTCGTGGCTAGAGGATGTCTCATCAAACTTTATGAACCAGCCTACCTGAGCAGCTGCAAGGGCGAAACCCCCCACCAGCGCAGTCCTGGGCGGCTTCCCATCCAACAAGACTCGCCCAGAGAAGATTCATCGAAGGAGTCCACGTATGGCTCCATCTCAACGAAGGCCTCGCAGACGGTGACTAAGCCGGTGACGTGTAGTACCCTCCAGTGCGCCACCTCCTTCGGCGGAAGCAGCCCCTTCGTGGCGAAGGTAGCCAACGCCACCTCATCTACGCTGGATGACCTCCAGCTCAACATTGCACTCCGGATTCACGAACAGGTCTGTGAGTTCTCCTTTACCTCTCCCTTCCCCTATTTAAGGAGGAGATGTAGTGGTTGAAGAAGGGCAAATGATTGGGGGCGAAAAACCCTCTCCCTTCCCCTATTCAATGCGGATGGGAACGCGACGGGACGCGTCCTGACCAATGGGATGCACCTCGCCCAACGAAACATCGCCTGGTTAAGATGGAACGTGGTCTGGGCATGGCCCACCACTACCGCACACCGAGCGTGGGAAACAAAGCACCACCGTGCACTGGCGGCCCTCTGCCTTCCTAGGCAAGCCTTGGAAAAGCCAGACGACGGGATCTCCGTCCAGGAGAGACCAACGGGCTTCCTGAGTCAATTGAACGGCTCAGGCGAACGCCGAGAGATAGGTAAGGAGCAGAGGGACGCCCCATGTGGGCCACGTCGACTCCATCACGAACGACGAGCACGGGTCCCGATCGGACATATCCGATAAAAACTCCTCAAAACCCGCCACTCGAGTCATCAAGGTAACTTTACCAAAACCTTCTATTTCATTTATTTACATAATCATTCACATATTCATCCATACGCGCATTCATTTATCCCATGCATCCAAAGCATCGCATATGCAGTCAATGCGTCGCAACGCTTCGTGTTGCATCACGAAGCGCTAGTTGCCTCATTCAACATGAGCAACGACCGACCGAGGTTCGAAGGCTGGCCCACAAAGGGCTCGAGGCCGCCTTGCGTCAAACAGAGCCAGGGGAGAAAACGCAGATGTGCCCCGAGCGGCCCTCGCCCAGTCCGCTCCGAAGCAGACAGGGTCATCTCAACCTTCTCGTTCGATCCTGACCTCGAGCCATGCCCACAGAATCTCCATCGAGAGGAGGCCAGCGGGTCACCCGGGTCGGTCTCCGGAACGGCCTAGGCATCTGCCGGGTTACGGGTTAAGGAGCAGTAGAATGCCACATGAGGGCTATGCCGACCCCGTCACGAACGCCGGACCTAGATTTCACTCGAGCGTGCCCGTTAGCGAGCTCACCGAGCGCGTCACTCGAGCCATCGAGGCAAGCGACGTTAGCTCAGCCCCTCCGGTTACGAAAACCGCGGACGGGGTAACGCACGAAACCGACCAAGCCCAATGGGGCTCAAAGCCTCGGGACGCCCAACCCCTCGGCGCACCCGACGCCTGGGTCTGCGAGCTAGTCTCGCCTGATCCCTAAAAACTGCCTCGGCTGCGCACGACGGGTCCGCGAGTCTGTCTTGCCCGATCCCTCGGCTGCGCACGACGCCTGGGTCCGTGAGCTCATCTCGCCCAATACCTAAAACTGCCTCGGCTGCGCACGCCGGGTCCGCGAGTCCGTCTCACCTTATCCCTCGGCTGCGCCCGATGCCTGGGCTAAACAAACCATAGCAAATTGTGTTACGTGGGAATATGTGGTGTCACAAATTGTGCTAGAAAGTCTTCATAAAATGCTAATAAGAAGGTATATTTTATATGTGCAAGAAACATAGGTGTTGTGTGTTGCTCTACATGAATGGCGAACATAATACAGTACAGTACTAGCGTACGCGTCTTCCTGCAACACAATTCAACGATTGTGTGTTGCTCCAGATCGAATTTAATTGTGCGGGATCTACGAGTTGATTGTGCATTTTCTAATAAATATTTACAAAGCCACTGTAACCCCTTATTGTAGTATAAAGTTACAATAACTGTTGGGCATCGATAACAAAAACTGTATTTTAAAATACATCCACGTCTTAAGACCGTGACTGAGGGAGTACAAGATACATATATCTATACTATAAAAGCTATTATTTCAGGTTCTAGCTCTCCATCGTGCATGTTGTATGCAGGGTACGTAAAGTGGTAAATGGTGGTACCATTATATAAGGTCATCATCAGCTCAATAACGTAACGTAGCAGTTAGTTAGACGATATTACTGGGAAAAAAAGACGCAGGTCCCTGTAGGCAACGCCGGATCATGCTCCCTGCGTGTCAACGCTCGTCGGTCTCTTTGCTAGCTACATGGAGTAGATGCAGACAGAGAACACAGCAGCAACCGCAGAGGGCAGTGGAAGGACAAGAAGTAGTAATGGCGCGCATCGACGCTGTCGTAAGAATATACGATGGTAGGCAAGACGTCTCCACATCGACGCTGTCGTAAGAATATACGATGGTAGGCAAGACGTCTCCACCGTGTGAGTTATTTGGTGTGTCTGCCGTTCCTACTTCCATGATAGCTGATTAGTACTATGTACCGACGTTGTTTTGTCAAAATTTAAAAAAAAATGACTCCTCAAGGAGGAGGTAGATATGGGTTTATTTTAGGATCCTCAAGGAGGAGGTAGAAATGCGTTTATTTTAGAGGAGAGGAACGCTACTTAGACGACGAGGACTAGTCCGACTCCTCCGGCGAGGGTGGCGCCGACGAGCGGAGAAGTATCAGAGAGGAGAGAAAGACCTAACAAGTGGGCCCCACCTATTGGGTCCACTTCAATGCATGCCACGTCAGCATAAGTAGTGGGCTAAGATCTGTTTGGACGTAGGTGAGACCCGGAACCAAGTTTAGGGACCCAAAAATAGCTTTTTGATAATACACGAACCTAGATGACACCCCACGCTAAGTGTAGGAACTGGCCATGAATTTTCCTCTATGATTAACATTGCTACTTGTATGATAATTAACATCACGAACGCCCATCCGTCTTACTAGTACTCCGTACATGATGACGGACGACGACAAGAGCTGTACTACTATGGTATGGGCGGTGAAGTCACAACCAGTCATGTATTTCATAGCAGAGCTGGCCATCCATTGCATCTCCCTAGGCCGACGACCGCCAGGCCCACGGAGTCAGAAATAGTAATGGCGTGCATGGAGGCTGTTGTTACGATGGTAGGCAAGACGTCCCATGTTCGTTATTTGGTGTGTCTGCCATTCCTACTGCCATGCTAGCTTATTAGTAGTGTGTACCGATGTTGTTCTGTCAAAATCTAAAAAAAAGACTCCTCAAGGAGGAGGTACATATGTGTTTATTTTAGGATCCTCAAGGAGGAGGTAGATATGCATTTATTTTAGAGAAGAGGAACGCTACTTAGACAACGAGGACAAGTCCGACTCCACCGGAGAGGGTGGCGCCGACGAGCGGAGAAGAAACAGAGAGGAGCGAAAGACCTGACAAGTGGGCCCCACCTATTGGGTCCACTTCAATGCATGTCACGTCAGCATAAGTAGTGGGCTAAGATCCGTTTGGACGTAGGTGAGACCCGAACAAAGTTTAGGGACACAAAAATAGCTTTTTGATAATACACGAACCTAGATGACACCCCACGCTAAGTGTAGGAACTGGCCATGAATTTTCCTCTATGATTAACATTGCTACTTGTATGATAATTAATGTCATGAACGCCCATCCGTCTTACTAGTACTCCGTACATGATGACAGACGACGACAGGAGCTGTACTACTATGGTATGGGCGGTGAAGTCACAACCAGTCATGTATTTTGTAGCAGAGCTGGCTGCTGGCCATCCATCGCATCTCCCTAGGCTGACGACCGCCAGGCTCACGGAGTCAGAAGTAGTAATGGCGCGCATGGAGGCTGTTGTTACGATGGTAGGCAAGACGTCTCCACCGTGTGAGTTATTTGGTGTGTCTGCCATTCCTACTGCCATGATAGTTGATTAGTACTGTGTACCGACATTGTTCTGTCAAATTTTTTTTAAAAAAAAGACTCCTCAAGGAGGAGGTACATATGTGTTTATTTTAGGATCATCAAGGAGGTGGTAGAAATGCATTATGTTAGAGGAGAGGAACACTACTTAGACGACAAGGACTAGTCCGACTCCACCGGTGACGGTGGCATCGACGAGCGGAGAAGAAACAGAGAGGAGTGAAAGACCTGACAAGTGGGCCCCACCTATTGGGTCCACTTCAATGCATGTCACGTCAGCATAAGTAGTGGGCTAGGATCCGTTTGGACGTAGGTGAGACCCGAACAAAGATTAGGGACACAAAAATAGCTTTTTATACGAACCTAGATGACACCCCACGCTAAGTGTAGGAACAAGCCATGAATTTTCCTCGATGATTAACATTGCTACTTGTATGATAATTAATGTCATGAACGCCCATCTGTCTTACTAGTACACCGTACATGATGACAGACGACGACAGGAGCTGTACTACTATGGTATGGGCGGTGATGTCACCACCAGTCATGTATTTCGTAGCAGAGCTGGCTGCTGGCCATCCATCGCATCTCCCTAGGCGGACGACCGCCAGGCTCACGGAGTCAGAAGTAGTAATGGCGCGCATGGAGGCTGTTGTTACGATGGTAGGCAACACGTCTCCACCGTGTGAGTTATTTGGTGTGTCTGCCATTCCTATTGCCATGATAGTTGATTAGTACTGTGTACCAACGTTGTTCTGTCAAAAATTTAATAAAAAAAGACCCCTCAAGGAGGAGGTACATATGTGTTTATTTTAGGATCCTCAAGGAGGTGGTAGAAATGCATTTATTTTAGAGGAGAGGAACGCTACTTATACGACGAGGACTAGTCCGACTCCACCGGTGAGGGTGGCGCCGACGAGCGGAGAAGAAACATAGAGGAGAGAAAGACCTAACAAGTGGGCCCCACCTAGTGGGTCCACTTCAATGCATGCCACGTCAGCATAAGTAGTGGGCTAAGATCTGTTTGGACGTAGGTGAGACCCGGAACAGAGTTTAGGGACCCAAAAATAGCTTTTTGATAATACACGAACCTAGATGACACCCCACGCTAAGTGTAGGAACTGGCCATGAATTTTCCTCTATGATTAACATTGCTACTTGTATGATAATTAACATCATGAACGCCCATCCGTCTTACTAGTACTCAGTACATGATGACAGACGACAACATGAGCTGTACTACTATGGTATGGGTGGTGAAGTCACAACCAATCATGTATTTCGTAGCAGAGCTGGCTGCTGGCCATCCATCGCATCTCCCTAGGCCGACGACCGCCAAGCTCACGGAGTCAGAAGTAGTAATGGTGCACATGGAGGCTGTCGTAAGAATGTATGATGGTAGGCAAGACGTCTCCGCCGTGTGAGTTATTTGGTGTGTCTTCCATTCCTACAGCCATGATAGCTGATTACTACTATGTACTGACATTGTTCTGTCAAAATTTAAAAAAAAAAGACTCCTCAAGGAGGAGGTACATATGTGTTTATTTTAGGATCCCCAAGGAGGAGGTAGAAATGCGTTTATTTTAGAGGAGTGGAACGCTACTTAGACGACGAGGACTAGTCCGACTCCACCAGCGAGGGTGGCGTCGACGAGCGGAGAAGAAACAGAGAGGAGAGAAAGACCCGGCAAGTGGGCCCCACCTATTGGGTCCACTTCAATGCATGTCACGTCAGCATAAGTAGTGGGCTAAGATCTGTTTAGACGTAGGTGAGATCTAGAACAAAGTTTAGGGACACAAAAATAGCTTTTTGATAATACACGAACCTAGATGACACCCCAAGTGTAGGAACTGGCCATGAATTTTCCTCTGTGATTAACATTGCTATTTGTATGATAATTAATGTCATGAACTCCCATCCGTCTTACTTGTACTCCGTACATGATGACAGATGACGACAGGAGCTGTACTACTATGGTATGGGCGGTGAAGTCACAACCACTCATGTATTTTGTAGCAGAGCTGGCTGCTGGCCATCCATCGCATCTCCCTTGGCCGATGACCTCCAGGCTCACGGAGTCAGACGTAGTAATGGCGCGCATGGAGGCTGTCGTTACGATGGTAGACAAGACATCTCCACCGTGTGATTTATTTGGTGTGTCTGCCATTCCTACTGCCATGATAGCTGATTAGTACTGTGTACTGACGTTAATCTGTCAAATTTTTTTTTTAAAAAAAAGACTCCTCAAGGAGGAGGTACATATGTGTTTATTTTAGGATCCTCAAGGACGAGGTAGAAATGCGTTTATTTTAGAGGAGAGGAACGCTACTTAGACGATAAGAACTTGTCCGACTCCACCGGCGAGGGTGGCGTCGACGAGCGGAGAAGAAACAGAGAGGAGAGAAAGACCTGACAAGTGGGCCTCACCTATTGGGTCCACTTCAATGCATGTCACGTCTGCATAAGTAGTGGGCTAAGATCCGTTTGGACGTAGGTGAGACCCGGAACAAAGTTTAGGGACACAAAAATAGCTTTTTGATAATACACGAACCTAGATGACACCCCACGCTAAGTGTCGGAACTGGCCATGAATTTTCCTCTATGATTAACATTGCTACTTGTATGATAATTAATGTCGTGAACGCCCATCCGTCTTATTAGTACTCCGTACATGATGACAGACGACGACAGGAGTCGTACTACTATGGAATGGGCGGTGAAGTCACAACCAATCAAGTATTTCGTAGCAGAGCTAGCTGCTGGCCATCCATCGCACCTCCCTAGGCTGACGACCGCCAGGCTCACGGTGTCAGAAGTAGTAATGGCGTGCATGGAGGCGGTCGTTACAATGGTAGGCAAGACGTCTCCACCGTGTGAGTTATTTGGTCTGTCTGTCATTCCTACTGCCATGATAGCTGATTAGTACTGTGTACCGACGTTGTTCTGTCAAAATTTAAAAAAATGACTCCTCAAGGAGGAGGTACATATGTGTTTATTTTAGGATCAACAAGGAGGAGCTAGAAATGCGTTTATTTTAGAGGAGAGGAACGCTACTTAGACGACGAGGGCTAGTCCGACTCCACCGGCGAGGGTGGCACTGACGAGCGGAGAAGAAACAGAGAGGAGAGAAAGACCTAAAAAGTGGGCCCCACCTATTGGGTCCACTTCAATGCCTGTCACGTCAGCATAAGTAGTGGGCTAAGATCCATTTGGACTTAGGTGAGACCCAGAACAATGTTTAGGGACACAAAAATAGCTTTTTCATAATACACAAACCTAGATGACACCCCACGCTAAGTGTAGGAACTGGCCATGAATTTTCGTCGATGATTAACATTGCTACTTGTATGATAATTAATGTCATGAACGCCCATCTGTCTTACTAGTACTCCGTACATGATGACAGACAACGACAGGAGCTGTACTACTATGGTATGGGCGGTGAAGTCACAACCAGTCATGTAGTTCGTAGCAGAGCTGGCTGCTGGTCATCCATTGCATCTCCCTAGGCCGGCGACCGCCAGGCCCACGGAGTCAGAAGTAGTAATGGCACACATGGAGGCTGTTGTTACGATGGTAGGCAAGACGTCTCCACCGTGTGAGTTATTTGGTGTGTCTGCCATTCCTACTGCCATGATAGCTGATTAGTACTGTGTACCGACGTTGTTCTGTCAAAATTTTTAAAAAAAGACTCCTCAAGGAGGAGGTAGATATGTGTTTATTTTAGGATCCTCAACGAGGAGGTGGAACTGTGTTTATTTTAGAGGAGAGGAATGCTACTTAGACGACGAGGACTATTCCGACTCCACCGGCGAGGGTGGCGCCAACGAGCGGAGAAGAAACAGAGAGGAGAGAAAGACCTAACAAGTGGGCCCCACCTATTGGGTCCACTTCAATGCATGTCACGTAATAATAAATAGTGGGCTAAGATCCGTTTGGACGTAGGTGAGACCCGGAACAAAGTTTAGGGACACAAAAATAGCTTTTTGATAATACATGAACCTAGATGACACCCCACGCTAAGTGTAGGAACTAGCCATGAATTTTCCTCTATGATTAACATTGCTACTTGTATGATAATTAATGTCATGAACGCCCATCCGTCTTATTAGTACTCCGTACATGATGACAGACGACGACAGGAGCTGTACTACTATGGAATGGGCGGTGAAGTCACAACCAATCATGTATTTCGTAGCAGAGCAAGCTGTTGGCCATCCATCGCACCTCCTTAGGCCGACGACCGCCATGCTCAAGGTGTCAGAAGTAGTAATGGCGCGCATGGAGGCTGTCGTTATGATGCTAGGCAAGACGTCTCCACCGTGTGAGTTATTTGGTGTGTCTGCCATTCCTACTGCCATGATAGCTGATTAGTACTGTGTACCGACGTTGTTCTGTCAAAATTTAAAAAAATGACTCCTCAAGGAGGAGGTACATATGTGTTTATTTTAGGATCCTCAAGGAGGAGTTAGAAATGCGTTTATTTTAGAGGAGAGGAACGCTACTTAGACGACGAGGGCTAGTCCGACTCCACCGGCGAGGGTGGCGCCGACGAGCGGAGAAGAAACAGAGAGGAGAGAAAGACCTAACAAGTGGGCCCCACCTATTGGGTCCACTTCCATGCATGTCACGTCAGCATAAGTAGTGGGCTAAGATCCGTTTGGACGTAGGTGAGACCCGGAACAATCTTTAGGGACACAAAAATAGCTTTTTGATAATACACGAACCTACATGACACCCCACGCTAAGTGTAGGAACTGGCCATGAATTTTCGTCAATGATTAACATTGCTACTTGTATGATAATTAATGTCATGAACGCCCATCCGTCTTACTAGTACTTCGTACATGATGACAGACGATGACAGGAGCTGTACTACTATGGAATGGGCGGTGAAGTCACAACCAGTCATGTATTTCGTAGCACAGCTGGCTGCTGGCCATCCATCGCATCTCCGTAGGCCGACGACTGCCAGGCTCACGAAGTCGGAAGTAGTAATTGCGAGCATGGAGGCTGTTGTTACGATGGCAGGCAAGACGTCTCCACCGTGTGAGTTATTTGGTGTGTCTGCCATTCCTACTGCCATGATAGCTGATTAGTACTGTGTACCGACGTTGTTCTGTCAAAATTAAAAAAAACAACTCCTCAAGGAGGAGGTACATTATGTGTTTATTTTATGATCCTCAAGTAGGAGGTAGAACTGCGTTTATTTTAGAGGAGAGGAACGCTACTTAGACGACGAGGACTAGTCCGACTCCATCGGCGAGGGTGGCGCCGACGAGCGGAGAAGAAACAGAGAGGGGAGAGAAAGACCTGACATGTGGGCCCCACCTATTGGGTCCACTTCAATGCATGTCACGTCAGCATAAGTAGTGGGCTAAGTTCCGTTTGGACGTAGGTGAGACCCGGAACAAAATTTAGGGACACAAAAATAGCTTTTTGATAATACACGAACCTAGATGACACCCCACGCTAAGTGTAGGAACTGGCCATGAATTTTCCTCTATGATTAACATTGCTACTTGTATGATAATTAATGTCATGAACGTCCATCCGTCTTACTAGTACTCCGTACATGATGACAGACGACGACAGGAGCTGTACTACTATGGTATGGGCGGTGAAGTCACAACCAATCATGTATTTCATAGCAGAGCTGGCTGCTGGCCATCCATCGCATCTCCCTATTCCGACGACCGCCAGGCTCAGGGAGTCAGTCACGGGTCTCCCTCCTAACTAATTTTTCGTTCAATTTTCTATTTTTATACCTTTTAGTTGCTCATCTTTTATGTTTCTACACATATAAGTCGAGTTTTAAATTAAAACTTTGCAGGGCTAAAGAAATCTTAGCAAATTGTGTTAGAATAGGTGTCGTAAATTGTGATAAAAATCTTCAAAAAAATGCTAATAACAATAAAGTTTGTAGGCCTAATTGGGCTTGGTGATGGCTCGGGCCAAACCAACCTAGACATGGAAAAGTCCAGATCGGTTTTAACTGTGCGGGATCTACAAGTTGATTGGGTTTGAACCGGCCCATGTATACCAGTTTACAAAATAATTTCTAAATATATACAAAGCCAATGTAACCACTTACTGTAGTATAGAGTTCATATATGATTACAATAATTGTTGGGCATTGATAACAAAATTTGTATTTTAAAATACATGCACATCTTAATATCGCGACAGAGGGAGTAGAAGATATTATATATATACTAATAAGCTATTATTTCAGGTTTTAGCTCTCCATCGTGCATGTTGTATATACGCAGGGTATGTAAAGTGGTAAATGGTGGTAGCATATATAAGGTCATCATCAGATCAACAACGTAAGGTAACAGTTGTTTAGACGAGATTAATGCAACAATGAAAAAGACAGGTCCAGTAGGCATGCAACGCCGGATCATGCTCCCTGCTTGCTTGTCAACGCTCGTCAGTCTCTTCGCTAGCTACATGGAGTAGATGCAGACAGAGAGCAGCAACAGCCGCAGAGGGCAGTGGAAGGACAAAGTGGTAATGGCGCACATGGACGCTGTCGTAAGAATGTAGAGTAGGATGGTAGGCAAGACGTCTCCACCGTGTGAGTTATTTGGTGAGTCTGTCATTCCTACTGTCATGATATCTAGTACTGTGTACCACGTTGTTCTGATATGTGTTTATTTTAATTCCCAAGGAGGAGATCGGTATGCCTTTACGTTAGAGGAGAGAGAGCGAGTACTATGATTAACATTTTATTGGTACGATAATTAAAGTCATGAACACCCATCCGTGTTACTAGTACTCCGTGCATGATCGATGACAAATGATGATAGGAGCTGTATTATGGGCGCGTTTAGATGGCGAAATTTTTTGGTTTTGGCTACTGTAGTACTTTCGTTTGTATTTGACAATTAGTGTCTAATTATGGATTAATTAGGTTCGAAAGTTTCGTCTCGCGATTTCTCACCCAACTATGCAATTAGTTTTTTTTTCGTCTATATTTAGTACTACATGCATGTGCCGCAAGATTCGATGTGACACTTTGTGGTAAAAATTTTTGGAATCTAAACAGGGCCTATATTGTATGGGCGGTGAAGTGACAACCAATCGTCTATTTCGTAGCAGTGCTGGCTGCGGGCCATCCATCCTGTCTTCCTAGGCCAACGACCGCTCGACTCACGGAGTCAGTCACGGTTCTCCCCCTCCTAACTAATTTATGCGTTTAGTTTACTTTTTTCTAACTTTTATTAGTTCATCATCTTGTATGTTTCTACATGTATAAGTCTAGTTTTAAATACAAACTTTTCTGGGCTAAAGAAATCTTAGCATGTGTTTGGTTTACGACCAATTAGGTTGGGTTAGGTCCAACTCAGTTTTTTTGGGTTGGGTTCAACCCATCTCATGTTTGGTTAGTGGGATGAGGTTGTCCTAGTTTTCTGTTTGGTTTGAAGATAAACTAATGTGGGTTGAGGATCCTGACAAATGGACCCCATGCGTCATCCTCTTTCTCTTCCCTTTCCCTGCCTTCCTTCTCCCCTGCGCGTTGTGCGCAAGCTCGGTCCCCTGCGCGGCTCCGCCGTCGTGGCCCCGTGGCCACCGGTCACCTGCGTGGTGCGGTCGCCGTCGTCCCCCGAGGCCGCAGCCCCTGCTCCTCCACGCCCTGCGAGGCTCGGTCCCCTACGTGGCGCGGTCGCTGTCAGCTCGATGCAGGGCGGCTCGGTCGCCGCCGCCCCGGCTCCCCGACGCTCGCGCGGCCGGTTGGCGCTTCTCCTCCATGCTTGGCTGCTGGTGCCGGGCGCCGCCGTCCTCTGTTGATGCTGCTTCCCCGCTGTAGTGCACGGCCGTCCGCTACCTCGACGGACTCGAGGGAGAAGCGAGCGCTCGATGTGAGTCGGACCCTGTCCTCTCGATTTTGCGGTGCCAGGGCAATCCGCATCTACGGGGAATATGCCCTCCTAGGTTCGACCCAGGTCACATGACCTCCCATCCAAACACCTAGAAAACTGGGTCCAACCCACTCCGACACAGTTGGTCACTCCATCCAAACACACGCTTAGTAAATTGTGTTATGTTAGAATAGGTGGTGTCATAAATTGTGTTAATTTTTTTTTACAAATTGCTAATAACAGCGTATATTTTATATCTCCAAGAAGCATAGGTGTTGTATGTTGCTTCACATGAATGGCGAGAAAAATACAGTACAGTAGTAGCGTACGCGATTTACTGCAACACAATTCAACGATTGGTGTCTCGTGCCTCCATGTGTGCAAGCGACTTTAGCGTGAATGTACGTTGGGTTCATGGTGATGTGACACTACAATATCGTCGATATTTCCATGTAAATGCCAGATAGTAGAATTTATATATACTACCTCCGTCGTAGGAAGAAAGCAACGGTAGGAATGGTCAAAATCAAACTATTTAATCTTAATCAATATTTATACCCCTAATAACTATATTTAACATAAAATATATGAACATAATTTCCCAATTAGTATTTATTGGGTACTACAATTATCAATATTTTTTATTGATTTGATTAATAAAAATACAATTTTTCTTGGGATATAGATAGGTTCTAGTGATCAGTGCTACCGGCTGGCATCAATGAGGCCAGGGAGACGGATGCCACTAGCTCCGGACCCAACATCAAAGACTTGACCAGCTCCTGCCGTAGTGGCCGGTAACCATTAGCACGTCAATGATCCCCAACATACAGACACTGGTTTGAATGGTGCCAAAAGCCATTATTCATCATACAGTAAGATGGGTGGTTGTCCGCTGGGAAAGCAGTGATGTGCTGTAATGTATATGGGTGCATGTCAGCTGGGCATGCAGTGAGGTGCAGTAATGTACTCCCTTCCTCCTAAACAAGCGTAGTTCTCGTTTGTTGAGCAGTCAAACACTTTTAACTTTAATAAAATATATATACAACAAAATATTAATATAGTAAATAATTAGTATCATTAGATGAATCGTTGAATCCATTATTATTAAAAAAATTTTAAAAATACATATATTTCAAATATTTTTTACAAACCTAATCAAGCATATTGCTATCATATGGACACGAAGGGAGTACACAACTGCCCCAGTACTGCGCCGAGAACGACCATACATGGCCGGCGTATAGTTATTAGCTAGTACTGCTGGACCCCACAGACTTCACATACTCGCTGCTTTGTTGTTTGGTCTTGTTATCAAGCATTATTTATGCAGTTGTTCTGCTTTACAATAAAAATACATTTTTTACAGTTATAGTATCAATATAGATATGTGATGAGAGTCTAACATAGAGACATGTCAAGCCCCGCTAGAGAGATGAAGTTGACCATCAGATCCCATGGATCGCTCAGGCCTGCACCCATCAGGTATGCTCGAGCCTGAGTGCCCCCGCTGCCACCACTCAAGGCTGGGGGGCTTGGCCATGGCCCCAGGCCAACGAGAGTTGGTGGCCCGAGCCTGACCTCCGCCTAACTCCCGCCTGAGCCAATGCCCGGGTGGCAACCAGCATTTCGAGCCATCTGCTAATTTCTACTAAAAATATTATATATATGTTGGTGCTCTATTATATATATATGTTGGTGCTCTATTTATGTGTTTTATATCTTACTGATTTAAAATAAATTATTATGAACTTTTAGAGATCAAACTAGATTTTTTAATTTTTAGGAAACATAAGACCAAATGTGTATGCTTTTGACACTTCAAGAGTATCATTTGCCTGGTTTCATAGTTTAAAGTTGTAGAATGTACTTTTCCCTTAATTTTTTGAACCAAATATTTTACCCTTATCGATTTATGCTTGTTAGGTTTGTGGAATTAGAATAATTAATTAATACTGTTGCGTGTATAGTAAGTTTATCAACGCGAGTAATCGGAGCGATCGCTGTGAACAGTGAAGGAACAGCAATGGAAATGCTCGGGACACATGAATTCCACGCACATTTAATCGGAGCGGTTAGGGCGCCCGAAGTCCATGTGAATATTGTCTATTTATATACGAGGCTCGATCTGCTTGCTGATATCACAAGCAGGCTGCAGCTAACTAGCATTATTCGATCGGTACGGTTAGCAAAAATCTATTGAGAGCATGTGGAGGCTCAAGGTGGCGGAGGGCGGCGGCCCATGCCTACGGTCGACCAACGGCTTCCTTGGGCGAGCCGTGTGGGAATTCGACCCAGACCTTGGCACGTTGGACGAGCATTCCGAGGTGGAGAAGATGCGCCGGGAGTTCACTGAGAACCGCTTCAAGCGGAGGGAGTCTTCCGATCTCCTCATGCGCATGCAGGTAATAAATCCACTTGCACATGCTAGATTTATAATCATAATAATACCATGGCAGTGGCATATCTAGCTCACACTCTAGTTTTATCTTTTCCTCCCTCCGTCCCTAAATATTAGTCGCCACGATTTACGTGCCGATAACTTTAACTTGATTTATAGAAAATACGTGCAACATTTCTATCTCCAAATAAATTTATTAAAAAACTAGATTCAAATATCTATCCAATTATACTAATTATGTATCATAAATATTAATATTTTTTAATATATATTTAGTCAAAATTGTTTCTCGGAAAGCGAAAACAACATACATTTAGGGACGGAGGGAGTACTATCTAGCCGCCGCCGCTCTCCGGCTAGCGGTGGTGGCGGCCTGCTACAGCGCTAAAAAAGGCTCCACCGCAGCTGCTTTCTCCTCCCTCTTCCTCTCCTCCCCTCCACCTCGTAACTGAAACTCCATTTTTTTCCGGCGCATGGATTGCCGGCGGCGAGCTAGCTCCTCCGAATCCGAGCTCCCTGGGCCCGGATCAAATAATGACTTCAAAGAGATGGACATGATGAATAAATAAAATAAAGCAACTAAAGCCATACTACAATAGATGCCCCGCATATTAGGGGAATGTTCTCTAGGAGGAGTGATGACGTCCCTCAAGCCTTCAATCCAAACACCACCAAAAGAAGGACCGCTCTAGCCTATCCCATTGCATCCTCCCATCCAAACGCCAACTTATAGTCTAAGCCTACTAGCAAGGAAAAATTATATGTATAGCCTTCTTTTTTCACTTTTGTCCTTGATTATTATGCAAAAGGATTAGTCAAAAAGGTATTCACCATGTTCGCTTGTTGGTTTCAGCCAGCCCAAACCAACCAGCCAACAGTGTTTTCCTCTCACAATAAACCAGCACCAGCCAGCCCAAACCAGCCCAGAAACCAACCAGCGAACAGGCCGATTATGTTTCGAGAAAATAAAAGTCAAGCATCCTTGATTACCTCCTTTATTGCACTTGCACATGGTGCCATGGACAAGGAGACCTTGAATTGGAATGTGATGGAGACGGATTCACTATGCCAGAAATGCACAAAGAAGACATTAGTATTAGAGACGGGCTAATATGTGTCTCTGGTGACTAATTAGACATGAGGCTTAACCGTATACATATCTCTAATATTGGCTCCCACAGGGCCAGGTTTAAGGTCGCCCCTCATCACAGATGGGGCTCAACTGGGGCCGTCTATGATAGGAGGGCACAATAACACAAGTAGAGTTTAACAAGGTCTGTCTCTAATATTACATACATCACATACGGGTCTTAAGTAAGGAATTGTCTGTGATGTTTGGGTCCACATCAAAGACAATTGATGACTATCCCCATCTCTAACATTACTGTTATCACATATGTGCATATGAAAATTGAGTCTCTAATTAGAGACGACCACATTAGAGATGGGTGGTGTCTATCCCAACTATGATAGTTCAAAACACATCGATGCATTTTAAGAGACCCGACTCCGATGTGGCAGCCTTAGGGTGCTAAAGTTCTTTTCAGGTCTGTCATTACGTTGAGCTGCACGTGTGATACCATGCGTTAGCAACGCCGCCTCCCCCTCACCCCCACACCCACACAAGGGAAATTAAGTGGTGGTAGTGTCAATCAAGGATATTATTAATTCATTTGTTGAAGCAAGTGTTTTTTTTTGAGTAATTGTTGAAGCAAGTGTTGACAAACAAGGATGATGAATGCCCTACTAAGGCGAGGAATGCAATGGGTGGAGCGGGCACTAGAGAACACCATATATAGGAGGAGAGGCGATTAACAACTAGGTCAATAGAAGTTGGGTGCAGAAATAAACATGGAATGACATCACAATGACAATGGTTTTTGGTAGCCACTTCAAGCCCAAGTCTCAAATCTAAACATGGGATGGCTTTCGTATGATGTTCTATGTCAAATACATAATGAGATGGTTGATCTTCGTATGCATCAAATGTCGAATCTTACGTTTTTACATAGTCTCATTATTTGTTTCGGTGCTAGTAGATGCCTGTCAACAACATGATGTTTGTAATGATTTCATCAATCTCAAGATCTATCGATTAAATCTCCCATAGATGAAGTTGTAGGGTGTGGTTATTTATTTTACAAGTATCTGATATGCTTCTCACGAGTCATGACAGTGAGTCACATTATGGTGACTTTGTTAGTCTTAAAATCAACTAGTATAATCTCGTATACACGTCCATAGATGTAGTTAGGTAGCTCCAGAAAAAAGGTAAAAATAAGAAGAATAAAAGTGGTTGATTTCTAAGGACATGTTGGGAACCGCTTAAAATCCGTTTCTAGGTGAAACTAATTGAGAATCCCACCTAAACAACTTGATTATTTGTTGATTTGTTTGACCGTTGTGGTTGTAACAATCGACCTTTCAAGCATATCCCGCGTTTCATTCTATTGCGGGAGACGGCGGGAGAGACCTCTATAGTCTACACATTCCTTCCACCATGGGCAGTTTCGTCCGTTGCCTCCTGTATGCTCACCCCTTCTCTCTGCTCCCTAGCTTGCTCCGCCACGCAGAGCCACATCACTTGCTTGTTCGGCCATCCACCTCCTGCTAACATGAAGAAATGAAGAGGAAGGACATTCTCTAGTTTTGAATTTTGCCAGAAACAAAAATAAATACCTAGAGACTTCAAAAAATTCATGTATTTTTTGGTATATGCTATAGATTGAATCAAGAGCGACCTATTTTTGTTTGATCTGGAATCATATGTTTTGTAGCTTTAAAATTGTTTTTCCCTGAAATTGCTATCTTTGAGTTTTTGGCCAAACTGATTAGTTCCAAAACCATTGCCAAGAAAATATGAGAAAAATCATCTAAATTCATGGTTTGAAAAATAATATTTTATCATGCAAACTCACAATATGTAAGCTATGGTGAAAATCAAAGTTCCTTCAGAAAGCATATGTGAAAATTATATATTTGAAGTAAGTTTCCAAATTATACAAAGCAAGCTCAAATCTTTAGAGGTGCTCATGATACATGTCAACAAACTAAAAAACTAATATCATAATTGATTTTAGCCCGTACTCAATCAGCAAATGAGCTATCACCAGCCTCAGGAGCGTTGATGCCAATTTTACACTCAGAAACAAAGAATAAGGATTGCCAAACACATAGATTCTTCAAACCATAGCATGCTAGTAGAAACATATAACTAGATCAAAATCAATTCTCACACAAAGGGTTCCAAACAGAACATAATATATTATTGTTTTCTAGAAAATGCAGTACATATTTTTATTGAAGGTAGGTGTTGAAAAGTGGGTGAGCTGTTACTACGCCGCATTAGAATTTGGCTTACTTGGATGGCCCAACATTAAATGAGGTTAAAAGGTCCATGGGCTCAGGCTCTTAGCAGCTTGGTTGATGGGCCGGCAGTTGAAGGCTTTGGGCTGGTGGTAAGCCTGGCGGCGGCGAAGGATGTCCGGCGGGGGAGGTGAGGCAATTGCTCTGGGCAGCGAGCCTTGCGGCGGCCGCAGGAGGCTAAGGGCCTGATTGGTTTGCGGCCAAAATTTGCTATGTCAAGGATTTGGCAAGCCAAAGTTAGGTAAAAATTTTGCTATGGATTTGGCAAGCCAAATGTAAGAGGTTGACAAGTTTTGGTAGCAAATTAAAATCATGGATTGCCGATTCTTCGGTTTGGCAAATTTTGGAAGCCAACCAATCAGGCCCTAAACCGCGGGAAGCGAGGACCTGCCTGTGCAGAGAGCGGTCGGAACTCGGAAGAGAAGCCGTTTCAATGCAGCAATGGAGGTTTCCACTCCCTTTCGTGGTTTCCTCTCTAGCAAGAGCCGGGGTGCTCCATGGGCTATGGCGGCCCCCGGCCATGCGGTTGCTTTGTTCTTGTTGGTTTCAACTTATGGATGGTCAATCAATCATTTTCAAGATTAAAACACTATTAGGCTGATGGTTTCTGCGGCTGATAAGTCAGCTGAAGCTGATTTGTGGTGAGAGAAAAACATTGTTCCATGATTGATAAGCTGGGCGTTCAAGCGAACAGGGCATTAATACTGTTTCCTTTTAAATATTCTGGGTACGTAACCTAAGTATGTCAAAAAAATAATTAATTAACAGCTATAAGCTATCAGAATCTCTCTCATAAATTCTTTAATTTGTTGCAGTGCGCAAAGGAAAACGGTCCTCAACGAGATCTTCCACGCATCAACCTTCAGGAGGATGAACAGGTCACTGAAGAAATTGTACTCAACTCGTTAAGGCGAGCTTTGGATAAGTTCTCTTCTCTGCAAGCCAGTGATGGGCACTGGCCCGGTGATTTTAGTGGGGTCATGTTCATCATGCCTGGCTTGGTGCGCCTTTGTTTCTGCTTCACAACATCATGCACATTTTTCTCTTTACTTGCTTTTCTAGCTTAATGGACTAACATTACACCGTCATTACATTTGTAATGATAAGAATAAAACATTCTTTCACCTTCACTTGCAGATATTCGCATTGTATGTCACCAAATCACTCAATGTTGTGATATCACCCGAACATCGGCGTGAGATATGCCGCTACATATACAACCATCAGGCATGATTCTCTTGGACTCTCTCCGATGCCTTTTTTGGATGGCCGGGATAATGGCCTGCCAATGTCATAGGACTCAGCATTTCTCTCCTATTATTGCTAGATTGTTAGAATCATGAAAGAATTTCTTTTTCTGCAGATACTTATGAATAACTTTGTATTACTTCAAACAAGTGTGCCTTACATTATATACACATTTTTAAGGCCATACCTAATTTAATATTATTTTCACAATTTAATAGTATTTTTGTTTTTCACATGAATATTATGTAGAACGAAGATGGTGGATGGGGCACTCTTATATTAGGCTCAAGCAGCATGTTTGGCACATGTTCAAATTACATCACCCTAAGGCTTCTCGGCGAGGAGCTAAATGGCAAGAACAATGCATTGGCTAAAGGGCGTGCATGGATCCTAACCCATGGTGGTGCAACCTTGGTGCCCCAGTGGGGAAAAATATGGCTTTCGGTATGCTTCATGGTGCATATATGTCTAATAACTTGTATTTCATATTAGGACTCACTTTTTTCAGGGAAAATAAATACTGCGGTCTCATTTGTAATCTCTAATTCCATTGCATTGTGTAACTGATAATAACTTAATTTTCTTTGGAATCAAATGGAGATACTTGGAGTGTACGATTGGTCAGGAAATAATCCAATTTTCCCTGAACTATGGCTATCTCCCCAATTTCTTCCATTTCATCCAGGTATTTCTTTAGCTAAATGGTATCTTTCAAACCTCCAGGGTATTATACACTGGAAGCATGGATTTGCTGAATTTGAACATTGTCTTTTGCAGGGAAATTCTGGTGCTTAACCCGTATGGTTTATCTCCCAATGGCTTACCTTTATGGTAAGAAATTCGTGGGACCAATTACATCAACTATACTGGCCATCAGAGAGGAGATTTATGACTCTTCATATGAAAAGATTGACTGGAGTGAGGCTTGTAGAGCCTGTGCAAAGGTTTACCAGATTCCTTGCTGTTTCTATATTTTTTATTTGCCTCAGTGAAGTGCTTTTGATGGATTTCCGGAAAAGCAGTTCTGAGTTCAGTTTGTTTTTGTGTTTGTCATGCAAACCATCATGAAGTGAGCGAAACATATATTTCTCTACTTATAACAATGCAGGAAGGAGATCTTGTTTAACTAAGATGAAGTTTTTGACTTGTTGAAATTTCTAGTCCTCCCTTTTTTGTTTTTCAATTTCAGGAGGACCTGCTCTGTCCACGGACACCATTTGCAAGATCTTTGTTTGGACTTCACTTTACAAGTATGTGGAACCGAGATTGAGCTGTTGGCCAATGAATAAACTGAGGGAGAAAGCTCTGAGGAATCTCATGGAGCATATCCATTATGAAGATGTGAACACGCAGTATGTCTGCATATGTGCTGTAAACAAGGTAATATCGCTGAGGCCTCACTATCTGCACTCGAACTAAATGCATAGGCATTTGTCCTGGCTTGGTCTTGTTTCTATTATTGTGTTCTATGATATAGCATATGCACTATTGTCATGTTTGTTTGTCTTCAATTATCATGTCTTTGTGGACTGACTCTTGGTGTTTGTCAATATTAATTAATTCGATGTTTAGACTCTGAACATGGTCTGCTGCTGGGTAGAAGATCCAAATTCAGACGCATTCAGGTGTCATCTTGCAAGGATACCTGATTTCTTGTGGCTCTCAGAAGATGGCATGAAAGCACAGGTACCACTTATCCTGTTCTCATGCACAATTTGTAGTTCCTAGCATGTATGTTGTGCTGCCATTATTAGTAGGTGCACTACTGCTAATCCGTTGAGCTACAATCATACATTCAACTAGGAAGGTTTCCTTTGGCTAATTGTGTTGACATCACCCCTGAAGTTTACCAAGCAGAAAACTAATGGAAAATTTGCATTCAAGTTCCATTGATGTTCATTGCACATCATGAACTAATTTACCAAGCAGAAAACTAATGACAAAGATAGATGGTCCCCATCATGAACTCTCTGTTACAAGATACACATTGTGTTGTACTAATTTATTAAAATTGATGTACATGTGTGTGTTGGTAGGTATATGATGGTTGTCAGAGCTGGGAGACAGCTTTTATAATTCAAGCATTTTGCGCTACAGATCTTGTCAATGAGTATGGTCCAACTATTCAGAGAGCCCATGAGTTCATAAAACATTCACAGGTTTCTTATTTTATCCTCAAATACTCTAAATATATAAAAAATAACCATTTCAGACAGTAATCTAAAGTTACTTGACATGCGTGTTTGTATTAAGGTTCTCAGGAATCATCCTGGTGACCAAAGTTACTGGCATCGTCATACATCAAAGGGTTCATGGACTCTTTCATCTGCAGACAATGGATGGGCTGTCTCTGACACTACAGGAGAAGCACTGAAGGTAGACAAGTAAAATTTGTTTTCATATAAATTACTAGGATCACAAAGCTAAACCTTACATAATAATAATCGGGATCAGCTTGATCTATTGTTGAGTCCCATGGTTTTAATTATCTGTTCCATAAGAACTTACTCAATTTCATTTCCAGGCTGTACTGCTGTTATCAAAAATCTCAAACAACCTTGTCGGGTATCCAATAGAAAGAGGAAGGTTGTATGATGCTGTTGATTGCCTTCTATCTTTTATGGTATGAATTCACTAGCAGTCTTGTACTCATGTGTTCCATGAAAAATCAAATATCACAATTATATACCCCATTGATACCAAATAATATGTTACACAAAACATACCGAGGTAATAGGACAAAGTGTACATGGATAACTCTCAAATATGGCTGTGATTCTGAAATGTTTGCAAACAGTTTCCATTATTCTTCATCACCTTCAGATAGTCATAGTGTCAAATAATAACATTTCAACCAATTGTTACTATGTCAGCTACATCCTTTAAAATCTTTACCTGTGTTGCCATTGTTCTAAGCTGCAAGGATTATTTGTTAATTGTTAATCATTTTACATTTTAGAATACAGATGGTACCTTTTCAACATATGAATGCAAAAGAACTTCTTCTTGGATAGAGGTAAGTATCTACAGGCCATTCTCATATGTTTTACTTTGTTCCTTTAGCAATATGGTCTTGTGCTTTGTATTCTGTAATCTTAACTATTTGTTTCAATAGAATCTCACTGGTTACAGTTCCATTGCATTGACATACAATTTTTCTATTAATTGCCTAGATCCTCAATCCTTGTGAGAGTTTTCCAAACATGGTTGTTGATCATCCGTAAGTGATGCAAATGACATAGCATTTAGCAAAAATACTACTAAATGAATTTTCTTTTCAATTGAACAAATTAATTTATGTTGTAACATGAATTGGCAGTTATCCAGAATGCACTTCATCAGTGCTTCAAGCGCTGGTACTGTTCAAAGAATTATACCCTTCCTACCGTACCAAAGATATAAAAAAATGTATCAGAAGCGCGACAACATTTATTGAGAGCAGACAACAAGAAGATGGTTCTTGGTTTGTTATAATTCAATATTTACATACTTACGCTACAGATTTATTCTTCAACTGTTGATAACAAAATTACTTTGCTTTTGCAGGTTAGGAACTTGGGGTGTATGTTTCACCTATGCGGCCTTCTTTTCGATTAAAGGATTGGTTACTGCTGGAAGAACGTACGAGAATAGCCCTTCTATCAGGAAAGCATGTCAGTTTCTATTGTCGAAGCAGCTCAATACTGGTGGATGGGGAGAAAGCCATGTATCTAATGAAACTCAGGTAATCAATTTTTTCTTGTAATTGTTAGGATGCTTCTATTTCTTATTACCTATTTGGTGAAATGAATAGGACAAACAATTTGTTTGTTGGTAATTATGCTAACAAATTGACACATAGTTAGCCTGGATTTTAATCACAACTGGATTTGGTGTATATTTTGGACCTTTCTTCTGCAAGCATGCTCTCATTAAGTTTTATTGACAACAAAATTTGCTCAAGTAGCAATTTTATTATTGCAAAGCCATAACTTATTTTTTCTGGAATATCTAATATATTTGCATATATCATCTGACAACTTATCTTTATAACACTAAGCAGGTTTATGTAAATTTCAAAGGTGACCGTGCTCATGCAGTGAATACTGCTTGGGCAATGCTGGCTTTAATTTATGCTGGACAGGTATGGTATGCAGGCTCTTTATTTTAATTTTTACAAGAGTATGCCATTTTAGTTTGATTTCGACAACAGTATGCAATTTATCGAAAGGTAATTACACCTTCATTTGAATACCAGATTGAGCGTGATCCAGCACCACTACATCATGCTGCGAAAGAGCTGATCAATATGCAGATGGAAACAGGAGAATTTCCTCAACAAGTAGGTTTCCAAATTTCTAGTGTTGAAGTAGTCTTTTTATCTACAACAAGAAGTAAATTTGTTGTGTTTCTTTTACAACAACAACAACAACAACAACAACAACATAGCCTTTCAGTCCCAAGCAAGTTGGGGTAGGCTAGAGTTAAAACCAACCAAGAGCCCCAAGTCACGGTTCAGGCACTTCAATAGCCGCTTTCCAAGTACTCATATTCAAACATAGATCTCTAGGTATATTCCAAGCTTTTAAATCTCTTTTTATTGCCTCTCCCATGTCAATTTCGGTCTTCCTCTACCTCTCCTCATATTATTAGCTTGGCTTAGGACTCCACAATGCACTGGTGCCTCTAGAGGTCTCCTTTGGACATGGCCAAACCACCTCAACCGATGTTGGACAAGCTTTTCTTCAATTGGTGCTACCTCTAGGCGATCACGTATATCATCGTTCCGAACTCGGTCCATTCTTGTGTGACCGCAAATCCATCGCAACATATGCATTTCTGCAACACTCAATTGTTGAACATGTCGAATCTTTGTAGGCTAATATTCTGCTCCATACAACATAGCCGGTCTAATCGCCGTTCTATAGAGCTTGCCTTTTAGTTTTTGTGGTACCCTCTTATCACAGAGAATGTCAGAAGCTTGTCGCCACTTGATCCACCCTTCTTTGATTCTATGGCTAACGTCCACATCAATATCTCCATCCCTCTATAGCATCAATCTCAGATACCAAAAGGTATCCTTCTTAGGCACTACTTGACCTTCCAAACTCACATCTCCCTCCTTCTGTACAACTCCGCCAAAGTCGCATCTCATGTATTCGGTTTTAGTTCTGCTCAATCTACAACCTTTAGACTCAAGGGTCTGCCGTCATAACTTTAGTTTCCTATTTACTCCCGCCAGGCTTTCGTCCACTACCACTACATCATCAACGAACAACATACACCAAGGGATATCCCCTTGTATGTTCCTGGTAACCTCATCCATTACCAAGGCAAAGAGATACGGGCTTAAGGCTGACCCTTGATGAAGTCCAATTTTAATCGGGAAGTAATCTGTGTTACCATCGTTTGTTCGAACACTAGTCACAACATTGTTGTACATGTCCTTGATGAGGGTCACGTACTTTGATGGGACTTTATATTTGTCCAAAGACCACCACATAATATTTCTTGGTATCTTGTCATAAGCCTTCTCCAAGTCAATGAAAACCAAGTGGAGGTCCTTCTTCTGCTCTCTAAACTGCTCCATAACCTGTCTTATTAAGAAGATTGCTTCTGTGGTTGACCTTCCGGGCATAAAACCAAATTTGTTTGTTGATATCTGCATCGTTCCTCGCAGGCGCTGCTCGATGACTCTCTCCCATAACTTCATAGTGTGGCTCATCAACTTAATTCCTCGATAATTAGTACAACTTTGGATATCTCCATTGTTCTTGTAGATTGGTACCAATATGCTTCTTCTCCACTCCTCAGGCATCTTGTTCGATCGAAAGATATTGTTGAACATCTTGGTTAGCCATACTATAGCTATATCCCTGAGACATCTCCACATCTTGATTGGGATACCATCAGGGCCCATCGCTTTGCCCCCTTTCATCCTTTTCAAGGCTTCTCTGACCTCCGATTCTTGAATCCTCCACACAAAGCACTTGTTAGAGCCATCAAACGAGTCATCTAGCTGAACGGTGGTGTTCTCGTTCTCACTATTGAACAATTTATCAAAATACTCTTGCCATCTATGTCTGATCTCATCCTCCTTCACCAAGAGTTGCTCCCTCTCATCCTTTATGCACTTGACTTGGTTGAAGTCCCTTATCTTCCTATCGCGAGCCCTAGCCATCCTATAAATGTCCTTTTCTCCTTCCTTCGTACTCAAACATCGGTAAAGGTCCTCATAGGCCCGCCCCTTTGCCTCACTCACCGCTTGTTTTGCAGTCTTCTTTGCCACCTTGTACTTCTCTATGTTGTTTGCACACCTGTCATGATACAAGCGCTTATAGCACTCCTTCTTTTCCTTAATAGCCTTTTGCACATCTTCATTCCACCACCAAATGTCTTTCGAGTCACATCCGCTCCCTTTGGTCACTCCAAGCACCTCTGAAGCAACCTTCCGAACGCATGTAGCCATCTTCTCCCACATGCTATTTGCATCGCCTTCATCATTCCAAGGGCCCTCTTCAATGACCTTTTCCTTAAAGACCTTTGATGCCTCCCCTTAAAATTTCCACCACTTCGTTCTAGCAACCCTAGCTTGTTTGTTCCCACGAGCTTGCACCAGAAAGCGAAAGTCATCCACCACCAGCTTGTGTTGAGCGACCACACATTCTCCAGGGATCACCTTACAGTCCACGCATGTTCGTTCATCCCTCCTTCTTGTAAGGACAAAGTCGATTTGACTAGAGTACTGGCCGCTACTAAAGGTCACTAAATGGAACTGTCTCTTATGGAAGAAAGTGTTAGCTATCATCAGATCAAAAGCTATGGCGAAGTCTAAGACTTCCTCTCCCTCCTGGTTCCTACTACCATATCCGAAACCCCCATGAACCGCCTTGAAATGATACCTAGTTTTGATGACCAAGGAAAACATATCATCTTGCATATTAATTAATGTAAAGTTCACAAAATTACTCTATGTTGAGTGGTTGAGGAAATTATTGCAAAACCTTTTGAAAAGAAGTTTCACAATGACATTAGAATAACAAAACTGCAGTTTTTCTTTCTTAAAAATAAATTCATAAAGCCCAATTCTGTTGCCACTTCAGGTCTACTACATTTATTGTTGTTTCACATCATAGAACTTGTTTATCGTCTTAAAAGTGTAGTTTGCAACAGAAAACAAGAAGAAACTTTAGTTTTGACATGTTGATTTTAAAAGTGTAGTTTCTCCATATAGAAGGCCCATAGAAATGCAGATTTGCAAATTGGTTCTTGTAGTGTAGTTTGATATGTTCCTTTTTGCAATCTTAGTGCAGCTTATAAAATTTACTCTGAACTATTGAAGGAATGAATTGAAACAACCATTTTTTATTGCATACAAATAGAAATACGACTACTAGCATATGTTAGACCTCCATACAATTTAGTTCACATGCTAAAACACCATGGCTATACATTGACATAAATCATGCTACTAGTTATCATGCACTATTTAATATGAGCTGCCTTTTGCATATGACTATATGAGTGAGGTGACTTAACCTTACGAAACATGGAAACACGGTGCCAAGAGATTATTGTGGGTAACTCTAGTGAAACTCGTGAATTAACACTTTTTTATGAGATGGTGGTCCTTGTAAGAATATAGTAGCTACTTAGCCAATGCATAATTGCACAGGCATTCTTGTACGGCTGTGAATGTTAGGAACAATGATTGCTTCGGTTTGTTGGTGTTTGATTAGCCTAGGCCTATACGAATTTCTGATGTGGTTTGCATTTTTTACAACAGGAACATGTTGGATGCTTCAACAGGTCCCTTTTTTTCAATTACCCAAACTATCGCAACCTGTTCCCTATTTGGGCCCTTGGTGAGTATCGCCGTCGCCTTTTGGCAAAGAAGAGAGATGGATCAATGTGAGGATTGGGAGGTGACAGAATGGTGTATGGTACGAATACCATATGTCTCCACTCGTGTATGATGTGTATATTGTGATGGAATACGGCGTACGCCTTGTGGCAAAGATAGTAAAAATGGGATTTTATTTCGTGTATATTGTGATATTACATCATTGCATATAAGCTAGCGAAAGCTACTAGCTGTTTGTAAAGCATGTGCAGTTTGGTGAAGCTGTTGGATTTTATTGGGCTTGGTCTAATTATATTCAATTAAAATCAAATAAATCCTAAGATCAAGATTAAATGCTAGGTGCAATATGTTGGATTTAAATGGGTTTGTCCATTTTTTATTCAGCAATTAAATCAAAGGATATTCCAAGGTCTAAGTTAATGCTAGGTGTAATTTGTTGAGTCCTTTATGTGGTGTAACTTGCTGTTTGATGAGGTTAAGTGTATGATGACCATTATGTGCTGGTGGATCTTTATTAGTGGTTCATGATGTCTTAGTGGTTTCTGTTACTAGTAACAGACAATTCGTTTGTCAGTTTCATAAGTTACTGGTAATGGACAATGACATGATGGCCACTATCTCTTCATGCGCCTTGCTTTTCATCTTCGTCTTCCTTTGTTGCTACATAAAAAAGGGCACTCTTTCTCTTGTTCTCAAGAGAGAAGAGATAACCATGCATCACCACTTCGCTGCTATGTTGCTCCCTACCATCCCCGTGCCGGTTCCTACGCGCACGGGAATAGGGAGGGCAGGCCTCTTAAACCGGTGTTGTTCATGAGTTCATCTGCTTGGGTGAAGACCGACAATCAGGTTTTTGGAGAGCGTCTTCCGTGTGACTTCTCGTTCTTCGTTCATCTTTGTACTACTTCCGACGGAGGTGGTGATCGGCACTGCAACCTTACTACATGGCATCGAGCGGGACAACTACATCGAGAATCGCTATGTCGACTAGCGTCGGCACTAGTGCCATTGGGTATGCTACTGTTGCAACCCGTGTTGTATTTTCTATAATTGAAATCATGATCAATATCATGTTCGTTAATTCGGTTGTGCTTAGATGGCACGCGCACATATCTGATGTCACCAATATGTCATTAATATTTTTCTGGATTAAACTGGAACTGAAATTGCCTAATTTTCTAACACAACAGAGGTCGCATCATACGACGCTTAAGGGCTTGGGCTGGACCAAACCACCACGACATGGTGCTGGGTTGGATCCTTTAGTCACTTGGGCTGATTAACAGCTGCTTGATTGTGGTTGATGGTTAGACTTGTAACAGTCATGAATATGTGCGATTATTACGATTGGTTATGGTTATTGGTAACTGACGAACGTCTTCATAATGTTCAGGTTCATCCTCCACATAGTGAGTAGAGTAGAGTAGAGTAGGGTTGTTTAGCAAACTGCACGATGTATAATACACAATCATTAGAGCATATATAATAAACAATCAGTAGTAGTAGTAGTGAGTAGAGTAGAGTAGTAGTACTAGTACAAGTAGTAGTAGTAGGAGTACTAGAGTAGAGTAGAGTAGTAGGTGTAGTATTAGGAGAGGAGCAGTAGTAGTAGCAGAGTAGTGGTAGTATTGGTACTTACCGGGAACTCACGCCTGAGTTTCAGTTTCGTGCCATACTTGATCTTCTTCTTCTCAGATCTCCGATCATAGCAGTCGGGATCTTGCACGTACTTCTTATAAGCGCTATACAAAAAACCACTAGTGTCAATGATATTTTCAACATGTTAATTGTAAATGAATAAGTTCCATCACTTACTATCTCAAATAGCTTTCAAATTGCTTGTACCCTGCTTTGTTTGTATCCCGCAAAGAGTCAAATATACAGGCCCTTCCATCCTGAGGATAGATTATAAATGCAATCCAGTAGCCCATGATGCACTAGTTGCACCATTCACACAATACAGATTAGAAATGTTCAAATATATGTTTCAAATATCTTTTGGACTTACCCGAACTGGTGGGCGGCCATGACGCACCCATTTCCCCGGACCTTCTTCATGGCCACATACATGTACATTCCCGCACGATACTTTAATTCGATTACTAGATCTTCCCTGTATTTCTTTCTCTCCTCCGGGTTCAAGTTCACCAGCTTTTCATGAGTGTCTGGTATAGCGTAACCCGCGATGGTTCTCTCTGTAATAAGCAACGGAGAGAGATAGATAATATCCTTGCCCAATTCTTTGCTTACATAGGCCTGCATCCTACAAGGAAAAGTCATCATGGCATTATTAGTTTGTTCCTAAAGTACCTACAGTGATGCAGTAGTGTCAAAGTCATAAGTAACTTACAGGGCAAATAAGGTGACTTGGGCGATGTCGAGGTCCTTTCGCCGCAGTAGTCTATGCATGTCGTGGAAATCTACGATGACTTCACCATCCGTGGGCATGTGGAAGTACTCCGTCGGAATGTTGATGACGAAGTTTTCCAGACCCACTTTCGCTGCTTCCATGTACCACAGATGGAACCTCCTTACTTCCCACTTCTCTTCAAGGAGGTCGCCCAAACTTCCCATGCATGTAGTTTTCGGGGCAATCATCCGACCGAGGCCAAAACAACGACAGTGTTTTTGGCCTGCAACACCGGGGCTTGAGATGTTAGCGAGTGGAAAAAGCAGATAGCGTCTTGAAATGAATTATAGATTGACTATGCTTGCAAGTAGCATACCTTTCAAACGTAGTTGAGTATGGGTGCTCGTCGGCTATTTGATAGGCCACCCAACTCGACTTGGTGTGGTTCGGGGGTATGGCCTCCTCTTCATTTGCAGGCTTCCTCGGCGGGGGAGGACATTCGTTTGAGCCCTGCTTCGAACCAATTGTAGGCGGTGATGTCACATCGCCCGATCCTGCCCCTGTGCCTCCCTATGGATTGCTGTTGTTGGGAGGCGGATTGCCTGGAGGACTGCTGCCTGGACCGCCAGTATTGTCGTTGTCATCGCCGCCGTTGTCATCACCGCAGTCGTCGTCGTCGTCGTCACCTGGGTCACCCGGGGGAGACGACGACTGGTGTGAGGGCTGTGACGCCGGCGTCGGCATGTCCAAGACAATGTCGCTCTTGTGCCATAGCACACGCATGCCAAGATGAACCTGTATCCCTCTTCAGTGGGAATGTCTATTTCATCCTCGTCAAATCTTTGTTGGTCCACGTCACGTCGACCAAGGCATAGTCGGGCGGGATCAGCTTGCCGTCATACATGGCGCCGCTTTCGGGCGGTAGTGCCACTCCCGTGGCCACGTCCTTCTTTGTCTGTGCCCTGCCGAAGGGCACCTAGAGCGTGCAGCTCGTTGGTTCAATGATGTCGTCGACCGGGTACCTGGGGAGTTGTCCGGTCCATGGCACCATCTGCCCTTGTATGACAGGTACTTGAAGAAACACGACTGCTTCTTGAAAGGAACAGGTACGACAGGTGGTTCCTCCATCTTATCCCGCTTCCTCTTCCTTGTCTTGGTCCCATCTTCCTCTTTCTTCTTCTTCCCGAACTCAACGTCTATGCCTTTCTTTATGTCAAACACCTTTTGCCCATACCTCATCCTTTTTGGCTCATCAGTTTCAGGCTTGTCCCAGTTGTCGAAGTACTTATTCATAATAGCTGCCCGGTACCTGTGCTTTTTAACGAGGAATAGCCTATGCCTCATGTACACCATCTTCTTGGATGCACTAAGGTAAGTGTAGCAGGTACCATCAATGCAAACTGCGTAACCTGACTTACCTTTGATCTGCCCTAACACTGAAAAAAGACCACGGTAATCGGTGATGGTGACAAAGATGATGGCTTTTAGAGTGAGCTCCATCTTTAGGGATGCATCCATCATCTTGACCCCATCTTCCCATAGTATCTTCATGTCCTCCATGAGTGGCTCTAGGAACACATCTATATCATTGCCTGGTTGCCTAGGTCCAGAAATAATCATGGTTAGTAAAAGATACCTGCACTTCTGACATAGCCAGGGAGGTAGGTTGTAGATGGTGAGGATGACCGGCCGTGCTGTGCGAGCTGCTAAGGTCACTGAATGGATTCATCCCATCGGTACTCAGCACAAACCTGACGTTCCTCGCCTCGTCGCCAAACTTCCGGAACTTGGCATTGAAATGCTTCCGTTGCTTGCCATCTGAAGGGTGCCGCAGCTTGCCATCGTCCTTCGTGCGCTATTAGATGCATGCTAGGACCTAAGATTGGCATCCTCGGGGTTCCCAAATATAGCACGCAGGCGATCGATCATGGGCAGGTACCACATCGATAGGCCTGGACTTTTCCTCTGCGTGTAACCCTCTTCTTTCTCGTCCTCAAGAGGCGGGATCTACTTCTTTGCAGTACTCTTCTTGGTCACCTTCTTCTTCTTCAGCCCTCTCTTGTCGTCCGCATCCACGTGACAACCGACATTCCTCTTGTACTGACCCGCGCCACAGTACGGACAGCTCTACAAGTACTCATACTTGCCCTGATATAGGATACAATGATTGGGACAGGCATGAAACTTTTTAAGCTTCATCGCCACTGGCCGGATAAGCTTCTTCGCTCGGTAGGTATTGGCGGGCACCTTGTTACCCTCTGGGTATGTGTCAGCAGTAACAGGTCGTTGAAGCTAGTGTCGGACCAGCCATGGTGAGCCTTCAGCATCAGCATCTGGAGGTTAAAATGCAGCGCCGTCCACTGCTTTGGACAGTCCTTCTAGAGGGTGTCAATTGCCGCCAGCTTCATCTCTCTGAAATTCTCCAGCCACCTAGGGCTCCCAAACAGAATGTCGTCGTGCTCAAGACAGTTAGCGATTGACTCAAAAAGGTCCACAGTCTCAGGATCCCTCATTGGCTCACCGCCATCACCATCATCGTTGTCAGCCGTGTCTTGGAGCAGATCATCCATCGTGATATAATCACGATCTGCATTGTCACCAGTAGCAGCATTGTCGTGCCCGCCAGCCGCTGCTGATCAGGTTTGTTGTTCGGCATTCACCGCCGTCGTCGTTGGTGTCGACGAGTTTTGTCCTCCAGATGCACCGACACTCGGATCCTCTGCTTCCCCATGAAACTTCCAAATGGTGTAATCCTTAACGAAACCGTACCGGATCAAGTGAGATTTCACCATGTCGTCTCTGTGGGCAAGACGGTTCTTGCAGCTCTTACACGTACAGATGGTGAGTTCCCGCTTCAGACTCAGACGATGCCTTTTGGCAGCGGCAACGAACTTCGTCACATGTTCCAGGAAAGCTGGATCTAGCCTCGATGTCTTGTACATCCATTCCCTGTCCATGACCGCGAACACATTGCACACACAACATACAACGAAAATGACGCATATAAGCACAACAGTACGGAAAAAGACAACCGGGTAGCTCCAGATCTGATGATTTCTCTCTCCTCCAAATAGATCTAGATCTAGATCTTGAGAAAAAGCACCCAAATCATGGAAAAAGAGAGAGGATTGAGGGTATGAGAGCGAGAATCAACCTCTTGTGGTGCCCTCCTTCAACAAATCCAAGGGCAAAACCTCTCCCCCTAGAAAATGACCATTTTTAGGGTTTTGAGGTCAAATCCCTAAAAAATGGACGAGGAGCCGCGGAGAAGAAGGGTGAGTGCGGCTGTATTTGTAGCTCAGACTTAACCGAGGCGGGCACTATAGGGAAACCGCATCGGTTAATCGCCTATTAACCGAGACGGTTGCCCTACTCCAACGGCCTCGGTTAATACTGATTAACGGCAACCGCCTCGGCTAATAGATTAACCGAGGCATTTTCGCTACAGTGCCCGCCTCGGTTAAGGATTAACCGAGGCGGTTGCTGGCCTGGCTGCCCTGTCCCGAATAACCGATGCGGGCAACCAGGCCAACCGCCTCGGAGCCCATTTGGTAAACGTTGTGTAAAAGATTTTGTGCGGTCGTGACTATTTCCTCACTTTAAATGTATCGTGTAGACGTGTACTACGTGCAAGTAAATCTGGGACATAAATTATGTTGTGCTAAATTGAAGGAGGCACATGTGCTGTCGCCGTCATTTTTATTTATTTGTTATTCTCGCCTAAGCTTTTTCTGGCTAGCTGTTACCACATCCATAGGAGTAGACACAGCATTCTTTCTTGATTACTACTCCAGCATTGAGCTTTCCTCGCTGGCCCATTACCAGCAGTAGGGATGAAAACGGATCGGATACGAACGGATATCACTGATATTACATTTGTTTTCATATTTCTGTCCGGATTCGGATTCGAATACGGATAGTGTCAACCATATCGGATAGGATACGATTGGATATCGACATCATAAATATGCGATTTGAGTATTCGGATATGGATACGGTATCGGATGTTGAATATCCGGACTCGGATACGAACAGATCTGAACCCCTTTAAACGGATTCGATCTCGAATACGGTCGGAAAATATCCGTACCGTTTTCATACCTAACCGACAGCCACGGTGAGTTCGAGTAAGCGACACACGGAAATGCATAAATGCTTAAAGCCCACTTTTGACGAGTAGCCTCTGTTTGTGTGTTACACGGTTGGCCAGTATTTTTCTGCTTTTTACCGTGTATTTCTGGTGGAATAGGACGTATATAATGTATTCGTGCGCTGCATAGTTGAGCTAAAGTCATACGTTGGGCGAACTCTGCTTCTAGGTAGAAACTTGAGCTCTGTTTCTGCTCTCTGGATATCTCTCGCAGTGGCTCCATAGTTGTTGCATTGGAATCGTACACCTCATCATTTGCTATAACACGGCACATATATACTGGGTTTCAGTTTGGTCTCTGTTGAAATAAATGACTGCAAGGACAGTTTACTATGCAGGATGCAGCAGTTTCTCTATTTCAGAAATTGGAAGCCTTAGATCAGAAAGTTGCATGACTCCCATATACTTTGCTGGTCCTTTCATTTATGGCTATGTGCACGAGATGAAGAGAGGAAATTATAGGCACCACATCTCTCGTTTGCTAGGCTTACTTCAGGGCTGAGTCCGCTTCTGAGCTGCTTCTGCTTATAAGAAATAAATTAATTATAAACTGGCCTCGGTACTCTCCTTGATCGATGGTGTGTGCTTGACCTGCATGTTTATTTTTTGTTCGGCAGAATAGTCTCTTGCTCGGGCTGGAGAAGAGTTTGTTCGGCCTAATAAAGATTAAACTACTCGAGAAAAGCCCTGTAGAGGCCTAGAGGTATTGTTGGGCCGAACAAAAGCTAAACAACTAAGCGTTGTCACAATCTGATTGGGCGCAAGGCGGCCTGCTCAACAGGAGGCGCTGGGATCGGCATCAGACCCGGTGAAGTAGCAGCAGCGTCAATCACCGAACGGTCACAGTGCTCGGTCAGTTTTCCGATGTCGAGGCGCAAGTAGTCGACAGTTCCATCCGTCTCGATGCGCCAGTTCTCCAATTTGTCGGCGACAACCTCGATGGCGGACACACTCGCTTCCTGATGGAGCTCTGAATCCACGGTGTGGTGCTCCATAGTGATTTCGGAGTCAACGAAGCGCTTCTCCATCGCGGTGGTGTCGATGTCAATGAGCTGCTTCTCCAATAGCTTCTGAATCTCCAATAGCGTGAGCTGATTCTCAGGGTTCATAGCGCCCAGTCGCTTGGCAAATTGGTTATAGTGGTGGTGTGGTGGAGGTGGTTGGTGATCCAGATCGTGCGGTGAGCAAACTAATCTCGAGGTAACGGAATTATAGGATCTCGAACCACCAATTCAGCAGCTCACTGAAAGATGGCGAGAGAAACAAATAAACCGGAACCGATTGCGACGAAACGCAGAACCGAGGTAGAGCAAGGATAGGATCGAACTATATGATAACAGGTTGCCGCGCTGGATTAATGAGAACTGGAGCAATGGGGAAGAACAGAAGAGGAGAACTGGAAGACGCCAAGAGGGGGACAGAACGAGGACAGCTGTGTTAGAGAGTTGTTGAATATTGTTCTTCTTGTTACACACTGCATCTCTTCCTTCTCTTAGAGCAACTCCAAGAGTTCATCTAAAATTAGTAGCCCAATTTCACAGTTTAGCCATTATGTAAAATACAAAAGTCCTCAAAAGAGAAGAGATCTACAACAGCTTAACTATTTTTCATCCTCTATATTCAAAAAGTTGGCCACATCAAGTAATTCTGCCATCAATTTTCACCTACTTGACTTATTCCTGGCGCTTAAAATAGGATGGGATCACATGTGCTAGCCAATCACAGAAGAGTTAGGCGCATGGGAGAGAAAACCATGCATGGAAGCCGCAGATGGCCAGCAGGCACGGCTCGCAAAAGATAGCCAGCGAGACAGCCGGGATAGCGCCTGGGGAAAAAAAGAAAACATGATACAAGAGCTGTTGGAAGTGTTTTTTTGGCCAATAATCGTCAAACCGGGTTTTAAGGAGCATTATACAAAGGCCGTTGGAGTTGCTCTTAAGTATTATACATCTAGAGAATGGGACAAATACACACTACAGCCACTCTGGGCCCAAGCAACGAGTGTTCTCCCGCGTCGCCCGAGCCGACCGGCACAGCCCATTTCCCTCTGCATAGCCGTGCTGCTAACAAAGTTTGTATTTTCTAAAAAATATATACAAAGCCAGTGTAACCACTTATTGTAGTATATAAAGTTCATATATGATTACAATAACTATTGGGCATCAATAACAAAGTATGTATTTTAAAATACATACACCTCTTAAGATCGCGACAGAGGGAGTAGAAACTATATATACTAATATGCTATTAATTCAGGTTCTAGCTTTCCATCGTGTAGTGCTAAATGGTGGTAGCATATATAAGGTCATCACCAGATCAACAATGTAACGTTACAGTTGTTTAGAGATTAATGGAACAATAAAAAAGACAGGTCCCTGTAGGCAACGCTGGATCATGCTCCGTGCTTGTCAACGCTCGCCGGTCACTTTGCTAGCTACGGCTAATTTGAACCTCTCGCCCGCTGTCGCTCCCCCCACGGGCGACATCTGGCGTCGCGCCCCCAAACCCTAGCAGCCGCCTTCCTCCCTCCTCGCCACGCCCGCCGCCGAGCTGGCGGCTGGCATGGCCACGCTGCTCGCCGGGATGGATGGTGGCGGGCTCCCTCTCTCTCGCGATTTGGTGGCGCGGTGACAACGAGCCGGCGGCTCTCCTCCCACACGGGCTGCATGGAGCCCGGCGAAGCGCCCACTGCGGTTGTTGGCGGCGGCGCCGGTGCCGGCTAGCACGTGGGGACGGCAGCAGATCCCCTTCTCCCTCCCGTCCCTTCCTCGGTCTTGGCGGCGGCGGCGGCGTTGGTTCGGATCAGATCGATCTGCCCTCGGGCGGTGGATCCGGTGTCCACGCAGCCGGATCTGGAGCTTCGGTACCTGGACCCGGCACTCTCTCGGAGGGCTGGCGGTGGATGGCCAAGGCGGAGGCGGCGGCGACAGCAAGGGGTGTCGGCACCAGCGCTCTACTGCCGGTTCTGACGCCTCTAGGCAGGGGACGGCGCCCACGGGGGTGGGGCGCGTGTTTGGTGATGGCTGACGTCGGGTCGCAGCGTCGGCAGCACGTGCCATGAGCCAGCCACAGCGGCCGGCTGGGGCGTTGGTCGTGCGGCGGTGTTTCGCGAGCAGCGGAGTCAGGTCCGGCTCCGCGTTGCCCGGTCGGAGGGGGTGACGGCCGACGCAGCTGTGCGGCTGCTGCATGCAGCCGGCGCGTAGATGCCCCTCTGAAGGGGTTACTATGGAGCGGCAGGACAACGGCGAAGGCACTGACGGATGGCAAGGGGCCTTGCTTCTTGGCCCGACGCTCGTGCTTGAGGACTCCTTGGGCGAAAGCCTAGCGATGGCGACACCTGTGGGTGCCGCTTTCCCTATTGGGGGCGTCGTGTATCCCCTCTAGCACTTTCACCTATGGGTGAAAGCCCAGTCCACTTTGGACGTGCGACGGTGGAGCCATCGGCGTCGCTACCTTCCTGAAGGCGTCGCGTTTGGATTTCGTCGTGGCCTCGATGTCTCCTCGGTGATTGTTCTTCGCTTCTTGGTGCCTCGATGACGCGTGGAGGTGGGTCTTGCTGCGAGAAGTCAAAGCTGCTGCGTCAGGGACATGGCTCGGCAACGATGACACGCGGCGAGCCCCCACCTTCATCGTTGGCTGGGGTCTGCTAGGGGTCGGCAAGCGCTGGAGGCGAGGCATGTGGCCGTGATCGGAAGTCGGAGCTGCTCTTTGCGGGGTGCTTGAGCTTGGCAACGATGACCGGTTGCGGCCGCTTGCTTCGGGCTCGTTGGTGGGTGGCTTGTGTGTGGACTGCCATGAGAAGTCGGAGCTGCTGGTGTCTTCGGCCATGCTCGGCAACGATAACCCATGGTAGTGTGCCGTGTTAGTGCTCAGCTGCGTCGTGTGGGTTGGTTAGCCTATCAGGTGCCCTTTTCGACATCCCGTTGGCTAGCCCTCTTGTACATAAATTCTTTCGTCTTAATTGAGCGGTAGAGCTCCTGCATTTGTTTCAAAAAAAAACTTTGCTAGCTACATGGAGTAGATGCAGACAGAGAAGAGCAGCAACCGCAGAGGGCAGTGGAAGGACAAGACGCGGGAATGGCGCACATGGAGGCTGTCGTAAGAATGTACGATGGTAGGCAAGACATCTCCACCGTGTGAATTATTTGGTGTCTGCTATTCCTACTGCCATGATAGCTAGTATTGTTCTGTCAAAATTAAAAAAAAGAAATGACTCCTCAAGGAGAAGGTAGATATGTGTTTATTTTAGGTTCCTCAGGGAGGGGATAGAAATGTGTTTATTTTAGAGGAGACGAGCGCTACTACGACGACGAGGACTAGTCCGACTCCACCGGCGAGGGCGGCGCCGGCGAGCAAAGAAGAAACAGAGAGAAGAGAAATGACTGACAAGTGGGACCACCTATTGGGCAATGCATGCCACATCAGCATAAGTAGTGGGCTAAGATCCGTTTGAACCTAGGTGAGATCCAGAACCAAGTTTATTGACCCAAAAATAGCTCTTTGACAGTACATGGACCTAGATGACACCCCATGTTAAGTTTAGGAACCGACCATGAATTTTCCTCAATGATTAACATTGCTACTAGTATGATAATTAATGTCATGAACACCCATCCGTCTTACCAGTACTCCGTACATGATGACAGACGACAGGAGCTGTACTACTACTATTATATATGGTATGGGTTATATATATATATATATATATATATATATATATATATATATATATATTATCGGGTTCATAAACCCGGGGTCCCTCATGGGCCAGCTTCCCAACAAAGGCTCAGCCCAGTAGACGACGTCGTGAACAAACGTGCAACTCCTGGGCCGGCCCAAATACCTAACGACAAGCCAGAAGGAGGATCCAGTTTCTGACCGAAAGGCCTGGGCAAGGAGGAACGGCGCTCGCTTACGACTCCGACCTGCTTCTCCAATCGGAAGGCCTGGCCGAATGCCCACCTCCACGCTCCGACTCCGACCCGCCTCTCCGACTGGGGGATGCACCGAACCTCTGCTTACAGCTCGTCTCCGACTGGCACAGTCGGGGCCAACTGGGGCCAACCGACCGGGGACGCCCGCTCGGTAAGGACCCAGAAAATGGGCAGAGCAAGTAGGGCAGGACGCTCAAGACAACCGCCATACCGAAGATCGTACCCTACACGGCCGCAGGACAGTACCGACAAAGACATGTCAGAAGGGTGCCCTGCAACCTTCCAGACATGTCAGAACCCCAACAGTGTTGAGGGCACCAACATTTGCCCTACAGTGTTGCGAGCGCCATCAATTCATATACCAGGCAAACGCAGTAAGGCCCCCTACATGCATCTGGGCATCCCATGTTGTGTTGTGGGCGGCATTTTACATACCGAGATAACCACGTGAAAAAACTCTCTCACATGCGCCCGACATCAACAGTATAGACATTATCGTAAAAAAGAAGTGCTTTGGTAATGCTCTCCATATATAACAGTATAGACCATGTCAACATTTTAGGTCATTTGAAAAATTCAAAATTTTGAATTTTAACTTAAAATGGATATTTGAGCCTCTAAATGGTTTCAAAAAAAAATCAACTTTAAAGTTGTAGATCTCATCAAGCTCTATAATTTTGATACAGAGTTATATTCGAATGATTCAATATGAAAAGTAATGATTTTTTTATATAAATGAGAAAGAGAGACCACCTGACATGTGGGCTTCATCGCCATGTCAACAAAACACCAGGAACCACTTTGAAGTGATCAAGGTGGATATTTTATTCAGTTTTGAAAATTGAGAGGGTAAGTTGTCCAGTATTTGAGTACAAGAGTACCTTTTAAATTCTGCAACAAGTTTAGGGGGTTAAATTGGGCAGCATTACTCGAAAAATATTTTTTTAACATATAGTTTTGTTTATTTGTTTGATTATATTAGTGCTCTCTTTATTCATCCAATTCTATTCATCGGCAGAACAACCATATATATAACTATTGGTAATGCTAGGAATCAGACGTCTGTCCGTGGCTCGTTGGTGGGTGGCTTGTGTGTGGACTGCCATGAGAAGTCGGAGCTGCTGGTGTCTTCAGCCATGCTCGGCAACGATAACCCATGGTAGTGTGCCGTGTTAGTGCTCAGCTGCGTCGTGTGGGTTGGTTAGCCTATCAGGTGCCCTTTTCGACATCCCGTTGGCTAGCCCTCTTGTACATAAATTCTTTCGTCTTAATTGAGCGGTAGAGCTCCTGCCTTTGTTTCAAAAAAAAACTTTGCTAGCTACATGGAGTAGATGCAGACAGAGAAGAGCAGCAACCGCAGAGGGCAGTGGAAGGACAAGACGCGGGAATGGCGCACATGGAGGCTGTCGTAAGAATGTACGATGGTAGGCAAGACATCTCCACCGTGTGAATTATTCGGTGTCTGCTATTCCTACTGCCATGATAGCTAGTATTGTTCTGTCAAAATTAAAAAAAGAAATGACTCCTCAAGGAGAAGGTAGATATGTGTTTATTTTAGGTTCCTCAGGGAGGGGATAGAAATGTGTTTATTTTAGAGGAGACGAGCGCTACTACGACGACGAGGACTAGTCCGACTCCACCGGCGAGGGCAGCGCCGGCGAGCAGAGAAGAAACAGAGAGAAGAGAAATGACTGACAAGTGGGACCACCTATTGGGCAATGCATGCCACATCAGCATAAGTAGTGGGCTAAGATCCGTTTGAACCTAGGTGAGATCCAGAACCAAGTTTATTGACCCAAAAATAGCTCTTTGACAGTACATGGACCTAGATGACACCCCATGTTAAGTTTAGGAATCGACCATGAATTTTCCTCAATGATTAACATTGCTACTAGTATGATAATTAATGTCATGAACACCCATCCGTCTTACCAGTACTCCGTACATGATGACAGACGACAGGAGCTGTACTACTACTATTATATATGGTATGGGTTATATATATATATATATATATATATATATATATATATATATATATATATATATATATATATATTATCGGGTTCATAAACCCGGGGTCCCTCATGGGCCAGCTTCCCAACAAAGGCTCAGCCCAGTAGACGACGTCGTGAACAAACGTGCAACTCCTGGGCCGGCCCAAATACCTAACGACAAGCCAGAAGGAGGATCCAGTCTCTGACCGAAAGGCCTGGGCAAGGAGGAGCGCGCTCGCCACGACTCCGACTGCTTCTCCAATCGAAAGGCTCGGCGAATGCCCACCTCCACGCCCGACTCGACCCGCCTCTCCGATCGGGGATGCACGAACCTCTGCATACACTCGTCTCCGACCGGCACATGATGGGCCTAATCAGCCAACCGACGGGGACGCCGCCGGTAAGGACCCGTAAAATGGGCGAAGCAAAGTAGGGCAGGACGCTCAAGACAACCGCCATACCGAAGATCGTACCCTACACGGCCGCAGGACAGTACCGACAAAGACATGTCAGAAGGGTGCCCTGCAACCTTCCAGACATGTCAGAACCCCAACAGTGTTGAGGGCACCAACATTTGCCCTACAGTGTTGCGAGCGCCATCAATTCATATACCAGGCAAACGCAGTAAGGCCCCCTACATGCATCTGGGCATCCACAGTGTTGTGGGCGCCGGCATTTACCATACCAGATAACCACGGTGAAAACCTCTCACATGCGTCTGACATCAACAGTATAGACATTATCGTAAAAAAGAAGTGCTTTGGTAATGCTCTCCATATATAACAGTATAGACCATGTCAACATTTTAGGTCATTTGAAAAATTCAAAATTTTGAATTTTAACTTAAAATGGATATTTGAGCCTCTAAATGGTTTCAAAAAAAATCAACTTTAAAGTTGTAGATCTCATCAAGCTCTATAATTTTGATACAGAGTTATATTCGAATGATTCAATATGAAAAGTAATGATTTTTTTATATAAATGAGAAAGAGAGACCACCTGACATGTGGGCTTCATCGCCATGTCAACAAAACACCAGGAACCACTTTGAAGTGATCAAGGTGGATATTTTATTCAGTTTTGAAAATTGAGAGGGTAAGTTGTCCAGTATTTGAGTACAAGAGTACCTTTTAAATTCTGCAACAAGTTTAGGGGGTTAAATTGGGCAGCATTACTCCAAAAATATTTTTTTTAACATATAGTTTTGTTTATTTGTTTGATTATATTAGTGCTCTCTTTATTCATCCAATTCTATTCATCGGCAGAACAACCATATATATAACTATTGGTAATGCTAGGAATCAGACGTCTGTCCGTGGCTCCGTGCTGGATCTGTTGGTGGACCCGACGTCCAGAAGGTTATCTATCCTATCCGTTCCTATCCGCTCTCTCCGCTCCCCTCCAGTCGCCGCAGATTAAAAAAACTCATGTATCACATAGACTGTGCTCCGTCGCGCCTCCCGCACGCCTACCTCTCCACCGCGCCTCCTGCCTGCCTTCCTCTCCACCGTTGCCGTGCCCGCACCGCCATGGCGTGCTCCCACTGGACCGCACAGTCGTGCTGCCTCGCCGCGTGAGGTCGCACCCATCTGACTGCGGTTGTCGGCTCCACCGCAGGCACCGCTCGCCGGGGGCAGCGCCGCCGCTCATCGGGGGCCGCGTAGTCGCCCGCCCGCTATCATCCTCCTCCACCGTGACCGCACAGCCAGATCCCACTATGCAGTGCTCCGCTCGCCCGGCTGTCAAGTTTTGCTGAAAGCACATGTTGCAAGTGTATGTTTCAAGTGTTTCAGAGGTATGTTGCAACTATTTCAGATAAATGTTGCAAATGTGGATCAAGATGTTGCATATGTTGCAATGGTTGTACACGTATGTTGCAAAGGTATGTGTTCTCGGACGTATGTTGCAAGTGTATTTATCTGGATGTTGCATATGTTCCACACATGTTGCATGTGTTTTATCTCGATGTTGCGCATGTTTGCAAATGTTTTCAAGTGTTTTCAGGTGTTTTTTTATGTTGCAAGTGTGTTTATCTGGATGTTGCATATGTTTCACATATATGTTGCATGTGTTTTATCTGGATGTTGCGTATGTTTGCAAAGGTTTTCAAGTGTTTTCAGGTGTGTTTTTTTCAAGTGTTTCAGAAGCTTGTTGCAAGTGTGTGTTTCAAATGTTTTTGTTGTTTCAGACATATGTTTCAAGTATTTTATCTCAATGTTGCATATGTTGTAGTGGCTATACACATATGTTGCAAGCATATGTTCCGAATATTTCATCTATTTTAGACGTATGTTGCATCAAGCCCTTCATGTTGCAAGTGTTTCATGAGGCGCAGGTGGTCCCCCCACGGGGCGGGTGAGCGCCGGGGGCGTACTAGGGCGAGCAAACATAGGCGCGCAGCATGGCGCGGGCGAGCAGCAGGGCGCAGACGAGCAGCAGCAGGTCACGGGCAAGCAATAGCAGGGTGAGTAGGGCGCGGCGAGTAGCAGGGCGGGCATGCATGCTTCGATGCGCGTCCGTGAGTGGTGGCAACCAGGGAGCGCGTGGGAGACAGCCACCCGATGTGGGACCCGCCGTAGAGGCAGGGGTGCTGGAGCGTTGCCGTTTTCTGCCGATCCGTTTTGGCTGCTGGTGGGCCCAGCTGATAGCCGAGGGAGGTGCGCTCCGCTGGCTGTTCGGGCCGCACGTCTGCGTGTGCGCAGGGGCGAGTGGACCGCACGGGCAAGCACGTGCTAGGCTGAGCAACGGGCGTGGCGCGGTTGTCCGGACATGCCCTTCTGTCCAGACGTCCAGCAATCAATTTGTTTTTTTGGCTTAATAAAGATATTGTCATCTTTCATCCTTTTCCCCACCCCTGTCCCTGATTGTGCATTTTTTTTAACGATACCAAATCAAGGCCGTCTTTAATTTTACAAGTTCCCTTTCTCAATAAAATCTGTTATTCTTCAGTTCCTTCCTCGTCCTCTTCCAAGTTTAAAGTTTGGACCATCTTGCTCGTTCTGTTGAGCCTTTTTTTGCCCTATATAATATTTTCGGATCCATTACAATTCTGCTCAACTCTGCTTGTTGGGAAGGCAGGAGACCTTCGATACCTTCGCATGGTTCCAAAATAGTAGAACTGAGGTAATATCGGTGGTAATGACATAAAAGGGACTAAAGTGGGATCGTATTACTGTTGTGACTCTAGAAAATGCCAGGAATATATCCTAATGTTAGTGGGCACTTTGTAATTTAGAGCGCGTCCGTTCGTTTCACCTATAAATACGGGTCTTAAACGATACCCCATTAGAGTCGGGTCCCTTAAAACACGTCTATGCATTTCAAACTATCATAGTAGACTTTACCTGTCTCAGACGTAAGTGATATCAGAGATGGGGATAATCGGCAGCCGTCGCTGATATTACTAGAAGCTAGCCAAGGCAAATTAGGGTCTCCATTTTGCTGCCCCCTCAAGCACTAGTATTGCTCATGTGGCGGCAACCAGTTGTGTTCCTTGAGGAGACGGTTCGACTCCTGAGGCGACACTTCGTGGTTGCGGGACCCACGAGCGGTGGTTGCAATCACCAAGGAGACCCTATGGTTCCCACGACACACGCTTGTGTACACAAGCCCTCACCTCACTCGCATTCTTCGCTCGCACATTTCACTCAACCTCGCACTCGCCATCTTGCCTCCCTATCCCGCTCTGATCTGATCCCTTTGCCACGTTATCGCCATGATACACTCTGGCCGGCCACTCCTCATCCTGCTCCCCTCACTACCACCGGTGAAGCATGTCCGGGGTGGTGCCTTGATGCGCTCGCCTTCTCTGGTCCTGGCTCCCTCCAGTGCAGTGCACACAACTGTCTCGCCACCATCGTTGGTGACGGCGCCATGCCGTTCGTCGCCTCCGCTCCCGGTGCACTCCTACTCGCCCTCTCCAGCCCTAACGCGCTCCTGCTTGCCATCCTCAGAATGCTCCTCGGGCTCCATCACCATGAACCGCAGGGAGAATATGAGGCATGGGTATGCGAAGTCCGTCCCCAAGGGTGATACTTTACGCATCACCAAGAAGGGCGGGCAACTGCGATGCCCCATCTGCCCCGGGCGAATGTCCCAGAACTGGACCATGGACGCGGCCAGGAACCACGTCCAGAGGGTTGTCAACCCTCCCTACCCTACAACAACAGCAAGCACATGAACAAGAAGAAGAGACTCCATTGTCGCTTGGTGCGGAACCATGGATAGCTGTGAAAGCCGACATAGTGTATGATCTCTAGATGGTTAGAGGAGGGGTGTGTGTGTGTGTGGGTAGGGTGGGGAGATAGCCTAAGTAAAATTTCCTTGCAAGGCACAACACTAACGAAACTAGTTTGACAACAAGATGACCCTAATAAGCACTATGTCTAACTATGATTTAGCAAGCCTCAGTAAACATGAGCTGCTCAACTAGTGAACAAGAACAACTAAGACTATGTCACTAGAAAAGTAAACAAAGCTTGGTAAACACCCTAGAGACAAGCCTAATATCTTGTACACTAGGAATTGCAAGAACACAAACTAAAGAGCAAGTGTACAACGTGCAAGCCACACAAAGAGGATGGCACAAGATATATCACGTGATTTAGTGACTTGCCAGTCACCTACTTCTACATTGAGGCGTGTCCAAGTATCACCGCTCCTTTACAAGCTCAACGATCCCTCCGGATCTGCTCCAACGGGAGTGTTGTGTATGAGCCGGCTGATCATGAGGTACACCACGATCCTCGATCCAGTAAAGTTGCTCTTTGCCTCTTCGGTGAATGAGCACAAGAACCTCTAACAAATCCTCCTTCGGAGCACCTCATAATCTCCAAATGAGTGCTTCATGGAGTCCCACTACCTCCAAGCCATCTAGGTGGTGGCAACCAACGAGAGTAATAAAAAATCCGCAGCCAAGATGCTTTTCTAGTGCAACTAGGTGCTAACTCTCAAAGCAAATGTACTAGATCAACTCCAATCTCACCCAAATGTAATTTCAACTAAGCAAATGTGAGTGGAACAGTTTCTTGAGCTCCAAAGGGTGTGTGCTAGTTTGGAGTCTCAAGAGTGCTTACTTGCCCGAGCACACCCCCTGTTTATAAGCCCACTTAAAAAACTAGTCATTACAAGCTGTCTGTTTTTTTTTTTGTATGCTCTAGCTAGCTCCGATGAACACGAGAGTACTTACACCAGAATTATCCAACTGCTACTTTAAACTAGCTGTAATCGTATGATCACTCTGGTGACATATCCGATGAGCCACTAGAGAGTTCCGGTGCATGTCCACCTCCGAACTTGCACAAGAAAATTGCCTCTAGAGTCGCTCTCCGATGGCGCCGCTCTCCGGTGCACCACCAGAGAGCTTAGGTGAGCATTTTCAAAAATTTCCACGTGTCAGATGACACTATTCCAAAATTCGGTGGCACCACTCCGGTGCGCACTGAAAGAGATAACGTGATCATGCGTGACAACAACCTGACAAAACCACTGTTCTTAAACTCCGGTGATACTGATCATCGTGTACGACGGGAGAGTTCCGGTGCACATGTGACGTTTGGACCAATCTGATCCCTGGCACTGTTCCCACTCTCCGGTGCCCACCGGAGAGCTTCAGTAAGTATAAAGCACTCTATCGGTGCCTCTCTCGAACCTTTTTCAAATAGCTAACTCCAAAATATTTTTCAATAGGACAACCACACCTTTAAAACACCAAGTTAGCATTTTGAAATCACTTTTCAAAGATTTCCACTTGCTTTCTCACCACACCACTCATCTAACACATATGCATTGTCAACTCTTACCTAGCGGCACTTAGACAACTATATTAGCCAAAGAATTCTCCTCTTTATCCATTCAACGAGACAGGAAGTTAATCAGGTTAATAACTTTGTCCTTGTCCCTCGCAGTCTTATATTGTACACAAACTACATCACTAAAGCAAAGAAAGAAAAGAGAAAAGGAAAAGAAAAGGAAATACTCTATATCGGTTACCGGAACTAAGCAAAGAATCGACAATGCAAACAGCTAAAGGTTACAGATTTAAAAAGAAAAAGAAAGATACCTACTCTACTAAAACAAAGCAAAGGATCGATTTCTAACAGCTAAAGGTGACAGATATTAAGTAGACCCTGGCTCCAGCTAAAGGTTACAGATTTAAAAAGGAAAAGAAAGATACCTACTCTACTAAAACAAAGCAAAGGATCGATTTCTAACAGCTAAAGGTGACAGATATTAAGTAGACCCTGGCTCCTTTGTTCTGCACAGACTACCGAAACAATTGAACAACTCTTTCTTCACTGCACCTTTGCAAAGAATTCAGTTAACTTGCAGATGCCTCAAGTGACAAAACCACACATCTTATCGATCAGTCAAGCTTTCAAAGGTAGGCTTGCAAATCCTTTTTTCGTGGAGATCAATTGTTATTCTAGAACGGAGCATCTAGTTGGTAAGGAACTGGCAACATTTTCAATCCAGTTCCACCTATGGTGCAAGCTTGCAAGGCAGTTCGCATGAATTTGCATTTGTGCTTTTGCACCGTGCGAAGAGCTACTTCCTACACATTAGTGAAAGAGGCTATTCTTTTGTTGTAGTATTGGTTTCCCTTCTTCTATTCCTTTCTTTTATTTTTCTTTTGCTGTGTTTCTATTTACATGTTTTTTCTCCTTTTCTTTAATACATATTGCTAGTAGGGTTTGCCCCTACTGTTTTTTCCAAAAAAAAATTAATTTGGAACACGTGGCTAAAGGCATACACTTTAAATAAAGGACAGGCACGTAAAGTTGGGTTACTCAGCGTTCATTAGTGCGCGATTGCAAGAAAATTAAATGAAGAAAAAATATTGAGTAGCAATTAAGAGGATTTATATCAGATGCAAAAGGTACTATTTTCAGTACCTTCAGTATGTTAGTGTTGGGATAACGGGGAACCTTAAAAGATCCTCGGGAGAACCTGAAGGTCCGTCGGCGGTTTATCACAAAACAGAATAGTGATTAGTGAAGCTAACAACGGAGGTGTACTCGGTGCTCGCTCAGCTTATTTAGCTGCAGCTGTTTCTAGTATTCTCTACAGTACACAGTAGTTCTTTTCTTGCAGCCACAGCTGAAAAGGTTGCAGCGAGCAGGCCGGTAAACTGAACAGAACGGAATTTAATGGGATTCCAATAGAGTGAAATTAGGGTCCTTAAACCTGATTTTTGAGCTCTTAGACTTGCTAATTGTATCACTAGAGGTACAAACTGGTTTTGGAAAGTTGGTTTCACACACGTGGCTGCCATCGTGTCTACTTAGAGCAAGCCCCTCCCCCGGTAGCCATCCTCGTGCTTGCCGTCTCCCACACGCGCCTTCCCCGTCGATTTTTTAACACTTTTTTAAACTAATTTTAAATCTAATATTGTTTTTTCTTCTTCCAAAACTAACACTTTTGACCGTGCCTATTACCATGGCACGGCGAAACGCCTGTGCCGCGTCATGTAAGGTGGCGTGGCGAGAGGGATGATGTGGCGACGACCGGGCCGCTGACCGGTGACGTGGTAGGGTCTGCCGCGCCGCGCCACCGATCTTGGCGCGGCATTGACGTGCACTGATCAATGACGCGGCAGAGCCAGCTAGAGGCCCGCGGCCCAGTCCCGCCGCGCCATGCCCTACCCACCCGCCTGCCCACACGCAGCCGCCGCGCCTGCCCACCGCGCAAGCCCGCCGCCGCACCCACTGCTCACAAGAGCATTATCGTTGCCTAGCGCATGATCGTCCGTGCAGCCCACACGGCGCACTCGACAGATGTACCACACAGCCCACACGGCGCAGTCAACTAATCAGGGGATGGATAGACCATAGATTATATTGTTCAGCACTCAACAGAATAAGCCGTTGTACCACTTTGTTCCCTTATCTAACAAAACAGAGTAAGCTGTACCCTTGCGAAGCATAAAAGCTTTAATATCACTACTACAAAAATTGGCACCAATGGCTGACACACATAACCATAAGCGACTCTTATCAAACCCAGAAGCACAAGTCGAAAACAGCAGCAGAAAGCATTTCCCAAATCTCACTCTTTGCGAATGATACGCACATTTATGCTGTACTTCTTGGTCTTCAGTGGGTCAAAGAGGCAAATATCTCCCAGCTGCAAATTGTTGTCACGTGCAAACCGTGCATACCCTTTGGAAAGCCTTTTAACTTTGCGTTGAACTTTTGGAACCTGAATGCGGCAAATCACTTCCCAACTCTTGCCATGACACTGAAGAATCAACACTCTGCTCTTCAATGGAAGACATACATCAGAGTATTTTCTGGAGAATTTCTGGTTATAGAGCGAAAAGGTTTTCAGTGTTCGAAAGTCAAAACAGTTAAAGTTTTCCATCGAACTTAGCTTGTAAATTTCTTCAAGGAGTCTAGGAAGCTAAACAACCTGCTTGCTGAAGGACATGCAATTAAAATGCAATACTAATATCAATCTGGAAAAAAAAGAGAAAAACCTAACTCACCATAGCTTGAGATCTTCCAGAAATGTTTGACTTCTTCACGACACACATAGAATGTGCTTCATCGCCCTCTAAAGATGTCATTCCTCCTATAACCAAACAAAACAATGATGTCATGATCTTGTAGATATACATAGATGCTACTAGGTTTGGTGACATTGTGACTCAACCTGATGAGTTGGATAGGGATCTTGATGAACTGATACTGATCCTACTCCTGTCCCTTTGCTTCAATGCTTTCTTTTTAGTTTCTGGTATTCTCATGGAAAGATTAGCATAGCTGCTTGAAATGTCAATGGGTTCTTCTCTCTTCCGTCCACCATTGTGGGGGTATGGCCCCCGGTACCCATAAGACAAGACATGGGCCGCACCATCAGAGGTGGCCCAGCCCACAAGATCAAGGCGTGCACGGCACTGGTCGACGTGCACCGTAAGATATTGTATAGTACCAAATATGATACTTTCCTTGTAACCCTACCCCTCCAGAGTATATAAGGAGAGGCAGGGGTCCCCTAGACGACAGATACATACACCTCATATTCAATACAATACACCAAAGACACATGACGTAGGGTATTACGTCGATCAGACGACCCGAACCTGTCTAAATCGCTGTCTCTGCACCTTGTGTCACCATCCGGTTCCTGATTACGCACACCTTCACCGACAAATCTACCATCGCGGGATACCCCTCGGTGAACTACCGAGCATCTTTTGTCGACAGTTGGCGCGCCAGTTAGGGGTGTGTGCGTGCTTATCTATGGCGAACCAGATGGACCTTAAGATCAATCCCATCCGTGGCAATTTGGCTTCTGGCGGCGGCGTCGCTCACCTACGATGGAGTCGTCGTCTTGAGGCTATTCGTGGCGGCTTGACGTCGCTACACAACTCGTCCTGATACTCCTACGTTTGGCCGCGCGATTCTGCGCTCCATAGCAAGTTCGGCATCAAGAATACTACATGTCGTCTCGTCTCCGTCCACTCCAGATGTGATTTCATCTCAGCTTTGTTCAGATCCGATCTAATCACAAGTCGATCTGCAATTTTGCCTTCTCCGTCTCCAACACACATCAATGTTCAAATCAAGGTCTCAGTAATCAAGAAGTCTTGTCGTTATGAGACGGTGACACACGTGCAGCGACTTGCAAGCCAAACCAATCTTGGTTGCTTGCATGTATACGTACATCTCCATGCATGATCCGACGATTTGACTCAACACAAAGCCCTGCAGTAATGACAACAACATAGAAGACGATCCAGAACTACTCGGCAGCTACTCGGCTTCATCAAGAATATACCGGGGAACAGCTCTGACCGCTTGACTGCGGCAATGACTACTCCACTCGACCATCCCAAAGCGCCATGTAGCATCGCTTCTCCAACCAGATTGAATGCGGCTACGACAACGATCTCTCCATATCTGATCTGTCTAACGCCGATCAGATAACGCTATATGCCGCCGACCAGACGTTCTGTCTAAAGCTAAGTCACGCTTTAATATTTTTCTAATTATTCTCCAATCTTCATATATCGCCATGATGTTTCTCCAAGCTGTTTTCTCCATGTTTGCTCTCCAAACAATTTTTTGAACACCCAAACAGTCATGTTGATGCTCGGACGCCTCTAGAGATGGCCCTGTCTCTGGGTCCTCCCTACACGTGCACGAGCGTCTGCCCTCTGTGTTATGAGTGGTCGGCAGCGGCTCCTTAGCGATACTTTGTTCTTCCTACACGCACACGGGCTCCGCGCTCCACATTATGGTTAACGGGCTAGCTAGGGCTGGAGACTCAGCTACACACTAACTGGTCGGACAGTTTATATTAAATATAAATACATCTTCACACAAACTGATCGCCGAGCTACATACGCTATTTCATCGCCGTTGCTAATTTTTTTCCGGAGTTCATATATTTTTACATCATGTACTACCCGTTCTACATATTTGTATTGCAGGATTATCGTCCAGGTGATCGAACCACCTGATGTTCGGACTTCTCCACCGATCAACTGGTCGGACCGCTAGGTTCATGTACTTCATTGTCGACCAGTTGATCGGACTGTTCGCCGATCGTTTCTACTCAATGCTCACTTTGCCGCTGACCAGTTGACCGAACTGTTCATCGCTCGTGCTTCATCATCAGCTACGCCAGGGGCTCCTCGGTGCTCGGACATCGCCAGCTACACCGGGGACTCCTCGGCGCTCGGATTCTTTGTGCTCGAGGACTAAGTGGGCACACTTTACCTTTCGGACATCGCCAGCTACGCCGGGGATTCCTCGGTGCTCGGACATCGCCAGCTACGCCGGGCACTCCTCGGTGCATGGACATCGCCAGCTACACCGGGGACTCCTCGGTGCTCGGACATCACCAGCTACGCCGGGGACTCCCTTGGTGGTCGGATCTTGCTACGTCTCATTGGTGTGCTATCAAGCTGCTCCATGTTGTTCGGATCAGGGTGCTGATCTTGGGCAGCACGTCAGGGGTCTTGATACGCGCATGTCAGACGACGTCGGCAAGCTTTCAGACTTCTTTTTCTCTGACCCTGCTACAAGATTCATTCTTCATCTTCCAGCAGGCTCAGGGACTAAGTGGGCACACTTCACCTTGCAGTGAATGTGCGCTTTTCAATTCAGGGCTCCGCCCATGGACTGGTTGCCTACTCGGCCGGTCTTCTACCTTTGTTCTACTTTCTGACCCTGGCACCACGTGACTACATCACCTACTGTCAGACTCGGGGACTAGCTATGGGGGTATGACCCCCGGTACCCATAAGACAAGACATGGGCCGCACCATCAGAGGTGGCCCAGCCCACAAGATCAAGGCGTGCACGGCACTGGTCGACGTGCACCACAAGATATTGTATAATACCAAATAGGATACTTTTCTTGTAACCCTACCCCTCTAGAGTATATAAGGAGAGGCAGGGGTCCCCCAGACGACACATACATACATCTCATATTCAATACAATACACCAAAGACACAGGACGTAGGGTATTACGTCGATCAGACGACCCGAACCTGTCTAAATCGCTGTCTCTGCGCCTTGTGTCACCATCCGGTTCCTGATTACGCGCACCTCCACCAACAAATCTACCATCGCAGGATACCCCTCGGTGGACTGTCGAGCATCTTTTGTCGACAACCACTAATAGCATTTTTCGTGACAAAACTTGGTGGTACTTTCTCGCAACCACTAGGATCAAATATCAGAACCTTCATCCGATACATCCCATCATACTTCAATACCAAGAAGTCCATCTTTTTCAAGTCATGGGCATTAACAAATGACTTCCACAAAGTTTGATGCACTAAGGAATTCTAAATTCTACCTCATCTGCAACTTGAACATGTTAATCTTATACCGCAGTCATAGTGATTCAAGAGTAAATATTTCCTTCTAAAATATAAGGAAGTATTACTCTTGAATCACTTATGTTATACTTTTGATGTTCAAGTTGCAAAGAATATGGGCAGAATAGTGCTTCAATCTGGGTGGAAGTCATTTGTTAGTGCCCATAACTTGAAAAAGATCGACTTCTTGGTATTCAAGTATGAAGGGATGTCTCGGATGAAGGTTATGATTTTTTTATCCTAGTGGTTGCGAGAAAGTACCACATGTTTTCTCTTTTTTTGGTTCCAGATTGACATTAATATTGCATTTCCATTGCACGCTAGACCGGGCAGGGAGGTGCAGGCGTGGCATTGAGGGCGGTGGCGGGCGTGGCGGGCGTCCATGGCGCGTTGGGCAGCCGCCGTGCGTGGCAGGAGGGCGCGGCGGGCGGCCGGAGGGGGTAGCGCGGCCGGCGCAGCGGGCGCGTGCGGGTGCAGCAGGATTGGCGCGCCGACGTGCGTGGCGAGGCTGGCGCAGCGCGCGGCGGTGGGCACACGGGCGGGCAGGCGCGGCGGCAAAGAGCGGCGGTGGGCAGGCGGCCAGGCGCGGCGAGCGCGTGCGGCCACGGCGGGAGTGGTGCACCGGCGTGCGTGGCGAGGCCGGCGTGGCGGGCGGCGGGCGGTCGCGGTCGGCGGCAAGGCGCGGCGGCGGGCAGGCGGCCAGGCGCGGGCGGGCGCGACAATATTTATCTGGCTCTGCCGCACCACCGATCAGGACGCGGCAGAGCCGCGCCAAGATCGGTGGCGCGGCAGACCCTGCCACGTCACCGGTCAGCGCCACGTCAACCCTCTCGCCGCGCCACCATGCATGGCGCGGCACAGGCGTTTCGCCGCGTAGGGAAATAGGCGCGGCCAAAAATGTTAGTTTTGAAAAAAAACAGTGTTAGATTTAAAATTAGTTTTCAAAAAGTGTTAAAAAAATCCCCTGTCCATGTACCTGAGACCTATGTATGCACTAGCCTGTCAATAGCCCCGCGACAAGAGTGGATGGAGGAGCGGCACATGGACCTCTCCTTCGTCCAGCAAGTGTTTGCTGGGGCGATGTGCGCCAAGCATCCCGTAGACTTGACCAACGGCCCTGGCCATTGCCACAAGTCGAAGGCGGTCGCGGCATGCAAGTCCCAGGTATTTTTTCTACAGGAGCACCTTGGGAAAGCAAAAACCATGGTAGAAAGGGTGCAAGCTTAGGTCGCCAATGCCGGTCTGAAAGGTCCTAATATGGCTAGAGAGAGATGAATAGCCTATCTAAAAATTCTACAGAGCACTAGAGTAATTGATTAGTACAACAAATGGTGTAATACAATTTTGCTCTAGTTCTACAAGGGTTACAAACCACATATCCAACAATTCTAGTTTCTATGATCACTAAGCTCACAACAAACTAGGTCACTACTCACTAAGGTAGTGTACTCTCAAAGACTAACTAAAGAGCCACACTAACCAAACTAACAAGCTCTCAAAGACTAGCTACACTAAAGAGCTTGACAACTAGTTTGCAAGGAATGTAAATGAGTTAGTGTGGTGATTATACCACCGTGTCGATGAATGAATCAATCACAATATGAAGACAACCAATCACCGGGAGAAATCCAATCACAAGAATGATATACGATTTTTCTCCCGAGGTTCATGTGCTTACCGGCACGCTAGTCTCCGTAGTGTCGACCAACACTTGATGGTTCGGCTGCTAAGAGGTGTTGCATGAACTTCGTCCAACAAATGGACACCGCAAGAACCTACCCACAAATGAGGTAACTCAATGACACGAGCAATCCACTAGAGTTATCTTTCGGCGCTCCACCGGGGAAGGTACAAGACCCCTCACAATCACCGGAGACGGCCACGAATAATCACCAACTCGTGCCGATGCTCCTCTGCTGCTTCAAGCTGTCTAGGCGTTGGCAAACACCAAGAGTAACAAGAGAACCGCAGCAAATCGATTATCAAGTGCCACTAGATGCAATCACTCAAGCAAATACACTTTGGATCACTCCCAACTCACTTAGGATGCACAACCAAGCAAGAAAATGAGTGGGAGAGGTTTGGTTCAGCTCAAGGGATGCTAACACATGTAAGAATGATCAAGAGAGTCAGCCAAACATGCCAAAGCTCTATTTAGAGCCCCTGAAAAGTTCTAGCCGTTATGCTCTAGGGGAGGTCCGGACCCAGGGTCTGGACATTGGAACCGGACCACTACAGTGAAGGTCTAGACCCTAGGATCTCACCACGTGTCTCCACGTTCAACCGCATCCATTAGATGCTAACGGTCACTATTTTACCGTGCTGTCTGTGTGGAACCGGACTCTGGTCCGACCAACTCAACTCTGGGTCTGCAGAAGTCCAGAGGTTCCGGAGACAGAAAAACACTCCGGACTCCGGACCGACCTCAGAGTCCGACGATTTTTTCTGCCGTATCGCGAGCTGCCATGTCGCCCCTTCGGCCTTCCCATGCGTGCGCCTAACACCTGCGCGAGCGGAACCGAACTCAGGGGTCACTGTCCGAGCCGTGCCCCTGCCCGTGGTCCAGAGTCGCGCTCCCCTCCTACGTTCTCTGCCCCTGCTGCTGCGTCGCAACCGAACCGAGGAACTCCGGTCTGGAAGTCAATTGCGCCATGGTCCGAGGAAGCCAGGGCGCTCGCCAGTGGAACCCACGAGCCGGTCGGACCGAGACCGACGCCGTGCCCACAGGGTCCGACGTGGCAAGGCACGCACGCCCGCATGGCCGAGCCGCGCGCTCGCGGGACGAGGTCACGTCGCTGAGCCCCCAGCAGTCGCGCTCTGCCTGTCGAACCTGCGGAGCCGCCGTCGGCCCGCTCTCCTGCTGCGATGCCGTAGCCAGACTCGCGGACCTGCGTGAGCAGAGTGCGAGGCCACGGCCTCTCGCGCGAGCGCGCCCGCCGCTGTGCCGTGCTGCAGCGAACAAAGAGCCCCCTAGGCAAACAAAGAGCCCCGCTAAGCAGCTCCGGACCCGCGCGAGCTCCTCGGTCCGAAGGCGCGCGCATGCGTGTCGCTACCGCTGCAAGCTAGGCCGAGCGGACTCAGCCCAGTTGGGTCCGGTTTGAGAGTCCGGTCAAACTTTTTCTTCCCCTTTTCTTTTTCTAATAAATCAACTACGCCACTCTTGATTCCAAAACGCCAATCACAAATTGTCTCGCCATAGTGCACGTGTGTCGGCGTTTTTTGAATATTTTCCAGGGTTAATTTGTTAGCTCACTAGTCCTAATGCAAAAGCATGAGTCACTTTACCTAGTGGCACTTGACAACCGTTTTAATCGCGATTATCCCCTCTCGATAGTACGGCTATCTGTCCAAAACGTGGTCACACTCTCTAAGTGTCTTGACCACCAAAACAAAATGACCCTATGATTTATACCTTTGGCTTGAGCCCATTTTGTTTTTCCCTTTCTTCTTTTCCTAGTCTAGAGCATGATCATCGTCATCACATGTCCATCACCATCACCATGGACTTCATCTTGCTCCACCACTTGGATTGGATTATCTCATCTAGTCACACATTTTAGATGCAAAGATTAGTCCAACTATGTTTCATCAATTAACCAAAATCAAACTAGGGCTTTCACAGTCACCATCGAGCAGGTCAAGGACCTGCTCATGTGTGTATTCGGCAGTTACCAAGCCGAGCAGTGACCTCGGCTCCCCCATGGGTAGCTAGCCACCGTGGGACTGGGAACAGCGAGCTTGGCTCCCCCATGGTGGGTAGCCTCTGGGCCGAGGGTGAGGAACATGGGAGCAGTGTCACCGAGAACCTAGTATGGTGCCATGTTCCATGCCTTGGGAATGTGCATTCCGTTCTGGGAATGCGGAACAATCTCGTTCCCATAGTGTAAAACCCTTTATCAAGGAGCTTACCATGTTCCCTAATCCTCATTCTAGGACCCAATCGTTCATGAAACTTTGTGACAATGCACATGAGTTGTGCATGGATCTAGGCGAGGGCGTGGAGCACACGCGCTAAGCATACTTGCAGCTTCGTCTACCATGGTCAATGGGTTGCCTTCATGCCAGACATGCTCTGTTGTCCATTCACATGCTGTGCCCTTCACGATATACCACCATTCACCTCACATGCAGCGCCAATGCCTCCACCCACTGCGCTGTTGCATGCGTTATCGACCACCCACTCCACCGCGCCGCAATCCATTAGCGTGCCATGGCACACCATGTGGTGCCTCCTGCACCGCACCGTTGCGCCTACCGCCTCGTCCTCCATCATCAACTCAAACTCAACGTCGACACAGGTGTCCCACATGCCAACATCATTGGGCTCAGACAAGACCCCCTAGATGTATTTGTCTAACCATGGGATTACGGTGGTGGCCATTATGGAGCACCAAGCTTGAGAACTCGGTTGTGAAGGGCATGTGATGGTAGTTCACCTTGTAGAGCCTATTGTCAGTGGCTCATGTGGAGCCATTCTAGATGGTGGAGTACATGGCCATGGGCTTGAATTGGTTGCTTGTGCCCATGGTGGGCGATTGGGGAACCTTGTGGATTAGCATGCCATCCATGTAGAAGATGATGGCGGTGGTTGCCCAGGAACTCAAAGAGTCACCGATAAGCTAGAGCCTTTGACGATGCCAGTGAGATCCTCAATGAGCAACACTTGCATTTGCTCTTGGCATGCCTCGACTATGTGCAAGCTACCATGGGCGTCACACACCCTATCGAAGTCGCACTTCCCACCATCAACTGCCTATTGTAGATGCACGGGCTGGGGCGGTGCATAGGCGGCCGGTGGGCATGGGCTCGACAAACGGTATGGGGCTTGCAATGAGTAGACTTGGTGGAAGCCACATATGTCAAAGGTAGCATGGTTGGCTACACTATGGATGATCATTGTTCATTATTTGATGAAGATGGAGGATTGATGCTTGTGTGGCATCACCGATAAAGGATATAGAATGGAATGCATGTAAGGAAAATGGACCCTATAGGGCATTAAGTTTAGATTTTGGTGTTTGATGAACAACATGACCATATGATGTTTTCTAGTATACAAGGTATAGTTCAAATGGATGCATGGTGAACTTGGACTTAGGAAAAGTGGTGATCCGGATGATCAACACCTCAAGCAAGATATTAGAAGACTTGTTGAAGACCTACAAGGCATGGTAGAAGTCCAAGACACAAGATGGAAGTGACCCTTTATGAATCAAGTCAAACTAGGCTTCACAGGCAGCACCGGATTAGTTCGGTGCCACTGGAGGGTAGCACCGGACCAAGCAGTCAGTACATGGCTGAGCTAGGGTTTTGCAGTATCACTGGAGTAGTTTGGTGCTCAGAGGAAGCTAGCACCGGACCAAGCATAAGCACTGTTCACTGAAGCCAGCAACAATCACCGGATTAGTCCGGTGATCATAGTGAACATGCACCGGACCAAGCGGTCACCACTAGAGAAGTACCAAAGGAGCAGAAGGCACACCAGATTAGTCCGATTATCACCACCTATAACACCCTCAGTGTTACATTGTATAGTTTTTGCTAAAACACTGCATGATCATCATACTTGTGTGTAAATGTGTGTAATATAGGGTATAAATCAATGTACTAAACTTGAAACGCTCATGTGAAAACAAGAAACAAATGTTATATTTCATGTCGCGTATTATAACTTAGGGTTCTAAATGAATTTTTATCGAACGGAAATGTTATAGGACGCATATGCGAAACTTTGGTAAAGTTGTAGCTTGGACGTAGTAGGCGACAATGAAATACTTGCGGCCGAGAATGGGGTTTGCTAGATAGCATAGTTGGTAGCTTGGAAAACGAAGTTGATGCGAATCCAAACGAAAACTTAGTCAATTTCTTAAGTCTAAAAATTGGGTCGACGAAGCTAGGTTCGACAATTTTTATGGGCGAAACGGGTTAAGTAGTGGCATGATCTTAGGGTTTGTTTTAGAAGCCTGATGCACCATCTCTAACATAAAATAGCTGGTTTAGCTGCGGGTCATCGGGTAGGATTTTTAAATAGCTTTAAAAAGCGTGCAAGTAACATATTTTGAACGGAGCCAGCGCTGGCCACGGTCACCATGCACGCCCACGTTCATGGCTCCGTGCTGCTGGCCATGGCCAACTGCTACTGCGCCCGGGCGCACGCATGCACGCGCATTGCACCGGTGGGCCTGGTTGCTTCTGCCCGCCGTCGCGTCCGCCTACGCCTTCTGCTCGCCGCCGCCTCGTCGAACTGGTGTCGCCGCTCGCCAAGCGCGCTCACGTGCATCGCCTGCGCGGTCACTATTGCCATTGACGCCTCGTGACTGCACGCGCGTGGGACGGCTGCCTTACTTCGCCATCACGTCCGTGTCCGCTGCCACACTACGCCGCTGTTTTCCTGGACCTGCCATCCTCTACGGCGCTCAGTGCCGAGCCACCGTCGGCTTGCGTGCTGGGCAGTGTGACCAACGTCTTGTGCATGCCTCGCTGTTCTCCATCATCGTGCGCGCTTGTGCTTTGCGTTGATGGCCACGACAGCGCCGAGCCAAGCCATGCCTAACTTCCCTATTCCTCAGTCGCCATGTCGCAGGGACCGCTCCTCCGAATTCGCCGTAGTGGAGCCACTGCGGTGTAATTAACTCCGTCCTCGGCTCCGCTGTGTAGCCAGTGACCCAACCGACCCCACCTTGCAGCGAACCTCGCCTTGCCGTGCTCCAATTTGGAGCTACCATTCCGCCGGGTCAATAAGACCGGGTTGGCATGCGCTGACGGCAAGCCATCCATCCAGAGCAGCTTGGGTCGATTCCTTGCACCGATAGCTTTGCCTCCACCTGCTAATCACCCTGCGCACCGCTGTCGAAGCGCTACCACCGCCCAACCTTCCCTAACGCGCGGATGTATGAAATGGATAAGTATTGTAACTTGTTCTCATTATTGGATCCTTGGGAAAATGTGGATCTTTCGGGTTCTCCCTTGGGGTGTGCCCGACGAATACCGCCCGCTGTAGCTTGCTTTCGGGGTGCTTAGTGTCTGGTGGAAGACGAGCGCCTCCGTAAGTGTGCTATTTCAGGTGGTTCTGCCACAGTTGGTACCAGAGCCAATAATGGTTACGAGTTTCATCACTCTTTTCAAAAACTTAAAAATTTGATCAACAAAAGTTTTGCAAAAAAGTAGGATACGATTACATTATGTAAATAAGTATAAGCCCTAGCAATATGGTCTATCTAGGATAGCGGCACTGGTTTTATCTAATTAGTTTTCTTTAGGTACACTGACTTACGTTGCGTAAGAAATCGCTTAGTATATGGAAAGTGAGTGTGCGATGTGCCGAAAATTTTACGAATGCCGCTATATTCCGGCTTGAGTGAACGTATAGGCCGAAGCATGCATCGTGATAATAGGATCTTGATTAAACTAAAATTCCCCCTACACGTATAACTTGGATTAGTAAGTTGATAGGATTAACTAAAAGAATGCTTTAATAAATGTGCTTTCATTCTCTAATCCCTCGCTTCTGATCGGGAAGGTTGTTCTAAATGGATGGTCCCTATCTCTTATAGATGAATCTAAGGTCAGGACGCGGGACCACCAGTGCTGGGGTGGCTCACGGTCTTGGCGAGGGCCAAGGCGAGAGTGGCCAGGCCAATAAGCACGGCAACGGGGTGAGCCAGGAGGCTCCACTTCTGACTCCTCATCCTTTTCTGCTGCCGCCACCGCCACCGCAATGACTCATGCAAAGATGATGGCGGAACTGATGGCTGCTCGCCGTGAGTCAGTCTATGCCATGGAGCTTATGGCACAAGCTGTCGCTGGCTTCGCCCGCGGAGACCACAGGGGCAACGGTGGGAACGGGGGTGGTGTCCGCTGTCCTAAGGGACCCTGCTCTTACCAAGATTTCCTCAAGACCCACCCGCCCACTTTCACACCGTTAGCTGAGCCCCTAGATGTGGAGCACTGGCTTCGCATTCTGGAGTAGAAGTTTTTGTTGCTCAACATGGCCGATGAGCAGAAAGTGCCCTTTGCAACGCAATAGCTATTGGGGTCCACAAGTGCATGGTGGGATACCTTCCATGCCATGCAGCAGCTAGATCAACCGGCAACCTGGCAGGAGTTCACTGAGGCTTTTAGAGAGTTCTATATTCCTGCTGGTATCCTCAACCGGAAGCTGACTGAGTTCCTAGAACTACGACAAGAGAGTATGACAGTGATGGACTATGTTAATAAGTTCAATCACTTGTCTCAGTATGCTGGCATCCATGCGGACACCGACGAGAAGAAGAAGGACTGCTTCTTTCATGGCCTCTCTTATATCCTTCAGGAGAAGCTGTACACTGCGAAACTATCAGACCTTCGGGGCAATGATGAATGTTGCCATCACCATGGAGGGCTTGCAGCAGGATTCCTAGGCAGAGTGGAAGAGAAAGCGGGTGGCTGCAAGGTCTTCTAGCCACCCTCATACTCATAAGGTACAGGTGGTTCGACGGGTGCCCTATCAAGCATTAGACGGGCATTCATTTCGGTAGCCCCAGCATACTTCTTAGACTTCTTCCACACAGTACCATGCACCCACTCAGTAGGTGCAACCCCAGCAGTCTTAGGGACAGCAGGTCCCACCTCACCAAGGATTGGAGAACAAGCCGGGCGCTTGTTTCAAATGTGGCAAAGATGGCCACTATGCCCGAGAGTGTCCTCAGAACCAGCCAGCTCAGTCTGCACAACCATCGACTAACTCCAGGCTAGTTAGGAAAGTGCCCAGCCGGTCCGGACAGGTGAATTTCACGAATGCTGAGTAGATCTTGCAGCAAGAACCGGTGATGGCTGGTATGTTTACCATCGATTCCCATCCAGCTTATGTGTTGTTCGATTCTGGTGCATCACATTCGTTCATGAGTATGGGATTTGTAGACCGGCACAACATACCACTTATGGCTATACCGTATGCCTATAGAATCCATACTGTGGGTTCGCAAATGTTCATCAATACCCGAATGAACACAGTAAGCTTGGTATTAGCCACCCACACTTATCGCCTATAGTTCATGGTAATGCCTGGGCAAGGCATTGATGCTATTCTTGGAATGAACTGGTTGCGGGTGTGTGGGGTAGTCTTAGATATGAAGCGGAGAAGTGTCGAGTTACGGCTTCCTTCTTTTGAGGATAGGATGTCTCTTCTTGCACCCTCAGATCCAGTCTTACCTGTTGCTGCTCATGTTGAAGCCTCTCCTGATCTTACCCCTATTCCGGTAGTATGTGAGTTCCCGGACGTATTTCCTGAAGACCTACCTGGGTTGCCACCGGACAGAGAGGTGGAATTCTCCATTGAGCTAGAGCCTGGTACTGCCCCTATCTCCAGACGCTCGTACCGCATGGCTCCAAGGGAATTGGCTGAGATGAAGAAGTAGCTAGAAGAGTTGATGGAAAAAGGTTTCATCCATCCTAGTTCTTCACCATGGGGTTGCCCAGCTATTTTTGTGAAGAAGGATGGTACTCTGTGAATGTGTGTGGATTATCGCCCTCTTAATGCGGTAACAGTTAAGAACAAGTATCCTTTGCCCTGCATAGATACTTTGTTCGATCAGCTAGCTGGCGCCAAGGTGTTCTCCAAGATCGACCTCCGTTCAGGCTATCACTAGATCAAGATCAGACCACATGATATACCAAAGATAGATTTTGCTACTAGGTATGGGCTGTATGAGTACCTAGTGATATCTTTTGGTCTCACCAACACTCCTGCATTCTTCATGTACCTGATGAATTCAGTTTTCATGCTGAAGCTGGACAAGTTTGTGGTAGTATTCATTGTTGATATACTGATTTATTCCAAGAATGATGAAGAGCATGCCCAACACCTTCGGATAGTACTGTCTCGACTAAGGGAACACAAGTTGTATGCTAAATTTAGCAAGTGTGAATTTTGGTTAGATCGAGTGCAGTTTTTTGGGCATGTGTTGACACCTGACGGCGTTTCTGTAGATCCCAGCAAGGTGCAAGATGTGTTGAATTGGAAGTCTCCTAAGTCTGTGCACTAGATTCATCAGTTCCTGGGTCTAGATGGGTACTATCGGCATTTCATTCCGGATTTCTCCAAGATAGCCCAGCCAATGACCAAGCTGCTCCAAAAAGAAGTCAAGTTTGATTGGAGCCCAGCCTGCGAAGAAGCTTTCCAAGCCTTAAAGACATTTTTTACCACTACTCATATGTTGGCCCAACCAGATATTGATAGGCCCTTTGATGTATACTGTGATGCCTCAAAGACGGGGTTGGGATGTGTGCTGATGCAAGATGGGCGTGTGATAGCTTATGCTTCGCGCCAACTAAAAAAGCATGAAGTAAATTACCTCACTCATGACTTAGAGCTGGCTGCTGTGGTCCATGCTCTAAAGATTTGGAGGCACTATTTGTTGGGTAACAAAGTACATATTTTCACCAATCATAAGAGCCTCAAGTATATTTTCACTCAGTCTGAGCTGAATATGAGGCAAAGGAGATGGTTAGAATTGATAAAGGATTACAACTTGGAAGTCCATTATCACCCAGGAAAGGCCAATGTTGTAGCTGATGCTTTGAGCCAAAAGTCACATCAGGTTGAGGAAACACCTTTATCTCTCAACTATGCAGAGGTGTTGGCTCACATTGCATTGACCTTAGAATTGCTGGAGCAGATTATTCTTGAGCAGAGGCAAGACCCCGAAGAGATTGCTCACATCAGGAAATTGATGGCCGAAGGGCGTGGCCCTCACTTTAGTGTTGATGAGCATGGAGTAGTGAGATACAAGGATAGACTGGTGGTTTCATCCAACGAGGAGCTAAAAAGGAAGATTTTGAATGAAGCCCATCATTCAAAGCTGTCTATTCATCCTGGCAGCAATAAGATGTATCATGATCTGCGCCACTTGTACTGGTGGTCCAACATGAAGCAGGACATCACCCGACACGTCGCAGAGTGCGACACTTGTGGTAGAGTTAAGGCAGATCATATGCATACTCTAGGATATCTGCAGCCCTTGCCCATTCTTATTTGGAAATGAGAGGATATTTCCATGTATTTCATTATGGGTTTACCCTGCACATCCAAGGGCGATGACTCTATTTGGGTCATTGTGGATCACCTCACCAAGTCAGCTCATTTCCTCCCAGTGCATTCTACATATTCTACCAGACAGGATCACCTCACCAAGTTTTTGTCTCTTGCTTCTAGGAGCAGCTCCAGGAGTGTCTTGGAACTAGCCTCCTCCGTAGTTTAGCCTATCACCCTCAGATGGATGGCCAAACTAAAAGGGTGAACCAAGTGCTCAAGGATATGTTGAGAGCTTGTGCCATTTCTTTTCCTGAGAAGTGGGATGGGTGCCTGAAGCTAGCTAAATTTTCTTACAATAATAGCTATCAGGAAAGCATCCGCATGGCACCATTTGAAGCTCTATATGGGAGAAAGTGTAGGACACCACTTAACTGGGTTGAAGTGGGAGACCGTGGATACTTTGGGCCTGATCTCATCAAAGAGGCTCGAGAGCAGGTCGTCATTATTCAGAGTCATTTGAAGGCAGCTCAGAGCCGACAGAAAGCCTATACGGACAAGCAAAGAAGGCCCTTGGAGTTTGCAGTTGGGGATTATGTGTACCTCAAGGTATCTGCTATGAGAGGAGTACATCGGTTTGGTATCCATGGCAAGCTAGCTCCCCGATACGTGGGTCCTTACAAAATTTTGAGGCAGTGTGGTCCCGTTGCTTATCGTCTCCAGCTTCCTGAGATTTTATCTGTGATACACAAGGTGTTTCATGTATCGCAATTGAAGAGATGTTTGCGGGTACCGGATGAAGCTATGGAAGTTTAAGGACTACCACTCTAGCCTGATTTGACTTATGTTGAGCACCCCGTCAAAATCCTGGATGAGAAAGAAAGAGTGACAAGGAACAGTGTGGTAAAGTTCTACAAGGTGCAGTGGCAAAACCATTCAAAGGATGAGGCCACATGAGAACAAGTGAGCTATATATTGAAGCATTACCCCCACCTTCTCTCTAGTTCTCATAGTTAGTTGTTGCGTTAAAATGTATTTCCTATCTCCTTCTCACATTAGGCACATGAAATCTCGGGTCGAGATTTTATTTTAGGGGGGTAGATTTTTAACACCCTCGGTGTTACATTATACAGTTTTTGCTAAAACACTGCATGCGCATCATACTTGTGTGTAAATGTGTGTAATATAGGGTATAAATCAATGTACGGAACTTGAAACGCTCATGTGAAAACAAGAAATGAATGTTATATTTCATGTCGTGTATTATAACTTAAGGTTCTAAATGAATTTTTATCGAACGGAAATGTTATAGGACACATATGCGAAACTTTGGTAAAGTTGTAGCTTGCACGTAGTAGGCGACGATGACATACTTGCGGTCGAGAATGGGGTTCGCTAGATAGCATAGTTGGTAGCTTGGAAAACGAAGTTGACGCGAATCCAAACGAAAACTTAGTCAATTTCTTAAGTCTAAACATTGGGTCGACGAAGCTAGGTTCGACAATTTTTATGGGCGAAACGGGTTAAGTAGTGGCATGATCTTAGGGTTTGTTTTAGAAGCCTGATGCACCATCTCTAACGTAAAATAGCTGGTTTAGCTACGGGATCATTGGGTAGGATTTTTAAATAGCTTTAAAAAGCGTGCAAGTCACATATTTTGAACGGAGCCAGCGCTGGCCACGGTCACCCTGCTCGGCACTCGGCGTTGTCCTGGTGCACGCATGCACGCGCACTGCACCGATGGGCCTGGTTGCTTCTGCCCGCCGTCGCGTCCGCCTGCGCCTTCTGCTCGCTGTCGCCTCGCCGAACTGGTGTCGCCACTCGCCAAGCACGCTCACGCTCACCGCCTGCGTGGCCACTATTGCCGTTGAGCTTCGTGGCTGCACGCGCGTGGGACGGCTGCCTAACTTCGCCATCACGTCCGTGTCCGCTGCCACGCTACGCCGTTGTTTTCCCGGACTTATCATCCTCTACGACGCTCAGTGCCGAGCCACCGTCGGCTTGCGTGCTAGGTAGTGTCACCAATGTCTTCTGCACGCCTCGCTGTTCCCCATCGCCCAGCGCGCTTGTGCTTTGCATTGACGACCATGACAGCGTCGAGCCAAGCCGTGCCTAACTTCCCTATTCCTCAGTCGCCATGTCGCTGGGACCGCTCCTCTGAATTCACCATAGTGGAGCCACCGCAGTGCAATTAACTCCGTCCTTGGCTCCGCTGTGTAGCCAGCCACCCAACCGACCCCACCTTGGAGCGAACCTCGCCTTGCCGCCGCCGCACCATCCGTGCGCACGCGGCCAGCAAGGCTCGGGCCATTTTCGATCAAACCACTGCCTCAATTGGTTCCATGGTGAGTTACTTGAGCTCACTGGCTAGCCCTATTCCTCCGGCTTTGTTGTGACTCACCGGAACACCACCGCCGTGGTTGCAGGATCTCCACCACCGTGGTCCAACCTCGCTACAGCGTCCCCGCTCGCGTTCCCTTCGCCTAGTGCTTTGCGTTCACTCCTTGGTAAGGGTTGGCTCTGTAGTTAGGGTAGGGAAGGTCTGATGTGGCCGGCGTAGCCGCTGGTGCCAGCGTGGCCACACCGGAGCGCGCGAGCGGGTGTCGGGGGTATCGCTGTTGTGAAGGTAGGAGTTTCCGAGGGTGTAGCTGTAACATAGTAGACTGGCGGAACAGTGCGCTTAGCGCTCATGTGATTACAGAGTAGTCCGATGGCGTTTCTGCATATTGACCGGCGCGCGTGGGTCCTCCCTGCCGCTGGCCGTCGTCGTCTGGCTGGGCCACGCCCCCGCGTGGGCCGCGCCGTGCATGCGCACGCATGCGCTAGGTTGGGCCGAGCCACTCGCGTTGGGCCGCGAGATAGAAATCAGTTTTCATTTTTCCAGTAAATGCGTGAATGTTTATTCAATATTAGTTGAGCTGAACTTTGATAAATTGTAGTAAATCTTGAAGATGTCCGAAAATAGTGAAACCGAGTTTGTAAGGTTCACAAAAAAAGCCATCTATTTGATAGTGTAGTTAGTTTACAATTAGCTGTGATCATGATAGGATCATAAATTCAAATTAGAGAGCTTAGTATTATTTAGCGTAGTATTTGTAGGAATTTTCATGGCAAATAGGTGATAGCTCTAGCTACGAAATTTTTACAGTAGGCTCTTTGGATTATTATGTACTTGCTGTAAATTTTGTAGCCCTAGAGTAGGTTAATAAATAGAGTGGCTATTATCCTTGCTTTATCATATATAGAGTAAATCGGTATTAGGAGTAAGAATACCTTTTGTTGCTATGATAATGTATGCCATGCTTCATACTTGATAGTGGTAACAGTAGGCAACTTAACACCTCAGTCGGTAGAACTCGCTTAGTAGCCTGATAGATGTATTCTTATTTTAAGAGTTGCTGTTGCCGTATTACTAAGTGTTGAATCATCATTTCATGCATATAGATCATGAGTTGGTAGAGTTCTTTCCCGTGGATGAACAGGACATCAAGGAGGTCATCGAGGAGTACGAGGAGGAGATACTCGTGTAGGAGGGAGCCCCGGAGCCTTTTGGTGCTGACTTTGCTGACCCACCGCCTACCCAAGGCAAGCCCCGGTGCATAACCCTTATTTTAAATGATCACAAAATATATATATGATGTGCATTTACGTTATAGGCATTTCATGGAAACTACATGCATAAATATATCTACTTATGAGTCCTAGTACAGGTCGAGTAGCTGCTATGCTCAGGATATCGGTAGCGTGAGTAACCTGCCGTTACTCACAAATAGGTGATAAATATGATCACTCATGATAAAATGGGGAAAAGAAAAAATGGTGACCGGGCAGGGATATGGTTTGGGTACTGGTGGGTGTAAGAGGTTGTGTCCTGCGGCCAATGGGGCATAGCTTGGTTACACTTTTTCCTGTCTAGTCTGTTAAGGACCGGTCCTTGCAATGGACGCGAGGCAAGTCACTGATCTATTGTCCCGAGCACATACTTGGGTATGGGCATAGGGAAGACTTGTTGCTATCTTGTCGTGGATCCGGCTCTTTTTAGACCGACTGATTGGAGGCGGAGATGGTGGAGGTCCTTGCACCGCACTGAGTCTAGGACTCGGGAGTGGGGGCTTGGAGTCCAAGTTTGGACGGGGACATGGACACCCAGGACAGGAGGGTGATGGGTTAGTCCTGCTTGTGCCTGGGGTACAAGCGGGGCGTGTGTTTTGGGGCACCCAGCTGGGCACATTGGTTCGCGAATCGCCGCCGAGTCGGTATGACTTGTCTTACCTCTAGCACTGTAGTAAGAACTAAAAGTAGAAAGGAGAAGAAATGTAACTAATTGCTCAACTCTTGCTTGAAAGTAGAATAGGTGCTTATATAGACTGGCTAGATAATAACTTAATACGGCTGATAATAATAACATAAATAAGGACTCACAATTAGCATTGCTTTCTGCAAAAAAGAAAACCAACAAACCATGAAGCTTTGCATATCCCTTGGAGTCGAGAAACTATCCCCACTAGTTGGATAAGTCTTGCGAGTACATTGTGTACTCAGGGTTTATTTACCCCTATTGCAGGTAATGCATGAGGAGTATCATTGGGTGAAGGGTTCTTCTGGTGGGCACAGACGGAATCCTTGCGTACCATCGATAGCTGTTTTCTCGATGTTTATCTTCATTCCGTTGTTTATTATTAGTCCGCACTCTGACATTTGGTATTGTAATAATGTAATCTTTAAGAACTTCAGATGTATGAAATGGATAAGTATTGTAACTCATTCTCATTATTGGATCCTTGGGAAAAATGTGGATCTTTTGAGTTCTCCCTTGGGGTGTGCCCGACGGATACCACCCGCTGTACCTTGCTTTCGGGGTGCATAGTGTCTGGTGGAAGACGAGCGCCTCCATAAGTGTGCTATTTCAGGCGGTTCTACCACACCACCCGACCATGTGCCAGGAACAATGCCAACGATCGGCAACAACTAGTTCATCCAACGGCTAGCTTGTTAGGATGCACTAGATTAGTCTTGTGCCACCACCGGACCAGTCCGGTGAGTGTGCAATGAGCTACAACTTTTGGCAACAACTTGTTCTTGGTTGGGGGCTATATATATCCCCTTATCCGACCATTTGAGTGTGTGTGGAGCTCAAGGAAGTGTTGCATGAGTTGAGGCTCATCTCTAGTTGCTCTAGACACCAAAGTGCATAGTGTTTCACTAGGTGACTGTAACAACCCAAAAATCCACACACCAAAAATCCCAACTACAAAAAAAAATTCTTCAAAACCCCATGTAATGATGAGTGACATTTGTAGGAGCTAACCCTAAGGATTGCATTAGTTGTAATCTAACTAAACAAACTCATAAGCATAGCATGTCACTTGTTATATATGTGTGTGTTTAAAAATCCCTAACACATACATTCTTGCATGCATTTTAATTCTAAACAAGTGAGTTGCCTTTTATTGATCTTTTGTTGTGCAAATAAAAGTGACCACTTATAATTAATTTATTATGCAATAAATTAATCACCTAAGTATCACCTAATCAAGGTGCACACTTGTACATGAAACTAAATAAATCAAACCCTAACCAGATTAGCAACAAATAAAAGAGAAAGGAAAACAAAATAGAAAAAGAATAAGAGAAGGAGAAAGGAAAGAAGAGGGAGGCAGCAGCTCAACCCAGCCTGCCTCGACCGGCCCAGCTAGCCCAGCCCAGCCGAGCCTGCCCTTTCACGCGCGTAGCCCACGAAGCCGGCCTAGCATCGCTGCCCACACGCGCACAGCCGCTGACGAGCCGGACCCACTCATCAGCCATCACGCGCCGCACGCAGCCACATCGCGCTAGGCGCCTGACGACCTGACCCCGCTTGTCAGCACAGTAGCATCTTCTTCCCCTCGCCCACGCATTCTCCCCACGCGATCGGGGGCCGACCAGTGTGGCAGTCGTGGGCCCGGGGTCACGCACATCGCATGACCCTGTTTCCCCCTTGCACCGCGCTTACGCTACCGCACGCGGGCCGTCAGATGCGCCGCACGCATCACCACCGCCCGATCGCCGTCGCCATTGGAGCCCTTGGAGCTCGGCTATAAAAAGCCAACGTCCGTGAGCCCTAACCCTTAGCCCGTTCGCCGCCGCCGCTGGTGGCACAACACCACACAGCGTCAAGCCGAGAGAGAGGGAGGAGGGAGAAGCAAGGTGGAGAAGGAAGCCGCTGCGGGGAGGACCTCGCTAGAGCCAGGAGCACCGCCCCGATCAGCAACAGCGACGTAGCTGCTCGGCACGGCACTGCATCACCTCATCACGGCCTCGCCTCGCCACCGCACCGCCATCCTACCGCCACGAACCCCGTGGTGAGCCATCTTGCTGAGATCACCTCCCTAGCCAAATGGAACGTGCACCGCCACGATCGAAACCTTGCCAAAGCTTCGAGCTTCGGCCTAGCCCAACTGGTTAGCTAGGAAGACCGCCATGGCCACGTTTGTTGAGACCCAGGATGAGCCGTGCGCGCTGCCATCGGCTAAAAGGAGGACCCCAGCCATGACGTTGTACATCGGAGCAGGAGCGCACATGCATAGGCACGCTCACCATGGCCGAGAGCACAACCATGGCGAGACCACCGCGTCTTCTACGTCGCGATGAAGGCGACGTTGACACCCTGACTGGTTCTGCCATGACGAGAGACACACCGCGCTCACCTTAGCCGAAGAAGAAGCCCACCGGAGCCCTGCATTGCCGCACCGCACCTCGTCGGAGCGCCACTGCCTCTGTTTTGCCCCCACCACCGTGGCCGGAGCCACTAGGAGCACTAGGAGCTCCTTCAATATGCCCACCATGGCCGTAGAAGCACCATGGAGCGCACACGCTTCTTCAACTAGGCTCTCGCTACCACTACAGCCCTGTCCATGCACGCCGACGGGCCCACACCGCCGTTCACCATGGCCGGGACCCTAGGAAGCCCCAGCCGCCACCTTGACCCCACCGCTGCACTCGCCGAGGCTTGGCGACGCTTTTGCCTACCTTAATCGCGCACCAGTACCGCCACGGGGGCTCGCCGGTGACCTCACCGCCGGTGGGAGCCCCGTCGGGGAAGAGAAGGGGGTTTTCCCCTCGTCGACCACGACCTCATCAACCACGTCCCGAGTAGCTCCGCCGAGCTCCGACCATGACCTCGCCGACCACGTCGCGAGCAGCTCCGCCGAGCTCCGACCATGACCTCGCCGACCACGTCCCGAGTAGCTCCGCCGAGCACCGACCACGACCACGTCGACCACGTCTCGAGCAGCTCCGCCGAGCTCCGACCACGACCACGTCGTGCACGTGAACCAAACCCAAGGAAGGAATAAGTGGACCAAGTCCTTCATAAACTGGCTCTGCGGTCTATGGACCAACGCAGGCAGGTTCACCATGAGCCACGCCTCGCCTGTGCCCGTGGACCACGGCCCGTTAGTGGCCCAGTAAGACGATGTGGCCGCACCAGCGCGCGCCACGTGGCGGGCCAAGCCTGGCCCAAATCCAGGCCCCACCAGCCCAGTCGAGGCCCGGCCTGTATTGACCATTGACCGGTCAACGTTGACCGTTGACTGGGGCCACATGTCAGTGACACCGCCATGCGGGACCCACTTGTCAGAGGATGTAACAGCCGAGATGACGTCATGATAATGTCAGCAGCTCTAGCCCCACCTGTCAGTACCAGAACCGAGACGATGACGTCATGCTGACATCATGCTGGTGTCAGCATGCCACGTGGACCAGTCACAGTGTGACACGTGTCAGCATGATATTAATTCAGCCTTTTCCCATTTTCAAAAATGATTGAAACTTCAGAAATTCATAACTAATTCATACGAACTCAGAAAAATACAAGACCAGGACCAAAATTCATCTAAAATCGAGCTCTATGCAATAAACCCATGTTTGAGTGCATTTGGCTCTTTTGAATTTTCATTGCTTTTTGTTCTATTCTATAGACGTCGCTAACGCGACTATAATGCGATCGTTTGCAGACTCGGAGGAGAACCAGAAGGACGAGGACCGAGAGTACCATGAGGAGTACGGAGACGACTTCACTGAAGGTGCCACATCCCATCCAACCTCGTAGCACCTATTCCGCATGGCTAAAATAGAAACGCTATTACTTTACTTTATTGTTATATTCACACTATGATAGGACTTGCATGGTAGTATGCTTACTTGATGGCCTTTACCTTGACGCAACCTTACCCTTGCTCACCCTACTGATAGGCTAGTCACACGCTCGCTGCTATACTTCACTGCTTATTATTTCTACTACGCTTATATATACTATTGATGCATGGTGGAAACTGGTGTTATCTAGACTTTGGGGAGAGTGCTGCGTGTGTGACTTGGGTGTGTGGAGGGTGAGGGTTGTGTCGACCAAGTTGGAATATACGATGAGCCTAGGGCAAGTCTTGCCATGGGGTGCTACCTGGGCACCCCTGGAAAATGGATACCTGTGGTGGGTAAATGGTGATATGAGGTGGCCCTGGGTGTGAACCTGTGATGGGAGGAGCCCGGGGTGGAGGTGCTGTGGTGGCACGGTAAATGGAAACCCTGATGAAGACATTCTGGCTTGGTCATCCCTAAGGACTTACTAGTACTCAGATTCACCGGGAAGCTTTACGTACCACTCGCCCTATATGGTGCAGGACGGCCGGACTACTTGGTAGGATATTGCCACTACTGCTAGGTTGATAGCGGACAGTGTAAGGAGGTACGGGGTGTGGAGGATTTCCCCCACACCCTTCCGAGACTTCATGGAGACCTTGTGGACTCGGCTCATGACTCACAGTTTCAGCCACCCCAGACTAGACTTGGGGTGTACCAGGGCTGAATGGTAGAGTGGCATTATCCTAGGCTAGCAAGCAGCCGAAATCAGCCCAGTTGACGACGGTCAACGAAGAAGGCAGATCTTGTGGTTATGTAAAACCTCTGCAGAGTGTATGGTTGATCGATCGATACATATGCCGACTTGTCGGCTATGGACCTTTCCTGGGTTTCGCTTAAACTAGATAGTGAGATGAGTCCTTCTCTTCTCCCCCCATGAGAGAGTGTCGGACGTAGCCAGGGGCTACAGGCCATGAGACAGTGCTGAGAGGGAGTTGGCCTGTCGACTGAGCGATGGTATGGTGATGATATGGAGATGGTGGCATATCGATCCTAGGATCGAAACCTGGCTCTGGACGGAAATGGGGTGGAATGTGTGTGGGAATGGTGTTAAAACTTGACTATACTATTATACACTTGATATGCTAATACATAGGAAACCCCAGCCTTATAGGTTCCTTTTGATTATATCCAACTTGCATCCAATTTCCACAAAGCAATGTTCATAGGGTGGGAATGGCCAGTACAAATCGTACTGATAAATTTTGGCACATAGGTTCTGCTGAGGAGTATAGCTCTGAGGAGTTTGACGGTTGAGGGGTTCATTCCTACGCTCGAGTTTGGCGATCTTATCTTCAAGCTGTTCTGAATGAATGCTACTTTTGATTCCGCCAATGCGGCGATGTAATAATTTATGTAATTCTGCACTATTTGTACTCTGATATTACGTTGTATGGAGTGATATTCGACTGGAATTTGGGTAATATGATCTACAATGGTCTTATTACACTTCGACTCTGTGGATTTTCCTTCGTGGAAATCAGGTCGTTTCAGTGACTAGCGTAGGTGCTTTCTGAAGTGCTTAGGTTGGTTAGACCATAGCTTGTGTGCTTGCTCTAGGTTTAGGCCTAGTGTTTAGTGAGATTTGTATACCTCTTACTGCTGGCTGTCCTTAACTCATATTTTCATCTGCCAACTTTACACAAATTCCATACAAACAAAACATCAAAACTTAGTAAATATGGTTTTACACTAACGTATTCCATAAGTTTTGGTGAGTTGGTCATTTTCAGGACATATACATGGAATACATAGGAAAACACATCAAAAGGTGCAACTCAGAAAACGTAAAGCAGAACTGTGCAATGGAATAAAAGGAGAAAGCCCACCTACATAACAAACCTGGGTCGGGCACCGACATGGGAACCATCCAGGCCCAGCTAGGAGCCTGCTACAGGAAGGCAGTGGAAATTGGGCCAGCCAAGGGTGCGGCCGCACCCCAAGCCCACTCGGCCCCACCTCGCTCTGGCGGTTGCATGGAGGCATGCTAAGGACGGTTTGGGTAGTTTCCTAATTTATCTCTCACCAAACCAACCTCAAACATGTATAAAAGCATGGGTAGAGCCCTCCTCATTAAAACAATACCTCAAGGAAGAGCAACACCACAAGAGCTACACTCCAAGGCTTAGGCCATAGCTAGTAGACTTGGCTCGGGAGAGATGTGGGGGAGAGTATGGGGAAGAGCCAGACTTGTCGGTGTCTCCCCGAGCTTGTACCTCGACGAACACTTGTGCCTCAACAGAGCTTTCCTCTAAAGTGAGTGTTCATGGTTCATGTGGCATTAAGTCCTTTGAATAGTTAAGCTCTACTTTTACTTGTTTACGGGTTCGTCATCTGTCCCCGTGGTGGATACTCTAGTAGAGGGCCCTGATAAAGATGGATAACCCAACGCGAACGCTAGAGTAGTAATAGATAGCATAGACGTGGTGTCTAGGCTAGAGGCTACCTTCATTTGCCTCGTATCCTCTAGTTGAGGGGTAGGCGATAGGTGGTGATAGCCCTGTTCGTCCTTCATAATCCCCCATGTTTGGATACGGCGTAGAACCATATGGCGATATCGCCTAACAGACCAGGTGCGCTCTAGTGCTTGAAGTGAGCAAGTAAATGTAGAGTTTATCTATCCTTAGACCCAAAGGTCATAGGAATCCATCTCTACCCTTTCCAATTTTACCCCTTGTGTTGTCCTTTGACGAATTAGCTAGAAAAATACCTCCATTTCCTGTGGAAATACGATACCCTGAATACTTCTGGGTGAAAGCTACAACGGTAATTCCATGCGCTTGAGGATCCTTTCTGTGTATGTTAAGAAATATCAACAAGCTTTCTGGCACCATTGCCGGGGAACGGTTGCTATTTTCTTCAAACCTAGTTCGTCCTCGTATCTTATCTAAAAAATAAAATATTTTCTTTTATCTTCTTCATCAATGAAGCCATCTTCAAATTCAAATATGTCCGCTTCAAAGGGGGAGTTCCCTGAGCCACCTTCAAAACCTAACCTTTCATTTGGCTATGAACTCCACCCTGGCATGATAGCCATGGTTCGGGCACAACCCTTCTCCGGGCTAGAAAATGAAAACCCATGCCATCACCTGCACGAATTCGAGGAAATGTGTTTGTGCCTAAGGATCTCGGGCATGACACAACAAACACTAAAGTGGAAATTGTTTCCCTTCTCTCTCATGGGAAAGGCGAAGCAATGGTACACGCTTGCCGTAAAAAGCACGAATGGGGACTGGGATGAACTTAAAGACAAGTTTTGTCTTGCATTTTTTCCCATGTCCCGTATCGGCTCTCTACCAAGGGCAGTCCTCGACATTGAGCAGCGCGAGAAGGAGTCTATAGGTGCAGCCTAGGCCCAGTTTTGAACATTAATATAAACCGGCCTAGATTTGTCTTTACCCGATGGCATGATTTTGCATCTCTTTTGTTCGGGTCTCGACATAGATGCTGAACTATCCCTAGACGTGACTGCTGAAGGTCGGTTTACACACAAACCTATGATGGAACAAGTGAAGTTCCTTGAAAACTTCCTAAAAAGATACACTTCCTCCATCATGGAAACAAGAACCCTCTAGGCGAAAGTCATATTGAGTGTCGATGAGTCCTCATTAGTCGAAACCAACCACATACCATTACTAGGTTCGACTCATGAGCCCTCACCCGGACCATGAACACCGAAAGAACGAGTAATTCATCCTTCAGAGTTCCCTATCGAATTCGAGGATTATGGCAATACCTCGAAACTCTTTTGGCACAATCCTCATAAGGAAGTTTTCCCCAAGACAGAACCGTCGAAGGAAGGGTTAATGGAAGTGAAACATTCTTCTAAAGCAATTTAGATTCTTTCACCTTCTATGACCATACCTTGCTCATTAAGGGGAACAAACATAGAAGACCTACAAAACCCCATAGTCAAGACTAGTATCATGTCAGAATTCCTAGCAAAAAACCTTTTGGGTTACATGCCGCTAGTCCCGACCAATGAACTCTTCAAAAGTCCTTTGGGACTATTTTTCGAGTGCTGTGAAATTGCTTGGGCCGTACCAATCGTAATAAATAGAATCGAGGTTTCATAGATTTCCACATCTTTGCCATCCTTGAGTTCGATCTTCTCATAGGCTACCCTTTTAAAAAGATTTTACAAAAAGAACCTGGGAGCCTTAACGAAGAGTTTGGGAAAGCAGCATCCCAATCATGGCCAGTTCGAGGAGGTGAAGTTCATTTCCCCATTCGTTTCACATCATGGTGAAATAGAACGTCCATCATCACCCTCACTTGAACATAAACCATGTCTTTTTGGCCATCCAAAAGAAAACTTCTGGGCCATGGACAAACTCGAAGCACCAACTCTAGAGCTCAAAATGTATGATTCCACAAATGAGCATGAAAGTTTCTCTTTTGAGTTTCTTCGCATTTCATGCTCACTTTTGGAGCCTCTAGAGTTGATCACGCTTAGTGCTACACGCTTCTATGATGATCCCAACTTTCTCCTAATCCTCGTTTGCAAACTTTTTATGAGAATGGTTGTGGATGCCTTCGTTTATCACAAACATTGCAAATTCCACTTTTGCGTTGTGGCACTAACCTTGTAGCTTGAACATTATTGCTAAATGTTTGGTGGAAAAGCTGGGAACTATACCACCATTGATAGCTGTAGGACGAAGTTCCCACGGTCAAGCTTAAGACCATAAATGAAGCACTGCCGGGAGATACCCCGTATTATCATATATTATCATAAAAAAATTATCATATACAAAAATTCTTTTTAATAAAAGCAAGAACATGTTGTCATGTTAGTATGCACCTTCGGGTATTCTTGGTCGCTAACCATTCTAGGTTGAGATTGAGAAGAACAAGGGTACATATGAGGCTAGAGAACATGAAAGCTGCATCAACAATACGCCTCGACGCTCTTTGTTAATATAACACACTCAAGAGGAGACCCTGACTCTAAACACTTGACTTTTACACAAAAGTCCAAGTGTGGGGGAGGATGGTGAAAATCTCACCACAAGTTCCATACACAAAGGCCATCTTATTTAAAAAAATGATGATAGCTCTGTCTTGCTAAAACATATATATATATAAAGAGAGAGAAGGAGCCACAAGACCAGTGCTCCTCCTCTAGACCCTTGCTGCTATCACTATGGCTCATGGTCCATACACACTAGTTGTGTGTACGGCCTAGCCTTGGTGATAACCTGAGATATACCACATGCGATCAAGCCATCGATGCAATAGCAACTTCGAAGCTCCATACACAGATGCTGCCGGTAAAAACACTCAGGTATGCAAAGGTAAATAAATGTTGACCAAATCCTCCTACTCATAATTATCTCCATAAGAATATAACTTGCTCATAAAGTTCATGCTTCTTTTGTTTATGTTATAATGCTCTAGTTTGTTTGTATTCGCAAGAGGTACATCCATAGGTGTTTTAAATTAAGCATGGTGCTTAGGTTAAAATTGCCTTCTTTAATCAAACTTAGACATGGTGTTTAAATTTGATTAATGAACTATGAGTATTACTTTGATAAACAATAAAAGTAATTTACTATAGAGATAAATCAAGGCTATGTTTATTCTTTTAAAACTTTACATTAGCCTTGCTTGAGTATACAAAGTCTGGTGAACAAATAAAATAAAAATATATAAACATAATGGATTAATAGATAATAATACTAAAAAATAATAATAATAATAATAATAATAATAATAAAATATATAATAATAAAATAAAATAAAATTTAGGCTCTCCAGTATTCCAGCTGGAAGAGCCCTGTTTGTTTCCATTTTGTTTCTTTTTAAATAAAATAGGCACAAGAACAAGTGTGGGGGAGATTTCTCAAGTATGATGAACACTCATTCGAGATCTCCCACCACCATGTTGCACAAACATCGACTATTCCAACATGCAGAAGGACAGGATTGCTGAACTTCTGGTTTAGCCAAACCACTTCTGACTCAACTGATTCTCTCAACGGTGATTTGTGCACCACTACCCTCAAATTCTCCTAAAATTTTTTGAATTTAAAATTGAATAACTTAAAAAATAATGCAAAACAAATGACGCTAAATCTCCATACTATCCATTGATTAAATTTGCATACTTTTTATTCCTTGCTAATATTCCTATAACTTGTGAACAAATATCATAGGGACCCCATATTATCTAAGTAATTGGAATATGTGATATAGTAGGATGAAAATGAACCTTGCTCTCTTATGTGAAGAACTTGGAATTTATTTTACAAAAGCAAAATTCAAATAGCATGCTCCTCAATGATGTTCAAATTCCTACCAAAGCCATATCTTGTGTTTAGAGCTTAAAACCTCCAAATTTTTGCTACTTATTACTGCATTGAATTTTACCAAGTCTTGTTGACCCTTATTGAGAAAGTTATCATGCCCCTAAGATCGAGATCACATACACCCACATACATAAGCTATTCCTACACTGGGAATACGCTAAAATATGCCTCCATCCACCCAAAATTTTGCTCCTACACTAGGAGTACACAAAAAATGTGTGTTAGGAAAATACTCCATGTTTTACAAGATAATGATCTCTCTCAATATGTGGTTTAAGAGACATGGCTATGCAAAATTATGAAAAAGAAAAAAAATATGGACACATGAAGGTCTAAGAGTAAAAAAAATATAGGGACACATGAAGGTCCCAAGGTATTGAAAAAAAAGATGAGCACATGAAGGCTCATAAAAAGAAAAAAAGAAAATGATAGCCATGTCTCAAAATGAAAAGCTAGAGAGAGATCACTCGTACGAAAGGAGTATAGTACAGATTAAAAAATCTTTTTCCACACACTTGCACTTCTTGATCTAAGGGTATGACATCTTTCTCCTTAGATCCGAGCTTTGACTCAACAAAATATGCAGAGTAAGTATGCCTTCATATCTTTCCCTACCTAAAGATCCATATAAGCTTTTTAGAAGTAGGAAAGAAAGAAGGCAACACTATGATATGCCTTGGTGAGGAACCAAACACATATATGAGCGATTTGAGAGAATCATTTGAGGAGCTAAGCTATGTTTACATTTTTAAAATCAAATGAAAACCCAAGTTTCTGAACTGATTCATGTAAGGGGATTTGAATCCATGTTGTTCTATTATTCAATTACCCAAGATAATGTGGTAGACACTTCAAAAGTTCACAAGTATAGGCGAAGCTTGGAATAACTTGTGTGCAGATATCATATCAAGGAGATGACCCATCTTAGTCCTTAACTTTACTTGAGGATGAGCAAAGGGCTAAGTGTGGGGGAGTTGTTGGCAGTCCTTAACTCATATTTTCACCCGCCAACTTTACAAAAATTCCATACAAACAAACATCAAAACTTAGTAAATAGGGTTTTACACTAACGTATTCCATAAGTTTTGGTGAGTTAGTCATTTTAAGGACATATACATGGAATACATAGGAAAACACATCAAAAGGCAGAACTCAAAAAACATAAAGCAAAACTATGCAATGGAATAAAAGGAGAAAGCCCACCTACATAACAAACCTGGGCTAGGCACCGATGTGGGAGCCATCAAGGCCTAGCCAGGAGCCTACCTGAGCAAGGCGGTGGCAAATGGGCCAGCCCAGGGCACCGCCCCCAAGCCTGCTTGGCCCCACATTGCTCAGGCAGTTGCATGGCGGCATGCTAAGGACGATTTGGGTGGTTTCTTATTTTATCTCTCACCAAACTAACCTCAAGCATGTATAAAAGCATGGGTAGAGCCCTCCTCATTAAAACAACACCTCAAGGAAGAGCACCACCACAAGAGCTACACTCTAAGGCTTAGGCCATAGCTAGTAGACTTGGCACGAGAGAGATGTGAGGGAGAGTATGGGGAAGAGCCGAACTTGTCGGTATCTCCCCGAGCTTGTACCTCGACGAACACTTGTGCCTCAATGGAGCTTTCCTCTAAAATGAGTGTTCATGGTTCTTGTGGCATTAAGTCCTTTGAATAGTTAAGCTCTACTTTTACTTGTTTGTAGGTTCGTCGTCCATCCCCGTGGTGGATACTCTAGTAGAGGGCCCTGATAAAGACGGATAACCCTACGTGAACGCTAGAGTAGTAGTCAATAGCGTAGACGTAGTGTCTAGGCTAGAGGCTACCTTCGTTTGCCTCGTATCCTCTAGTTGAGGGGTAGGCGGCAGGTGGTGACAGCCCTGTACATCCTTCATAATCCCCCACGTTCGGATATGGCATAGAGCCATATGCTGGTATCGCCTGGCAGACTAAGTGAGCAAGTAAATGTAGAGTTTATCTATCCTTAGACCCAAAGGCCATAGGAATCCATCTCTACCCTTTTCAACTTTACCTCTTGTGTTGTCCTTGGATGAATTAGCTAAAAGAAATACCTCCGTTCCCTATAGAAATACGATACCCTGAATACTTCCAGGTGAAAACTACAACGGTAATTCCCTACGCTTACAGATCCTTTCTGTGTGCGTTAAAAATACGAACACTTACCACTCGTTGCTTGCGTGCACCATTGTTGTACTCAGAGGGGCTTGTAGTCTTGTGAGACCACACCAATTGCGTTTGTGGTGTGGCCGCCAAGGTGTACTGGACGAAACAAGGCCTACGACATTTTGGCCAAAAGCTTGATAGAGAAGATGATGGGGATCGGTCTAGGAGAGGCCATCTTTGAGATCGACTTGTGCGTGGGGCGGGCCCAGGGGCTATCCATGAAGTTATCCGACCGGGAGCTTGGCCCTTGCAAAGACATGCTTGCAAGGGGAACCAAGGAGGACTAGGAAGAAGCATGAGCTTCTCGATACCTTGGTAAAAATATTAGAGTCATTGATGGGAATTTACACCTCTCCCACTTTTAAGCTTCCACATTTATATTGTGTACTTAGGTTGCGTGCTTAGCATTCTAGTTTAGCTTGCTAGGCTAGTTAATAGGATTGGAACCTAGGTTGCATAACTCCTTTGCGGTAGAGATAGTAACACACCTAGCAAAACTTTAGTTGCACATTTAGATTGTTTATTTATTGCATAGATTTTGACTAGATAAATATTAGAGGCCATAGTTTTAGAAGTAGATTTTAAGTTGCCTAATTTACCCCCTCTTAGGCATTACAGTCCCTTCAATGTGCAAGACAAAGATATATTTGTAGGGCATTTTATTTCACCGGCCAATGGTTGAGTACAGAAGAGCTTGACCGTGTTTCTAGTGCTACTAGGTGAGATCTAACTTGTGTTGTTTTTAGATTGAGTGGAGTGGCAAGGAGCAAGTGAAAATCCTTTGAAAATGAATTTGAAATTGCTAACTCAGGGACAAGTTGTTGTCATGTTGTACAACATTTCAGAGTTAGTGCATTTGAAAAAGAATTTGAAATAGAGCTTGAAGAGGTGTCTATGTAGGCACTGGATTAGTCTGATGATGCCCTACAGAGGGCATTGGAGAAAGCGCTATGATGTTGAGATTCTAACTGTGCTAGGGTTTGGTACTAGATTTATCTGGTGCCTCCCTATTGCTGAGCACCGAAGAAAGCGGTAGCACCTTTGCCAGAGGAGGGACACATGGTGAGTCGAGGAGAAGCATGGGGAAATTGAAAGGCTCATGGTGCATGCTTCGTTGCAGGGCACCAGAGTTTTTTTGGTGAGATCTGGAGCTCTTGATGCAACCCACCAAAGAGGTTTTGGGGTCACCAGATTAGTCCAGTGGTGCCCCCATGGGGGTCACTGGAGAAAGCGACCATTGAGGGCTAGTTAGCAGAGAGTTCCTGGGGTCACTGGATTTGTCCGATGACCACGGGAGAATGCGGTACTCCAATGACTATATGACCATTTGAATATAGCCATTGGATGTGAGCTCTGTGTGAGGGTTGTTTCTCCTGTGCTTACTCTGTTGAGGTCATTGGGTTTATCCGGTGAGTGTGGAAGATGTTGTCAACTTCCAACGGCTAGTTTGTTGGTTTAGCTTATAAATAGGGGATGTGGTCGACCATTTGAGGGTGCTAGAGCCAATGAGGTCACACCAAGGAAGCCAAAGGGAGCCCTCCACTTAGTTGAGATTGTGATTTGAGGTGAGTCGGAGTGATCTAGTGCTTGTGCTTGAGAGGGATAGCATCTGGTGGCACTATGTAACACCATGTGTTTGCATCCTAAAAACCACTAAAAATCGTCCCTCACCACACTAACCACCTAGCTATGAACATTTGTTACATGGAAGATACCCGCAACCATATTTAATAAGGGTAAATAGGAAAAAATACACCCTAATTAATCACTCCTTGGTATACTAAATCATGTCCAAAACAACCTTAATTAATAGTATGGAGGGAGTACAGAATAAGTAGGCATTCGGGTATGCACCTATGCATGGTTAACTACACCTAAATAAAATATAAGCATATATACACATATACATATGTGCCACTAACCTTAACCACTACCTTAACCATAACCAGATCATACCCTAATCTTGTATAAATAACAAATATAGATGCATGAATCTAAATAGCTGAGCCCCTTCACGTACACATAAAACTCACCTAAATAACCCAAACCCGTGGACTTGTAGAGACCGGCTAAGTCAGATATCATGACTTGGTCGGGTTTTCTCTTTCAGGTTCACATAATAGTGAACCCCTAATAATGTGGTCTAGTTTTCCATCGGACGACCGAACCATTTCCACTAAAACTACCAAAAAGCCACGGCTTGTTGAATGAAACCTCTTCATTCGACACTTACTTCAAATTGACATAATAATGATAACTTAAATATAAAAACCATCAACCACATAGAAACTACCCATTTAGGACCGACCCTTGAATGATTGTGATTGCCATTAGTGTGTTGCTTGAAATGTCCTTTGTTTGCCGATGTTAGACAACGTAGATAGATGGCTTGGAAAGAACCTGATGGGATTCTAAAACGCAGTCGTAGGAATACGAAGAATCAGACCTTTGGAATATGAGTGTACTTGCCAGTGAGCGGAGGCAAATCCTAACTCCCACCTGCCCCTCTAACCCTTCCAAATAATTAACCAACCCTAAACCACATCCCTCTCCACCAAACCACCAATTCCACCACTCCCACCTTATAACCATCCACCTTCCACTCCCTTCACCTAATTACACAATAAATACCACATATACCATTTATATAACTAATATAAGACTTAACAATAAAAGTAGATATAAAATATGGCAAATAACTATGATAATTAAAACATGATAAAGCTCACTATATGGAGAACATGGATTGTGATGATAATAGAATTGGTAGGATAAAAATGTATTTTTCGATGGGAGCGAGTGGGGATATTTCCACATGGGATGGATTATCCTTTTGATATGTTCGCCTAGTGAGAGTTCCTGTTGGGAGATACTCGCTTCAGTCATATAAGGACCAGTTCATTTGATTATATCGCCTAGTCAGATATTACGTATAGCCACATGTCTATATGTGTAGACTTAGTCTCACACCCCGTTAGGTAGAAGTATGATAGCTACTAGGAGGCCAGTGTTGGCAGCGGACTATTAGGACCCAACATGAATGTTGTGTGATCCTCCATGTCTGGTCGGCATGGTTGTTATGTGATCTTCCATGTAAAACCCCTGATTTGGCCGTGTTCGAGCCCTTTCTTTTCTTTATCAGATGATGTGGTATCATTCGGGTTGTTGCATTGGATGATTTGGCATCATCCAATGTTTAGTGTGCCTTCCAATCCCTAAGTAGACCGTAGTAGTGTTGTATGGATACCTTAGGTCATTCCTTTCGGGTATGGGATTTCTTTAGACCAGTCTGAGCCATGATGAAGGTATAGGATTGTGTCTATCATGTGGAGAAATTTGTACAACCTCTGCAGAGTATATTGAATCTATTCGAATAGCCATGTCCTTGGAATGAGCAACCGCTAGGATGAGATTCAAATGATTAGTTGTTTTACAAAATGAAAACTAGGATAAAATGGTAGGATAGAATCTACATAATTGGTAAGATGCAATTAACCCCAGGAACTGGCGAGAAGGGTATTACTCTCCTAGGGCCCAAACCCCTATAAATAACTCCACACCTCACCATCTTATAACCCAACTTCACCCTCTATACCACGTACACACCACTCCCCATCAACCACCTACACCACTCCCCATCAACCACCTCCACCACAAACAGCCTTCGCCATCCACCCATCCACCAACACCATGTTAGGGCTTGCTAAGTACTTTATGTACTCAATCCACTCCCCCTCTACATTTTTAGGATAAAGATGTTGGAACATCTGAATCATCGAAACTCCGCAAAGATGGAGCTACAAGGAGTACACCAGGGTCCGAGATGTATGACTAGGATAAACACTACGCTAGGACCATTACGATATAGGCTAGGGTTTCATCCGCACTTCAAGTTGCCTATAGGAATGGAGCCATGACAACGTAGGACCATGCGATAGCACTATGATAATCCCATAAGAGGCCTATGGCCCGAACCATGTAATCACAGACTCTGTAATGTGATTCCCCTTTAGCAATAAAAGTATGGTTTTTGGTATCAATCTTGTTCGACTGTGCGTATCAGCTACTGATCCAAGGACTGATACACTAAGCATAGAGGATCCTAGGATTGGGGCCCAACACACTAGGAGCTAGTTAGCAAGCTTGTGGGCTTGTTACTCTTGGAGGTTACCACCTCCTAGATGGCTTGGTGGCATGTGGACTTCATCATAGCACACACGGAGATTGTGCGTTGCTCCGGAGTGAGATCGCATTGTGTGGGGGTGTTGTGCTCACCTCGCAGGAGATTGCATAGAGCAACTCTAGTAAAGAGAGGTGTGAAGAGCACCAAGTGGTCTGGCCAGATCAAGTGCTAGAGCTCATGTTGGGAGCACACCTCGAGGGATGAATGCAAGCTTGTGGGCTTGCCCTTAGTAAGAGGATCGGTGATAACAACCTTGGGCTTGCATCAATGGGGATTAATTGGTTGGCAAACCACCGAACATTAGGATAAAAATTGCCATGTCAACTAACTTGTGTTCCCGATCGGTTTGTAGTCCCTAACACTAGCTATTTACTTGTTCATATCTTGCTATCGTGCTAGTTAGCTTGTGTAGCTAAGCAGCTTAGCTTGTGTAGCTAATTAGTTGCTCTCCAGTTGTGCTTGTGTAGCATAACTAGTTGAGTAGTTCTAATGTAGTACTAGTGTAGCTTGTGCTTTGTTCTTGTTGCTCATTTGGTATGTAAAGGAGCTCCTGGTTGCTTGTTTGACAAGTTGCACATGTTTATGTGACCTTGCCAACTGAATTCTGTAGGAGATCTCCCAATAGCTCGACACCTTAACATATATCTTGTGTAGGATCTTTTGTAAGGTGTTTGTGATATAGATAGAGGGGTGTAGTCTTGGCTAGACCATATAGTTTAATTATGCTTAGTTTTAGTTAGCTGACGCGATTAAGATTTAGAAAAGACTACTCCCTACAAAGGTGCATGTATGTAAGTACCATGTATGTATTTATCTACTTTTTTAGATAATGGAAAAAAATCCGACTTCAACTTTCTTCCAAGAAAAAGCATCAGACCACACTTATTATAAAGCCACGCACCAAGAATTTAAACTTGGTACATGTTTGAAACTAAAATATCTAAGACGGTACCTGAAAGACTATGGCAGAACCGCCTAATCTAATGCCTCTCAGGAGTACTTGTCTTCCATTAGACACTAAGTACTCAAGGGAGGGCACCAAATTACGCAGTTCCGTCGAGCACACCCCAAGGGAGAACCCCAAAATCCACATTTTTCCATCAGGATCACAAATGAGAGAATAAAACATACATTATTCTTAACCATTTCTTACATCACTTTTTATGCAACATCAGAGTATAATATTTACTATTGATAATAGCAGAATATGATCATGTTATCAGAGTTATGAACAATTTAATTTAACAGCGGAATATAAACATGTGATCAGAGTTATAGCAAAAATAAATATCTATTCATGACATGATGAAGCATTGTTATATAAACTATGACAACATATTATAAAACTTCTATTTATAAAACCTTTTAGTTAGAGTTATAAACGAAAACTATGATCGTAGCGTAAAGGAATCCTCTCTGAGCCCACCAGGAGGGATCCCCACACAAGAGTCAGCTCAAGCATCCGCCTGTCACCTGCAACAGGGGAAGATAAAACCCTGAGTACTCAATTGTACTCAGCAAGACTTACCCGACAGGAGGAAAGAAAATACTCCAAGGATATGCAAGGCTATCTGGCTTGTGGGTTTATTGTATCTACGGGAGCATTACTAAATGTGCGTCCTTATATTCAATTTTATTAGCAGTCAATATTAGTTCATTAACCAACCATTCTATGTAAGCACCTATGCTACTTTCAAGCAGGTGGCAAGCAATCAGAATTATTTTACCATCTTTCATCTTCCAGTTCTTACTACGGTGCTAGAGTGTAGACAAGTCGTATCGGATCGCCCGACGATTCGCGAATCAATGTGCCCAGCTGGGTACCCCGAAACACGCGCCCCGCTTGTACCCCAGGCACAAGTAGGACCAACCCACTACCCTCCTATCACGGGGTCCAGGTCCCTATCCAAACTTGGACTCCAAGCCCCCGCCCCTGAGTCCCGGACTCAGTGCGGTGCTAGGACCTCCACCCAAAAACCACCCTGAAAGTTGGTCCGGAAAGAGCTGGAACCCAAGACAAGAGAGTAACAAGTCTTCCCACACCCATACACAAGTATGTATTCAGGATAATAAGTCTGTGACCTGCCTAAAACCCAATGCAATGGCCGGTCCTTAACCGACATAGGCGGAACAAATGCAATCCGAGCCTCGCTCAAATGCCAAACTAAGTCCAGATCCAAAGTACCATTCTGCCCGGTCTCCAATTATCATTCATATATATATTCCAGGTGATAATAATATAGTAACAACAATAATATATTTCCTATCTCTCGCGAGTGACAGGCAATCACTCGACTTCTACCAGAGTCTTGTAGCATAGCAATCTACACGATCCTGTCATACTAGTAAGACTCATAGGATAAAGATTTATATATGCAAGTGGGTTTCATTCAACTCCTTGAAACTTAATACGCAAATATAATATAAAGTACAGAAAAGTAGGGGTTATGCACCGGGGCTTGCCTGGGTAAGATATAACCAAAAGTTAGTATTTGCATCTTTGGATCATCCACCATCATTTGAATAGAAAGCCCATTGCATCATCTCATGGGGAGAATACCATTACACCATCTTCGGATTCCCAATCATCCTTCAATTGATCCGTTGACCCATCATCGTACCTATATGATGTGCATTGATGCAAATGCATAGATGTAAATAACCAACGACAGCTAAAACGCTTAGAAATCTGATCACGACTGACAAGCTAACGAGATAGCTCTAACGCTGGTCTACGTATCCATATTGTCGAATAAGGCGTTACTTCCCAGCCAATGTTTTAGTTATACAAACCCAAGTTGTTTCTTTATTTCATTCGATCGAATTAATTTTTATTCGAAATAGGGCATCATTATCTATCTAGCAAACTAATTATTCTAGAGCTACAAAAATTACAGTGAGTACCTAATATTGCTAGGAGCCTACTGTAAAAATTTTAGATTCAACACTATTACCAATTTATCACCACAATTCCTACAAGTTCACATTTTAGTAGGATTAAACATTTTAAAATAATTAGAGCAACTCTAGAAACATTTTTAAAACTAGATGAACCAAAGGCACTAATAGATAGATTAGGATTTTATAAACCTAACAAAATTGGTTTCATAATTTTTGGACAACTACACAAATTTATATTGATTTTATAAATTTATTTTAAAAACTAATTTAGCAATGGCTTAAGAAACTAAAGGGCTAGCGGCCATCAGAACGGCCCGGCGGCCCGCAATCGTGCGCATGGCCCAACAGCGCGGCATGGCCCAGCGCACAGCGCGGCACCAGGCCGGCCCAAGCGGTGCGGCGAGCACAGGCGGGGCACTGCGAGCGGCCCACCTGCTGGCCCAAGCGGGGCGACCACAGGCCGGCCCAGTGCGGCCTGCCCAAACCAGACTGGCGGTTATGCAAAAATGTCCCTGAGTTTACCTCTATTCAACTCGAGATCCACTGGTACTATTTAAATGAGTCACGTATTTTACACCTAGAACCCTAAACAAAACTTCTACTTTGATTCATACCCTTCTCGACTTCAAAAGCAGAGCACTGCCAGGGAATCCGGCCGACGGCCAAATCCGGCCATGAGGTCGTCGACGGTGGTGAGGTGGTGGTGCGGGGCGACGCAGGATGGCCACTGCGGTGGCGCGGCCACGGCGAGGACAGCGGACGGCGCAGCCACGGTGGCCACGCGGCGGCGCGGCGTGCCGGGCCAAGGGAGCGGACACCAGGGTGCCGAGCATAGGGGAGGAAGAGGAGGGGGCACCGGCGACCGCGGGCACGGGCGACGGCGGCGTGCCATGGCGGCGCTGCGAGAGAGGGCGAGGCGTTGACGATGGAGGCTCTGGTGAGGCGGAGCTGTGCGTGGCCATCCTCCAGGTGACGGCGAACCTCCTCGGTGACCCGGTGGCAGGAGATGCGCCAGTGCCATAGCTGCGTGTGGGCCGAGGCAAGCGGCCATGGTAGGGAGGAGCGGCGCTGCGGCACGGCCCACGGGAGAGCAGCTGTCTAGAGCGGATCGGGGCGGCGCGGGACCCTGCGACGGTGGGGCAGCGCAGTGGGGAAGGGCAAGCAGGAGCTGGGATCCAGCGTGGGGAAGCTGCAGGCCCAGCGCGGCCGAAGAGCTCATGCACGGGAGAGGCAGCGGGGGCACGGCCCGCCTGGCCACAGTGTGGACCGAGACGGAGGAGGCGCCTGGGAGGGGCAGCGCCGTGGAGCAGAGCGGCGGGTCCAGCGCTGGAGGTGGAGCGGCGAACGAGCAGGGAGCAGGGAGCAGCGTGTCGGACCCGGCCGGAAGAGATGGTCGGCCACGGTAGGGGCGCAGACGAACCGACGACGCGGGCTCGGGCAACGGTGGCGACGGCCATGGAGCAGTAGGCCCAACGCGGTCCGCGGGGCGCGCGACGGACGAGCAGTGGCGCGGCGCGACGATGGACGGCCACGGCGCACCGAGAAACAAGAGGAGCCATGGCGGGGGGCCGGACATGCTGTGCGTGCAGAGGTAGCAAGGGTGCGGAGGCTAGCGAGGCGGCTCGGGCGCGCGGAGCTGAGACGCCTCCTCTCGACTGCAGAAAAATAAAGGGAGAGAAAGAGAGGGCACGAGCATGCAAGGCAGCAGCGGCAGCGGACCACGGCGACATCGAGGACAGGGCATGGGGTAGGGCGCACGTGGCACAACGTGGCCGACAGGGCACACCTACGCGTGCACAAGGACATGAAAGGACCTGGCGTGGCAGGGAAAAGTGGCCATCATCGCAGAGCCCGGGGACCAGGCGGACAGTAGGTGAATTAAAATACCAGAAGACGCCACGATCACCAACGATGATGTCACAGCGGCCATGCATAATGATGATACTTGGCTTTGTCTGCGTGTGGAAGGTGGTAACGGAACAGCGGCCACGTGCAAAGCCCGCGGCGCAAAACCAACACACAGGGCGACGTGAAAAGAGCAACAGCATCACGACAAGGTCATTAGTTCGATGGGACAACAGAGGCAGTGGCTACTCGGTATTTTAAATGCACCCAAAAATCATATTCCGAATTTTACTTAAGTACTATATACCAGTTGTATCGTATTTTTGTTTATAATTTTTTTTCATGCTTAATCAAATAAACAAGACATTCACCCTTTTATTTGCTATCAGACATTTTTACGCACTAGTCCATACATCATACTAACTCATAGAAATAAAACATCTAGGAACTAATTAACCCGTTGTTCATTATACTTCGCCAAAAGTGACACTTTTAAATATAAGTTAAATTTTAAAATCCGAGAAAGTCATTTCGAAAATCTTTCTTTGGCCTAAATCTCGGTGCTAAACAAAATCGTAACACCAGGGTGTTACAACCCATCCATTAAATACAAACAACTGCATGGCTCTTGATTCTAGTATTCTATAGACTAGCGAATCTATTTTTTTGTCTTCATTTGAACGCTCTAATAGAGCCCAAATCGAAGCCGGTGTATCCCCCCTAAAAAGAACCTACAAAAAAGTTTTGGTTGACCTTTATCAAACACCATATCATTCCTTGTGATCCAAATTGCCTAGCAACAAGCTGCTGCCCAGACAATATTAGGTGATCATGATGGCGACAATCCAATTTCGATCAACTACTAAAAAGATGATATTGATACTCGTAGTGGTTTAATGCAAAACAACAAAAACACATCACACCATAGAAACCAGGCATAATGAAAATTAAAAAAACAGATATTGGATTGTTTTGGGCTTACTATAGAAACAAGTCTTACTACCATTCAAATTTCATTTTGCTAGATTGTATTTTGTAAGAATCGCCTATTTTTTCAAGAGCCGAATAAAAATCTTAATTTTCAGGGATAATTTTGGAAGAAACAACAAGTCTTACTACCCATCTTGCAATCTCAAAGAATGGAGTATTGATCCTCATACTCTTTTCGCTTGTCCAAACCAGAAAAGCTCGCTTTTACGAAAGTTAATTTTCAAACTTGATAATTGGTCAAAAGTGCATAGAAGCAACTTCATGTTCTTTGTATGAATACCATGATCCATAAAAATAACCCTATCATCATCTGCATATTTTGTAGATTTGACAAGCCATTTTCCACTAAGTTCGGAATAACTCCTTTTATATGGCCTTCCTCCTTAGCTCTAGATTAGATGATAGCTAACATATCCATAACAATGTTGAACAAGATTAGTGACAAGGTCACCTTGTCTAAGACCTTTCTTAGTTTAGAAGTATGGATAGATTTTTTCTCATTAACGTTTATGCCCACATTACCAACGTGAACAAAATCCCAAATCCAATCACACCATATTGACACTTGTTTGTAAGAAATTCTAGCTCACCTTATCATAAACATTTTCAAAATAGATCTTAAAAATAATACCATATTGTTTCTTTGAGTGTAATTGATGCAGACATTCATGAAGGATAATTGCACCTTCCATATTATTTCTCCTTAGTAGAAACGTTGTTTGGGATGGATTAATTGGCCATTGAGCAACCTTCCCAATTCTATTAGAACAACTCCAGCAGAGCCACCACTTGAGCCCTTAAAACTAAAAATGAGAGGGCCCTTAAATCCCCCTCCCACCTCTCATTCTTAGGAGACCTGATTGGAGCCCTCAAATCACCGTTTCATCAATTTTCCTGCGCGCGCTCCTCTTCCCGCTTGCTCCTCCTCCCACGTACCGCATGCCTCTGCATCCCTCACCTGCGCACATTGCTCGCATCAGCATCCATGCGCGCCACCCTGCATTCCCAATGCCACCTCCACCATCCTGCAAGGTCCTCCCTAGTGCGGCTCTCCTCCCATGGAGGCATGTTCCTTGATGAGATCCCATCCCAGTTGCTCCTCGGTGAGATCCTAACACACTTCTCATGGGGACATCCCAATGCGACTCCTCCCATCCGGCGAGGTACCAATGACTGTCGCTAGTATTACCAACCCCGTCTGTCGGGGACCAATACTAGGGTACCCGAAGAGGAGGAGATAACGACCATCAACATTGATTCATCCGAGCAGTCAAGAGCGCGACTACAGCTCCAACCGACCCCTAGGTGCGCGAACTCTGCCTCTCTCGACCTCTAGGAGAGGACTCCGCCTCGCCCGACCCTAAGGTCATGCACTCTGCCTCGCCCGACCCCAAGGCCATGGGCTCCGCCTCGCCTGACCTCTGGGGGAGGACTCTGCTTCGTCCGACCTCGAGGCCACAGGCTCCGCCTCGCCCAACCCTGGGGCCACGAACTCTGCCTCACCTGACCTCCGGGGGTGGGCTTCGCCTCGCCTGACCCCAAGGCTGAGGGCTCCGCCTCGCCCGACCCTAAGGTCATGCGCTCTGCCTCGCCCGACCCCAAGGCCGCGGTCTCTGCCTTGCCCGACCTCTGGGGGCGAACTCTGCTTCGTCCAACCTCGAGGCCGCGCGCTCCACCTCACCCAACCCCAAGGCCGCGGGCTTCACCTCGCCTGACCCTTGGGTTTGTGCTCCACCTCGCCTGACCCCAAGGCCGTGGGCTCCACCTCGTCCGACCACGAGGCCACGGGCTCCACCTCACCTGACCCTTGGGTTCGTGCTCCGTCTCGCCCGACCCCGAGGTCGCAGGCTCCGTCTCACCTGACGGAGACCCATACCGACGCTAACCAGTCTAGGCCCAAGTATATGGGTCTGGGTCAAAGCTCTGACACCAGGGAAGAGACCGGTACGCCTCGATTTAACTCGTGTCCATGATGGTCCATACCAGAGGATTCACATCAAGAACAACGTTGGGCGTACCGATGCTATTCTATCTAACCCCCGTACGAACACTGACAGGCGCGTCAGCTCACTAGGACGTTCGCTGCGCTGGAATGGAACACCATGACCGGCACACAACGCCTGCGCATGGCGCCAGTGATGGACAGGGCCACGACGTGGAGCTATCCCTGTTGACATCTATAGGGTCGGCGGGACCCACATGAAGGAGAAGAAGGACCCGGCGATCCTGAAGGGCTTATTCTCTCTCTTGTTCTCCTCTTTTCCTCCGTTGTAACCCATGCTTTCCTTTGGCCCATAAAAGGAAAAGCAGGGCTTCCATAAGGGGCATCTGACCATCGGAGCATCGCACCGATTCAAGCCAGATCCAAACAAACCCATCGAACCCCGAACACACGGCTAAGCAGCAACCGAGCTCTCTCAGCATCCGTTCACTCCTTTCACCAGAGACTTGGGACATGTCCCTCTCTCGCCCGTTTGTAACTCCTACTATGAACTTTTAGTGCTAGTAACACGAGCAGCAGCAACGAACTGGACGTAGGGACATTTTGCCCGAACCAGTATAAACCTCGTGTCCTCTTAGCACACCATCCGAGCCAGACGCGCAATATTAGAAATTTACTCATTGGTGGTTACTCGAAACACCGACAGTTGGTGTGCTAGGTAGGGGCCTTTTGCGTGTCTCGACGTCCACACGTCAGCTGGGTCCCGGGGGCGCATGTGCGCTTCGGGAACCTGGACTTCATCATCACGACGGAGGGAGGGTTGGTGCAGGCTCCCACCACCGTCCAACCTCTCTACTTCACCAGCCTTGACGCAATCGCCGAGGAGCTTGAGGAGCTGCAGCTGCATGCACCGGAGGCCCATGCCCCCAGGAGCGACCAGCTCCTCGGCTTCGACTACGGGATGATAGAGCGCCAGCTCGGCGCATTCCTAGGACCCCGACCGTCCTAGGAGAACCTGCGCCACCTCACCTTCTCGTTCGCCAATGTCATGGCGCAGCTTGCTGGGGGAGAGCCGCTCTTCCCAGAATACCTCATCTGGAGCGTCCCGACAGCGCTCCCGTCCAGTCTCCGCAACGCCGCAGAGACCGTTGGCCACCTTGTGGCACAACGCACGCCTCTGTCCCCCGCGAACGACGAGTTCGTGGGGATGATCAAATATGTCATGGAGTCTTTCCATGACCTTCTCACGGGAGAAACGGAGTCGCCCTCCGCCTCTGACTCCAGCAGGAGGAGCCATCACCCCTCTCATGAATGTTTCATGGCATGTACCCCTGAGGGACACGTCAAAAGCATCCACGAGGAGGAGGCTACCCCATCGAACGACCTCGATGGCGAGGTCGAGAGGGATGCAGGGGCCCCACCTCGCCTACGGGTGGAGTAGCTGAAGGGCCGGCACTAAGAGCTCGAGGAAGCGCGACTCCAGCTCGAGCAGGAACACGCGGAGCTCGATCGAGAGATCGAGCGCCACGGAGACGGTGGGCGTGCACGCACCATGGCCTGCGACATCAACCCGAGGATCATCGAGGACGATGAAGCGCTCTCACACTTCGTCCGGGCAAGCCAGAACATCATTGTTGCGGCGGCCTTGCTCCGAGGGCTTTCGGGCCCCGCGACGCCTGAGGATCGTCGGGCCCATAGCGAGATTCGCACGCTACTCGAGCATGCGGCGGCGCAGCAAGCCGAGAGCTCGTTGTCTCAATGACGCGAGCTCGATGCCCGTCAGCGCGCGCCCTCAGAGCTACCCGACAAGGACGCGTCAGTCCACCAGACGCCGCAAGGTGGCAAGCCGCGCACCACAGTCCCGGTGCATGAGCATCTTGACCGCCACCATGACGCGCGAACTGAACATATAAATTAGTTAGGAGGGGGAGAACCGTGACTGACTCCGTGAGCCGAGCGGTCGTCGGCCTAGGAAGACAGGATGGATGGCCCGCAGCCAGCACTGCTACGAAATACACGATTGGTTGTCACTTCACCGCCCATACAATATAGTACAGCTCCTGTCGTCGTTTGTCATCGATCATGTACGGAGTACTAGACGGATGGGCGTTCATGACTTTAATTATCATACCAATAACAATGTTAATCATATAGTACTCGCTCTCCCTCCTCTAATATAAACGCATACCGACCTCCTCCTTGAGAATCCTAAAATAAACATATATCAGAACAACGTCGGTACATAGTACTAGCTATCATGGCAGGAATGGAGACGTCTTGCCTACCATCGTACTCTACATTCTTACGACAGCGTCCATGTGCGCCATTACACTCCTTGTCCTTCCACTGCCCTCTGCGGCTGCTGCTGCTCTCTGTCTGCATCTACTCCATGTAGCTAGCGAAGAGACTGACGAGCGTTGACAAGCAAGCAGGGAGCATGATCCGGCGTTGCATGCCTACTTGACCTGTCTTTTTTATTGTTGCATTAATCTCGTCTAAACAACTGTTACCTTACGTTGTTGATCTGATGATGACCTTATATATGCTACCACCATTTACCACTTTACATACCCTGCGTATATACAACATGCACGATGGAGAGCTAGAACCTGAAATAATAGCATATTATTATATATATATATATATATATATATATATATATAATATCTTCTACCCCCTCTGTCGCCGATATTAAGATGTGCATGTATTTTAAAATACAAATTTTGTTATCAATGCCCAACAATTATTGTAATCATATATGAACTGTATACTACAGTAAGTGGTTATATTGGCTTTGTATATATTTAGAAATTATTTTGTAAACTGGTATACATGGGCCGGTTCAAACCCAATCAACTTGTAGAACCTACACAGTTAAAACCGATCTGGACTTTTCCATGTCTAGGTAGGTTTGGCCCGAGCCATCACCAAGCCCAATTAGGCCTACAAACTTTATTGTTATTAGCATTTTTGAAGATTTTTATCACAATTTACGACACCTATTCTAACACAATTTGCTAAGATTTCTTTAGCCCTGCAAAGTTTTAATTTAAAACTCGACTTATACGTGTAGAAACCTTAAAGATGAGCAACTAAAAGGTATAAAAATAGTAAATTGAACGAAAAATTAGTTAGGAGGGAGACCCGTGACTGACTCCGTGAGCCTAGCGGTCGTCGGCCAAGGGAGATGCGATGGATGACCAGCAGCCAGCTCTGCTACAAAGTACATGATTGGTTGTGACTTCACCGCCCATACCATAGTAGTACAGCTCCTGTCGTCGTCTGTCATCACATACGGAGTACTAGTAAGACGTATGGGCGTTCATGATATTAATAATCATACAAGTAGCAATGTTAATCATAGAGAAAAATTCATGGCCAGTTCCTACACTTAGCGTGGGGTGTCATCTAGGTTCGTGTAATATCAAAAAGCTATTTTTAGGTCCCTAAACTTTGTTCCGTGTCTCACCTACGTCCAAACAGATCTTAGCCCACTACTTATGCTGACGTGACATGCATCGAAGTGGACCCAATAGGTGGGGCCCACTTGTCAGGTCTTTCTCTCCTCTCTGTTTCTTCTCCGCTCGTTGACGCCACCCTCGCCGGTGGAGTCGGACTAGTCCTCGTCGTCTAAGTAGCGTTCCTCTCCTCTAAAATAAATGCATTTCTACCTCCTCCTTGAGGATCCTAAAATAAACACATATCTACCTCCTCCTTGAGGAGTCTTTGTTTTTAATTTTGACAGTACACAGTACTAATCAGCTATAATGGCAGTAGAAATGGCAGACACACCCAATAACTCACACGGTCTAGACGGACGTCTTGCCTACCATCGTACATTCTTACGACAGCCTCCATGCGCGCCATTACTACTTCTTGTCCTTCCACTGCCCTCTGCGGTTGCTGCTGTGTTCTCTGTCTGCATCTACTCTATGTAGCTAGCAAAGAGACCGACGAGCGTTGACACGCAGGGAGCATGCATGGAGGCGTTGCCTACAGGGACCTGTGTCTTTTTTTTTTCCAGTAATCTCGTCTAACTAACTGCTACGTTACGTTATTGATCTGATGATGACCTTATATATGGTACCACCATTTACCACTTTACGTACCCTGCATACAACATGCACGATGGAGAGCTAGAACCTGAAATAATAGCTTTTATAGTATAGATATATGTATCTTCTACTCCCTCTGTCACGATCTCAAGACGTGCATGTATTTTAAAATACAATTTTTGTTATCGATGCCCAACAATTATTGTAATCATATATGAACTTTATACTACAATAAGGGGTTACAGTGGCTTTGTAAATATTTATTAGAAAATGCACAATCAACTCGTAGATCCCGCACAATTAAATTTGATCTGGAGCAACACACAATCGTTGAATTGTGTTGCAGGAAGACGCGTACGCTAGTACTGTACTGTATTATGTTCGCCATTCATGTAGAGCAACACACAACACCTATGTTTCTTGCACATATAAAATATACCTTCTTATTAGCATTTTATGAAGACTTTCTAGCACAATTTGTGACACCACCTATTCTCACGTAACACGATTTGCTAAGATTTGTTTAGCCCTGCGAAGTTTTTATTTAAAACTCGACTTATATGAGTAGAAACCTAAAAGATGACCAACTAAAAGGTATAAAAATAGTAAAATGAATGAAAAATTGGTTAGGAGGGAGACCCGTGACTGACGCTGTGAGCCGAGCGGTCGTCGGTCTAGGGAGATGCGATGGATGGCCAGCAGCCAGCACTACTACGATATGCATGATTGGTTGTCACTTTACCACCCATACCATATATAATAGTAGTAGTACAGCTCCTGTCGTCTATTATCATGTACGGAGTACTAGTAAGACGAATGGGTGTTGGGTGTTCATGACATTAATTATCATACCAGTAGCAATGTTAATCATTGAGGAAAATTCATGGTCGGTTCCTAAACTTAACGTGCGGTGTCATCTAGGTTCATGTATTATTAAAGAGCTATTTTTTGGTCAATAAACTTGATTCCGGATCTCACCTAGGTCCAAACGGATCTTAGCTCACTACTTATGCTAACGTGGCGTGCATTACCCAATAGGTGGTGGGAACCACTTGTCAGTTGCTTCTCTTCTCTCTGTTTCTTCTCCGCTCGCCGGCGCCGCCCTCGCCGGTGGAGTCGGACTAGTCCTCATCGTCGTAGTAGCGCTCCTCTCCTCTAAAATAAACGCATTTCTACCCCATCTTGAGGAACCTAAAATAAACACATATCTACCTTCTCCTTGAGGAGTCATTTCTTTTTTAATTTTGACAGAACAATACTAGCTATCATGGCAGTAGGAACAGCAGACACCAAATAATTCACACGGTGTAGACGTCTTGCCTACCATCGTACATTCTTACGACAGCCTCCATGTGCGCCATTACCGCTTCTTGTCCTTCCAATGCCCTCTGCGGCTGCTCCTCTTCTCTGTCAGCATCTACTCCATGTAGCTAGCAAAGTGACCGGCGAGCGTTGACAAGCACGGAGCATGATCCAGCGTTGCCTACAGGGACCTGTCTTTTTTATTGTTCCATTAATCTCTAAACAACTGTAACGTTACATTGTTGATCTGGTGATGACCTTATATATGCTACCACCATTTCGCACTACACGATGGAAAGCTAGAACCTGAATTAATCAGGAATGCTAAACACCACACGGGTGTTTTAGCACCTATAAACACACGATTTTTTCCGTGTGTCTGACGTGAGGCTCCGACCGACTCCTCCCCTCCGCACTCCCGTCCTCCCCTCCGCGTGCTCTCTCTCTCTCTCTCTCACCGGCAACGGGACCGGCGAGCTCCTCCTGGTGCCCGCGCCTCCTCGCGCCCAGGCGACGGCGCCGCGCGCAGCCCCTGGCCGGACCGGACCTCCGTCGCCGCCACCAGGCCGGACCTCCGCCGCCGCCCCCGCGGCACGGCCATGCCCGCTCCGCCGCGATTTGTTGCTTGTGATCTGTGCCAACACAGCCGCGATTTGTCCTTGTCCTTTCATAGAAAAAAATTGTTTCTTGTGATCTGTGCCAACGAAGAAGATAAACAGTGCCGCGGGCGCCGCGACGGGCGGCTAAAGGTAGAAGATGAACAGTACGCAGCGGTCGGCTGAAGGTAGAAGATGAACCGTGCCAGAAAAATTCAGGTGTGGAGTTAGGATAAAACACCCAAGTGTCAAACAGACTATCGGTTATCATAGAGATCTGACCTTCTGGTTATATATTGTCTCTCCATAGGGTGGAGGTTCGTCTGCGACTGTCAAGCTAGAGCAATATATCATCACAATTCACAAATCATCTAGTGCAGCTCCTCGGTTTCCTGACACCGGCCTTGAGTAGCTGCTATACCCGAGTAAGTACAGACTGCTCACTTTTGTTTCATAGTTGGATACAACGTTAATTGTTGAGAATTACCTTTGCATTGCAAACTAGAGTTTAGTTATTTCCTCAAGAGAGAGATAGTAGAATCCTCAACTTGTAACAAGCCTGATATATGGTGTGCATGGTCCTTATATACAGGAAGCACTGCACATCTTCTCATGGTTCTTAATTACTGAATGAAACCCACGCACAGATCCCCAGTCATTATATTTATAGTCAAATGAAATCAGCAGCAACTGCTATGCATCCCCAGTTTGATTCTTGGCTCTACCTCACCAGTGTTTATACAAAGTTGTGGTGGGGGGCTTAATTAATAAGCACCTCTCTTCGTTAATCTGTTGGAAACCATAGGGTCATTCAGTCCTGCGTGAGTTGTGACGATGTTTTAAATTTCTTCAGGAATTAAGCGTGAGGGAAGGGAGGTTGTGTCGTCGTCATCAGAGGATGATGATGGGCCTCGACCTCGATGATATCCGCGACCATGTGGCATCGCTGTTCATCATGCTGAACAAGAAGACAGCGATCTTGTTCCGCATCGAGTTCTTGGTGGTCCTCGCCACGCTTCTGTTCTTGGCCATGTTCTTCATGGACCTTTTTCGGCGCACCATCCACAGCCCGTTCATGAGAGCCGTGTTTAGCGTCTTCGACGCAGTCTCCGACTCCATCGTCGTGCACCTCCTGGGGGCCATCCAAACGGCGCCTTTCAAGAATCAGCTGTTCCCAGTCTGGGCCCTCATGCTTGTCAATTTCCGCTACAGTGCAGACTACATCTCCAGCTATGGTGTCCCTGTCCCTCGTGGGCGAAGGTTCGCTGAATGGAGGAACGTGGTCAAGCTACTGGGATCGGCGTTCTCGAACCGGACGCGTGGATCCCGTTTCACTGGCCCACTTTGGTTGGTCTGGGTTCTGCAGGTGATGAGGAGCGCCTACATTATATGGCGTGCAGGGCCTTCTGGCAAGGCAGGAGTTCGGAGCTTGTTGCAGAGCACATGCTTGCCATGCATAGCAGCAGCATGAACAAGGGAGGAGAATTAATGGACCCAGTCCCAGACACAGCAGCGACGATGAAAGGCTACAAGTACTTGGTCTATGGAGAAACAAAGCTGCAGTGGCAAGGAGGTTTCAACAGACTAAAGAAGCCTCAGTACGCATTGTGTATCGACCAGCAGCAGGATCAGGATGCTACTGCTAACGACAACGGCGGCGGCGCTACTAGAATCCACAGGCGCAGAAAGGAGAAGACATCATCAGTACCGGTGCTGACGTTGGACAAGATCTGGGACTGTCCCATTCCCATTCATAAACAGCCACAACCACATAGCCTGCAGCAGGGCCAGGGCCGGGGTGAGGATGATGATGGGAGTGGGACCAAGGTTCTCCCTCTGGCCTTCGCAATGTCCAGGCTTCTGCGGTGCAGGCTCGAGGATGTGACGCTGCAGCCACGTATATTTGACATGAACCGAGAGCTGGTCAAGAACATGGTTGGCGGGAAGGTGGCTACCAGCGACAGCGATGCCCTCAGGATCATGGAGCTGCAGCTCGCCTTCGTCCATGACTACTTCAACACCCGCTACCCCATGGTGTTCTGTTGTGGCCTCCCATCCCTCTTCTCCAGCCTGCTGCTGTCCGTGCTGACCATCTGTGCCGTCTGCTGGCTCGCTGTGGACATCCGTAAGGTCTACAAGCCCCCCAATGGCGAGCTTGCCCATGTGTTCAAGGGCTTCAATGTCGACATAATCATTACCTGGGTATTCATTTTCTTGATAGTTGTCAAGGAGATATGGGAGATGCGCACCTACTTACTATCAGACTGGACAAGCCTGATCATGTTGTGCGAGTATGTGCAGCGCAAGCGCAAGTGCAAGATCAGGAGCAAAGAATCTAAAGTAGATGCATGGTCTGACAGCATTCTGCTATATTTTTCGACAAGATCAAGGATCACTGATCAAAGGAGATGGCATGGATTTATTGACCAGTATGTCTTCGTGCAGTCCTATCATGACACGCCATGGTGTTGGAATCTCATTCACAACCTAACCACAGGACTAGTTCCCAAGAAGGAGGATGGGGCAGAGCTCAGCAGCCCCATTCAAATCCCCAAGTGTGTCAAGCAAGCAGTCCTGGAGAAGCTCGGCGGCATGATAGTGGAGGCCGCCGATGAACAACCTGCTGGAGATCGTTGTACTAGCACTAGCAGTCATCGTCGTCTACCAAGGGTCATCAGGACATTGTCCAACAGCAACCTTATCATCAGGCAGCAGCTGCAGAACTATCAGGCTTACTGCAGTACCGCACCCACAACCACGAGGAGCGCTCACGTCGCCCTGCCCACAACCTCTCATATCATTCTTGTCTGGCACATTGCGACCAGCCTCTGCGAGATGGAGCTGGCGACAAAACATGGCGTCACCTTGAGCAGCCCTGGATTTCCATGGTGCCTCCTGTCTTGGTTCACTTCTTCTTGCTGCTGCTCATCCAAACCGTATCTTATGGACGTGGGTGACAAGGAAGATAAAGATAGCATCTTGTCATGGCTGGCAGGTTTTTGCTCATCCAATTCCAAACCGAGTCAGAAGACGACTCAAGGGAGGAACAAGGAAGTGAATGATGGTAAGTTGCCTGAAGAGCTCCGGGAAACATATGTCACTGCGAATAGCTTGTCGCGGTACTGCACATATCTGCTGATTGCTAAGCCTGACCTCATCCCTGATAGCTTCCTTGTTCCCAAGATAGTCTTCCAGGAAACCGTCAAGAGTGCCCGTGATGGTATCTTAAAAGGTTGTGGTTCATTACAGGAAAGGTACAGAGCCCTCAAGGACGAAGCAGAGAAACCAATCGAAGACTCTGAGAAGGAGGATGTGCTGAAACAAGGTGTGGCACTGGGCAAGGAGCTGCTTGATCATCTCACTGAGAAATCCTGCTGGTAGATCCTGGCAGGGGTATGGACAGAGTTGCTCATACACATTGCGCCCACGCAGAACGCACGGGCACACAGGAAGTGTCTCGCTGGGGGGGAGTTCATAACCCACATCTGGGCATTGCTTTGGCACTGTGGAATCCACAGCAGCAGCTTGTGGCCAAAGGACGACGTTGGGCCTGCTGGAAACAATGATCCAGATCCAGCTTCTGGCAACAACAGTGATCAGGCTGGGAACAAGACAAGGCAAACTGGAGGACATATGAGGAGCTGCCCGATTGGAATTAACATTAGTGAAGGTGAAGTATATGATGACAACAAGGGAACCAAGGAGCATGAGGCAAGCAACTCAAAGAGAGGAGCAATGTGGAGAAATGATGGGAGCTCGGAAATTGAAGAAATCTCTCAGGATGCGACACTGGAGACCACAAATGTTCAGACAGGTCCAAAACGAGACTGAAGGCAATTATCACCGATAGATTTCTGGTAAATCTGATATTTCTATTTTATCAGTGGAGTCCGATATAGTTAGTTTATCACCTAAACATATCAGTGATTTGAATTTCACCTGAAACCAGCTAGCCCAAGAACTTGTAATATTTGGTCTTATGTTTGTTGTAATATTTGTGACCATATTTGCTATTTAACCAATGGAATACTTGTAAAAATACATGAACCTATATGATGCTATACGGAATATATGCGCCATATGAGGATGGTATTCTCTCATTTCTAAATTATATCGTGCGGTTTTCTATGCTAAATTGTTTGGAAAGAATCTATATGGTTCCCTTTAAAGATTGAGAGTTTCTTTTTTCTAAATTTGGCTGAAATTCTTTTGTATCAATCACCGGTAGAATTCCGATATATTGAATCAGTGGTGGGCCTAGGATTTTGAGCCTGGGTATTCCAGATGTGAAAGGGTGTTAAATTTTTTTTGACAACCTAATGCATAGTAATATTTAACATGTATAATACCACTTTTTTTTTTTTGCGAGGATGTATAATACCACATAATTGTAACCGTAGAATACATAGCAAATGTATAACACATAATTGAGCATGATTCATATACTCATAGAATCTGAGCACGACTTGAAAAAATTTTTAACATAAACAAGTCTCAGCAGTTCAACATACCATAGTGGCAACATCTAGAATGTATGGATTGGCATCTTTATTTAGGATGATAGCATGATGCGTGGATTAACAGGGAACGGTTCAGTGATCGAATGTAAATATGAAATGAAAAAACATCAGTACCATCTGTTTCGTGGCATATATACGAACCGAATCCTTCCGTGTCGTCGTCGTGGCTCTGGCCGGGGTGCGCTCGCAGAGCCATCAACGGCCGGTGGCCTAGCGTGCTTGACTGCCTGACCTCCAGAAGCCCACCGGGACGCCAGACGCCGCGCCGGTCCCGCGGCCCCGCACGGCCGCACAGCGCACAGGCGGGGATGGCCAACTGACCCTTGGCCCTTGCGTTCGCCGCTCGGAGCCGCACGCCAGCCCGCCGCCCCCTGCTGCCTGCGCACGCTAGGCAGCTATGATTTGGGGGAAATGGGCGACAGGAGAGAGAGGGAGCAGACAACTTAGGTTTATTTATGTGTATACTTGTTAAAAAAGTATTTATAAACCTATAACTAAGTTACACAAGATCGTATGAAATTTTTAGTACAGTTCAGACATATAATAATTAGCCTAGCATAAAAATTTTATCATAATAGAACCATAGAAATTGCAGCTATGAATTAATTATAGAAAAACATATATCTAAAGCTATAGCAAAAATTTTATACTAAAGCATACCATATTATATGTTTACTACGTAGATCTACTCGTGTAAAGTCCAACAAAATTGGATTTTTCTATTTTATGATTTTTCACTGATTTACTGTGATTTTTCAAAGATTCAGCCGAAATAAAAAAAAAGTCAAAACCATTTTTGAAAACCGCTTATAACTGGTTAGGAAGGTAAATCAAACGGTTTTAAAAGTTCAGAGAGGTGGTTTAACCAGTTTTAGACTTAAGAGATAAAAAGTAGACTTTCGCAAAAATTGAGGAGGTAATATGGATTTTTTCTGAGAAAAAGACGAAAATAAATAAGCCCAGAACTAATACCCAATAACTATGGTGGGCCGATTTCTGCTGGGCCTGGCCGATTTCCTTGTTCCGCAGTGCGGGCACGGGCTAGACACAACCTGATGGGCCGGGCCCGCCCATGTTTCCCTCTCCGAATGCGCGACCATGGACCTTCAGTCCCCTTCCATCAACAACTCGTCTCCCCATCCAAATTCCAAAGGAAAAAAATATTTCCTTGCCCTAAAAAAAGTGCGTGCTGCTTAGTTTCTTGTCATTTTTTTTTTAGTTTTTTTTGGCCCTTCCATTAGTTTGATGGGCTAACGATGTTAAGGCTGTACCTGAAATGACTCTTACCTTAGCGCCGAATGCTACAGTTCACAGATATTTCATGCTGTCTCTGAGAATGTTCATCACCAACTTGACCCCTTTTTTCAGAGAAAAAACGGCTGATTCCTCTTTATTCATTCAGTGAAGTAGGTTAGCCTGACCATGCAGCAGCCTTTCTTTCACCCAAATCTCCCCGTTTCCATGCAATCATATCATGACAGCACAAGTTGGACGCGCTGGACGGAACGGCGAAACAGCTGCATTCGCTGTGCAATGCAATCATGTTCAGAAGAAACTTCAGGTGGCGACGTCACAAATCGTAAACGTTTAGCGGCGGCAAATTCAGGAGCAGCGCCAGCATGGTGAACTGTTCATTCAGTTACAGTACAACAAATATCAGCAGAAACAGTTAGTAGTAGTTGTTAATACTGAATTTGCTCAATCCTCTTTCTATGAATGCATTCTTCCTAGTCGTTTGCAGTAGTATAAATAAATGCAGGTACTAATGATACGAAGTCTTCTGTTTCCTGTAGCGTGACTGAGCAACACCGTCCAGCAAACCTGATGCAACCTGACAGCGACAGCAGTTAGGCCCAGATAGAGATACCCTGGGCATCTAATACCAATCATTAGCCAGATATGAAACAGGAACAACAAGGACAGCAGCTTAATCAAACCTTGTTATAATATAAACAACCTGCAGTTCACATCACAATCACATACTCCTAGCTTTTTTGCCAACGACAACACATTATTGTGGAGGGGCCGGGTCACACTCACATCCCGATTACTTTACTAGCTGAATTAGGATAAGCACGCCCTGGTCTAATCTGGGCTTAAATGAATTGAGTGGGCACCAACCACTGCAGAATGATTGTCATTAGCATCATGTCCAGACAAAGATCGCATGCATGCATGAACGGGGCTCGCCTGATCGCCTCACCTTGTAGCTTCAATCAGTATTTAAATGCCCATTGGCGGCTGTGAATAGCACCTTTGACTACTGAGCTCCCCCCATTTTAAGCATCTCAAAAGTCCACTAACAATTAGCCACTGGACAGACGGACCCTTTAGCTGTTGAGCGGTCTGTCTCTGTTATCATTCATTCAGGGCTTGCATACAGCATGCCTGCAGGGCCCACTAGAATGATAAAAGTGTTGCTAGTACGATATGGATAATAGTTTCTTCTTCTTCTTGAAGAATATATTATATGGACAATAATGTATGGGGACAGATTCTGAACATTGTTTACCAGTTCATAAGATAAAGTAACCGGGGCTTATCTGAAATAATCTTAAGGTATATAACAAGCAGTCAGGGGGCTTATCAGAAATATTTTAATAAGTCTGATACTGCCCCACTTTGGTCGTTTCTTACACTTTGCCAGTTTTTTTGGATGGAACAGAATCATACGAATTGTTTATGCAAATATCAATGTCGAATCTAGACAGCAACTAAGGGTGCGTTTGGTACCATACAACATTTCAATTTCTCAGCAGAATTACATGAATCACTGTCAAACAGTACGAGACACTTCGGATTATCAAGGAGAAACAATTAGAATCGATTTTCGTTTTTTACTAGTAAAGCGAGTAAAGAGAAACGTGCTGACCTTGGTTTCACCTTATTCTAGTTCAAGTTTAAAAGAATTCAGCTAGCTACAAGCCGGAGTGTCAGCTGATCGTGGGACAACAAAAGAATTAGGGAGTGTCATGACATTGGTGGTTCTATCAGATGGAGAGCTTACCCAGTGCGGCGCAGCAAGCGGAATGCGGGCACGGCTGATGTAGACTCTCTTGAGAAAGCAGAAAAAAGAGCTACTATCAAGAACCTTGAGGAAACCAAAGGTAATGCGAAAGTAAATTCATTTTGTTCTTTTTCTAATATTCGTATTGAGCAAAACTTAAGGGGAGTGGGGATCAGTTTGGGTGACAATGAAAATTTAACTCTTGGGTCTGTAGCGTTAATCAAAGAGGTAGAAAAAGAAAGGATGAAACCTTCTAATTTTTTAATTACACATGACAACGAAACTGATTCTGAGGAGGATGAGATTGATCCTGACACCTCCACTACAATCGACTCTATGGCGACTTGACGGAGGAGGTGATGGACGATAATAGTGCAGGCCTTGATGGAGTACTTGTTGATGTACCCATCAAGGTGGCAAAAGAGTAGGAAGAAAAAAACTCCTCAATAAGAAGGTAGTTGCAAAGAAAAAATTGTTCCAATGAAAAGTGTGTTACGGAATTGTAGAGGCCTACGTGACCTAGCTAAACATACTTTCTTACATGATGTGGCCGAAGATAATAAACTTGATTTTATAGCTCTATCAGAAACCAACAGAAATAGCTTCTCGGCTCAGGGTCTGCAAAATTTATGTGCGGGGGCTGATTTTGATTGGCATTGGCGGTGCCCCCGAGTGTGTCCGGGGGGTGTTAATGGGAAAAAATCAAGGATGTTTTGAAGTTGAAAATATTGGCGATGGTGACTACCATATCAAGTTTCTCTTAAAAAACAAAGTAGATGATTTTCGATGCGCCCTCTTGTCTGTATATGGCACAGCACAAAGAACACTTTCTATCAGAGCTAGTACGAGCGTGTACTAGCTGTGGAGATCTACCTTTCTTAGTAGGGGGATATTTCAATATAATCAGGAACCCGTCAGAAAAAAACAACTCAAGGTATAATAATAAGTGGCCACTTTTGTTTAATGCTATTATTGAAATATTGAATTTAAGAGAATTAGAGATGACGGGTAGAAAATACAAGTGGGCTAATTATGCAGAGGTTCTAACTTATGAAAAGTTGGACCGCATCTTGGTAACAACAGAGTGGGAACAAAAAATTCCGCTTGCTTCTATTCAGGCACTCATCCGGGAAATCTCATATCACACACCGCTTTTGCTAGATGGAGGGGAACCATCTCACGGAGGCAACGTTAGGAATTTTAAATTCGAGTTAGGGTGGCTAACAAGGGATGATTTCTTTGAGTAAGTGAAGGAGGTTTGGGAGTCTGAGAATAGGGGTAGATCACCCATGGAACGGTGGCTAAATAAGAGTAGAAGATTGCGACGGTTCCTTAGAGGATGGGCTAGGAATTTGGCCCACCAAAACAAAAGGCTTAAATCAAAACTGTTGGCTAAGATAGATGCGTTTGACAGAAAGGCAGAGACTAATTTGTTGTCACCTCAAGAGGAGGAACTTAGACATCATCTTAAAGAGCAATTAACTAAGTTGCTGAGACAGGAGGAGATATATTGGCTCCAACGAAAAAAAACAACAAAGTTATTGCAAGGGGATGATAATACTAAGTATTACCATATGGTGGTAAATGGGAGACATAGGAAAACAAAAATTGTACAACTAGAACAGGAAGAAGGAATTATTGTAGGGGATGCGAACCTAAAAGATTATATAACTGAGTACTATAAAGGACTATTTGGACCTCATGTACAGAATTCTTTCTCAATGGATGAGACTTTGAGGCATGACATACCTCAAGTGTCGGAGGAGGAGAATGAAGTATTAGTGGCTCCATTCAGTGAGGAGGAGGTTAAAATGGCGGTCTTTGATATGGAACATAACAAGGCACCTAGTCCGGATGGCTTTTCCACTGAATTTTGTCAATTCTTTTGGGAGGTTGTGAAGACAATTTTGATGAGCCTCTTTTATGAATTCCATGCTGGGAGATTGCATATTCATAGTTTAAACTTTGGGGTAATTACTTTATTGCCTAAGATCTCTGATGCAATTCGGATACAACAATATAGGCCTATTTGTCTCTTAAATGTGAGCTTTAAGATTTTCACGAAAGTGCTAAATAGTAGAATTTTGAAAGTGGCTGACAAGCTGATAGGACCGTCTCAGATAGCCTTTGTTCCGAGTTGCTATATAATGGAAGAAGTTGTGATCTTACATGAAACTATTCATGAGTTGCATAGGAAAAAACAAAATTAGACTTCGAGAAAGCATATGATAAGCTAAAGTGGCCTTTCATGCAACAATTCCTCAGGATGAAAGGATTCTCACCAACTTGGTATGAATGGATTTCAAAAGTCATGACTAGAGGGAGTGTTGCAATAAAGGTCAATGATAATTTAGGCCATTATTTCCAAACAAGAAAAGGAGTGAGTCAGGGAGATCCGATATATTCAATCCTTTTTAATATAGTGGTTGATATACTGGCTATCCTTATTTCTCGAGCAAAAGAAGATGAACAAATCCAAGGGGTTGTTCTGCATCTGGTAGAGGACGGACTCTCGGTCCTTCAGTACGCAGATGACACTATTATCTTTATGGATAATGATCTAGAGAGGGTCAAAAACATAAAGCTCTTGCTTTGTGCTTTTGAACAGTTATCAGGACTAAAGATCAATTTTCATAAAGTGAATTGTTTTGCTTTGGAGCAGCTAAAGCTAATCAAAATGAGTATGCTCAAATCTTTGGGTGTAACGTAGGGTAGTTCCCCTTTAGATACCTAGGAATTCATATGCACCATAGAAACCTCATGAATAGGGACTAGAAACAGGTTGAGGAAAGATTTCAAAAGAGACTAAGCTGTTGGAGGAGTAAGATGTTGTCGGTAGGAGGGAGGCTTGTCCTAATTAACTCTGTTCTAAGCAGTCTTCCCATGTTCATGATGTCCTTTTTTGAAATACCTAGAGGAGTTTTGAAGAAGTTGGACTATTTTAGATCTCGGTTTTTTTGGCAGAGTGATGAGCACAAGAAAAAATATAGATTGACAAAATAGAAGGTAGTTTGTACACCCAAAGACCATGGAGGGTTGGGAGTCCTAAATTTACATGTTCATAATAAGTGTCTTCTAAGCAAATGGCTTTTTAAACTAATTAATGGAGACAGGGTCTGGCAACAATTACTTAGGACTAAATATTTAAGGGACAAAACATTGACACGGGTTCAATACATGCCTGGGGATTCTTAGTTTTGGGCTGGCCTCATGAAGGTCAAGGAGAAGTTCCTCTCAATGGGTAAGTTTAATCTAGGTGATGGGTTGTAACACTCTCGGTGTTACGCCTTAAATAAACTACTAAATCATGTCATGAGCATCATATTTATATAATAATGCATATGATAGAAAGTGTTGATAAATTTCTTATAGCCTAAAATGACCAATAAAAATGTTAAATAAAAAATTATTCAATAACTCATGTTATGTCAAGTAGGGTGAAAAAACCAATTTTTATTGAGCAAAAATACTATAGAACATGTGTGCGACACCTAAATAAAAACGTTGAAGTATAAACTTTGTAGATGACAATGCAACTTTTGCTGTAGAAAAATAATATTGCTAGCTAGTATTTCTAATAGCTTAAAAATGGAACTTGAAATTGAATTCAGCTCAAGACTTAGAAGATTCTTTAAGTTTATTAACAGCAAGACAATGCCATGTTTGGGGATTTATTTTGTGAAATTGAGTTAAGAGGTGGTGTCGTATTTTAGCTCGGATTGGTAGCCTAATAGACCCTCTTTAGCATAGTGAAGGTGGTTTAGTATCAACCTCAATAGTTTAGTTGCTATCGATGCTTTAAAATTCGTGCACAACACGGTCTCAAGTTGATTGGCCGCGTGGGCGCGGTCACCACACTCGGGCATGCGGCGTCGCCATGCTGGCTGCCCCGCACGCACGCGCGCTGCCTTGTGTGGTCGAGTGAGGCTGCTTCCGGCCTGGCCATGGCTTGGCTGTGGCTTGGCGCAGCAGGCCGCTGCATTGCTGCTCCCCTCGCCACCGTGCCGCTGTCACCGCCGCTGCCACCTTGCAGAGCTGCCGAGGCGCAGCCACTACTACCCTTGGCCGCTGTCATGCGGTGCTGCTATCACCGTGATGCCATGCTGCGTTGCTGCTGCTCGCCTTGTCACCGTGCGCATGTCGGCTGTCCCGGCTGCCTCGCGCTGTCGCCTCACCTTAATGGCGCTGTGGCCACGCATGCCACGCCCCCATCTGCCTCCATGTGCGCACACGTGGTCTGGCCACGTTGTCACGTAGCAAGTGCGTAGACGCTGCCTCTAGTCTGGCTGACCGCTTACCGCCAAGGCGAGGATGGCCAGAGCTCGGACCCATCCCCTCTCCCTGCCGCCTCTACCGTCAGAGCCGCACCCTCGCAATTAGCCAGGGAGAGTTCACCTCAATCTGATTCAACGCATCCATAGCCTTGTCATAGCTGCCCGACCCCACCCAGCCTTGAAGTGGGCATGGCCAAGCTTCAATTTGGGTTTTTCCCACCACCGTGTCGATAAGGCCGCGCTCAGCCATTGTCGAGGATAGCCCTCCATCGGTCCACCCCAAACCAATTTGAGTGCACTGCTAGCTTCGCTTCCATTCCCTCTTCGCCCTGCATGCCTTAGCTGAACCTCTATCGCTTCCTTGGCGTCGTTGACACGACCGTGTTGGGATATGGTATCGGTATTGGTGGGTGTGACAAGTTGTGTCCCGCGGCCACAGGGCTTAGCTTGGTTACACTGTTTTTCCTGTCCGTGTCGATTGAGGACCATCCATTGTTGTGGATGGTAGTCAGGTCACAGACTTATTATCCTGAGCACATACTTACTTATGGGAGCAAGAAGGCTTTTTACGCTCTTTTTGGACCGACTGATTGTAGGCGGGGAAAGGTGGAGGTCTAAGCACCATATTGAGACCGGGTCTCAGGTGTGGGGGCTTGGAGTCCAAGTTTGGACAGGGACCTGGACCCCTTGACAGGAGTGAAATGGGTTGGTCTTGTTTGTGCCTAGGATACAAACGGAGCCTCTGTTTCGGGGTACCCAGTTGGGATACATTGGTTCGCGAATCACCATTTCCGTGAGACGGTACGACTTGGCTATGGTCTAGCACCATAGTAAGAACTGGAATATGAAAGATGGTAAATTGGTTCTGATTGCTCAACCCTTGCTTGAAAGTAGAACATGTGCTTACCTAGAATGGTTAGCTAATGAAGTAATCATGACTGCTAATTAAACTTGATCTTAAGGACATACTTCTAGTAATGCTTTTCGCAAACAAAAAGAAAACAACAAACTCATATTGTCTATCATACTCCTTGGAGTCGGAAAACTATTTCCACTAGTCGGGTAAATCTTGCGAGTACATTTTGTACTTAGGGTTTATTTTATCCTGTTGCAGGTGCAGCTTGAGGAGTAGCTCTTGTGTGGAGGATTCTTCTGGTGGGCACAGATGGATCCTTGTATCATTTCCGCTAGATGTCTAATTTCGTTTCGCTGTTTAATTATCACACTCTAAACCCTGGTATTATAATAAATAATTTTCAAGAACTCTTGTTGTCGGGTACCGTAAAAAGGGGTACCCTAAGCAAAAGCCGAAAAAACTCATAAAACCCCCATGAGGCCTCCTTAGTCGAACTAAGAAAATAGTTCACGGTGACGTCCGAGGCCGGCTCGACCGAATCCGGTCTCGGACCAAATCTCTGCCTCGCCCGAGGCCCCCGGTCAGGGTCTCGGAGGTCCCAATCCCGCTCCGCCTCGCCCAAGGCCAGGCTCGTCCCGTGTCCTCGTCGCCTCCGCCTCGACCGTCCCTCTAGCAGGCTGTCCCATCCATTTAATGCCCCTGCGAGCACCTGCTGCGTCAGCCACGACCGGCAGGGTACAACAACAGGGGCGATAGGACAACGGTCAAATCTCCTTTTTACCATCCCTTACTGACAGTGCAGGGGTTACCATGCCCTGTGGACACACGTCCCGCACTATTCCACCTAAATTGAGTACGACGCTGACCGCCAAGGCCCCCGTATCGCACGCAGGGCACGTCCAAGGCCTCGGATGGATAACTAACTCTCCGCCTCGCCAGTGGCCTCGCCCGAGAGGCCTCGGACAGGAAACTGATTCTCTGACTCGCCCGAGACCCCGCCCAAAAGGCCTCGGACGAGTTACCAACGCTCCACCTCACTCAAGATGGGCTCGGCAAACCACCCCATCGCCTCCGCCTCGACCAACCACTCCCACAACGTCATCCGGATGACAGCTCGGTACGAGAGGAGTGGTCGATGAGACGCAAATCACATCGACACCATGCCGCCCGAAACAAGGCAAGGCAGGAGTTACCGGCCACTGTGCACAGCACTGTGCCCACGACTAAATGTCCATACCGCACTGTGCTGCCTAACTCTAACTACTCCGAGGACAACGCAGCATGGGGAGTTAAGCTCGGATCCCTGTAGCCTCGGAATTAGTGTGCAGGGTTAGCCGCTCCACCCATGCCTCGGTAATTTACCTCAGGGTCTCGACAACCTTGGGGTTCACACCTGCCGAGCCCCCCATGATGGCTCGGCCTTGACACCGGCTAAGCCTCGGCACTTCGTGCGAACAACGCACTACGACCGGCACGTCGCTCGTCAGGACCTACGACAAGCTATTACGTCGTACAGGATCGGATGTGACCGGCGTGCTGCTCTGGCACTTCAAGGGCAGAACCACTCCATCGACTGTTCCACCGTAGCAACAGGCTACAGGGCTCGGACAGGCCACCTCTGTTCACACGACGCCACGTAACTAGTGCTTGTATCACGCCCATCCCCCTTCTACTATAAAAGGGAGGGACCGGGGCTGTTTCTAGGGACGAGGGACACAGGCATGAACTGGAACACACTTAGGCACATACGAACTCACAAGGAAGACGAACACAGGCCGTAGCACCCACACTTAGATCAACGTCTCAAGCAATTTGTCCCGTTCATCATAGAGACTTGGGGCTAGCTCCCTCTCTCGCCCTGCTTATAACCCCCTACTACGAGCACTTCGGTGCAAGGAATATAAGATCGATCTCCTAGACTAGACATAGGGCACTGATTGCCTGAACCAGTATAAACTTTGTGTCTCTTTGCATCACCATCCGGGATTAGGGGCACGCAGTACAAATTTACTAGTTGGTTGAGGACCCCCCGGTCCGAAACACCGACACTTGTTGTATGAAATGGACTAAGTATTATAAGCTCGTACTTATTATTGGATTCTAGAGGACGTGGATTGATTCGAGTTCTCCCATGGGGTGTGCTTGACGGAACTGTCCGATATAGCTAACTTTCGGGGTGCTTAGTGTCTAGTGGAAGACGAGCGCCTCCGAAAGCATGTTATTTCGGGCGGTTCTGCCACATGGGTCTCAAGTCTGTTTTTTGGAGGATTCATGGATAAGACCGCGCCCTCTAAAATTGCTCTTCCCTACACTATATAACATTGTGAGAAGAAAAAGTGCAACTGTAAGGTCAGTGTTTGTAACAGAACCGACCAATTATACGAGATTAAGTAAGAAAATCTTCCACCGAAGCAGATAATTTAGCAAACTTAAACCCGTATAACCCAGTAGTCCGTGAAACCACGAAGGATTTCAAACCAATCGACATACAAACCAAGATCGTACAAGTTTAGCAAGTACCGTCACACGTTACATAAAGTTCGCAACGACAGTTGATACATCAGAGTTTGTAACATAAAGTTATTACATACCAAGTTCGAACTGAAATAGTGAAAGCAAATAGTTTTAAAGACACACACACTTTTGATTCAGATACAGTTTCAAACTTTGGCCCAAAAATAAAAGTTGCTCAAAATTTTATTCTCTACAACTTTGCTTTTATGACCAAAGTCAAATTCCAAATATATTTTGAACTACAGATTTAAAGTCAAATAAAATTCCAAAACCCTAGTTTTGAAGAATTAGTTTAAAAGCAAAATTTGGCAAGAATTTAAATATAAACTTGGCTCCAAATTGTATCCTGATTGTTTATAAGCTATCTTAGTGATCAACCCAAGAAATCATGGCATCCAAACATGAGCATGGCATTCCCACTAGTTTAAACATGATGAATTTCAATCAATTTAAACATCACATGAAATGATACGTCATTTCTTTCGAAATGAAATGCATAAATGATGCTTATGCATAATGAAATGATGATTATGCTCATAAGATGGAATGTTAATGCATGCTTAACACCGAGGTGTTACAGCCCTCCCCACTTATAAGAATCTCGTCCCGAGATTTTAAGTTTCGAACCATTTGTTATAAAAATCCTTATAAGCGTTTTGAAGACACTCTCCCGTTTCCCACGTCGCATCACCATCATCGTGATGACTCCACTGTATCTTATATGTTCTCACCACTTTATTCTGAGTGACTCTGTCCTTAGTGTCCAAAACTCAAATCGGTTGCTCATGGTATTCCAAGTCTGATTTGAGCTGAATGCTCTGAGGTTCTATTCTCTCTTCTGGAATACGCAAGCACTTCTTCAACTGTGATACATGGAAGACTGGAAAGATCGAACCCATCGCTTCTGGTAACTGTAACTTATAAGCCACGGGACCCTTCTTCTCTATGATCTTGTACGGTCCTACAAATCTAGGAGCAAGTTTTCTCTTTACTCCAAACCTTTGTACTTTCTTCATTGGAGTAACCTTTAGATAAACGTAGTCACCTACTTCAAACTCAAGAGGTCTCCTCCTCTTATCGGCATAGCTCTTCTAGCGTGACTGCCGCTTTCATGTTTTGTTGGATAATATGGACCTTTTTCTCAGCCTCGTCAACAAAATCAATTCCGTAAAACCTTCTCTCTCCAGAATCAACCCAATTCAATGGTGTCCTACATTTCCTGCCATACAATGCTTCAAATGGAGCCATCTTGATACTTTCTTGGTAACTGTTGTTGTAAGCGAATTCTGCCAAAGGTAACCATGATTCCCATGAACCCTTAGACGATAACACACAAGCTCTAAGCATATCTTCTAGAACAGCATTAACTCGCTATGTCTGCCCATCTGTCTGTGGGTGGTAAGCTGTACTACGGATCAAGCTAGTACCCAAACCTTTATGAAGATGCTCTCAAAAATGAGCGGTAAATTGGGACCCACAGTCAGACACGATAGTCTTTGGTATACCATGTAATCGGACAATCTCTGCAATATACTTCTCAGCATACTGAGGTGGTCGGAAAGTTGTTTTGACTGGTAAAAAGTGAGCTGATTTGGTAAGGCGATCTACGATTACCCAAATCGAATCATTCCCCTTTTGTGTGGTAGGGAATCCGGTGATAAAATTCATACTTATATCATCCCATTTCCAATCTGGTATTGACAAAGGTTGCAACATTCCCGCGGGTCTCATGTGAAGAGCCTTCACTCTACAACACATGTCGCAACGAGCAACATAAGCTGCAATCTCCTTCTTCGTTTTTGTCCACCAATAACGAGGTCTCAATTCTTGGTACATTTTGTTACTTCTAGGATGGATAGATAACTTAGAGTGATGAGCTTCATCCATCAATTTGTTCTTGAGCTCTCGATCTTTAGGTATAACTAGACGGTCCTTAAACCATAGCACTCCGTGTTCATCCACTCTAAATTGCCTAGTCGGTTCTCTCTTCATTTTCTCCTTGATATGGAATATTCCTTTATCTGTTTTCTGACCCTCAATGATCTTGCTCTCCAAGGTACAGCTAACCTAGATGTTATGCAACACTGTAGGATGTAACAAGTTGAACCCATCCTCAAACAATGGTTGCACAGCAAGAAAATGTGACTTCCTACTTAAGGCATCTGCTACTATATTTGCCTTTCCCGGATGATAGTGCACATTCATATTATAATCCTTTATCAGCTCTAACCATCTTCTCTATCGCATATTCAACTCAGACTGAGTAAATATGTACTTGAGACTCTTATGATCTGTAAAGATATTGCACACATTCCCAAGCAAGTAGTGTCTCCAAATCTTTAGAGCATGCACAACAGCTGCAAGCTCTAAATCGTGCGTAGGATAGTTAACCTCATGCTTCCTCAACTGACGTGAGGCATATGCAATAACTCTCTCATCTTGCATCAGGACACATCCTAAACCATTCTTTGATGCATTGCAAAACACATCAAACGGCTTCTCTATATCTGGTTGCGCCAGAACAGGAGCAGTGGTTAGCAATTTCCGCAAGGTGCAGAAAGCTGCCTCACACTCCTCTGTCCAAATGAACCTATGATCCTTTTGTAATAAACTTGTCATCGGCTTGGCAATCTTCGAGAAGTCCGGTATAAAACGACGATAGTAACCGGCTAATCCAAGAAAACTCCGAACCTCATGAACTGTACTTGGTGCCTTCCAGTCCATAACCTCTTGTATTTTACTTGGATCCACTGAGATTCCATTTTCAGATAACACATGGCCGAGAAAAGGAACTGTCTTCAGCCAGAACTCACATTTACTAAACTTAGCATACAACTGGTGGTCTCTGAGTCTAGTCAAGACAACCCTCAGGTGCTCGGCATGATCCTGTTCGTTCTCAGAGTATATCAGAATGTCATCAATGAACACAATCACAAACTGATCCAATTCCGGCATAAAGACCGAATTCATCAGATACATAAAGTATGCAGGAGCATTTGTCAAACCAAAGGACATGACAAGATACTCGTACAAACCATATCTGGTGGAGAACACGGTTTTGGGTATATCTTGTGGTCTAATCTTGATCTGATGGTACCCTGATCTCAAATCTATCTTGGAGAACACTTTGGCTTTTGACAATTGATCAAACAAGATATCAATCCGAGGTAAAGGATACTTGTTTTTAATTGTCACCACATTCAGTGGCCGGTAGTCCACGCACATCCGTAAGGAGTTATCCTTCTTCTTCTTCACGAACAGTGCGGGACATCCCCATTCCGATAAACTTGGCCGAATTAAACCCTTAGTCAACAGATCCTGGAGTTGTTTCTTCAACTCGGCTAATTCATTTGGAGGCATCCGATAAGGCCTTCTTGAGATCGGTGGTGTTTCAGGGATTAACTCAATGGCAAACTCGACATCTCTATCTGGTAGAAGATCAGGTAACTCATCTGGAAACACGTCCGAAAACTCGCACACTACTGGAATCTTGGCGAGAAGAGTAGTTTGGACTGCACAAGTTGTACTGGCCAGATCTATTCTCCGAGGTAAGGTTGCTTGAAATGTACCTTCTCCAACAGGTTCCTTGAGAGAAATGTTTCTTCCCCCAACATCAATTACTACACCCATCTTAGTCATCCAGTTCATTCCTATAATCACGTCCAGAACTAGCCCTGGCATAACTATCAAGTTAAGCTTATATTGCCTGTTTGCTACGCACAGGGTTACTCCCTGGATTATCTGATTAGTTAACAGATCAGCCCCGGCTGAACTAATCCGATAAGCACATTCCAATTCAACTATCTTTTACTCATACTTTCTTGCAAATGCTTGACTTATGAATGAATGAGATGATCCATAATCAAACAAAACGACTGCAGGATGATTGTTGATAGAAAACATACCGGCTATCACGGGTTCTCCTTCCGGGATGTCATCAATGGTGGTGTGGTGCACACGAGCTTGGTACTGATTCTGCGGCTTCTTAGGATATGGGCAAAACTTCACAAAGTGCCCAGATTGATTGCAGTTGTAACACGGTCCTCTTACTTGAGTAGCAGCTCCTGATGAACTGCCTTGTCCGGTCTTAGCTTGTGGCACCGCCATCTTGAATGGCTTCTGATTCCTCGGAGGTTGCTGGGCATTCTGATTCCTCCGTTGGGGTGGCCTGAACCTTGCACCAGGGGCAGGCGAACGATACGCAGAACGGTTTGCCATCGAGGCCCTTGCTTGGGATGGACCTGACTCAGAAGCCCTTTTGTGAGTCTTAGATGTAGCATATACATTGTTGTTCTTTTCTTGCTTTAAGCAATCTCTAACAAAGTCATTGAACCCAGTCCTTGTGTTAGTACCCATGTGCTTCATCATCTTGGGATTTAGACCTCTTTTGAAACTAGCGATCTTTTTGGCATCAGTATTCACCATGTCAGAGGCATAGTGACTTAGATTGTTGAATGCATGTAGATACTGTGTCACAGTCTTGGTACCTTGGGTTAGTGCGAGAAACTCTCCAAACTTCATTTCTGTCAACCCAGGAGGAATGTAAGTTCCACGAAAAGCCTCCGTGAATTCCCTCCAAGTAATGTGGGCATTGGGGGGGAAAGTGGTGCGGTGGTGCTTCCACCACATTCCTGCAGGGCATTACAGCTGATGAGCTGCATACTCAGTTTTCAATACTTCTATCATCCTGAGAACACGAAACTTATCTTCCATGGTGTTTATCCACTCTTCTGCATCCAATGGCTCTGCAGCTTCTTTGAAAATTGGTGGTCTGGTGTCCATAAAGTCCTTGAAACTACTATGCTGATTCGCTTCATGTCCACCTGGGTTTAACCCACGACGGGTGTTGTCAGCAATATGGCGCAATGCAGCTTCCATATTCTGCTGCATGCCCTCCATGTTGCGTTGACTTCTAAGGAACTGTGCGAAGAACTGTTCTGCGGTGTACGGTGGAGGAGGAGGTGGCGGTGGTTCACGGTTCTCATTCCCAGCTACACTGCCACCTGCCTCAGCAGCATCATACATGGTACGGCGAGTGTTCGGCATCTGCATATTTCAGCAACAGTAATTATTAGGCGATGTTGTAGAGATCGCAAGCGAATGAAAAATTATGCCGTACTGAATTCACTGGAGAGAATAAATTCATACAATAAAACAGGGACACAATAAGTCATTCCAAATAACACAACATCACTAATTAGATTACTTAAGTGGACACATCGCATCCATTACAACCAAATTGCCAGCATATATACACTGGACTTTTATGCGTTCAGATATCGCATTACTAGCCAAGTTCCAATCACATGCCAAGCCTCAGAAGTTCGAAGCAAGATACATTAGGTTACATGCCGACAAAAGAAAAGTCATCGCGACATAACCTAAACACTAGAGCAAGGCAACTAGCCTACTCCTCGGGGCCGTCGTCGGGGTCGGAGACGTCACCATCGCCCCCAGGTGAAACTACAGGCTCGTCCTCGTCGTCGATGTCCATGCCAGCGGTGTCTGGAGGAGCATATGGGCCAACCCCATTGTAGAGCGCGTGAAACTCCTTGTGCAGGTTAATGTTGTACTCCTCTAGCTCATCGACCCTCTGCAGCAGCAGGTCCCTCGCGTTCCAGGCTTCATTCCTTTCCTGAACCAACTGTCCAATCATGCGGTCTGCATTGTTGTTGGCCTGAGTCAATGTATGCACCCGCTGCATAGCTCTATCACCTTTCTCTACCGCCTGGTCCCGCTGTAAGCTCATATCAGCCAATGCTCCTGCAAACTAGCTATAGCACGTGCCTGTTGCTTCTTCTGCTTTCTTGCCTTGAGCTTATCATCACCACGCAAGCCAGTCAAAGTCCAGTAGGTACACTCAAGACCCTGATACGCTCTGATAGCGGCAAACATAGCACTCATAGCATGGTTGTCGCTAGCCTGTCCCTTCACTGGACCTCTGACCAAAGCACTTTCCTGAGGCTGAACCCAAATAGCATCACGAGGATCATCCCTAGGAAAGGTGCTAGCTAGAGCTACTGCAAGCTCACTGGGAAATCTGCTCATGATGTCCCTGATGACGCTGAAGGCTGGTCCCTCACCAGGAGTGCGACCCTCAAACTCTAAGTGCCAACCATCCCACTCTGGAGCATCACCAAGAGCAGGAACGATGATCTCTACCACTGTGAGTCCATCCTCTGCTAACTGGCTCTCATTCCAAAAGTACATCGGATCTTGACCCTCTGGGTACCCCACATCATGGAGCACTCTCCAAAGCAAGGTCGGCATGCCAAACTCGCTCAAGAAGGTGTCTGTGGTGCGGTGCTCCCTCAGGGCCAACTGACATCGAGGTGCCCTTCCTTCGGTGGACTTACGGGCAGTCTGCTTCGTGCGAGCCATCTGTAGCAAATTGTTGTTTTATTACCCACGTGAGAACAAGGTTAAGTTGTCATTTTTATCAAAATGAGATAATCAACTTATAAGGGGAGCAATAATACCATGAATGATATGTAACAACATGATGCATGCACGTTCCGTACGTTCTCACAAACTTAGGAAAAATAACAATTGCTAGCGGCATAGACGGTGGCATACAACGATCTCTCATAACGTAGCTAATACGTACTACACGATAGCGCTGTTATGTACCTGCAAAAGATCCACTTCAGCCCAACCCTTGACAGTATGAAAATTATGCATGAAAGCAGTAAAGTAATCTACTCGCTCTACACGCATCCCCAGATACGCGTACAACGGTAGCAACTACCCGAACCATCGTTCGATCGACGGCATCGTCACCACAGGACAGAATTCTCCCACACATTGGATACCTTCATACAAACACGCGTATGGCATGTAAATAATCCGGCATCATACAAGCACTTCCCTAGATCGGCAGTGTATCCGATCATGCTCTCACAACTCTCACTTACCGAGGCGTAGAGGCAACGGATCCATACATTACCACTCAAGTGAATGGCACTCATACAATAGCACGCCGTATGAGCGACGAAATAGAAACATGATGCAAAGGCCCCCAAGTTAGTACTTAAATAAGCCACCTAGAGTCCTTAACTGGACATAAAGGATATGACCACTGGCACACTCTTAAGTTTCAAATTAGAGGTTGAAACACCTATATACTATAAGTTCGTAATTAGTTTTGTAACACAAAACCCGTTTGTTTTAAATACACGCATGAACAGTACCTGCTAAACCTTGCTCTGATGCCAGCTGTAACAGAACCGACCAATTATACGAGATTAAGTAAGAAAATCTTTCGCCGAAGCAGATAATTTAGCAAACTTAAACCCGTATAACCCGGTAGTCCGTGAAACCACGAAGGATTTCAAACCAATCGACATACAAACCAAGATCGTACAAGTTTAGCAAGTACCGTCACACGTTACATAAAGTTCGCAACGACAGTTGATACATCAGAGTTTCGAACATAAAGTTATTACATACCAAGTTCGAACTGAAATAGCGGAAGCAAATAGTTTTAAAGCCACACACACACTTTTGATTCAGATACAGTTTCAAACTTTGGCCCAAAAATAAAAGTTGCTCAAAATTTTATTCTCTACAACTTTGCTTTTATGGCCAAAGTCAAATTCCAAATATATTTTGAACTACAGATTTAAAGTCAAATAAAATTCCAAAACCCTAGTTTTGAAGAATTAGTTTAAAAGCAAAATTTGGCAAGAATTTAAATATAAACTTGGCTCCAAATTGTATCTTGATTGTTTATAAGCTATCTTAGTGATCAACCCAAGAAATCATGGCATCCAAACATGAGCATGGCATTCCCACTAGTTTAAACATGATGAATTTCAATCAATTTAAACATCACATGAAATGATACGTCATTTCTTTCGAAATGAAATGCATAAATGATGCTTATGCATAATGAAATGATGATTATGCTCATAAGATGGAATGTTAATGCATGCTTAACACCGAGGTGTTACAATGTTGTCTACGCTACCATTAAACGTAGCCTTCAGAAGATCTCTGATGGGTGCGAATTTGCAAGCATGGCACGAAGTAGTGGCTATGGTTGTAGATGTACAACTAACAAACAAGAGAGATCGCTTTGTGTGGAGGCTACATCACAATGGGTTGTACTCAGTCAACTCCAAGTATAGAACTTTGTTAGGAGCAAAAGCTATACCGTATAATACTTTAATCTGGAAACTTAAACTACCTCTCAAAATCAAAGTCTTCATGTGGTACTTGTACAAGGGAATAATTTTAACAAAGGATAATTTAGCGAGGCGACAGTGGCAAGGAGATAGGAGGTGTTGTTTCTGTTCTTCAAATGAGTCCATACAACATTTACTCTTTGACTGTCATTATGCTAAATTCATGTGGAGAATTGTTTAGGTTTCCTTTAATCTAATATCTCCAACCAGTGTACATAATTTGTTTACAAGCTGGTTGGATGGGGTAAATAGAAAACTGAAATCTCAAATTCTTATGGATGCAAGTGCCATCTGTTGGGTGATTTGGTTAACTCGGAATGACATTGTGTTTGACAAGATCCTAGCACCATCTTATTTAGAGGTTATCTTCGGGGGACTTACTGGACCAGGTGTAGGGTCGAGATGGCGACTAGAGGGGGGGTGAATAGTCATTTCTTAAACTTAATCACGCCGGCTAACCGAAACAAATGTAGAATTAAAACAATCGGTCTAGCCAAGACTACACCCCTCTATCAAAGTTCACAAGCACCTTATAAAGATCCTAATTAGGCAATAAAGGTGCTGGCCTAGCTAGAGCTCACCTAACCAATTCTAGAAGCAAGGTCACACAAACCTATGCCACTAGTATTTCAAGCAACGAGGGAGCTCCTACACATGCTAGTAAGCAAAAGCACAAAACCACCTAAGTTCACTAGCAATGCTCAATAACAAGGCAACCAATGCCAAATTAGAGAGCGCAAATACTTAGCTACACAAACTATGCAATGTGACTAAAAAGGTTACACAAACCAAATTAGCCACGCAAGGGAGCTACTTCTATGCTACATAAGCAAGAAGGTAGCTAGTGAGCTACACAAGCCAACTAATTACAAGAGCAACTACACAAGCACAATGTAATTGAAGTAAATACAAGCTTGTGTAATGAGGATGCAAACCAACGGAAAGACAAGGATGACACGGTGATTTTTATCCCGAGGTTCACGTGCTTACCAACACGCTAGTCCCCGTTGAGACAAGCTCCAAAGTTACCGCCGGTCCTCTTGCTAGTGGTGACCCGCAAGTCACTCTCTCCCACATGGACTACTTACCACAAGCTCTAGCACTTGACCCGGCTGGACCACTTGTCACCCTTCACGTCTCGCTCTACTAGAGTTGCTCTTCACGGCTCCCGCGGGGAGAGCACAATGCCCCTCACAAAGCTCTTCTCTGGAGCATCGCACAAGCTCCTTGCGGGCTTCGACGGAGACCACCACCGAGCCGTCTAGGAGGTAGCAACCTCCAAGAGTAACAAGCACCATCGGCTTGTAAGACGACCACCTAGTGTCACTTTATGCAACCTCACGATGCAATTACACTAGAATCGCTCTCTCACATAATCGAATGATCACTATCAAGCATATGTGAGATGGAGGGCTCCCAAGCACTCTCAAGCATGGACACAAAGTCCCCCAAGGTGCTCTCTTTCAGTCATGCCTGAGACCCCCTTCGATTTATAGCCCTACGGGCTAAAATAGCCGTTACCCCTTCACTAGGAAAAACTCGGGTAGACCAGACACACCGGTCGAATCGACCGGACACACCTGGTCCAGCGTCCGGTCACTACTGGCCATCCATGTATCGCCTGTGTTCAACGCCAGTCACTTGATCTCAACGGTTGGCTACCATGCGCCAATGATCAAGTGATGACCGGACGCACCTCTGCCGAGTTCGGTCGTTGTCAAAGAGGTTCCATTCATGATTGGACGCGTCAGTTCGATCACGACCGAACACAGACCAGCCAGAGTCTGGTCGTTTCCAGAGAGCTCCCCGAGCCTCTATTTTGCGATCGGACGTGTCCACTCCTACACGACCGGACGCAGCACCAGAGTTCGGTCATTCTCTGACTGCCACGCGCCACTATTGATCCTCACGCCACCACGTCAGCGTACGTCAGCACTGACCGGGCGTAGGCTCTGAGCGTCCGGTCACTCTTCGCGCCAGCGTCTGATCATGAGACCAAGACCGTGCGCTCACTGCTTCCACTGACCGGACGTGCCGGTCTAGTTGAGGCCAGCATCCGATCACTACAATGACCTCCTTTCGCATTCGTTTCTTCACCGAGTTGATCCACATCAACTCCAACTTCTTCTCTTTTGTAAATATGCCAACACCACCAAGTGTACACCACCATGTGTATGTGTGTTAGCATTTTCATAATTATTTTTCAAAGGATTAGCCACTCAACTTGCCACGCCACTCGATCCCAGCGACGATGCAAAGTTAGATCACTCGAGTGGCTCTAGATGACCGATATACAAACAAGCTTTTCCCTCTTGATAGTACGACCATCTATCCTAAACCCGGTCATCAACTTCTCTACACACCTATGACCGGTGAAATAAAATGCCCTAGGTTATACATTTGCCTTGTGCATTTCATTCCATCTCCTCCAATGTCGAAGCAACACATGCACCAACACGATCAACAATGATATGATCAACTTCATATCATCACATGATCATATTGGTTCATCGATCTTGACTTTACTTGCTTTTCACCATTGCCTTCGTCCATCGACGCCAAGTCTTGCTCAAGCTTCACCGCCACGCGGTTCATCGCTCCAAAGCCTCCAACTTGCCCTTCACTCTTACAACCGGTCCATCAAGTCAAGTCATGTCTTTGATCTTCTCCACCTTGATCATATGACTCAATGTCATGTCTTATGTGCAATGAGCTCCTTCATCATCACATATGTGAGCTTTGCAACATCTCCGAGCCATTTCCACCTTTATGATATATGTTGCTCACACGTATATACTTATGAACTAATCACTTATGTATCTCACATAAACCATTATTATAATTATCACGCTAGCCACCAACATCCTTCCCTAAACTCACTCAGAACGGGAACTCTATTATTTTTTTACGACGAAGGAATGAAAAGAAAAGGCGCCCGCTCTCGCCCCTGCGATCGTGCATAGAGGAGGCACCTGCTCCTGCTCCTGCTCCCCAACAGGAGGAACCAGCACCTCCTGTCCTTGTCCGTTCCAGCCAGCCACCTGCCACGCGGGGCCCAAACGGCAGACGAGGCGTCAGCGGCAGTAGTAGACATCTAGTGCCGGCCCCACATGCCGATGGCCCCGCCCCGGCGGGACCCTGCACGCCTTTCTGCGGGGCCACGCCCCTGGCCCCACGCAGGCCGGCCTGTCACCGACTGCGATCCGTTCTGGCCTCCCTCCCGTCTGTCAGGCACCCTAGATTGTAAGTTTTTTTACTCTCTCTATTACATCAAATCTTTGATACACGTATAAAATATTAAATATAGATAAAAAAAATAACTAATTATACAATTTAATTGTAAATTATGAGATGAATCTTTTAAGCCTAGTTAGACCATAATTTGACAATAATTATCAAATACAAACGAAAATGTTACAGTATCAAATACTGATTCCTAACTCCAATCTAAGGCCTTGTTTAGATTGAAGATTTTTTCAACCCGATGAATAGTAGCACTTTCGTCTTATTTGGTAAATATTGTCTAATCGTGGACCAACTAGGCTCAAAAGATTCATCTCGTGATTTTCAACTAAACTGTGTAATTAGTTTTTTTTTTTACCTATATTTAATACTCCATGCAAGCGTCCAAAAATTGATGTGATGGAGAGAGAGTGAAAAAACTTGGAATTTTGATGTAAACTAAACAAGGCCTAAACAAGCCGTAGTCGCAGTCACCCTCTGGGGGTGCGGGTGGGGCCCGCCGCTAGCCATGTGACCGGGACCCGAGGCGGGGGGTTGTGCACCGCCACACGCGCACGGCGCACGGACGGACGGGTCCCCCGGCCGGCTAGGACGCTCGCGTACAGCTGGGCCTATAGGGTGCGCGGGGCCCGGGCGTCAGTGGCGCCCGCTTGGGTTGGACCGGTGCTATCATCGCGTGGGCCTTGGACGGGCGGGCGACCATGCATGTGAGGCGGACTGACATGCCGTGTACCCGCGTCCCCACGCGCCCACGATAAAAGAGCTTAGTGAGTGAGGACTGGGCTGGGCCCCACCCGGACAGTCCAGGCCGCGGCAGCTTTGTTGCGGGTACACGGAGGACCAACACGCAACGGACCAAGAAGATGGGGAAAAACATACAGTACTCGTAGAGCATGGAGTACTGGCAAAATAAGGTGCTAACAGTAGTAGTATTACAGAGGTGATAAAAGCAATGTCGGAAACCACTGCTCTAGTAGTAGTACGATTTAATTTTACCAGAAGCCTAGTAGTAGTAAGATTGTGGCACATCGCCGCCTGTTATTATTTACTCACCTGTTCGCTGGTTGGTCAGCCGGCCTAAATCAACCAGCTAATAATGTTTTTCTCTCACAATAAACCAGCATTAGCTAGCTTAAGCCAGCCTAGAAATCAACCAGCGAACAAGCCGACTATCTTCTTGGCAACAACTTATAGTACACTGCACACCACCTTATATTAAAAAAAACACTTACACCACGTACTGTCCGAGAAAAGGATAGAGATTTTGTTGTAATACCACTTGTAATGAGAGTAAAAACTATATCCTCGTAAATTAGGGAGCCTGTTTTTAGATAGTACACGTAGTCTGAGAGGTGTTTAAGGATCAAGCCAACAAAGGATACAGTACCACTACCACCCAAGCTGGTGTAGGGATCGGAGAGGCCGAGGAAAGAGAGCTTGCTTTAGCCTTTAGGAATGGAAATGGTTTTAAAAAAAATTTAGTACTACAATATGGAATCCAAAAGCGTTTGGTATTGAATTTTCCTATCGTATCAAATTAACTAATGTGTATGTAGTAAATTGTGCAACTTGGATCTTAGCTCGGCGTATGAGTTCATTGTATCGCTATCACATTAGAATTGTGGTTGTCATAGAGCATTACATAAATGGAAAACGCACTAAACCTGTTTTAAAAGTTTTCCAACATCCAGCCAAACGGGGCATGCATTTGGATTTGAGAAGACAGGGACTGCAACACAAAGTTCCGATCCTCGCTGTACGTGTACGAGTGGGTCAGTGGGCAATGCAAATCATTTCTGCATGCACGCACTTGCTTGTGCGAACCATGATTGGGAGTGGATGTACCACAAAATGACATACTCCTAGCTACTATTACAATCTTTTTTCCTTTTCTTTTATTTTCTTTGTTCAGAACTAGCCGTACTCTCCCCCTCCTCTTTTTCTTTTAAAGGTGATGGGCACTTAGCTCAAAATTCAAACTTATTAGGCATTGTTTAGTTTTTCCTCTGAAGTTTACTCCCTATCCCATCGAATAATTGACACATGCATGGAGTATTAAATATACACTAAAAAATAACTAATTGCATAGTTTACGACTAATTTGTTAGACGAATTTTTAAGCCTAATTAGTCTATGATTTGATAATGTAGTGCTACAGTAACACATGTGCTAATGACGGATTAATTAGGCTTAATAAATTCGTCTCGTGGATTACTGACAGATTCTGTAATTTGTTTTTTTATTAGTACCTGAACACCCCATGTGACACCCTCAAGTGACACCCGATGTGACACCCTGAAACTTTACACCCTAGATTTAAACGAGGCATTATCTTTGACCAAAAGTTAGATAGTTATCTAATAATTGCGCCAAGGGACCATAGTATATCCAACCAACTTTAGTCACCCCAATTTAGTCCCTCTTAGTCCCTTTGAGCCAAGCACTCTAACTAAAAACTGACTATAGAAAGCCTTTAGTCATCTAGTCACCAAACAGTAACTAGAAGAGACTAAAACCCCCACTTTAGACACGGATTACCCCTCATTATTGCCCTCTGCCCCCCCCCCTCCCCAACCCCACACACACACTTAGGCATTTAATAAGGGCATTGTGGTCTTTTATCATCAGCTTTAGTCTGTTTTTGTCACTAAACCAAACACCGCAGGACTAAAGTTTAGTCAAAGACTAAACCAAACCAAACAGGGCAAGAGAAAAGAGATAGCAAAAGACATACTCATTAAGTATCAAACTTAAGCTTTGGTGTAGCTCCAACTTTGGCTACATTCAATTTTAAACCAATTTGGGCCTGTTCGTTTCGCTAAAATTTAGCTTATGCTGATTTGTTGTGAGAAGAAAACATTGTTTGTTCGCTAAAAAGTACCGCTGAAGTAGACTCTGAGTACATTATAGAATTAGATGTAACGGAGGGATCATCAGAGAAAAACAAATGAAACTATACATTAACTCATTAAGGCCATGTTTATTTCCCATCTTTTGCCAAAACTTCAGCACTTTTAGTTCATCTTTTTGGCAAAATGGATCTAAACAGCATGAGCAAAAAAGAGCAAAACTTGAACTACTAAACTTTTGACATTTGCTACCCAAGAGGTCTAAAACTAGGCAAAAACGCTTTGAGGCGTGAGCTGTAGACTGAACTTATTTGGTACAGTGCTAAACATTAGCCATGTATCTAAACATCCAGATGTAAAATTTGAATGGCAAAAATTTTACAGCAAAAAATCAGAGGCAAAAGTTTTACCATTTCAAAAACATCTAAACACCCTCTAAGGAGGTTTCGTATACGGTACTCCATGAAACCTTTCAACAAGGATGGCTAGGTAGTACCACTGATAGGATGCAGATACTCCGTAATTGAGCCCTTTGTTTAGTTTCCACCTAAAACTTTACACCCTATCACATCGAATGTTTAAACACATGCATAAAATATTAAATATAGATTAAAAAATAACTAATTGCACAATTTACGATTAATTTGTAAGATGAATCTTTTAAGCCTAATTAGTCAATTGTCCTGTTCGTTTGACTGATAAGCTATTACTGAAAGTACTGTTGGCTGATTTATTGTGAGAGAAAAATACTATTCGTTGGTTCAAAAAGTACGGCTTATAACCCAAGCGAACAGGACGCATAATTTGACAATAAAGTGCTACAGGAACACATGTGTTAACGACGGATTAATTAGGTTTAATAAATTCGTCTCGTGCTTAACGGGTGATTCTATAATTTATTTTTTTATTAGCGACGTTCCATGTAACAGATCTAACCGGGCCTAATTCTGACTCTATTCTACCGAAGCTCCAAGCATGCGAAAGCCATGCTATAGAATAGTGTGCGGCGGCAGCTGGCCCAATGTTTGCATGCACGAATACCTGTCGTTTTTTCAAAGCTGTTTCTTCAAAAAGAGAAAAAGAGTCAACACACACAGTACAGTAGTTGTCCAGAGCCCAAAGGTGCACTGAAGCAATCTGCTGTCTCTGCTGTGAAACAGAGTTCCTCTTTTTTTATTGCCATTAAGGCCTTGTTTAGGTTGCAAGTTTTTTTATTCTCTCTCCATCACATTAAATCTTTGAACACATGTATGAAGTATTAAATATAGATAAAAAAATAACTAATTATACAGTTTGATTGTAAATTATGAGACGAATCTTTTGAGCCTAGTTAAACCATAATTAAACAATAATTATCAAATACAAACAAAAATACTACAGTGCCAGATAGTGATTCCTAACTTTAATCTAAACCAGGACTAAACTTCCCGAATGCACGCAGCTGTTCCGGTTAGGCTGTGATTAGTTCGTAAAATAAAAATTTTTGGACGTTACATCAGATGTTTTGGGTTATCGGAAGGGGTTTTCGGATACTAATAAAAAAAACTAATTACATAGCTCGTCTGAAGACCGCGAGACGAATTTATTAAACCTAATTAATCCATCATTAGCGTGTTTTAGTTATTGTAGCACTTATGGCTAATCATGGACTAATTAGTTTTAAAATATTTATCTCATGATTTTCAACCAAACTGTATAATTAGTTTTTTTTATCTATATATATCGTAAAATTCCATGTGATAGTTTTGAATCAAAATTTTGGGAACTAGGCCTTAATGTTCCATGATGCCGCGCCGCGAAACCGATCGACTTTTTGGCACTCATCGCATCAGCTCAATCAGGCTCGATCAACCAGTCAACCACCTCCATCACCTGCGCACGTACTCCGTACGTTGCCGGTAGCGTGATGCATGGCACAGTAATGGACGACGTGCACGTCCACCGGAGCTGTTTCCGTTCGTGAGCTCAGCCCTGCTGCCTACCGACACCCACTTGCGTTGGGAGCGCGACTATGGGCGTGTTTGTTACAGATACTAGAGTTTACTCGACGTCACATCAGACATTCAGATCTTAATTAAAAGAACTAAATATAAATTAATTATAAAACTAATTACACGGCCGCGAACTAATTTACGAGATAAATCTACTAAGCTTAATTAATCTATCATTAGCGTATATTTACTGTAGCACCACATTGTCAAATCATGAACTAATTAGGTTTAATACGTTCGTCTCGTAAATTAGTCTCAATCTATGCAGTTAGTTTTGTAATTAGTCTATATTTAATACTCTAAATTAATGTTCAAACATCCGATGTGACAGGGACTAAAATTTAGTCCGCGAAACCAAACACCTCTATAGACCCGAATAAATGATGGAGGCCATACAGCAGGTCAAATTGAAAAATCACCTCCTAAAAAATTGACAAAAAACGGACACTATAACTAAAAATTTTATAACTAACCAGACTAGTAAATTTATACGATTATCGTATTGTTCTATAAGACGACAGTAGCATCCAAAAGACACGAGGATATATACTGATTCAAGCCGGAGCCCTACGTCCAGTCTCAGAGAAGATCGAATGCGTGTTCCAAGCTTGAATGCTCTGAAGTTCTTACAATGAGGGATGCAAGAATGGTGGACGAGGATGGAGACCTAGAGCTAGGAGATGAACCGCCTGAATAGAAGCTTCAGAACCCTACTACTACGTAGAATGAATGAAATAGTAGAGGATGTGAATGATGTCCCGAAAGGGCGCCCTGGCTGCCCTTACATAGAGTTCGGGACCAGGGCACATACAAAGCAGTAGGTTCTCCCGACCGAAGGGTCGTGAGCCTAAAGGAGGTCCTAACTAACTTGGCTTGTAAGCTACGTCGTTTTGTGGTGCGCGTCCGGGCATGGTTGTCGTCATGGTCATGTGGCCATGTCGTGGCATGGTGTAGCGTGGGGCTACTGTGCCGGCCGTGGCGACACTATAGGCACAATGGTGGTTCGTCAGCTGTCCTGTGCGACGTGGTCTCTACTATGGTCTTCGTCGTAGTCTCCTGGTTTCCTAAGGCGTCGTACAGGAGTTGATAGTCGCCCTTAGATCATCGATTCCTGGTTGGATTGAGGAGCTGAGGACCCGATCTGGATGGCCTCTAAGTCAAGGCTCTCATCATGGGTCTCATCCCGTTGTGTTGTGTTGTCTTGTCTATGCAACATGGCACAGGGATGGCGTCTCACCGGATCGAGGTGACCTCTGTCCTCTCGGTCCTTTCGGGGTTAGAGCGGCGTGCTTATTCCTGTCAAAGCAGGCACACTTGTCTAGGCTCGACCTCACCCCATTCCTTCTAGGGGCCATGACGGGGGAGAGGTCGTGCACCCTTCGAGCATCGTGTGGCTAAGACAGGAGGAAGGGGTCGTGGCTGACCCCGACCTTAGCGTCTGGCCTGGTTTGCTTGACTTAGATGGGCCTCGGTCGTTTGAACCTTCGCTAGCTAATATGTTGCGGGCTGTGTGGCCTGCTAACTAATCGATGCCTTGAGACACCCAGGGTTATGACCTCGATAGTAGCCCGGGAGCGTTTTTACAATCACAAAGTGATCATGAAAGTGCTGAGATGCGTGTGCGTTGGGCGCGGGTTCGTAGTCGTGGTGTATTCGAGCTTCGTTGCTTGACCCCTTGCGGGCTGATGTGTTCAATACGGTAGGTGGCTGTTATGTTCCACCCCGTCAAGACACCCTGGTGATGTAGTATGTGACTATCAAGCCCTGCCGTGTGTCGTGTCAGTGTGCCGCATATCGGGGCTCGTTACCCAGGTGGGACCAAGTAGTCTCGTCGACGTCATACCGTTCCTACCTTTGTGAGAGTCTCGATTTTCCCGACCTCACACGGGCATCTGACATTGGCTGTGACCTCCCATGGTTCGCCACGTGGCGCGGGAGTCTCAGGCTATTTGGTCTGCCCTTGGGTCTATAAATATGGGCCTTCCTTTCGTTCGAACCACTCATGGCTGTGTCTACAAATCGTTCCCTACATTCCTGCTGAGAGAGCGAGGAAATGGGAGAGAAGAGTTCGAGGAGAACTGCGTGGCTCCAGTCATATGTCCCTCTGAGGGTCATCTATGGTGGCCGAACCTGGTGTCACCCTTTTCAACAACTAGTGTTAGAAGGAAATTTGCGAGGAGAGAGGCGAGAGGCGGCGATGATGTCAGTTCCTCGTGAAATCTTTGGGAACCTGACACCTTCTCCTCTTGTTGTCCCTGTCTATTTCAGTCTATGGGCTACGGTAGTGCGATGAGGTCCATAAGACATTTTGTCTTGCCTCTCTTGTGCTTCCGTAGCCGACAGACTGAGAGGCGTTGCGTCAACCGTGGCGGTGTTTGGAGTTTTGAGCCCCTTGTGCGGCGTGGCCGCATCAGTAATCGTTAGGTGGTGGATAAAGGGAGATTCCTCTTTATTCACACCCTGTCTTGTGAGCAGCTTGCACACTCTAGTGGTTTGAGGGTATTCGAATTTTGCCAAATTCTTTCTCGTCATGCTGTGGTTTTTTTCTGTTATCACGGTGAGCCCCTGAGCCCATGGGTAGGGGTCGTGCTATTGACATGAGGTCACCGAATAGGAAAGGTTGTCGCTCCCTAGTTGGGAGGTAGCTTCGTGACCTTTCTTGACCATTCGCAAGACTTTTCTTGGCTTTGGTCTGGTTTAGGCATATGGCCCTTGTTGTAAGCGTGTCCAAGTCGTGACCGTGTTTTTTGGGTTTTGCATTGCCTCATGAAGGCAACATCATTGCTTTACCCTAGTCGTTTGCCCCGTTGATCTCTCCTGGAGAGGTCATGAACCTTTGTCGGTTCGTGAGTTCATCGAAGCTGGCCTCCAGGTCCTGGACCTTGGGCATCAAGAACGACTAGGACGTGTTTCATCTTCTGGTCTAGTTTTGCCAGAAGGGTATTCTTTCCATAATTTTTTGAGGAATTGTTCCCCTGACCACTCTCCTGCTCGATGATGAGGATTTTTGCGATCATGCACCTGCTCGTAAGTCTTGGACCTTAGGATTTCTTCCACGTGACTGAGTCATGATCACATTTTGGGCTTCACATTGTCGTGTTACCCTGGCCATCTGCCTCGTCGATCTCTCCCGAAGAGGTTGGGGACCTCTAACGGTGTGTGAGTCTCGGAAGCTGGCCTTGGGTCTTGGACCTAAGACATAGGGAAGAGCTTGGTCATGGCTTGGCATTGATCCCTTTTGGGGTCGCAGGGACCTGACTCTATTTTATCCTAGTGTCCTTGTCGACCTCGAGAGGTCGTGTTGCCTTGTCTCAGGTGCGTTTGGTTTCACCCACGCGGGGAGAGGCATGTCCACCGTAACCACGCGGTCAGAGCGGTGCGCCTTGTTGAGGTCTATGGGTAATTTGAGCGGGACTCGATATCCTCCCCAATCAACGTGGAGTTTAGCTGTGCCTCACATGAGACGTCCCATATATCATCGGTCGTCAAACCTGTCGGTCCCCAACCACCTCCGTAGCGGTCGGAGGGCAAGATGCCTCCCCCAAGAGGGGTCAACCTGGGCAACTTTGAAGTGGACAGCTCGAACACAGGGAGAGATAGTCACATGGCTCCGCACCACCGATTAGAGCTGCAGGGGCCCATCTCAACCTGCCCCTATCCCTTTGCGGCATCGAGCCCTTCTAAGGGCCGGCCTAATAGAGAGTTTCCTAAGCACAACGTGGGGTCGTGGACATGGAGGGTCGCTCGACGTGTGAGCCCAGGGTGATGTTGACCTCCCCTAGCCACGTCACGTCCTAACGGTGCCCTTTTGTGAACAGTTGTGCGCCATAAATGTGGGCACGTGAATCAAAAGATAATGAAGACGAAAGGTACTGGGCTTACTCGGGATATGTTACCGCATTGGCATCCATCGCTCAGTCTTTCGCCCGGCCGCCTCTCCTGCGCTACGAGCAAGCGGTTAGTAAATGTTGGAGGAAACGCATGCGTTCGATGTACCACCTGCGACCATTGTCGGGTCTTGTGTCGCCTGGGAGATTGAACCACTGCGTCTTCCGTCTCTTGATTGCGAGTGCATCTTGGAGTTTACGCCCGTGTTGAAAGCCAACTACCATCTATTTAAGTCAAGGGAGAGGAAGGCAGTGAGCCTCATCCCCACTTCTTCCCCAACATCTGAGTTTCCCCGACGTCTAGTCCGAGTGAGAGAACGGTTGTTTTCTTCGAACGCCATGGTTCGCAGCTCGTCCTGGCAGCTTCGCCGTCGCTGGGAGGGATCTTTGGAGATTGGGCTCTACCGCACCCTACCGGTGTTCGTCCTCCACAGGTGTTAGAGGAAGTTCCACGAAGATAGGGAGGAATGATGCCATGGGAGGCTCGGCAGCTGGGCTCCCCCATGGTTGGCGCACACGCGGCTTCTAGCTCTGGGTCTGGGAGCATTCGAGCCTCGACTTGGCGGCTCGCACTCGTTGGCTCATCGCTAGGTGTTCCTCCCTTGCTCTACCAAAAGCGATGTCGGGGTGTTTCCTAGTGGGGCTCCTCTTCCTCAGATGTTAGAGGAAGCTCCGCGAGGTGGTTCTCTTCGAGGCTTCTTTCAACAGTCCTCTCCTACACACGATGTAGCTCTAAAGGCTAGAGATACCTTGTACCAGTCTCTCCGGTTCATGAGATGTCCGTCGCGAGCGGGAGGGGATCCGACGATCATTGTAACCTTAGGTCCATCTGGTCTAGTAACATGTTAGACCAGATGTCTTTGTTCGTGGTTAGAAGCTAGGGATCCTAATACTTAGGACAACGTTGTAATCGGTAAACGCATAAGTCTTTGAGGCTTTGATGTATGCGTTGTTTTTTTGTCGGCGCCATTGTCAACTATTTGAATGACTTATCACACTGATCCTTGGCATGAAGGGTTTTGCTCGAGCTATTCGGTCTCTGTGTTGTTGATTCTCACGAATCACTCTGCCCGGTTAGGCTCAACGTTGAGTCGTTGCCGGGCTATGGTGATTTGTGTTTGTACGCCGCGGCGTACTCCGCCGCAATCGAGGGAGGTGGCATATCTGTCCATGCCGAGGTCATTCGCTCGGTCTTCTTCTCTTGAGTGCGCAGGATCGGCCGTGGACAACAGTTGGCTTCTGGCTCGAGCGGGTCGGCTTACTCGAGCGACATGCACGCTAGGGGTTGCTTGGTTGCCGTGGAGCTTGCTGCTCCCGCATGCGGTTTTGCTAGCGTGTGAACCAATCTTGTTGTGGTGCTTCCTGTGTTCCTCTTGCTCAGGTTCAAATGTGATCCTTCTCCGTTAGCCTTGTGAGCATGGATGCATGTTCTAACCAGGGGATTAGCCCACAGTGCTGAATGTTGTGCGGCCCAATGCTGTGGTCAAGGTGTTGGGGTCAGGTCGCCGATCCATTTTGATGCAAGAAGGAAATGGGCAGAGGGCATAGGCTTTGATTTTCCCCGCTCCGCCCGCTCGAGCAGAGCGATGCTCTGCTTCCTTTTGCTCCTCATCCGCGTGAGTGCCTGACTTTGCCCTGGAGCTGGTCTAGGAAGCTTGGTCTGGAAGGCGCCCTGTTGCGGTTGAGAGGTCAGGAAACAATTTACTGTTCTGTCGTGCCGCGGGTACGCATGGAAAGGCTCGAAATAGGTCCCTCATTTGATGACAGATGATGCTTGGGCTCTTCGCACATAGTGCGTGATTGGCGTATTTGCTTGTCATTCTGCCTTTCATTCACTTATTTTCTGTTCGAATTGGAATGTGCTTCATCCCCTTAGTCCTATACTCACGAATGCGTATTTTATCCTAGGGGCTGGCCCACGGGGCTAAAATGTGCACGATCTGTTGGAGCGACAGAACGGCGAGGAATGATCGTAGATCCGGCACGATGCGAAAAGAAGGTGAGAGAATGACGTGAGCTCTCTTTCCTTTTGCTCCCTTGGTCTTGAGCGAACAAGTTTCCCATTTCATCTTAGGCTCATGCGCGGGTGCCTGGCCTCGCCTAGGAGCTAGTCCGTTGGGTCGGCCGGGGTGACCTGAGCGTGTGGTCAGGACACGGGTCACTGGCTCGTCGTGGCATGGGGAGCGATCGGAAGATGCTCGGGAAAGGATCGCTGGGATGGTGACAAGTAGTGCTACATCATGGAATATGTATATGCGCCCTCTTGTGCGGCCTACACGAGTGAATCATGTCTGGCTGCTAGCGCCAGTCAGATCAGGTCACCCAGGGATCTAAGTGCCTCTAAGACGAGGTGTACGGGCATGCTGTTCCATGGCTCGCTCCATGGGTTGGTTGTGGTCCCCTGGAGCTAAGTCAAGCCTATATGTGTATGTGGACGTGTTTGGGTAGAGCGGCTAGAGTCAAAGTGGATGGGACTAACCGATGTACCGGGAGCTATCGTGGGATTGGTTGCCGTTCCTCGAGGTGTGGCGAGCCCCTGAGCGTCTGCTCACGATGAAGTCGTTGCGATCTTTGGGCCACGAGCTGATGAGGAGCTTCTTCAGTGCTTGGCATGGTCATAGCAGGCATGGATCGACCTCTCAGCTAGCTCTGGATCGACCTTTGCCGGCTTGACGTCCTCGGTGAGCCTACGAGCCCCCGAGGGTGACTTCTTCGATTTCGGCCTGCTATAGCTTCTAGCCAGGATGGCCTGTGTGTTCTGGTGCTTGAGCCCTCATGGCGCAACAACATCATGTTCATCGCATCCCCGTCTTTGAGTGCGATTATCGCTCTTGATGAATAGCTGGCGTGACCTGTCGTAGAGGAAGAGGGTTCCAAATGCAACATGGTTTGGTTCGCTCGTTGCGGCGCGCGGTGCGTTCAGGGGGTCGGCTTCCTCGAATGCACGTGCCTCCGAGTGATAGCTAATAGTCCGCTGAGGCATGATGGATGGTTTGTCCATCAACCAAGGCCGGTGTAGGGTCAAGATAGCAGACTAGAGGGGGGTGAATAGTCATTTCTAAAAATTAAACGCACCGACTAACCGAAACAAATGCGGAATTAAAACTATCGGTCTAGCCAAGACTACTCCCCTCTATCTAAGTTCACAAGCACCTTATAAAGATCCTAATTAAGCAACAAAGGTGCTGGGCTAGCTACAGCTCAACTAATCAATTCTAGAGCAATGTCACACAAACCTATGCACTAGTACTTTGGCAACCGGGGAGCTCCTACACATGCTAGTGATGTAAAAGCACAAAGCTTCTAAGCTCACTAGCAATGCTCAATAACAAGACTACACAAGCCAAATTAGAGAGCGCAAAACACTTAGCTACACAAACTAAGCAAGGCAACTAATTTACTACAAAAGTAAACTAGTTACACAAGGGAGCTACTTCTATGCTACATAGGCTAGAAGGTAACTAGCAAGCTACACAAGCAAACTAATAACATGAGCAACTACACAAGAACAATATATGAAATGTAAATACAAGCTTGTGTAAAGGGGAATGCAAACCAACGAGAAGATAAGGATGACACAATGATTTTTGTCCCGACGTTCACTTGGTTGTCACCAATCTAGTCCTCGTTGAGACAAGCTCCAAGGTTGCCGCTGGTCCTCTTGCTAGTGGTGACCCCCAAGTCACACTCTTCCATGTGGAGTGTTTACCACAAGCTCTAGCACTTGACATGGCCGGACCACTTGTCACCCTTCGTGTCTCGCTCTACTAGAGTTGCTCTTCGTGGCTCCCGCGGGGTGAGCACAATACCCCTCACAATCACTTCTCCGGAGCACCGCACAATCTTCTTTGTGCGCTTCGATGGAGACCACCACCAAGCCGTCTAGGAGGTGGCAACCTCCAAGAGTAACAAGCACCACCGGCTTACAACTCGATCACCTAGTGCCACTCGATGCAACCGCACGATGCAATCGCACTCGAATCACACTCACACTCAATTGAATGATCACTATCAAGCATATGTGAGTTAGAGGGCTCCCAAGCACACCTACACAAGCCACAAAGGCTTAAGGATGCTCAACAACCAGCACAAGGCCGGCCAAGGGGGTATTTATAAGCCCCCACATGAAATAGAGCTGTTGCTCTAAAGATTCCCTTTTCTATGAGGGCATCAGACACGGCGGCGGTGCCCCCTAACGGTCACCCCAACAGCTAGTTTGATTAGCGTAGGGGCACCAGACATAGTGGCAGTGGCACCGGACAAAGGGTGGTGGTGCCCTATCCGGTGACCAACCCCACTCTGCTGCTCTCGGGAATAAAAGGGGCGGTGGCACCGCCCAACCAGCGGCGATGACCAGGCAGTGCACCGCCCTTTTCGTGATGGTGAACACCAGTCACTCCGGTGACCGCGCCCACGTAGCCCTCCTCGGCCGAATCTAGGTGGGCACCGCCCTAGGGATGGCGGTGCCAGCCCCAAACTGCCCGCTCTCAGCCATGTGAAAGGTCCTAATATGGCTAGAGGGGGGTGAATAGCCTATTTAAAAATCTACAAATCAACTAGAGCAATTTGATTAGTATGACAAATAACGAAATGCAAACTTGCTCAAGCTCTACAAGGGTTGCAAGTCACCTATCCAACAATTCTAGTTGCAATGTTTACTAGGCACACAACTTGCAATGTTACTACTCACTAAGAGCTCTCAATCTTGCTACTCTAAAGAGCTCCACTAGATGAACTTAAAATAACAAAGCAAGCTCTCAATTCTAATTACACTAAAGAGCTTGCCACAGCTAGTTTGCAAGAATATAAATGAGTGAGTAGGGTGATTATACCGCCGTGTAGCGGAGTGAACCAATCACAAGGTGAATATTAAATCAATCACCAGGAGAATACCAAATAGCAAGAGACAACCAATTTTCTTCAAAGGTTCACGTGCTTACCAACACGCTACGTCCCTATTGTGTCGACCAACACTTGGTGGTTCGGCGGCTAAGAGGTGTTGCACAAACCTCGTCCACACGATTGGACACCGCAAGAACCTACCCGCAAGTGAGGTAACTCAATGACACGAGCAACAAGCAAATCCCGCAGCGAAACACGAATACCAAGTGTCTCTAGATGCAATCACTCAAGCAATGCACTTGGATTCTCTCCCAATCTCACAAAGATGATGAATCAATGATGGAGATGAGTGGGAGGGCTTTGGCTAAGCTCACAAGGTTGCTATGTCAATGCAAATGGCCAAGAGAGTGAGCTTGAGCCAGCCATGGGGCTTAAATAGAAGCCCCCACGAAATAGAGCCGTTGTACCCCTTCACTGGGCACAACATGGGGTGACCGGACGCTCCGGTCAGATCGACCGGACGCAGGACCCCAACGTCCGATCGTCCGATGCTTGCCACGTGTCATTGGATTCAAACGTCGATCGCCCAATCTCAACGGTCAAGTGATGACCGGACGCGTCAGTTAGAAAGTGACCGGACGCTGGATCTCAGCGTCCGATCGTTTCTAGTAAGGTTCCGAACGCGACATTTCACGACCGGACGCGTTCGGTCATGCTCGACCGGACACACCCTGCGTCTGGTCACTCAATGTATCATCTGTGCGTCCCACATTGGCGTACGTCAACACCGACCAGACGCACCCTGCCAGCGTCCGGTCGAAGACCGAGACCACATGCTCACTTCTGCAACTGACCGAACGCGCCGGTCCAACAGAGACCAGCGTCCGGTCACTTACAGTGACCTTCGTCATTTCTATCTAGGGCGCCGGTGAAGCTTCCTACCCTTGCTCAAATGTGCTAACCACCAAGTGTATCACCTTGTGCATATGTGTTAGCTTATTTTCACAAACATTTTCAAGGGTGTTAGCAGTCCACTAGATCCTAAATGCATATGCAATGAGTTAGAGCATCTAGTGGCACTTTGATAACTTCATTTCAATACGAGTTTCACCTCTCTTAATAGTACGGCTATCAATCCTAAATGTGATCACACTCGCTAAGTGTCTCGATCACTAAAACAAAATAGCTCCTACTATTTATACCTTTGCCTTGAGCATTTTGTTTTTCTCTTTCTTCTTTTTCAAGTTCAAGCATTTGATCATCACCATGCTATCACCATCATCATGATCTTCACCATTGCTTCATCACTTGGAGTAGTGCTACCTATCTCACAATCACTTTGATAAACTAGGTTAGCACTTAGGGTTTCATCAATTAACCAAAACCAAACTAGAGCTTTCAATCTCCCTCTTTTTGATAATTGATGACAACCCTTTCACAAAGATATGAATTATAATTTAATTAAATCCATGTTGCTTGCCCAAACATATTTATCATGTGTAAAAGAATACGGACAAGTTTCATGAATTCCAAATGGTAGCAATTGCTCCCCCTACATATGTGCTAAGAGTTTGGATTGTAGCTTGCACATATGCTTAGATAGGAAATATAGGAGACAATTTCTATCGTATGATGCTAAGGTATAAGAGATGGATCTTTGAAGCGTGATACCAATCGGAGTGCACCAATATACCATCCTTAGCACCATTAGTAACTATATATACACAAAAACTAGAATACCCCACGAGATCAACATTACAAGCAAGGGTCTAGTTTCCATAAAATGAACACAAGTCCAGTTACTTTAGCCTATGCATGCTAGTTTTTCATTTTACCATTCAAGCATATAAGTAGCATACACCACACAAGCATGGATATTGAAATTTAGAACTTGTGCCATGCAAGCAAATATATGAAATGCACATTTAAATGCAACATACAAGTTTATGAGCTTGCTCCCCCTACTTGTGTGCATTTTTTTATTGATCCCCTTACAATGTCATTTCATTTGTTTGCTCCTTCTATCTTACTATCTTTGTGAATTTCTCTCCCCTTTGTCAACAATTAGCACAAAAGATGAGCTCAAATTATAGATAGGTTGGGGTGAAACCATGTGAAGTGAGGATCATTTTCCCAATTTGTTTCAATTTAGATTACTTGCAAAAGATATTTAACTCGGTTTGATCCAAGGACAAGCTTCTTCACACCTCCAAATAAGGGTTATCTTGTACCATGTTGAGTTAAACACTTGTAGCTTATTTTCTAGATCAAACACTAGGTTTACAAGCCCACAAACATGTCATATGCTACCACTAGATCATTTCAAGCATACAAGCAATAGTGATACCATACAAGCATTAAATTCATTTGATTTTCATGAATGAGCCTATTCAAATGTGAAATATGTCTAGAAGCACTAAACATGTCCTTAGCAAGTATGTATGCCATGCCAATCAACTTTTACCTTGAATTGCTCGAAGGAGAGACATGTCATATAAATTGGGGGTGCATCAACACATATTGGAGAAGTCAAGTATGTTCAATTCATTCCTTAGCTTGCAAAACCTCTTCTCATCAAGTGGCTTGGTGAAGATATCGGCAAGTTGATCTTTGGTGCCCACACTCTCAATGCAAATGTCCCCTTTTTGTTGGTGATCTCTTATGAAATGATGGCAGACATCAATATGCTTTGTTCTTGAATGTTGAATCGGGTTGTTGGTGAGCTTTATGGCACTCTCATTGTCACATAGCAATGGCACTTGATTGAATTTGATTCCAAAATCACTCAAAGTAGCCTTCATCCAAAGTAATTGAGCATAACAACTACCGACCGAAATATACTCCGCTTCGGCGGTTGAAAGTGCTACACTATTTTGCTTTTTTGATGACCAAGACACAATTGATCTTCCTAATAGTTGACATGTGCCCGATGTGCTCTTTCTCTCAACTTTGCATCCCGCATAATCGGAGTCCGAATATCTAATCAACTCAAATCTTGCTCCTTTGGGATACCACAATCCAACATTTTGTATATGCTTCAAGTATCTCAATATTCTCTTTGTTGCCTTCAAATGACTTTCTCTTGGTGTGACTTGAAATCTAGCACACATGCATACACTAAACATCACATCCGCCCTTGATGCGGTCACATAGAGTAGGCTTCTAATCATAGACCGATACATCGTTTGATCCACCATGTTGCCACTAGCATCACTATCCAAGCTTCCACTTGTTCCCATTGGTGTACTAATAGCTTTAGCATCATCTATTCTAAAATTCTTGAGCATGTCCTTGATATACTTGCCTTGACTCACAAATGTGCCATACTTCATTTGCTTGATTTGAAGACCAAGGAAGTAACTAAGCTCTCCAATCATGGACATCTCAAACTCACTTACCATCATCTTGCCAAACTCCTCATAAAAATCTTAATTTGTTGACCCAAATATGACATCATCAACATAGATTTGCATTACAAACAAGTCATTTCCAAGCTTCTTAATGAAGAGAGTGGCGTCAACCTTTCCCATTTTGAATCCCTTAGAGAGTAGGAAATCCCTCAATCTCTCATACCATGCTCTATGCGCTTGTTTCAATCCATACAAAACCTTTCTCAACTTATAAACATGGTTGGGTTTCTTTTCATCTTCAAAACTGGGAGGTTGCTCAACATACACAAGCTTACGGATGTACCCATTGAGAAATGCACTCTTCACATCCATTTGGTACAACTTGATGTTGTGGGCACAAGCATAGGCCAACAATATCCTAATTGCTTCCAATCTTGCAACCGGGGCATATGTTTCTCCAAAGTCAAGACCTTCAACTTGAGTGTAACCTTGAGCCACTAATCTTGCTTTGTTCCTTATTACTATCCCATCTTCATCTTGCTTGTTCCAAAAGACCCAATTAAGTGCCTCTTACATCATCTAGATTCTCATCTTCCTCTTGGGAACTATTTGTTTCATCAAACTCCACATCATGAACCTCCTCAAGAGTACTACTAGCTAAATTCCAAACTCTATAAGCCTTGCTAGTAGTGGAGTAACCAAGTAAGAAACCTTCATCACATTTCTTTTCAAACTTGCTCAATCTAGTGCCTTTCTTCAATATGTTGCATTTACAACCAAAAACCTGAAAGTATGCTATGTTGGACTTTCTTCCATTCAATAGCTCATAAGGTGTCTTCTCCATCATGGGGGTGACAATAGAGTAGGTTGCTATAATAGCAAGCCGTGTTGATTGCTTCGGCCCAAAATGAATGACTCACATTGTACTCACTCAACATTGATCTTGCCATGTCAATCAAAGTTCTATTCTTTCTTTCAACTAGGCTATTTGATTGTGGAGTGTAATTGGCCGAGAATTGATGTCTAATTCCAAATTCATCACTTAACTCATCAATTCTAGTGTTCTTGAATTCACTACCATTGTCACTTCTAACTTTCTTGATAGTTGTTTCAAACTCATTGTGAATTCTCTTGACAAATGATTTGAATGTTGCAAACACATCACTCTTGTCAACAAGAAAGAATACCTATGTGTATCTAGTGAAATCATCCACAATCACAAATCCATATTTGTTTTCACCAATGCTTGTGTATGTGGTTGGTTCAAACAGGTCCATGTGCATCAACTCAAATGTCTTAGATATGCTCATCATGCTCTTCTTAGGATGTGTGTTACTAACTTGTTTTCTGGCTTGACATGCACTACATAGCTTACCCTTCTCAAATGTGACATCTTTCAAGCCTCTAAGTCATGCTTAATCAACTTATTCAATTGTTTCATTCCAACATGACCAAGCCTTCTATGCCATAACCAACCCATGCTAGACTTAGTGATCAAACATATTGTCAATTGAGCTTCTCTAGCATTGAAATCAACCAAGTATAGATTTTCATATCTAAATCCTTTGAATATCAAGTTAGAGCCATCTACACTTATAATCTCTACATCATCCACACCAAATATGCACTTGAAACTAAGATCATACAATTGAGCTACCGACAAAAGGTTGAAGTTCAAGCTCTACTAGTAGCACATTGAAAATGCTCAAGTCATTGGATATTGCAATCTTACCACGCCCTCTGACCTTGCCTTTGCCATTGTCACCAAATGTGATACTATCAATCCCATTGCTCTTGTTTTCATTGATTGAATTGAACATTCTTGGATCACCGGTCATGTGTTGTGTGCACCCACTATCAAGCACCCAATGCCTTTCTCCCGGCTTTATAATTGACCTACAAAAGCAGATCAATTTTTTTAGGCCCCCAAACTTGCTTGGGTCCTTAAAGGTTAGTTACCAAGGTCTTTGGTACCCAAATGGCCTTCTTCTTTGAGCCCATAATTGGTGTATCAATGAACTTAGCCTTCACACCATTGGCATCCTTAAAAAGCATGTAACAAGAATCAAATTTAATTGATGATACATTAGGTAGCTTGTTCTTGTTAATTTTGCAATATTGCTCTATATGCCCAACTTGCTTGCATGTATTGCAAAACCGACCATTGCCCTTCATAAAGCTAACTTTGGGAGTGACAAAGGTCGCCTTGCCTTTCTTGGGGGTATAGCCTAATCCCTCTTTATTGAGAGAAAACCTTTGGCTACCCAAGCACTTTAGCAAGCGGGCATCTCCACCATAAGCATTGCCTAAGGCACGAGTGAGCTCATTCACCTCCTTTTTGAGGGTCTCATTTCCACCATTAGTGAAGCATCACAAGAGAGACCATCACTCAAAGGTGAAGTGGAAGTGGTAGTGCTACAAGAAGAGTTAGTGGGAGCAACTACAATGGGCTTATAAAAAGATTCATCAATAAGATCACAAGTTAGTCCCACATCATATGATACGATCACTTGCTCCTTCTTGGCTTCCTCCACTTTGACTTGCTCAATGAGAGAGGAGTGAGCCTTCTCAAGCTTAGAGTGAGCTTTGCCAAGCTTCTCATGGGCTTCCATTAGCCTCTCATGAGTGGCATTGAGCTCATCAAAGGATTGCTCAAGAAATTTTACCTTCTTGCGTAATTCTTTGCACTCCTTTCTTTTCATCTCATTGTAAGCATGCACTTGCTCACACATGTCCAAGAGTTCCTCCTTGGTGCACTCCTCATCCTCATCATTATCATCATTCCTACAAGTATCACTTTCACATTCATCATCATCACTCACATCATATTTTACCTTGGTAGGCTTTGCCATGAGGCATGTCGATGGAGTGTCGAAGATGGAGAGCTTGTCATTGATGGCGATGCTTGCTAGTGCTATCTTGATAGATTTTTTGTCATCATCACTACAACTATCACTATCCGAAGAGCCATCACTATCCCATGTGACCACATAGCCTCCACCTTTCTTCTTCTTTTGGAAGGTCATTCTCTTCTCCTTCTTCTCCTTCTTTTCTTTCTTATCCTTTTTGATCTTCTTCTTCTTATCCTCATCATTGTCACTATTGTAGGGACAATTTGCTATAACGTGATCGGGGCTCTTGCAATTGTAGCATTTTCTCATATATTCTTTGCTTTTGGTATGATCTCTTCTCTTTTTTGCACCATAGCCCTTCTTCTTCATGAATTTTCCCATCTTGTGGACAAAGAGGGCATAGCTTCATCATCAATATCACTAAGATCATCATCATCACTTGATTCTTTCTTGGACTTGCCCTTGTTCTTGGATGATGATGAGCTAGCCTTGAATGCTATACTCTTCTTCTTCTTGTCTTCTTCTTCCTTCTTGTCATCCTTGTCATTCCCCTCCCTTTCCACATGATATGTCTCTTGGGTCATGACATCACCTAGTACTTGGTTGGGGGTAATCTCCTTCAATCCTTCTCTTATGATGAGCAATCTCAACATCTCAAATCTTGGAGGCAGGCACATCAAGAACCGATGAGAGACATCATCATCCTTGATCTTCTCTCCCAATGCCTTCAAATCATTGATAATCACTTGCAAACGATGGAACATCTCCGGAATGCTCTCATCTTCCTTCATCTTGAAGCTTGTCAATTTATCCTTGAGGATATACAACTTGGCACTCTTCACCGCCGGTGTGCCCTCATATGTTTCCTCTAATCTCTTCCACACCTCATTTGCTCTTTCACAATCCTTGATTTGCTCAAACACCTTGGAATCAATGGCATTGTATATGGTGTTGAGAGCCATTGTATTGCATTGCTTGTTGATCTTATCTTAATTGGTGGGATCATCGGGATCAATGATAGCATAGTCATTCTCGGTCACTTCCCATACTTGATCATTGATTGAACCAAGATACATCCTCATCATTTTCTTCCAATAATCATAGCATGTGCCATCAAAGAACGGTGGTTTGCCCCCCACATGGTTGAACACAACTTGAGCTATAATTTGACACCGAGGTTGTTAAGTCTTTAATCAAACGGTGACCACGGCACTGATACCACTTGAAAGGTCCTAATATGGCTAGAGGGGGGTGAATAGCCTATTTAAAAATCTACAAATCAACTAGAGCAATTTGATTAGTATGACAAATAGCGAAATGTAAACTTGCTCTAGCTCTACAAGGGTTGCAAGCCACCTATCCAACAATTCTAGTTGCAATGTTTACTAGGCACATAACTTGCAATATTACTACTCACTAAGAGCTCTCAATCTTGCTACTCTAAAGAGCTCCACTAGATGAACTTAAAATAACAAAGCAAGCTCTCAATTCTAATTACACTAAAGAGCTTGCCACAACTAGTTTGCAAGAATATAAATGAGTGAGTAGGGTGATTATACCGCTGTGTAGAGGAGTGAACCAATCACAAGGTGAATATTAAATCAATCACCGGGAGAATACCAAATAGCAAGAGACAATCAATTTTCTTCCGAGGTTCACGTGCTTGCCAACACGCTACATCCCCGTTGTGTCGACCAACACTTGGTGGTTTGGCGGCTAAGAGCTGTTGTACAAACCTCATCCACACGATTGGACACCGCAAGAACCTACCAGCAAGTGAGGTAACTCAATGACACGAGCAATCCACTAGAGTTACCTTTCGGTGCTCCGCCGGGGAAGGTACAAATCCCCTCACAATCACCGGAGAAGGCCACGAACAATCACCAACTCATGCCAATCCTCCACCACTGCACCATGCCATCTAGGTGGTGGCAACCACCAAGAGCAACAAGCGAATCCCATAGCAAAACACGAATACCAAGTGCCTCTAGATGCAATCACTCAAGCAATGCACTTGGATTCTCTCCCAATCTCACAAAGATGATGAATCAATGATGGAGATGAGTGGGAGGGCTTTGGCTAAGCTCACAAGGTTGCTATGTTAATGCAAATGGCCAAGAGAGTGAGCTTGAGACAGCCATGGGGCTTAAATAGAAGCCCCCACGAAATAGAGTCGTTGTACCCCTTCACTAGGCACAACACGGGGTGACCGGACGCTCCGGTCAGATCAACCGGACGCAGGACCCCAGCGTCCGGTCGTCCGATGCTTGCCACGTGTCGTTGGCTTCAAATGTCGATCGCCCGATCTCAACGGTCAAGTGATGACCGGACGCGTCAGTTAGAAAGTGACCGGACGCTGGATCTCAGCATCCGGTCGTTTCTAGTAAGGTTCCGAACGCGACATTTCACGACAGGATGCGTCCGGTCATGCTCGACCGGACACACCCTGCATCCGGTCACTCAATGTCTCCTCTATGCGTCCCACGTCAGCGTACGTCAGCACTGACCGGACGCACCTTGCTAGCGTCTGGTCACTTTTAGCGCCAGCGTCCGGTCGAAGACCGAGACCACGCGCTCACTGCTGCAACTAACCGGACGCACCGGTCCAACAGAGACCAGCGTCCGGTCACTTACAGTGACCTTCGTCATTTCTGTCTAGGGCGTCGGTGGCACCATCGGACTGTCCGCACTCTACGGGCAGACACTCCGCCGGTGAAGCTTCCTACCCTTGCTCAAATGTGCTAACCACCAAGTGTATCACCTTGTGCACATGTGTTAGTTTATTTTCACAAACATTTTCAAGGGTGTTAGCACTCCACTAGATCCTAAATGCATATGCAGTGAGTTAGAGCATCTAGTGGTAGTTTGATAACCGCATTTCAATACGAGTTTCACCCCTCTTAATAGTACGGCTATCAATCCTAAATGTGATCACACTCGTTAAGTGTCTCGATCACTAAAACAAAATAACTCCTACTATTTATACATTTGCCTTGAGCCTTTTGTTTTTCTCTTTCTTCTTTTCCAAGTTCAAGCATTTGATCATCACCATGCTATCACCATCATCATGATCTTCACCATTGCTTCATCACTTGGAGTAGTGCTACCTATCTCACAATCACTTTGATAAACTAGATTAGCACTTAGGGTTTCATCAATTAACCAAAACCAAACTAGAGCTTTCACCATGGCTCATGTGGGCTCCGCCCTAGGGGTGGCGGTGCCACCCAGGTAGCACTCCGAGCCCAATTTCGCCTCCTCTTCTTTACCAACTTCTTCACATTTGCAAATGTGCTAACACCACCAAGTGTTTACCAACTTGTGCACGTGTGTTAGCTTTTCACAAACATTTCCCAAAGTATTAGCTCTTAATTCACCACGCCACTCGATCCTAACAACGATGCAAAGTTAGATCACTCGAGTGGCACTAGATGACCAATATGCAAACAAGTTTGCCCCTCTTAATAGTACGGCCATCTATCCTAAACCCGGTTATAAACTTCTCTACTCACCTATGACCGGTGAAATGAAATACCCTATAGGTTATACCTTTGCCTTGCGCATTCCATTCCATCTCCTCCAATATTGATGCAACACATGCACCAACCATATCACAAATGATATGATCCACTTCATATCATCACGTGACCTTATTGGTTTATCGATCTTGGCCTCACTTGTTTTTCACCATTGCCTTCATCCATCGGTGCCAAGTCTTGCTCAAGCTTCACCGCCACGAGGTCCATCGCTCCAAAACCTCCAACTTGCCCTTCACGCTTGCAATCGGTCTATCAAGCCAAGTCTTGTCTTGATCTTCTCCACCTTAGTCACATGACTCCATGTCATGTCTCATATGCAATGATCTCCTTCATCACATGTGTGAGTCTTGCAACAAATCCAAGCCATTTCACTTCCATAGCATAGGTTGCTCACACATGATGTACTTGTGGACTAATCACCTATGTATCTCACATTTAAACACATTAGTCTACCTAGGTTGTCACTCAATTACCAAAACCAAACAAGGACCATTCAATCTTCCCTTTTTTGGTAATTGATGACAACTCTACAAAGATATAGAAATTAAGCTCATTTCAAGCTAGCACTTTACACAAGTGTAAATTGCTAACTTGATTTGGATTTTATGCTACTTATCCAACATTTAAGCTCTATGTTAGAATTTGGATAAGCACCATAAAACCCGACTTGGTAGTGATAACTCCCCCTACATGTTTGCTCAAATGGTTTCGTTTCAAGTTTGCACACATGCATACATATGAAGTATGTGGGAGTGTTACCACTACTAAGTGATGCTAAGGTGTATAGAATAACCTTTGAAGCGTGATACCAATCGGAGTTGCACTTTTAACACCATCCTTAGCATCATGAGTAGCTAGACAACAAAAACACTAGAAACCCCATGAGATCAACATTATAAGCAAGGTTCTAGTACCACGTGTAAAAACACAAGTCTAGCTACTATCCTATGCATGCTAGTTATCATTTCATCATTCAAGTTCTATAATTAGCATACAACACACAAGCATGCATATCGAATTTAAAAACTTATGCAATGCAAGCAAGCACATGAATATGCACATATCAAATGCAACTAATCAAGTTCATGAGCTTGCTCCCCCTACTTGTGTGTTTCTCTTGTCCAAGAATGTTGATCCTTCTCAATTTCTCAATGTTGCTCCCTCTTTGTCCATGTCCATGTCCAACCTCTACTTTTTTTGTCTCAATCTCTCCCAAAGCTTTCATATCTTTGTACAATCTCTCCCCCTTTGTCATCAATTTCCATAAAATGTATTCTTCTCATTGATGTAAAGGCTTGTATTGGGGTAGATGGTTGAGGCTTGAATCTTGCATTTTTTATGGACACCACTTGTATAGCTCTTTTAGACACCATGTATAGGATCTTGTGACCTTGATACCAATTATAGTGGGGCTCCTCCCCCTATGCCCAAGCATGGGTCATTCACTTGATAAACTTGAGCTCTTGTATGTGAGGGAACTTTCTTCACTTGATGATCACTTAAAGTTGAGGATCACTTGTGGAACCACCATCTTGCATGATTGATACCACGTGTAGATGTGATACCACTTGAAAGAATTTTTTAGCATGAAACCACTTGTTGGATTTGTCAATAAGAACCATTTCTTGAACATTTGCTATCTTTATGAGTACCACTTATAGGATATCACTTGTAAGTTGATCTAGACACCACTTGTTTGTTCTTGATAAAATGCCATTTCACCTCCATGGCATAGGTTGCTCACACATGACGTACTTGTGGACTAATCACCTGTGTATCTCACATTTAAACATATTAGTCCATCTAGGTTGTCACTCAATTACCAAAAACAAACAAGGACCTTTCAGCTGGGCTCTGGTTCTAGGCTTGGTCTTACGTGGCGTGGCATCGGCTAGCCCCTTGATCACTAGCGACGATGCCACATGGTGGCTAGTAGTTTCATCGCTTGTGTGTGCCATGGCTCGTTGCATCTCATTTGGCGGCGAAGAGATTTGTCCGAGTGTGGCTCTCACCGTAGGGTCCAGATTGTCCCACGAGATGTAGTCAGGACTGGGTAGAAGCCGGTGACGGATGTTGATCCATTGGTTTGAGCAATCTCATGGTTCCCTAGAAGGATGTGGCAACCATAGGCTATTCCTCGGGTGAGCTCGCCGTGAGCCATGGACCTCTGGCTTCCTAGGTGGAAGTCTTGGCCGTGGCCGGTGGCAAGAGAGGGTGCTAGCCCCCTATGTAGGTGAACTCTGGGATGCAGCCCCTGGGGTAGTTCTAAGAGTGTGTCCGCCGTAGGCCACGGGACCTAGATCTTCATGGTGGAGGTTTTGGGTGCGGCTGTAGGCGGACGTGGGCGCTGGCCCTTCGGTGTGGTTAACCGCATGGTTTCCCAAATGGATGTGGCTGGTCGATTCCATTTCCTTGGTGAGTTCATCATGAGCCATGGACCTCTAGTTTCCTGGACGGAAGACACGGCATGGGTGGTGACGAGTGAAAGTCTTGGCGCCCCTTATGTAGGTGGACTCGGGATCTTTGCCGCGATGGGCTGCTTTTGAGAGTGAGTCCGCCATAGACCGCGGGATCCAGATTCTTGAGCGGAGGTTAGGGACGGCTAAGCGGGTGTGGGCTGACCCTTTCGCGCCGATGAACTCATAGTTTTCATGGCGGATGTGGCTACTGGTGGGCCATTCCGGAGCGAGTCCACCAACGGTGTGAGGAGCCATCGCTTCCTTCTCAACAATCGAAAGTGTGCTTGTTGTCCCCTACCAAGCGCATAAACCGTCGATGTTTCGTAAACCGGACTAGTAAATTTATACGATTGCTGTGCTACTCTAGAAAGACAATGGTAGCATCCAAAAGACACGAAGATTTATACTGGTTCAGGCCAGAGCCCTATGTCTAGTCTCAGAGAGGATCAATTGCGTGTTCCTCGCTTGAATGCTCTGAAGTTCTTACAATGGGGGGTGCAAGAATTGTGGAAGAGGATGGAGAGCTAGAGCTAGGAGATGGACCACCTGAAGAGAAGCTCCAGGAGCCCTACTACTATGTAGAATGAATGAAATGGTAGAGGATGTGAATGATGTCCCGAAAGGACGCCCTGGCTGCCCTTATATAGAGTTCGGGGCCAGGGCACATACAAACCAGTAGGTTCTCCCGACCGAAGGGTCATGAGCCTAAGGAAAGTCCTAGCTAACTTAGCTTGCAAGCTACGCCGTCTTGTGATGTACGTCCGGGCGTGGTTGTCGTTATGGTCCTGTGGCCACGTCGCGGCATGGTGTGGCGTGGTGCTACTGTGCTGGGCGTGGAGGCACTGTAGGCACGATGGTGGTTCGCCAGCCGTCCTGTGCGACGTGGTCATTGTTGTGGTCTTCGACGTCGTCTTCTGGTTTCCTATGGCGTCGTACAAGAGTTGGTAGCCGCCCCTAGATCGCCGACTCCTTGTTGGCTTGAGGAGCCGAGGACCACGACCCCAATCGCTGGGGTCATGGTTTCGTCGATCTGGATGGCCTCTAAGTCAAGGCTCTCGTTGTGGGTCCCATCCCGTAGTGGGTGTGATCGTACCCACGTCTTGTCGGTCCGTACTTGGACGGTGGGCTCCGTACTGGTCGTCATCGCCGTGCGGTGTTGTCTTGTCTGTGCAGCATGGCACAGGGATGGCGTCTGACCAGATCGAGGTGACCGCTGTCTCCTCGGTCCTTGCGGGGTCAGTGCGACATGCTTGTTCCTATCAGAGCAGGCACGCTTGGCTGGGCTCGACCTCTCCCCATTCCTTCCAGGGGTCGTGACGAGGGAGAGGTTGTGCGCACTTCGAGCGTCGTGCAGCTAAGGCAAGAGGAAGGGGTCGTGGCTGACCCCGGCCTTAGCATCCGGCCTGGTTTGCTTGACTTAGCTAGGCCTCAGTCATTCGGGCCTTCGCTAGCTGATATGTTGCGGGGCGCGTGGCCTGCTAACTAATCGATATCTTGAGACACCCCGGTGTTATGACCCCGACACAACCCCTATTACATAAATTTAGCTATGTATCCACAAGGTAGGCGCACTTCTCACTAATTTGCCTAGTTGCGCCAGTGATTTACTACTAGTATTAAAAGATTTCGGGAGACAGGACCTCCGGATTAATGGACCGGTCAGAAATAGCATGTGTCTCCAAAAAATACCATTCTATTTTTAAAGACGAACAATTAATTTCAGAAGACAACGTAGCAAACTAAGTACGACCTCCTAAAATCTGTTAACTAAGCGGGTCATTCCACCTTTGAAAATAGAGCCTATTTCCAGAGGCCCAGTAAATTAGCCCAACTGGCCACACCTACCTAACAAAACCTAATTGCGCTCCCTCCACTCCCTTATTAGTCTAGCTCACAACCGCCGACTTGCCGCTCCCCCTTCTCTCTTCGTTCTGCTAAAGGCCGATGGCTCCTCTCCTCATAGCGAGCACACCTCTTTCAGCGACATTGGCCGCCGCACCACACGGCGTGGCGGGATACATCCGGTCACATCCTAGTTCTCCTCTCCTCTCTTCGATCGCTCCCTCCAGAGCTCCAGATCCACCAAGGAGCAGCTTCGTCTTGGATCTAGGCTCTGAGGAAGTTGTTTGGGAGAGCTCTACAGATGGCCATCAATCTAGGCCACCCTGACCGGCTCGGGACCGGAAAAGGCACGCTCCGGCGTGGCCGTGCCGAATAGTGCTCTGTGCGTGCCGTCAGCCTAGGTCCGGCACGCTGAGCCAGTTTTTGGGCCAAGCTAGCCCGAAAAGCACGGCTGAGCCAGCCCGTGGCTCATGTCCCTGTGCCGCCACCTGACCGTTCCATGGAACCTTGAAGTTGAGGAGGCGCGGGTCACCCTATCTGCAAACTCAACATCAGATATTCAGATTGCATGTTTACAGTACATTGGCATTATTCCATGGCCGGTGTCACGCTGGGCTTTGGGTAGTACTTCAGCTAGTTGCTCAATCACCATCGTGCAAATAAAATAAATAGAGTCACAATAAAATCTTGCATATATACTAGTAGCATGTCGTCAATGGTTACGAAGAAACTGTTCCCCCACGCTGGTACATGCGTGCGTTGGCGCGAACAAAACAGCAGACACGACACTACTATCAGTGCGCTTGTGCAAAGGTCTGTTCACTGGTGGGTGTCGTTGCTGGTTTAAATTGACTGATGCTGGTTTTTTTAGAGAAAAATACTATTAACTAGTTGATTTGGGTTGGCTGAAACCAACCAGCGAAGTGTCGGAGGGTAGCTCATGGCAGGACTCGCCGATACCATAGCCATCCTAGGACTCCACGATGGATGCAGTACTAGTAGTAACATTTTATCAGGACCACAGTCGCATTATGGCGAGCAACAAAACACGTACGGCGGTTCTCGTATCCATCGATGGATTGGATCCACAGAGAGAGATCGGGTTTGGATTGGACTGGATTCATGGAGAAGAGGAGGCAAGCATGGTAGTAGCATTGATGCAAGCCAAGCTCACACCAAACCAAACTGGAAGGCAAGGCAAGGCCAAGGCGCTGCTGCATCTGCGGCATGAATGCTTGCTTGCCTGCCCTGTTCGTCCGGCTTTTCGAGTGGAAATTCCCAAGGCTGCATGCATCAGCAATTCCTCTTTCAATCCCTCTCGACCTCCAAAGCTCTTCTCTCCTTTCGTAGTTTCTTGTCGCCTCTGGAGCATACGTAGTCCTGCTTGTTAAAAATCTGCAATTTTGCTATACGATTTTACGTTTTCCCGGTGAAAATAAATTTCAGTGTGTTTCTGTGTTTTTTCGTTGAAAACGAAATTCCTAGACGATTTTCTAACAACGGGAACGAGACCCGTCTTGGCAGTGGCACGCAGGAACCGTGTGTCGCGCAACATCGCCTGGTGCTGGACTGCTGGTGGTGCTGGTCTGTTGTCTCCGTCTTCTCTCTTTCAGTAGTCTTTCTCCCACACCTGCACTTGGACGCATGCATGGATGGATGCGATGCCTAGTATACTCCCTCCGTCCCATTGAGTTCGTCGTTGGAAAACCGTGCCCCCCTCACAATCCCGGTTCCCGAGCGACAAACTCAATGGGACGGAGGGAGTACGTAGGAACGGACGGCCGGCGTCGCTGTATGCTGGTTGCGATTTGGAGTCATAAAAGCTAAGGTGGTGGCAGGTTGCCGTTTCGTGTGAGCTCAGCCCTGTCTGTCTGTGTGCATCGTCGACGTGCTGCGGCATATGACTGTGCCAGTGAGCAAGCAAACGGAGCTGCACGCTGAAATTTGGCTTATGCTGGTACTTATACGAAAATATTGTGAGAGAAAAATACTATTTCGTTGTTGAAAAGTAGTTCTGAATAAGCTCAAGTGCAGAACGGCGACTTCGTGTCTTTGCGAGCCAGGCCGGCCGGGGCTGAAACCGAAAGCAAGCACAGCTTCACCTGCCTGCCGCTACGTACCATTTCCTTTGCCTTGCCTCGCTTTGCTTGCTGCTCCATTTCGTTTGTCACTGATCAGTGATCACTACTGCTAGTGGCGCTAATGGAAGTCGTGCGTTTTACTACCGGCAAAGATCTTGCGGAGCATGTACTAATAAATAATATACAGTACAGTTCAAGTCTTCGAGATGAGCTGCCGGCCGGGGAGGAAGGGAGGAAGAACTCTCAATGCCGGCCTTGGTCTATGACGACGACGTGTTGGCATAGCACATTGGCACTTGAGTTTTCATGATAAGAGGTACTAGTACGTGCTACTACTAGAGTACTCTGCTCCAAAGCAAAGCAATTGCTGCTGCAGTGGTACCAAACTACCAGCAGTGTAGTGTGGGCTGTAGAACGAGGAAAGATGTTGGCAATTAAGCCTTATTGGCAATGCAAGCTTGCTTTCGCACAAAGGCAGTCATCGATGATAGCAAAACATACAGATATATATACAGGGGAGGGAGAAGAGATCGAGAAGCATGGGGGCAATCACTCAACAGCGCGGGCGTACTAGCTCGCTCGGACTCGGAGCAGTGACTTCACAGTCCTTGATCAATTCTCGTCGATCTTACGTAGGTATACCTTACCTCCCGGGCCCACATTGTGCCACTTTTACTTCCATTCAGTTAATTAATAGTCGCATGAACTGAGGTCACCTTTGGAACAAGCGGATTCTAAGAATCTAATACCCCTTCCATTCTAAATTACAAATTGTTTTACTAATTCTTAGTCACATAACTTTTTTCTATACACCTAAATAAATATACACTATGTCTACATACATAGTATGACTTGAGGGGTTAGAAAAAGGCAAAATGGTTTACAATTTAGAATGAAGGCAAAATGATTTACAATTTGGAATGAAGGGAGTAGAAAAAAAAATCCGTATCGCATCCACGTAAACACATGTACTAGAACAATTTTAAAGGGTCGTTTGGCACAACTTTGCTTCGCTAGTGAAGTAATCCTTTTTGGCTTCGGCTCCATGAGCAGCTTCATTCGTAGAGCTACAACTATTCTGATAAAATGTTTGGTAAAACAATGAAAAGAATGAAATGACTATAACACCTTTTTCTATTTCCCTTTATTTTTCTCTCCTCTTCTATTTACTTATTCTCCCCCTGTCTCTCATCAATACTTATTGCTTGGGCAAAAACCACACCCCACCCCTCTGTCATCATCCACCCCTGACGCGCGCCATTAGCGCCTTGGCACCGAGCTCCTTATCCACGCCCTGTCCGGGAGCCCTGGACGTTTGTCCACCTCAATGCCGCCACCCTCGCTCCGCCCCTAAGGTCCAGCGCGCGGCGCCCCACCCTAGGGCGCGTAGTCGCCCGCCTCGACGCTGCCATCCGCGCCCTGCCCCTGAGCTCCAGTGCCAGCCCCTCGACCATCATCCTCCTTGCACTTGCACCGAGTCTGGGCATTTTGTGGAGCCTAGACAAATGAGAGATAGGGCAATAATCCTATGTTTTTCTATCTCGGATCCTAATCACCAACTGTCTAATTATTGCATTGTTCACGAAAAGGCCACAAGCTACGCAGTCTAGGCCGTATACGCCAAAGAACAACAATGCACACCAGTCTCGCTCAACCTAAACTCAACAAACTAAAACCAGCTATGTTTTCCCTACATCGTATCCTAGTTCGCCAATTGTCTAATTATTGCATTGTTCATCAGGATACCATTTATACCTGCACAAGAAAGGCTGTAAGCTACTCAATTCAGGTCGTATGTGTCAATGAACAACAATACACACAAAAGGTTGTAGATTGTTCAGAGCCAAACCGTATACGAGAGCGCAAGTGCTAGTCAACCTAAATTAAACAAAATAAAAGCACCTATGTTTTCCATACCTCGCATCCTAGTTCACCAGCTGTCTAATTATTGTATCGCTCATATACACAATGGTTGTATATTGCTCACAACAAAAACATATACGCCAACACATGGGTAACGCTAGGTAATTATGACTACCAAATTCAGAAGAATAGAAACATTGCTCCGGGGATTTTCTGCCATCGAGTTAAATTTCAAACACCTCAGGACGGCTTAGTTTGAAGCTAGCAAAAGGTAGGCCAGGCAACAACTCAAGGTCCTGGATTTTGGAGGCTTAGAGTAGGGATGATATCCGGCTACCGATGCTCCAACCAACAGCATGTTCGCTTGCTCGTATACGATCGTGAATTATAAGTTAGAATAGTATTTTTCTCTCACACCAAACCAGCCAGCAGTAAATAATCCACGATCATTTACGACGAAACGAACAGGCTGCAAATAGCTCCATATGCGAGTTTATTCTTTATCAAAGGCCTTGTCTAGTTGGCGATTTTTTTTTAGAAATGGTACTGTAGCACTTTCGTTGTTATTTGACAATTAGTGTCCAATCATAGTCTAATTAGGCTTAAAAGATTCGTCTCATGAATTTCGTCTAAACTGTGTAATTAGTTTTATTTTTTATTTATATTTAATGCTTCGTGCATGTGTCCAAAGATTTGACGTGACGGAGAATCTTGAAAAATTTTGCAAAATTTTGAGAACTAAACAGGCACAAAATCTACTGCCATGAAACTCGACCAAAAATCAAATTTGGCATGCAATGCCAGAAACTTGAACTTCTCTTGATTACTCACTCTGTCGCTTCGACCTTCAAAATTGAAATAAAAAGTTAGCAATAGTAGCACTTCTTGGGTTGTTGACTCCTTTGCACTTGCACGCAAGGAAAGCCAAAACAACCGCCGAATTCAAATCCCCCACCGAAATTTCCCCCAAAACATTGATGGAGGGAACTGGAACGGCCCGGTTTTTGGTGTCCAACTCCAACCCAAGCACCCTATTTAATTCACCACACTCTGCTTTTTACTCCAACCGTGCCCCCACACCCCGCTCCTCTCCTCGCACCCTTTCCCCCTTCCCTTCTCCCAGGCAGCCTTCTTCCCCTCCCCTCTTGCTTTCTTTCAAGAAGGGAGAAGGAAACCACCACACCACCCCTGATAAGAAGGGGCCGGAGTCCGGACGCGACTGCCCGCTCCCCGCCGCGACGCCATGGACGCCTGGGAGGCCACCAAGGTGGTGTTCGACCGGGTGCGGGCGCTGGACCCGGACAACGCGTCCAAGATCATGGGCCTGCTGCTCATCCAGGACAACAGCGACAAGGAGCTCATCCGCCTCGCCTTCGGCCCCGACCACCTCCTCCACGCCTTCGTCGCCGCCGCGCGCGCCGACCTCGCCGCCAAGCCCGCCTCCCCGCCGTCTCCCGTGCTCGGCCCGCTCCACCAGCCCGCCTCGCCCTGGGGCCCAACGGCCTCCGACCACCACCACCAGCACCAGTCCCCTTCGCCGCCGCCGACCACGCGCTCGGGTACGAATACGACGGTGCCGCCGCCCCCCGCCGACGCGTTCTTCCCCGATGACTACGACTGCTGGTCCCCGGCCAGCGCCACCGGCGACCGCCGCAGCTTCTCGCTCAGCGACGCCGAGGTCGCCGCCGCCGGCGCGTGGAGGCCCTGCGTGTACTTCGCGCGCGGGTTCTGCAAGAACGGCTCCTCCTGCCGCTTCCTCCACGGCTTGCCCGAGAGACGACGACGCCGCCGCGGAGCGGGAGATGGTCGTCATGCGCGCCAAAGCCCTCGCCGCCGCGCGCTCCCAGCAGCAGCAGCTCATGGCGTCCGCGTTCCCCTTCTCGCCGTCGCCGCCCAAGGGCGTCAACCTCAACTTCCTGCTCCACCATCACCACCACCACCACCAGCAGAGCGAGCTCCAAAGGTACCATTTTATTTCCTCGCCACCATCAAAGATTGCATTTTGTTCCAGTCTCTTGTGCCGGCCGGCCTTGCTGATCTAGTAGTCTTTCGCTCGCTGCTTCAGCGCGGCGGCTGCGGCCGCGGTGGCCATGCCGCTTCAGGGCGGCGACGACATGCACAGCAGGTTCCCGGTGCGGTCGCCCCGGATGGACCGCGGCGAGCTCATGTCCAGCCCCGCCGCGCGGCAGATCTACCTCACCTTCCCGGCCGACTCCACCTTCAGCGAGGAGGACGTCTCCAGCTACTTCAGGTACCGGGCACGCCGCCATTATTGGGGGTCCTGTTTTGTTTCGACTACTGTCTCCCTTGCCTCTCTCCTAATAGCCCAGTCCATTCCAGTCCAATAATGGGCGAACGAAAGAAACCAACTCGGCTGATTGATCCATCGATGGCGACGCGCCCCGTTTGTTTGGCAGCATGTACGGGCCGGTGCAGGACGTGCGCATCCCGTACCAGCAGAAGCGCATGTTCGGCTTCGTCACCTTCGTCTACGCCGAGACGGTGAAGATCATCCTGGCCAAGGGCAACCCGCACTTCGTGTGCGACGCGCGCGTGCTCGTCAAGCCCTACAAGGAGAAGGGCAAGGTCCCCGACAGGTTCAGGTCCGTCGCCCTCCTCGCCTTTCTTCTCTTCCTCCCTCGACCCTCATGCATTGCACATTGCTTGTTTTGACAGTTTCTGTTCGTAGCAACGGAAGCGTCATCTTTCTTGTTGTGTTGTTTTCTAATTTTTTGTTTGGTTCCGCAGGAAGCTGCAGCACCCGCACCACGGCGACTTCGCCGGCTGTACGTCGCCCACCGGATTGCTGGATTCCAGAGACCCCTTCGACCTGCAACAGCCACAGATTGGTGAGTAGTAACTGCTCTACTCTCTGGCATTGCATTGCATTTGCATGCACGCATTCCATTTTCTTTTCTTGCAGCATTTCTTCTGTTGCAGATGGAGTTTGAGTGTTTGACATGTTTGTTTGGCAATTGCTAGGACCAAGGATGATGTACGGGAACATTGCCAACCACGCGGCGTTCCTGAGGAGGAAGCTCGAGGAGCAGCAGCAGGCGGCCGAGCTGCAGCAGGCCATCGAGTTGGAGGGGCGCCGCTTCATGGGGCTGCACCTACTCGACCTCAAGAGCAGGGGTCACCACCTCGGCTCCTCCCCCGCCGCCATGACCGCCATGGGGCAAGGTGAGGGCGGCAAAGGCAATGGCAATGCCGTCCAGCTGGAGGATGTCAACATCCAAGGTCCGCTTCTTGTTCTTGACCCTGACAAAGTTCTTGAGGTGCTTTGAATGGAATTGAATCCATGGTTCAGAGGTTGTGACATCCGTATGGAATCCATGGTTTGTGGCTGTAGCAGATACTCCTACCAAGATGATGAACAGTAACAGCCTTGTCTTGAGTGCGCCTGCAGCAGCAGCTGCTGCTGTGTCTGCAGCCGATGCAGGAGGCGAGCACGAGGAGCAGCAGGGAGAAGAGGACGGGGATGGGGGTGGCAGTCCCAAGCAGGCAGTCAACCGTGGGGAAGAGGAGAAGACGGAATCTGGTCCTGTCACTGCTACGCCCATTGTTGCTTGTGGATTCCAAGAAAGGTACATCTACCAAATGGGCACTGAGGTCACAGGCTAGGATTTAAAATTTCTTTTAGGGGAAAGGCATGGGAGGAAAGGCAGTATAGAGAAACAAAGCAGACTGCAATAACTTTCCCTTTCTTTGGGCATGTTTTGCCGGTTCATCATAGAAACAAATTTGTCCTGCCGAACAAATTTGTCGCAGCACCTTATGCATGGTTGGGTAGGTAATTGGTTTATAAGTTTGGCAAAGATGTGTGACAATCAGATGGCAAATCCAGCAAGTTTGTTGTCAATATGCTATTGTTATCGTCCGGCTTAGACCTAATTTGCCTCGATAAGCAATTGTATAAGAGTCGGTTTGGTACATAGGCTGTGCTGATCGTTCATTGGTAGTTTTGAATCTTGATTGAACCAACAAAAAGGGGGAAAAGGAATGCGATGGCAAAAGGTAGGGGAAAGGAGAAAAGAAACAAGTGACTGCCGCAGCTAATGGCTATTGTTAAGCTGTATCTTGGTGCAACTTGTTCCCTTTCTTTTGGGTTTGGTCTTGATCTTTCCAGGATTGATATGTTCCTTGTTTTGCTTGGATTGCAGTGGCGTGGTGGAGCACATTTTGCCTGACAGCCCCTTTGCATCCCCCACAAAGGCCTCCACTGATACAGCTCCAGCAGCTCAAAATGGGAACATCAGCAATGGCAGCCCTCACCATGTGGCTTCATCCCTCTTCCCACCTGCATCCACCATTGAGCTGCCCCCATACAACTCCTGCTTCTTTCAGGCGCCCAGGTAGAAATTCAGCCACTTCTCTCCATTGCTGTTTACAGTAGGATGCATGTATTGTTGGTAGCAGCACAGCTGTTTACAGTTTCTTTTTATAATAGCACAGTTGTTTGCGGTAGATAGTAAGAAACTGTTTTTCTTCAGGTTTTCTCCTGGGCATGAAGCCATTGGACTGTGAATACAGAGCAAAAGGGGTCTCCTTTCCTCTAATCTGGGAGTAAGTACCAATCGGCTGCTTAATCATGATGCATATAAAATTAGCCTCCCCACCTGATGGTTGTCATTGTTTATTCATGTTGTTACCTGCAGGGACTATCAATGACCACATCAAGTGGAGGGAAGAGTAGAAAGCTTTTAATTAACAAATACTGGACAACAGCAACAAAAAAAAGACAAGTCTAGGTTGTTTTAGCTCTAGGCCTAAGTATATGATATGATAGTAGTCCTATATCCTATATAAATAATAGTAGTCGTTTAGTAGCTCCTGCCGGTATCAAGATTCAAGAACAAGATCAAATTACTGGTCCATCTCGAATGCTAGTATGGATCTCAGTTTGATACAGGTAATTAAAACCCATCTCGAATGTTAGTATGGATCTCAGTTTGATACAGGTAATTAAAACCGTAGATGGTGTAGTACTAGTAACTAGACAACTAGTCCTGGCAGCTTGTTGTAGTGAAGTGACATGGCTGCATACAGACATCCAAAGGAAACAGAGGGTAGAGAGGTAGGGGAGTGGACAAAAGCCAGGCCAGACAGACATGGTGTTGCTGCTGCAGCTGCACAAGGAAAAGTGATGAGACGAGACGGGGGTACTGCTGGGACCAGAGCACTCACGGGCGCAGAGAATCACCTTCACCTCCAAGCAGAGACCCTTCTCACCCGTGTACTATTTTGCCCATCCTCTTGTCATGTTTGCATCCAGTACTCCTTGTCCTTGGGTCTGTGCATCCACCTTTTGCTCTTCTTTTCACCCTTGTAGTACTCGTATAAAACAGCAGGGGTAGTAGACAAAGAAATGGAAAAGTAATTATCAGTCATTTATTTTGGCCTAAAAACAAATCGAAATACTGTTTTGGCTGATTTGTTGTGAGAGAAATCTTTGTTTTAACTGAAAAAACAATTTAAAAAAGACCGATTATAAGAGAAGTGAATAGGGCCTTTATATTTTGCTGGGTTCTTATTACTCTTTGTGTTCCAATTTAAATTAGCTTTTAGAGTTTGTTAACTCAAAACTATTTTAAGTTTGACTAAATTTATAGAAAAGAACACTAAAATTTATGAAATCAAATTAGTATTATTAGATACATAATGAAATATGTATATTCATATAATCTCTTTGTTCTTGAATAAATAGATTTCTAGATTTTATAGATGTATTTAAGATAGTTTGACTTGCATGGACATTAGGAATTGATTTATTTGGGGACGGAGGGAGTAAATACTTATTTGGTGCCAATGCATGTTGTCTTTTTCTATAAAGTTGGTCGAATCTAAGATACTGAAGGTGCTAGGTTTGATTTAGATTTACTTTAATAGAACTACTTGTTCTGAACTACTGATTCTAAAGCTCATGGTTGAAATCTGCTTTGATTCACAACCAATAAAAAGGGGTACACAAGATCCGGGAAGTGTTCGTGCAACGCTATATGATTTTTTTTTTGGACCTCATAAGTGTACACTGCAACATTGCAAGATGAGTGTACCTCTAATCTTGCAAGCTTTGGTACAAAGGCAAATAGAAAATGTGTTACTAGGTAAGGCAGTAAAGAATGCAATAACATCTTGAGAATGCTGGCTCAGGTTACAAACAGCCTGTTCGCTTGTTGGTTTTAACCAGTCCAAACCAGCCAGCCAACAGTGTTTTACTCTCACAATAAACCAGCACCAGCCAGCCCAAACCAGCCCAGAAACCAACCAGCGAACAGGCCGAAAGATGTGATGTCTCGTGGTTGTCTAAAGCCAACCGTTTTAATCTGGGAAAAATATAGGGTGAAAACCACCTACAAATGGAAACATGGAAACTAGTTTAAAAAGTACTTTTTGTAATTTGAAAACATATATAGTGCATCTACTCCTATACCCACATGCAAAAGTTGGGATGTAACTTATTTTTGAAAAATATATACAAAAATCACAAATTTCACTTGTGTGTGCACTACAAGACACATTTCTGGATTTTGTCTTCTAGTATTCTTGCACTTGAATTTTGTTATTTTCATATGTAAATGCAATCATCTTCGATAATGAACATGTTGATCTTAGTACATGGAAGAGGCAGTTCAAGAAGGAACTTGGGCAAGTGTGCACTAAGGCCAAGCCAACGATTGAAACACACCTACAAGAATTTTTCAAAAATGATTTTGCATCTCAACTTTTTGGTGTGGGCTCATGTATGGATGGACTACATATGTGTCAAGTTTCAAAAAATTTCAATTTACAAAATTAATAGCTGCATGATTTTGTTGGAGATCCATAATCATCAATAATAGGGAACTGCTCGGTAAAGTTAGGGTTTAAGATTTGGTGACACTCCCCTTTTAGGGATGCTTTTGGCAAAACGGTAGCCCGAGGGTGGCGGTGATGAACAACGACAGGCACCATGAGGTAGTGGGACACCAATGGGTGTGTTGTCGATGGGGTTGCTAGTTTGAAACATAAAAAAAATCTTTTTTGGATCCCATGATAGAGGCACATGCTCACATACATGAGCGTTCCTTGATACTTATGAACACGCGCACACACCCCTCTACAAGCACCTCCTAAGGACCCGCAAATATCGAGAATAACAAAGTCACCACATGGGCCTCGGTGTCGATAGACACGATGTTATATTTAGAAAAATGCAAGTACCTGTATCAAAGTCGAGAAATTAAACCTAGGTGGACCGATTACAGCATGGAAAACCTAACCCCCCGAGTTACAATCTATTTGCGTCATCAAAACATTCATGAGTGCTACTAGAGACTAAGCGGGGGAGCAGAGCGGGAGGCTTCAGAGAGTGGAGTTGAATACGGAGAGAGGAGGCGAAGGAAAAAAAAACTCACCCATGGGGAGGGTATGACGGCTCTAGGCATTGTGGTTAAGAAGAAGAACTTCTGCAGATGGAAGAAAAATGCAGGTAGGCAATATAAGGGGCTGTTTGGTTCTCCTTCGATTCCTAGCCTGGCTAGCTTTTTAAGCCAGGGCAAGTCTAACCTGCTTGGCTCGAGCCAATAGGCCATTGTTTGGTTGGAGTGACTGTCCAAGTCTGAAGTCTGGATAAGAAATTGTACGTTTGGTTGGCTGGTTTTCCTCGAATAGAATCACCCCTCTTTCAGCCGGTAAGTTTACTCCCGTTGGAACATTCCATCGAACATGATGGGGTGCATCGCCCCTGGAGCTCCGGCACGTCCCTCGATGGCAGCACGTGGCCAGTGGCAGCGTGGTGAGCTCCGTCTTCATCCTCGCATGGCCTCGTCTACCTCTTCCACGACACGCGCGGAAGCCTAGGTGGAGGTCGTGTGGGTCCCGGACTCCCGGTGGAGAACGCGCAGACGCCCGACGAAGCTCGTGCAGGTCCTGGCAAACGTCGTGCGAAGGCCTCGACGGAGCATGCGATGGTCTTGGCGAACATCGCACAGAGGCCCTGGCGGAGCACACACGAGTCTTGTCGTAGCACGCGCGGAGGCCTGGCGAAGCTCACGGGGGAGACGGGCACTGACAGAGGTCACGCGGAAGAGGCGACGGAGCTCGCGCGGGAGACAACCGCTGGCGGAGGTGAGTGGACGAGGCGGTGAGATGATGCGTGCGTAGCCAAGCTAAGCCTGGCTTCCTGAAAACGATCCCACCGGGCGGTTCTGGCTAGCTAGCTCCAAACCCCTCTTTTGTCTTCCTGGAGCTTGACTTAGCAGCTAGATAGGCATCCAAACACCAAGAGGCTGCATTATGGGAATAAGGCAAGCCCCTAAACCACCCGTCCAAATAGCCCCCCCAGTGGAGGGAGGTTTGGCCATGGAGGACGATGCTGGCCTAGATGGCTAGATCCTCGTTAGATAATATACTTCATCCGTTGAGAAAAGAATGTAATTATGAGATGCGTGTCGGTTAAAGTAGATCAAGTCGGACCAAATTTATAGCAAATACTATTAATATTTATGTCTCCAAGTAAATTTATTATGAAAATATATTCTATGACTAATCTTATGATACTAATTTTGCATCAGAAATGTTAGTATTTTTTATATAATTTTGGTCAAAGCTCAGAAAGATTGATTTATCGGGAAGCGAGAATTGCATTCTTTTATGGACGGAGGGAGTATTCAAGGGCTTGGGGGTAATTTTAGGAGACATTTCATTTCATGAAATATCATTAATCATTCAACTGAATGGCTTGCATGGCAAGTTGTGAAAAATGTTGTCGTTGGTGGTGGAGGTCTGTTCCCATTTGCCGAATTTTAGGGCAACAGAAAAGGCAGGGCGTGGGAGAAAAGAGAGAATCTGGTGCAGTGACTGTGAGAGTGATGTTTCCGCGAGTGAATGGAGGGGGAGACCTGACGGGGAAAGGGCAAACAGCTCACGCACCCTTTCGGTACCATGGGACGGCGATCGGCAACTCGAGCTCCGTGCACGCAGCATGCACTTGTTTCTGGTTTTCCGATTCCGATGGGAAACCCTGCAGGGCAATGCAGATCGGAGTAGAGTAGTACGTATACTGCTATATGCATGCAGTAGGTTTTGTGTTGGCCTCGTCCTCACACCTGTTGCCAACAAGTTTTTTTTTTGAAAATTCACATATATTAAAACATTAGAACCAGAATACATAGATTTGGGAAATAAATTCCTAATTACATGGTGAAAACCAGTGAGCGACGCAGAAGAGAGCTATGCCTACTTTAAGAGCAACTCCAATGGAGCCCCTAAATAAACCCCTATTCCAATTTTAGGGGCTTGAGCAAAAAAAAAAAAACCACTCTAATGGGGCTCCTACTTGGACTCCCATTTTAGGAGAACTTCCAAAATTTAGTTTCAGGTCCCCAGGAACCAGGGGCTCTATTCCGCCCCCGACGCCCTCCCGCCGCCACCCCACCGCCGCTCCTCTTCCCGCACGCGGCCGCATCCTTCTCCTCTCCACACGAGCACCGCGGAAGCTCCTCCCCACAGCGACTCCTCCCGGCTCCTCCCGGGCGGTCCGGCGAGACCCCGCCACATCCGGCGAGCTCCGCCCCGGAGCTCGCGGATCCGGCGAGGTCCTGGTCCGGCGAGCCTCCTCTTCCTTCTCAAATTTTTACCACAGCCTACACATGCGATAACATGACACCTCGACAAGTTTCATGATTTCGGACTTCGTATGGATTTTATATAATTTAAAAACACCTTTCCGACAAGTTCCTCGTCATGTTACGTGAAGAAGATGCCCGAAATTTGATGCGAGTTCGTGGATAGGGACTCAACATACACCAAATACCATGAATAACATTTTTTCGAATCACTAAAGTGCATTATTCCATCCACCTGCAGTTCAAATTTGAAATATTCGAAAAAAATCAACGAAAAGAAATAAATTAGGGAAAGATATTAAAAAAATTCAAATTTGGCCCAAATTTTAAAATTGAGATTTAAATAATGTATTATAGCACCACAAAAAAACTGGGTTCAAAAAACCAAAAAAAAACTTTGCCGAGGGTCTATCCTGGCCCTCGGCAAAGGGGGTATTTGCCGAGGGCCTGGCCAATGGCCCTCGTCAAAGAATATTTAAAAATAAAAATAAAAAATCTTTGCCGAGGGCCCTCAGCAAAGGGCCCAACCCTAAATCGGCCAGCGGCCCACATTCCCCGCGCACAGAAAAAAATCTTTGCCGAGGGCCTAGCCTGGCCCTCGGCAAAGGGGCTCTTTGCCGAGGGCCTGGCCAATGGCTCTCGGCAAAGAATATTAAAAAAAAATAAAAAACTTTGCCGAGGGCCCTGGATCTGGGCCCTCGGCAAAGGGCCAAACCGTAAATCGGGCAGCGGCCCAAATTCCCCGCCCACTTGACTTGCTGCTGCCGCTTACCACTGCTCGCCTGCCATTGCCTGCCTGCCATGTATTTCACTTATTCTTAGCCGCCTCGGCCCCATGAGCCTCGGCTGCCCACCACCGCCCGCCCGTGGCCCACGTGGGCCCACTGCAGCCGCCACTGGCCCACCACCCAGCGCCCGGTCCCCGGCCGCCAGAGGAGGAGGGAGGAGGAGAGCAGGCGGAGGAGCCCCACCCGCGTCTCGCCTCAACCGCCGGGAGGTGCCCGCCCGGCCAGGCCCGCTGCCACGCCCATGCCCGCCGGCCCGCCCTTGAGGAGGAGGAGAACCTCGCGCCATCCCCGGCCACCGGAGAAGGAGGAGACCCCCGCGCCACCCGCCAACCCCGCCCACGCCTGTCATGGCCGTGCCCGCCACTGTTCAAAGAGAGAATGTGGGAGAAAGGGAGGAAGAGGAGAAGGGGAATAGGAGAAGAGAGGAGGCCGAGAAGAGAGGAGGAGGAGGTGCCCCGCCCCGGCCCCTTGACGACGCCCCGTCCGCGACCCTCGCCCCGTCCACGGCCTCCGACATCCCTCCGACGTCCAGGTATGCCCTTCCCTCGCTTCATGGTGTACAATGCTGGTGAAGGAGGTCTAGGTGGAGGTCAAGGTGGTGGTGGCGTGCAATTGTGGAGGTGGAGGAGGGTAGTGTGTTCGTTGAGGTGGTGGTGCTGTGGTCGTTGTGGTGGATGTGGTGGTGTGGTCATGGTCGTTGTGGTGGATGTCGTGGTGTGGTGTGGTGGTGGTGGTGGTGGTAGTGTGGTGGTTGTCGTCGTGGTGGTGGAGGTGGAGGTTGTGGTGGTGGTGGTGTGGTGGTGGTGGTGGTGGTGTGGTCGTGGTGGTGGAGGTGGTGGTGTGTTGGTGGTGGATTAATATATATCTGGCTATCGACCATCGTGCCGTATTTGTTCCCTTGATATGTGGTTGTCGGCCATCGTGCCGGTTTTTTCTTGTAGGTTTTGGAAACCTCCTCGTACAGGGGAGGTTCTGCCAAAATTTTTAACTTATAGTATTGTGTTTCTTCTTTTGCAGAGAAGAGCACGTCAGAGGGGACTCGGCGACCCCGATCCTCTTCGTCGGCGTTGCGGGTCTGCCTGCACAGCATCGCCTCGTCACTGCCCCGACTCACCACTGCCCCGCTAGCCTGACTCCACCGCCACCCTAGGTATAAATAAGTCCTCCTCCCGTATCATTGTCTTAGATCGCGTAACCCAATTAGGCGTCTCCCGTCCGAAAGAGATACGGTCGTAGGTATGCGGATCTTTGCATATCTACGACCGTATCTGTTTCGGATTGTCCACGTTTTTTGGACAGCCCGCGGATGCGTAGATGGGTTAGTTTCCATGGTCTGCTTCGGTCCGAGATCAAGTTTCGGCAGCTCTTCCCTGTTGTTCTCCGGATACACACTCTCCCTGGCAGGACGTGTATCGGGAGAACAACGGGGAGGTGCTGCCGAAATTTTGTCTCGGAGAGGTGCGGAGCCTGGAAACTGACCTCATCTACGCATCCGCGGGTGGGATTAGGACCTATCCTCACCTATTAGACATTAGGAACACCGCGTAGATGCAATTGATGGTCACAATACTCTGTGATGTAAATGTTAAAGGATGGAGGACCGTCAGTGGATGTACACGGGCTGGAGAAGCGGCAGTGACTACGACTATGAATGGGTGAAGGGGACAGATCATTTCTTGAAACATGCATTTGGCCCAGGAGCAGGAGGACATTCTCTAGTTTGGTGTCCCTGCAGCAAATGTGACAACAGGAGAAAGGTAGACGAGAAGACTATGGGTAGACATCTTGTGTTCAATGGTTATACGACTGGCTACCAGCAGTGGATCTATCATGGTGAAGCAGATCGTATAAGAGCGAAGGTGGTGAGAGCACGCCTCGAGGCTTTTGATGATGATGCCGGGGTAGCAGACATGCTAGATGACGCCCACCAAGCTCACTTCGTTGAACGACGTGAGAAGAAGGAGATAGACGAATCCGCAAAGGACTTCTACAAAATGTTGCACTCGGCACAGAAACCCCTTCACGAGCGTACAACGATTTCTTAGCTGGATGCGGTTGGACGCGTAATGGGGTTGAAGGCCGAGTTAAACCTGAGTCGAGAAGGCTTCGATAAGATGTTGGCCGTGTTTGGCACCATGCTACCGGAGAAGCACACTTTGCCGACGAACTTGTACGAGGCAGAGAAACTCCTTCGTATGCTTAAGATGCCATGTGACAAGATACATGTTTGTCCGAAGGGGTGCGTCCTATTTAGGAAAGAACACAAGGACGCAAATTACTGTCCGAAGTGTAAATCCTCTAGGTACCTGGAGGTAGACTCTGGTGATGGTCAGAAAAAGCAGCTTCCGATCCCCGCGAGAGTACTACGGCACCTTCCTTTCCTGCCGAGGATCCAATGGCTATTCATGATCGAGTAATCCGCAAAACAGATGACATGGCACAAAGATGGCAAACGGTACAATCCTAGGAAGATGGTACATCCGTCTGATGCTGAAGCATGGACGTACTTCAATGACAAACATCGTGACAAAGCAGCTGAGGCCCGTAATGTACGTGTCGTGCTGGCAACAGATGGGTTCAATCCTTATGAAAAGATGGCTGCCCCATACACATGCTGGCCCGTTTTTGTTATCCCCCTCAATGTCCCTCCTGGCATCTCCTTTCAATGGCATAACGTATTCTTGTCGTTGATAATTCTTGGACACCCGGGGAGTAATATGGGTGTGTTCATGGAGCCTGTGATTGATGAATTGATCCACGATTGGGAGAAGGGGGTATGGACATACGACCGAGCTACAAAGACAAGCTTCAAAATGCACGTTTGGTACCACTACTCCCTGCATGACTTCCTAGCGTATGGGTTATTTGCCGCCTGGTGTGTTCATGGGAAGTTCCCATGCCCAATATGCAAGGAAGCTGTGAGGTTCATTTGGTTGAAGAAGGGTGGCAAGTATTCGTCGTTTGACTAGCATCGTCAGTTCCTCCCTCTAGACCATGAATTCAGAGAAGACATCAAGAGCTTTACAAAATGTGTCAAAGTGACAGACCCTAAACCGCACTTGAGGACTGGTGCCGAGGTTCGTGCTCAGATAGATGGTCTCGTGCCCAATGAAGAAGGTGGTTTTGTGGGATATGGTGAGGAACATATGTGGACTCATAAGTCCAGCTTGACAAGGCTCCCCTATTTCGATGACCTTCTTCTGCCACATAATATTGATGTAATGCACACTGAAAAGAATATCGCCGAGGCACTTTGGGGAACTCTCATGGACACTGACAAGTCTAATGGCAACGTTAAGGCTAGAGTGGACCTAGCGACGCCAGTGCGATAAACCGAATCAAGCGATGCGACCTCCTAGTGGCGAAACAAGAGCTGGAAAAGGCCTAAGGTCGATTTTGTCTTGCAAATCGATCAAAGGAGGAAGTACTAAAATGGATCCAGACGTTAATGTTCCTAGATGGATATATGGCGTGAATCTTAGCAGGGGAGTGAACTTAGGCACTCTCTGAGTCAACGGGATGAAGAGTCATGACTACCATATATGGATTGAGCGGCTTCTTCCGGCGATGGTCCGAGGCTATGTCCCCGAGCATGTTTGGCTAGTCTTTGTGAGAGTTGAGCTTTTTTTTTTCGCCACTTTGTGCCAAGGAGATATCTCGGACCGTTGCTCGGGACTTGGAAAAAGCGGCACTGTGTTGCTCTGTAAGTCGGAGAAGATCTTTCCACCCGGCTTCTTCTTGCCGATGCAAAGACATCGATTGTGCACCTCCCGCGTCGAGGCACGTTTGGGGGGCCGTCAGGCCCGTTGGTGCTATCCAATCGATAGATGTCTAAAGACACTTCACAAAAAATGTACAAATAAAGCCAGAATTGAGGCTTCCATTGCAGAGGCATGCCGTCGGGAGGAGGTGGCAAACTTCACAATGCAATACTACAAGCCAAACCTTCCTAACAATCATAATCCACTCCCTCGTTACAATGCTGGCGAAAATGAATCGATCCTCAGCCTTTTCCAAGGCCAACTCGGCAGTGCAAGTGGATCAACCCCGAAGCTATTGGGAAATGAAGAGTGGCGCAATATCATGCTATATGTGTTGAATAACCTTACCGAGGTGCAGTCGTTCATCGAGTAAGTTCTCAACGAACTTGTTTCAATACGCCGTCACTATTCTGCATCCAACCCCATTGATTCTCGTTCGGACAGGGAATTTGTTCGTGAATTCTGGCATCAATCAAGGGATCCTACCTCGCATGAACAAGACACCCTTGTTTCACGAGGTGCGAGAGCGGGGAGGCCTGATTTCATTTCTTGGTTCAAACAAAAGGTAATGTCCAATTTAGCTCGTACGTTTGATCGTCCAAGGAGATCATACGTTTGATTAATATAACGATCTATCATGCTTCACCTTGTAGGCCCAGACCGGTTCGTCCATGAGTGACGAGTTGAAATAGGTTGCAAACGGCTGTGACGTTAGGGTGAAGTCATTTACCGGCTATGACGTGAATGGATATCGCTTCCACACAACAAGTTACGAGCAGATTCGGCCCAAACGAAAAACCACAAATAGCGGAGTTTGTACGCCCGGCACTGATGGCCTCGACTATCATGGTAGAGTTGAGGAAATATATGAACTCTCATTTCATGGAGACAAACCTCTTAAACCTATCATGTTCAAATGCCACTGGTTTAATCCTCGATCAACGAGACGAACCCCTCATCTTGGGCTAGTCGAGATTCGAGAAGATTCCATCTATCCTGGAAAAGATGTCTACATTGTGGCTCAACAGGCCGTGCAGGTGTATTATACTCGATATGCCAACCAAGACAAAGAGGATCTTAAGGGTTGGGCTATTGTGCACCAGATATCTCCACACAGCAAACTACCTGCCCCAAACGATGATGATTACAACTTCAACGCAAACACATATGATGGATAGTTCTATCAAGAAGATGGGCTACCAGGCACGTTTGAGATAGTCTTACCCGAAGCAATCGAAATGGAAGTAGACAACCACGGTTGATGTGCGGGAGCCGGCCTCCAACTGGGACAAGTACGCGCTGGTCACGGATGACACTTACCGCAACAAGCAGGAGCGGGTATTGGTAGAGTTTTGGGTAAGTTTCTCTCGCACAAAATTGCTTAATACATCTCATTCATTGGTTAAATGTTTTATTGAAATAATGAATGGATACATCGGTTTTGTATGCAGAATTTTTTCAAGGCCGAAGAAGGACTTGAGGCCCAGGCGGATCAGGCGGCTGTCGCAGCTTGTAGGAAGTACGTCACCAAGATGCACCACCATGGGCGCGTCCAAGCCCACATAGACTACTACAGGTCGGTACTTAAGCAGTCCCTCCCCAAGCCTCAAGCAAGACTGATTACGCTGACCCAGGACCAGTACCTTGAGGTAGGCGAATAACTTTCATAATGATTCGTTTTGATATTAAGTAGGTTCAATTTCATCTTCTTATATATCAAATACTCGATGACTTGTAGGTGATTCCCTGGTGGTGCCGATCGTATCCCGAGTGTTGGGCCATGATCGTGGACAAGTGGTTATCATAGAACTTTGTTGACATGCACGAGAGGCAGCGGGAACAGCGTCTGATGAGGCAAGGTCCAACTCACCATCAAGGCAGCCGCAGCCTCCCCAGATACAAACAAGCATACGTAAGTGATTTCTTTCATTTATTTTGATGCTCAATTCTGCTTGATTTCTCACCATCTTCCTGTCTTTCTCGCAGGAGGCTGCGCACCCGGGCGAGGAGGTCTCGGAGTTCTCTGCGTGGGCTATGTCCCACATGGGCAGGGCGTCGTCCTCTGTCTCCTTCGACCCGGCTGCCCCGCCCCAGGTGTACTCCGACCCGAACGTGTACACTAAAGTCTAAGAGTACACGTCCTCGGTAAGGAAGATCTATAGGAAAGATTACAATGTGCGCACTGAGCCCATTGATGTAGAGACGATCATGAGGCTCGGAGGAGGCAAGAAGCATGGGCGGCTGTGGATTGCAGACAGCGCCATCGACTCCACCACTGTTCCCTCCCTCGACGCTATCCGAGCATGGAGCACGAGCTCCAGCCAGCCCATACGCTCACGGCCTTCTCCAGCACTGCAGCAGGTCCAGGCACTCTAGGTAATTGCTGTTTTACTCGTCGTACATTGATATTTACACACATAAATTAGATTTGCATTACTGATACATTGGAGTGAAATATTGCAGGCCGAGCTGGAAGAAACAAAAAGGCAAAGTCAAGAGCAGAACGCGGAACTGACCGCACAACCGTAGGCCTAGCAGGTCGCGTTCGAGGCCGCGCAGAAGCAGATGGCGGAGATGATGGTGATCATGCAAAGTCTTGGGCAAGCATCGGGTGTACCTGTACAGTTTTCAGCTCCTCCACCTCCTACTCCTGCAGCTACTCCTGTAAGTATGAAAGTTCACTTTTCGTTTGTGCTTTGCATGTATGTCAGCCTTCGTGCCATTGTGGATGTCGGCGTTCGTGCTGTTGTGGATGTCGGCGTTCGTGCCATTGTGGATGTCGGTGTTCGTGCCGTTGTTTCTTGCAGATTTTGGAAACCTTCCTGTGTAGGGGAGGTGCTGCCGAAATTTTCAATTGAGTCTAATCTTTTTGTATTTCTAGATTATTAGATGCAATCTCTAAGTTCCAATACTGTTTTTTCGGATTACTCATACATGCAATCTCTGCTCCTTTGTGCAGCCTCCGTCCGCAGGTTCCAATCATCCCGGTAGCGCGTCACTGGCTGATCCCGCCTTTCATTCACCACCGTCTCATAGGCTACCTTGATGAGGACTAGTGCTAGGTGATGTGGTTGAACTTTATTGTAATATTTGTGGTTTATGGTTCTGACTTGTGCTTGGATTTCATGAACTTGTCGTAATAAATATGTGAATGATGATGAACATGTGACTTGTCGTTGTAATATATTGTGATTTGTGTTTCACAATTATGGTTGTGATATATTATGAGAAAATGGGTTCTGTACGATATATATATGAAATGCTTGTGTCGATGGAATGCAAAAAACAAAAAAAAAATCTCTACCTCTTTGCCGAGGGCAATAACCAAGGCCCTCGGCAAAGAAGGGTCCTTTGCCGAGGGCCGTCCCATTACCCTCGGCAAAGATTTTTTAAAAAAAAATAAAATTTCTGCAACATTTCTTTGCCGAGGGCCATGGTTGGAGGCCATCGGCAAAGACTTTTTAAAAAAAAAATTTGCCGAGGGCCTTCTGGGAAGCCCTCGTCAAAGATTATTCACAAAAAAAAGAATAATTCTTTGTCGAGGGCCGTCCCATTACCCTCGGCAAAGATTTTTTGGAAAAATTCTACACATTTCTTTGCCGAGGGCCATGCTTGGAGGCCCTCGGCAAAGATTTTTGCTGAGGGCCCCCGTGACGGCTGCTTTTCTTTACCGAGTGCCGCTCCAGCCCTCGGCAAAGGCTTTACCGAGTGCCCGATAAAGAGTCCTCGGCAAAGACCCTCTTCGCCGACTCAAAATTCCCCGAGAGCTCTTTGCCGAGGGCCGCCCTCGGCAAAGCCTTTGCCGAGGGTTAATGGGTCTTTGCCGAGGGCCTAAGCGGCCGTCTCCAGTAGTGAAGGCTGGCGACAGTGACCACGAGGCCGATGAGTAACAGGGAGCTAGAACCTCGACGAAGCGCAACAGCCATATCGGCACAAACTGACCTAATACTACAGATGTACAGCTACGAGAGGTGTGGGACCCCCTCCCCCTCGGCACAAGGCATTCAACCAACATGCAGCCTTTCACTTATTTAGCCCGAACTTATTAGCCAGACGATAGTATTTTTTTCTCGTAGTAAACTAACATCAGTCAGGCTTATTAATCCAGAAACCAACCAGCAACTAAGCTCACGACATTTTATTAAAAAAATGTGTCATCACATACACAGCCAAGCTACTAACGTAGGCCTGCCTTGCTTGATGACCGTGGGACTCTGGCCGGCCGTGTACGGCACCGGTAATAGACGACCGATTTTTACCTTTTTCTTAAAATAAAATACTCCCTCAGTCTAGAAAAATATGTAATTCCAACACAGTGTTATGGTTTGGTATCTCAAGTTTAATTAATTATAGATAAAAAATATTAATATTTATAATATCAAATAAATAACATTAGATTCATTACGAAATATATTTTCTTAATAAATTAATTTGGAGTCATAAATGTGAATAGTACTCATTGAAAATCTGGTCAAACGTAAACAACTTTTGCCGGCACACAACCCGTAGTTGTATGTTTTGTTGGACAGAGGGAGTAGAAGTTGGTGAAACTATATTTTTTTTAATTTCATCGGTTTATTTAGCTTCAACTTATAGGCGCTGTACTTGCGGAAAAAAAAAGCTTATAGACGCTGTAACAAGAAGCTCGAGCTATGCTAAACGAGACCTCAGATAATAATGGTGTGTCATTGTCAAGAATACATCTATACATAGATGAAACCATAATTTAAGAGATTCGTCTTATCATATTAGGACTCGTTTTTTAGTCATGCGCACAAATCGACCATTATAAGAAATCTAAACATGATCCGGTCAAGGTTCCAGATGATCAATGCTGCTGCTTCTGCTGTATTCCAGTAAATAACAACCAAACATATATACGACAACGGTTTCATCAGCTGATAAACACACAAGGGCTACTTAAGGAGGAACACGATTGATCTGCTAAAGTTACTTGTGATGGTAAATAGACAGTGGAGTTGAAAACTTGAAGCCTGCGCTGAACTGAATCACACACACACTAGGAGCGTCGGTTAAGGGCGCGTTTAGATCCGAATTTTTTTGGGCTTTGTGTACTGTAGCACTTTCGTTTGTATTTGATAACTAGTGTCTAATTATGGACTAATTATGTTTGAAAGTTTCGTCTCGCGATTTCTCACCCAACTGTGCAATTAGTTTTTTTTTTCGTCTACATTTAATACTCCATGCATGTGCAGCAAGATTCGATGTGACACTTACTGCGTAAAATTTTTTAGTTTTTGGAACTAAACGGGGCCTAAACTGTGGTCAACAAACGTTTCCGCTGCAACAGAGGGCAGGCACAGCGATATTAATGGGCATGGGGCCCCACTCCCACTCCACTGGCCCGGACCACCCTGCAACAACAGGTGTGGCGTGGCATATGTACTGTAACTAACTGTACCAACGGGTAAACTAGCAATCAACAGCAGTGCCTGTAAAATCTGCACAGTGCAAAATCACTCGCGGAAGAAAACGAAGAAAAGAGCTTGGACAAATCATTGGGTACTGGCAGTCTTGATATTACAGAGTTTCAGCAATACAACAATATCGTTTCCATTACAAAAGAACAACCCAAATCTGTAAACGTCACTCTTTGGGTCAACGAGCCCAGTCTCAAAATATCGATGGCAGTGCCTCCTCTCTAGATCGGTTAGGTTTTAGGATGTAGGTGGGGCGTCTGGCGGCTCATCTGAACCTCGTGCCTTGTGTCCTGGTCCCCACCTCTTTTTTTATGGCGCTGTGCGACGGGGTCCACCAACCATGGAGCGGTTGGACACCTCCGATCAGGCGTGAATCCAATGGCCCAATTGACTGTTGGTGAAGATCAATCTATACATCTGAATAGTGCGGGTAATCCTTTTGAGTTCTTTGAAGGTGAAAACATTTATGTTGCAAGTTCCCACTAATAAACCTTTATGTTCACTGCAACCTCCGATACCCTCGTGATTTCCTACTGAAGATGTCGAGGATGCTGAACTTGTAATTTACAATTGAGATGGAGCTGGAACTGGGAACGATTAAACCATGATCGTTGATCCTTTGGCCTCGTTCGCTTCGCTGAAAAAACAAGCTGACACTGTGTTCCCGACGATGAGCGTTGACCTACTTTTTCGTGAGCTTGCTCACAACGAAGGGATCTTCTAAGCATCTGCAGACTCCCCAAAACCTCTTTCATTTCAGGGCGTTCCTTGATATCCTTCGTGAAACAATGTGCTCCCAGATTTCCGATTTCGTCAAGAATCTTAATGTCTCTCTCATTTGCTATCTCAGTATCAGACATCTCTCGTGCCTCTTGCTTTCCTTTTACTAGAGCACCAGTGAAGTTTCTTTTGAGGCCAGTGCTAAAACCATTTTCACTTGCCTTGGTTCTGGTAATTAGCTCCAAAAGAACAACCCCAAAACTCTAAACATCACTCTTTGGGTCAATGAGCCCAGTCTCAAAATATTCTGGATCCATGAAACCTTTGCTGCCTGTTACAGTCTTGGTGTATTGAGTTTGGTGCATGGAAAGCAACCTCGACAATCCAAAGTCAGACAATTTTGCACACAAATTATTGTCGAGAAGTATGTTATCAGGTTTGATATCGCCGTGAATCATCGGTTGGTACATGGATGAATGCATGTATCCTAATGCATCTGCACATTCTATAGCAATACGCAACCTTGCATCCAGAGAAATGGGAGCATCACTGCCATGAAGGAGATCTTTGAGGTTTCCCCCGGGAACATACTCAGTGACAATCATTAACGCGTTATCCTCAGAACAATAGCAGAAGCTTTGCTTACAGGTAGGTACATTGTTGCTGCCTATAAGTATAACAAACATGGATCGCTAAAACAGTAAAGAAGCCGGGACAGGATGGCTGCAGCACCAATGGCATCACTTTGAGATCTATACCCTAAGCAATACGGCGGGGCCGTCGGTGTCCACTGCCGAGAAAAGGATCCAGCTAAGAACTAGTACTAGTAACAATGGCTAGTAACAATGGGGGGAAAAAGGGAGTTAAGCACACACGTACCGTTATCACGGTAATCGATGGGCAGGGGCGCAGGGCAGACTGATGCTGTGGAGAAATGCGGGGCAGTGGCTTATGAGAACCGAGAACTCGAAAAATGAGATGAACTCCGGCTCACGACTGCCGGGCGGCGACCTGCGACCTTCGCTCGGTCAACGCTTGGTAGATGGTGGCGGGGCGGCGGGTGGGTGAGGAACAGACGAAGGACGGACTGGGAGGGAGAAGAAGTGTGGGTCCAGCTTGGCCGTTTCTTACTCTCTCTCTTTTTGGGGGGGGTGGGGTACTCTCTCCTGGACCCTGGTTCCTGAAACCTGATCAGTAGTCACGAATCCTCACGACACAGTGAAATGGTCTGAATATTTACTATTCCACGTAGTACATACATTGGCTTAAAGTTGTCTATATGATTATTTCACCATTTTACACATTGCAACTCCGTAGATCTACTACCTCTGTCTAAATAAAAATGATATAATTACACATTTTTCCTTGAGTTTGACTATTAAATTATTTTTCAAAACACGTTTACATATCACTTAGAGTGTTTTGAAAATTTTCTAGATATCTTTTCCATTTTTCTAGAGATAAATTATTTTCTTAAAACATCTAGACATTTTCATGAGCTATAAGGTTTGTTTGGTTCGTGACCAAACTTGTCACGTCAAAAGTTTCGGTAGTTGTTTGGTTCACTGTCATAACTATGGCATGCCACACTTTCTTAGCACGCTGTCCCACATGTCATAGACTTATTTCCGTGTCAAATTTTGCCATAAGTGTAGCTTTGATTTTGCTCGTCACACTTTCTGTGGCAGCCACAATTTGTCGAAGTAGTTTATTTGCATTTGTCCTATGCAAAATCTATCTGTAATTTTTTTTAGAATTTTAAAAAGCATAGAAACATTTTTTATGGTTTAAAAACCTTATCAAAGTACTCCTATTTATACTACTTTTTCGAAATAAAAAATAAAAAAACCAACTTTGAAACCACTCTAAACCATGACAGAAAACGCAATTTAAACGGTTTTAACTCTTCTTTTTTTAGAGAGGCTAGATATCTAGTTTTGGGTAATACAATGATAATTTAGGGACATCTCTTTTTGGCGGTCGAGTAGTCGAGTCTCTCTTCGTCAAATTGCCAGCGCCAGTGGCAGGCCCACACGGTAACCCGTACAGGCCCAGAACTACCTTAAATTTCGGTCTAAAGGAATTTTGATGGCCCAACAGGCAGCCTGCTCTCCCCTTAAAAAAAGAAAAAAGGGGGTCGGGGCGGCGTCGGCTGCTGACGGGGCAGCCCGATTCCGAACCCTGACATCTCCAGCCGTCCAGCGCGCTGCGGAGCCGTCCCGCTCTAGCAGGCAGCAGCGCTCGAGCGCCGGCCGCCTCGCGCCTATTCGCCCCGGGTTTCTGCTCGGCCGCTTCTCCGAGCAGCTGCGCGGCGCCACGCGCCCTAGTGGGAGCCATCTCTTCTCCCCGCCACGGGGAAGCCACGCTGCGCCGCTGCCTTCGCTTCATGGGGCCGCCTATGGAAGAGGGAATGACTGACAACGCCCCTGGCCTGTACATTTGGCGAGGCCCCGAGGCCAAGTCGCCGCCTGCCGTTGCCGGCCTCCCAGCGTTTCCCCTTCAATTGGTCCGCCGCTGTAAGATCTAACTGGTAAGCTACTAAGCTTACGCCTCTTTTCTCATTCACAATTATTGTTTCTTTAGGCCGTGTTCGGCTGGTCAAGAACTTGTCTGAAACCTGCTGGAGCTGAACGGACGGCACAGTTCCTCATTCTAGCCAACAGTTGCACGTTCAGCCGACTGAATCAGCAAGGAAGTGATTAAAAAAAATGGCCCTACAACAGCATTAAATGCATTTCGATTTGAAATTCAAACAACACTACCTGAAGGCTGATTGTGCTACATAACAATTAAACAGCCATGTACATAGGCAGATTCAGATACATGGTCAAACAAAAAAAATTCCTAAATATTGATCAAGCTGCTGCTGGCCATAATTTCACACAAATCCATGACATACATGAGCACAAGTGACTAGTCTAGCTTATAAGCCACAAAAGAATGCTAAGCCTTGTCGTTCCAGCGCTGACCGAGCTTTCCCTTGATCCATCGATGCAGCAAGGAACGAAACCACCAGCTTTTCTCTGGAATAACATAAAGCAAAGGAAATGAGGAACACAAGTACAAATCAGTACACCGCTTGCATCTAGAGTTCAAGGTACCAATTCTAAGGGTCTTGAAATGGTTAAAGCTAACTCAAACCAACATATTGCTACTCTGCAGTACTTCACAAATAAACAAAACAGTCCAGTCAGTGTAGTGATCCTGCTGGGAAATTACTACACACCATGGTCACAACAAGTTCATGTTGTTACTGCTAGACCGGTACTCTCATGCAAAAAAACACAAGGTCACCAGGTAGTTCATCATCTCAGCCTTATCACAAATAGCAAAGCAGGCAGGGTGCAGCTGAATCATAGTGCAAGCTTATAGGCGGTCAGTTATCTATTATGCTATTATGAGTGAGTAACCACAAAAAAAAGAACTGACAATTTCCTACAGCCCACACTTTCAGATTATTTCCCAAGGGCCAAGAGTACAACACCCTGAAATGAACCCTTCTAAACTGATTTGCCTCAATCATCTCCATGTATCCCTATCATAACTAACAAGACAAGAAACAAACCATTTCAACTCTCTTTGATAATGCAACAGCAGTGTGAAGAATATGTGCATGTGACATTCAACCTACAAAATATAGCCTTGTACATGTACTGACCCATCTTATGTGTCGGCACCAGTCACAACATGTTCATGTTGTTACTGCTAAAACAAACTGCAGTTAATTCTAAGTGTGTCAATGTGCATCACCTTGTGTATCCACTTGTCATATTACAAGAAACACTAAGGAAGCATAGATATTGGAAAAAGATTGTATTAGTAATACCTCAAACAAATTTATAGTACTGGACCTGCTGCACCTTGTACGCAACTACTTCACCTGCATGTGAACATAGCTTCATTAGACCCAAACTAGGCAGCCTGGATGACAAATGCATGACTTAACAGATAACATTCCACAAACTGAAATTGTTTCACTTACCTTGTCATCCCAATGAATCCAAGCCTATAGGTTATCCACTCGCGGACATGTTCCATGTCATTAGGATCTCCCAACGCCATAGCTGCCACTTGAGTCAAAGGGCCAAGGTATGTCGGCTGCCTGAACCGCCGTACTTGCTGCTGACCCTCCAGCTCATGCACGTAGTTGTGCAGTCCACAAAGAGCAAGGATTATCTGGGATTGCTTGATCCCCTGATAGTGGGGTACAGCTTTCAACATCTGCCACTTCTATGACATTACGCAGCTTCGAATGGTGGCGGTTGAACAACTCCTGCGCATCTGCAGGCCCCCTTGTCTCAAACTCCTTCACCTAATACCTCTTATTTGGATACGGCGTTAGATACCCGGGTCGAAGTGCGTAACCGGAGTCCACCAAGTAATATCGGCCTGCATAATTTCATAGGACAGAATCTGTTACCATCCAATTAGCTCAAGCATGACGCAACCAAACAGACTAAGCTCCAACTTACCTGACGGTGGATGTGGGAAAGACGCATCGGCTTCTGCCTTCCTTTTCACCCGCATATCATGAGAGGAACCCTCTGTCTCCGCCCCGACATACGTGAACCTCATGTCGAAGTCACAGACCGCAACCACATTTTGGGTTGTCTTTCCTTTCCTATTAATGTGGTTATCACGGACTCCTTTATCAACTATGATTTCTATGTGCGTGCCATCCATGGCGCCTATGCAGCCATCAAAAAACGGTGTGTACTCCACCAAAGCAGCCGGCACTCCTGAATAACTAGTGTCCTTAGGCCTAATCACGTCATCTGCAAACCTAGCCACGGCTGCCAGCACATGAGAAAATATCTTGCTACATGTCCCCAACCCCCTCCCAAATCTCTGATGCATTTGTCTCTGGCATTGATTTGTACCACATGCCCATAAAAACATGGCTAAAGCTTCTATTGATTCAAGCTCCCTACTGGCTGTTAGCCCATAGCTATCAGTTAGTATGCTATGCAACCTAACCAAACTTTCAGACCTCATTCGGCAGTTGTCAAAGCAACGGCCAGCATCTGACAACAGCTTGTCTACCCACTGCCTTCTAGTAAGCTCAGGCACTTGGATAACATGGTTACCTTGTGGTGGTACATGCAGCATGTGCGCAACTGCTAGACCAGCAGCCATAGCTACGTTCACCATCTCGTTGAAGCTGTTTTCACTTGAGTTCTGACTTTCCTCGTCGCTGTTGTCCATGTTCCAATTGGCTGCAAGTTGAAAACACCCAGAGTCAAATAACAGAATGAAATATGTGCACAAATAACATCTAATATTACAATGACACTGGTTCATGCACTTCATCAGCTAGCTCTGCAAGGTCAAACCTGGCCGTGTGCTGTGTGCTGTGTGCAGGGTGAGTGTACTAAGCACCATTATGGTATACATATACGATGGCTAAAGTATGCAAGGCATGCATGCATCGATCCAGATTTCGAAGCCTATTGGTTAGGGCCCCACTGTAAATTTTTGGGATCTATATTAGTACCAACAGCATGCCAACAGTACATACAAGCTCTTCTTTATTTTACCGAATATGACACTTAGAACTCCGGAATGGGTATCAGTGCCACACTCCTGCCTGTCGTTACCAACATTCAGTCTGTTCTTCTAGCCACTGCAGCAGCCTAGGCCACCAGTAAGATGGTGTGTTTCACATAAATAAGCATGTGAGTGGTTAGTAGATGCCAGACATATCATTTCTCTTGGAAAAATTATTTAGTTATTGTTATTAGACATATCATTTCTCTTAGAAAAATTACTGGCCTGTAGCTTAACACTTATGCATAAAGCCCACAAATTAGTGCGGAGGAATACCTGAGGAAGCCATTAGGACCTAGAACCTTGGACGATTTGCACTGAACCAACCAGGGGATGGCGGGAAGCTTGCGGCCACTGAGAGTCAATCCCCGTTCCCTCTTCTGATGCTCTCTTAGCTGCAAATCACGCGCCAGGAAAAAAACCGGACCCACGAACCTACATATGTGAAATTGAACAAAGGCACTTCAAGGTTAGTTCACAGAAACTGAAATACTAACCAGTCATAACCTACTGAACTCTAAGGATACACACCTTCAACCTCGCCAATCAGTGAGTTTCTCTACAAGCAGTCCCTGACATTCCTGCAACACAAGTAAATGGTTATGATTTCTGTAAATGCAGAACAATTAAAGCATATGGCACCAGTGAAATATGTGTTAGCTTCAAGAACCAAAAAATCTCCGGCAACTCAAACAAATACATCACATAAAACAACTTAGAACGAGTTCGGGAAGAAGAATGCGAAACATGGTTTTTGGCCACAGGCCCCGTTACAATACAGAAACCTCAAGACAAGTAGGACAACAACGAATCTAAAGGATAAATGCCGACACTGAAATGCCACTGTTGCTTGATGCCAAACTCAACATCCTAGCTGCTGAACTACTTCTGGTGCTTGTTCATTTGATATGTCAGCCAAGCCATCCGTTCTTCGGTTGTCAGCAGGTTCCTGAACACCCGCCGGGGCACTGAGTTATTGAACAGATCCGTTGCCAAGAAGAACATGTCTGAAGTGGCTGGCACACCATCTTCTTGTAAAAGTTGCATAGCTTCGTCTACCTCCGCCTGTTCACGGGTCCGCTCCCTATCCCTTGATGCGCTCCTTGCAGCAATGGTCTCAGACAACCGGGCAATGTACTCCTCCACATTGCAATTCTTCTTCTTTTCTGGGTTGTTGACAACATGGTCCCTGGTGTCCCTCTTAGAACCAGAATGGTTGCTGGATGGGCCGCCTAAGTCTAGCCTCCACGGAACAGCAGAGGGCGTTGAGTCCCGAATGCCACCAGCCGATACAAAGCAGCCGGTGTTCCGGTTGCGGTCCCCGAACAGTGCCTCCAATTGGTCAAGGTACCTCGGTTGCCTACCACGTAGTACCTCAGGTTGACTGCCATCCTGCAAAAAAAAGATGACATATGTCTATATCATATCTAATCACAACTTGTAACAAGCTGACATACCGAGTTCATGGGCTGCGGAACTTCTTGAGTTTCCCAGTACTCACTATCAGCAGCAATGGCGCCCGTATGGGGGTCCCTCCCAAGCCCAGTGGTTGTAAGCCCTTCTTTCCATGTTAGGTAGGCTTTTTTGAGGTAACCAAGCTTGTTGTTGCACTGTTTTTTATCAAAACGGGGGAAGTAAGTGTAAATGTTGCACCAGCCAGCCGTCGTGAGGCCCTGCTGATTGAAGTTACACTTTTCTTTCTCTCGAAGACAAAGGTCCAGCAACAGCTTGGTTTCGTCCTCCGTCCAACTTGCACGCTTCGGAGGCATGTTGGAACGTGGAAGGGCTATTGTCGTTTGTGGGTGGGCATAGTAACGGTACCGAAAAAAAACTAAAGGAAAGAACGAAATAACTCAAACACGAAGCAATGGAAAGAATGTGGACTTGCCTTGACTTCTCGCTTCAAGCGCTTGGAACGCAAGTTGTACCGGGGGGATTCCGGCGGGGAGCAGGAAGCTGTTGACGACGGTGCCAGTATATGTACTTGGAAAGTGCACACCTACATGGTGAACATGTTAATCTGTCAGTAAGATCGAAGCTGTATGATGAGGGTCATTGCAAATTTAAAGAATCCACAGGATGTCCATCTTTGTGCAGAAAACGTCACATCATAATTGTAACAACTGTATGATTCATATCATGCATCATGCATCGAGAAGATGCCAGCCATCTACTACTATTCCCGAGTTGCAGAAATAACACAGTCATCACTTTCAAACAGTACCTTCTTGAATGACCAAATGGGGCAAAATAGGAGTATTCAGTTTAAACTACCGGGGAAACTGAGACTTCGATGAAGATGCAGAAATGTCCACACAGCTGATGTGCAGTTCGAGAGTGGATTAAGTAATGTAATAGTTTGGTTTTATTCCTTCCCTATGAGGATAAGGCAATTGATACGTAATCTGACTTAGGCCTGCTTGACAACCAGAAACCTTTCTGATTCTTACAATAATTGCTAGAATCACTAGCAAACGGGTTAGATGAGAAATGTTTAACTCGAGAATTTCTAGTTTCTCGTTTTTTATGCCTATCAAGGAGAAACGACAATTAGCTAGTTTTCATATGATTCTGAAAGCAGCCCGCACCTCTGTATTAGCAACCATAAATTTTAATTAATTTTTTAAGTGACGAAACAAGTTAAAATGGGTTGTATTTAAGTTATTCTTTAACCACAATTAGTTATGATTTTTTGAATAATATTTTCATTTATATTAAATTTTTTATGAAAAATTTGTGAATCAAAATGCAACCTACTATCCAGCCAAACGACCTCATGACGGTGAGCCAAACCAACATAGCCTGCGCTAACTTAGCAGTGGCAGCACAAGGTGAGCAGTTGAGCACTGAGCAGGAAAAAAAAGCTTCTGATTCGTAACAAACCCAGGAAAAAAATCCATAAAAAGTATGCAATAGATCGTCCAATGTTTATTCATATATATATATATATATATATATATATATATATATATATATATATATATATATATATATATATATATATGAATGTCGCAGATATATATAATACAAAAAGAATGAGGAACAACAACACTCGATCGAATTCCCGCTCAAATCAAATCTAGAAACAAAACCTACTACTCCATGCCCATGACCATGTGTAGCAAACATAAGCGGTAGATGATATAATCTGGCTGTACACAGGCAACCACACTTGTGAGCATGAACTTGAACCCTAACGAAGCGGATCTACTAGTTTCTAGCCAAAATGGGATAGGAAACGACGGATTTAATGTGTATGCACCGACTACAAGTCAGATCTGGAAAGGACACCAAACATATGAATCGGCAGAACGTTGAAGCAAGCCGGTATTTTACCGGAGTCGTCGGAGGTGAGGCCGTAGCCGACGAAGGGGTGGATCTGTCCCACAAACACGGCGAGGACGACGCGGAGGATTTGCTAGGGCAAGCCGGACCGAATCTGGCGACACGGGCCAGGTGGATGGCGGCTTCCGCCGCGCCGCACGGGGAGGGGGAGGAAGGGAGAAGGACAGATGGACGCCCGTGGGTTAAGCGGAGGAGTGGCTAAAGGGCGACAACTCGACGCGTCGCTGGGCGGGAGCGTGGGAGCGGCGAAACCCTAACTCTCGGCGCAAGGGAGCATGGGAGCGAATGCGAGAGGGGGAGCGTCGGGAGGGCGCGAGTTGGTTTTTCTGGGTCACCGAGCATCTACTGATGGCGGTGAAGCGCGCTGGGCGAGACGGCCCATTCAATTTTTCAGTAGAACCAAGTACCGCCAATTCGCATCACAATGAACACGGCCTTAGGTTCATAAGTGATCCTTTATTTTGCTGTACAATGTCGCCCTTGGACTCGAAACATAGGTCGTTTGCAGATTTGACACCGGACCCACATTCATAGACACAGATGGACCCACTTGTCATCCACCCGAGTGTCATCATAATCGAGGAGTCAATCTTTCGAGTGTCATTTTTGTAATTTTTTTCCTGTAAATAACCAATGATAAAACAAATATTATTCTGGTGTCTATCTGAAGTTCATCTCTGATGCATTTACGGGCAGGTAAATTAGTGCATTGTGTTTTCGTTTATACAACCTTGAACTTATTTGTTGAGTTTATAATTATGAGACCATTTAAATATGTGTTTATCGTGTGTCTGGATAATTTATACCAGTCTACCGTTGTGCTTGGTAAATTTTATACTTCCATATGTCGAATTGTGTATTAGACTATTGGTTAGGCCTACCCAGGGTTCAAATCCTGGTCTGCCACTGCCTTGCAGAGGCAGAAAAACGCCGCCGCTTGTGGCGCCTGCGTCTCTGCCTTCGCCAATCGCTAGCGCTGCTCCCGACCCGAGACCGAGATGAGCTTTCCGATGCTGCCTGCCGCCACCATGCTACGGCATCTCCAGCGATCCCTCCGCGCAATTCACTTCCTATCCGTCACCGGCCATGCCACCTGCAACCCCCTCCCCCTCCACCGGTGAGTTCCTTCTCTTCCATTACCCAGTCCCCTACCATCAGTCTTTATCCTTTCAAATCACAAGGACCAGATGATCGATGCTGCTGCTTCTGCTATAGTAAATAAACAACCAAACATATAGCATAGGTTCATCAACTGATAAACACAAGGATCAATTAAGGAGGAACATGATCTGCTAAAATTACTTGTGACGCTAACAGCCACGTCATACTAGAGTTGACAACTTGAAGCCTGTGTTGAACAACTGAATCACAGGCAGGCACATGTGCTACCACCACAGTAGGAATGAGTACGGAGTACTTACCATCACTTGGCTGTCAAACCTAACCTCTCCATCTCTTTTTACTAGAGTCCTGGACATCAGTGTCGGTGAAAATGTGATCAACAAACATTTGTTCTGCAACAGAGGGCACAGCGATATTAATGGGCCTGGGGCCCCATTCCCAGTCCACTGGCCCAATCCAGCCCGGACCACTCTGCAACATCAGGTATGGCATATGTACTGTAACTGTACCAACGGGTAAATTAGCAAGCACCGGCAGTGTCCGTAAAATCATGGGTTTTGTAATTTGCACACGGTACAAAATCACTCGTGGCAGAAAGAGAAGAAAAATGCTAGGCGATGGATCACTGGGTACTGGCAGTCTTGATAATAGAAATTCCAGCGATCTCATTTCGTTTACAAATGTTCACTTGAGAATTGCCATGAGAATATGCTGTAGTTTGAGAGTCATCTTTATTTAAAATTACAACAATGAAACAAGAAAGCACAGTGTGAGGAAAAAACATCCAGATCAAACAAACAACATTATTGCAAACTGAACCTGAACATAGAGAAGGGTTCCCAGTGCAGGCCGACGAACTTAACAAAAGTTTGGAAGCTCGGTTTCACCTAGCATCGACTATAACTTTTACTTTCTTGGCACTCCCCCTTGCTGCTGTTGCTAGACCACTCACTATCTCAATGGTAGCTTCATCTGCTTGTTTAAACATGGTCAGATGCACCTCTAGGAGACTTGCAAGGTTGTCCATATTGCTCAGACCTTCCAGCCTTGTGAACTGCAGATCAATCCTTTGGAGCTCGGGCATTGCCCCTTCAGAGAAGGTCAGCGATGGCAGAAGAGGCGAAGTGAAGCGAAGAAGCTTGAGACTCTTGTATCCTCCGCCTGGAACAGAGATGCTGCCACAGAGCTTAGTTTGCTCTCTTCAATAATGGTCACCGTATATGAATACTGCTTTTCAGCACTGAACGAGAAGGTAAACTAAACTAGATCTTCCAGGTTGCAAAATAGTGATGGTATTGATTCAAGGAACTCAAAAGTGTCTGTCCTGAGAGCTGTCAGAAATGATTAACTTAACAAGATCTTCCAGGTAGGTGACCCACTCTGGAACTTTAAGCAACCTTGTGAAATTTCTCAAGGATGCTAAAGGATGATACTTAGCAAGTAATGGAGATTTGCACTCTACAGAAAAATTTAACACTATTAGCCCCCTCTTGAATTCCCTTCACGCTCCGCTACTGCCACTGTTGATCGCCCGTCCTTGACTTCAGTGCAGCGACGCCAATCACAGTCCTCTTGCTGAGCTTTTTAGTGCCGCAGCCTTCAGCAAATCAGCCTCACCTTCCAGTATATCCTGATCCCTTCCCTTCAGCACCTCAGTTAACTATAATATTCTTGAGATAATTTATTAGTTATTTTATTACCACACTATCGGCTGGATGGTATTGAAACAGCAACGCGTTGTTTCTTTCACTACTCACGATCATACTAGAGAAATATTTGCTCCATCAATCAGTGTTCTCTCCTGTTATCGATCTACTCATTGGCATGAGAGGCTGTGGCGTCCTGCAGGCCCCCTTCGGTGTGCTTCGAGTCTCTTCTTAGGTTCTGAAGGTGTTCCACCACCTCCACCATTTCTGGTCGCTCATGTACATCTGTCCTGATACAATTCACTGCCAGCTTGCCCATCTCTTCCAGGATAAAGATGCTCCCTTCGACTGCAATCTCCTTGTCAAACATGGCTTTCCCACTGTTTTCATTCCTGCAAGCTTTGATATATTCAACCCGGAGGCTATTTCTTGGCTGTTTTCTGGTGATTAGTTCCAAGAGCACAATTCCGAAAGAGTAAACATCACTCTTTGATGTGATTTCGAAAGAGTAAACACCACACTTTGATGTGAGGAGACAAGTCTTCAGGTAAGCTGGGTCAATGTATGCCATGTCATTCCATTCCAACTGTCCACTTCCACTACTGCTCATCAGGTGTGTCGGAAAAAAAACCGAGACCTTTGGCACAAAATCGTCACCTAGCATTATACATGTAGATGTGACATTGCCATGGTGCTTTCCCAAGGAGTGCAAATATCCCAATGCCTGTGCGGATCCAATTGCAATACCTAGGCGTAAATCAAGTGAGAGAGACTGATTACCGTTATAAGAAGGGTAAAGTACACTTTACAACCCTGAACTTGCGCCAAAGTATGATTTTCAACCTTCAACTATGAAACCGGTTAAGAAACACCCTCCAACTATCAAAACCGGACAACTTTGGTCCTCGGCTGGTTTCAAAAGCGGTTTTCTATTTTTGGGAGGCGCCGAAATTTTAAATTATTTTTTTGAGCATCTTAACGTTCTCAAATGAAAAAACTCAAAACTACAAAGTTGTAGATCTCATTGAGGTCTACAATTTACATATAAAAATTATCTTCATCCGACATCGTATCAAAGGGTTTTTTATTTTTTTAAATTTGAGTCTCATCACGCGACAAAATATGGTGCTGAAATTTTATATTATTTTTTCGAGCATCTTACTGTCCTCAAATGAAAAAAATCAAAACTATAAAGTTGTAGATCTCATCGAGGTCTATAATTTACATATAAAAATTATCTTCATCTGACATCGTATTGAAGGGTTTTCTATTTTTTGAAATGTGAGTCTCATCACGCGACAAAATTGCAAAAAATAATATAAAATTTCAGCACCATATTTTGTCGCGTGATGAGACTCAAATTTAAAAAAATAGAAAACCCTTTGATACGATGTCGGATGAAGATAATTTTTATATGTAAATTGTAGACCTCAATGAGATCTACAACTTTGTAGTTTTGAGTTTTTTCATTTGAGAACGTTAAGATGCTCAAAAAAATAATTTAAAATTTCGGCGCCTCCCAAAAATAGAAAACCGCTTTTGAAACCAGCCGAGGACCAAAGTTGTCCGGTTTTGATAGTTGGAGGGTGTTTCTTGACCGGTTTCATAGTTGAAGGTTGAAAATCATACTTTGGCGCAAGTTCAGGGTTGTAAAGTGTACTTAACCCTTATAAGAATGCAGAAGCTCGTGCAGACTCCGACGAGGGGCAAACTCGCATACCAACAGAGGAAATTCCGTCTCCAAGCAACAGCCCACTAGACTGATGATATTCATATGGCGAACCTTAAACGCACATAACATGTCGTCAACAAAATCATCTATATCAAATGTTCTGTCCCCACAAACCGACCTCTTCACTGCAACTGCTTGGCCGTCGATATGTCCCATGTAGACGAAACCAGTATGATCCTGCCTAATTACAGTTGAATAGTTGCGGGTAATACTTTTGATTTCTTCTAAGGTGAAAATATTTATACCGACAGCTTTCAGTTTTGAACCGAAGGGCGGGCCTGGTGCAAGCGGTAGAGTCTTAGCGCCTGTGACCGGAAGGTCCCGGGTTCGAGTCACGGTCTCCTCGCATTGCACGCAGGCGGGAGCTCTCGAACCCAGACGCCCTTTCAGTTTTGAACCACGATTACTCTCGAACATGCGTGATTTCCTATTGAAGATGTCTAGGATGCTGAACTTGTAAGTTACACTTGAGGTGGAGCTGGAACTGGGAATGCTTGAGCCATGATTGTCGATCTTTTGTGTTATCGCCTGTGTTCCCGACGATGAGCTTTGACCTATTTTTTCTTGAGATTTCTCACAACGAAGGGATCTTCTAAGCATCTGCAGACTCCACAGAACCTCTTTCATTTCAGGGCGTTCCTTGATATCCTTCGTGAAGCACTGTGCTGCCAGATTTCCGATTTCGTCAAGAATCTCAATGTCTCTCTCGTTTGCTATCTCAGTATCAAACATCTTTCGAGCCTCTTGCTTTCCTTTTCCTAGAGCACCAGTGAAGTTTCTTTTGAGGCTAGTACTAAACCCATTTTCGCCTGCCTTGGCTCTGGTAATTAGTTCCAAGAGAACAACCCCAAAACTGTAAACATCACTCTTTGGATCAAGGAGCCCAGTCTCAATATACTCTGGATCCATGTAACCTCTGCTGCCTATTACATTCTTGGTGTATTGAGTTTGGTGCATGGAAAGCAACCTCGATAATCCAAAGTCAGACAATTTTGCACCCAAATTAATGTCCAGGAGTATGTTATCAGGTTTGATATCACCGTGAATCATCGGTTGGTACATGGATGAATGCATGTATCCTAATGCATCTGCACATTCTATAGCAATACGCAGCCTTGCATCCAGAGAAATGGGAGCATCACTGCCATGAAGGAGATCTTTGAGGTTTCCCCCGGGAACATACTCAGTGACAATCAATAACGCGTTATCCTCAGAACAATAGCCCAAGAGCCTGACTACATTCCTGTGGTTGATTTGACAATGGACGATTACCTCTTTAGCAAATCCATCTTTCACATTCTGGCAGATGTATTTCTTTACTGCGACTGTAGTACCATCATTAAGAGAACCTCGGTAAACTTGTCCAAAGCCACCTTGGCCAATAGGAGTGCTATAATTGTTAGTTATCCTTTTAATCTCATCTTCTGTGAAGTTGTTCACATTGTGATTGTTGACTGGTATCCATTTTGCCTTTTCACTGCTTTTGATGAAGTCGGTAAGCTTGTTTTCAGGGAGTTCCATTAAAGGACACCAGTAAGGATTTTATAGCATAAAAGTCTCTTGAACCTGCCAGTGTCAACGAACAAGTGAGTAAATTTGTGTACGAAACTCTAGTGAAGACACTGAAGCTTTCATTTCATTTCATTTTTTATTTTGTAAAGGAAGACATTGAATGATTGGAGTTTTACATGAACCATACTACACAAGTAACCCTGGCATCAATATATTTAATCTTTGTGGAAAAAAGGTATTGCGGCTGGACACTTTGAAATTGCCATATTTTCAAAGTTGCTGATCTAATCAATAGAAATTAATGGACTCCTGTAGAAATTGCCCGTCTCTGATGATACTAATAGCCTGAGACGCTTATACTAACAAAAAACTGTGGGTGAAGACAGAAGCTTTCATTCTTTTTCTTTTCTTTTCTTTTTTGTAAAGGAATAGATTGAATGATTGGAGTTTTACATGAACCATACTATGGAAGCAACTGTGGCATAAATATATTTAATCATTATGGCAAAATGACATGAATACCCTTGTTTATAGCAAAAGTTCATAGTGCCAAGTAGGGAAAGAATATTAAATATCATAAATATACTTGTGAACTAAAACATGAGATTTTAATAATGTGAGACTGCAAATAAATAGAAAAGTTTGTCAAATAAGAAAATCATAAATATCATAAATATACTTGTGAACTAAAATATAAGATTTTGATAATGTGAGACTGCAAATAAATAATCAATAAATCTCAAAGTCTAAGGTAACAGTACACATTAGTCGCACTAGCCCAACCACCGTAAGTCACGAGAAAAATGGATCCCATATCTATCCCTTCGAGCGGAGAGAGCTAGGTACTACCGGCAAAATCCATGCCCGCGGCAAGAGAAGCGAGCCATCGCCAGCCGGAAGTCCTCCCGAGCCGAGAGAAGCGAGCCGCCTCCGGAAGTTCTCCAGCGATGGCTTCGCAGGGAGGCGAGGCGGTCCGGTGCGATTCTGTCGTCGTCATGCGCGATTTCGGCACCTCGTCGGCAGCCAATCGGGACGAGCATGCAGTCAGCCAATTGGGAGCAACGACTACAAGACTGCCATTGGCTTCTCTCTTCGGCCTCTCGCTGGGAGCAACCCGCGTGCGGGCCGGAGGGGCCACGTCGCCTCCGCCACACCGCGGGCTGGCCGGAGCGACGGCCCGCGAGCTCGCCCCGCCGCCGTGGCCGCGCCGCGGCCTGGCTCCGCCGGGTGAGGCCGCTCCGCCAGAGGACGTGCGTAGCTGGTGCTGGGCACTGCCGGCCGCGGGATCCTCTGCTCCATCTTCCTCTCCTCCTCCTTCCATCGATTAGAGTTTTTTTTCGCGGAAGGTCGCGGGGCACGGGGAAGAAGGTCGCGGGATGCTGGATGCGCGAGCAAGAGGGCTACATTGGACGTAGGGAGACAACTGATAAGGTCATACGGTCAGATTGACGATAAAAATCGACGGCGGTGCCATCTAGATAAGGAAATTTTAACTCGATGCTATATAAGAAAATTCAAATTTTCAAATGACAAATATAAAAGATTGATCTGTTTCGTTGCCAAATAGATAATTCTCTCATTTTCTTTCAACTCTGCCTCAGATCCTGGCTTGCCTGTGAGCAGCAGCAGGGAATGCAGCAACGGCGGGGAGGAGAGGCAGCAACAACGGCAGGAGGGCAGCGTGTCGGCGCGAGGGATCGCGGGCGGAGCGCATGCGGGCTGCCACCGTCCGAGCGCCCTTCGTCCATCCTCTTCCTCCTCCCGTTCACTGCCAGAAGGGCTGGCACCGGCGGGAAGCCGTTGGAGGACTAGAAGGACACCGACGGCTGTGGCGAAGGCGCCCTCCGCTTGGCCGCGGAGCCTGCCGCGGGCATCAGCGGCATGCGGCATGCGGCTGCGCTGTGGGAAGCCCACGCGCAGCGCCGCAGGCACCTAGCTGCGGCTGTTGGAGTTGTGCCCTCCTCCTTTTGTACCGATGCCGCCGCCGCGTGGAGCCGGGCTTGTTGCTGTAGGTGGGCGCGAGGAGAAAATCAACAGCGCACGCGGGCGAGAGGAGCGCATGCGGGGTGGCGCACGTCGCCCAAAATCGACATGGGCGGACCCAGGCCGGCGGTGGCGTGGTGGAGCGCGCACTCACGTGGGCTGGCGCGCGTGCGACCGCTGCGGCGGCGGGGAACCGGGGGAGCGGGGCCGGAGACAGACACAGGAGGTGCAAGTCGGCGGCACGGCGAGCTCTAAGCTCTGAGCTCGCGGCCATGGTGGCGGCACCGGTGAGAAAGAAAAGAAAGGGCTAGGAAAGAAGAAAGGGGCAAAACAGGCATTTCACCACCGTTCTCTCTTCTTTCAAGCTATAAATGAATATTTATGGGCCGTTGTGTTCAGAGCAAATTTGACGACAACCAAAGCGTTCATCAGCAAATTGCTCCATTTTACATGTCCGCTGGCAAATAGAGGTCACTTTCAGTGTCCTATAGCAAATTTTATCTATCTTCAAAGTTTGTGATTTGTAATCTGAGATGCTTATAACAATAACCGTTGGTACACTAGTAATATGATCTTTTTATCAAATCAAATATATATATAAAAAAAACTCCAAGCTATAAATGAATATTTATGGGCCATTGTGTTCAGGAGCAAATTTGACGACAACAAAAGTGTTCATCAGCAAATTGCTCCATTTTACATATCCGATGGCAAATAGAGGTCACTTTCAGTGTCTTATAGCAAATTTTATCTATCTTCAAAGTTTGTGATTTGTAATCTGAGATGCTTATAACAATAACCGTTGGTACACTAGTAATATGATATTTTTATCAAATCAAATATATATATAAAAAAAACCTTCGGCGGAGTATCAGATGCCTAGTTTGGTCGCCTGATTTGAGTCGGTTTGGCTAGAACCTACAGCCGGTTCGTTTGAATTTATCAGCTGGCTTATTAGCTAGAATATATAGTATTTTTCTCTGATAATAAATCAGCATTAGTCGGCTTTAATACCAGCCGAACAGGCCCAGCTTACACGTACGTATACCTTCTTGGTTCTTGCTGCCTCTAACAAATGGATCGCTAGAAAAAATAAATAAGCCGAGACAGGATGGCTACAGCATCAACGGCATCAGTTTTTTTTTACAACAACGAGATCTATATACACACTAAGCAATACGTCGGGGCCATCGGTGTCGACTGCCGAGAAAAGGATCCAGCTAAGAACTAGTAACAATGGCTAGTGGAGAAGGGGGCAGAAAGAAGGGAGCTAAGCACACACACGTACCGTATCAGGGCAATCGATGGGCAGGGCAGACTGATCCAGTGGAGAGATGCGGGGAAGTGGCTAGAGATGAGATCCGAGAACTCGAAAAATGAGTTGAACTCCGGGTACAATTGCCGGCAGGCGACCTGCGACCTTCGCTCGGTCAACTCTTGGTAGATGGTGGTGGCGGGTGGGTGAAGAACACACGAAGAGTCGGATGGACTGGGTAAAATGAGTTGAACTCCGGGTACAATTGCGGACTGGGAGGGAGGAGTCGGATGGACTGGGTGCTTGGTTCGGCTCGGGCGTTTCTTACTCTTTTTTTGGGTACTCTTCGCTGAACCCTGATTAGTCATGACTCCACATGACACAGTCAAATGGTTCGAATGTTTACTATTCCCATGTACATAGGCTTTATCTATGCTATCATTTCACCATTTACACATTGCAACCGGTAGACCGTTCTGTACAAACATTATACACCCGTGAAAACTCCTGTGGAAACCTACTAGTACTACCTTTGTCTACAAAAAGGTACAATTATAGATTTTGGTTGAGTCAAATTTCCTTAAGTTCGCCTCTTAAATTGTTCTTGCAAAAAGTTTTCAATACACGTTTTACATGTCGATTAGAAAATGTTTTGAGAATTTCTTAGATGTTTTACACATTTTTTCTAGAGATAAATTATTTTTAAAGAATGTGGACATTTTCATGAGTTCTAAGTAGTTTATTTGGATTTGTTCGATGCAAAATCCATGTCTAGAGTTTTTTTAGATTTTTAAAGCCATAGAGATATTTTTTATGGTTTAAAAATCTTATCAAATACTCATATTTACTACTTTTAAAAAATAATTTAGATAAAACCTCCTTTACAACCACTCTGAACCACGATAGAAAGGCAATTTCAAAAGTTTTAACTCATTTTCTTGGTGGGAGGAAACATCAAGAGGATTTCCAAAAGATCATCAGCGCAAGGTCAACGGTATGGCCATCTATATCATGTGGAACATTTATAAAGAGCGAAACCGATGTATATTCAAAAACAACTCAAACATCCAAGCAAGTGGCCCCAAGGGTGAAGGATGACATTGACCAACATGAGAGGGCTTTCGGATTTGTATCCTAATCAATTTCTAGTTCTCATGTTTCTGTTGGGCCATGGTGTGGTGGTGCCAATAGGTTATAGGTTGCTCCTAGTCAGAGTATCTTGAGTGTTGGGGCTATTTTTTTTCGAGGCCGCATTCTGTATCGGTATATTGTAGAAGCTCTTTTCTCCTACAACTAAAAAGAATAAAGTGTGGATATTTTTTGGCGCGATATTTGTTTTGGTTCGTCCGTCTGTCCACGCCTGAGATCCCATGACATCTTAATTACTGATTAATCGTGCCATTCTCCTTGATTGAATATTGCCTGTCATGTGATAGACGAATCACGGCAAAATAGGAAGTAGAAAATTATTGTGCTATCCATATACACATTGCATGTTTGTATGCACCAGCATACATGGCAACGAGCAAAAGGAAAGATAATTAACACAGAAGGAAAGAGAATTAAGACAAAAGGAATCTCTTTGCATTTCTGAGAACCTTGCCAAATCTGCCTACATTTAATTACTTCCCTTCTTTGCATTTGCAAAAGAGACAACTTTTTCCTCCTTTCATTTGGTTTCACGCTCACGTGTTCCATCACCCTCGCTTGTTGTTTCTTGCGTGAACCATAGTTGATATCATCTATCTTCCATGGCTCAGCCTCTCAATCCCAAGAGAAGGTCCCTACCTCTCCCTGACTGGAGATCTGACCTGCCAGATGATCTCCTCGAGTCCATCGGGCAGCGTCTCGCGTCAGGCCACGACGCGGCATCCTTCCGATCCGCTTGATCCCCATGGCGCGCCGCCGTTCCGTTCGCGACCTTCGGGCCGCTCCTGCTACTCCCGTTCGACCCCGACTCGGACCGCGTCGGCTTCTACTGCGTCCCGGAGAAGAAGGTCTTTGTCAAGACGCGCGCTCGACGTGCGCGGCAAGGTGGCGGCGGCTCCTCGTGTGGGTGGTGGCGCTCATGGACGGCGGCGGCGTCCGTGTATTCTTGAATCCATTCGCCGGTGCTCGTGTCCCCCGCGTTGAGCTCCCGCCAGCAGGCGAACACATCGCGGCGGCGTCCTCATCGGAACGCGTGTCTAGGGTCCACGGCCGGTGGGTCCTCCATCCCACCAACGGCTCCGGGGACGCGGATGCCGCAGGCAGAGCCATCAAGCTAGAAGACATGAGGAACGTGTTCTTCCGTGAGATCGTGTTCTCGGCGCCGCCTGACGCCGCCGGCCGCGAGTGCGTGGCCATGGCCATGCTTGGGTGCTCCACGGAGGTCGCGTTCTGCCGGGTTGGAGTCGACAGCGCATGGACGCTGCTCGACACCAAACTAGAGTTCTCCGTGGGATTCATTGTCCACTGCCAAGACAAGTTCTTGGCGATCGACTCCACTGGAGAAATCTCCGTCTGCAGCAGCAACGCCACCAGAGCTACTCCAACCGCGACACTGCTGCCATCGCTGTCGCCACTTGTGGGGCTCTGTCACCGCAGCTACCTAGAATCAAACGGTGAGCTGCACATTGTGGGTGCCATGGTGAGCATGTTCCACGAGACACAGAGCTTCACCTACAGCAACGTGATCTACAAGTGCAACCTCCACGACCGTACGCCGGAGTGGTCCAGGGTGAGGGACATCGGTGATCAGACATTTTTCGTGTCTAAACATTTCAATGAAAGCTTTAGTGGAACAAGTGTATCCAAGTACAAGAGAACAAAATCTACATGTCTGAGCCATTGTATGGGGATCCATACGACTTGGTCCATCTACTGGAGATCGTTGATATTGCTACCGGCGCATCCGAAGTGAAGCCCGTCTAGGAAAAGATGCAGGGTTCCGAGGCTCTAGGTTGGATTCGACCCAATCTCTGGAAGCTCTAGAGTTTGTGAGTCTGCGACACCGCGCACTCCGTGACTGTGTTAAATTCATAAACTTTGTTTTTTTGATTAAATGTTACTTTAACGTTGGTATTTAATTTAACAGTATTGTTATCTTATCGTGCGATCTGTGTGTTTTTAGTATAAATTGTTAGTTATCCTGTAGCAACGCACGGACACGCTACCTAGTCTATCTTATCAAAGGTAGGGCTTCTGCCACTTATGATCAATATAAAAAAACACAAAAATGGACTTTTTGGCAGTGGAGTCTCTCTTGGTCAATCCCCAGCGCCAGTGTCAGGCCCACACGGTAGCTCGTACAGGCCCAGAACCGGCCTAAAAGAATTTTGATGGACCAACAGGCAGCCCGGCATCCTGGACTCGTGGGCTCGTGGCCAGTGGCCACTCTCCCTCGACCCGGGGCGGCGCCGCCTGCTCTGCATTCGCGCCGGCGCCGCGGAGTCGCCGATTCCCAATCCTGGCGCAACCTTCCTGATCCTGACTTCTCCAGCCGTCCAGCGCCGCCGCGGAGCCGTCCTGCTCTAGCACTAGCAGCCAGCAGAGCTCGAGCGCCGGCCGCCTCGCGCCTATTCTCCGCGCGATGCCGCGGGGTTCCGCTCGGCCCCTTCTCCGAGCAGCTGCGCGGCGCCACACGCCCTAGTTGGAGCCATCTCCTCTCCCCGCCAATGGTCTGCGCCACGGGGAAGCCACGCTGCGTCGCCGACTTCGCTTCTTGGGGCCGCCTAAGGAAGAGCCCAAGATGAACCACTGACGACGCCCCTGGCCTGTACATCTCGGCGAGGCCTCGAGGCCAAGTCGCCGCCCGCCTTCCCAGCCTCCCAGCGTTTCCGTCCACCGCTGTAAAATCTAACTGGTAAGCTCACGCCTCTTTTCTAATTCACAATTATTGTTTCTTTAGGTTCATAAGTGGTCCTTTAATTTGCTGTACGATGTTATTGGCCCTGTAAATAACTAAAGTTAAAACAAATATTATTCTGGTGTGTAGCTGAAGTTCATTTCTGATGCATTTACGTGCAGGTAAATTAGTGCATTGTGTTTTCGTCAAGTGCTTGATTCTTCATTTATGCAACCTTGAACTTATTTGTTGAGTTTATAATTATGGGACCATTTAAATATTTGTTTATTGTGCGTCTGGATAATTTATACCAATCTACCGTTGTGCCTAGTAAATTTTATACTTATATGCCGAATTGCATATTAGACTATTGGTTAGGCCTACCCAGGGTTCAAATCTTGGTCTGCCATTGCCTCCACAGCGGATTGCGGAGGCAGAAAAACACCACCGCTTGTCGCGTCTGCGTCTCTGCCTTCGCCAATCACTAGTGCTGCTCCCGATCTGAGACCGAGAGGAGCTTTCTGCTGCTGCCCGCCGCCACCATGCTACGGTATCTCCAACAATCCCTCCACGCCATTCATTGCCTACCCATCACCAGCCATGCTGCCTGCAACCCTGTCCCCCTTCCACTGGTGAGTTCCTTCTCTTCCATTACTCAGTCCCCTACCATCAGTCTTTATCCTTTCAAATCACCATGGTTCCCTTTCCTTCTATTCTTGGATTTCGAGGAAACCGAACCTTTAGGAGGATTCTCGCGCTGTCATTGTAAAGATGGTCAAGGTTCCAGATGATCGATGCTGCTGCTTCTGCTATATAGTAAATAACTAAATATAAACAGCCAAACATATAGCATCAGGTTCATCAACTGATAAACACACAAGGACTAATTAAGGAGGAATAATATGATCTGCTAAAATTAGACGGTAGAGTTGAAAACTTGAAGCCTGCGCTGAACAACTGAATCACAGGCACGTGTGCTACTACCACACACACTAGGAGTGAGTACTTGTCATCGCCTGGCTGCCAAACCTCTAACCGCTCCATCTCTTTTTACTACAGTCCTACTAGACACTAGTGTCGGTGAAAATGTGGCCAGCAAACATTTCATCTGCAACAGAAGTCACTGCGATATTAATGTAACTGTAAGTCTGTAACTGTACCAACGGGTAAACTAGCAAGCACCAGCAGTGTCTGTAAAATCTTGAGTTTTCTAATTTGCATGGTAGAAAATCACTCACGGCAGAAAAGGAAGAAAAAAGCTAGGCGACGAATCACTGGGTACTGGCAGTCTTGATATTACAGAGTTTCAGCAATCTCGTTTCGTTTACAAATGTTCACTTGAGAATTTCAGTGAGAATACACTGTAGTTCCAGAAGAGTTTCAGAGTCATCTTTATTGAAAATTACAGCGGTGAAACAAGAAAGCACATTGCGATGAAAAAACATCCAGATTAAAAAAAACAACATTAGGTTCGAGTCGCGGTCTCCTCGCATTGCACAGGCGAGGGTAAGGCTTGCCATTGACATCCTTCCCCAAGCGGGAGCTCTCTGCACTGGGTATGCCTTTTTTTTTATTGCAAACTGAACCTGAACATGGAGAGGGTTCCCAGTGCAGGCCGACGAACTTAACAAAAGTTTGGAAGCCCAGTTTCGCTTCACCTAGCATCGACGATAACTTTTAATTTCTTGGCACTACCCCCCGTAGCTGCCATTGATAGACCTCTCACTATCTCCCTGGTAGCTTCATCTGCTTGTGTATTCATGGTCAGATGCACCTCTAGGAGACTTGCAAGGTTGTCCATATTCCTCAGGCCTTCCAGCTTTGTGAACTGCAGGTCAATCCTTTGGAGCTCGGGCATTGCCCCTTCTGAGAAGGTTAGCGATGGCAGATGAGGTGAAGTGAAGCGAAGAAGCTTGAGGCTCTTGTATTCTCCGCCTGGAACCAAGATGCTACCCCCAGAGTTCTGTTTATTCTCCTTGATAATGTCCTCAATATATGAATCCTGCTTTTCAGCACTGAATGAGAAGGTAACGCAAAACAGTTTTTGCATTGACGCAAGGAGCTTGAAAGTATCTGTCCTGAGAACTGTCACAGAAATCGTTAGCTTAACAAGATCTTCCAGGTAGGTGACCCACTCTGGAACTTTAAGCAACTTCCCATACAGCTGCAGAGAAGTGAGATGCCTGGGAGGGGTTGCCATAGAGTCCAGTGAATTGATGAACTCAGAGGATTCATCGTCAATTTCCAGAGGCTGGAGATGACCGCTGCCAAGGTACTCGATGGAGGACATCAAATCTTGGAAGGCCAAATTGTCCTTTTGCAGATTTAGCTTGTAAATCAGAAGCTTCCTTAGTGCGGTGTAGTTATGAAGATCTGTCAGAGCATGCGGTCCTTCAACAATCTGTATTCCTGACAGTATGCGTAAGGTGACCATCGGCCTGGTTGCCATCTCCTTTGGTAGCTTCAGCGACTTCCTCGTCTTTTTATTCCCGCCAATCAGTTTGCACAGTAGTTGTAGGCCGGTGATGGATTTTGGCAGCACCGAGACATTGGTCTCTCTGATGTCAAGAGTCTCCAGGTAGGTGAGCCTGCCGATCTTGGAGGGAAACCTGTCGATGTCCGTCTTCCGCAGGCTCAAGTATTTCAACAGAATCATCTCAGACACACGCTTCATGTGGTGCTTCTTCAGTCCCCGACAACCTTCAAGATCCAGCACCTGAACAATTCGAAACTTGAAGAAATGGAAAGGGAATTTGTGGGAGGTACCAAAGACGGCCAGGGATCGGACACGAGATAAGTTCATGTCCTCAATTTCTTCTTGTACATGATCAGTGGCGTGGACGGACAGCCTGCGGACCTTGCTTATCACCTTTGGCATGAGCCAGTGGCCACCGACCACGTTGATGAAAGACTCCTCGTTTGACTTGCGCACAATGAACTCATGGATCATGTCATGGACTTGGCATGTCTTCACCGTCCCATCTGTGCAGTGATCTGTAGGTCGTATGATATTCCTTTGGAGGAGGTAGCTGAAGTATTTCTCTGCAATTTCCTCCGCGGTATACCCAGCTTGTGCACCCAACAGTCCTTCTGCTAGCCATCTCCTGGTCAAACGTTTCCTGCTAATCTTGTAGGACTTTGGAAATGTGCCCAAATACAGCATGCAACTCTGGAGATCAGTGGACAGAGTCTCATAAGACATCCCTATTATTGTTTCCACCGGGGTGTCGGTGTGTATTCTCGGTTCCCAACCAAAAAACGGTAGCCACGATGCCAGCCACAAGCACTATGGCCAGGGGCAATCCAGCGCATCCATTCAAGGTGTCATCTAGGCCATACATTCCTTCAAATCTGGATAGCCCCAGGCCTGAACTCTTCCTTAAATAGATCTCGAGTCAGGATCTGAAAGACGATCGACTCTGTGCAGAACATCGGTTTCCTCTGCACGGAAGCATGTCCTGGCGACTACCTCAAACCGCGTGGTGACTACTGTGGCCTGTTCGCTTCGCTGAAAAAACAAGCCGAAATACTGTTCCGGCTGATTTATCGTGAGAGAAAAACATTATTCCAGCTGGAAAAACATCTTGCTCCTCACTAGAAGGCAGAAATTTTCTGATTGTAATCAATGCCGTTGGAGACCATACGTCATCAATTAAGAGGAAGAACCTGCGCCAGTAAAACGACAGGGGATAAACCGAATTGTTTGGATCACCGAACTAAAGTTTGGCTCGTTGTTGGATATAATAAGCTAAACATAGACTAATTATTTTTTTTCTAATGCGTTCTATTCATCAATTAGCCTCTATTAGTTTTTGTTGGATCATGATCAGTTCATGTTTAGGCCTTCTATTTAGCATCCAAAATATGGACCAAAATTTAGTTTAGTCCATCCAAAAATGCCCTAAGTTACTAGCTAGTCATCCATCTATCTATTATTTTATTATTTGACCGATGAAAGACAACGCAAATTACAAAATTAGGTTTGCCTTTGGTTTGGAGACAACACGGACGGGACAGGTCCATTTTAGTTGTCTTGATGGTGTGGGGGATATACCCACGGACATGGGCCGTGCTCCAAAGGTGACCCAGCCCACAAAACCAATGCGTGCAACACAAGTGTGGGGGGTACGACCCCGGATATCCACGACGTGGGTTGCGCCCCCAGGGGTGGCCCAGCCCACAAGACGAAGCCTTGCGAGGCATGACTCTGCTCGACGCCTTTCGCAAGATACCGGGAAGATATCTTGAAGATGCTACGAGATCTGTTAGGATACGTATGATCCCATGATTCCTGTAATCTGTTATTATTTTCTGGTTATCTCTCGGATCTAACTGACTTGTAACCCTGCCATCCGAACTATATAAGACGGGCAGGGACCCCCTCCAAACTCACGGAATATCATATGATAGACAATACAAACCAACAGACCACATGAGTATGGTATTACGTCATACTGACGGCCTGAACCTGTCTAACTCGTGTATCGCTGTTGCCTTCTTGTTCTTGATTATTGAAAGTGCATCTAGCCCTTTAGTGGGTTTTGGATGATTGAATGACAACGTGATTAAAGGTCTAACCCATTTGCTAAGTGTGGACAGGTAATAGGTTATCTCACAGGTACTTAATGAAAGCCAAAATGATGTGTTGTTGTATAAACAATCTAGTTCAAGCACAAGACAACAATGCAAATGGAATTCATGCAAATGCTTGTTCATTGTGGGATTTTTATGTACTATGTGAAAGCAAGCTTGTGAGAATTAATTAATGAGACATAAGGGATTGCATATGGAATGGTCTTATATTTGAAGCTTGCTAAATTAAAATGAAAAAGATAACAATACATGAATGAATGATTCAACACAAGATGTGACTTGATGGCTTGAGATGGTGAAGATAGCAAGGAAAGACTTCGAGGTACTAAGCAAGGGTGAAGGGCAAGCGATAGCTTGACGGCCGAAGAACCTAGCTAGGGTGAAGAAGGAAGTACTTGCATTTAGTTGAGGTACTAATCAAGCTATGATGGTCATGTTTATGTGGAGGATCAAATCACTATTGGAGTGTTTGATGGAAGTGACTTGATACATTTGGGATTATTCATATCTGATGAATGGAATCAAGTCACGTGCTCAAGATGGCTATGCTCAAGTGAAAAAGATCAAAGTTGACATGTTAGCACCCTCACTTGATGAAGTTTGGAATACACGGCTTCGGTTGAAAGAGAACAACTCAAAAGGTTTAAATTCGTTATACATTTGAATTTAAGTTAATAGGAATGCCATACTATTAAGAGGGATGCATCATGTTGATAGATAATGTCTCATAAGTGCTCAAGCTAACCCATGTGAGTTTTGAGTGTTTGAGAGTCAAAAGAACTAATCTTTTTCTTGCTGGTCTGGCAATATCCGGTACTGATACCGGACGTGTCCAGTATTTACCCAGCAGTGGTAAAATTGTTGTTCTCGGGTTGGTTCGTCGGGAGTTCTGACGTAAGTCGGGAGTTTCGACGGTCGGGGGTTCCGGCAAGGGTCGGGAGTTCCGACGTCTCGCACTTTAACTGACTTGAAGGGTTCACTGTCCTGGTCATACCGGACGTGTCCGATATTCATACTGGACGTGTCCGGGATGCACAACCAGAGGCCAACGACTAGTTTTCCAAAGCCTTGAGGGTCGGGAGTCCCGACGTGAGTCGGGAGTTCCGACGGTCGGAAGTTCCGGCATGAGTCGGGAGTTCCGACGTTAGTCGGGAGTTCCGACGGTTGGGAGTTCCGGCATTCATCGAGAGTTCCGACGCCTCACATTGTCTCTGTAACTTAGTTACCGTTGGGGCAGTGTAAGTCATATCGGACGTTTCCGGTATGCATACGTCAACGGCTATAAAACGGCTAGTTTTTCAAGGGGGGTTATAAATACCCCCAAGCCTCTACTTTTGGAGGCTGCTGATTCTGCTGGTTGCTATACACGTTTTTGAGCCTTGCCAACTCTCCCAACCCTCTCTTAGTGAGTGATTGATCAAATTTGTCAAATCAAATTGTGGGTTGAGTGAAATTCAAAAAGAGAGCAATCCAACCACTTGAGCACTTGTGCATATTGTCAATCTCGTGATTCGCATTTGTTACTCTTAGACTCTTCGGTCCTAGATGGTTAGGCGTCGCCGGAGAGCACCCGAGAGATTGTGGTGTGCCTCGAAAAGTTTGTAACGGTCGATTCCGCCGCCTCAGAATCAACTAGTGGAAGGAGCAAAAGGAGTTGGAAAAGACTCCGGCTAGAGTGACCTTCGTGGTAACCTCTAGGGCTGACCTTCGCTGGGTCGCCCGCAGCCCCCTCAATGGAGAGTAGGATTCGAACAAGTCCAAACTTTGGTAAAACAAATATCGTGTCTCAATTCGTATTTCATTCGATATTTGTGTTGCTCTAGCTCTTGTGCAGGTTCTTTGTGATTACTGTCATCTCTAGTAGGTACCTACAGTCTGGTTTGAAGATAGAAATCGAAAGGAGCAAGTTTGGGGCTGCTCTGCAGAAATCGTGTATACCGGACACGTCCGGTATTGATCACTTTGCCAGGCTATTCTGCAGAACACGTTCATACCGGACACGTCCAGTATACCTACCGGACACGTCCGGTATTAGAGCTCAGTGCTGAGTTTATTTGACCCTTGCACTAATCATTGTGATGTAGGATTGTGGCTCCTAGATTTATTTAGTATCTTTTACATACTCTGTGGCTAACTTGTGTGGGGTGGTATTACTCTTATTTGGAGTTTCTATTTTGAAAACTCCCTTTACTAATTATTTCCATATTTAAAGGTGTTAATTTTCAGAAACGCCTATTTACCCCCCTATAGGCGGCATCCTAGGTTTTTTCAATTGGTATCAGAGCAAGGTTCTCACCTAAAGCTTTACCGCCGTGAGAAAAGGATGTTGACGCCTATCGAGTTGGAGCCGGTGCTTCTCCAAAATGATGGTTCAAACTTTCTACCTTGGTCAATTCATGTACTCAATGCTTTTAGGGATATTAGTCCTCTTGTTGAGCATATTGTGGATGCAAGCATACCTCTTCCTATAGTTGATTGAAGCAACTACAAAAATTTGTCAAAAGAGTAAGAGATATGTATGCAACTCAATGCTCAAGCTATTAATGTCATTTTGAGTACATTGAGTGCAGAGGTTCAAGATGAGGCAATCTTCAATGGACAACCACCTCTGGAGAGTGCTCATCTCATTTGTACTAGACTTTTTGATTTATATGGAAAATCCAAATGTGATGATGCACTTGAGATCGAGTCAATGGAAAGTATGTCCATTGTGTCTTTATGCAGCAAAGAAGCCTCACAAGACCTCAAGAGCGCCGAGCCAGAGCAAGAAGTGCAAGCAGCGCATGACTTGTTGTCTACCTGCACATACCGGACGTGTCCGGTATGCCTACCGGACGTGTCCGGTATGGCCGAGGTGGCAGAGCAGCGAGCAGCTGTTTGCAACGATGCTCAAGCCCGGTGGTGATCAAGTGATGAGTCAACCTTAGTATCTCATGATACTCATCACTTGTGTCTCATGGCCAAGAAAAGCAAGAAGAAGAGTAACAAGAAAGATCAAGAAAAGGAGAAAGCACAAGTAGATGATCAAGATGAGAGTGATGTTGAAGTTGAAGACAACTACAACCTTGATCATCTCAACCGCAAGGACAAGTTCATCATCATAAAAATAGTTGAAAGGAATGATGAGCTTGAAGAAGAGATTGAGAAGCAAGAACAATCACTTCAAAAGCAAGAATTGTTTCTCATCTCCAAAATGGAAGAACTAAAGGCTCTAAGTGAAAGGTATGAAAAATTATCAATTGAGCATGCTTTAGTTACTAACTCCTCTTCTAATGTTTCACAACTAGAGAAGGAAAACTTTGAGCTCAAGGCAAGGCTAGATGAACTATCAAGCAAGTATAATGTGCTACAAGCAAACTATGTTCATCTAAAGTGCTCTCATGATGAAGTAGTAGAATCAAGCATCATGCTTGAGGTGGCTCATGAGGTTGTGATCACATCGGTAAAATTTTCTCAACCTCTCACACATTTACTCACTAGTACACTATCTCAATTAAATATTTCTTGTACTAATGAATGTGCTCCTCAAGCAAGCCAATCTTCGATTGAGCTAAATCTCATAGAAAACATAGAGCTCAAAGAAGAAGTGGATAGATTAAAGAAAGATGTGATTCGGTTAAAGGGTAAGGAGAAAGCACAACCTTCTCAAGATAATCGTGATAACATGGTGAAGAAGCTCGAGAAGGGTTCAAACCTTGCTTCCTCCAAAACCCAACAAAAGATTCACATCTCAAGCAAGGCCAACACAACCAAGAGCAAGAAATATGGAAAAAGGTTATGCTATGGTTGTGGATTATATGGACATGAGTGGGCCATGTGTCCACATAAGAGTTGGGCCGACAAGTGTGAAGTGGCCGAACAAAAGGCCTCAAACAAGTTGGTCAACCAAAAGAAAAGTGATAGACAAAGCACTTGTCTCATGAGCAAGAAATTGGGGCATCCTACCAAGAAATGCCCAATGTACAAAGAGGCAAGAAAGGAAGCTCAAGTTGCAACAAGAAGATGCTATGGATGCAATGAGATGGGCCACAAGGTTGATAGATGTCCATACAAGCAAAGCAAGCATAGCAGCAAACAAAGGTCGCATATGCTATGCTTGTAGAACAAAGGGGCATCTAAGCTATGAATGCCCAAATGGTAACGCTCCTAAGCCAAACACATTTGTTTATAATGATATGCTTAGGAAGACCACAAATGGAGTTAGCACTAGCAAGGTGATGTGTTCACCACTAACTAGTACTAAAGCCATTTGGGTGCTTAAGCACTTGTTGACTAACTCAAAAGGACCCAACAAGAGTTGGGTATCAAAGTGTGCTTAGGTTAATGATGTAGGTACTTGGTGATGAGTTGAAGGTCTCGGGGTGGTTGAGCAAGCCAATTGATAATATTCACTCAATCTATTAACCAATTTCTATCATAATCTCTTATATGGTTGACCCGAAGATAATTTAATGAATATATCATTTACTTCATCTTCACCATTGGTAATAAGTACCTAAACCTTATAGGATAGCCACTTTATTTGTTTTGTGCTCAATGACTCACAAATAGGCTTATTTGTGAAAAAAAATTGAAAGTGGCTAATTAGTTTTACTTAATGATTATCATGTTTGCCATATGATGCTTTTAATAGTTCTCTAGTAAAGTAATTTATTTACTGAGATGCTAGTGTAAAATAAATACTAGAGCTAAACGAGGAATCACAAGCAGCGAATTAACTGTGTTTGTCCTGCACCTATCGGACGTGTCCGATATTACTACCGGATATGTCCGGTATGGCCAAGTACAGAAAGAAAGTGTTTTTATTCTATGTATTCCGGACGTGTCCAGTATACTACCGGACGTGTCCGGTATTACAGGAACCAGAACACTAATTGGATTGCAACTGAGTCTTTGATCCATATATTTTCATATATCACTAATTTACTGAGAAGCTTGTGGTTTACCAAATCTAAGTGGATTATGAGCATCTCTTGAACTCAAATTTAAATATGGCAAATTATTTGGTTATGGTTCAAAATAGAAAATTGACTCCCATATTCTTAATAGAATAAAATGCTAGTTGAAAGTCATTCAAATTACTTAAAGTACTTATTTAGGGGGAGCTCAGTTTCTACTTTGCACTTAGTGGACTAACTAATTTATCTAGCATTCTTTGTAGTCCTCTGGATGAAAATATATCTAGCATGATTATTTGGCGATTAAGGTCAACATAAGAATCATCATGCTATGTATCTTCTCAGTGGTATTCTTGTGGGCTCAAGGCAAAGGTATGTATTAACATACATGCATTGTAAGTGCATCTAAGGCCCTTTATTTGTTAGAATGTGCATTTGTGTGACATAGGAGAGATGTTTTTCAAAACCCCTAACTAGCATGAGTAGGAAGTGTGAATTTGAAAAACTATTTGAATCTTGGTCTTTGTGACCTAGCCTTGTCATGTGATGATTATAACTCTCATTGATTGTTTGATTGGCTAATCACACATGACATGGCTTTCTTAAGTCCACAATCTATTATGTCTCACATTATCTCTCTCTCAAGTTATCAAAATCTATATATGCCAAATATTTGGAAAAGAGAAGTGACACTCATGGCATTTGGATAAGAAATGTATTTACACCTTATTTGGATCAAGAACATACATGTTTTTGGATCAAGAAATAACAGAGAAAGGGATTGGAAGAGAGAAAACATCTTATGGAACAACTTGGGCCAGCCCGCGTATATCGGACGTGTCCGGTATGAGCGGGGCTATAAGACAGAGCGTACCCCTTCGGCCCAATCAGTTTTATATCTTTCCAACCAACCTAGCTGACGCCCTCATCCTCACCTAGGGCGACCAAAGCTTTCACCAAGAAAAGGGAGAGAGGGAGATTGCATTGGAGAAGGCTTGCATCAAGGTTGAAGGCCCGAGGATTTGGATTTCACATCACTTTCTCGTCTCTTCTCTCAAGGTACCCTAACCCCGGACCTCGTCCAATCTACGTGATTAGAGCATGGTTTTGAAATTCCTTCGGTCAATATGCTGCATTGGTGATATAGAAGCATTGCCCAAAGTTTGGAATTGATCCGTGATGGTTTGAATCAAGGGACCCTGGTTAGGGTTGCTGAGCGCGCATACCGGACGTGTCCGGTATGCCTATCGAACGCGTCCAATATGGGCTAGTAGAGCAGGTCCCTGCTTCCCTTGATTGAATCAAATTCAATAGTTGTATATTAGGCTTAGTTTCTTTTGTATCTACGTTTTGCAAACCTAGTCACAATGGTATGTCGAGGTGATTGTAAAACCATGGATAAAAGAATCTATGTCTAATTGCAATTCGAGATTAAGCTATGGGCATGTATCTAAAACTCTTTGGAAATCTTTCGGATACAGGACAACAACTATGAGTGGAAGACAAGAGCCTAGATCCAAGCATAGGCATGATCCAGCTCTAGAGAAATACAAGAAGGCAAGGCAAGAAATGCATCCTAGATTTGAGCCGACCAGCAGGAGGTCTACCAGAGCTGCCTCTAGTGCAGCACCTTAGTATGCAGAGGGGTCAGGGAGCTCTTCTTCTGACACTGATACTGATGAGTTCAGAGAGGAGCCCAGAGAAGATAGAAAGAGAAAGAGCACTGACAGAGGCTCAGATGGTGACAGCTTAGATGAGGAGCAGGAGATTGAGGAGGAGGAGCCTATACCTCCATTTCAGCACTAGCCTGGTCAGGGTATGTATTATGGTCTTCTTGAGACACATCTGCCTAATGTGCCCTCCTATGTCTCTAGAGTTGACTATAGGGAAAGGGCATGACCAGGAAAGCCAGAGATGAGAGAAGAGTAGATCCGAGAGGCTTACCTAAGGTTCAGTTTGATCATCGCTTCCAGATAGCCTTTCACATGGACTTCTACTCCAGTGTGATTCTCACCAGGAACCCTGTGGTAGTCAAATCTCAGTGGATAGACTGGCAGTATGTCAGGGAGTTGCAAAAGGCCTCAGTTGATCATGCTATTGCTATTTTCCAGTGCACAGGAGTTTATGAGATCATGGAGTTCTAGCATGACTGGAACACAGAGGTGGTAGCTCAGTTTTATCCTACTCTATTTGTGGAAGAGGAGCTGAGGCGTATGCACTAGATGCTTGAGGGCCAGTGGTACAGTGTTGACTATGATGCATTCATAGCTTTTCTTGGCTTCTCAGAGGAGGACCTTCAGAGAGACAGGATCCACACCGAGCAGGTGTTACCTCCTGAGCAGCTCGCCTATATGTATCCACCAGGAGGTGAGAAAGGAGCGGTGGGGAAGATTCTAGGTCTTCACCCTACTTATAGATACCTGGACAGGATGTTTAGGAAGACTATTGACTGCAAGGGTGGAGACAAGGGCAACATTGCAGATTATTCTAGGAACTTGCTCTATAGGATGGCACCTGATGCTCAGCCATTCAGTGTGTTTGACTTTATTTGGTCAGAGATCAGGAGTGTGGGAGAGAGGCCCCTCAAGGGTTATGAATTTGCTCCTTATATTATGTATATGATTGAGCAGGTCACAGGGCACACATTCGAGTATGACAAGATTCACAAGGTCCTGAAGATTGTTGCAGATTTGCCTAAGGTTGGGGTACCTCCAGCGGGACCAGGAGGAGCAGCAGCAGCACCAGAGGCAGATGCACCTGTAGGTGGTGTAGCAGCAGGACGAGCTTCCCCTCTACCACATGCTCCTTCATGTTCTTCTTCACATCGCTGCAGTCCACCATCTCCTATTCACAAGATGTTTAGTGCTATCTTTGGGATGTGCAAGGACATACGGACCTATCAGCAGAAGGAGAGGGAGGCTAGGAGGAAGGATACTCGGACTTTGAAGTAGATTGCTTCTAAACTTAAGCTTGTTCCTCCTAGGTCTCCACTATTAGATGAGGCTGCTAGTGAGCCTGAGACTGAGGAGCAGCAGCAAGGCAGGTACGACGCAGAGTTTGCTGAGTTCCTTCAGCGACAGCAGCAGCAGTAGCAGGCTCCAGAGCACCCTGACACTTTACCACTATAGGCTCGGGTGCCTACTCACTCTCAGCCATGTCCTAGTGCTACAGACGAGTATGCTTCAGACTGATGGAGTGACCTCACGGGTAGTTCCTATGACCCGTTTGGTGCGGGTGGTTCTCGTCCAGCCGGTGCTACACGTTCTGATGATGAGGATGCTGGTAGAGATAAAGACGATGATGAGTGATCACAGCTTTCAAAGACAGCTTGCAGCTCCTTTTTGTCCTTAGTTTGTCATTGTTGCACCTTTGTGGTGATAGATGACAAAGGGGGAGAGAGACTGATTAAAGCTTCAGGATTTTTGTTTCATTTGCTTATCTTTGTACCTGAAGATATGTACTGCAGGCTGTAGTTTTTGTTTTTTGAGCTTCATTGATGTATCTTGAGTTTGAGATTGCATTGTATCATGTGAGAGATGAAACTCACACTTATGCTTTATCTATGTATCTATTGAGACATGATCTTATCTTTATCATCAGTGGCTTGTGGCCTTGAGAAAATGTGTAATGAGTGCTATGTGTGAGTTACATGTGTTGTATTTATTTTCATAAGGACTATGCTTGCTAGAATGAAAATATTTGATGTGATGCCTTTATATTTATTCTTGTGTGATATATCTTGTCATATGCATCACGGTTTTACTTTGTCACACACACATGCACCCCACGGATGCAATGATTTAGGGGGAGTCTCCTATATGTTTTAGTATGTGCAATTGACATTTGAGGTCGTTTTGTGAATTCTAATCATAAGCACATATTGAGGGGGAGCCTCTCATAAATCATTGAACCCAAAAGCTTAAATGTTTATATTCTTTTATAAGCTTTAATCAAGTTGTCATCAATCACCAAAAAGGGGGAGATTGAAAGTGCATTTAACCCTTTAGTGGGTTTTGGATGATTGAATGACAACGTGATTAAAAGTCTAACCCGTTTGCTAAGTGTGGACAGCTAATAGGTTATCTCACAGGTACTTAATGAAAGCCAAAATGATATGTTGTTGTATAAACAATCTAGTTCAAGCACAAGACAACAATGCAAATAGAATTCATGCAAAGGCTTGTTCATTGTGGGATTTCCATGTACTATGTGAAAGCAAGCTTGTGAGAATTAATTAATGAGACATAAGGGATTGCATATGGAATGGTCTCATATTTGAAGCTTGCTAAATTAAAATGAAAAAGATAACAATACATGAATGAATGATTCAACACAAGATGTGACTTGATGGCTTGAGATGGTGAAGATAGCAAGGAAAGGCTTCAAGGTACTAAGCAAGGGTGAAGGGCAAGCGACGGCTTGATGGCCGAAGAACCTAGCTAGGGTGAAGAATGAAGTACTTGCATTTAGTTGAGGTACTAATCAAGCTATGATGGTCATGTTTATGTGGAGGATCAAATCACTATTGGAGTGTTTGATGGAAGTGACTTGATACATTTGGGATTATTCATATCTGATGAATGGAATCAAGTCACGTGCTCAAGATGGCTATGCTCAAGTGAAAAAGATCAAAGTTGACATGTTAGCACCCTCACTTGATGAAGTTTGGAATACACGGCTTCGGTTGAAAGAGAACAACTCAAAAGGTTTAAATTCGTTATACATTTGAATTTGAGTTAATAGGAATGCCGTACTATTAAGAGGGATGTATCATGTTGATAGATAATGTCTCATAAGTGCTCAAGCCAACCCATGTGAGTTTTGAGTGTTTGAGAGTCAAAAGAGCTAATCTGTTTCTTGCTGGTCTGGCAATACCAGACGTGTCCGGTATTGATACCGGACGTGTCCGGTATTTACCCAGCAGTGGTAAAATTGCTGTTCTCGGGTTAGTTCATCGGGAGTTTCGACGGTCGGGAGTTCCGGCAAGGGTCGGGAGTTCCGACGTCTCGCACTTTAACTAACTTGGAGGGTTCACTGTCCTGGTCATACCGGACGTGTCCGGTATGCACGACCAGAGGCCAACGGCTAGTTTTCCAAAGCCTTGAGGGTCGGGAGTTCGACGGTCGGAAGTTCCGGCATGAGTCGGGAGTTCCGACACCTCACATACTTTAACTCAGTTACATGATTTTCAAATTTGCTGAGGGTCGGGAGTTCCAATGTTAGTCGGGAGTTCTGACGGTCGGGAGTTCCGGCATTCATCGGGAGTTCCGATGCCTCACATTGTCTCTGTAACTTAGTTACCGTTGGGGCAGTGTAAGTCATACCGGACGTGTCCGGTATGGCAACGACTATAAAACGGCTAGTTTTTCAAGGGGGTTATAAATACCCCCAAGCATCCACCTTTGGAGGCTGCTGATTCTGCTGGTTGCTATACACGTTTTTGAGCCTTGCCAGCTCTCTCAACCCTCTCTTAGTGAGTGATTGATCAAATTTGCCAAATCAAATTATGGGTTGAGTGAAATTCAAAAAGAGAGCAATCCAACCACTTGAGCACTTGTGCATATTGTCAATCTCATGATTCGCATTTGTTACTCTTGGACTCTTCGGTCCTAGACGGTTAGGCGTCGTCGGAGAGCACCCGAGAGATTGTGGTGTGCCTCGAAAAGTTTGTAACGGTCGATTCCGCCGCCTCGGAATCAACTAGTGGAAGGAGCAAAAGGAGTTGGAAAAGACTCCGGCTAGAGTGACCTTCGTGGTAACCTCTAGGGTTGACCTTCGCTGGGTCGCCCGCAGCCCCCTCAACGGAGAGTAGGATTCGAACGAGTCCGAACTTTGGTAAAACAAATATCGTGTCTCAATTCGCATTTCATTCGATATTTGTGTTGCTCTAGCTCCTGTGCAGGTTCTTTGTGTTTACTGTCATCTCTAGTAGGCACCTGCAGTCTGGTTTGAAGATAGAAATCAAAAGGAGTAAGTTTGGGGCTGCTCTGCAGAAATCATGTATACCGGACACGTCCGGTATCCATACCGGACACGTCCGTTATTGATCACTTTGCCAGGCTGTTCTGCAGAACACGTTCATACCGGACACGTCTGGTATACCTACCGGACACATCCGGTATTAGAGCTCAGTGCTGAGTTTATTTGACCCTTGCACTAATCGTTGTGATGCAGGATTGTGGCTCCTAGATTTATTAAGTATCTTTTACATACTCTGTGGCTAACTTGTGTGGGGTGGTATTACTCTTATTTAGAGTTTCCATTTTGGAAACTCTCTTTACTAATTGTTTCCGCATTTAAAGGTGTTAATTTTTAGAAACGCCTATTCACCCCCTCTAGGTGGCATCCTAGGTCCTTTCAATTACACGCCTCTCTGCCGATCAATCTACCTTCGTGGGATACCACTCGGAGGACTACCGACGATATTCTATCGACAGTTGGCGCACCAGGTAGGGGTGTGTGTGCTGTTTCTATATCATACAAGATGGTACGTTCTATAGGCTCTTCGTCCCTCCCATGGCCCGACCAGATCTTAACGGTCGGATCGATCTCGTGGATCATCAACGCTGACGGAGTCGGAGATCTCATCGAGCCGGTGCATATCGATTCTACGCCGATCACCCCAGCACCTGTGACTGCAGATCCGATCTCGGAACCACCTCCGAGGTCGCCTTCATCGACAACTCGCCGCCCGCTTCCTCGCTACCAGAGGAGGCACATCAACAACGACGATCTGATCGCCTCTATCGATCAGGTTGGTCAGAAGCTCGCCGATTGCCTCTCCATCGCCAAATCGGCTCTGGACACTCTGGTTCAGCGCCAACCACCCTTTGATCCAGATCTATCGGAGGCTGCTCGAGAAACTCCAGGGGTTACGGCCTACCCTTCGGGTTCACCAATGTTGCCACCACTTACCAGGATGCCCTAAGGGGCAAATTCGCCGACCAGGTTGGAGCTGTCCATCCTCTCGCCGACCAGATCACCGACCAACCTCCGCCGGCCGTCAACATGCTGCACGTCAGTCGACGCCCTGGAGCATCACTCCAAACCATCCTGGAGGAGAACCTGGACTCTGAGTCCTAGGGCTCTACGGAGACCGTCGCCGAAACCACCACCGAACTACTTCCTCTCCCTCCTTTCCGTGGCGGCGCAATCTTCAATGTCAGCGTCGATAGCCCCCCTTGGAACGACAAAACCGAGGAGGAACATGCCGCTCGCGAGAGCTAGAATGTCAACCGTGCGCAGCGCCAAGCAAACAAGGTTGCCCTTGCGATGGTCGAGGCTTAGCTTGACTCGCAAGGAAGGCCACTCCAACGCAATCTCGACGACGAGTTTGTCCGTGTTGACGGCCACGACGTCTACAAGACCCCAAGCGCCAATCTGGCAGTGGCCGCCAACGAGCTCGCCCGGCTCCCATAGACACCCGAGGTCGCCAAGGTCATCGCCATGCTTAAAGCGGCGCACTGTCAGGTCAATGAGATCTGCCAGGATCAGAGACCTTCATACTCCACAACCTCGATTTGCCGATCAGCCGTGCCAAGATCCGATCGCCGCCCAAGTCGCTTCACTGACCAGCACCGCGACGATAGGCAACCCCTCCAGGGCAGAGCTAGGGGCAACCGCATTGAACATCACCGCCAACACGACCAGGAGGTCGACCAGGACGTCCGAGTGCACCTCAACAACCTCCGAGATGCACGATGACGTATCGACGAACGACGCTTCAGTCGCCATGAAGAAGAAGTACGCCGCCGCCAGGAGTACGAGCAAGAGTACGGTAACCCAGACTCAGCTCTCGAGCCGCTCAATGCCGGCAACGCTGCAGACGACGGTGCCGACAACCCTAAAGGGCCCCCAGCATTCACGAGGGCGCTCTGAACACTTCAGTGGCCCCGTGGTTTTAAAATCACTAGGGTCGAGCCCTACGAGGGAAGGATGAATCCAACACAGTGGCTACAGGCTTACGCCACTGCTATCCGTGACACAGGAGGAGACACCAGTGTCATGGCAAACTATCTTCCCGTCATGCTCACGCCAACCGCCATGAACTGGTTCACAAGCCTTGCCCCGGACTCCATCCGATCCTGGGAAGAGCTGAAAAAGGTCTTCACCGACAACTACATGGCTACGTGCACTCGGCCGGGCACCAAGCATGGTCTGAACCGCATCTACCAGATGCCATCTGAGCTCCTCTATAGCTACATCAGATGCTTTTCTGAGATGAGGAATTCTATTCCTAACATCACGAAAGCTGAGGTCATCACCGCCTTCATCCGAGGACTCCATCACCGCGAGCTTCGCTCCAAGTTCAACCACAAGCCACCCACAGGGATTGGCGAGATGATCACAACCGCCAACCAGTACGCCGACGCCGAGGAAGCCGAGGTACGCTTCAACGAGGATGTGGGCACTCATCGCCCAACTCGCCGTAGTGACGGCCGCCTCGACGACCGATGCCACAACGACTGCCGCTACGATGACCGCAGTTACCATCAGGACAGCAACCGTGATTGGCCAGAAGGGTCCAAGTCTGGTCACCACCATGAGTTTGACTGCTCGGCTTTGTTCGCACCTGTTCGGACAAGTTCAAGACGGCGTTACACAACGGGTATAAGGCGCTCGGGGACTAGCTGTGGGGGTATGACCCCGGATAGCCACGGCGGACCACATGGGTTGCGCCCCCAGGGGTGGCTCAGCCCACAAGACGAAGCCTTGCGAGACACGACTCTGCTCGGCGCCTTCCGCAAGACACCGAAAAGATATCATGAAGATGCTACGAGATCTGTTAGGATACGTATGATCCTATGATTCCTGTAATCTGTTATTACTTTCCGGTTATCTCTCAGATCTAACCAACTTGTAACCCTGCACCCCGGACTATATAAGGCGGGTAGGGACCTCTCCAAACTCACAGAATATCATACGATAGCCAATACAAACTAACCAACCACAGGAGTAGGGTATTATGTCGTACTGACGGCCTGAACCTGTCTAACTCGTGTGTCTCTATTGCCTTCTTATTCTTGATTACACGCCTCTCTGCCGATCAATCTACCTTCGTGGGATACCCCTCGGAGGACTGCCGACGATATTCTGTTGACAGCAAGGCTATAAGAAGATGTGATTTATTGTATAATACAAAATAAGATATTTTCCTTGTAACCCTACCCCTTCAGAGCATATAAGGAGAGGCAGGGGTCCCCTAGTGGGCATCTACACATATCTCAATGCAATACATCGGGACACATGATGTAGGTATTATATCATACTGACAGCCGAACATGCCTAAATCTTGTGTCTCGATGCTTGTATTACCATCTAGTTCGTATCTCACGCACCTCTACCGATTCATCTACTACCATGGGCATACCCCTCGGTAGACTGCCGGCCGTATTTCATCGACAGATGGGAAGATTGTATTTTATTGTTTGGTCGTGGGGTAGGGTCATCCTAGTTTTATGTTTGGTTAGAGAGATAGAGAGGAGGAGGATTGATGACAATTTTGGATCTATTAGCAACTATTTGAGTGGGCCCTAGATGTCAGTCAGATTTCCTTCTTCCTCCATTTCCATGCACGACATCTCTGCTCCCTCCCCTACGCCCCTATCCCACACTCGACCCTCATTTGTTACTAATTATGCTCCATTGTTACCGGGAGCATACCTCAGTGGAGCTCTAATAATGAAGTAAGGATTGCATTTTGGTGATTGATACCACGGGATATATCATCGCAACTCTAAGAGTTCGACGTCTCTAATAAATTAAGCTCTTCATCTAACGTGTTTATTGCTTTCGCTTGTGCTTTGCTTGATGACATTTATCTTCCTAGATTAGCTATAAGCTAGTTAATATGACTAGCTTTAGGTTGCTTAACTTTTTTGGGTTGAGGATGAAAGTGCCACATCATCGCCGCTGCCGCGCCGTCATGCATGGCGCGTCAGTGTTGTTTGGCTACGCCGTGGCAATAGGCGTGGCAAAAAATGTTAGATTTGAAAATAAAAAAAATTCAGTGTTAGATTTGGAAATAGTTTAAAAAAAGTGTTAGAAATAAAAAAATCACCAGGGCAAGCACTCCTTGCTGCTTCTCTGCATCCGAAAGCCAACCTCCATGGTGCCTGCCATGCCAACGGGATCCTTCACGCCGACGAGTTGCCGAACAACGCCCTGCTGAATCTCACGACGCCGTCCATATCCCAACACCTCCAACGGCCGGCGCACCCTCCCCGGATTTTGCGCGCCGTATCTGAGGCGCCGCTCGCTGATGCGTTGCGCCCTAGCGTTGAGCTCCTTAATGTCCAAGACGATGCTTCGGCGAGGGTACCATGTGGCCAGCTCTTGCAACCTCATAACGATGGATGAGATATCGATGAAGCCGTCGCCGCGGCGGTGCCCAATGCGGTGGGTGAACTCGTCAACGGTGTCCTCGATGTCATCGGTGGCATCCCGGCCGGACCTGCCTCACCCAGTTCTTCACATCCATGTCGGGCTCATCCCCATACGAGTCCTTGTCTAAGAGGACGAGGAAGGCCTGCATGCTTGAGAGTTCGTCGTTGATCTCCTGGATATCGCCGTTGATGCCTCTGATCAGGACGTACTCCCTGGCAAGGAGAACGCCCAGTTTCTGGAGCAGCGACCCCATGCTGGCCTCCGAAAGGCCCACCATGTACGCCATCTTCTCTTCTCCACATGCACCAACTTTTGCTCCTCTCTCTCTCTGTATCCTGGGAAATGTAGGGATCGGATCGGAGGCAGGCTGGATGGGTTGTATTGCGGGGAAGATGCCGGAGTGGTTTAAAAGCTTAGCACAACAGCCTGCATAAACAGATCAGATCGAGATCGAGAATACAGAAGATTAGAATAAGTACGCCGATCAAGACTCCATCAAATCGATGATTGCAAGTGGAGCCAGAATAGTCTTGCAGACAGCCTGTCCATGTTGATAAGCCAGTTGCCGGATATTGTATAGTTTATTTTTCTTCAGTTGTTAGCGTAGCTAAGTTTAGCCAGGGCGCATGCAGCCACTCGCCATGAGCTCGTCATGCGCGCATCCTTCGCGGCACGTCCCAGCGGTGTGGGATGGCACATCGTGTGCACGAACGTGCTGAGATTAGCTCTGTAATTAGGCTTTAAATTCAGCAATCTAAACCTGAAAACGCTGCCGCTTTTCGCAGCACCAAACTGTGTCAAATTGCGTTCGCGTGTGTTCACTTCCATCTCCGATCCTCCTTTCTCGCTGAGCAGTTGATTGGGTTCTGTCAATTGGCATCGGAGCGGAGGTTCGCCGTCAACATGTCCAAGTCGCCGTCGGAGAAGAAGACGGCGGCTGGAGATGGCACCAGTGAGAAAAAGGTACCGCCGTCGCGCTCGCCGCCGCGTCACCGAGGCCGCTCCCACAACCGTCGCTCGCGCACCCGGGACGCTGGGTCGCGCGTCATCGAGCGCGTCGTGGAGCGCCCGTCTGCGAACGTCGCGTGGCTGATGCTCACGCGGACCAACTACCCCGAGTGGGCCATGGTCATGGAGGTGAATTTCCAGACCCTTAGGGTCTGGGACGTCGTGATCGACGCCATCGACGACGACCCCGACGAGGAGGACTACCACGCGGATTGCCAGGCGATGGCAGGGCTCCTGCGCTCGGTACCGTCCGAGCTGTGGAGCACTCTCGCACCCCGGCGCACGGTGAAGGAAGCCTGGGAGGCGGTCAAGATCTTACGGATCGGCGACGAGAGCGCGCGCGACGCCAGCGCGCAGAAGCTCCGCCGAGACTTCAGCAACCTCACCTTCAAGGAAGGGGAAACCGTCGGCGACTTCGGCATCCGCATCACCGCACTCGCCACGAATCTCCGGACTCTCGGCGACAACATCACCGAACCTGAGGTAGTCAAGAAGATGTTGCAGGTTGTACCCGAGAAGCTGAGCCAAGCCGCGGTCTCCATCGAGATGTTCAGCGACCTGAACAAGATCTCCCTCGAGGACGTGATCGGTCGCCTGCGCGTGTTCGAGGAGCGTGCCAAGCCGCAGCATGTCATGGACGCCATGGGGCGCCTGATGCTGTGCGAAGAGGACTAGGAAGCACGACGCAAAGCCCGCCGCGAGCAAGACTCCGGGGCTAGCGTGGGTTCCAGCTCCCGTGGAAACCGCCGAGGACGTGGACGCGGGCGTGGTGGCTCCAACTCGGCACCGCGTGAAGGCCGTGACGACCAAAGCGCGGGATCCGGGAATTCCAGTGGTCGGAAACCGCCGCTTGGAGATCGCTGCAAGAACTGCGGCAAAACTGGCCATTGGGCCAAGGACTGCCATGGCAAGAAGAAGGCGGCTGCGCACGTCGCGCAGGCGCAAGCCGACGATGAAGAACCGGCGCTCTTGATGGCCACGGTGGAGCAGTCAGCGGTCAAGGTCGACGCACCCGCGCCAGCCGCCCCGCCGACGACGGATGCCCCGCGCCGCGTCGAGCTGGTCGAGGCCAAGGTCTTCATCCAGATTGACGGCCAGAGCGACGACGTCGGAGGACGATGGGTCCTCGACACAGGTGCTACTAACCATATGACAGGTGTGCGGAGCGCGTTCGCCGAGCTCAATCCTGCCGTGGTTGGGACCGTGCGCTTCGGCGACGGATCGGTGGTGAATATTGAAGGGCGTGGCACGGTGCTCTTCGCCTGCAAGTCCGGCGAGCACCGTGCACTCACCGGCGTCTACTACATCCCGCTTCTCACTGCCAACATCATCAGCATCAGGCAGTTAGATGACGCCGGGAGCAAGGTCGACATTGAGCACGGCGTTCTGCGCATCTACGATCCCGACCGCCGCCTCCTCGCCAAGGTCAACCGCTCACCGAACAGACTCTCCTACCTCGACATCCACATCGCTCGTCCAGTGTGCCTGGCGGCGTGCAGCAGCGAGGCGGAGTGGCTTTGGCACGCGCGCTACGGGCACCTGAACTTCCAGGCGCTTCGTCGTCTGTCACGGGAGTCGATGGTCCGTGGCCTGCCTCCGATCGACCGCGTGAATCAACTCTGCGACGCCTGCCTGGTCGGGAAACAGAAGAGGGCGACGTTCCCTCAGCAAGCCCTCCACCGTGCCGATGAGCACCTGGAGCTCGTCCATGGCGACATCTGCGGTCCAATCGAGCCCACCACACCGGGGGGCAAGAGGTATTTTCTCCTGTTGATCGATGACATGAGTCGTTTTATGTGGCTCACCTTGATCGCAAGCAAAGATGAGGTGGCGGCTGCCATCAAGAAATTCAAGGCTCGTGCAGAGCTGGAGAGCGGGCGCAAATTGAAGGCACTGCGCACGGACAGAGGTGGAGAGTTCACCTCCATCGAGTTCGGCGCCTACATGGCGGATCACGGCGTCCATCGTCAACTGACGGCCCCCTACTCGCCCCAGCAAAATGGGGTCGTCGAGCGCCGTAACCAAACAGTGGTCGCGACGGCCCGCAGCATGATGAAGGCAAAGGGTGTTCCCAGGAGGTTCTGGGGGGAGGCCGTGCACACTGCGGTCTACCTTCTGAACCGCTCCCCCACAAAGCCGCTGGACGGGACGACGCCGTACGAGGCCTGGTATGGCGAGCAGCCGTCCATCCATCACCTAAGGACCTTTGGCTGCGTCGGTCATGTCAAGGACGTGCGGCCTCACCTCAAGAAGCTTGCCGATCGCTCCACTCCGATGGTCTTGCTCGGCTATGAGCCGGGGAGCAAGGCATACCGCCTCTACGACCCAGTTGGTGACCGTGTGCACGTGTCGCGCGACGTCGTCTTCGATGAGAGTGCGAGCTGGAACTGGGAGACCATCTCGACCACCTCGACACCGGCCTAGGGCGCTGAACCCTTCAGCGTCGAGTACATGATCCTGCCTAGCAGAGGCAGGGCGCTAGAGTCCGCCGTGACACCATCTTCATCAAGCTCAGCACCTGTGTCGCAGGCACCGGGCTCGCCAGTGCTCATCGAGATGTCGACGCACACTCCAGGCGGAAAATCCTTCATAGCTCCACCGTCCCCACAGGACGGGATCGAGTTCGCAACGCCACCGATGTTCGACGACGCACTCGACACGGACATGGACGACTCCGCGCCGCAACGCTACCGGCGTGTTGATGACATCCTCGGTGGCGCCACGGAACCTGGGTATACACCTCGTGAGCTTATGTTTGATGAGCTCCATGCAGTCACAGCGGAGGAGCCTGGATCGTACAAAGAGGCCGAGCACGCACCAGAGTGGCAGCAAGCCATGCAAGAGGAGATGGACGCCATCGTCGCCAACGGGACATGGAGTCTCGCCGAGCTTCCCGCCGGTCACCGCGCAATAGGCCTCAAGTGGGTCTACAAGGTGAAGCATGACTAGCGGGGCACCATCGTCCGCCACAAGGCGCGCTTGGTGGCAAAGGGCTACGTCCAGCGCCAGGGGGTGGACTTCGAAGAAGTGTTCGCGCCGGTGGCACGTCTCGAGTCCGTGCGCCTAATGCTCGCCATCGCCGCGCACTGGAGCTGGCCGGTCCATCATATGGACGTGAAGTCTGCGTTCCTGAACGGGGACCTCCAAGAGGAGGTGTACGTCTCCCAGCCGCCCGACTTCGTCGACAAGAAGAGTCCCGGACACGTCCTGCGCCTCCACAAGGCGTTGGACGGATCGCATCAAGCCCCTCGCGTCGGAACACTAAGTTGACACGACGGCGCTCTCTCCTTCGGCTTCAGTAGCGGCGAGAACGAACATGGTGTGTACATGCGCGCAAAGCCCGTGGCGGCGATCGATGGTCGGCATCTACGTCGATGACCTCATCATCACCGGCGGCGATGACGCGGAGCTCAAGGCATTCAAGGAAGACATGAAGAAACGATTCCAGATGAGCGACCTGGGCACACTGTCGTACTACCTGGGCATCGAGGTGTGCCAGGGGCTGTCCGGGATCATGATATCTCAAGAGAGGTACGCCTGAAGGCTGCTTTGGAGAGAGCGGCATGCTGCTCGGCTGCAATCCAAGCTCAACGCCGATGGAGCCACACCGAAGCTGCTCAAGGAGAGTATTGCTCCACCGGTTGATGCCACCGCCACCGAAGCATCGTCGGAGGACTTAGGTACCTGCTGCATACACGGCCGGACATCTCGTTCAGCATCGGCTATGTTAGTAGGTTCATGGAGGCACCAATCGAAGAACATCAGGCTGCCGTGAAGCGTATTTCGCGCTATGTCGCGGGCACGAAGAGTTCGGACTGCACTACCACCGTGGGAACAAGAAGACGGCACCATCGCTGCACGGCCGATGATGGCGACCACGCCGGCGACATCAACGATCGCAAGAGCACCGGGCGGGTCATCTACTTCCTCGGCAATGGGCCCATCTCCGGCAATCGTGCAAGCGGAAGGTGGTGGCCCTCTCGTCATCGCGAGGCTGAGTACATCGTGGGCTGCGACCGCGACATGCTGTATGCGTCTGGTGGCGCGTCTCCTCGCTGATCCGCTCGACGTCGAGGCCGGCAGACTCTGTATGCGGTGGACAAACAAGTCGCCATCTCCCGATCAAGAACCCAAGATACACCACGACCGGACGAAGCACATCGACATCAAGTACCATTACGTCCGGAGTGTCCGAAGCGAGGCCTAATCGAAGTCCAGTTCATCGGAACGGCGAGCAGCGGTGGGTGACATTCTCACCAAGGCCCTCGGCCGATCGGCATCTGACGAGCTGCGCGGCAAGATCGGCCTCGCTTAAAGTTATCTCCACCGCCTGCGGGACTTAGGGGTGATTTGTTGATAAGCCTGTTGCCGGATATTGTATAGTTTATTTTTCTTCCGTTGTTAGCGTAGCTAAGTTTAGCCAGCGTGCATGCAGCCACTCGCCATGAGCTCGTCATGCGCGCATCCTTCGCGGCACGTCCCAGCGGTGTGGGATGGCACATCGTGTGCACGAACGTGCCGAGATTAGCTCTGTAATTAGGCTTTAAATTCAGCAATCTAAACCTGAAAACGCTGCCGCTTTTCGCAGCACCAAACTGTGTGTCAAATTGCGTTCGCGTGTGTTCACTTCCATCTCTGATCCTCCTTTCTCGCTGAGCAGTTGATCGGGTTCTGTCAGTCCACACCAAGCCACCTGACGAGCGTTTACCTACTCGATTAAAAGAAGCACCAGATGATACATTGAACAACGGGTCATCGATTATAAACTCCCGCGCGGCGCCGACGCTAGTACAACAATTGACTTATAGTCAAGTAAATGCTAATGTAGAGGGGAGGAAAGAAGAGAGAAGAGAGAGGAAAGCTTAGCTCTCGTGTAAGCAATAAGCTGGGCTTGAAAGCATAAGTAGTGATGGGACCATACATTTTTTCGAGAACAATTGACCATACATCAAGTGAATGTTAGGAGAATTAGAAAAGAGAAGGTGGAATATGGGTAAAAAACAATAAAATGTTTTTTATAGATAAATAAGGGATCATTATTGTATAGCTTGGCTCTTGCAACTTAGCTAATAGCCAAACCTATTATTGGGCTTGCTCTTAGCGTGTGTTCGGTTCGGGAACATAATGGGATGGGACTAACTCAACTCATTTTTTGGGATGGGGCGGTTACTATTATCTGTTTGGTTGTGGGGAGATGATGGTTTTGGTTTTCTGTTTGGCACGAGGGATGAAAGGGAATGGAATGGATTGTGTATTTAACACCGTTACGCACTGTTTGGTGGGACCCATGCGTCAATCTTTTCTTTTGTATAAAAAAATCCTAATCCTAACCCAAGGATGCGAGCGCCATCCCCGCTTGTTCCACGGACACGAGTGCCACCACCGGCTCCACGGGCGTGCACCCCAAGCGGGAGCTCGTCGGCACTCCCACGTCTCCGCGCGGGAGCTTGAGCCGCGTCTGCACGCTCCCGCCGCCCGCCCCAAGCCCTGGGCGGAAGCTTGCTGGCGCTCCCATGCCCCGTGTGAGAGCTCTGATGAGGACGCCGCCCGCCACAAGTGGGAGATGAGGACAAGGACGCCGTTCCCGCCTTGCGAGTTCTGGTCACCAACGCCATCGTCGCCGCAAGCTCCGGCTTCTAGTCCCTTGGTTCAAGCCTTCTCGTCCGTCATTTACTACTCTCAGTCCATGGCAGAGACTCCGCACTTGACCTTCTCTGTTGCCGTCGATCGTCTTGTTGCACCCAACACTTGCACGTTCACAAGCCAAGAGACATGGTGCACACACACATGACACAACTCAACATGACACCTTCTGTTAGCCATTAGCATAATCAAGCATATTTGAAATATGACTCAGCCGGAAAATTTTCAAACTTCTTAAGTCTTGTGTCAGTCATTTATCTCACATACACACTGACACATCTCTCCACCATGTGTTAGCAATTAGATAATGGAAACAAATCGTGTTCTTACTTCCAAGGAAGTGTTGCACCGTTACTTATTACAAAAGAGAGAGCACTAAGCTGAAATGATCACACAAACCGTGATGCATATATTAAATGAAACTTGCAAAATCACAATTGTTTTGAACATTATTTAGCACAAAGTCTGTTGCTAAATCTCCATCCATGGTTGCAATCTGCTAAATAACCATATAGTTTCCAATGAAAACATGCCAACTATATTTTCTCGTTGTCCCCTCCTCATGTCACTGTAATAGCGTCCAAAATTGGAGCCAACATGTTCCTCTGGACTAATCTGTATAAGCATTTGATTATTAGTCCTTTGTCAATAACCATATCATTTCTACTAAGCGAAAAACCTTAGCTCTTAGTTATGTGTCTCTAATCAAAATTTCTTATATAGATCTAAATTAATGGTAATGTGAACAAGGATCCAAAAGACTATTTATAATGACCAATGCGGACATTTTTTTTTAGAAAATATAATAGATCAAATGCTTGTTATTGTCAAATGTGTCAATCATGATTGAAATCTACCCAATTAATGGCCGGATGTTTCAGATTTTACAAGGTTTCTTAGATTTATCCTTTTTCCCGGGTTTTTATCCTCTTTTTAGCATGTCTTGCAAGGATTAATATAAAAGTCAGTAATAGTAAGGTTTCACATAACTTGATAACTATCATGTGTATACAAGTTGAAGAATTATCTTGTAGGTGCTGAATTACAATTCAGTCAGGAGAAAGAGGTGGCACTTACTGAGTTACTGCGCAATTGTGTAGGGAATGTAGGACCGCAGAATAAGCTGAACAAGCTTGCATTGGTTCGGGAGAAAAAGCGAGATCATTGAATAACATAGTTTTCTCGTTCATAGAAGATAAAAAATGGGGATTTATTTTTGAAGCAAAACAAAGTATTCATGTTGTTTATGATCGAAGTACGGAGGGGAGTTTGCTAAACAAAAGGAAGTATGGAGGGGAGTGAATCATTTTGTAAAGCAGAAAAGCAGGTATTTTTAACGGGATAACAAGGATGCTAGACAATTTTTCGGTGAGAGGAAAAGAGAATTTGTGAGGATAGCAGGGTAATATTCGTTTGTGAAGAATGGCAAATGGGAAGTTTTTATTGTTTCTTTTCTGGGATGACAAGGGATGAATTTAGTGTTTTTAAGCATATAAGGTGACTTAGAAAAATAAGGAAGGTATTATTTTCATATAAATAATAAATATTTTCTTAATGATAGCAAGGAATTAATATTTGGAGTCATAACAAAGAAGAATGTTTTTCTTTCTAAAATGATGAGGGAGTTTGGTGCTAAGTAAAATGAGCAGGAAACAGAGAAAAACCAATGAGATAAAGTAAAATGTACAACAGAAGATGGCATGATAGTGAAAAGAATTAGTGGATTGAGCAAAACCAAATGTGAAGAATTGGCAATGGAGAAGGGAAACAGGCGCCTCGTGGTAGGAGAATCTGACTAAAGAATGATACGGGTGGAAGATTATGATGAGCTGATGTTTGGATTTCAGAAAATGATTTGATTGTAAAGGAGTACGAAAAAAAAGGAAGCCTGGCACTGCCCACACGTAATCGATTGTCAGGCGTAACTGCAAAAGGTGAAGCAAGTACAGGTACATTAGCAAAATCAAAGGAATGAGGGAAGCAATACATAGAGTGCATTGGATAATTAAGCATTAATTTGTCACCTTCTATCTGAAGCGTCACTATCTCTATAGCATGCTTACATCAAGTTCAAACTGTTAACACAGCAAGAAGAACAGCGAGTACATCTCAGCTACAGAAAGAAACGAGTAACTTTACATGGGCCACGAGCAAATTAACTTGGCTCCTTCCAATCCTCGCTATTATCTTCGCTTTCATCCTTAGCCATGAAGTATTCACCTTCCCTTGATACATCAAAAGATAGATGGCTTGGAAGCATGTCAATTGCATCCCTGATCCTCGTCTCTGCGTCTACCACCTCCTCAATCCTGGCGTCCATACAGTCAACTTTCACTGTGACATGTTCAAGCGAAGTGAGATTCTCCAAGCCAATATCAAAACATCCACCTTTCCTGTGATGTGCAGCATAGTATGCATGAAGCGTACGAAGCTTCGGCATCACTCCTTGAGTAAACAGCAAGCAACAACTTGTGTGATGACTAAACTTGAAATATGCTAGAGAGGGGAAGGGCTGACCAGCACCAATCACCAACTGTTGTTCAGTTCTACCACCCGGATGATCTACTCGTAATTTCAGAAAACATAGCACGGGTAATGCTCCAAGCAGTTGAATGTCACCTTGTTTTAGCTGATTGACTGTGATGGATAAGCTAGAGAGTTCGGAGAGTGGGGCAAACCACTGGGGCACCTGAGAGAAGCATTGCAAAGATTCAAAGCTTCGTAAATGTGCAGGCGCCGTCCATCGGTCCGGCGTGCAATCCAGTGAAAATATCTCTGCCCAAGGGCCATCACCATCAAAATACAGTAAGTGAATGTTGCCTAGATTGGATAGGCTCTGGAGAAAAGTCTTCATACAGCTCTCATTTTTATCTAATCCAGAGATTCTGAGAACCCTCAGTTCAACCAGATTGTTTGGTGACATCTTCACATTAAGCCATGACAGCTCTTGCAGGAGCCTTAGTTTCCCTATCCCATCTGGTAATTTCACGTCCGTCTGAACAAGCAGATGCTCTAGTTGTCTGAGATGAAGAATACTTGCTGGCAGTTCATCAATGTATACTGTAGATAAGTCCAATGTCTTCAGGAAACGTAGATTCCCAATTCCTTCTAGGTGCTCTGCTTCAAACACAGAATCTAGTTTAAGGTACCTCAAATGAAGCAAAGTCCCCAAATCCAGCTCGGAAAGTATTTCATAACTAGAACACGTAGAACTGAAAAGGTTGACATAGGTGTAGTAGACCAGTCAAAAGCATCATCAAAGTCAATGAGTGACCTCGCATGGGACATGTCCAGTGCTGGTAGTACCATTTTCTCTTGGCTGCTTTCTTCTTCACCACTATCATCCATATCTTCCTTATTGCTGACTGGCAACAATAATCTCCGAATCTTACAAGTTGGGGACATGGGCAGAACACCTTCTGGTACAGTGACAAAATTTTCCTGAATTGAAAGAGAAACAATGAGATCAGGTATCATGTCATGTACACAGCAAGCTCCAGCTCTGCCATTTTCATCCATGTTTATTGGTTGAATCATGCTTCTGTTTGCAAGATCATTGAAGTACATCTCCCCAAGTTCGTACACATTTCTACCCTGGTTTTCAGCAATGAATCCTTCTGCTACCCACATTTGCACTATCATATCTCTTGGAATATAAAAATCCTCGTGAAACAAGATTAAATATAGTAAACAAGGCTTTAGATGGGAAGGCAGATCATGATAACTAACAGATAACATGCTTCGCATTTTTTTCCTGACTTTTATCTTTTTCAAGACCACGACCCATGGAATTGTATACTTTATACCATTCATATTTTGTTTTGTCTGGTCTACTTGCCAGCATACTAGCTATAGTAATAATAGCTAATGGGACACCTCCACACTTCCTCAAAATTTTCTTCGATGCATCCTCCAAGTCAGAAGGAATTGTGTCTCCTTTGTTAAATACCCTTTCACAAAGCAGCCTTTTGGAGTCTGTGTCAGACAGAGGTTCAAGTTCATACACAGTATCACTTGAGGAACAAGCAAATTTAGCAACATTGGCATGACGAGTTGTAACAATAACTCTACTACCAAGATTATTATTGTCATTCAGAGCACATTTGATGTCTTTCCATGCTTCTTCATCCCATACATCATCACATACAATGATGTACCTACAGTTTTGCAAGAATGTTAGTTGCATTGTAAAGGACTACATCGAACAATGATAAACTGCAAAATATTTAGTTTTTCCTAATAATATGCCAAAAAAAAAACAAATTAATTTGGATTTGATGGATGCCACCTTCATGCGAGAGGGTAGGTCAAGTGCGCATTGGATCGACCTAGGTAAGGTCCTAGCTGAACTATTAGCTGGCCCCAACTAGTTTTTAGCAGCTACCCCCGTCCGTTTATAAGGTACAATTTAATATGACATGGTATCTTAAATTACACTTTGACCATTCATTTATTTTATAATATATTGTTTAGGATTATAAACCTATAATTATTGGATTTTACATTTGATTACAAATATCTTAGTATCAAGTTTTTCTTATAATAGGTATAGAGTTTGTTGGCCAGATTATTGGTCAAAGATTCTAAAGTTTGAATCTTGATATATGTGTGCATCTTCTTCTTTTTTGCGATTCGTGTGCATCTTATAAACTAGACCGGTTGGAGTAGTAATTAGCTGGAAGGAACCTAAATAGGTAACTGTAAATAATATCATAGAGCATGGACTTCTCAAACTGTGGGCATGAATAGTGGAATGACATTAGCTATCTAGAAAATGTGCTACATGTAGATGGGAGTTACAATCTACGAGTACGAGAAAAAACTCTTAAAGGCAATATTTTCTCACAATAATCAGAAATATTTGGTCTTTAATCGATATCGCTAATAACCATTGGATTTATTCTGTTTTATAAAAAATTACCTACCTCTACAACAATAAAAGATACATAAAGTAACCCCTAAATTTGCATCTAAATATCCCACCTCTATTATTATGGTAGACAATTTAAGTAGTCCCCTAATATTATATAAGTTACCCACCTTTGTCGTTATGAAAAATATGCAAAGTAACTGCGTAAACTATCTACATATGTCATTATGTAATATAACTTAAAATAACCACCTAAATTTGTATACAAATTACAATCGTCTCTCATTATGAAATATAATTCAAAATAACCCGATAATATTGTATACCCCTAAGATTGTATCTAAATAACCCACATATGCCATTATGAAAGGTAATACAATTTTTTTAGGGCAGAAAGGTAATACAAATTAACACCTTCAATTCTGTATCTAAATTTTCCAACTCTACGCTATCAAATATAAACTAAATATCTCTCAAGTCTATGTATAATACTAAAATAAGCTATTATGAAAATTAATTTAATAATCGTAAAGTGCACTACATACTTTTCTGAGTTACACACTTCTACCACTGTTAAATAAAAAGTAAGCATAATGGTATGTGCCACCATGTAGTTTATCAAGCATGAAAAAAAAGTTCCCTTAACAAACTACAAATCATTGACACTAGCAATACATTTTCAATTAAAATAATCCATGAAACAAATTGGTAAGTTATTAATTTTAATGTATATCTATATAAAAATAATAATACTACAAATATAGTTCTTCGATATGACAAATTCAAAATCTATATATGCCATTACGAAACAAAATTTAAACTAACTCTAAATTGCATCTTCCATTATGATAGATAATCTACATTTCCCCTTAAATTTGCTTCTAAATTATCGCTTCTGCCATTATTAAAGAAAAACTAAAATATTCCTCAAATCTCAATTACCAACACTAACTACTATAAAAAATGTTAATAACCATAAACTGTGCATTATAAGTTGCGACATTACACAACATTCATGCATGAGTGATATATATGTAGAGACAGAGAAGGGGGGAGGGAGTACCTTGTTTTTTTTAGGATTTGATTGACCTCGTTTATTATAAGTTCAATTGGACTGTGCACTTTAGCTTCTTTGCCGCTAACTTGCTGTAATATGCTTTTGAAAATCTTGTTCATGTCTGGCTTATTTGAAACTGTTACAAAGGCCTGACACTGAAATTCTTCTCCGAGTCTATCATACAGTGACTTGGCAAGTGTTGTTTTCCCAAGCCCTCCGACTCCAACAATAGAGACAACCATCAGTTGCTGTTTTTGAACGCTCTCCCCTTGCGTTAGCAGTTTGGTGAGCTCTTCTGCAGGGCCGTCGATCCCAACCAGCTCTTTTACATGTGTATAGATAGCCCGCATGCGCGGGTCGATGGTAGTAGTGTTGGGTTGTGTTATGACATTTTGTAACTTGTACCTCTTTTGCCTAGCAGCGACATCAAGGACGCGGACTTTGATGTCTGCAATATCTTCGGCGACTTGATGACGAGTCTTGACCCTTCTGACAAAACCCATCTTTGTCGATGAATCTTCTGAATCCTTTTAAGCTACTTGGTTCTGCAGGTCCATCCACACGTACGCACCCCTTGATTTTGTCGAGATCGTCCTCAATATCGTAGGACAGCTCCTTCAAGTCCCTTGCCCAGATCTTGTCAACCTCGCTAATCTGATCGGCCGGGAGCTTGGATAGGTCTTTCAGCGCAGCCTCCATGCTCCTCATTTCTTCTATGAGGAACCTGATCTCCCCCTTCTCCCTCTTCTGCAGATTGTATTCTTGGACGAGTAGGGAGGTCAACTTTGGAAGGAGGCGGCTCAGGGCAGCCATCGGGAGCTCCATGGATGCCTTGCTCTCACACTCTGGTACGGTGGTGCCTACCAAGCTAGACTAGATTACTCATGGGGTGGTGTTGTTCTAGGCTGTTCACTTTTGTTTTTTCTGTGGCCAATGGTGAAGAGATAGACGCCACACCAATCCTATATATAGGCCGCCGAGATTGAAGTCACCTCTTTGTGGTTCATTTAAAAACCAAATGATGCATGTGCACCACGAAACCTCTTGCAAGTTTCCATGTATGTGCATGTATTGATACCCTTAGTTGTACCCTTGCCTTATAAATTGTATAAGGACTTGATCAAGACTGGTGTGCATGCGCACGCCAAGTCTACTCGGCCTGCACGGATCCTTTCTTATGTTCCCACATCATAAAGTATCGCTCCAAGGTCCCGTTCCACGTTCCCATTCTCTTCTAAGAACCCCACTACCACTATATCACATAGTTACTTTTACTGTATGATTCTATATCCTTTTGTATTTACTTTTATAAATCTTGTATTTGTAATGCCCCAAAACAAAAAAAAAATACTAACATATGAGCATGTGCCTTTTGGGCTTGAGTTCATGCAACCAGGGCCTAATTTGAACCCAATTCATGGGGCGAAAACAGAAAAAAAATCTAACCTGACCACATGCTAGGCCAAGTCAATCTAGCCTCTCTACACCTAGAGAGGAGCATCCCTAACTCCATTGTGGATCCCCTCTCTCCCCAGAACGTGGCTGTCCCTCCCCATAGCGCCTCCCCCTCGAACCACCTCCATAGCAGCAAAATCAGGGGGAAAAGGAGAAAACAGCTTGAGAAGGAGGACAGCATCAAGACGAGGTATATCATCGGCGTATCGGCTTTTCCCCATCTCTATCTCGCTGCCCAAGGCTTAGGGTATAACCGAGGTGAGGAATCTGTCTTTCCTTTTGTTTAATTGAGATTTAGGCGGCTTGTAGTCGTGGGGCATATTGGTTTTATAGGGAGGATCTCCGCCTGAATGTCGATCTAGGGTTCTGCTGTTCTGTAGATCGAGCGCTGCTGCTGTTTGTGCTGTTTAGACAACAAAAATGAATTTTTCCCAGTGAAACTTTATAATACTAAAGTTGTAGAGGACTTTCAGATCTATTTGCTCATGAAATTTCACGATTTTATCATAAGCAGTTTGAGAATTATCATTTTTCTAATCTAGCTGTCATTCTCAGACAAGGTTCTGGACAGAACTGGATCTGGGAGGATTTGGAAAATCTTACAAGCTTAAATAGACTTTCCATATGTGTGTAATTCGTTGGACATTTCATTAGCTTTTCAGATTGGTAAATATCATGATTTTTGGATAAGGAAAACTCTAGATATAGACTTTCAAAGTCAGCTGTGCTGTTTTCTTTAAAGGATTTTCAGTTAAGCTTTGATCATGCATTAGGCCATCTTGTTGCCCCTCTATGGAAATATGAATAGTATAAAAGTTGTAGATTACGGAATTATATGCTATCCGGTGAATTTTTATAATTTGTGAACTTGAGTATTTTGAGATATGAAAATGAAAATGTGAAGCTTGTTGTCTCAATTCTCAAGCAGATTCTGAAGTATGTTTTTAACTGTGGATTAGGCCATCTTAAAGGCATGAAAAAAAAAATAGATCCTCTATGAAAGTTGTAGGTCTTGGTCTGTAGATTCTGAAAGTGTATTTGATTGCTATCATAACCTTTACGGATTAAAATATATAAAAAGTTGAAGTAGCACTGCTGCACTTGACTTGGCGCTTTGTTGGCTGTTTTGCTTGTGTGTCGGGTTGGGGAGTAAGAGCGCTTTACCTACTATTTGTATTTGTTAAAATGAGTTCTCTCTCTGATATTATACTACTTAAGCAGGTGGTAGTGCTTTGGATCGCACATAAAGCGATCATCACTTCATTGGAAGGCAAGCGAATGTAGCGGTGGTTTGCTACCGTTTTGGCTTGTTATTTATATCACCTACATCATAATGTCTATATAATATCATATGAGTAATAATCAAACTTTGTGATCTTTGTCTATCCAATCTTATTCAGTGGATGTCTTATAATTATCTATGTATGGTGTTGCTATTATTCCATCTTGGCATGGGTTAATCCATAACCTGGAAGATGAAGTTGAAGTATCATTGGTGGTTTATGTTATTTTTATTGGAGCATGCCATGTGCATTGCACCATTCATATGCATTGGAAGTTATGTCATTGACCTATGGTCACGACCGTACTGGCACAGCATCGTGGGATGTAGCTCCACACCTTGTTGGGTGTGCAGGCAGGAGTCATTTTGCATTGCATTCATTTGCATTTACAGAGATTGAAGTGATATGTCCCTGTTATTATGAAGCTTTATCATATGGCTATGTTCTAAATTGAAAGACACCTTTTTTTACATTGGTATTGTATCATGTTTATTCTATATAAGTGGAATTCCATATTAAATTGTTGTTTAATTCAACTTGTGGTTTAAATAGCTTGTCAAAACAAATTTGCTTGCTGAGATGTTTCATCTCACCCTTGCATTACTCAATCCAGGTACTTGATGCTTGCGTGGAAGGGAAGGGGATTAGCGGCACATCTTCACTGATTCACCCACACTTAGAGATAATAATGATATGTTTGTCTTAAAATGAGTTTATTAGTCTGATGACCCATCGCAGTTTGATAATATTAACTGAGGTGGAACGTTTCTTAACCATAGTTTTGTTCTTGTTGTTGCTTTTGCGTTTTACTTTGTTCATGGGTTTATGTTGCCGAGTTTTAGAATTTGGCATGAGGGAAGGGACGTTAGTGACATCTTGGGCTTTTGTGGTGTCCAAGGTGTTACAGTATTAAATATTTTGACCCTTAAATGATTTTAAATGAAAATTATTTAACTCCAAAGTTTTTGATCTCATCGAGCAATACAACTTTAATATAGGGTATATCTCCATATCCGAGGTCATTTAAGAAATTCAAAAATATAAATTTCAAAATCTAAGAAATAAAACATATTTTTGACACCCCAACAATTTCAAATGGATTTTCGCCAAAAAAAACGATTTCAAATGGAAAAGTTATCACAATAAAGTTATAGATCTCTTCGAGCTATATGATTTTTTCTGCTATAGTTATTTTTAGAGGCACATCAAATTACCAACAATGGCTGAAAATTGATTTCTAGAGGTGATTGGTTGGTGTTTTTAATCGTCCGTAGAAATGTTTCTAGTTCTAGAGGTGGTCCATAACATCAATCACCCCTAGAAATAGGATTTGTAGAGGTAATTCGTCTCTAAAACCATTTATAGAGGCATTTTGTTCCAACCATTGCTGAAAAATGAGTGGTGCTTTTGAAAATAATTTATGTAGTAGTATACTACAATATTGTGCCATTGTCACCGCCACCCCATCGATGCCATTAGGAAACCAAACCTCAGATGAGAAAAAGCTCTACAAGAAAAAACTAAATTTTCAAAGGGGGTGGATCATCAATCCTTGCTAGAACAAACACACAGAGAGCCGAGGAAACAAATCGATGGCAGGAAGGAACTAGGCGGCGACGATTGTTGCCTATTGGGATAGAGGGGCGGTGAGGGTCTCATCTTCCATCATTTTAAGCACTTCCTTCGTCCCAAAATAAATCTATTTTTACAGTTTTTCCAAGTCAAATTATTCTAATATTGTCTGAATTTATAGAAAAATCACTAATATTTATGACATAAAATGAATATCATGAAATAAAATGAAATTTCCATAATGTACTTATGGTGTCATATTGGTCAAACCTAATTAAAACTGTTCTGACTTAGAATAATCCTAGCAGTTAATATAACGGGTGATAGATAAATTATACACTGAGCAAGTTGCTAATACGCGGCTGCAACTTGACACAACATTTGTCTATATTATAATGAAATGATTTCTATTAGGGGGTTTCGGTTAGACCTCGGAATGAAGTCTTTGCTGACCTGAAACTTGATTTATCATTTATAACCAAAAAACGGGGTTTGGGGTGGTGGTGGTGGGGCCGGAGCCAAACTGAATTTAACTTATGTTTCTTCGATTTTGTTTAGTGTTCGTGGTTTTTTCAACATCTAGAAGTTGGTAAAAACTTTTAAACCAAATTGTGGTATATCCCGCTGAACTTATTACTCTGAAATATCGTACAGAAGTGAAATTATATTAAAACAAGATAACCATGCATGCTGTTGAATCTTTCATGATGTTGTTAAGTATAAGAGAGCAACCGGATTGCCAGCAATGCAGACGTCGGTGTGTAGTAGTCTCATATTTGTGTACAGAAGATCAAAAGATCATGCAGCCTAGCTGTCCAACATGGCAAGGACCGTGACGTGCAGCGCTATCGACCATGCATGGCTGGAATGTGCAGTAGTTGCACCCATGCATCCTAATATAATGGAGTTGTATATGTAGTAGTTGACTTCGGATAATGGATACATGCATCTTACGATGTTCATTATACGGAGTATATTAGAGTGGACTTCAATTACTACGGTATAAACAATGTCCATATATCATCTAGTAGCACAAAGAATAAACCTCCAATAATTAATCACACTAGCACTCCCCAGCTGTCCCAAGTTGCTACGGGTCCCACGTTGTTGGGAATGATGAGTGGGCTTCATGAATGCCGTGGAGCCTTAGTTCCCTCAGCCTGTTCGGCTGGAGGAAAACGATCGTATACGATCGTAAATTTTTAGTCGGAATAATATTTTTCTCTCACACAAACCAGTCAGCAGTACTTCTTCACGAACCAGCAACGATATGAACCAGCCAACCGAACAGGCCGAGGCAGTTTAGGAGAGCTCCTAATAAAAAAAACAGATCACTCAGCAGCTTCATCGTGGATCCAAGGCGATCCAACCAAAACGTTTAGTAGAGCGCCAGCTTTGAAACACAACTTCATATGTAATTATAAAAATAAAACCAAGGGCCAAATGAAAAAAGGTCATCTCCATCCCAATATGACTATACCCGCGACGGCTTCCATCTTGTGGGGGCTTCGCTTGGTCTCCTACCCTCGCTAAAGGATTGCGCGGAGGAGGCCGAGGGTGTCCCATAGGGAAAGTAAAGCGACGGTTGATGATAAGGGGGAACTAGAGGGAGTTGCAATAAATGCAGGAGTAAATAGGGCCATTAATTCATCGTCCATTACAGCGCCACCCACCCAGTATTTATAGGGCATACCCAGAGGGGCTGGCTCAGCGAAATTACATTTTGCGCCTTGCCGAGCAGGGTATCGTTTTACAAGAATGTAATGGCTTTACGGACACTTCACCTGCCCTCCCAAACAACTCCTCTTATGTCGTCGGGGACTCCGCTCCGGCGGACCACTGTCTCCCATCCTTCTTCTGACGACGATGGAGCCAACTCCGCGGTGGTCTCCTTCCACTCGGGCAGCCTCGCAGGTGGAGCTCAATCTGCAAAGACATGGAATCAAGTCTACCTTTGTTGAATGAGTTAGAGAGGCACCCTCGTCGATGTCCGTGGCTGGGCAAGGTAGCGAGGGTCCGCCCGAGTGTAGCTTTTTCAGTCAAGATGGACTAAAGCCGCATTGCCTACTTTCCCGGGTGTTGAGAGGGAGAGGATGATTTAGGGCTCAGCTTTTGCTCGAGGGCTAAGACGGGGCGCCGCGCCAAATACGTCCCCTAACAGTAGCCCCTCAAGGGTTTAGGCCAGCTTGATGTGGGCTGAAGCAGCACTAAACTAAGAGTAGGGTGAGCGGAGCTAGAAGCATGGTCATCACTAATGTATATGCATAAGGTAACTCATTCGGCTGATATATAACAATAGTGAGATAGATATGTAACATTAGTGAGATAGCTAATGGATATATAACAGCTATGAACACCTTCACTAATGGCTAGCTTGATAGGTCATCACAGCAGTCAGGCAGCATGGACCAACATGATCAGGGGCAGCATCTGCTTTTTTTTAGCAACACCACCCTCTTTATTTAAATAGGAGGATTGTACATATTACACACACCATCAGGTGGATTCAAGAACCACACATGCCGCTCTACCTCAGCATGGATCGAGCTACGAGCTATTCTATGAGCATCCGTGTTTGAGTCCCTATGCTCATATACAAACTCGACACTACTAAAAGTTGCCTTCCTCGCATTGATCTCCCGGATAACCTGTCCGTATATCCCGAGATCACCTTGTCGGATGCTCTTCACCATGTTCAGACAGTCACTAGCCAATCTGAAACTATCAGCTTGTAAGTCTGCAGCTAGAGCCATCCCTTCTCTACACGCGATAGACTCCATCACCTCTGGATCAACAATGCCCCGAAGGACCAACACTGAGGCGCCCATAAAACGCCCATCCTCGTCTCTCGCTATTGCTGCTGCCGAAGCCATGGATACATTCTTGGACAAAGCTACATCAACATTGATTTTAATGACACCTGAGGGGGTGCGATCCATGCCGGCTGCCGTTCGCGAACCTGAGCCTATGGCCGCTACACATGCGCCTCCTCTCCTAATTCCAACACAAGATTATCCACAAAATTATGCGTCGACAGAGGACTTTGATAAACATTCTCATGAATCGCCTTCCGCCGTGCATACCAAATAGCCCACAATGTGATTGGCACTCTAACGACGTCCTCTTGTGGTAAGATCTCTGTCATGATAGCCAGTAAAGGCTTAGCATCATTCTCCAAAATTCCACTTAGGAGCTCCAATATCTCTTCCTTCTCCAGCACCCAAATGCATCTCGCCATAGTACATTCCAGCAGAGAGTGTCTCCACGAGTCCTCCATCCCACAAAAGAAGCAGGCACTGCACTGTGCCATCTTCCTATGGTGAAGTATGTCTCCGGTCGGTAGCGAGTGCTTCGCTAACCTCTAGAGAAAAATACGGATTTTTGAGGGAACTTTCACCTTCCACGGCGACATCCATTCCCTCGCATCCGCTCGATGATCTGACCGGCCTGCATTATTCCTTGCGGGCGCATCGTGCTGCTTCCTTCGACGAACCAACATATAATACGCCAAGCGTACCGAGAAGCTGCCCCGTTTGTCGAAGTGCCAAGCCCAAAAATCCTCTTACCTTCTCGTATATAGAGGGATATTAGCAATCGTCATCGCATCAAGAGGGGTGAAGAACTCCTCTAGCATGTCACTTTTCCATGCCGCTTCAGCTAGTTCACTGACGAACTGAGGTTGGTTTGGTTTAGCCAACCTGAAAGGGCATCGCAAAATTTCTGATGGTAGCCAATTCGTAGTCTAGATTGTCGTCTTTTTCTCACGTGCCTATGCGTTTTATCAAGCCCTCCTTTAGCACTTCGCGTCCATCAACAATGGACTGCCATATGTGTGACAAGGTGGAACCAAGATCGGCCTCCAGAAAATCCTGCCTCCCTGGATACTAGACAGCTTTTAGAACTCTAGCACTCAGGGAGTTCGGTTCTTGTAATATCCTCCAAGCTTGCTTCGCTAGCAAAGCAAGATTAAATAGCTCCATGTCTCGAAAGCCCAGGTCGCCAATAGATTTAGGCTTGATCATATGGTCCCAGGCCACCCAACATGTCTTTCTCTTGCCATCCTTACAGCCCCACCAAAAATTCCTCACCAAGCTGGTTAAATGCTCACAAAGACCCTTTGGCAGTCTGAAATAAGACATAGAATAGGTTGGAACAGCCTGCGCCACTGCTTTTATTAAGATCTCCTTTCCGCCCGCAGACAAGCACTGTTCCAACCATCCCTCAACCCTACTCCAAACCCGGTCCTTCAAATACTTAAAGGCCCCGTTTGTAGCAGTCCCGACATCTGAAGGCATACCAAGATATTTTTCACTCAAAGCCTCATTATAAACCTCCATCTCGTTCTTGATAACATCACAGATTTGCTGCCTGACGCCCTTTGCAAATTGTATGGATGATTTCTCCATATTGATTCTTTGTCCTGACGCTGAGCAATATGATTGTAAGACCCCCTTCATCAACAAAGCATTCTCCCGATTTGCTCGAAAAAACAGCAGGCTGTCATCTACAAAGAGAAGATGGCTCACCATCGGTGCCGACGGTGCCACCGTAATACCTTTGAGCACTGATGACTGAATTCTTGATTTTAACAGGCACGAGAGGCCCTCTACTGCTAGAAGGAACAAGTAGGGAGAAATTGGATCTCCTTGTCGTATGCCGTGTGTCGGTCTGAAACTTTCAAGTTTGTCACCATTAAATAGAACTAAAAACGAAACCGACCTAACAAACCTCATGATTGTGTCCACCCAACGATGATGGAAACCAAGCTGGCGCATTATCGCATCGAGATATTTTCATTCGACTCGATCATATGTCTTCTTCATGTCCAGCTTCAGAGCACAACATCTCAGATCACTTGCTCGTTTTCGCTTCATAAAATGCAGGCACTCATAAGCGGAGATGATATTGTTCGTGATGAGGCGGCCAGGGACAAAGGCCGATTGCTCCTCAGAAGTAATTTTGGACAAGAAAATCTTCAACCTATTCGCCAACACCTTGGATGCAATTTTATATATAAAACTGCACAGGCTAATGGGTCGAAACTGACCAATTTTCTCTGGACTAGCCACTTTCAGAATCAGAACGATCAAAGTTTCGTTGACGCCCGTTGGCTCCTCCTCACCATTAAGAAGCTTCAGCACCATGGCTGTAACTTCCTTGCCGCAAATCTCCCAATGTCGCTGAAAGAAGTGCGCCGGAAAACCATCGGGACCCGGTGTTTTTTTCGAAAACATTTGGAACAAAGCCTTCTTTACCTCCCCCTCCTTGTAGGGATCAAGTAGGGTCCTATTCATTTCAGGTGTTACCTTAACAGGAACAATGGATAGCACCTCTTCCATGTTATCCGTACCCTCAGAGGTAAACAAATTGCTGTGGAAATTGGTGACAATTTCACGGAGCTCAAGAGCAACCTCGGTAAACTGCCCATCCGACTTCCTTAGTCGTGAAATCTTATTTCTGCTTCTTCTCCCGCTCGCCCTTAGATGGAAGAACCGAGTGTTCTTGTCTCCGGCTGTCAACCACGAAACTCGAGATCTCTGCCTCCACATAATTTTCTCACGGTGGTTAAACTCTTGAATTCGCTCAACCAGCTTCAATTCCTGCTGGGATGGGCCCAACCGCCCTGGATCCGACTACATCTCCTCTAGTTTCTTGTTTAATTTCCAGAGCTCATGTCGTACTTGATCAAAGGTTGTGCGCTTCCAAACAGACAAGTGCCCCGACACACCTTTTAGCTTCTCCTGTAGCTCGCTCAGTGATTTTGCCTCGCCTTCCCGTTGCCAGGAGTCTGCTAGCGTGCCTGAAAAATCCAGGTGTGTCTCCCAAATTTGTTCATATATGAACCGTTTACCCTGCCGTTGCCTAGTAACCGTCGGTCTCCACTCTAGGAGAATTGACCCATGGTCTGAAGCAGCAGCTGCCAAATGCTAAACTTTTGCCTGAGAAAATCTGCTGCACCAATCCGCGGTGGCGAGACCGCGGTCCAAACGGACACGACAATACGAGCCTCTCGCCACCTTCTTTTCGAAGGTCCAACTGCGGCCCTCAAAGCCAAGGTCATTGAGGCCGCATAAGTCGACCATCTCTCGGAATCCCTCGAGCTTTGCTCCTTTTTTGAACGCCTATGTGCTCCGATTGATGTAACCTCATTAAAATCACCAATACAAACCCACGGTAGTGGGGATGACTCCACGTCTTGTGTCACTCGCTTAGTTGCGCCTCTCCATACACACATGTAAGCCTCGAAGGTTCTCTATCACCTTCTATAAGAATAACATCAATGTGATACAATGAGTATGGTAACAGTTTCACTCGCACATTATTATTCAAAAAATTCCTCAGACTACCACTGCGGCCTGTACTACTTACAACAAACGAATGATCAAAACCTAAGGTGTTCTTCAAATTTTTCACCCGCGACCTATGCACTTGGTCCCCTGAACGCACCGCACGAATGGGGCAAAACGTCTCGCCAATTTGCGAAGCCCTTTCAGTGCCGCGGCGTTGCCGAGGCCACGACACTTTCAGCTTAGACAACTCATTAAGCTAGACAGGCTCCCTCCTCGGAGTCCGCCTGAAAAAGAACTGCACCGCTGCTATTTTGCAGCTTCGCCTTCTTCTTCTTATCCTTCAGCTTCGCTTCCGTCGCGGCGGAGTCGCCGATCCCACCTCCGTGCGGTCGTACAAACCTTGAGGAGGGATCTACTAGGAGCAGCATCTACTAGACTGCTATAGCAAAGGACATGTTAGCAGGCTCACGGCTGAGCTGAGTTGCTGTGGATATTGATTGTATATGGGCTGGGACCCTGGGACCTGTTTCTGCGACACGGCCCATGGGCCAGCACTGACTACACGGCGGATCGCAGTCGCAGAGCCGCAGAGGCAGAGCGCGACGCCGCCGCTCGTGCCGTCGTGGCGGCGCTCTGCCTTCGCCGACCGCCCGCGCCGCTTCCCTCCCAATCCGAGACCGAGAGGCAGCCGTGAGGAGCTTTCAGCTGCCGTCCGCCGCCACCATGCTCCGGCATCTCCAGCGATCCCTCCGCGCTATTCACTGCCTACCCGTCACCGGCCACGCTGCCTGCAACCCCGTCCCCCTCCACCGGTGAGTTCCTTCTCTTCCGTTACCCAGTCCCCTACCATCAGTCTTTATCCCTTCAAATCACCGTGTTTCCCTTTCCTTCTTTTCTTGGATTTGAGGAAACCGAGCTATGTTTTCTGAACTCCGGAGAGTAAAGTATTTCTGGTTATAGATAAAAACTAGTTCTTTTTTTCCCCGTTGGCAAGCGTCTATATCTGTGAATTGTGATGGTGGGAATTGCATTTCTGTATAATTTGATTGTCAACAATAAATTGCAAGCTCCTAACTCTGTACTCCCTTTTATTAGTTTCATTCATAGTTTATAGTCTCTTTAGGAGATAGTGTTTAATTAACTTTTCTTTTACTTACATTGTGCAGGTTATGGGATTCACACATAGAGGTACACGCGCCTGCATCCTAAGCAAGAAGTTGCTCTTCCTTAACTCTGTTTATTAGTCCTAAACTAGTTGCACCTCTGGCTTATCTGTTTAGCCTGTATCTGGTTCGTGTAACAAGCATGCTATCAGAGATTTCTCTACTTCCAAAAGAGTTACAGGAGATCCAATATATCAGCAGAATGAGTTAGAACCAACTACGCCTGTGAAGGTATCCACAACACTATCACAGTATCACATTTTGCTTTCTAATATTTCTGTTTATCTTCGTTACTACTTTGTGTTGCCAGTCTTTCCTTTCTGGTTGATCACTATTCAGAAATCCTATATTATTTTTAGATGCTCAGCATGTCAAATAACCTAGTCGATATTCAAAATACACATCATTCTTCGGATGCACTAATTGCATTGAATAGTTTCTTGCAAATTTCTGGGTTGCTTCCGTACAAGCATTTATAATTCTTTAGTTTGGTTGCTTTGTTTAGCTTCAGAATAAGGTGGGGATAAAAGAGTTTATTTTTCTTATAAACAGGATACTGACGTAATAATTGATCGCATACGAAAGAGCACAAGAAAATTGGAGGAAGGACCTGTTGGAAAAAATCTGCCTTCAGCGGAGAAAAGGAAATTTCTTGTCAACACTGTATGTACAGATAGTATTGATATAATTCGTTTACCTTGTATGGAAAATATTCTAGTACGTTTCAAATGATGTCGATACACATGCTAATAACGTGTTTACAAATATTTCGGAAATTGTAAGTGACAATGAAAGAAACACTGACAGCATTTTCTGGCGTTCATGTAATTCCATGTTCTGATTACCAGATACAAATTGTGCAACTGTGCAAGACATTTTATATACAGTTTCATTTCACCTGCATGATAATAGATATTAGTGAGTTCACATTTCACATGATTTTCTTGATTTCGGTAGAAGAGTGATAACAGCTAATTCATTATATGATGAATTGTTGACCTAGGAAAGTAGATTATGTGAGCACCTGTCGGTTCTTTGAATGACTAATTATGTATAAAAAGAACAAAACAGTGCATTAATCTTCTGGTATTGACCTGGCTGGCCACCTGAGTGCACATATTACAACCTTCATTCTTGTTCAGTGTGGATGAAATTACACCACTTGTGCATATTGAAAAATTTTCAATTTATTGCAGTCATTTAGCTGCTTTTGCCTAGTGCAACAAAATAACCAAATACTGCATTCTCTAACTGCAGCTTCTTAGCCTCGAAGATTCAAGAGAAGCTGTTTATGGAACCCTTGATGCTTGGGTTGCCTTTGAGCAGGATTTTCCTTTGGCTTCACTAAAGCAAGCACTTTCAGTTCTTGAGAAGGAGGAACAATGGCATAGAATTGTCCAGGTATTGTATAGTGTAATCTGCCTTCATTTTTATTTGTCATCTGTCTATACACTTACACTGTGAAGTAAATGTCTTCTTTTTTTTTTTGAGATTCTGTGAAGTAAATGTCTGTGACTACATACTCAGGTGATCAAATGGATGCTGAGCAAAGGGCAAGGAAATACAATGAGAACATATGAGCTATTAGCATGTGCACTTGAGAAGGATAATAGAGCTGAGGAAGCACATAGAATCTGGCAGAAGAAAATAGGCCATGATCTGCATTCGGTTCCTTGGCGTTTCTGCCGTCTTATGTTGGCTATCTACTACCGAAACAATAGGCTAGACAGGCTCGTGAAGGTTTGGACCTAAACTTTGTAACTTTGTGATGCAGTTTATATTTTACTTTTACATGTTTTTCATTGCACTAGGCTTGTCTCGGTTTATCCCTTCCCCAGACCCCACTCATGTGGGAGCCTCCGGCACTGGGTCTGCCCTTTTTTATGTTTTTCATTTGATGAAGGGCAGGCCTGGTGCAAGCGGTAGAGTCTTACCGCCTGTGACCGGAAGGTCCCGGGTTCGAGTCGCGGTCTCCTCGCATTGCACAGGCGAGGGTAAGGCTTGCCACTAACACCCTTCCCCAGACCCCACACAGAGCGGGAGCTCTCTGCACTGAGTACGCCCTTTTTTTATGTTTTTCATTTGATAACGCGTCTTATATGAATTACTTTACCTGCCTCTTCTGATGATTTAGCTCTTCAAAGAACTAGAAGCTTGTGGTCGTAAACCTCCAAGCAAAGATATTGTACGGAAAGTCGAAGATGCATATGAAATGCTTGGATTACTAGAAGAGAAAAAAGCTTTGCTTGATAAATACAAGGATTTATACAACAAGCCATCTCGAAATGATCGAAAGAAAGGTTCCAAATCCAAAAAGACTGAGACTGATAAAACATCTGGTTAGTTTCCATTCCTCGTGTGAAAAGTTCCTTCAGACATTATGTACTATATGCCTGTAAAATTCCCGTTTGCTTCAGATGCTGAACTTAGTTCTTTTATGAGGATATATGACTAGCATTGTTTAATCCTTAGAGCATTCCCCCAGTTGCATGAAGTCAATTAATTTGTTAGGACACTAAAAATCACAACATTTTTATTCTGTTCTCAGCTGATGGCAGTAAGGAAAGCAATATGGAAACATCGGAAAATCTTGAAGATCACTGTTTCCCTTTAGATGAGAAATCAGATGCCTCTGCTTAGTCATGATAAGAGGTAAAGTAAACTACGCAGTCCATGTCTTTCAGTTTACAGTTATGTATTTAGAACTGCTGGTTGGACATTACATCTCCCTTGTTTACTCTCCTTCCAGATTCATCACTGATCCACTGACGTGGCCATAAGATTTGACCAAAACCAGATGCTGGCAGCATTAGCAATCTTCATGCTCTCAGTACACGTTTGCTTTTAGTAGATGTCTAGCTGAAGGAGCAAATAGCGTGTGCTCCCCTAATCTGAAACATATTTAATTTTTTTTCCCAATATTGTTGATAGTTGACGTTACTCTGATTTTTCTTTTTCCTTGTTTGGTTAGGCCAAACATATCTATCCACTGCCATCAATTCATATTTTTTTTTCTATACATGTTACAAGGACATTTTGTATTTGTGCTGAAAATTTTGGGAAGATCCTAAACGACTGTTGGCATAATCTGGCCCTCTGACTATGTATCAGCATAAGCATCGGCATAAGCCAAATTTATCATGTTGCTGCAACTCTTCCGAAGGTTAAAGAAAAGTATTCCTGTGTCAAAGGAGAATGTGGATAGCTATGATGACAAGTGAAGTGGGAAGCTAAAGCAGCTGCCCGGCCATATCTTTGCTTTCAGGATGCTTTTGCCTGCATTTTCCCTCTTATGTGCTTTGGAAACTTTGAAGGCAGCATTTCTGTTGGGCCCAGGCCGGCCTGATGAAGAGCTTTGGATACGGTGACATGGTGCTCCTTTTTTTTTTCTCGTAAAGGACGGCCTCTGGATGTATGTTTGATTCCCTCCTATGGCTAGTTTTGGCACTTGGATGGTGATGGTGGAAGTGGAACCCTACTACCCTAGTTGTCATGCCTCATGCATGCACATGTAGTGGGAGGAGTTGAAGTGGTTTGCACGCTCACTTCACTTGATCACCATACATGCATGCATATACAGTGGATTCGTACCCATGCATCCATGTTGCCAGCTATGTATATGTGTGAGTGACTTCGTTGCTACATGATTTGCATAGGTATTTTGCAAGGCTGAAGTGAGGAAACTGGGATGTGCATTCCACCCAAGCTGCGTAAGTGCATATATACATATATAGATCTATATATAGTGGTAGTGGAGGGCCTGCAACGACAAATTCGATTCCTCTGTAAAGCAAGCGTTTGTTTCTGACGTTTGTGCGCATCGAATCAGATCTGGCATTTCTATAATTTGGATTTGGACGTACGGACAGGACATGCTTGCAATGCCGTGGCTGCGTTGCTCACCACAGAATTGTGGATGCCAAAATTATTATTATTTATTATTATTATACTCAACTCAAATCCTGCATGAATACGATGACAGGTTTCCTGATTGTTGGCAATCCCAAGCCAAGTGCGTTCTGCTCTGTTTTTTAAGGCTCTCATTGAACATGGGAGTTTTTCCCCGTGTTTCCTTTTTTTTATATATATACGAACCGATTCATGTGGAATTATTACTACACGATTCCGGGGAAATCCTTGCGTTCCAGATGCGGCCTAAACAGGGAGGCATGCAATGCAAAGCAACGGAGTTCAACAACAGGGCGGAGTAAGAAATGAGCTGAGGCAGTAGGTACAGTACTGGTAGTAGTGAGGTGATATGCTCGTTGATTCAGAATGTCCTGGCACCATGCCCATCTTGATCTTGATCTTGATAGCAAGAACACTGGAGGGCTGGGGCAAAAACGAGTCGCTTCATGGCCCACGTGAAACATGATCCCAGGCCCAGCTTTCCACTGGAGCAGAGCTGTACTGTATTTAGTTGCTAGTGCGATCTTCGGACCAGGGGCGGATCTATGTTCATGGCGTGGCCACACCCACAAAAATTTAGAAAAACAGTGATTATGTTCAATTTTTCACCATATATACACCTATATAGTAAAAATCTATGCACCCACAGGACCAGCACACCCCCCTTGATTTTGCTGTAGCTCCGCCACTGCTTTGGACACTGTATTTGCGGCCAATACAATGCAAGTGGGCGAGACCTACGGAGTACCTCACTCTTACGCCCTATTGGTTGGAACTTATCTGTTCGACTTATTAGCTATGGCATATTATTTTTCTCTCACAACGAAATATCATCATCAGCTGGTTTATCAGCATCAACCTACTGCTCACTGTAGCGTAGATTAATCTGCTACGAGAATATTCCAAGTGCAGGAAACAAATGGCCTCCATATGAACATTGAATGAATTGTATAAATATGCACGTGCTTGAAGCGCAAATGCAGGCCGGATGTTGGTTCAGTTGCATGCCTCGAATCGAATAGCGCGTACCGGCCCGTATCACCAACCATTATACAATTACAATGCAACGACCTAAAACTAATTGTGTCGTAAACGGACACTGTCATGCATGCATGCAGCAGCAGAAAACTACTACTGTACTAGATTAGAACGCTGATGGTTCGAGACATGTTACTAGCAGTGTGATATAGAGAGAGAGTGTGTATATATATATATTAGAACTACTGTTCTGCAGCTGGCCGAAGAATAACTTATTCTATGGCCACTTTGAGTTATGATAATTATATGCTAATTTACGAAATTACAGTAACTCCTTACTAAGTAATTTACTATAATATTATCGTAAATATCACCTTGAGTTGTAGTAACATGAGTATCGTAAATGCATATCCATGTTATCGTAAATTGGTACAAATATTATTGTAAATCAAGGTGGCTATAGAATAAGTTATTCTATGGCCAGCTGCAGAATAGCCTTATATATATATATATTATGACATGTACAGCTAAAAAAGCAACTTGCATTGAGAACAAAGGCACGAACTACGTGCCTCATGATAAACCCAAGCCCTTTGTTTTGCTTCAAGCATTTCTGCCTGCATGCGTAGCCGGAATACTAGACACGGCAGCGCAATAACCAAAACTCAGCGTAGCTTATAATCCGTACTATTTAGCTTATTTTTTTTCAGCCGAAACAATATTTTTTTCTCACAACAATTCAGCTAGAACAGTATTTTTCAGCTAATTCAGCCAAATTTTAGCAAGCCGAACGGGACCATATTGAGCAGTACTATCTGTTAGTACTACACCCAGTATCCTGAAATACGGAATAATACACAGCTTGCTTGGTGTAGAATAGTATTCTACACTTAGTGTAGAATATATATATATATACAATAAATCATATTGCGTATATGTATATACTCATTTATCAGTTTGAGTATGTTGACATACTAATATTAAGATACTTCAGATCTTTACTATGTGTTTTTTTTTCAAAAGAGCACATATTTAGAATATATTATATAATACTATGATAGTAGCATATAAAATAAGTATAACAATATACTCTAAGTATACATACATACTTGTCATACATAGTACCCTAGATGGTCTAGTATGATGATATACTCCATCTACAGTGGCGGATCTTGAAAAAATATTTAGGAGGGGCTGAGCCAAAGAAAGCTAAACCAATTTAACACATTCCTCAACTAGAAACTCATATTTAACCTCTATATGGAGCACTGCAGCACCTTCTTGGGGGCTCTAATGGCAGCAAAATCCATGGGGGGGCGCTAAGGGGGGGCTCCAATGGCGTGGCCAGGGTAGGGGGGCTTGAGCCCCGGCAGCCCCCCCTTTAGATCCGCCCCTGTCTATCTATATATACTTCGTCGGGCCATATACGCCCTAAATCTAGAGATATATACCTGGAAGTAGAATATATATATATATATATATATATATATATATATATATATATATATATATATATATATATATATATATATATTTGTTACCCTGGGTACCAAATAATATTCAGTACCCGAGCCCGTCCGCGCGCAACCATTCCACGGCCCTGGTCCGTAGCTGACCCAGCAGCAGCAGCCAGCATGCACCACCCCCTCCGCTCCCGGCGCAGATTCTCTGACTTGCCGTGGTAAAGTTACGGGTGACTTTCCACCTCTCCGATGCCTTCCATTTAACATCCAACAGTTGAGGAAGGAAACAACTTTCTGTGTGTCGGCCGCTATGATGCTCGACCCAAATAATGCCCAGTTCAGAAGTGAGATGAACAAAAGAGCCAACCGACTCTTAAAAAACATGTGAGCTCAGATAAAAATAAATAAAATGTATATAAAGTTGTACAGCTCAAAAAATTCTAGAATTTTGTAGTTCATGTCTTTTTCATTTAAATTCATTTTGGTGTCTAAAAATTGATATAATGTTTAGATTTGTATTCACAAATCTAAACAACATATCGATTATTTCAGTATTAAGATGGTTTTAAACGAAAATATTGTCAACTACAAGTGGGCCCATCTCTTTAGTATCTGCAATTTTCGTATGAATTTTATCTCTTCTAGTGGACATGCATGTGCGGCGCGCACGTGTTTATGATTGTGATATAAAAAAGAGGATAAAAACATAAACTTTAGTCAACTTAACATTGTTTTTTATAGAATAAACTTAAAGATGGTTTGACTTATGACAACAATAAAACCTTAAAATAGTAGATATATATCACATAAAAATGAATTCCAACAAAATCGAAAGATCCAAATACATTCAAGCATAGCTTCACTATGTAAAGGTAAAGCTTGTCTTTAGAAAAAAATTATACAAAATTTCATATTTCTCTGAGCTGTAATGAATTAGTACCAATTTTATAAAGATTTAATTAGGTTTTAATAAATCTTTATTATTGAAAAAATGTCATTCTCGCAGTGGCATGCACCGACTTATAAATGCATAAATCTATACTGTTTCCAAACCAACACATTGAGTCTTGGAATCTGGGAAATGAAACTCTCCACTGAGACTGACCTAACTAGTTTGGCTGCTCGCGATTTAGCTGAGCATGAGCCTCATAATATAGGCTCTAAATTCTGGTTGAGTATCAAAAAATCAAAGTGATGTGGATAATTCTTCGATCCGATCCAAATCCAAATTTTGAGGATATAGAGAAGAACTTTAATATCCATGCGGATAATTCGAATCTGAATATGTGTGGACGCGGGATAGGATATGGAATAGAAAAAATTCGGTAGATATGGATTATCCACAAATTCTATTCAGATTATCCTATGTTTAAAATTGGATATCCGATTTTCTTTGTTAGTGTCAACACTAGCGAAATGCAACACCGTTACATAGCAACACTAGCGAGTTGATTATTGGAGGCAATTTATTTACGCCGTTACATATAGCACATCTTCATTTTTTTATCTTTATCCAAGCTTATACGTAAAAGTTATCATAAAAAAGATAAACTGCGTAGAGAAAAAAATTCCGGCAGCTATATAACTCATTTGTCAATGAATTGGGCTTTAATTGAACTGTTATTTGCATCTAGGTTAGGCACTAGTAGTAATAAAAAAGTGAAGACTTCATCAACCGTTGGATGAGAATTAGATGGCATCGAAGTGAGGTAAAGTCACCCATAACTTTACCACGGCAAGTCAGAGAATCTACGCCGCTCCGCTCCACCACGAGTCACCGTTATTCCCGATAAAAAAGAATCGGCTAGTTTCATCCGTATCCGTCGCCACCACATGACCTCAGCCCCCCACAACCATCCCTCGTGCCGGTCATGGGAGAATCGGTTGCATCCGGCTCCGTCGCTCCCGTGGTCCGTGGAGGCCATCCTTCCCCGCTGCCATCCTTCCCCACTGCCCGTGTGGCTCCGCCGGCGAAACTCCGGCGACACCTGGTTATATCTGTAGCCGCCGCACCCGAGGCGGCCATCCTCCTCGCACTGCCGCCCTTCCGTTCCTTGGCTCGCCGCTGCGTATGATTTGTTTTGGTTTTTTTTGTCTAAATCCAGGAGATTAGTTGGATGATCCCCTCCCAAATTCATCTATATGAAGTGCGTTGCATCCTTTATCGTCGGAGGCAAGCTTAGGACTTTCTTTCTTTTTTGTTTCCGTTAGAACCTGACAGGATTATGCAACAATATGATTGGCTTGTTTTTGTGCAGATCGCCTGTGAAACATCAGCACCATGATCGCCTATGAATTTCTCCCATCCTCCTGTGCTGCAGGCCAGATCTGCATGTTGCTCGGCTGCGTTGGTCTTCTTTGCTAGATCCGAACCATGCATGAAGTTGATTTTTGACACAAATTTCTACATCCTCATGGCCTGTGGATAATGGATGTGCAAGCACCAAGGTTCAGAAATCGTGCCCATCTTTATTACACAAAATACAAATTTACAAATTGACCATGTCTCGGCATTCAACTACATTTGGAATAGGAATGCACGAGCTCGATCAAGCTGTTGTAGTACCACCAGGCTATCTCTTATATTTTGGTTCTGAAGACTTGATATGTTAGGCAAAACATATTAGCCGCAGACGGTCCAATAAACAATTGATGGTTAACCAATTAGCTATCACCATAAATATTTATTTCTAGAAACAGATATTAGGAATTTAGGATTGGTCCCGAAAACATGTGGTCATAGAAATCCAGCCTACTAAATAATAATAAAAACTATTATTTAGAAACACAATAGTGCATACGGATTATGTGTCTCTGCTTATCACTATTACCTAGGTCAATGTGAGTATTAGAGAGCATAGGTCCAGTTTTGCATTAGTAAATTTCATCAGTCAGCAAGCTGCAGTTCTAGCTTTCACTCCTTGTATGTATGTTTGTACATCACATAAATAAATAGTTCAGTCCAGATTTAGCAAGCCATTAATATAAACTGATGACATTTCGCCCATCACTAATACATGGGCAGTGTGCTTGCGGTAGTAGCTCATCTAAGGCACATATGCCTGAGAAAAACAGAGCTTATGGAGTAGAAAACAAAGCAAGGCCATTAGAGTAACCTTGCCTGGTACCTTGACACTAGCAAATCACTTTTTAAACCTGATTTTTATGCTTTGGCACTAACTTTAAACATGATTTTTGTGCTTGTAAAATTGTACTATGATTTAGCATGATTGCTAATACTTTATTCAGCACGGCAGGAAATCAGCAAGCAGAGAACTCTAACAAGGGAAGACTAAGTGCACTGCAGAGGTCAGTTCCACTGCACTTCAACAACTGTAAAGTATCTTTTGAAACCTGTGTTTTCCAAGTTTTTGCATGTCACTAACGATGGTTCCAGACTTCCAGTTGATCCATTTATATGAGTATAAGTATAATACTTTAATTCGGTGACTATGTTTATCTTTCACCTTTTTCTATAGTATGTAGAATGTATCCTGTGCTTACTGAATTATTTTTGCATACTTATTTCCTATTTAAGTCAGCTTGAAGGTCCTATAATCGTATCATATTTGAATGATTAGTGGATGTTGTACCCTTCATTTACTATGTATTCAACAATGGATTAGAAGTCAGAAAAAAGTATTTATGCTATATCAGATAATTCATACTCATTAAATTTTTTTGTTGATTTGACAAGAGAAATTAATTTTATTGTGTTCAGCACATAGGTAATTCAATATAGCCTATAGCTCTTTGAAATGAAAGTATCAAATGCATTAGCTAATTTTGATTTCAGCTATTTTGAAATCGTTCAATGCTCAGTAATGGGACCACTTGTTAGGCAAAGCAGTGATGTTATTGTTTTTGTTGGGGAAGCATGATTGCCTGTTTGGCATGGTGGCCTATGGTGGTGTTTGGTCCAACTTTCTCTCCAATATGGAGTAGTACGTGCCCAGTACTACCGAATTTGCCTGGGTGTTCTAGTTCTTTACTCGGCTTGGATCTTGTATTTGTTGGTTTGAACTCGCATAACTAAAATTGATTTCTGCATCACATCACTTGACCTTTTGCTGGTACAGTTTTCTCAAATTGGTTTCTGATTTTGTTTCACTGAAACTATTCCTATTAATTTAGTCATTCTGCAAGGTATGTGTTGCATGGAAAATGTGCATATCTCTTTACCGCATTTTAAAACCTTCATCAAACAACTTCATAAAACTCATTTTCTTCAGCTCCTTGCGTCCCATGGTAAAATCTTACACGTTATTGTTCTGATAGTTTTTTATGCTCACGCTACCTCTAGATCACAAATATTCCCACTCTATTTAAATATGCATATCTCAAGTTAGTTGATGCTGTATTTTGCCCCATGTACCAGATATGTTGTTCCTTTCATTACTCAATAGGCATTAGCTAGGACTAGGACTACATTTTCATTATACACGATAGAGTCATTGATTTCTGCACCATAGTCAAATTCTGCACCATAGTCAAATGTTTACAACGATCTGATTTGGTACTCACTCCTTGCAGAAATTGATCTTTCTAAGAAACAAGAGTTTTAGTTTGCTTATATGTGTACCAAATCTGTTTGCTCATATTTATTTGACAAAGATAATTGCTTGGTCCGTTTGGTGTTGCTTACAAGCATTGTAGTTTGTCCGAGAGAGATCTTTAGTTGGTTGTTGTTCATTGTAGCACAAAGGTAGCAGTGATTGTAAGTAGCCTTCTCATGAATTGTGAAGTGGGTGTCTTTGGAATCGAAGGGCTGATAGTTTTTGGGGCGCTTTGCGACCACATGCACTGGCCGGCCTGGCTAGCCTAATTGGCCCAACTGGGCAAAGCTCGCCTAAGTGGTGGTGCAATGACTCTTGTTTGCGCCTACCCCAAGTGGTGCAACAACTCTTGTTTGCGCTGTGTACCCAAAGTGAGCCCGGCTCAGCGAGGTCATGTTTGTCATCGAAGAGGCGGCGGTGAGAGGCTAACCGCCACCAAGCGCCACACCGAGATAGTGTTTGTCATTTGGTCGTGGTCGGCCCAGCCCATAACAACAAAAGAAATGGACATGAATGAAAGGAGAATGAGGTTGCTCTTCCATAACCGTTACAACAACATATCAAAGTTTCAGCATGCAATAGTTGGCCTCAGACATGCTAGTTTAACAATTCATGGCATTACTGGCTACATGGGATAATGAAAGTCAGCAGCATCCGCTAGTAAAGTTTTGAAGCCAACAAACGAAGAAGTTCACAGAAACAGATAAGAGGCAGCAAAATGATATGTAGCCAGCTAATGCATCGATCCATTGTGTCATCATTGGCCAAAATACAACATTTAACAGTTCTTGCACATGGACAGCCTGCACCAAATTGCTGCCTATTGTCAGCCACCCTCCTAGGCATACATCTACTGAAGGTTATGTGTCAAAAGATCAACCTACACTGCACAAAAGCTCTACAACAAACAAAATCCCAGCTGTAGTCAAAAGAAGAGAGAGTGGGTGAGGGGGGTGGAGGAACTATACATCTCAATAGTCAACCTCCTCCTTATCCTTGAAGACCTTGTCAGGCCTGCTGCCATTAGTGACCAGAGCAGCCATTCTCATAAGAACAAAACCAGAGGTGTTGTTGGACCATCTCATAGCCCTAACACCACCACCACCAGCAGGATCAACTGCTACTGGAGCAGCACCAACACCAATACCAACTGCCACAGGAGCAGCAGCACTAGCACTAGCACCAGCTACAACAGGAGCAACAGTCCCACCACTTATGAGCTCCTCAAGGACATCAGAAGCTGCCACAAACCCTCCCTGACCAGCACCTAGGACTGAAGCCATTCTAGTACTGGTGTGCATGAATAAGAATAGATAACAGCATGACATAGTTAGATAAACATAATGCAACAATCACAGAAAGAACAGAATGAAACAAGAAACCAAATATTGAATCAATAAACCACAGAATTAAGTGACAAATCAGTGGCCTCAGCCTTGTCCATCTAATTATTACATCATCATCACACAAACATGAGTTCCATAGCAGGGTATACAAACTAAATTCAAGAACAAATTACATGGCACATCAAATCCTATTATTTCCCCTTCCAACCCACATAGCATCACAGATGGCATCCCTCATTGCAGCCATGTCAATGGAGTCTTGGTCCAGATGTCTAGGAGGCAAGTCAAGTGGTTCAGGTGGGGAGCCAGTAAAACCATCCTCATGAGGCACTACTTCATCAATGCCAAAGCCTAGGATCCAGTTGTGTAAATTGGCATAGGCAACTACAAGCTTAACTTGTGTCCTGTACTTGTGGAAGGGCTTGTTGTCCAAGATCCTAAACCTGAGCTTCAGTGCACATATAGCCCTCTCAACAGTCACTCTTAGTGATGAGTGCCTTAGGTTGAAGAGCTCCCTGGCATTGGTGGGTCTGTTCCTGCTCCCATACTCAGACAAATGGTACCTGACTCCCCTGTAAGGTGGTAGGAAGCCAGGCTTACATGCATACCCAGCATCTACCAAGTAGAATTTACCTACAATTGGACATCTACTGTGAGAGTGTGTGGCATTGGTTAGGCAATGGAATTTTCATTGTGTTTTGTGCAATTACCTTCTGGCACAGTGACCCATCTTCCCTAGTAATGGCATCTGCCAAGACAGTTGCATCATGGGCAGAACCCTCCCATCCAGCAAGGACATAAGTGAATAGAAGATCATAATTCACAGCTACCATGACATTTTGAGTGGGGTCCTTTTTCCTACCCCTAAAAACTTGTTGGATGCGCCTTGGCACCCTAGCCAGGAAATGTGTGCCATCTATGAAGCCAATGCAGTCCTAAAATATATGTGTAAGTTATTGGACCATGTGCTATTCAATTTATGAATCGAAGGTAAACATTTACCTTGAAATATGGATTCCATCTGTGGCTTCCAAGGATCTTTGGGTGAGTGGAAGTGCTAGGTGCCTTGATCATTTCATTCCTAAGTTCACCAACAGCATATAAAACCTGGTGGAAGTGTTTGTGCACTGTTTGAATGGACCTCCTAAAGGAATGGTGGACAACTCTGAACCTTTGGTTGTGCCCTACAACGTGCAAGAACATGGCTACCTGCTCCTCTACTGAGACCCCATCCCTATCAGTGACCAAGCTCCTCTCTCTAAACGTTTTGACTAACTCAAAAAAGGAGCTCTTTTCATCCTAATCATGGATATACACTCTGTATCAGTGGAGTGGTAAATCATGTGCATTGTCCTCAGTCTGTGCTGCTCATTTACATCCCTAATAAGTGCAAGTGCTACAGGGTCAGGCTGGGGTGTATCAGGTTCAGGGTTTTTTCTTTTTAGCCTAGTGGATACAAAGGAAACCATAACAACAGTCAAAGCAGCGGCCTGCCTACACAACATCTCACGGCTCAACGAGGGATCCATCTACAACCCTGTAAAATTGAAACAGGAATACAGATCATCAGACCCTGCTAGGCATCAACATGCTCATGAAATGAATGAATAAGGAAATAGCACGGTTGCATCATGTATTGATGCCTCCCAGTGCACAAAAAGGATCACATCATCGACCACATCTCATAAAATAGTAACAAACCGTAGCTTATCAGGTACCAAACCATAACAAAACCAAAGCAGCAACAGCATCAGGTACCAAAAAATAAAAAACATCATCAGCTACCAAACCCTAATACATGTCGCATCTAGGGAAAACACAAGATGGAGGGGGGGGGAGGGGTGGTCCATTTCACCTTGGGCTCGGGGTCGTAGAACCGGAGAGGAGGCAGATCTGGAAGTAGAGGAAGCAGATCGATCTAAAGTCGAAGCAGACGGGGACGGAGAAGAGGATGAACACCAACACGCCACCGAGTACCAGCAGTAGCCGGAGCAGGAACGCGGCGAAGAACCCCCAAGGCGCGGAACGGAGGCAAAGTACGCTGGAGGTCGCCGCCGCCACCATGCACATGAGCTCACCGTCGGTCTCTCAGGAGGGAGGTGGAAGGTGACCAGAGCGAGGAGAGGAAGAAGGAGACGCAGGGGGAGCGGCCGCACTTATAGGCGCGCGGATTGGCCTTCCCACGCGGCGGCAAGCGCGCGTGGAAGTTTCACCTTCCCGCGTGAGCCACCCCGCCGCCGCCCGAAATCGCCCGCGTGCAGCCGAGCTCGCCAGAAACGAACCCTAGCGGCGTTTCTCTAGGGCTAGGCGGCGGCATCGTATTTGACTCCTGGGAGCCGGGCTCGCTCGCGGGCCAAGGCCGCAAACACGGGAGCCTGCAGCCCACGAGCGCAAGGCCACCCTGGGCCACCCTTGCAAACGCACCCTTTGAAGCTCACGCTGCAATCACCATACTTCGCTTATAAAAATATGTTACTGATTCTCATATATAGTTATATAATTCAGATATTTACCATCTTTTGCCGATTGATATGCAAAGCATGCTGCTGGGACACATGTTGCAGGTCTGAGGGAAGATTATTTGAGATAGCATGTATGACACATTTAAGATATACTCAATTGAAAGAGATATTTTGTATATATATTCTTCTCTCTGAAAAAGACAAGACATTCTCCATGGATAGCACGCTTTTTTACCATATTCATCTAAAAGGAAAAAAATATAAATATTTGTAGTTTTCACAATCTTAAGCAGATATTAGGGGGAGATTGCTCTACAATGAATAGTTTATATTTTGTTTGCTATTTTTGTACTTAATTAACTAATTGTATTATTACTTATAATGGTTTTGATCAAGCAGGATACATTCGGGGTTGTCTAACCTGTGCTTTCAGTAGGGTGGTTCTTCCTGTTTCGTGCCCTGCTCTGCTTCTGCTCCCTATACAGTGCTACGGCTGCGGCATGTCCTCCTCACGGTGCTCCTGGATACCGATAATGGTTCTTGCAGCTTTATATTCTTCATACAAGGCATGTTACAAAGAGCAGTCAAGTAGCCACTAGAATTGTATTAAATTTATAAATTTCCAAGTCACTTTGGTTAACAAATAATCGCCCTGTTCGTTTGGACTTGTTTGACTGATAAGTTATGACTGAAAATACTGTTGGCTGATTTAGTGTGAGAGAAAAATATTATTAGTTGGCTGAAAAAGTATGGCTTATAAGCCAAACAAGCCCAAACAAACAGGGCAAATGTTTGTCACCAACTTACTTTTATGCTTTGATCCTATACTAGCATAAAAAATGCTGCACATACTTTGAGGAGATAATTTTATTGTTAACAATTTTATATTTAACTATAAAAAGTCATTCTTGACGGGGATTAATAATTAAAAGCATATCTCAATTTTATACTGATAACAAAAATTCATTGCTCTTGACGACGATATAGCGTGAGCACTGCCAAGAAAAATGCAAAAAAAAAAAAGATGCAAAAAAGAACATGAAAAGTACACGCAAAAGAGATGCAAAAAAAAAAAGGAATGTGAAAAGTTCACGACAAAAATAGTGAAAAGTCAACGCAAATAAAGAACAGAAACTCAGTCAACGCAAAACAAAACAGAAAAAACAGGTCCATGCGTGGAAAAAAACACGGCCACAGGAGAGAAAAAAAGCCACCGAAAAAAACCACGCCGGAGGACGTACGGGACGGTGGTGGAGCGGAGAGTGCCGGGGACTGAATATTATTTAGGCCGTGTTTAGTTTCAAAAAATTTTCTCAAAAACTGCTATAGTAGATATTACATTAAATCTTGCGATACGTGTATATAGCATTAAATATAGACGAAAAAAACTAATTGCACAGTTTAGTTAGAAATTACGAGACGAACGTTTTGAATCTAATTAATCCATCATTAAATACTAATTTATAAAATAAAAATAAAAATGCTACAGTGACCAAATTTACAAACTTCACCCCGCTAAACAAGGCCTTAGTAATACACTCTCGTGTCTGATGCAGGTCGACACGACAGACTGACAGACACTGGCCTTGAATCAAGCGTGTTGGTAAGCTGGGCCTCGTTTAGATTGAGGTTAGAAATCAGTATTTGATATTGTAGTATTTTCGTTTATATTTGATAATTATTGTTCAATCATAGCCTAACTAGGCTCAAAAGATTCGTCTCGTAATTTATAATCAAACTGTGTAATTAGTTATTTTTTATCTATATTTAATACTCCATGCATCAGCCTGTTTGTTTGTTCGTAAACGATCGTAAATTTTCAGCCGGGAACAATGTTTTTCTCTCATACCAAACCAGCCAGCAGTAAATAATCCACGATACGGTACGGCCTCCCGAACAGGCTGCATGTGTCCAAAAATTTAATGTGATGGAGAGAGAGTGAAGAAACTTGCAATTTAAACAAGGCATAGAGTGAAAGTTTCCACTCTATGCCTTGTTTAAATTGCAAGTTTCTTCACTCTCTCTTCATCACATCAAATCTTTGACACATACATGGAGTATTAAATATAGATAAAAAAATAACTAACTACACAGTTTGATTGTAAATTACGAGACGAATCTTTTGAGTCTAGTTAGGCCATGATTAGACAATAATTATCAAATACAAACGAAAATACTACAGTACCAAATACTAAAATCTAACCGCAATCTAAACAAGGCCATACACGATGATATGCGTGCGTGTATGCAGAGCTTCTACTGGCCGTACTAGTTTCTGCAAGCCACCTCTGTCCTGAGAAGAGTGCTGCGTGCATTCAAAATTTAATCAAATATATATAAACAAAAATATTAATGATTATGACACTAAAAAAATATATTATAAAAATATATCTCATAACAAATCTAATGATATTTATTTGATGTTATGGCTATTTATATTGTTTAATGTAAATTGGTCAAGCTTGACATACTAAACATGACACTGTACTACAATTATAATATGTTGCGATGGAGGGAGTATTATAAATTGGATTTTTAACCTTGTTTATTTTAAAGGTAAAGTATAGTTTTCAATAATTGGTCTGTTTTTTAGTTTTAAACTAAAAAACAGGTAACGGACGCCCCCCAACTATCAAAGCCGGACAAAATTGGTTTCTTTGCTGGTTTCAAAAGGTGAGATCTATTTTAGCACGGAGAAAGTATCTCGTAAGTTTCTAAAAATATTTGAAGTCCTTGACATAGTTGCCCCTGCTGTTGGGGACGCTCTAGGCGTGCTGTGCCTGTGAGTAGTTGCAGTAGAGAAAGGAATCCACGGACCACGGTCGTCGACGGTTGGTAGATGGGGAAATGCGTATGCATTGCATGGGTGATGGCTGAAAACCGCGAAACTGGAGCGAGAGAGAGAGAGAGACGGCTACACTGGCACGGCATGTGCACGTGAACAAGGACCATCCAATGGCAAATCAGGTCAAGTAGATCCACAAATGCTGCCAAAAAAGATCACAGTCGCCAGTAGACGCAGTAAAACCGTAGCATGCTAGTTGGATGGAGATGTTTACAGTTGTCCTCTTATAGATTTTTAGACTTTTGGGCACTTTGAAATGCAGCGATTTCATAAAACTCGTATATCGGTATATGAATTTCACAAGAATAATTTTATGTTTATAGGACAAACATATAGGGGGGATGAGACGTTTGTGCTAGTCGAACTTATCAAAGCCAAGGCTGGAGAGACCAAGCACCTGCCGCCCAAAAGAAGAGCAACCAACCCTTAAGCTTGGGCTGCTCACGACTCAATACTACAAGTCGCTTCTCCCTTTTCTTTTATACATGATAGTGAATGAAGAATCATACTTTGACCTATTGAATTTTTATTACTTGCTCAATCATACTTCTCCGTCCCATATTAAAGGATGTTTTAGAATAACTCATGAAAATCAACGTTTCCAACAGACTAAAATACCCCACACAAAATAGAGATAGAGGGTCTGTTCGCTTGAACTTATCAGCCGGCTTATCAGCTAGAATCTACAGTATTTTTCTCTCACAACAAAACAGCTTCAACCGACTTTAATACCAGCCGAACAGGCCCTAGATCCATTGGTAAAAGAGAATGTACATTAGAAAAAGAGAGGGTCAAGTATTTTGAGACAAAATTTAAATGCAATAGAATCATCTGTTTCAGGGGCGGAGGGAGTACGTACCAACGATGCTGAGAAAATTAAGTATTTTATAGGATAAAATTTGAATGTCATAAGATCATCTATTTTGGATGCCGAGGGTGTACGCATCAATGCCGTTGAAGAATAATATGCACCATTATGTTTGACGAGGGATAGATACTACTCGCTCCGTCCACACAAAAAAGAATACAATTCTCGCTTCCCGATGAGTCAATCGGTTTAAATTTTGATCAGAATTATATAAAAAATACTAACATTCTTGATACAAAATTAGTATCATTAAATTAGTCATAGAATATATTTTTATAATAAATTTATTTTGAGACATAAATATTAATACTATTTTATACAAATTTGGTCCAACTTGAGCTATTTTGACTGACACGGATCCTATAATTACATTCTTTTCTGGAAAGAGGTGTACCTTCGTATCTAAATAAATCGATTTTATATTTGTCTTAAGTTGAATATTTTTATGTGTAATTAAATTTATAGAAAAGAGTATAAATATTTATAGCACCAAATGATGATATTATGAAAATATATTGTATATTATATCTAATCTAATGATGCTAATTTAATGATCTTAATGTTTTTTCTATAAATTGAATTAACTTTAAAAGTATTTAGTTTCTGATAACTCCAAAAACTGATTATACAGAGAAGAGGGAGCAATAAACAAAACAAAAGAAGAAGAAAGTTTAAATGAGAGTTTGACGAGCTGTCCCTGTATTTTTTTCCCGTCGGCATGAAACAAAGGATGGAAAAGGACGGCAGAGATTGGGGATGGTCTTGTTTAGTTTCCCCTTAGAGTTAGCCTCTATCACATTGTATATTTGAATACATGTATGGAGTAATTAATTATATAGATTGCGATTAATTTATGAGATAAATTTTTAAAGTCTAATTAGTTCATGATTTGACAATGTTATGCTACAGAAAATATGTGCTAATGATGAATTAATTAGACTTAATAAATTCATCTTGCGGATTGATGAGGACTTATGTAATTTGTTTTAGGGGGTGTTTGGATGTAGTGACTAAAGTTTAGGTATGTCGCATGAGGTGTTCGGATACTAATAAAAATAAATTACATAATCCGTCAGTAATCCGCGAGACGAATTTATTAATCCTAATCAATCCATCATTAACACATATTTACTATAGCACGACATTGTCAAATTATGAACTAACTAGACTTAGAAAATTCGTCTCACAAAACAGTCTCAATCTGTGCATTTAGTTTCATAATTAGTCTATATTTAATATTCCATGCATGTGTCCAAACATCCGATAGGACAGCGACTAAAGTTTAGAAGGTGAATCTAAGGGAGTGTTTGGTTCCACAAACTAAATTTTAGTCCTTATCATATCGGACGTTTGACACTAATTTAGAGTATTAAATATAGACTAATTACAAAACTAACTGCACAGATTGAAACTAATTTGCGAGACGAATTTATTAAGGCCCTGTTCGGCTTACCTTATATTCGGCTTATTCGGCTTTTTTTTTCCAGCCGGAACAGTGTTTTTCTCTCACAATATTTTAGCAGAACTGTGTTTTTCAGCCACTTTTAGTTAAGTTTCAGCAAGCCGAACATGGCCAGCCTAATTAGTCTATGATTCGATAATATGGTGCTACAGTAAATATATGCTAATGATGGATTAATTAGGCTTAATAGATTCATCTTATAAATTAGTCTTCGTCTGTGTAATTAGTTTTATAATTAACTTATATTTAGTCCTCCTAATTAGCATATGACGTCCGATATGTTAGGAACCAAACTTTAGTCTCTAGTCTCTGAACTAAACAGCCCCTATTATTAGAACACTTCGTGTATTAGAACACTTGACGTGACAGCTCCACGTGATATTGAACGTAACGTCCTAAACTTTAGCACCTGCGTTTAAGGCATTGTTTAGTTTTCAAAAATTTTCACAATAAAGTGTCATATTGAATCTTGTGGTACATGTATAGAGTACTAAATGTAGAAAAAAAAACTAATTGCACAACTGGGTGAAAAATCACGAGACGAAACTTTTAAACCTAATTAGTCCATAATTAGACACTAATTACCAAATAGAAACAAATAGCTAAAATAAAAAATTTTCGCCAACTAAACGCGCCCTAAGCATCCAAAACGCGTCCTAAGCAAAACTGCAAAGGCAGACGCGGGCCCTGGTCGGTCGGCCGGCGGGCTCCACTGAGGCCGCTCCTCTCCGGCTCTCCTCCCTCACCCTCAGCCTTCCTTCCCACCAGTCTCCCGCTCTCCAGTCTCCACTCCACTGATGCCTGGTGCCCGCCTGGTGCATAGCGGCGCGGCGCGGGGGCTGGCTGGTTGGTTCCAGACAACGCCGCTGGCTTAAACGCGCGAAGCCCGAGGAAGCTTTAGCTTGTTTCTTGCAGTTAATGCGGGAAGCAACTGCATTACCACCTCACCACCAGACCCAGCACTGACCTCCCGGCTCCGGCCCCGGCTGGCGGCAGCGCTCCGTTGAGGAGCACTGGAGCAGAGCAGAGCAGGTGCCAGTGCCACTAGCACGGCCACGACCACGGCATGAAGGGGCACCAGCACCAGTCGTCCTCTCCGCTGCTGCCGCCGCCGCCCAGCAAGCGCCGCTGCAGCGGGCTGGCGGCAGCCGTGCCGGCGCTCGTCGTCTGCTCCACGCTGCTCCCGCTCGTCTACCTCCTCGTCCTCCACCGCCCTGCCGGTGCGTCCGCGCCTCGGATCTGTCGTCTCCCCCTCCCTTTTCTCGCTGATCTTCTAACCCTCCGCGTGTCGCGTTGCGTGCTCCGTGTTGTGTTGTTGCTTGCAGCAGGATATGGATCGGACGACCGCGCCGCCGTGGTCATCAGCAACGTAAGCTTCTCCACTCTCCCCGTGCAGAAATTTCTTATTTTTTTTTATTAATTACACCGTCCTCAAAGAAGTTTAGCCGAGTCCTAGCTTCTGAAATCCTCACGCCTTGGTTGTGCTTGGGGTTGCTAGGAGCTGGCTGGCGTCGGGGCGCGTGGCATGCGGCATCTGGAGAATGGGGGCGCCATGAAGCACAAGCTGCTCAAGGTTACAATCCCTGCCTGCTACACTGCTGACTGCTCAAGAGGCAGTGCAGTGGTGGAGCATTTTGTTTGTGTGTTTTATATGTCAGAGACAGTGATCAAGTTGAATTCTTTTTTTTTTGCCGGCCCGCATTCGGGGAGAAATTAATTGATTTTAGTGCGTTCATGCGGCTCGCGTGCGTCTGCGCGTGTCGTGCGGACATCCGCCGCTGCCTCCGTGCTGCCGTGCTGTGACGCTTAACAACCTACCGCCTCTGTCTCCATTCTCAAGTTGCTTTCTTTAGAATAGGTGGAGGTGGCAACTCGAAATTGTTTCTCTCGTCACGCCTTGACATGCCCATGCCTCAGTTTGCTATTCTTGGAGTAGGTGGGTGGCAACCTAAAATTGTTTCTTTCATCATGCCTTGACATGCCATGCCTCTGATGAAATGTACACAAAACTGCTGTTGCTGGCAAGATGCCCTCTTGCTGTACCTTCCCAATTTGATTTGCCTTGTTATCTATTTTCTGTAATCACCTTTGTGTCAGTCCATAACTGAATTTGAAGAGTGGACACGAAATATTTATTTCTTAGATATCCTCTGAGTTAGCAGTGATTCACTAAATATATATATTTTTTCAGTAGTAACTACTGAAATCAAAATAGATCAATTGGTTGTGTGCAGTGTGGCCCAATGCTGGTGATGAAACTTTGCTCAAATCTGCAAACTGCTGCACAACTATCTAGCTAGATGGATCGCTTTGCCACGTTGACGTTTCCTGGCTCACCTAAAACCATCATCAAGAGACTGCTGCACTGAAATGTCTGATGTTTTCTTTTCAATCTTGACTGACCTCCTCTCTTTTCTGACTGTGTATCCAGGATGTTTCCAAAAGGTGTCTGGATCTAATGGGATTTCGCTGAGAGATCTACTAGATCAAAATCTACCAAGGATCATGCTATCAAATCAAAAACAAAGTTCAAGGGTGCTTTCTCTTTAATTGAACTAAATAATGACACCTTCAAAAGTAAAGGTAAGCGTTAGGAGAGTACAAACAGCGTGAGATGTTGCTAGTATCCATCTTACTGTAGTCAGTCGTATTTCAGGACCCCGTACCCCCAAAAGGTATCAATTGAAGGACTTGTCCTGGAGTTCAAAGGTAACTGCAACCTCTTATTTCCCTACATTTAGAATTCAGTAGTCTGCAGCTCTTCATTTTTCATATTTGAAAAAATAGCGAGTAGCCTCAAGGGCTTACCATGCACAAAATGGTGAGCTCAATTTGTTTTGCTTCTATTGACGTGACCATTTATCACTGGGGCTTCATAGTCAACAATTTTCATGAATATATACAGTAAACACAAATGTGATGATAGGATTATTGTTGTCCATCAGTCTGGCATCAGTAATAATCCTGTATGTTGTTTCTGTGGGTTCAACTTTCAGTGAGATTTTACAAATAAAGTTGATTGGCTACATTTTGCACATTCACATCTGCTAGTAAGATAGTTTTCTTTATAAGTACTTTAAATCAGGTAACAATATATATTGTGGTGCAATGCAATGTACAATTGTGTCCCTTAAACATACTGTATGTTTTTTCACCTTCTATAAGATTTACCCATTATCTAAAAAAAAGATTTATCCATTATTCCTTGGTGAAAAAAGTTACTGAAGAATTTTTTTATCTACTCTGCGCTTTTTAGGTCCTGCGAGATGTACAAGGTCATAGTACCACTCAGACATCTAAGGACGTATGATCAAGTATTCCTTAGTGGTGACATTAGTGTCGCATATAATGTTTTACAATATTATCAGTTAGACATAACCATACATGTATTTGCAATTAGTTCTTTAGAAAACCTCTTGTTGTGAAGGCCGAGTGTAATTAGTTCACATATTACCACAGCGGTTTTCGGGTTGTTGGTGCAGGATATGACTCATGTGCTCTTATGAGGATCTGTGCTTTAAGAACAGGGCTGCCAATTTTGTTTTTACTAGTGAATCCTTCAGAATCCTTTTTTTACTTTTCTACCACAGGGAACTTAATTGGTTTTGTGACAGGATACAACTGTTGATGCGAAAGAGAACCATGGTCAAGAGACGGTGCATGAGGACAATATCAAGTCCTGTGAACATGAATATGGAAGTTACTGCCTCTGGTCTACTGAACATAGGGAAGTAATGAAGGATACCATTGTCAAGAGGCTTAAGGATCAACTTTTTATAGCAAGAGCTCATTATCCTAGTGTTGCAAAATTGAAGCAACAGGAAAGATTTACACGTGAACTGAAGCAAAACATCCAAGAGCATGAACGCATGCTGAGTGACACCATCACAGATGCCGATCTTCCACCATTGTTAGTCTCACCTTAGCTTTAAAATCATATGTGTTTCTTTATTTTTCATATAACCTTTTGCACTGAATAAATGAATTATATGTGGCCAGTGCAATCCATTAACATGACTTTGCTTCTTGTCTTAGTTCTGTGTCTGCATTTCTTCAAGAAATAAAGGATGAGCATACACAATTATGATGCTTGTGACTTAATTTCGATAAAATGATGCACTGCAATGTCTTTTTTTATTTCTCAAAATATTTCTGGTGGCAATGACTGGTTACTCTTTTCAGTTTTGCAAAGAAGCTGGAGAAGATGGAGCACACTATTGAGAGAGCCAAGTCTTGTGATGTAGGATGCTCGAATGTTGAACGGAAACTTAGGCAGCTACTTGATATAACTGAAGATGAAGCTTATTTCCATACAAGGCAGAGTGCATTTCTATATCATCTTGGGGTCCAGACTACGCCGAAAACTCACCATTGCTTGAACATGAGATTGACAGTAGAATATTTCAAATCCAGATCAAGTCATATGGATCAGTTAAATGAGCAGGAGCTTGAAAGTCCTACCTTCCATCACTATGTAATATTTTCCAGGAACGTACTTGCAGCTTCCACCACTATCAATTCAGCAGTTATGAACTCCCAGGTATACCATTATTTTCAAATAGTCTAAACTATTGTGTGGAATTCATCTTGATCACTAACTTATGCCCAATAACACATTTCAGAACTCAGACCACATTGTTTTCCATTTGTTCACTGATGCACAAAACTTTTATGAGATGAAGCATTGGTTTGATAGAAATTCATACTTGGAGGCAACTGTTCATGTAACTAACATTGAGGACAACCAGAAGCTCTCTAAGGATATACATTCCCTTGAGATGCAACAGTTATGGCCCGCAGAGGAATTTCGTGTCACAATTCGTAATCATTCTGATCCTTCCCAGAGGCAGATGAAAACTGAGTACATATCTATTTTCGGCCATTCACATTTCCTCTTGCCCGACCTTCTTCCTAGCTTGAATAGAGTAGTTGTTCTGGATGATGATTTGATTGTCCAGAAAGACTTATCATCTCTGTGGAACCTCGATATGGGTGGTAAAGTGGTCGGTGCTGCCCAGTTCTGTGAAGTGAGATTAGGCCAGTTGAAACCTTATAAGGCAGACCATAATGTCAATGCTAATTCATGTGTGTGGTTGTCTGGCTTGAATGTCATTGAATTGGATAAATGGAGGGACATGAGCATTGCTAGTTTGTATGAAAAGGTCAGTAGAACTCAGCATTCACATTAAATTATCAATTGTTATCTTATGAAAATTTGTGGTTAGGTCACGGGTTCGAAGCAGCCTCTCCACAGATTTTGTGAGGGGAAGGTTTGCCTCGGTTTTTCCCTTCCCCAGACCCCACTCATGTGGGAGCCTCAGGCACTGGGTCTGCCCTTTTTTTACATGTGGTAGCTCTAGTCCTATCCTTTTGCCATTCTCATATGTCTAGAAGGCAGCTGCCATATCATATATTAACTTTGCTTTTTTTGCAGTTGCGAAAGGACAGCCTGAAATCACAGCGACTGCAAGCACTCCCTGCAAGTTTACTTGCCTTTCAAGATCTGGTATATCCTTTGGAAGATTCATGGGTTCAATCAGGCCTTGGACATGATTATGGAATTAGTCACGTCGATATAGAAAAGGCTGCTACTCTGCACTATAATGGTGTGATGAAACCTTGGCTTGACTTGGGGATACATGATTATAAGAGCTACTGGAGGAAGTACATGACTAATGGAGAGAAGTTCTTGACAGAATGCAATATTCACTGATTAATATAGGACATGAAATGCACCAACACTCATTTTTGAGCATTTGGACCACAGACTTCAAGGGCTTTGCTTAAATGATGAGGTTATCATGAAGATAAACAGAATCGCTCCTGGCCTGCAGTATCTATGATGACTCAAATACACCTCTGACGCGGTGGTGCTCAATCAAATACCAAAAGGAGAATAGGATGAAATGCTTTCTGCATAAACTGCCAATGTTGCCATAACAGCATCTACGTTGTTTGACGGACGCCAGCATGAGACCTGAGTTATGTTGCAGAATACCAAGATATAATGTAGATTATTTCACACTGTTTGTTACGGTTTGATGAATTTTTTCCATATGCAGCTGGGCATTGCAAAAGTGCAGTTCCTTGCTGCTCATTTTAGTATAAAATCTTTGGTGCTATTCTTTTTGCTCATTATGCAAGAGCAATACTGAGGGAGTCCAATGTTAACTGCAGCACAGCGTGTACAGGGAACACCAAATGATGCGTGAATTAGCAAGTATTTTTCTTGTGATTCTTTGCAGCAAGGCTTGCATTTGTTATTGTTAGATGTTGATATCCCATTGACGACATAACAAATGGTTGTCTGTTCTGCTCAATGGCATTCTTTGGCTTTATAGGATCTTTTTGTTTTTTTAGGAAAAGTATAGGATGTTTTTGTAGTGCAAATCTCAGAAGGAATGAGAATTCAGATAGTTGTGTAGCATAATTTGGATGTCGATCCTGCGACCAAGCACAGCAAATGAAAAAAGAAAGAAGGAACTGTATTCTTTGATATTTGCATACTTGCATTGTTATGACGGGCATCTCCTATCAGCGCCGGCCCAGGCCCAGTGGCTAGGCCACACCGGCGGCAAGGGGCCCAGGCGCTCGTAGATATGCCATCTATAGTTATTTTTGTTATTTCCATAATTATAGGATTTGAGATTGATTTGCTCGTAGGTTTGAGGGGATAAATACCCCTTGACCCTTTGAGAATTAATTAAGCAAGGCAAAAGTATTTGCCTGGCCTCAAGGGCCATTACGTGACTCCGGTCGTCTCCCTCTACGCCATCGGTGGCATCCGTATGGAGGAGATAATGCACCTCCACGTCTACATCCATGACCACAAGCTCCTTGCCCTACTCGACAGCGGCTCGACCCACAACTTCATCAACGCTGGCGTCATGTGCCGCATCGGGCTAACGATAGGTGACAGTAACATGCGGGTCACAGTGGCCAACGACGATCGCGTAGCCTGCTCTAGCGTGGCTCGCAACGTGGCCATGCGCATCGGCAAGGAGGATTTTTCTATCAGCTGCTTCGGCATTGACCTCGTCCTTGGCGTTAACTATCTCCGCACCCTCGAACCCCTTCTGTGGGACTTCGAGGACCTGTGATTGTCCTTTAGACGAGGCAATCGGCGTGTCCTCTGGAAAGGCATGGGCTCCCCCCGTAATGACATCCGGGAACCAACCCTCCGCACGATGATGGGCGGCCACCAGTGGCCACTGCTGGATCAGCTCCTGCACCAGTATGGGGCTATCTTCGATGAGCCCCGTGGGCTCCCTCCGGTGCGCCCATACGACCATTAGATCCACTTATTGCCAGGCACGCCGCCAGTGACTGTCTGCCCGTACAGCTACCCATAGCTTCAGAAGGATGAACTCGAGCGGTAGTGCGCCGCCATGTTGGAGCAAGGCATCATTCACCCTAGTACCTCACCATTTTCGACGCCAGTGCTACTCGTCAAGAAGGCTGATGGGTCCTGGCGCTTCTACATCGACTACAGGGCGCTAAATGATAAGACGCCGAAGGACAAGTTCCTGATTTTGGTGGCTGATGAGCTCTTGGATGAGCTCCATGGTGCCAGGTTCTTCACCAAGCTGGACTTGCGGTCCGGCTATCACCAGGTCCGCATGCATCCAGAGGACATTGAGAAGACAACGTTCTGTACTCACCACGGGCACTTCGAGTTCCTTGTCATGCCTTTTGGTCTCTCCAATACGCCAGCCACATTCCAGGCGCTCATGAATGATGTCCTCCGGCCCTTCCTCTGCAGGTTCATGCTTGTTTTCTTTGATGATATTTTGATCTATAGCTCGTCGTGGTTCGAGCACCTGCAGCACGTTCGCCTTGTCTTCGACGCCTTGCTTGCGCATAGCCTCTTCCTCAAGAGGTCAAAGTGCACCTTCGGGGCGCCCTCGGTCGCCTACCTCAGCCACGTCATCTCCGCCGATAGTGTTGCGATGGACAGCGACAAGGTGGATGCCGTCGCTTCTTGCCCGGAGCCCCGCTCACCTTGGGGCATGCGTGGCTTCCTAGGGTTGGTCGGCTACTACCAGAAATTCATCCAGGATTTTGGCACCATTGCCACGCCACTGACCCGCCTCCTGCACAAGGAGGCAGGACGCTAGAGGCTATCGAGGCATTCGTGGCACTCAAGCGTGCCCTCTCTTTGGGACCGGTGTTGCAAATGCCATACTTTGAGCAATAGTTTGTCGTTGACTGCGATGCCTCGGGCACCGAGTTTGGCATCGTGCTTCACCAGGGGGCCGACCCCCTAGCCTTCTTCAGCCGACCCTTCTCTGCCCGCCACCGTAAGCTGGAGGCATACGAGTGCGAGCTGATCAGTTTGGTTCAGGCTGTGCGACACTGGCGACCATATCTCTAGGGGCGCCGCTTCCTCGTTCGCACCGAACACTATAGCCTAAACTTTCTCCTGGACCAGCAGCTGTCCACTGTGCCTAGCATCAGTGGATTAGCAAGCTATTTGGGTTTGACTTTGCGGTGGAGTACCATCCGGGGCGCTAAAACTCGGCGGCCGATGCCCTCTCCCACCGCGATGCCGACACAGCCATCAAGTCTATAGAGCTGCCCCCGTCATTCCGCCTACTCGACGACATTTGCGCCGCCACCGCGACTGACCCGGAGGCCGGCCATCTCCTGCAGCAGCTGAGGGACGCCTCCCTTGAGGCACTCTGGAGCACCGACAATGGGTTCCTTCTTCATGGCAAGCGCCTATTTGTGCCTGCGTAGCAGAACCTATGCTAGCAGGTGGTCGCCTTAGCTCACACAGCCAGCCATGAGGGGATCCAAAAGACCCTCGTCTGCCTGCGAGAAGACTTCTACATCCCCAGCGACCATGCGCTTATCTAGGACTTCATCCACGCTTGCATCACATGCTAGCACAACAAGATGCCAACACTCCAGCCAATCGGTCTGTTGCAGCCTCGCAACGTGCCATCTCAGGTATGGGCGAATATCTGCATGGATTTCATCAACAACCTTCCTAAGGTCCATGGGAAGTCTTGCATCCTCACCATCGTCGACCGCTTCTCTAAGTATGCGTACTTCATCGCCCTCAGCCATCCGTACTTAGCAACATCGATTGCCCGCGCCTTCTTCGAGGGTATTGTTCGTCAACACGGCTTCCCCAACTCCATTGTCATCAATCGAGACCCTGTCTTCACCAGTCACATGTGGCATGACCTTTTTAAGATGGCTGGGGTGCAGCTTCGCTTGAGCATAGCGTTCCACCCTTAGATGGATGGCCAGTCTAAGGTCATCAACAAGGTAATTGTGATGTATCTCCATTGTGCTATAAGTGACAGGTCATGGGCCTATGTGGAGTGGCTCCCGTGGGCGGAGTACTGCTACAACATGTCATTTCATACAACGCTTCGCGCCACACCATTTGAGGTTGTCTACGATCGACCGTACCCGCCCTTGCTGCCCCACACCATCAGGGTGGCCCAGACAGAGGTCGTGGACTCGCTGCTTCGTGATCGTGACGCCTTCCTTAAGGAGGTTCACGAACGTCTTCTCCAGGCACAATAGTACGCTAAGCGCCACTATGATGAGCATCATCGCATGCTAGAGTTCTCAGTGGGTGATTTGGTGTGTGATGAGATCCTAATATACAGGTATGTTAAGCCTCAGGTCCAATGGTTCCTGAATGAAGAAGACCCCCTGACCGACCTCTCTAGGATTGCTCGGGGGCTATGCCCATCGGGCATGCTCACGTGCACCCTCTGGCAAAGAGATTCGACAAAGCTTGACTCGACCACAGTTTTCGCCTGGGGCTCGAGGGCTTCCTCGAGCCTTGGGCTCCCGATCTATGGCATGACCAAGACCGGTCCTTGGCTCCTGCCTGGCTCACGAAGCCAGCCAAGGCCCAAGCACAAGAAGACATGCTCTCCGAGCTAACGATGCTCTGGGGCTCCACGGCGCCGCTCCCAGGCGTGGCCCCCCGCCAACCGCTCCTCCGGCTGAGGTCATGTCTAGGGCATGACATAAGAAGACAAAGCTTCCCATAGCCTTCGAGGGCTCATGGGCTTCTAGACCCACGCGTCAGCTCCTGGAGCCGACCTCCTCCGCCACCAAGAAGACTCACAGAAGGTCTCACTCGGGTGAGGCCAGTCCAAGCTGACACCACCTGACACGTAGAGTGTCCGAAGAGAGCAGCCAGACGATGCCCAAGGCTTCTTTAGCTCCAAGACACCGCGACGGTCCATGGCGCACCGCTACAAGACCCTCTGAAAGCTCTAGTTTGGTTTTGGTGAATTGATAAAACCCTAAATGCTAACCTAATTTATCAAAGTGATTATGAGATAGATAGCACATTCCAAGTGGTGAAGCAAATGGTGAAGATCATGATGATGGTGTGGACATGATGATCAAGTGCTTAGACTTAGAAAAGAAGAAAGAGAAAAACAAAAAGCTCAAGGCAAAGGTAAAACCTGATAGGGGCTTTTTGGTTTAGTGATCGAGACACTTAGCAAGTGTGATCGCATTTAGGATCAATAGTCGTACTATTAAGAGGGGTAAAACTCATATCGAAATGCGGTTCTCGAAGTGCCACTAGATGTTCTAACTCATTGCATATGCATTTAGATCTATTGAAGTGCTAACACACTTGAAAATGTTTGTGAAAATATGCTAACACACGTGCACAAGGTGGTACACTTTGTGGTTAGCACATTTTATCAGGGGTGGCGAAGTTTATAAAGTTGAGGAAATCACTAAAACTAACTAGACGTAGCATCGGACGCTGGACTTACGTGTCTGGTCAGTGCTGTAGAGGTGGCGCTGCTCTCGGTCTATGATCAGACACAGAGGAGAGCAAGCGATCAGACGCATAGGAGGATGAGTTCGGTCGTGGTGACATATGCTGAGGTCAGTCGCACTGTTTGTCGTGTAAAGGAGAAGAAGGACTAGATTCATGCCTGAGTCTGGTTACACCTAAGCGGACGTGTCTAGTCGCTAAAAAGCGGCTCTGGATGCTTACTGGAAGTGAACAGACTCGTCTTGGGCACGAGTCCGATCAACTTAGTGGCATGTTCGGTCGCTAGGTGTTGGTGCGCGAGCTTGTGAGGACCTGACGTGGGCGCGGTGCGTCCGGTCAGCTTGCCTGCGCATCCGGTCGTGACTTAGGCATTGCGCTGAGTCACTTGACCGTTGAGTTCGTGCGGATGTCGTTGAATGCGGGGGACACGTGGACGACAATCAGTGACCGGACGTAGGGGCTGGTGCGTCCGGTCACCCTGAGTTGGGCTGCAGTGAAGAGCCCAACAGCTCTATTTCGATGGAGCCTCTATATAAGGTGTTTGGCTAGCACAAGCTCGCTCTCTTGGCCATTGGCATTGACATAGCAACCTTGTGAGCTTAGCCAAATCTCTCCCACTCATCTCCATTATAGAGTCATCATCTTTGTGAGATTGGGAGTGAATCCAAGTGCATTGCCTGAGTGATTGCATCTAGAGGCACTTGGTGTTCGTGTTTCGCTGCGGGGTTCGCTTGTTACTCTTGGTGGTTGCCGCCACCTAGATGGCTTAGTGCAGCGAGGATCGTCGAGCGGAGGAATGTGCTTGTCTCTGGCTCTGATCATGGTGATTGTGAGGGGTTCTTGACCTTTCCTCAGCGTAGAGCCAAAAGGTACTCTAGTGGATTGCTTGTGGCTTGTGTGATCCTCATTTTGTGTTGGTTGTGCAGCACCCTATTGAGGGATTGGAGTGTGATGCCAATTAGTGCGTGAACCTCCAAGTGAGTGAATTGCCACAACGAGGACTAGCTTGCCGGCAAGCAAGTGAAACTTGGTAAAAAATCTTGTGTCATCTTGTTCTAAGGATTTCTTGATTGATTGTGATTGATTGGCTCCATCATATTGTGATTGGCTCTATCCTCGACATGATGGTATAATCATCACATCCCCTCTCTTGTATTTACATTTCTAGCATTGCTTCGCTCTTAAGTGTAATTAGTTTTGAGAGCAAGCTTATGACGAGTCTAGTAGTTAATGTGGCTTTTTAGTTAGTCTTTGAGAGCACTCTAACTTAGTATAGTGACATAGCCTTTGTGTGCTTAGAAATCATAGTCACTAGAATTGTGGTAGGTGGCTTGCATTTCTAGTAGGCTAGCGCAACATTCGCTTCGCCTCATATTTGTCTAACTGGTTTGTTAAGTGTTGTTGTAGAAATTTTTAATAGGCTATTCACCCCCTCTCTAGCCATTAGGACCTTTCAAGTGGTATCAGAGCAGTGGTCACTATGATTTGAGGATTAACAACCTTCGGTGTCAAAATGGCTCAAATCAACAACACCAAGAAGCCATCCCAATTTGATGGCTCCAACTATCATTATTGGAACGCTAAGATGACAACATATATCAAGTCAATCAATAGAAAGGTGTGAAAGGTGGTGAAGACCAAGATTGAGATTGCCAATGAAGAGGCTCCCACCGCCGCCGAAGAAGTGCTACTCCAAAACAATGACATTGCTCTTAGTGCCATTCATGATGCTTTGGATGAGAGAACATTTGAGCAAATCAAGAACATTGAGATGGCTTATGAGGCATGGAAGAAGTTGGAGGAATCATTTGAGGGCACTCAAGCCATGAAGGGTGCCAAGGCATACATCCTCAAGAAGAAATTTGCTAGTTTCAAGATGAAGGATAATGAGAGTGTGCCGGAGATGTTCCATTGGCTTTAAGCGCTTGTCAATGATCTCAAAGCACTTGAAGAAGAAGTGAAGGGTAAGGAATTTTCCCACAAGTTCTTGAGATGCTTACCTTTGAGATTTGGCACATTGGTCACTATTCTAGTGAGGAGTGATTTGACAAGTTCATGGTGAAGAAGGGCTACCATGCTAGAAGGAAGAAGTCTTCATCCAAGAACAAGGAAGAGCCAAGAAGGTGCTTCAATTATGGAAGCAAGGATCATCTTATTGCTCAATGCCCATACAATAGCGACAATGATGATGACAACAAGAAGAGCTAGAAGAAGGACAAGAAGGAAAAGAAAGAAAAAAAGGACAAGATGACCTTCAAGAAGAAGAAGGGTAGTTCATATATGGTCACTTGGAATAGTGATGCTTCCTCAAGTGATGATAACAAGACCATTAAGAAGAAGGCTCTTGCAAGCATTGCTATCAATGAGAAGCCTTCTCTCTTTGACACTCCATCATGCTTCATGGTTAAGGCCAATAAGGTATAAACTTGTGATGATGGATGTGATGAGGAACATGATAATGAAAGTGAAAGTGAAAGTGACAATGATGATGAACCCACTAAAGATGAACTAATTGACATGTTAGAAGATGCTAAAGAATATTTTGACATTAAGAGAAGGGAATGCAAAGACTTGCGAAAGGAACTAGAAGCCCTTAAGCAAGCCTTTGATGAGCTCAATGCATCTCATGAGGGGCTAGAGGAAGCCCATGAGAAGCTTGACAAGGCTCAGAAGAGGCTTGAAAAAGCTCATTCCTCTCTACTTGATGAGCAAAATGAGAAGAAGCTTGTTGTAACATGTGATAAAGGCTTAACTTGTGATATAATTGATGAATCATTCTATAATCCTATCATTGTTGCTCCCACTAACCCTTATTATAGCACATTCACTTCTACCTCATCTAGTAGTGATGGTTTCACTTATGATGCCTCACTAATGATTGAGAATGAGACACTCAAGAAGGAGGTAAAAGAGCTCAATCACACCTTGGCTAAGGCCTATGGTGGTGAGGACTGCTTGCTTATGTGCTTGGGTAGCCAAAGAGCTTCTCTCTACAAAGAGAGATTGGGCTATAGTCCCAAGAAAGGCAAGGCGGCCTTTGCTCCTCACAAGACTAGTTTTATGAAGAATAATGGTCGGTTTTATACTAGTTACAAGCAAGTTAGTCATAAAGAGCATGAGTGTAAGGCCAAGAACAAGAATGCTAATGTACCCTCTATTAAGCTTGATTCTTTCTATGAGCTTACTAAGGGTACAAATGGTGTGAAGGCTAAGTTCATTGATGCACCATGGATGGGCTCAAAGAAGAAAGTTATTTGGGTGCCAAAGAGCTTGGTCACTAACCTTCAAGGACCCAAGCAAGTTTGGGTACCTAAAAAGAATTAATCTTCTTTTGTAAGTCAATTGCAAAGCTAGAGGAAGGCATTGGGTACTTGATAGTGGGTGCACTCAACACATGACCGGTGATGCAAGAATATTCAACTCAATCAATACCAATGGAAATGATAGTTATGATAGTATCGCATTTGGTGATAATGGCAAAGGCAAGGTCAAAGGGCTTGATAAGATTACAATATTCAACAACATGAGCTTTTTCAATGTGTTGCTAGTAGAGAGCTTGAACTTCAATTTGCTATCCATGGCTCAATTGTGTGATCTTGGATTCAAATGCATATTTGGGGTAGATGATGTAGAGATCATAAGTGTAGATGGCTCTAACTTTGTAACACCCTAGTGTTAAGCTTTGCATTTGGCATATGCATTTCATGAGCACAAGCATCATCCAAGCCTTCATGAACATGAGCATATGAAATTTCATCTCATTCTATACATTGTCACATGAAATGTTGATTTATATATATGCTTATGCTTGCAATCATGTATGACCTATGTATGAGATGGTTGTGAGGTCATGAAAAAACCTTAGACACATCTAGGATGGTAAATGGAACAATGTTTATATTTATGACATAGGCCAAATTTGCTTCTAAGTGTTGGTTTCTTTTGAAATGTCATTTTCATGATACTAGTTTGACCAAAGTTGAATAGTAGCTTAGATTGTTTGCATGGCTGTGTGACCTAAATAAAAGTTGTAGTACTTGACTAGGGTAACAACTTTTATTTTTGGGTCAAAGTCTCATTCAGTGCATAGCATGCTCAAAAATAGCTCACAAGTAGCAAGGAAATAGTGTTTTGAGACTTGCTAAATTTTCTAAGTCGTAATGCTGTTTTTTGTTTTGATGTACCCCACTTGGGAGCATTGTAACTGGATAACCGTTGTGAATTAGGGGATTCTTCCTAAATCAAAGTTTTAGATGGCATGTAGCTCTACAACTTTTATTAATGGAGTTTTTGCAATGGATGAACAAATTAGGAGATATATGGGGTCGAAATCACGCTGTCAGTCGGCTTCGTGGCGTCTGAACCCGCGTCCGTGCGCACGGCAGTGGCCGACCGGCCACAGGCCGTGGCCGCCGCATGGCGGCCATACACCGGCATTGGCCCAACCGGTCAGGACAGAGTGGGCACATAAGCGCCGCGCCCCTACTGCTCACTCCACTCACCCATTCTCACTTCCTCCCTCTCGCTCTACCTCGCCAAAGCTTCATGCCGAGCTCGCTGTGCGCTGTCGCAGCTCCGCCAAAGCCGCTCGCTGCCGAAGTAGCCTCGTCGATCGATTCATCTTGGCCACAGCTGCTACACCATCACCTCCACCTCCTCGAGCCACCAGCATCACCTCTCAACCCCAGGTATAGCAGCATTTAGCCTCACCGTTGCCGCTGTCGTCACCGGAGCGCCGCCACGCTCGCAACTCACCATGGCCCCGCCGTTCCACCACACCGCATGCCTCCATCTTCTCTGGTCTAGCACCACGCTAGAGTCTAGATGCTTAGGTCGGATCTAGGAGTGATGCTACCGCTTGACTACGTCGTAACGAGTTGCCGGCCCGCACGCCGTCCGCCATGGCCGCCGTGGCACTCAAGCTCGCCGCCGCCGAGTTGGTTCACCGCCTCCCTCCTTTCTCTCTCATCTTAGGTTGAGTAACCCTAGACCTAGCTAGTGGCATGACGGAGACCCACCTTTCGCCGCCGTCTAGCCAGAACAGTGAGAGCACCACTATGCTCCATGCGCCGCCGCACGTCCATGCACGCGGCCAAGCTCACCGACGCCACTTTGAGCCCCCACCTGCACCGTGTAGCTTCGCTACGTCACTAGGATGGAGTAGCCATCCTCACCTGAGTGTGCCATAGCCAGAGATGGCTGGCGTACCGCCGCCCGACCTCCGTCGTCCACCATGGCCGCCGTCGAGCTTGCTCCGGCGAGCCACCGAGCCAACTAAGCCTACCAGTCGATGCGCGAGGGTGAAAAGAGAGCAACGATGAAGACGCTACCGTCGGAGACCTCACCGTCGGTGAGTTCTCGCCGGTCAGCGCCGTCGCATGTCTTGGTCTCGCTGACGGGTGGGCCCCGTTGACCGCGGGCCCCAGCTGTCAGCTTGTGTGATGTTTTAATTTTCTTATTTATTTTCTAGATTTGAATGCGTGTTTCAAAAATTAATATCTCAAGCAAGCCAATTTTGGTGAACCAAATTTTGTTGGATTCCTCATAAAGTGTAGTATTTGATAAAAACATGAAATCTACTGTTTACGGTATTTTTCTGGGAGAATTAAATTGAGCAAGATAAGTGCTTTTAAAGTAGTGTATATCTTGCAAAATGCATAACTTGAGCTAGAAAGGTAATAAAATTGTGATTCTAATTTTGCTGGTCTTGTGTTGACATGCTCTAGCTAGGAAAAATACTAAACCTACAGTAAGCATACTTGAAATATGGTCTTTATATTTAATCCTAATTAATTGCTAGTTTCTAGTGAAATTAATTGGGGTAAAAATACATAACATATGATCATTCAAATTTTTACGCAGTATTCTTATGCTTGGAGGAATGTAAGAAAAATAGTAAATCTGATGTTTGGAACTTTTCACTATGCTAAACTATTTTTGATAAAATAAGCCTATATAACTTGTCAGTTTTATAGAGGTAGTTATACTTATACCAATGGCATGAAATTTGTATAGTAGACTATTAATGTCATATGTGAGGTACTGTAATTTTCTTAGGATTTATTGAGCTTTAGAAATATTTATCATTTAAATCACCTTATTATCTAAGGAAATTAATAAATGGATATAAATAATTTATTTTTGTTTAACCATGATGTTTTCTGTGGTGCTTGTGATGTATATGGTCTACTGATGTTATTAGTTAAGCTTAGAAGTAATTGGTTGTATGTAACTAGTTAATTATCGCTTTATAATTCAACTAGATGGTTGCATATATAGTTTTTGTTGTGGTGATGATTTCACGATGATAATTATATTTTATGTAAAGATTGTTAATAAAAAAGTTGTAGATAACTTAATGATCTACCTTGTGTTAAATTTTCATAGTCATAGGCCCTATGGTTTAAGAATTATGGCTATTAGAAAACTACTTTTAGAAATGCTTGCTCTCTAGACAGATCTGAAGGATTGATTTGTTTGACCAAGATAACTGCTGAATCACATTAAGATGATTAAAATAAAGTTGTAGACAATTTCATAAGCTTTCAAAAATATCCACAACTATATTATTTTGATGTGTATAACTCCAGTTATGGTCAAAACATGTGGCTGCTGTCTTGCAGTCCAGAAAAGTGCTTAGATGAGAATTTGTTTAGTTACTAGAGAAGAGATATGCACCTACTCAGTAAAAGAAAATGTGACTTGTTATCCCTTAATGCAATGCTATTGAAAACACTTATGAGAATGCATTCATCACATCATATCATATTATACATTTCATCATATATGCATTCGTGATATCTTATTTCATGCTCATGCATATAGGATCATCCGAAGAGATAACTCTTTTGGAGTTCAACGAGGAAGAAGAGGAGGATCAGCAGGAGACGCCTCAGGCCGTAGCTCCAGAAGAAGAGGAGCAAACTCTCAAGGACCTCCCTGAGTGCCCAGATCACCGGCCAACCTCTTTCCTCAAAGGCAAGCCTCGGAGCATTCTATGTCTCCTATTGTGGGGGGTACGACCCCGGATACCCACGACAGACTACATGGGCTGCACCATCAGAGGTGGCTCAGCCCACAAGATCAAGGCGTGCGGCGCACGACACTGGTCGACGTGCACCGTAAGGCTACAATAAGATATTGTAATACCAAATATGATATTTTCCTTGTAACCCTACCCCTCCAGAGTATATATGGAGGGGCAGGGGTCTCCTAGACGACAGATCTGAACACGCGCAATATCATACGATAACCAATACAAATCGACAGACCACAGGAGTAGGGTGTTACGTCATGCTAATGGCCCGAACCTGTCTAACTCTTGTGTTTGTGTTGCCTTCTTGTTCTTGATTACGCGCATCTCTGCCGATCAATCTACCTTCATGGGATACCCCTTGGAGGACCGACGATGATATTCTGTCAATAGTTGCCGTGCCAGGTAGGGGTGTGCATGTTGTTTCTATGACGAACAAGATTGTACACTGTTCAGGCTCTTCGTCCTCTCAAAAGCCCGACTAGATCTTTACGATCGGATCGATCTCCTAGGTCATCAATGCTAACGGAGATGGAGAGATCTTCAAGCCGGTGCAGATCAATTCTACGCAGACCACACCAACACCTATAACGACAGATCTAATGTCAGAATTATCTCTGAGGTCATCTTCAACAAACCAACTCGCCGCCTACTGCCCCGCTACTCGAGGAAGCAGGTCGACAACGACGATCTGATCGCATCCATTGATTAGGTCGGCCAAAAGCTCGCTGACTGCCTCTCCCTCACGGAATTGGCTCTAACCACTCTGGTTCGGTGCCGACCACCTTCTAGTTCTGATCTATCGGAAGCCGATCTCTTAGGATGCCCTAAGGGACAAATTCGTCGACCAGATTGGAGACACCTATCCTCTCGCTGACCACGACCGCCGCCATGACGATAGGCCGAAGAGCTCCAAACCCAACCAGACAACGTCATATGCCGCCGACCAGACGTTTTGACTAAAGATAAGTACCTCTCCTATATCTAAATTTAATACAATTTTCTCCAAGTTTCACCATGTTTTCTCCTATTATTATTTATCCAATATGTCTCCATGATTAATGTCTCCAATAATCTTCATTTGTTCTCCATACGAATTATCCTTAAGATATTCTACATCAACTCACCGACCAGCCATGTTCTCACTTGCATTACCAGAAATAGCCCTGTTCTAGATCTCACTCCTACACATGCACGAGTGCCAGCCCTCTGCGTTATGGGTGGTCAGCAGTGGCTCTTCGGTGACTCCTATGCTCTTACGCATAAACGGGTGCTAAGCACTCTACACTATGGAGTATGGGCTAATCGAGGCTCGTGATGCGATACAGAACCAACTGGCAGGAAGTTACTCATATTTAAAATATGAACACTTCATACAAACATAATGTTTATCTTCTCTGCTCTATTTTCTTCATCACTGAATTCATATATTTTATTTTTACATCATGTACTACCCGTTCTACATATTTGTATTGCAGGATCATCGTCTAGGTGATTGGACCACCTGGTACTCAGACTTCTCCACCGATCAACTGGTCGGACCGCTAGGTTTATGGACTTCATCGCCGACCAGTTGATCGGATTGTTTGCCGGTCACTTCTACTCAATGCTCACTTTGCCACCGACCAGTTTGCCAGACTGTTCATCGCTTCATCGTCCGCTATGCTGGGGGCTCGTCGCATGGGCTTCATCGTCAGCTAAGCTGGGGACTCCTCGGTGTTTGGATTGTTCATCGCTCATGCTTCATCGTCAGCTACGCTGGGGGCTTACCAGCTAAGCTAGGGACTCCTCGGCATTTGGATTCTTCGTGCAAGAGTCGCCAGCTAAGCTAGGGACTCCCTTGGCGGTCGGATCTTGCTACATCTCATAGGTGTGCTATCAAGCTGCTCCATGCTGTTTGGATCAGGGTGCTGATCTTGGGCAGCACGTCTAGGGTCTTGATACGCGCATGTTAGATGACGTCGGCAAGCTTTTAGACTTCTTTTCTTTGACCCTGCTACAAAATTCATTCTTCATCTTCCAGCAGGCTCGGGGACTAAGTGGCTACACTTCACCTAGCGGTGAATGTAGTGCTCTTTTCTTGATTTATCCTCCTTATTGATGGAGTCTAAGTGGCTACACTTCTCCTAAGGGGAAGAATTTCCAAATTTTATCTTGAGCCTCTTACATCCTTCTGGCAAGCCTTACTTGGCTAAGTCCATGGTCTCCTAACCAGTTAAACTGGTCGGCATTGACTTTCACCACCCAGGTCACCAGTTAAACTGGTCGGCTTCGACTTCCACTGCTTATATCACCAGTTAAACTGGTCGGCTTCACGTCAAACTGGTCGGACTTGTTCAAGACGGCGCTGCTCAAAGGATACAAGGCACTCAGGGACTAGCTGTGGGGGGTACGACCCCAGATACCCACGGCAGACTACATGGGCCGCACCATCAGAGGTGGCCCAGCCCACAAGATCAAGGCGTGCGGCGCACGGTACTGGTCGGAGTGCATCGTAAGGCTACAATAAGATATTGTAATACCAAATAGGATATTTTCCTTGAAACCCTACCCCTCCAGAGTATATAAGGAGGGGTAGAGGTCCCCTAGATGGTAGATCTGAACACGCATAATATCATACGATAGCCAATATAAACCGACAAACCATAGGAGTAGGGTATTACGTCGTGCTGATGGCCCAAACCTGTCTAACTCTTATGTCTCTGTTGCCTTCTTGTTCTTGATTACATGCACCTTTGCCAATTCATCTACCTTCGTGGGATACCCCTCGGAGGACTGCCGATGATATTCTATCGACACCTATGTTTTACAAAATATCACTTGAGTCCGTTATGTTTGATGCATTAGGTTATAAGGGTTGATTGGAAACACTTGACGCATAGAACTACCTTGTCTAGTTACATATACCTTAAACCCTGTGTAGGTCTAGGATCGAATATATGCTTAGCCATGCTTAGACCGGTAGAAGTCGGGTGATTTCCTATCACCTGCGAGATATGGTGGATACCGAAGCACGGTTGGCTATATTTGCTATCGTGGAAAAGAACCATGGGGTAATGTAAATGGAGGCCGGGCAGAGTCTATGTGTAGGTGGACTCTTGTGATTTTGTCTGTGCCAGTTAAGGACTGTACCGTTGTTGGCACTTATGACAAGATTGAACGTATTCCTCTCACTTAGCTGGCCGGATAACTCGTTTCGACCGCAAAGCTGAGTAGCTCAACTCAGGTCGGGCCTTGTTCTATTCGAGTGCGCACTCTGGATGGTAGTAAGGATGTGCGGGGAGCCAGACATGAGCCCAAGGGCAGGCCAGGCCTTAACATCGTGGCAGCTGGTTGTCCCTGGTTGTGCGGCGCTGGGTGAACCTGTGAAATGTGGACCTAAGTTGTACCAAAGGTGACCTAAGGTGATCGTGGATCTGGTCTGCCTAGGTTTGTGTTAGGAATAAATTCCTAGCTGGTTGAAATCGATTCGAATTGCTGTCTCTCCCGGACAGTGAGAAACTTGGCTAGCTCCAACATCGTAGTAACTGTGTTATGAAATGATGGTTATGATGAACATGGAATTACTACACCAGCTATGGTTACTACTGTATGCTACTAAATGATATACCACATATTTGGCACAGGTTAGTTGCTAATCTAGAGATGAATAGCTATAATTAACTTGATGACCGAATTATAACTGTATACTTGAATTGGTAAGCTTTTTATTCAAATTGTTGTCAAGTTAGCTCCACTTGTAAAGTCTTGCATAATCCTTGGAGTCACTTTATTTTTGGTTTATGATGGGTAAGACTAGCTGAGTACCTTCTCGTATTTAGGGTTTTATTTCCGTTGTTGCTGATGGTACGGTTTATCATGGCTATTGCAAGAACTGCTTCTGTCCTATCGTGGACGAGGAGTGAGCCTTGGACAGGCATCTCTTATTAATACTTCTCATATGCTTTTGTGTATGTGATCATGAGCTGGCACTGTATTTGAACTATGAGGGCAGATGTTAGTTTCAAACTTTAATTTGCTTCCGCTACTATTTTACTGAACTTGGTTTGTAATAACTTTATTTCGTACTCTGATGGTGAACTGTATTTGTAAACTTTTTGTAATGTGTGACATGTATGGTGAATCATGTACGATCTTGGTTGTATGTTGATGGTTAATCGAGACCCTTTGTGGTACTCGATGGACTACCGAGTTTATATGGGCTCAAGTATGACAGTGCGACCGCTTACGAGCTGCCATTGTACTTGTGCTCTTATAAATTGGTCAGTTCTGCTACAGCTGGCATCGGAGCAAGATTCAACATTAATTGCCACATGTGTATTTAAAACAAAGGTTTTTGTTTTCCGAAACCAGTTTCTAGCCACGTATAGCTATATATATAGGTGTTTTAAAACCTAGAGTTTGAATCTAAAAGTGTGACAGTGATCACTTCCTTTATGCCCAGTTAAGGACTTCAGGTGGCTAAGTAAGTACTAACTTGGGGGTTTTCAATTTCGTCGTCCATACGACGTGCTATTGTATGGATGCCATTCACTTGAGTGGTAATGTATGGATCAAATGCCTCTACACCCAAGGTAAGATGCCCATTATCATCACAGTGGCATGACCGCAAGATATGAGCGTGCGGTCTATGGGAGAGTTGGCTTTGATACTGAATTATATATATGTCTCATATATATACAGAGGTATTTAATTGTGGGTTAGCTTTGATATAACTATATATGCATATTTATATGTATATATGGGACGTATTTACTTTTGGGTGGCTTTGATACGGAAGTATATATATATATGGGTATATATATGGAAGTATTTAGCTTGCAACCTAGAGCCTAGATTTACATTACGCATATATAATTGTGGGGTTAGGGCTAAAATGAAATTCTTGTGTGGTACACTAACAAATGAAATGTGTAGCCCGACTAGTTATGTTATATATGAGAAAACGATTATGTATGCCACCGTGTATGCCGTTAGAAGTTTTATTTTTTCTAAGTTTGTGAGGACGTGCGGGCGTGCATGCATCATGATAAATCATTATTTCATACTTGCATTGTTCCTCCCCTTATAAATCTCTTACTCGGTTATGTAACTCTTATCCATTATGACCTTGTCTTATGAGAGTTGCACCATGTTGTTGGTACAGATGGCAGCACCGGCTAAAAGTGAGAATTTCCTATTGATGTTTGGTACCCCTGCCCTACTTTGGAGAGTCTTGCATTATGCAGGTATTACTGAACCTCCTCTATTATTGGAATGAAGTATATCGGGAGGGACAACCATGGTATGAAGTACAGCTGACCATACCAGCTTGTAACCAAGCACCCTTCTGGTAGGAATGGAAAGCGGAATCTGAAGGAAGAACTCCTTGGGAGGCTGCCCAAGTAGTGGCCTTTGAGGTGCTGAGTCCGATTTGTCAGCAGCACAGGGATGAGCTTACCGGCAGTGCCGCTGGTACTTTTCCTCGGGTGGATCCATCCACAATAGTATGGGCATAGTGCAACAGTAATGCGTTGATCCGAGATCAGGATGAGTGGGCAGACAGTTCTAGTCCCGCTATGAGTGCAATGTTTGCAGTGATGAAGATGTTTTATACTCATCAGGACACCAGGGACTTCTGGCAGGAGTCCTATACCACTTGCATGGATAAGCTCATGAGAGCCGAAGCTGCATAGCATAAGCTAAAGAAGCGTGTGCGCAAGCACAAGAAGGCAGCAAGTGAGGCTCGATGGGAAACTGATCAAGCTTATGTAGCATTGGGAAATATCCACACCCAAATGGAGCAAGTTGATTAGCAAAGAGCTGCCGCCCAAGAGGCAAGAGCGGATGATCAGGCAATGTTAGCAGGACTGCGGGAGTAGCTAAAGGCCCCCCGTGCCGAGGCGCTCATAGCTACACGCCAGCGAATCCTTGCAAACAACCATGCAGCTATGGCAGAAGCAGAACGAGACAGGACCCATGCCTTGAGCGTACAGCAGGACCATGTTGAGAGGGACTTGTGCCAGTAGCTTGCATAGACCCAGAACATAGTAGTTGATCTTCAGCATGAGGTGCATTTTCTGAACAACCAACTGCACCCAATCCTTGATGAGGAAGAAGAAGATCCGAAGATGTTAGTTGAAGATGACGGTTGGGAGGAAGAAGAATTGGAGCTAGAGGATGAGGATGATCCTATCTCCGACCTTGACAGCGAGCATGCTGAAGATTAGAATCGCCTAGTAACTAGTTAAAGCGCTAGATGTATGCCTATTATTCATGTAAAGGACTTGTAGCTTGAAGTTCGGTATTCATGATTTGACTTCCGTGTAATATTGGCACTTTGCATGTTGTTTCACTATGGGTTGAACTTTAATGAAATTCCAGTTTCATTTTACTGATGGATTATGACATGCATGTTAACGCGCTGTGAGCATGATAAGTGATCAAATTGGTGACGTCATGTTGCAAGAATGAATTATTATGCCTCTACTTTATTGTATGAATTTAAGATTCTATCCAGTAATTTTAGTTTGGCATGATTATACAATTCATCTTCAATCTCTTGACATCATCCAATAATCACTTATTGTTGCAACTTTGTAGATGACTCACACTCGTGCTGGAGCAGGCAACAGCCAAGGTGGCAACGACGGTGACTTACCACCACCGCCGTCACCGTCTGCGAATGAATTCTTCGCATAGTTCTTAGGTAGTAAGAGAACAATGGAGGAAACACTGTGCCTTATTGTGTATAACACTTCTCACGCCCATCAGCAACAACAAGGGCCTAAACTGAATTAATACTGCTCTTTCAAGGATTTCCTAGACACCAAGCCTCCTATCTTCAAGGTGGTCAAAGAACCGCTCTAGGTGGATGAATGGCTTAACACAATTGAGCAAAAGTTCCATCTATTGAGCGTTACGAAGCATCAGAAGGCAGAATATGTGTCCCATCAGCTGTAGGGACCGACCAGAATATGGTGGACCCATTTCTTGTCCTCTCTACCTGCCAACTCTCAGGTCACATGGGAGCAATTTAAGTTAGCCTTTAGGGGACATCACATTCCCCCGGGGCTAATGCGCATGAAAGCAGCCGAGTTCATGCGACTCACACAAGGGACCAAGACCCTTACGGAGTACATGCATGCATTCAACAATTTGTCCCGTTATGCCCTAGGGTTCGTCGATACAGAGGAAAAGAAAATTGAAAGCTTCAAGAGAGGCCTTGGCACTAAGCTAATGAAAACTATGGCCAACTCGAGGTGTACCACATACAATGAGTTCATTAGTGATGCCTTGACTCAGGAGAACCAAAACAATTTGCACACAGCGGCGAAGGGCCACAAAAGAGTAGCTGAGGCAGGCACCTCAGGATCTTCTCAGTCCAGAGCTCCAGTGGCGGCTAGGCCACAGTTTCGTCCACCGGCGCCTAAGTTTAGGCCTCCTCCGCCAAAGCCTAGGCCAGCCAACCTCAGAAGGTGTTTCGTAATTCGTTCACCATTGCCCTACCTAAGGAAAATGGAGGGCAAGGAAGCTCAGTAGGACCGAGGGGCAATCAGCCGTGCTTCACCTGTAATCAGTTGGGTCATTGGGCCAAGGAATGCCCCCATCCCAAGAAGAATAGCAATCAACACCAGGGTAATTAGAAGCAGGTCAATCCTATGGCACGTCCTAGATACGTGTATTACACAGCTGTTGAAGAAGTTCCTACGAGAGAAGTTGTCACCACCGGTATGTTCCTTGTTAACAAACATCCTGCCATTGTTTTATTTGATTCGGGAGCTTCTCATTCATTTATGAGCCAAGCATTTGCATCTAAGTATGTTCAGAAAGTAATTGAGGTAAACAAGGGTGGTTATAGTATAAGTTCGGTTGGGTCTACTATCTCTACAAATCAGATAGTCAGGGATGTGTTCATCTATATACAAGAGAGAGAGTACACGATGGATCTGATAGTATTGCCCAGATTGGAGATAGATGTGATCATAGGCATGAGTTGGATGAGTGACCATGGTGTTCTCATTGACACACGGACAATTATGTTGAGAGAACCAAAGGGAGGTAATGCTTTTCTAGTACCACTTCCCCAAAGTTTTGATCTCCAAAACATGTCTTGTGCTATCCAAGTCACTACCCTTTGTGATATTCCAGTGGTTTGTGAGTTTCTGGATGTATTTCCAAATGAGTTGCTGGGTCTACCGCCTGATAGGGATGTGGAATTTAGGATCGAGTTAGTACCAGGTACGACACCTATCTCAAGAAGACCCTATAGGATGCCACCAAATGAGTGAGCTAAACTTAAAATTCAGTTACAAGAATTGTTGGACAAAGGTCTCAGTAAACCTAGTTCGTCTTCATGGGGATGTCCAGCTTTATTTGTAAAGAAGGAAAAATCCTTGAGAATGTGTGTGGATTATAGGTCGCTTAATGTTGTGACCATTAAGAACAAGTATCCTTTACCGTGTATCGATATCTTGTTCGATCAGTTGGCAAAAGCAAAGGTATTCTCTAAGATTGACTTGAGGTCAGGTCATCATGAGATTAAGATCAGGCCAGAGGATATACCTAAAACAATTTTCTCTAATAGGTACGGCTTGTACGAGTATTTGGTCATGTCTTTTGGACTGACAAATGCTCCTGCCTACTTCATGTACTTGATAAATTTGATATTCATGCCCGAGCTCGACAAGTTCGTGGTTGTGTTTATCGATGATATCTTGATTTACTCGGAGAATGAGGCAGACCATGCAGAGCATCTGAGAGTTGTTTTGTTCAGATTGAGGGAGCATAAGTTATATGCCAAGTTCAGCAAGCGTGAATTCTGGTTGAGCAAAGTACCTTTCTTGGGTCACATCTTATCTAGAGATGGAATTTCTATATACCCATCCAAAGTACAAGAGGTCATGGATTAGAAGGCCCTGACTTTAGTTCATGAAGTTCGGAGTTTTCTAGGGTTAGCAGGCTACTATCGTCGTTTCATTCCTGATTTCTCTAAGATAGCCAAGCCCATGACTAGACTACTCTAGAAAGATGAAAAGTTCAATTCGACGCCAGAGTGTGAAGCTGCTTTTCACACCCTAAGGACCTTGTTAACTATAGCTCCTGTTTTAGCACAACCCGGCATTGAAAAGCCTTTCGATGTGTTCTGTGTTGCATCAGGTATAGGTTTGGGGTGTGTGCTCATGCAAGAAGGAAGAGTTATTGCCTATGCTTCTCTGCAGTTGAGAAAGAATGAAGTCAATTACCCTACACATGATTTAGAGCTTGCAGCAGTTGTTCATGCTTTGAAGATCTGGTGACACTACTTGTTGGGAAACGTATGTCACATATATACTGACCACAAATGTCTCAAATATATCTTCACCCAACCTGAGCTGAACATGAGCCAGCGAAGATGGTTAGAGCTGAACAAAGACTACAATTTGGAAGTGCACTACCATCTAGGAAAACCCAATGTTGTAGCAGATGTACTTAGTCTGAAATCTCATTGCAACACATTGGAAGCCTTGTTGGAAGATGGATTTAATTTATTACATCCTATTGTGCTACATAATATCACTGTCAGTTGCTCACTTGAGAGCAAAATCATAGAACTGCAAAAGACAGATGTAGGTGTATTTCACATCAAAAGAAAGATGAAAGAACAAGAAACCAAGCATTTTAGGTTGGATGAAAGAGATGTGCTATGGTTTGAGGACCGACTTGTGGTACCGAAAGACCGTGACTTTGAAATCAAATTTTAGATGAAGCTCATTCATCCAAGTTGTCTATCCATCCGGGTAGTAGCAAAATATATCAAGATTTAAAAACTCATTTTTGGTGGACCAAGATGAAGAAAGAGATCGCCGCCTATATCGCTAGGTGTGATAATTGCAGTAGAGTCAAGGCCATTCATCTGAAATTTACTGGATTACTTCAGCCGTTGCCTATTCTAGGCTAGAAATGGGAGGAAATAAGTATGGACTTTGTTACCGGCCTTTCGATGACATAGCAAGGTCACGATTCCATATGGGTCATTGTATATCGCCTCACCAAGTCAGCACATTTTATGCCAGTTAACATAGCATATCACGCGGGGAAGTACGCTGAGCTGTATGTTTCTTAGATCGTGAGACTACATGGAGTACCAAGGACCATAATCTCAGATTGGGGACCATAGTTTATAGCTCGTTTTTTGGAACACTTGCACCAGGCTTTGAGAACTAAACTAATAAGAAGTTCAGCATATCATCCACAAACTTCTGGACAGACTGAGCGAGTGAATCAAATCCTAGAAGACATGTTGAGAGGCTGTGTTATATCTTCCAAGGGTTCATGGGAAAAGTGGCTACCTTTAGCCAAGTTCTCCTACAACAATAGTTATCAAGCGAGCATCAAGATGGCTCCTTTTGAAGCCTTGTATGGTCGGAAATGTAGAACTCCCCTGAATTAGATTGAGCCCGTGAAAACAAGATATTTTAGGATTGACTTTGTCACCAAAGCTGAAGAGCAGGTATGCATTATCCAACAACATATGAAAGCAGCTCAATCAAGACAAAAGAGTTATGCTGATAAAAGAAGACCACTAACTTTTGAAGTGGGAGACTATGTATACTTAAAAGTGGCACCCATGAAGGGAGTGTAGAGATTTGGAGTAAAAAGAAAATTTGCACCTATATATGTAGGGCCATACAAGATTATTGAACAGAAAGGAAATGTTGCCTACAAGTTACAACTTCCTCCCCGAGATGAGTGCAATATTCGATGTCTTCCATGTTTCTCGATTTGAAAAGTTGCCTTCAGACATACGAGGAAGCCATTGTACCCACCAACATTAAGCTCCAATCGAATTTAACTTATGAAGAGAAACCAATCCGAGTGCTAGAAGAAATGGAAAGAGTAACACAAAGCAAGGTCATTAAGTTCTACAAAGTGGTGTGGAATAACCACAGTGAACAAGATGCCACATGGGAACGGGAGGATTTTTTACGTGAGGTTTATCCCGCCTTTTACGAAGAATGGTGGGTCTTTCAAATCTCGGGGGAAGATTTCTATAAGGGGAGGGGCTGTAACACCCCAATGTTAAGCTTTACATTTGACATCTGCATTTCATGAGCACAAGCGTCATTCAAGCCTTCATGAACACGATCATATGAAATTTCATCTCATTCTATACATTGTCACATGAAATATTGATTTATATATATGCTTATGCTTGCAATCATGTATGACCTATGTATGAGATGGTTGTGTGGTCATGAAAACACCTTATACACATCTAGGATGGTAAATGGAACAATGTTTGTATTCATGACATAGGCCAAATTTGCTTCTAAGTGTTGGTTTCATTTGAAATGCCATTTTCATGATACTAGTTGGACCAAAGTTGAACAGTAGCTTAGAGTGTTTGCATGGCTGTGTGACCTAAACAAAAGTTGTAGTACTTGACTAGGGTAACAACTTTTATTTTTGGGTCAAGGTCGAATTCAGTGCATAGCATGCTCAAAAATAGCTCACAAGTATCAAGGAAATAGTGTTTTGAGACTTGCAAAATTTTCTGTCCTAATGCTGTTTTTAGTTTCTATGTACCCCACTTGGGAGCATTGTAACTGGATAACCATTGTGAATTAGGGGATGCTTCCTAAAGAAAAGTTGTAGATGGCATGTAGCTCTACAACTTTCATTAATGGAGTTTTTGCAATAGACGAACGGATTAGGAGATATATGGGGTCGAAATCATGTTGTCAGTCGGCTTTGCGGCGTCTAAACCCGCGTTCGCGCGCACGGTAGTGGCCAACCGAACATAGTCCATGGCCGCCACATGGTGGTCGTACACCAGCGTTGGCCCGGCCGGTCAGGCCATAGCGGGCACATAAGCGCCACGCCCCTGCTGCTCACTCCACTCGCCCGCTCTCACTTCCTTCCTCTCGCTCTGCCTCACCAAAGCTCCGCACCGAGCTCGCTATGCGCCACCGCAGCCGCTTGCCACCGACGTAGCCTCGCCGACCAATTTGTCTCAGCCACAGCTGCTACGCCATCATCTCCACCTCCTTGAGCCACCAGCATCACCTATCGACCCCAGGTATAGCGGCATTTAGCCTCGCCATTGCCACCGTCGTCACTGGAGCGCCGCCGCGCTCGCAACTCACCGTGGCCCCACCGTTCCACTACACCGCATGCCTCCATCTTCTCTGGTCCAGCACCATGCTAGAGTCTAGTTGCTTAGGCCGGATCTAGGAGTGACGCTACCGGTAGACTACGTCGTAACGAGTCGCCGCCCCGCGCGCCATCCACCATGGCTGGCGTGGCACTCGAGCTCGCCATCGCCGAGTTGGTTCACCGTCTCTATCCTTTCTCTCGCATCTTAGGTCGAGTAACTCTAGACCTAACTAGTGGCATGACAGAGACCCACCTTTCACCGCCATCTAGCCAAAACAGTGAGAGCATTGCTGTGCTCCGTGCACCGCCTCACGGCCATGCACGCGGCCAAGCTCACCGACACCACTTTGAGCCCCCACCTACACTGTGTAGCTTCGCTACATCACTAGAACGAAGTATCTGTCCTCGCCTGAGTGTGCCATAGCCGCCACCGAGCCAACTAAGCCTACCAGTCGATGCGCGGGGGTGAGAAGAGTGCAACGGTGAAGACGCTACTACCGGAGACCTCGCCGTCGGCGAGTTCTCACCGGTCAGTGTCGTCCCCTGTCTTGATCTCGCTGACGGGTGGGTCTCGTTGACCGTGGGCCCTAGCTGTCAGCCTGTGTGATGTTTTTATTTTCTGATTTATTTTCTAGATTTGAATGCATGTTTCAAAAATTCATATCTCAAGCATGCCAATTTTGGTGAACCAAATTTTGTTGGATTCCTCATGAAGTGTAGTATTTGATAAAAATATGAATTCTACTGTTTAGGGTATTTTTCTGGGAGAATTAAATTGAGCAAGATAAGTGCTATTAAAGTAGTGTATATCTTGTAAAATGCATAACATCAGCTAGAAAGGTGATAAAATTGTGATTCCAATTTTGTTGGTATTGTGTTGACATGCTCTAGCTAGTAAAAATACTAAACCTATGGCAAGCATACTTGAAATATGGTCTTCATATTTAATCCTAATTAATTGCTAGTTTCTAGTGAAATTAATTGGGGTAAAAATACATAACATATGATCATGCAAATTTTTATGCAGTATTCTTATGCTTGGAGGAATGTAAGAAAAATAGTAAATCTGTTGTTTGGCACTTTTCACTATGCTAAACTATTTTTGCTAAAATAAGACTATATAACTTGTCAGTTTTGTAGAGGTAGTTATACTTATACCAATATGCACCTACTCAGTACAAGAAAATGTGACTTGTTATCGTTTAATGCAATGCTATTGAAAACACTTATGAGGATGCATTTATCACATCACATCATATCATATTATACATGTCATCATATATGCATTCGTGATATCTTATTTTATGCTCATGCATATAGGATCGTCCGAAGAGATAACTCTTTTGGAGTTCAACGAGGAAGAAGAGGAGGATCAGCAGGAGACACCTCAGGCCGTAGCTCCAGGAGAAGAGGAGCAAACTCTCGAGGATCTCCCTAAGTGCTCGGATCACCGGCCAAACTCTTTCCTCAAAGGCATGCCCCAGAGCATTCTAAGTCTCCTATGTTTTACAAAATATCACTTGAGTCTGTTATATTTGATACATTAGGTTATAAGGGTTGATTGGAAACACTTGATGCATAGAACTACCTTGTCCGGTTACATATACCTTTAACCCTGTGTAGGTCTAGGATTGAATATATGCTTAGCCATGCTTAGACCGATAGAAGTCGGGTGATTTCCTATCACCTATGAGATATAGGTAGATACTGAAGCACAGTTGGCTATATTTGCTATCAGTAAAAAGAACCATGGGGTAATGTAAATGGAGGCCAGGCAGAGTCTATGTGTAGGTGGACTCATGTGATTCCATCTATGCCAGTTAAGGACCGTACCGTTGTTGGTACTTCTGACAAGATTGAACACATGCCTCTCACTTAGCTAGCCGGATAACTCGTTCCAACCACGAAGTCGAGTAGCTCAACTCAGGCCGGGCGCCATTCTATTAGAGTGCGCACTCTGGATGGTAGTAAGGATGTGCGGGGAGCCAGACATGAGCCCAAGGGTAGGCCGGGCCTTAACGTCCTGGCAACTAGTTGTCCATGATTGTGCGGCGCTGGGAGAACTCGTGAAATGTGGACCTGAGTTATACCAAAGGTGACCTAAGGTGACCGTTGATCTAGTCTGCCTAGGTTTGTGTTAGGAATAAATTCCTAGCTGGTTGAAATCGATTCGAATCGCCATCTCTCCCGGACAGTGAGAAACTTGGCTAGCTCCAACATCATAGTAATTTTGTTATAAAATGATGGTTATGATGAACATGGAATTACTACACCAGAATATGATTACTACTATATGCTACTAAATGATATACCACATGTTTGGCATAGGTTAGTTGCTAATCTAGAGATGAATAGCTATAATTAACTTGATGACCAAATTATAACTGTATACTTGAATTGGTAAGCTTTTTATGCAAATTGTTGTCAATCTAGCTGGCACTGTATTTGAACTATGACGGCAGATGTTAGTTTCAAACTTTAATTTGCTTCCGCTACTATTTTACTGAACTTGGTTTGTAATAACCTTAATGGTGAACTATATTTGTGAACTTTATATAACGTGTGACATGTATGTTGAATCATGTATGATCTTGGTTGTATGTTGATGGTTAATCGAGACCCTTTGTGGTACTCAACGGACTACCAGGTTTATATGGGCTTAAGTATGACAGTGCGACCGCTTGCGGGCTGCCACTGTACTTGTGCTCTTATAAATTGGTCGGTTCTGCTACAAACTTGATCTTCAAAGGCTTTAGATATGAGAATATATACTTGGTTGATTTCAATGCTAGTGAAGCTCAATTGTCTATATGCTTGTTCACTAAGTATAGTATGGGTTGGTTATAGCATGGATGGCTTAGTCATGTTAGAATGAAACAATTGAATAGATTGATTAAGCATGACTTGGTTAGATGCTTGAAATATGTTGTGTTTGAAAAGGATAAGCTTTGTAGCTCTTGTCAAGCCGGCAAACAAGTTGGAAACACCCATCCTAAGAAACGTATAATGAGCACTAGCAATGCATTTGAGTTATTGCACATGTACTTGTTTGGGCCAACACAATACACTAGCATCGGTGGAAACAAATATGGCTTTGTGATAGTGGATGACTACACTAGATACACTTGGGTATTCTTTTTAGTGGATAAGAGTGATGTGTTTGTGTTTCACAAAAAAGATTGGAAAGGACTTGTTTGTGTTGCAAATCTATGTTGATGACATCATATTTGAATCAACCAATCAAGACTTTTGTAAAGAGTTTAGCAAGATGATGGCCAATGAATTTGAGATGTCCATGATTGGAGAGTTGAGTTACTTTCTTGGTCTTCAAATCAAGCAATTGAAGAATGGTACATTTGTGAGTCAAGGCAAGTACATCAAAGACATGCTCAAGAAGTTTGACATGAATGAGAGCAAAGCCATAAGTACACCAATGGGAACAAATGGCAATTTGGATAGTGATGCAAGTGGCAACATGGTAGATCAAAAGTTGTATCGATCTATGATTGGAAGCCTACTCTATGTGATCGCATCAAGGCCGGAGGATGTCATGTTTAGTGTGTGCATGTGTGCAAGATTTCAAGCCTCAACAAGAGAAAGTCATTTGAAGGCTACAAGGAGAATATTGAGGTACTTGAAGCATACATAAAATGTTGGTTTGTGGTATCCCAAAGGAGCAAAGTTTGAGCTAGTTGGTTACTCTAACTCAGATTATGCGGGATGCAAAGTTGAAAGGAAGAGCACCTCGGGCACTTGTCAATTGTTAGGAAGATCACTTGTTTCATGGTCATTAAAGAAGCAAAATAGTGTTGCATTATCAACCGCTGAAGCCGAATACATATCCATCGGTAGTTGTTGTGCACACATACTTTGGATGAAGGCCACCTTGAATGACTTTAGAATCAAGTTCAAGAAAGTGCCATTGCTTTGTGATAATGAGAGTGCAATCAAGCTCATCAACAATCTGATTCAACATGCAAGGACAAAGCATATTGATGTCCGCCATCATTTCATTAGAGATCATCAACATAAAGGGGATATTTGCATTGAGAGTGTGGGTACGGAAGATCAACTTGCTGATATATTCACCAAGCCATTGGATAAGAAAAGGTTTTGCAAGCTAAGGAATGAGTTGAACATATTGGATTTCTCAAGTATGTGTTGATGCACCCCCACTTGTATGACATGTCTCTCCTTTGAGCAATCCAAGGTAAAAGTTAATTGGCGTGGCATACATCCTTTGCTAAGGACATGTTTAGTGCATCTAGTCATTCCTCACATGTTATAGGCTCATTCATGAAAAACAAATGAATTGGATGCTTGTATGGTACCACTATTGTTTCTATGTTTGACTCGATCTAGTGGTAGCATATGACATGTTTCTGGGCTTGTGAACCTAGTATTTGATCTAGAAAATGAGCTATAAGGGTTTAACTCAACATGGTACAAGATAACCCTTGAAATGACATATGAAGAAGCTTGTCCTTGGATCAAACCGAGTTAAATATCTTTGGTAAGTGTTCTAGATTGGACCAAATTTGGAAAAATAATCCTCACACCATTGATTGACATTGATAATCTTAACCTATCTAAAATTTGAACCTTTGTGGTCATTGATAACAAAGGGGGAGAGAAATAGGAGAAGTAATCACTAAGGGGTAGAACTTTGACATAGGGGGAGAGATATGACAAAGTAAGGGGATCAATTAAAATTTTGAGCACATAAGTAGGGGGAGCAAATTCATAAACTTGATTGGTGCACTTGAATGTGCATTTCATATATTTGCGTGCATGGCACAAGTTTTAAATTTCAATATCCATGCTTGTGTGGTGTATGCTAGTTGTAGGTTTGAATGATGAAATAAAAAACTAGGATGCATTGGTTGAGTAACTAGACTTGTGTCTATATTGTGAATACTAGACCCTTGCTTCTAATATTGATCTCACCGGGTATTCTAGTTTTTGTGTATGTCTAGTTACTAACAGTGCTAAGGATGGTATATTTGTGCACTCCCATTGGTATCACGCTTCAAAGGTCCATCTCTTATACCTTAGCATCATTTGGTAGACATTGCCTTCCCACATTTCAAATCCATGCATATGTGCAAGCTTCAATCCAAACTCTTAGCACATATGTAGGGGGAGCTAATGCTACCATTTGGGGTTCATGAAACTTGTCCATATCCTTTTACCCATGGTAAATATGCTTGGGCAAGCAACATGGATTCAATTGAATTTCAATTCATATCTTTGTGAAAGGTTTATCATCAATTACCAAAAAGGGGGAGATTGAAAGCTCTAGTTTGGTTTTGGTGAATTGATGAAACCCTAAGTGCTAACCTAATTTATCAAAGTGATTATGAGATAGATAGCACATTCCAAGTGGTGAAGCAAATGGTGAAGATCATGATGATGGTGTGGACTTGATCAAGTGCTTAGACAAGGAAAAGAAGAAAGAGAAAAACAAAAAGCTCAAGGCAAAGGTAAAACTTGATAGGAGCTTTTTGGTTTAGTGATCGAGACATTTAGCAAGTATGATCACATTTAGGAATGATAGCCGTACTATCAAGAGGGGTGAAACTCGTATCGAAATGCGGTAATCAAAGTGCCACTAGATGTTCTAACTCATTGCATATGCATTTAGATCTAGTCGAGTGCTAACACCCTTGAAAATGTTTGTGAGAATATGCTAACACATGTGCACAAGGTGATACACTTTGTGGTTGTCACATTTGATCAAGGGTGGTGAAGTTTATAAAGTTGAGGAAGTCACTAAAACTGACCAAACGCAGGATCGGACGCTAGACCTACGCATTCGGTCAGTGGTGTAGAGGTGCTACTGCTCTCGGTCTATGATCGTACGCAGAGGAGAGCAAGCAACCGGACACACAGGAGGGTGAGTCTGGTCATGGTGACATATGCTGACGTCAGTCGTGCTATTTGGCACGTAAAGGAGAAGAAGGACCAGACTCTGGCCTGAGTCCGGTCACACCTAAGCGGACACGTCCGATCGCTAAAAAGCGGCTCTAGATGCTTACTGGAAGTGACCGGACTTGGTTTGGGCGCGAGTCAGGTCAACTTAGTGGCGTGTCCGATCACTAGGTGTTCATGTTTCGCTGTAGGATTCACTTATTACTCTTGGTGGTTGCCGCCACCTAGATGGCTTGGTGCAGCTAGGATCATCGAGTGGAGGAAGGTGCTTGTCTCCGGTCTAATTGTGGTGATTGTGAGGGGTTCTTAACCTTTCCTCGATGGAGAGCCAAAAGGTACTCTAGTGGATTTCTCATGGCTTGTGTGATCCTCATCTTGTATTGGTTGTGCGGCACCCTATTTAGGGTTTAGCGTGTGATGCCAATTAGCGCGTAAACCTCCAAGTGAGTGAATCACCACAATGAGGACTAGCTTGCCGGCAAGCAAGTGAACCTCGGTAAAAAATCTTATGTCATCTTGTTCCACAGATTTCTTGATTGATTGTGATTGATTGGCTCCATCATATTGTGATTGGCTCTATCCTCAACATGGCGGTATAATCATCACATCCCCTCTCTTGTATTTACATTTCTAGTGTTGCTTCGCTTTTTAGTGTAATTAGTTTTGAGAGCAAGCTTGTGACGAGTCTAGTACTTAGTGTGGCTCTTTAGTTAGTCTTTGAGAGCACTCTAACTTAGTGTAGTGACATAGCCTTTGTGTGCTTAGAAATCATAGTCACTAGAATTATGGTAGGTGGCTTGCATTTTTAGTAGGCTAGCGCAACATTCGCTTCGTCTCATGTTTGTCTAACCGGTTTGTTAAGTGTTGTTGTAGAAATTTTTAATAGGCTATTCATCCCCCTCTAGCCATTAGGACCTTTCACCCTCCTGAACTTCGGCTCACGTAGACCATAGACTAAACCCCCAAACCGCCATGTACCCGACCTATCTCGTTATATAAAGGATAAGGTCGGACCTAGAGGGGAGAGGATCCTATTTCGATCACCAGATACTCCATTCGATTAGCCTCTGCTCTGCACAGAGAACAAGGCAACCCGGAGAGGGGCACAGAGAGTCTCTCCTCCACCACATCCCGTCGTCTTCCTCCTCTTCGGTGAGGGGGAAGGCACCATCGACGGCAAGGCAACCTTAGGATTAGCACCGAGCTAACCCCCCTACCAAATCTTCTTCCTTTACACTCTGTTGTAACCCTCTGATTTTAGGTGCTCTTGAGTATAAGGATCATCAACTGCTGGACGTAGATACTGAATTGGCCTGAACCAGGATAAACCATTGCATCTTCGCCATGTGATACTTGTGTTCCTGAGTCCACCTGAGCCACCGAAGACCCATACTCTGACACCGACTCGAACAACATGCTTGCCACGTGTAAGGGACCATAACACCTAGGGGGGGTGAATTAGGCAACTTAAAAATCTACTCTAAACTATGGCCTCTAATTCCACCTAGTCAAAACTAATGCAAGAAAGTAATTTATCTAGATGTGCAACTATAGTTTTGCTAGGTGCGTTGCTATCTCTACCGCAAAAGAGTTATGCAACATAGGTTCCAATCCTATCAACTAGCCTATCAATTAAGCTAGGAAAGTAAAGCAATCAACCAAGGTAGCAATGTGAATGTGGAAGGTAAAGATGAGGTAGAGATGCAAACTCCCGTCGACGACTCCACCAGTATTTTTACTGAGGTATCGAGAAGCGCTCAAGCTTCCCCCTAGTCCTCGTTGGAGCCCCTCGCAAGGAATTCCTTGCAAGGGCCAAGCTCCTGGTCAGGTAACTCTGTGGATAGCCCTGGTCCTTCCCCACATGCAAGTGGGTCTCCGGTGTGCCTTCCGGTAAGCCTCTCCCGAAATGCTCCCCGCCATTTTCACTATCAAGCTTCTGGCTGAACCGCCGCGGACCTTGTCCCCTTCGGTACACGGTGGCAGCCACACCACAAACGTGGTTGGTGTGATCTCGAAAGACTACAAGCCCCTTCAATGTACAACAATGGTGCGTGCAAGCACCGAGTAATAAGAGGTGAGCAAACCTCACTAAACCCTAGGCCTAAACCTAGAGCAAGTGCATAAGCGGTGGTCTAATCAACCTAAGCACTTCGCAAAGCACCCACGCTAATCACCTAATGAATCACTAAGCACTATGCAAGTGGAGATCACTAAAATGGTGTATCAATACCCTTGTTATGTTTCCTCAGCTCTCCACTGCTCAATTGGCCGATTGGGGGTCTATTTATAAGTCCCATGGAGAAAGTAGCCGTTGGGGACGAAACCTAGCTTTCTGCCATTGATCGAACGCGTAGGTCGTCCTGATCAGACGCGTCCGATCATCCCGACCGTTGAAGCCAACCATTGGCGCTCACTATTGATCGGACTCTTTGGTGAGTCCGGTCGCTTACCATCTGACACGTCCAGTCGATGTTTCACCGCTCTAGAACCTCTCTGGACTCGATCGGATGCCACTGCTTGACACGTTCGGTCATCCACAGCCGCTGTGTCCTGTCCTTACTGAGTTGTTTCCACGATAATGAACAGTGAAGTCCATGCGTTCGGTCAACATCTCGCTCAGCGTCCGGTCACTGCTTTTGATGCCTGCTATTGCCGAGCAGCTGATCAGACGTGTCTGGTCCTCATAAGGGCCACGTCCGATCACCTCTACCGAACTTGTTTCTTCATGATCTTGCATCTACCTTGGTTCCTATCTTACTGCTTGGACTTTGCTAGGTTTCTTGGGTCTTCTATTGTGCTTCTAGGGTCTTGCTTGAGGTGTTGATCATCGGATCATCACGTCGCCTTTAAATCAAGTCACGTTTGCAACCTATTGGACTGCAAAGCTAACACTCGCAAACACATTAGTCCAATTTGGTCTTGTTGATCATCAAACACCAAAATCCAAAGTAAATGGGCCAAGGGTCTATTTTCCTTATAATCTTTCCCTTTTTGGTGATTGATGACAACATGACCAAAGAAAGCAAATGATAGAAATTTTGAAATTTAAAAAACTATCTACTTGCTAGGATGCAAAGCAAAGGGCAAGTTTATATGATGGTAAAGGTATCTCTTGTATGCTTTTGGAAACTTATATTGCCCTTGCAAATGTCCCCAAATGGTATTATGGACTTAAGCCTCCCCCTAACTCCATAATCCACTATCCTCCCTTTCTCAGACCATTACAACTTGTAAATTATTATGATTGGGCTTGCTTTTGGTCCTACAATTTCTCTCCCTTTGGAATCAAACACCAAAAAGGAAGACATTAGTAGCACAAGGGAGTGTCAAATTTTGTGATCCTTTATATGTGGAGTGGAATAGATCACAAAATTTGACTCTCACATTACATAGACTAAGCTCCCCCTAAATATATGCATACATATGGTGGAGGGTGAAGTATATGCATAATTGGCAAAATAATGCACAGGGAGTTTAATCTATATAATGCATGGAGAAAGCATATAAATACCAAAGTGAAATCATCATAATGATATTGGTTTAGAAATACCACATGTAGAGATCACTTGGATCATCACTACTTGTAATGATATTACTTGTAAATGGTGGTGGATTTTAGAGCTTGATGCTTATCTCTGGGGACTCCATTTTCCTTGCAATGAGACTACTACACACATGATAAGCTTGAAATGGTGTTAGTCTCAAAGCATCCAACTTGTAGAGTAACCTCCCGCTAAATTTATGCATACAAGCATGGAATACTTGTAGAAGACATACATATTGATTTTAAAAAATACCATTTGAAAGATGACATCACATGAACGTGATAACCATTTTCAAAAGTGATATTCGGGGGAAATTATCTGCAATTTGGACATTGGCACATATTAGATATACAATTGTAAAACAAGCTATGTGCCGTGCTTCTAAACAATTTAAACCATGTAGGTTTGCTCCAAGGGTAAGAGTGATGCCGAGCAAGCCTACCATAAGATATACCTAGTGTATGCATGATAAAAGATTAAACATGCAAATACAAACCTAGGCATGAAAAGGAACTAGATGCTAATTGAGATTGCAAAAAATTAAATCTAGTTACCTAATATGGGGAGGGGAATTTGGGTCCATAATATTCACTAACTCACTTGGCAATTACCTTGACCATCATGATGCACCCCAAGAAATGCACCCAAATTATGCCAAGTCTCCAAATTTCCCAGGGTCCATTAGACTTCTCACTTCCCCTTCGGGATCCAAACCTTCTTGGTGCTCTTCATGTTGGAAATGATCTCCTTTGGCACCCAAATGCGTTTGGCCCCATTGTTGACTTGCTTATTCACCTTGATGGCCACCACCTTGTCATTTTTCTTCTTCAAGAGATAAGGTGTGGAGGTCTTTTTGTCCACCTTATTGGTGTAGGTGTTGGAGAGCTTGCTTGTTTCCTTTTTATTTTTCTCTTTCTTCTTAGCTCCTCCCCCATTCTTAATCTTGCACTCATAGGAATTGTGGCATACATAACAAACCACGGTTTGTCCTTCATCAAGCTTCTTCACTCCCTTGACGGTGTTATCTTGATGAAGTTGGGCTTGCTCCATTTTGCCATTTACTTGAGTCAAGTCCTTGGTAAGGCGAACCACTTCTTGCTTGAGTTGCTCATTCTCCATTGCAACCTCTTGTGTGCATGTATCTAGAATAACTTTCTCAACACAAACTTGGTTGCACAAGGGTGAGTCTAAACATAAATCATTACAAGAAGTAGAGGCATCCTTTTTAGGTCTATCAAAGATTGAATTTTTCTTTTTAGGTGCCTCAGTGGGGGTAGTACCGATGGCTTCAAGATTAGCAACTTTATTAGTTAGCTCATCACAATGTTTGCACATGGTTTCTATTTTAGCAAGCAAACTTTTATAGGCATCTTGTGAGCTAGCTAACTTTTCTTTTAATTTTTTATTTTTCTTTACAAGTTGCTCATCATTGATTGTGCATGTATTTGTTGTTGCACTAGCCTCAAGTTGCTCAATTTTAGTAGATAGTTCACTATTGAGATTAGCAAATGTCTTATATTGTTCAAGCAAGGTTTTATATGCTTCTTGTAAATTATCTATCTTTTCTTGCAACATTTTTAGCTTCTTTTGTTGACTAGTGCAACTTTTAGCATATTTAAGATTTTCTTACACAAGTTGCTCATAAGAAGGTAGCTCATCATCACTATTATTATTATTATTGTCACTATTAGTAGGGAATCGACTTTTTGTTACCTCATGCCATAAGGCACACTCGTGAAGTGCTTGATGATGAGTGCTTGTGCCCGCGCCTTTTGTGGTAGTCTTCTTCTTCACTTGAAGAATCATCCCATGACCTTATTGATGTGAGGGCTTTGTCTTTGCACACCCTTTTCTTTGTCTTAGGTGTGGACTTGTTTGGACAAGCTTCCACAAAGTGCCCCAACTCACCGTATCCATAGCATCATTTCTTCCTTTGCTCATTTCTTTGATTGGTGAAAATGAAATCTTGAATTTGGATGGGCACACCCTTGACATTGAGCCTTTGGATCATCTTCTTGTCACACCCAATTTTGCATAGCAAAACCAAGTACTCATATATGTGCGCCCAGGATGTCCAAACACACATATAATCTCAAATTGTAATAATATTAAAGTAAAGTACTTTATTACATCGCATATCTCATCACAAAGTTATCACATAGTCTTTCTCATCAACAACATTATTACATAAAGCGGAAAAACCAAGCCCATGCCAACACAAGGACTCCAACTGGTGGACTCCAACTAGTAGTCCTGGACATCTTCAGGAAACTCCTCATATATGACATCTGTTACCCATCCGAGATTTTCATTGATTGTAAAACAAGTGTAAGCGCACCATGCTTAGCAAGTATAACAAAGGGATCTATGAGGCTCAAAGGCTTGACACGGTTTGACTACGGTAAGCAAATTTTAGTTGGTCAATTTTTTTTATTAAACCTATGTCACTACTTTAGTGAATAAACCAACCCAAGTTGTAATAATAAATGATCAAGATTATATCATTCCCAACCATCCAAGTAATCCACTAATCATGAAGGATCTAGGCCGCTCGTGTCCGTGAGCCTGGCTATTATAACAGGTTAAATATTTCTACAGAAATTATACAACTTTACCCATCGAGCCATGATTCACAATGCCGGGGTTTGCAAAGTCCACATCACCTCTACCAAGGAAGCATGGTAGGGTTGCACTACATAACTCTTCGCTAGTCACACTAACAAGTCGTAGCTGCTAAGGTTTCAGCCGTCTAGCCATATGTGGCCCTCCTCCAGGAGTGGCACTCATGGTCGCGGCATGGTACACACCTTGGTAGGAAAAGAAACATACCAACTAGTGCCCCCCTCTTGCCCTTACGGAAAGCTACCGACGAGCTAGTACAATCTAGTTACCAGGCCAAATTCAGAGCCATTTGACACTCGAGATTGTACAGAACCTCCTGGGTGGCCGCTTTAGGATTGAGTCCTTATGGAGAGGCACCAGAGCACTCAAAACCCAGTACTCTAGACCCTTAAACAGTTGCTAAAAGGCACAATTTTAACAAATTGCATATATCATTAGTCATGTTTATCATTTTATTTGGTTATGCGCTGTAGCATCTATCAAAAATGCATCCCAAACCATAGGTAACAAGGATTTGTAGTACAAGAAATAATCTAGGTAAAGTCCTTAAAGGTGATTCAATTTAGACACATGCATATGTATGAATTATAAAGTTCATGGGTACAAGGGGCCTCTGTTACACTTGCCTTCCTCAAAGGTTTCCTCCTGGTACTACCGCTAATCACCAACTGGTTCCTCAACAAACTCATGTTCACCTTCTAAACGCATTCCACATCACCATTCAAGCATCCATAACAATCATCACATGCAAACAAATGTACTTCTATTAGAATAGTACATCAAATAGTATAAACAGAGAATGAAAACTTATAAAACTAATCTACATACTCTATTTAATACATGAGCGAAAGAATCACTCTAATCAGATTTAAAACGCAAAAGTTATGCTTAAAACAAGATTCAATGGCATTTTGTAAATAAACCAAACTCATTTTTGAATTAAAACAATTAAAACTAAATTCTAACGCTGGTTGGATGGCATGCACTATTATTCAAAACTATAGGGGCTAAACAGATAAAAAAACAAGACTAAAATAGAATACTTTTGAACTAATATGTATTTGAGTTGATTTCATGAAAACCGAGGGCTAAATCGAAAACGCCCGGTGGCGGTGTTGACCGCTGTCGCCTTGATTGAGGTGGCCGCCACGTGGCCAAGACGCTGATTGGCACGGTGTACCACCGCGTGCATGGAAGCGCATGAGTCAATGTGGATCGAGTCCACGGGTCCATTGTGGACCGATATGACCCGAAGGGCACGCCCTAATCTCGACCGCCTGCGAGTAAATCGACGGCGAGGGAATGGGGAGGACCCCGCTCGCGACTGATGACTTTGGCGAGCCAGCCATGGTCGCCGGCGAGACGAGCACCACGGCGAACGCCGATACGGCGTTTCGGGCCACCTTTTTCCAAACCGATAGCGTGGGAGTGATGAGCGAGACCTCGTGAACTCGACTGGACTGAAACAAAGGCATGGAGCACATTGAGACAACTGCGCCTATGGTAGCACCATGAACAGCGGATGCGGAGCTCGCCGATATGGTGATTCCATAAGCTAGAAACAAAAGTGAAGGCACGGGAAGGGCGAGGGTTATACCATGGGTTCGATGCGAGGGTTTGTGGCATTCAGGAAGGCACCACAGGGTTTGGTGATGTGCGACGGTAGCTGGAGAGAGAAAAGGCCACCGGTGAGCATTGAATGTGGGTAAAACCAGGACAAAAATGAGAAAAGAGAGCACCTACGACCGCATCATTACCTAGCGATGCTCCCGAGCACGCTTGCGACAGCGATAGGGCTCTAGTGTAACAGAACCGACCAAATCATAAGAACATAAGTACAAAAACAATCACCGAAGCGATCAAATTCCTGTACTTAAGCTCCCATAATCCCGGTAGTCCGGAAATCACGAAGGATTTCAACCAACTCTCAACATACAAACCAAGACCGTAGTGATTCAACACAACACATCATCCGTTACAACATTTCATAAGTAGCATTCAGATTACATCCATCAGAGTTCAAATATAAAATATTACAAACCAAATTCAAACGTGCGGAAGCAACATAGTTTAGTACATAACTTCATAGTTCCAAATACATTGCCAGATCTTAGTCATGTCCCACAAAAGCATCATTAGGTACGAGAACTAGTAGAGACCGTGCCCAATGGTCTAGTCTTCATCCCCAGCCGGGAGAAGGCAATACTTGCAGCAACCAAAGTAGAACTGGTCATCTGCAACAGGTGGGAGATAAACCCTGAGTACGAGAAGGTACTCAGCTAGACTTACCCGACAAAACTAGAAATAAAAGACACCAAGGGTCATGCAAGGCTTATGAGGTGGGCTAGCTTGACACATTTGCATAAGAGAGCTTATGAATATAGTGACCAATTTAAACTTAGCATCAAGCTTATCATCATTTACCTGTCCACTAGATTAGCACCTGTACTAGAGCACTCACTTATTAGGAGCAAACAATATTAACCATAGCAGGGTATAATAAGGTTGTCATCATCATATCATCATTTCGAACCATTAGGTTATTTAGTGTATCTACTTTAGGGATAAGCTCGTCAAGTTCTCACTAACCGGGAGAGACGGCGACTGAATCGAATTACAACTCAGCTGAGGGGGTATTCTAACTCTCACCCTAGCATACTTAGCAAGGTAGCCGTGGGTCACCTTTGAAACAACTCAGAACCAAATTCACAGAGTTCAATCAATTGCAAGACTCTCGGGGATTACCCTTCCGCCGGAGACGATCGGGACTTTTAAATCACCGCCCTTGGACTCACGCCCACGGCTCCCTTCCGAGGCACACTTTATACTTATCGATTCCCTACCGAGGTGAGCTACCGGCTTTATGGTCGGTCTTCGAGACACGGTCAACTAAGAGAGTGGCATGCATTCAACATGAATAGAAAGGCTCCAAGATTCAGTCCTTAATCGACACAGACGGAGTCACTGCAAACCGGCAAGTCTCCATCCGGTCTTCATTTCAAATTAAGATTGGTTCTTTTCAACGATAGCAAATATAGCCAACCATGCCATATGTATCTTCCTATATCTCGCGGTGATAGGAAATCACGACTTCTACCGTGTTAAAGCGGGGCTAAGCACTACACGAGCCCTCGAGCTACATAGGATTCGGGGATCAATATCCGGAAAAGGATTGATAATCAATGCAACAAGTGTTTGCAACCAACACCTAAACTTAATGCAACAATATATGTAACAATAATATCAGAATCGCATTTTGGAAATTAGGAGGCTTAATATGCTCCGGGCTTGCCTTTCACAAAGTTGCACTGAGACGGTGATCCGGGCACTCAACGGTGACCTCGTCGGCACTTCTTCCGAAGGTCTGCACCTCCGAACCTCCGTGTCATTGCCGCTGCCGCTTCGGTTCCTCGAATTCCAGCAGGTCACTCCTTCCAAAAGTACACCTATTGCATGCCGATGCACAAGATAAATATCATGGATGCATACGGAATGACATGATGCTCATGATGAATGAATCACAGTAAGTGTTTAACGAAAATATCACTGGACACTCGTTTACCGAGTAAAATAGATCTATTCAAATCACTTTAAGCATGTATCTAACTTAACTTAAAGAACAAGATCAACTTACCTAACTCGCATAACCTAAGATAAAGATGCTCATCTTCAGTTAAAGGCCTAACACCTAGGAACATTACCACAAACTTAGAAATAGTAAAGGCATACATAAATTATCATTTAAAGTTTCATATGCACACAAGTAGTCCATTAATTTAACCATAACCAGAGTTCTATAAATTCAAATGACTTGCAAGAGGACATTCTGAAAAGCTTATGAAATTCTCTATAAATCATTTGTAAACATCAAAGCATGATTCTTACGTTAACCAAACTGAATTCCAGTAAACCTAGAATCTATCCAGAAACGACAGGGTCGCTAATTTAATTATTTAATGATGATGCAAAAGCATAATTAGACCAAACCAAGTTTACCAACATATTTTGCATACCAAAGAAACATCAGAAAGTCTAGTGCCAACTTCTAAACAATTTATTTAATGCCCTTTTCTAATTTCTTTATTTAATTAGGTGATTAAAGCAATATATAGTAAAATTGTTCAGAAAAATCTACAAAAATTACAGTAGCTATCTCATGCTTCACATAGACTACCATAAAAATTTCAAAGCCATTGGGTAAGCAGAACTTGCTGTATCCAAAATAACAGGTAGCATGTCTATTTTTAGCATAATTAGGAAACCCTATTGAAAAGTGTCAAGCAATAGATTTCTAATTTTTCCTAGCATAATTCTAGCATAAGAACAGTACTCACCAATTTTTACCCTAACTGGATCTATAGAAAAATTATGAAAATTCACACAAGATCCATCCATGCAAACAAGATAATTTTCTATCTCCTACAAACAGTGCCCAAAATTTATGAAAATTGAACTACAAGCTATTCATGATATTAGCAGTACACCATAAAAATTTCATGCCATTTGGAGCTACCTAGTAAAAGATATAATTACCCCTATTTCTTGCATGATTAAAAGATATAAATAGAAACTCCCATTTTCATAACAGAACATGGCATGGATTATATTTTTAATAGAAACTAGACATTATCATGAACTCAACAAAATTAGAACCCCATCATTTGGATCTACCATCTAAGAGCTACATATTTTTGAATATGTACATAAATCTGTGAAATAATAAAACAAAACAAAATAGGAAAACCAAATCAACTCATGGTGGTGGGCGGCCCGAAGAAAGCAGTGGCCCTTGAAGGCGGCGTGGCGTGGCCTTGAACGGCGCAGAGCCTGACCAAAGCTCCCGCCTCGGCATGGCGGCGATCGACACGCTGGGACCCACGCAATGTAGAGACAGGCGGGGAGGAGAATAGGGGGCGTGGCGAAGCTCATCGTCGGTGACTCTTCCAAATAACCCGACGGTGCTGCTGGTGTTCACTACATCGATGCGCATCTAGTAGTGCCTCAATTGATGCTATTGGTGTGGCTACGGGGTTGGCGGCGAAAGCACGGCGGCGCTGCGCTGTTACCGCATGGCGGCTCCGGCGAGACGACGACGTCGCAGACCTAAAGGATGACCCCACGAGCATCGGTGGTATTCTTTGGACCTAGCGCGAGAAAAAGAGATAGGACGGAAGGCCATGGTGGCGGCTGGCCGCGTGGAGCGCCATCTCCGGCGAGGTCAGCCATGGCGACGGTCGAAGGAAACTGTGATTTCGCCCTTACCAAGGTACAATTGGATCGACGGTGGGGTGGAGGAGGTAGAGGAGATCACGGCGAGGCTACTGATGGACTGGGCAACTCGTTTTCGCAGTGGCAAGCGTGCACGACGACGGTGACGCTCGGTCAGAAATAGGGAGGCCGCTGCGGCTCGGCGTTGCGCGCGGTGGAGGCGAGAGAGAAGCGAATGGGGCTGGGCGAAAGTGCGTTGGGCGAGGCATCTGCCCTCTTCTCGGGCGTGGGACTTGCGACATGGATGGAGGCTTCGGCCAGGCATGAACGCCACACGGTGAGCGGCTCCTGCGCCGGTCGGCCATGATGTTCGCTGACGCTTTTCTGAAAATGGCGATTCATAGATCACCGACGATGACTGACAGAGCAAGTTTGATGGTGATTAGCTCCTAATCCGCGATGATTTAGATCATGCCATAGTTAACAAAGTTGATCATCTATATGTGAACTACAACTCTTACCATGAACTACAAAACACTTAAGGACTTAGAAAATTTCTAAGTCTGAAATCAGCATGAACTTCTGACTTGTGGGCCATGTTTGAGCATGTTCTAGCCATTTTCATGAGATGATCATAAAACAACTTTTGTTCCTTGATAAATGAGCTACAACTTTGGTAAAGAGTGCATAGCCATGTAAAGTCCCTAAGTTGGTCTTTTGAATCAGTCAAACTGTGGCACTCTAAGGGTCCATTCCAGTCAAACCTCCATTCGGGGGCATTTTTGTCATTTTGATCTACATGAACAATGTCCAAACAATTACCCTAAGTGTAGTTAAGATGTATTAGACCATGACCAACCACTTTACACAATTGTTATACCAATCCAAATGATCACATGTGATGAAACAACAAAACAAGCAATTCACCCAATGTTGCAATGCAATGTTTCACATGTTTCATGACCTTTTTGTCATTTTATACTTGTCACATTACTACCATGTTGCCATGTTTCAAAGTATGTGAAATTCATGTTACATTCACAGGTTGCACTACCACCATTCATAAGCAATAAAGTACGAAACAAACAGAATATACGAATGTTGCATATGTATGTTTCAATGATAATGGCATGATGACATAGATGATGCACATGTTTATGAAATGACATGCAATTTAGTGGAAGCCAAACACCTAGGGTGTTACAGCCCTCCCCCCTTAGAAAAATCTCATCCCGAGATTTGGAAAGCGTACCATTTAATATAGAAAGCCGGATAATTTTCCTTTAGATAATCTTCCCGCTCCCAGGTTGCATCCCGTTCACTATGATTACTCCAAACTACCTTGTATAACTTAACTACTGCATGATACGAGTCACTCTTTTTGAGTATCCAGAACCTGCACTGGCTTCTCCTCATAAGAAAGATCAGATTTCAAGTTGACTTTACTTGTTGCTATTCTTTCCTCGGGAATACGGAGACACTTCTTCAGCTAGGAAACATGGAATACCGGGAATATAGCTCCCATCTCACATGGTAGATCGAGTTTATATGCTACTCTTCCACTTTTCTCGATAATGCGGTAAGGTCCAACATATCGAGGCTCAAGCTTCCTTTTGATTCCAAAATGTTTTACTCCTTTCATAGGGGATACCTTTAGATAAACATGATCACCTACTTCAAACTCAATAGGTTTTCTTCTCTTGTCAGCATAGCTCTTTTGTCTAGCCTGAGCGGCAGTTATATTCTTCTATATAGTTCGGACTTGCTCTTCGGCTTCTTTTACAAAATCAATACCATAGAATCTTCTTTCTCCGGGTTTCACCTAGTTCAAAGGAGTTCTACACTTGCGGCCATAAAGAGCTTCAAAAGGAGCCATTTTGATACTCTCTTGATAACTGTTGTTATAAGAGAATTCAGCGAGAGGTAACCAGTCCTCCCAAGAGCCTTTGCAAGAGATAAGACAAGCTCTAAGCATGTCTTCAAGAATTTGATTAACACGCTCAGTCTGTCCTGATGTTTGCGGATGATAGGCAGAACTGCGGACTAGATGAGTACCAAGATTCTGATATAAGCACTCCCAAAAGCGAGCCATAAATTGCGGTCCTCTATCTAAAACAATGGATTTGGGTACACCATGGAGACGTACCACTTGTTGAAAATAAATCTCAGCATAATTGTGCGGGTGATAGGTAGACTTGATCGGAATAAAGTGAGCGGATTTAGTTAGACGATCTACGATAACCCAGATGGAATCACAACCCTTTTTGGTAGTGGGTAATCCAACAATGAAATCCATGCTAATTTCTTCCCACTTCCACCGTGAGGGAGAGAGTGGCTGCAATAATCCGGGCCTCATGTGAATAGCCTTGACTCTCTTAATGCTTATCACACCTTGCACGTAAGCTGTGATTTTTTCTTCATCTTGGTCCACCAATAATACAAATTTTGAGATCTTGATACATTTTATCGCTACGGGATGGATGGACAATTTAGAAGAATGGGCTTCAAACCATAATTTGATTTCTAAGTTCTTTGTCTTTGGGTACCACAAGCCTATCATTAAACCAGAGAATTCCTTTGTCATCGACCTTAAAGTGTTTGGTCTCATGCTCTTTCATCTTTCGCTTAATGTGAAACACACCCACATCGCCTCTTACGGAGTTCGATAATTTGACTCCTAAGAGAGCAATCCACGATGATATTGTGGAGTACTACGAGGATGAAGGAGGTGTGCGGATGAAAGTCTTCACTAAGGAATTGCAATGGGCCTTTACGCTAAGGCATCAAGAACCACATTGGCCTTACCTGGGATGGTAGTGCACTTGAAGGTTGTAGTCTTTGATCAATTCTAACCATCGTCGTTGACGCATGTTCAACTCGGGTTGAGTAAAGATGTACTTGAGACTTTTATGGTCAGTATAGATGTTGCACACATTACCCAGCAAGTAATGTCTCCAAATCTTTAGGGCATGAACAACCGCGACTAGCTCTAAGTCATGGGTAGGATAATTGACTTCATGTTTTCGAAGCTGGCGTGAAGCATAAGCAATGACTCGGCCTTCCTGCATAAGAACACACCCCAAACCGGTGCCACATGCACCACAGTAGACATCAAAAGGCTTTTCGATGTCAGGTTGTGCCAATACAGGAGCAGAGGTTAGTAAGGTCCGCAAAGTGTGGAAAGCCTCTTCACACTTCGGAGTCCACACAAACTTCTCATCTTTTTGAAGTAGTCGAGTCATGGGCTTGGCGATTTTTGAGAAATCCGGGATAAAGCGACGATAATAGCCAGCCAAACCCAGGAAACTTTGGACTTCTATGACCGTAGTAGGTGCCTTCCACTCTAGGACTTCTTGCATCTTAGTAGGGTCAACCGAAATTCCATCTCCAGATAACACATGACCTAGAAAAGGTATCTTGTTCAACCAGAATTCGCACTTGCTGAACTTAGCATAAAGATGGTTGTCACGCAACCGAGTTAAAACAATTCTCAGATGTTCAGCATGCTCTTCTTCATTCTGAGAGTATACAAGGATATCATCAATGAACACGATGACGAACTTGTCCAATTCTGGCATGAATACTGAATTCATCAGGTACATAAAGTGTGCCAGAGCATTTGTCAACCCAAAGGACATGACAAGGTACTCGAACAAGCCATAACGAGTAGAGAAAGCTGTCTTAGGTATATCTTCAGGACGAATTTTGATCTGATGGTAACCAGACCTCAAATCGATCTTGGAGAATACCTTAGCTTTGGAGAGCTAATCAAACAGAATATCGATGCGAGGAAGAGGGTATTTGTTCTTGATGGTAACAGCATTAAGGGGGCGATAATCCACGCACATGCGTAGAGACTCGTCCTTCTTCACAAATATAGCCGGACAACCCCAAGGAGAAGAACTAGGCCAAATCAAACCCTTCTTTAAAAGCTCATTCAACTGACTCTTTAGCTCAGCCAACTCATTGGGCGGCATTCTATAGGGCCTTCGAGAAATAGGAGCCGTACCCAGAATGAGTTCTATCTTGAATTCTACATCACGGTCCGGACGTAATCCAGGCAAGTCATCAGGGAAGACATCTGAAAACTCACAGACAACTAGTATCTCCTCAATGGCTTTGGCTAGGGTAGCGTTGGCTGTATTGTGAATAGCGATATCACGAGGTAACTGCACTAGAAAACCCTTCTTATCCAAAGGATCCCTCAACATTACCACATGGGTTGACGTATCGATCAACACTCCATTCCCACTCATCCACTTCATCCCTAGGATTACATTGATTCCTACCCCCGGCAGAACTATAAGATCTATAAGGAACTCTCGATCCCCAATCTCAATCTTTACCTCTTTAACTACTTGGTTAGTCATGATATTATTCCCAGCAGCACTAATACAATAACCACCCTTGACAATTATAATCACATTCATCATATGCTTAGATGCAAAAGTAGAACTCACAAAGGAATGTGAAGCACCGAATCAAAGAGCACAAGCAGGGTGATCATTAACAAGAAACTTACCAATGGTGACCACTTCACCAAAGCAGGAATTTCCTCCATAGTAGTGTAGTGAACACATACGATGGACGCTTTCCCGAGCATTCTGCTTGGAAGGATAGGGGCACTTATTTGCCCAAATGACAAAGCTAGTTACGGCCCAACACTACCGTTAGCTGGTGGGACATTGAGCTGCCCTACCCTGCAGGTATTCTTTGGCAAAGAAATTGTGTACCCTTTGTGGAAACCAGTTTTAGCTTGATTCTTCTTCTGAGGTGGGCGGTATCGGACATTAGCATTGGGTGGACGGTACTGGGTCTTGGATACCACTGGTGCCTTAGACCGAGAAGCACCGCCTCAAAGTTTCTTTTTATGGTTCTTGGAAGCAAGATATACCTTATCATTATTCTCTTGCATCGTGGTGTCACCGATAAACTCATTAAAGGTGACACACTTGCAGCTTGCCCATAGACTTCATCGGTTTAGGGAAAGTCCCTCTTGAAACTAGCTATCTTTTTGGCATCAAGATCAACGGACTCGGGAGCATAGCTCGCCAAAGTTGTTGAATGCCCGGAGGTATTCATTAAGACTCTTGTTGCCTTGGGTTAGCTTCATAAACTCGGTATGCTTAATAGCCATGAGACCCAGAGGGATAAAATGTCCCCGAAAAGCTGCCTCAAATCGGCCCCAAACTATCTCGATGTTCGCAGGGAAGGTGGTCCTGTGATGGGTCCACCAGATACTGCGCAGGGCCTTGAGCTGGTGTCCTGACACGTGGCCTTCATACCTTCACCAAACGGAGCAATCCAAACCTTTGCTCTATCATGCTCAACCATTCATCACTTGTAATGGTTCTTCCGCCTCTAAAGATAGGAGGCTTTGTGTCCATGAAGTCCTTAAAGTGGCCAGACTTGTTTGGTTCGGGTCCTCGGCGGACATAAAACGATCCTCGCGGTTAGCCATTTGGCGATAGCCTCGCCTAGCATGCTTGTTGACTTTCGACAACCTGGTGTCTGCATTAGCTCAGCTGGTGTGGGCGGTGGAGGAGGTGGTTGTTCCTGATCTCCCATGCTACGACTGCGACGAAGGTTATAAGCCATCTGCAAAATGTATAGCCAATGAGCACTGACGATATGGAAATTTTTGTAGATGAATTGTATAATTATGCCAAACTAAGTCCATTGGAGGGAATGCATTTATATAATCAACAGAGGCACAATCATTCATCACAACCACACAACTCATCAAGCGCATCAATTCACACATAAATGCGATGAACTTAACCAACAACGAGATCTATAAACCGCCTAGACGGAATTTAACAAAGGCTCACATACGTGGAGCATAATACGTTTAATAGGTTACATCCAAGCCATAGTGGTTCCAAACTTACATCCAAAGATAACTTATGGTTCGATATTACATCCCAATGATTAACTTATTACAAAGCTACTCGTTCATGCATGAGGATCAACAAAAGACTAGCTCTTGCGCATTAGCTAAGTAGTAAGCTAAACTACACATCGTCCTCGGAGTCAGTGTCGAAGATCTCTCCTCCATCTTCATCACTAGCAGGCTCTAACTCCTCATCTTCCTCCTCATTAGGTGGAACGTCCTCAGGTCCATTGACCTCAATGCCATCATCACCTTCAGCCATGATGACACCAGAGCCCATCTCATCCTCATCATCTGGTGACAGGAGAGGGTGAAGTTGATTGTGTAATAGGTGAACCTCCTCATGGAGATGGTCATTGTACTCTTCTAAGAATCGCCAACTGCTGTTTCTAGCTCCACTGTCGCGCTCTCAACACATTCTCTTCGTACAAAGCTTCATTCCGGGTTCATCACGTGAATCAACATACGCTCACTGGTTGCGGTGAGCAAATCATCAACCTCTCGAACCTCCCAGAGTCTCTTGGTCCTGTTCGTGTTACTTGCTCCAAATGTCCGCTGAGCAGATTCTCTCAAAGCAGCCACCTAGGCCAGCCTCTGTCCTCACCTTTCCGCCTCAAGAGGCTCGGGATGGGGCTCACGAGGAGCTAATCAGGTGACGAGGCGCCCTACCTCCTCAGCGGACTTATGCAAAGTGAGTTTCAGGCGCGCCATCAGAAAGCAAAAAGTTGCAACGTAAGGGAGAATCATTTAGGGATATGAAATTTAATTATTCGAGACCATCAAATTTAAAGAGAGGAGTAATGCAAAATGTTATGTATGCTTGAACATGATGCATGCACGATTCAGACGTCCTCACAAACCTAAAAAAAATTTAAAGGCTAGTGAAATATACGGTGGCATACATACGCTCTCTCATACACGGTAGCTAGTCGATCTACAACGATACGTTGTTAGTGTACCGCAGAAAATTTCATTTCAGCCCAATAATTTCCTAAAAGGCTCAGAACTAAATACTTTCATACATACATCCCAGATGCATATACTCTAGTATCACACTACCCGCCGAGATACCCACATTTAAGTACTCTCATAGATACATGATCGAACATGTAAGTATGCGAGCAACCACAACTACTCTCCCTAGACCGACGGTTGACGGTCATGCTCTCACAACTCCCACTTACTAGAGCATAGAGGTATTTGATCCAAACATTACCACCCAAGCGGATGGCATCCATACAATAGCACGCCGTATGGACGATTTAAATGTAAACAAGCAGGAACCCCAAGTTAGTACTTAATAAGCCACTTAAGAGTCCTTATTTGGGCAAAAGGGATATGACCACCGGCAATACTTAGTATTTAATTTAAGATTTTCGCAAATACTTTTGTTTTAAATACACAAATGACATGTTTAGTGTCGAATCTTGCTCGATGCCTAGCTATAACAGAACCGACCAAATCATAAGAACGTAAGTACAAAAACAATCACCAAGCGATCAAATTTCTGCATTTAAGCTCCCATAATCCTAGTAGTCCGAAATCACGTAAGGATTTCAACCAACTCTCGACATACAAACCAAGACCATAGTGATTCAACACAACACATCATCCATTACAACATTTCATAAGTAGCATTCAGATTACATCCATCAGAGTTCAAATATAAAATATTACAAACCAAATTCAAACGTGCGGAAGCAACATAGTTTAGTACATAACTTCATAGTTCCAAATACATTGCCAGATCTTAGTCATGTCCCACAAAAGCATCATTAGGTACGAGAACTAGTAGAGACCGCACCCAACGGTCTAGTCTTCATCCCCAGCCGGGAGAAGGCAATACTTGCAGCAACCAAAGTAGAACTGGTCATCTGCAATAGGTGGGAGATAAACCCTGAGTACGAGAAGGTACTCAGCTAGACTTACCCGACAAAACCAGAAATAAAAGACACCAAGGGTCATGCAAGGCTTATGAGGTGGGCTAGCTTGACACATTTGCATAAAAGAGCTTATGAATATAGTGACCAATTTAAACTTAGCATCAAGCTTATCATCATTTACCTGTCCACTAGATTAGCACCTGTACTAGAGCACTCACTTATTAGGAGCAAACAATATTAACCATAGCAGGTATAATAAGGTTGTCATCATCATATCATCATTTCCGAACCATTAGGTTATTTAGTGTATCTACTTTGGAGATAAGCCCGTCAAGTTCTCACTAACCGGGAGAGACGGTGACTCGAATCGAATTACAACTCAACTGAGGGGGTATTCCTAACTCTCACCCTGGCATACTTAGCAAGGGTAGCCGTGGGTCACCTTTGGAACAACTCAGGAACCAAATTCGCGGGTTCGATCAGCACCAACACGCTCAGGGATTACCCTTCTGCCAGGACGATCAGGACTTTTAAATCACCTGCCCTTGGACTCACGCCTACGGCTCCCTTTCGAGGCGCACTTTATACTTATCGACTCTCGGCCCGAGGTGAGCTACTCGGCCCGCGGTCGGTCTTCTACATGGCCAACTAAGAGAGAGGCATGTGTTCAACATGAATAGGAAAGGCTCCAAGATTCAGTCCTTAATCGATACAGACAGAGTCACTGCAAACCGACAAGTCTTCGTCCGGTCTTCATTTCAAATTAAGACTGGTTCTTTTCCACGATAGCAAATATAGCCAACCGTGCCATATGTATCTTCCTATATCTCAGGTGATGAAATCACCGACTTCTACCGTGTTAAAGTTGTGGCTAAGCACTACATGAGCTCGAGCTACATAGGATTCGGAAGATCAATATCTCGGACAAGGATTGGATAATCAATGCAGCAAGTGTTTGCATCCAACACCTAAACTTAATGCAACAATATATGTAACAATAATATCAGAATCGCATTTCGGAAATTAGGAGGCTTAATATGCTCTGGGACTTGCCTTTCACAAAGTTGCACGAACGGTGATCCGGGCACTCAACGGCGAATTTTGTCCGCACTTCTTCCTCAAGGTCGCACCTCCCCGAACCTCCGGTTAATCGAAATTTGGCCGCCGCCGCTTTGTTCCTCGATTTCCAACAGGTCACTCCTTCCCAGACACCTATTGCATGCCGATGCACAAGATAAATATCATGGATGCATACGGAATGACATGATGCTCATGATGAATGAATCACAGTAAGTGTTTAACGAAAACATCACTGGACACTCGTTTACCGAGTAAAATAGCTCTATTCAAATCACTTTAAGCATGTATCTAACTTAACTTAAAGAACAAGATCAACTTACCTAACTTGCATAACCTAAGATAAAGATGCTCATCTTCAGTTAAAGGCCTAACACCTAGGAACATTATCACAAACTCAGAAATAGTAAAGGCATACATAATTTATCATTTAAAGTTTCATATGCACACAAGTAGTCCATTAATTTAACCATAAATAGAGTTTTATAAATTCAAATGACTTGCAAGAGGACATTCTGGAAAGCTTATGAAATTCTCTACAAATCATTTGTAAACATCAAAGCATGATTCTTACGTTAACCAAACTGAATTCCAGTAAACCTAGAATCTGTCCGTAAAACCATGTGTACGCTAATTTAATTATTTAATGATGATGCAAAAGCATAATTGGACCAAACCAAGTTTACCAACATATTTTGCATACCAAAGAAACATCAGAAAGTCTAGTGTCAACTTCTAAACAATTTATTTAATGCCCTTTTCTAATTTCTTTAGTTAAATAGGTGATTAAAGCAATATATAGTAAAACTATTCAGAAAAATCTACAAAAATTACAGTAGCTATCTCATGCTTCACATAGACTACCATAAAAATTTCAAAGCCATTGGGTAAGCAGAACTTGCTGTATCCAAAATAACAGGTAGCATGTCTATTTTTAGCATAATTAGGAAACCCTATTGAAAAGTGTCAAGCAATAGATTTCTAATTTTTCCTAGCATCATTCTAGCATAATAACAGTACTCACCAATTTTTACCCTAACTGGATCTATAGAAAAATTATGATAATTCACACAAGATCCATCCATGCAAATAAGATAATTTTCTATCTCCTACAAACAGTGCCCAAAATTTATGAAAATTTAACTACAAGCTATTCATGATATGAGCAGTACACCATAAAAATTTCATGCCATTTGGATCTACCTAGTAAAAGATATATAATTACCCCTATTTCTTGCATGATTAAAAGAGATAAATAGAAACTCCCATTTTCATAACAGAACATGACATGGATTATATTTTTAATAGAAACTAGACATTATCATGAACTCAACAAAATTAGAACCCCATCATTTGGATCTACCATCTAAGAGCTACATATTTTTGAATATGTACATAAATCCGTGAAATAATAAAACAAAATAAAATAGGAAAACCAAATCAACTACTGGTGGGCCGGCCCGAAGAAACGGCGGCCCGCGAAGCAGGCGTAGGCGTGGCCTAGAAACGGCGCGGCCCAGCCAGGCTCCCGCCTCAGCTGCGGCGACTGACGCGCGGGACCCACGCAACAGAGAGACAGGCAGGGGAGGAGAACAGGGCGGCGGCGAAGCTCATCGCCGGTGACTCTTCCGGCGAACCCGACGGTGCTACGGTGTTCACTACATCAGTGCGCATCTAGCAGTGCCCTCAATTGATGCTATTGGCACGGCTACCGGGGTTGGCGACGAGCACGGTGGCGCGCGGCCACGGCATGACCGGCTCCGGCGAGACGACGGTGTCGCAGACCTAAAGGATGACCCTACGAGCATCAGTGGTATTCACTGGACCTAGCGCGAGAAAGAGATAGGACGGGAAGGCCATGGTGGCGGCTGGCCGCGTGGAGCGCCATCTCCGGCGAGGTCAGCCATGGCGACGATCGAAGGAAACTGTGATTTCGCCCTTGCCAAGGTACAATTGGATCGACGGTGGGGTGGAGGAGGTAGAGGAGATCACGGCGAGGCTACTGATGGACTGGGCAACTCGTTTTCGCAGTGGCGAGCGTGCACGACGACGGTGACGCTCGGTCAGAAATAGGGAGGCCGCTGCGGCTCGGCGTTGCGCGCGGTGGAGGCGAGAGAGAAGCGAATGGGGCTGGCGAGTGCGTTGGGCAGGCACTGGCCCTCTTCTGGGGCGTGGACGCGCGACATGGAGGCTTCGGCCAGGCATGAACGCCACACGGTGAGCGGCTCCTGCGCCGGTCGGCCATGATGTTCGCTGACGCTTTTCTGAAAATGGCGATTCATAGATCACCGACGATGACTGACAGAGCAAGTTTGACGGTGATTAGCTCCTAATCCGCGATGATTTAGATCATGCCATAGTTAACAAAGTTGATCATCTATATGTGAACTACAACTCTTACCATGAACTGCAAAACACTTAAGGACTTAGAAAATTTCTAAGTCTGAAATCAGCATGAACTTCTGACTTGTGGGCCATGTTTGAGCATGTTCTAGCCATTTTCATGAGATGATCATAAAACAACTTTTGTTCCTTGATAAATTAGCTACAACTTTGGTAAAGAGTGCACAACCATGCAAAGTCTCTAAGTTGGTCTTTTGAATCAGTCAAACTGTGGCACTCTAAGGGTGCATTCCAGTCAAACCTCCATTCGGGGGCATTTTTGTCATTTTGATCTACATGAACAATGTCCAAACAATTACCCTAAGTGTAGTTAAGATGTATTAGACCATGACCAACCACTTTACACAATTGTTATACCAATCCAAATGATCACATGTGATGAAACAACAAAACAAGCAATTCACCCAATGTTGCAATGTAATGTTTCACATGTTTCATGACCTTGTTGTCATTTTATACTTGTCACATTACTACCATGTTGCCATGTTTCAAAGTATGTGAAATTCATGTTACATTCACAGGTTGCACTACCACCATTCATAAGCAATAAAGTACGAAACAAACAGAATATATGAATGTTGCATATGTATGTTTCAATGATAATGGCATGATGACATAGATGATGCACATGTTTATGAAATGACATGCAATTTAGTGGAAGCCAAACACCTAGGGTGTTACATCCGGACCTGGTGGATTGGAGGCTGTAGTGTGTGCATGCTCAAACGGTGAACGGAAAGGAGAGTAGGAGAGCTTGGCAGCGGGCTTTATAGGCAAGAGGGAGCGGTAGAAGGTAAACAAGGCGTGGCATTACACCCGGCATCACTCACAGGGCTTGAAGGTGTGTTTTTGATGGCCTCCATCACTCGGCAGAGTGAAGACGGCAACAAAGGCAAGCTGGGATCTCCGGCATGACGAGGAAGAGATGGGTGGGCGGCTGATGTGCGGGCCCCGAATGGTAGAGAGAGAAAGGAGGAGAGGGTGCGGCCAAGGTGGCAGAGGGCGTGGGCTGCTCACTCGCTGGAGTGCACTGGCCGAGCGGCCCAAGAGCGGGGGTGGCGGGCGCTGAGAGGAGAGGCCGATGGGCCTCGGCCTGGGCCAGCAAGCAAGAAGAGAGAGGGAAGGAGAGCGGGAGGCAGCCAGCCAGGCTGGGCTACCAACGGGCCACGGTCCGTTTTTGGTTGTGGGGCGAGAAGAAAAGGCCTGGACTGGCTCTAGTGCTGGGCTAGGAAGGAGAAAGAGAGAGAAGTTTAAAAGAAAAGACTGTTTCATTTACAAAGTTTGAAAACTTGATCAAATTCAAATCAAATCTGAATTTAAACGCAACCAACCTATCCCTACACTCAACCAAAATCTTGCAACAAACATGTTTCTAGACTTTATAGTTAATTTTAACTAATCAAGATTTATTATTTTGGCCTAGATTAAAATGCATAGAAAATTATATAAATACTCAAATTAAACACTATTTTATGAATAGAAGTTTTAGGGTGTTACACTTCTCCACCTTGTTGATAAGTTTGTTTGATTCTTTATCAAGGTCGGAGGTGGAGGAAGAAGATTGATTATCATCACTTGATTCTTCATCATCATCATCATCCTCATCTTCTTGTTCTTCTTCACTTGAGGAGCTTGAGCTTGAGCTTGTCTCAACTTGCTTTCCCTTCATCTTCTTGTGCTCACTACAAGCGAGTGCTTTGCCTTTGCTTGATGAAGATGCTTCTTCGTGACCCATCTTTCGTGACATCTTAAATGCCACTATCTTGCCAATGACTATGGTCGGGGTCATCGTGCTCAAGTCCTGCATGTTGTGAAGGATGGTGATGATGCTTGCATATTTCTTTTATGGTAGTACAGAGATGATCTTCCTCACGATGTCCGCACACTAGTACAGAAACAAGCTATACTCCTGGTTGGGAAACCCCTTCAGTCCCGGTTTCCCAATCGGGAGCACGAATCTGGGACTAAAGGGTCCCTCCTTTAGTCCCGGTTTCTCGCCCGGGACTAAAGGCCACCTCCTTTAGTCCCGGTTGGTAATACCAACCGGGGCTAAAGAGGCCTCCCGGTCAGCCACGATGGTCGGTTTTAGTCCCCGGTTGGTATTACCAACCGGGACTAAAGTTTTTTTTTCTTTTTTTTGTTTCTAGTTTTCAAATACGCATTCTACGCTACTAATAATATACGTATTCTACACGCTTATAATGTTGAAACATTTTGTACAAACTAAAGTATGAAACTAACGTATATATTACATGCATATACATATATTGTACGTTATTTTATGTACATATAATATGTATATATATATTACAAATAAAGCTTGCATTGTATATTCTTTAGTAAAAGGCTTAAAGAATAGTTAGCTTTGTGCTCACCACGCAATCTGCGTGATTTCTTTTTGGCGCCACCCACCCCCTCATATATATAGCGGCACCTGTGCTCGTCCCACTTCAGCCTAGTGAGGTGGTGCTAAACGGCAAAGAAGCCAGCCACAGCCCATCTCCGCTTCCCTTCTTCTCTCATGCTTGCTGCTACAAAGCTACAGCCCGTGCACCTCTCCACCAAAGCTCACCTCGGCCCTAGCCAAGCGATGATATCAGTTTTAAGCCCACCCGCCTAGGGCTTTCCCACGGCCACCTTGCCGACGTAGCTCTCCCATGAAAAAAGAGAGAACAGCTTCCCAGCCAGGAGTAGACTTTTACTCCCGGTTGAAGGGACCAACCGGGACTAAAAGTTAACCTTTAATTCCGATTGAAGACAGCAACCGGGACTAAAGGTCCCTTTCTAGTCCTAGACGGAGCCTCCAAATGAGTAGACTTTACTCCCGGTTGAGGGACCAATCGAGTAAAGTTAACCTTTAGTCCCGGTTGGTAGCTCCAACCGGGACTAAAGGTCCCCGCAAACAAAAGCCCCTCTGCGCAGAGCCATTAAGGACCTTTAGTCTCGGTTGAGCTACCAACCGACTAAAGTTTCTCTAGTCCCAGCACGAAAAATACCTAGGGACTAAAGCCAAATTTTGAAGTGGATCAAAAGTCGTTTTCTACTAGTGGCATCACCTAGCTTTGTTAATCCTATAGAATTAAGCTCATTGATAATTAGATTCAAACGAGAATACATATCACTAACAAGCTCATCATCATTCATTTCAAAAGAATCATAACTTTGTTGAGCTAGGCAATGTTTTTTGTCACGAGATATTACTTGTGCCGGCCATGGAGCTCTTGTAATTTTAACCAAATTTCATGTGCCATATTTAAAGTGAACACCTGGTTAAACACATTCATGCTAAAAGATTCAAATAAGCAATTTTTAGCTCTAGCATTGAAATAGATTTCTTTTTCTTCACTCTTTGTGGGTTTATCGGGATTCTTAATGGGTTTCATCCCATCACGAGTGACTCTCCAAACACCCAAATCTACCGCCTCAAGGTGACAAGCCATTCTAGCTTTATAGTAAGGGAAGTTAGTGCCGTCAAAGTGTGGAGGCCTAGAGGTATCCATCCCAACCACTCTAAATAGCGTCGGCTCAACGATGGTGAAGCCAAAGGTCCAAATTGAGACAACCGGCTCTGATACCACTTGTAAGGGACCGTGACACCTAAGAGGGTGGTGAATTAGGCAACTTAAAAATCTACTCTAAACTATGGTGTCTAATTCCACCTAGTCAAAACTTATGCAAGAAAGTAATTTATCTAGATGTGCAAATACGGTTTTTGCTAGGTGTGTTGCTATCACTACCGCAAAAGAGTTATGCAACCTAGGTTCCAATTCTATCAACTAGCCTATCAATTAAGCTAGGAAAGTAAAGCAATCAACCAAGGTAGCAATGTGAATGCGGAAGGTAAAGATGAGGTAGAGATACAAACTCCCGTCGATGACTTCGGTATTTTTACCGAGGTATCAAGAAGCGCTCAAGCTTCCCCTTAGTCATCGTTGGAGCCCCTCACAAGGGCCAAGCTCCCGGTCAAGTAACTTCGTGGATAGCCCCAGTCCTTCCCCATGCACAAGTGGGTCTCTGATGTGCCTTCCAGCAAGCCTCTCCCGGAACGCTCCTCGACGTTTTCACTATCAAGCTTCCGGTTGAACCACCATGGGCCTTGTTCCCTTCAGTACACGGTGGCGGCCACAATACAAACATGGTTGGTGTGATCTTGCAAGACTACAAGCCCCTTTGATGTACAACAATGGTGTGCAAAAGCACCGAGTAATAAGAGGTGTGCAAACCTCACTAAACACTAGGCCTCAACCTAGAGCAAGCGCATAAGCGGTGGTCTAATCAACTTAAGTACTTCACAAAGCACCTACGCTAATCACCTAATGAATCACTAAGCACTATGCATGTGGAGATCACTAAAATGGTGTATCAACACCCTTAGTATGTTTCCTCAGTTCTCCACTGCTCAATTAGTTGGTTGGGGGGTCTATTTATAAGTCCCATGGAGAAAGTAGCCGTTGGGGATGAAACCCAACTTTTTGCCATTGACCGAACACGCAGGTCGTCCTTATAGATGGCCATCGGGCCGTGCCGGCCCGGCCCAGCCAACTTTGGCCAGGGCGGCGTCTTGTGCGGCGTGGCGTCAGGCTGCAGACGGGCCACCGTGTTGCGTCACGTGCTGCGTGCTCGTGCTGCGCGCCTGGCCCAAGGCACGGCCCACGGGCCGTTTTTCGTGCCGTGCCGCCCCGGTGAGCATGGCCAATTTTCTTCGGGCCATGCTTAGGCCCATGGCTCTATTTGCCAAAAAACCTCTCTTTTTCATCAAACTTTCTAAGTGTTTCACTTTCACACAGTTCTGATTCCATTTCACAGACAATAAGGCATAAAAGAGATATTATCATAATATCAAAATGAGTTGTTTTATAATCTTTGCCTCATTAAAAACCTTTCTAGGTAAAACTCACCCTTGTGAGAAACCCTAGAAAGGAAAAAGAGTACAGCCAGCTCTAAATTGTCAAAGTCTTAGTTCTATCCTATTACAATAGCCAACATCAGTGGCAAAGTCACAGTGAGACTTAGTGAGTTCACATGATCACATCACAGCAACAAGAAGTTCTATTTCTATCCTATTACAAAAGTTCATGTTCATCCATCCATCATCCTTGATCCTTGACTCACTCACTGCCTCAACTATGTCACAAACTCACAGTCCAAAAGTACCTACAAAATGTCAATGTTAGATTGTTACTTTGTTAGACATAATGAACTTCAAATCTTGAATGTAAAGAAGTTTTAGTTTAGTGACTACCTCTCCTCTTCTCTTCTTCTTCTATCCACCACCAACAGTAGTATCACCGGTGCCGCTGCCTTCGCCTTGTTCATCGAGGAAGAGGTTGTTGAATGCCTCCTCCAGTTCCAGGTCCTCAGGTGTATGCTGTTCCCTTCTTGCACCCTGTCCCCAGTCCTTGATGTAGGTGAGCATCTCAACATGCTCAGGCAACAAGTGCCGCCACCGATCTTCGAGTATCCTGGATGTACAGCTGAAACAGGACTCCGAAGAGACAGTAGACATCAGGGACAGACATAATATCTTGAGCCATAATCGACAGGATTGGATAGGTTAGCTTGTGGTCACGCCACCAGAGGAGTATGCCAAAGGATTCCTCATAACATGTGACAGGGTCACTGTCCAAGTAAGCTTTGAGCTCACTAACAGCAGATGGAGTAGATAAAGATGAGGGGGAAGAGACAGGGGATTCACTAGGACCTCCAAAGATCCTTCCCCATGCCTGTTTTGTCTTACCAGTATGAGCTGAAGGGACTGAAACCCTTTGACTTCTCACTGCACCAAATTTCTGTTCATACTTGGCAAACAGTTTATACAATTCATCTTTGACATCAGCATAGTACACACTATAAGTGCATCCAGTTGCCTTAGCAAGCAATTCAAGCACATTAAAGAACCCTTTCATCTTAGCTCTAGGATCAAGAATGAATGCATATGAATAAATGAGTGGAATTTTCTCCCAATATTTAAGGAATTTAAGCTTCATAGGAGTAGCAATCATTCTAAAATTAGCATCTCTTTCAACATTTTGCAAGTGTTCAGCCATGTCAAGCATATGGTGCAAAACAAGTGGAGCTGTGGGACAATACACACCAGATAGAACAACAGTGGAATTATAGAAGAGTTCCAAGAATATCATTATTTGTTCAGCAACATACCAATGCTGTGCAGTCAACAAAGTAGAACCATAATTTGATGTAATGAACACATGAAAGACTTCCTTATATGGCAGCAAATGTTTGAGCATCAAATAAGTAGAATTCCATCTAACATCCATATCCAAGCCAAACTTTCTAGGTCTAAGACCCTGAGCTGTGCAGTAGTTCTTAAACAATGCAATTCTTTGATTAGAGGAATTTAAAAAACTTATTGCAGTTCTGAAATCTTCAGTATAAGGTTTCAACCTCTTCATGCCAGATTTAACAATCAAATTTATTATATGGCATGCACAGCGTTGATGCATAAGCAAATACTGCACCTTGTTAGGATCATCTCTTGTAGGTGCAGGATAAGAACCTAAATAGCCAAAGAACATAGGTTGCAAAATCTCAAAATCCCTAGAATTAGCAGAAGCATTGTCTAGAGACACAGAAAAAACCTTGTCAATCAAACAAAACTCCTCAACCACACTAGCAATCCTATCAGCAATGTTTTTACCAGAATGAGAAACATCAATCAGCCTTAAACCAACAATTTTTTTCTGTAATTCCCAATCTGCACTAACATAATGAGCAACAATAGAAATATAATCCTCTTTAGCATTACCAGACCATATATCAGATGTTAAAGAAACAGAAGATGCAGCAGGCAACAAAGATTTCATAAGCATAGCACGTTGTTCATCAAATAGTTTAGACATATCTCTAGTTGTGGTCTGCCTAGAAACCTTTTGAAACAGAGGATTGTGAGCACGCTTAATGTAATCCTCCCAAGCCTGGGTCTCACCAATCCCTAAAGGAAGGTCTAGCCTAGCAATCAAATGGCACAACTCAGTGCGAGCAAGCATAGGATCATACACCCAATTTTTCAAACCATCAGGATTCATAGCAAGTTTAGACTGGACCATACTAGCATGCTTATGTTTTTTCATACAGGAAAACATGTGCCGTCTCAAATGCTCAGTGCCAGCAGCAGACCTAGCACTGTAACGCGCACCACAGTGTTTACAGATGGCCCTCACTCAAATTTTATTCTCCTTAATCTCATGGAAGTAATCCCAAACATCATAAACTTTCTTACCAGAGGTGGAAGAGGTTCCATGAGTGTTAGTGGAGACCTCAACTCCACCATCACCGTCGTCGCCATCGAGATCGATGGGCTGGTTGCCGTCACCGTCACCAAGATCGATGTCGAACAGACCGGCTGCGTCATCACGCAAGTCGTCGTCGTTCTCGATTTCCAGCTCCTCATCCGGGTGCGGCGCTAGGTCCTCGCCGTCAACAAGGGGGGATGTTGATCCACCCCCCGTGTTGTGAGCCCAGCACCAGCACCAGCCTAAGCCCGACCCCGACATCTAGCTCCAGCACCGCCCCTCAATGGGTGCTTCGGCGGCCTGGCCATGTCCACTCCAGAGGAGGACGCGGCGTCAGGCACGAACCTACAACTCAAAAAGATAGAGACAGAGTGAGTAGAGAGAACAAGAACTGACGAGCAGATCCAAAGAAAGAGTAGGGTTAGGGTTAGGGAAGAACAAGACGAACCTACGCTCTGGAGCCCGGTGTCGGAGATGAAGAAGCCAGAGCCAAAGGTGGGGAGGAGGAGACAACGATTAGAATCGATGGCGGGGTGGGCGAGGTTGGGTAGGGAAGAAGAACACGAACTCACATGGCTCACGGTTCACCGAGAGTGAGAGGAGAGGGAAAGGAGGGAGAAGATGGGGACAGGTGGACAGGGTTAGCGAGGTGGAGTGGAGGAGCGCCGGTGAGGTCACCGGAGCCGAGGACGGGGCCGATGGTGGTGGCAGCGGTGGATCGAGATCTAGAGCAGAGCGAGAGCGAGCGAGCGAGCGAGAGAGAATAAGGATTAGGGTTAGGGATTGGGGAGGCCGGGAGGAATGAGGATTGGGGCGGCGAGCAGGCTCCTAGCCTCTGTGGTTGCGCTTATATTTGTCGTTGTCGGCCTTCGTGGGCTGCTGGGCCAAATGGGGCACCGGGCCGTCACCGTGCCGGCCTACACCACCGTGTCGTGCCTGGGACGTGCCATGGGCTGTGGTGGCAGCCCGCACACACTACCGTCCATCGGGCCATGCCAAGTAAACTGCTGGCCACCGGCCGCGTGCTGCGTCTGTGTCGGGCCAAAAGGTCGGGCCCGTGCCGCGGCGTCGACGCGCCTTGGGCTACATGGCTTTTATAGTCGTCGTCACGATCGACGCTGCGTCTAGTCGTCCCGACCATTGGCGCTCACTATTAATCGAACTCTCTAGCGAGTCTGGTCGCTTACCATCTGACGCGTCCGGTCAACATTTCACCACTCTGGAACCTCTCTAGACTCGATTGGATGCCACTGCCTGGCGTGTCCGGTCGTCCACAGCTACAGTGTCTGGTCCTTACTGAGTTGTTGCTGCAACAATGAATAGTGAAGTTCATGTGTCCAGTCAACGTCTCACTCTGGTCCGGTTGCATCTTGTTGGCCGCTGCTATTGCCGAAAGCGGTGATCGAGATACGTCTGGTCCTCATAAGGGCCGCATCCTATCACCTCTGCTGAGCTCGTTTCTTCGTGATCTTACATCCGGCTTGGTTTCTATCTTCGTGCTTATACTTTGCTAGGTTTCTTGGGTCTTCTATTGTGCTTCTAGGGTCTTGCTTGAGGTGTTGATCATCGAATCATCATGTCGCCTTTGTCCAAGTCATGTTTGTAACCTATTGGACTATAAAACTAACACTTGCAAGCACATTAGTCTAATTTGGTCTTGTTGATCATCAAACACCAAAATCCAAAGTAAATGGGCTAAGGGTCCATTTTCCTTACACCGCGGTTTCGACCCCACGATAGCTGGCTCACCGGGTAGGGGGCAACATCAAGTGCAATTCTGGCTCTATGGTGGCTAGAGCCACCTGCCTCGTCACCGGAGCAGGCGGCACCGCACCAGAACGTGGCGTCTGCTTCCCCGATGAACTCTCCATCATAGCCGGAGCCTTCGCTCAAGGCCAGCTTCTTAACTTTGGGACCATGGCCTACGTTGCCGACTGCTATGGTGAGCTTCGTCCACTCCATGGGGCTATGCCGGCGGGCAACGAGTCCTCCCTCCTCCGTCAAGACTCTTGGGAGCAGATCTTAAGGTTCTAGCTCGCCAGATCCAGCATGGTTGGGGCCTGAACCGCACCGTGTTGGACCATTGCCAGATGTTCTACATGTTAGCCAACGTCCACCACCGGTGAGGTGCTCCAATCGCCTAACCACTTCTAGTATTACCTCCTAGACCTGCCTTTCGGGATATAGAACACGGCAGTGGCCTTCTAGCTGGAGCTGGAGCACCTCATTAGTCGCGAGGTGCTGCGAAGCACCATCCTTTTCGGTGCAGCGGGGACTAATGTCCCCTCACTCCACACCTTCCTCAAGATCCTCTTGGGGAATGGCCCATAGTATGACTCTGATGACATCGACTATAGCGCCCCTTCAAGCATCTGCTACCTCATCGACGGTGAGGTTCTACATGAGGAGGCACCCAGGCTCACGCCGCCGGACCAGAGTCCCCGTAGCCGCGCGGCCTACCTTTAGGAGAAGGCAGACCACTTGCAATCTCGGCAGGTGGACTTGGAGGCCACCGAGGCAGAGCTCGAGCACCAAAGGCGGGAGTTTACGTGGCAGCAAACTGCGCACCCTCTCGGCAACAACACCGACGCCCGCACGGGGGCTCCCAGCGACCTCTGCTTCCCCCATGCAGCGTACAACATGGCGGTCGCCACCTTCCACCTAGAAGACATCTCTGACACACCAGACCCGAAGACCAATGAGCGGCTGAATGAGGCAAAGTGGCAGCTCTACGTCACTCTCGAGTAGCAGGTAGAGAGTTTGGCATCCTGATGCCGCGCTGCTCCGACGCTCACGCCCCACCAGCGGGGGGAAGCAGCAGCGACACCTCTGGCAACAGCTCTGACCAGCCACGGACTTGAGGCGCTAGGCCTCGATAGGAGCGAAGGCGTGACCTTTCTCCTTGGCGTCCCCTCACGCGCCACCGGATCGGTGACGATCACGATGTTCGCGACACCATCAAGGCCAGACGCCATGCTCAGGTGTAGTTCCATACCCCTGAGCGACAGGGTGGGGGCCTCGCCCCGGATCACTTTGGCCTCCAGGCATTCGGGCAGCAATTCGGGCAGCCCCCTACCCTAGGCGTTTCCGGCAACCGACGTACATCTCCAAGTACGACGGCAAGACCAACACGGACCATTGGCTAGAGGACTACCGCCTCGCTAGGAAGGCCGGAGGGTCAGACGATGACTTTGTCATCCAGTACCTTACTCTGCTTCTATCAAGCTCGACCAGAGCTTGGCTCGAGTAGCTTGAGCCTGGCAGCATCTGCTGCTGGGGAGATCTCCGTTCAGTCTTCATCGGCCACTTCTAGGGTACCTACACCTGCCTAGGGAACTCTTGGGATCTCTACAACTACAGGCAGAGGGTAGACGAGACCCTTTAGGAGTACATTCAGTGCTTCTTCAAGAAGCGCAATGAGCTACCCAACATCACCGATGCCGACGTCATCAACGCCTTCATCTATAGAACGATCTACGAGGCCCTTGTCCATGTGCTCGAGCATGAGACCGCATGCACAATGTGGGAGCTCCTGGATGTCGCCACCCAGTATGCCATGGGCAATGAGGCGATTCAGGCCAACTTCAGCGGGAAGGTCAAGGCCGCCGGCCACCTCAGTGGTAGCGATGACGGCGATGATCCTGTCTCGTCCTAGTGACGCCGCGACAAGCGAAACAAGGACCAAAAATGCTGTGGTGAGGAGATGGTGGCCACGGCCAACCGTGCCACCAGACCACAGTCCCGCGGTCGTGGTGCACGCCCGAAACACTTCAAGAAGGCACTTGAGTGCCCCTGCCCATTCCATAGGAGGCAAGCCAGGCACCTCCTCAAGGACTACGCTACCATGAAGGGCTACATCCGTAGCACCCTTGACCAACAGGGCAAGGCCCAGAAGCCTACCCCGAAGGCCGATGACCCAGCGGACGGTGCCCAAGAGGAGGACAATGAATTCCCCAAGGTCGAGCGCTGCCTCATGATCTTTGGGGGCTCCCAGGCGTATGAGTCCCGCTAGCAACATCCCACAACCGAGCAGGAGGTGAACGCCGTCCACACCCTCTCCACCTCAATGCGGCTCTAATGGTCCTAAACGACAATCACCTTCGACCAAGAAGATCACCCCGACTGTGTCCCTCATCTGGGGCGCTGCCCGCTCATGGTTAGCTCGATCATGGGTACCACATGCCTCTCCAAGGTGCTAATGGATGAGGGAAACGGCCTCAACAAACTCTATGCCAGCACCCTCGATAAGATGGGCATCCCTCGAAACAGCCTGTGCCCTAGCAAGGCGACGTTCTACGGGATTGTGCTAGGGAAGGAAGTCGTGCCCCTTGGACGCATCCGGCTCAACATCACCTTCGGCCAGCTAGACAACTTCTACAAGGAGCCATTCACCTTCGAGGTCATCGGCTTCCTCGGCATCTACCACGCCCTCCTCGGTCGACTGTGCTTCGCCAAGTTCATGGCCATCCCCAACTACACCTACCTGAAGCTCAAGATGCCGGCCCAAAGGGGGTCATCACCATTGAGGGCAACTTCGAGCAAGCCTACTACTACGAGCAAGACTACGTCGCCCAAGCATCCACACTCATCGCCCCTTGCGCTCTCGACAGCTCAAGCTGCAACACAGAAGGGGCACCGGCGGAAGAAGCAACCAAGGCAGCGGTGGTGCTCGACCGATCGAGCATCGGTGAGGCGCCCAAGGCTTCTAGCGACAATGGTGGCTCAGCTAGCCCCTCCATCCAGGTGCTCAGCCCCTAGAAGGTGCTGGCCTGATCGAGGTGAGTTCCGACCTTTCCCTATGAGGGAAGGCCATCGTCGAGCCATTCACCCAGAAGTGACGCCTCCTGAGCCAAGGCCTGCCTATCGACCTGCTTCGCCAGCCTACCTCTATAACAACAAAAACCAAGAAAAGTCCCGTCCTCTCGACCCTCTTGCTTCGCTTGCTTTAGTCATTGTCTCCTATAACCTAAGCGACCCTAGCGAAAGCTCGGCTGCACCACAGGATTGACTAAACTAACCATCTACTGACCTTTCTGAAGGAGAACCGCTGTAGAAGGCCCCCGAGCAAGGCAACGATGGGCGGACGGAGCAGGAGGAGCAGGCGAAAGATCGGCAAGGCGCTAATAGAGCCGCCCCGCCCATAGCGTTACCAACTAATGTCCTCTTTTCCCTCTCTTGTGTCCATTTCGTTTTCTTTGTAGGTATCTGTCTATCTACCGATCCTTCATCGGATCGTTCCACCCCACTACACGTCGGTCTAGGGCCCCCAGAAGGCGCATCGCTGAGGGTTCAAGGCTGGCCCACTAGGCTTTAAGGTCACCCAAAGCAACTAAAAGTGCGAGGGACACTCGGGAGATGAGCCCATACGGCTGTAGTCGGGGTGCCCAGAAGCGCCTTGACCGTCTAGACGAGCGATGTCTGAGTATTGACCTAGAGCTGCTCGTGGTACCCAACGAGGGAGGCAGCAAACCCCCGAGTACCGACAGATGGGCTTGGGAACTATACGAGTGGCTCGGTCGGGAAGCCAAGGATCTCCCCTCTGGAACGACCGTAAACCTAGGGTTCTCACGGACTTACCCGTTAGCAGCACGGGCGTGGCGATCTTGGCCAATGAGGCCATCGTTGTAATAGCCCAGCCCAACGAGGGATTAAGTCTCTGAGCACGACTCAAGAGCAAAATGGGATTACAAACGAAAGTAATTTCATTTCATCAATTGGGAATGACCCGATTACAATATACGGTAGCAGAAACCACGATCTACTGCCGCCTATACGACGACAAAGACCACAGGGCACGCTCGACCTCTGGGTCGGGGCCTTATGGTGTGCATGTCTCGGGCAGCAGGGTCACCCTCGGGGCTCCTTCTCAATGCCTAAGGTCGGGTGACGTCGACCATCGCACTGTTAGTGGGGCCGGCCCTCCTTCGCCGTTGCTGGGACGGAGGGATAGCGACCGACACGCTGCAATCCCCTTCCCCCATTAGAGGGTACAAGGACTCCAGCGACATCATTGGAGCCTTACACCTTCTAGGGAGGGGGGACGCGACAGACGCTTCTAGCGTCGGGTCGCCACCCCTCCTTTGCCGGAGTCATTCCACCCTCAAAGAAGCAGTCGCCCGCCGGACATCACCAAGCTCACTCGGAGGGAAGCATCGCACTTCATCGCCACCGCCATCACCACTGAAGAAGATGGATCTGAGGAAGAAGAAGTGAGGGGCGGAGGAAGGGATTGAAGACACCACATCCCTCGGGGGCTCCCTTTTATAGCCCGAACGATTTGCTGTGAGCGGCCCTGGTCCCTCCGATCAGCCATCAACGGTCAGAAAGGGCCCTAGGGAATCGCTAGGCATCCCTTCAATCCCCGTAGCACGCCTCCAGACAGTTGCATAATGGTGGTCGCATAGTAAAGGCAGAGTCAGGGAACCGCTGACGATGAGTCAAGTCCCCGCTCCGCTTTCCACCACGCGCGTCGCCCACATGCCTCCTCACGGGACTTGGGGGGAACCAGCTCCCCTGGCCCCACCAACTATCATCAATGGCTTGGATCCACACGCAACAAGTGACATGACTCCTCCTCCACCAGATCTGCTGCACGTGGCTCCGATGTCCAATCTCCCCGACGAGGCGGGACGGCGCGGGGGCTGCATGCCATAACTCCTCCACCAGGCATGATGGCCCAGATGCCATCAACCACCTACGCAAGGTGTTAGTGGATGGGACGTGCCCAGTAGCCGCCCCTTCCGCTGGAAAGGAGACCCCACAATAGCCTCGGGGGCTACGCCGGCTCCATAGACGGAGCAGCCCGATGCCCCGATCGACGGGCGCTAGGGTGGCGCATCCCCCAAAAATCAACCAACTCCCCGGAGTTAGGTCGGAAGCCACTGAGTAGTGGGCCCAACGAGGGCCTCCGTCCAAGCCTCAGCGCGCTCCCATCTCCCTGACCTATGGCCATAGAGGGTCGGCCCCAGAAGGCCGGCTCGAGAAGATCAGGACCTGTTACCGTAGCCCCTAGAAGGGCGTGGTGCTCCGGATGATCAGGCGGCCCTGAGCCAAAGCCCAGCGCTCTTGATCACCCGGCCCACAGGCAGTTCGATCAAAAGGACGGTGCCTCCAGCCCACTGATCGGCAACTCCTGACGAAGTTCGCCAAGCTCTCGCCGAGTCGAAGACCCATGCGACATAGGCTCACGAAGGGATCAACACCATCTTCGCTCAGCCCCGACAGCCGAGCAACACCCATCACTTTAGAGAAGAAGGCCCCAAGCAGGGCACAACACTCTCGCCAGCAGAAGACGTCCCCACCAAGGAGGGTTCGATCACTAGATGATTGAATTCAGCCCTTCGTCGCCATCACGCCATGTAAGGCCACGAAGGGCTCGGGGGCTCCTGATGAGATCATAACATACAGGTATGTTAAGCCTCGGGTCCAATGGTTCCCAAACGAAGAAGACCCCCCGACTGACCCCTTTAGGATCGCTCAGGGGCTCAGGGGCTATGCCCATCGGGCCCGCTCGCGTGCACCCTCTGGCAAAGAGATCCGGCCGAGCCTAACTCGACCGCAGCTTTGGCCTAGGGCTCGGGGGCTTCCCCGAGCCTTGGGCTCCCGATCTATGGCACGACCAAGCCCGGTCCTTGGCTCCTGCCCATCGCACGATGCCAGCCAAGGCCCGAGCACAAGAAGACATGCCTCTAGCTACCGATGCTCGGAGGCTCCACGGCGTTGCTCCCCAGGCGTGGCCCTGCCAACTGCTCCTCCGACAGGGTCACGTCCGGGGCGTGACACAAGAAGACAAAAGCTTCCCACGGCCTTCGGGGGCTCGCGGGCTTCTAGGCCCACGCATCAGCCCCTGGAGCCGACCTCCTCTGACACCAAGAAGACTCCAGAAGGTCTCACCCGGGGGAGGTCGGTCCAAGATAACACCACCTGACAAGCAGAGTGTCAGAAGAGAGCAGTCAGACGACGCCTAAGGCTTCTTCGGCTCCAAGACACCGCGACGGTCCTGCGTGATTCTTGTGTTCCTGAGTCCACCCGAGCCATCGGAGACCCGTACTCTAACACCGACTCGAACAACATGCTTTGCGCGGTTTCGACCCATGACGGTGGTGGTTCGTCTTCTTTCGCCAACGCTCCCTCGAGTCCCGCCCAGGGCAAGCTTGGGCCTCGCTATCTTGGTCCTTTTTAAGCACTGGAGGCGCATTGGGTCGGTGGCCTATCGCCTTTGCTCGCCAGATGGTGTACATCTCCATGACATGTTCCACGTGGGGCTGCTCAAGCCCTTTCGAGGTGACCTCCGACGACTACTTCCCACTCCGGGCGTGTGCAAGCCTGACCTAGCTTCACCGGGCGCTTGGCATGTCTTTGGTCCAGTGGCAAGGGCTCCCTTCCGACGACGCTATTTGGGAGCCTCTCGCAGGATTTCAAAGACCTCTACCCGGTGTTCAACTCGAGTACGATTTTGTTTGAAGAGGCGGGAGAGATGTTATGATGGGCATCTCCTATCAGGCTGGCCCAGCCCAGTGGCTGGCTAGGCCACACCGACGGCAAGGGGACCAGCGCTCGTGAGATATACCATCTATAGTTATTTTGGCTATTTCCATAATTATAGGGTTTGAGATTGATTTGCTTGTAAGTTCCTTTGAGAATTAATTAAGCAAGGCAAAAGTATTTGCCTTGCCTCAAGGGCCATTACGTGACTCTCTCCAGCCTCCCTGCCCTATCTCTCACGTGAGCCCTAGGGCAAACAGCAGCAGCGCCGCTGCCACCGTCGCCGTCGCTGACCTCCACCACGGCTCCTGGTCGCCGTGTCCCTCGTCCTCGTCCCCTAGTCTCCTATCCCTACGCTCGCAGAGTCATGTAGGATAAGGATCCTATCATGCAAGGCTATGCATGGAACATATTCCGGCATAGTTCAGCATGTCAGGGTCCTCAACACAATCTGTCAAAACACACAGGTTATATTGGCAAGGTTCGAACATTCAGTTCGCCTTTTGATATGCAGCCAAAAGATAACTCCTATAGTCCTATATGACCCGTGTCTGTCACTGTCAGGACCACATTTCTGTCTCGAACGGTAGTCTCAAATGCAGGGCGTGTAGTAGTGGCTATCCTAGTATCCTGCAACCTAGAGGGTGCACTGTAAAGTAGCAGGTAACATACGAGAAAGTTTAGCTCCTGTGGTGTTACAAGTCATGAAGCTTAGGACCATGAGGGCGATGGCCTTCCAGGGGACACGTACACTGCTTCTGCAACTCCAGGTACCTCTCCATATCAAACTTCTGCGCTGCACAAAGCTTTTTCTGCCTTGACAAGAACAGACTCTCCATGAAGTCCCGATACGTCGGATCTCTTGAGGTGATGAGGAAATAGGCGTAGCCGACAGAGCAGGCCAGATGCGGTGGTGAAGAAGGCGATCGGCTCCATCACGCCCCACGAGAATTCCCAGAATGTGAGGCGGAAGAGGAGCCCGACTTGGCACATGAAGAACCCTAAGCCAGACCACAGGATGCGCCGCACTTGCTTGTGCGCCAGCTTGTCAATCTCTTCCTTCTTTGCCTGGAGCTGCTCGAACTCTTCTTTTCTCGGGTCATTCTCTGGTGATAGCGCAAGTGGCACAGCCCTTCTAACCAGGTCCACCACCTGAAAATGGTCAATGGTCAATCAATGTAAGATTCAGTCAGAAAGATTACATCATGACTCCTTTTGCTCGTCTTGTACGTAACTAAGAAAAACCTTTGACTCTAAGCAAATTGGCTGGATATTCATTATCTTCTCTGTCAATAATAGTGAAATTGAGACCTTCCTACAGGCAACAGCTGAAAGCAACAGGAAGAAAAAAATCTCACACTGTGATGCAATCCTTTTCAGATAATTGTCAATGTGCTGTCCACACTTCAAAGGATAAATTAGTACCTTAATTCCAGGTGGATGCTTTGATGCTTAGGTGGAAAGAAAAAATTAACAAGATTCCACTTTTTCCACAGCGCATACTATGGTCTTTGTTCTGATCAGGGTAGGTGAAGAACATACAGTAGTTGTGGAGGACCGGAAGGTACCAAATCAAAGAACATGTGATCTAATGTTAATCTGTACATGGCTCCAATTCCACGTGCAATGCTTTACAGCTAACTGCATCCTCACGTGACTGAGGATTCCTAACTGCATCCTCACGTTACTAAGCATTCCATTTCCATGTGTGCATCTTGACTATTTTCCCAATATTATGTTTTCCTCAGCCATCTGGTAACTGAACTTAAAAATGAGGGATTTTCGTCAGTTGTTAGTCTCCAATAATATAGGAAGACTGAAACAGGGCATTACTTTGGGAATTTGATGTGGTTTTGTTTTTAAGAAAGAGTGATTTGTATGAAACGAGTTCCGATTTTAACTGATTAGCAAGGATGTAGACCCAATTTGAAACAAGATAGCAAAAAGGGTTCACCCGAATCGGAATCCGGAATAAACCGTTACGAGAGCAGCAAGCAGTTTCGAATTCGATACGAGGAGACTGCAGACGAAGAACCTATGACGATACAGTGACAAAGTGATGTAACGCTCAAGAAATGCGACCTTCTCGGGGTGGAGGTAGGCCTTGTCGCGGAAGAGCAGGACGACGCCGGCGTGGTCCAGGGCCCGCGCGAGCGCCTCGGCCTCGGCGTGCGTGCGCGCGGCGCCGGCCTCGACGCAGGCGTCGAGGAGCTGGCCGTACCCGACCACCTCGTCCCGGCCGTCCCGCAGGCGCCGCTTCAGCGCCTCGACGCCGACGAGGCGTACCAAGTGCCGCGCCTCGGCCGGCGTGACCTCCGGCTCGGGCTCCGCCTGAGCCGGGCGCGGCGGCGGCGGGGAGAAGGGGCGCGCGTGGAGGAAGAGAGCGGCAGTGGCGGTGGCGGCGGAGGGAGGGGACGGGGACGGCCAGCGGCGGGTGAGGAGGAGGCGTGCGGCGGCTGCGCGCCACATGGACATGGTGGTGGAGGAGGACCGGCGGCAGTGGGATGGCGGTGAGCCGGTGAGGCCTTGCTTTGCTTAGCAGTTACTCCTAGCAAGCAGTTTCTCCCTGCTGTCGTGTGACTGGGTTTTGCTCAAGTATGAAGCCAGGTAAAGAAAAAACACCTTGAGCTAGATCTACCCTTTTTCAACTTTTCATCTTTATAAGTCCAATCTTAAAAAAATATTTTGTTATTTCCTCCGTCACAGAAAGATATTACTCTACCTTCATTTTAAATTTGATCACGTTTATAGAGAAGGTTGTTAATATTTATTACAGCAAATAGCTACGTCATGAAACTATCTTCCCTGATGAATCTATGTCACTTATTTTATATATAATATATAATAATATAGATCTTAATATTTTTATATAGATTTTGTCACATTTTGAAATTTAAGATAGTTTTTTGACCGATGACAAATCTAGAATGCTATCCTTCTAAATGTTTCATTTTGATGAATGAAACGGCTCTCTAGTGAATAATTTCATTTTGATGTTTCATATAGTGGCCATAGAATTTAATTGTGATGCATGAATTAAGGCCATTTTGATGCAATGAGCCTCATATTACAAAGTCTTAGAAGTTAGAACAATGTATACCCATATTTTATTTGGTTGAAACCCTATGTTTTTCCTCATAGCTCTAATGTCATGTCATGAAATTTGTCAGCACCTTATCTATTGGTAATAAAACTAGCATTGGGGGTACGTGTGAGTGTCGTTTATGTGAAGTGGTTTTGACGAAATTGGTTATAAAACTGCATATGGTTTTTGGGTCCGTTTTTCCTTATAAACTGGGTCAATTTTATTCTTCTTAATTGAAAGACAGAGCTCTTGCCATTACGTTCAATAAATATCAGTTAGTGACCTCAGCTGTGTAGGATATAAGAGCTTTAAAATTATCCTCTATACCTATTGTAATCACATGTCAATCAAGTATTGGTTCCTTCTAAGGAAGACTTGTATCTCCTTTGAGGAAGCCGTGATTGATCAAAAGGTCAAGCTCGATCAAACTGCTTTTTTTCTTTCAACTGCTTTCCTCGTTTCACTATTAAACTTCTTCCCTGTGGAGACAAAGTCGAGGCTTTCACAAATTTTCAAGTGGTTCACCATAAGCACAGATTCTCACCGGGCAACATCTAGACATTTAGGGTCCGTTTGGTTCTTGCCGTGGGATGCCGCGCCTACCATTGCTGGCCAGTAGCTGTAAATGCTGGCGTCGAATTCGGCCGCCCAAGAATCGCGACAGATTGTGGCCTCGCAAATGAAGCTGCATGGAGTGGGTTGCCGCCGCAAGACATGCCATAACTACAGCAAATTACGGAGGCGAACCAAACGCTTGCCTCGTCTCTGGCGCAAAAAAGTGCGGCGGCGGGGTGTGGCGTAGTTTGGTAACCAACCAAACACTCCCTTAATTTGGAACATAAAGAGCACTAAAGAGAAGTCCTATTCATGTTGCTATGTTTAAAACGTGTTCATTATCTTACGAAAAATGATGCGTGTTATGCAGTTGCAAGCATGTTTCCATCGGTGAATCCACCAGTAAGGGCTTTTGTTTAGATGTTCATGTATCCACCTCAAATCCACGTATTTTGGAGTAGATTGGTGTGGAATTTACCATTCAACATGCATGGATCGAGGTGTTCAAATTCTACACCAATCTACCCCCAACACACATGGAGTGAGATGGAATGCTCATCACACATGGATTGAGGTTGTCAAAGAAAAAAATAAGTCGTTTTTAGAAATAAAAATAAGTCCTTATTACACGAGACGAACTCTTCCCACCGTATTTTCACAGCTTTGTAAATTGTAAGGGCTTTTCCGCAGCAGCGACCAGTGCACGGCCCACGGGCTCGCATTCCAAGTGGGCTGCTGGGTTATCAATGTAGAAATCAGGCCTGCTACAGGCCCAGGCAAACAGCCCCACTGGGCTCTCTCTCTCGTTCCCTCCTCTCCCATTCTCGCTGCGACGACTGGGCGCCCCGCCGCCGCCGCCCTACGCCAGGTTCTCCCAAGGTCATCACCGGCGACGAGCACCCACCAGGTACCCCACTCACCCCTTCTATTCCCTTCCTGCTGTGCGAAACCGAGCGCCCAAGCCCTAACTGAAGCTACTTTATGTACGTGTATTCGCATCTGATTCTAATCACAAGTGTAGGTCGTACCCTCGCGCAGCAGTAGATATTCCTGCATTTTAGAAATCCACAAGTTTGTATGGTCGGTTCGGCCCTTTTCTTCTTCCTGCCCTTTTGATTGTTCAAGCAGCTGCACCAACAGTTCTAACCGTTTTTGTTGTTAGTCCACACCAAGTCACCAACCAATGTAGTTGTTGCTTCTGCGATTGATACTTCACTGTCAATTTGTAAAGGTTGGAGTTGTGTACTGCAATGCGATATATTGTATACATTTAGTCGTAGCTTGGAGTTTTCGAAATCCGACTCCTCACCCCCACCCCCACCCCCCCCCGACTTACTAAAAGCTTGCAATCCTGTGCAGTAGTTTGAACTAATTGTACCACATCTTAATAATAGTTTCAGCATTTGCGTTGGAACCATAAATTGTGCTGTGCTTCTGTCTCCTGTTTCTTTAAACAGTTTTTTATATGCTTCCGCTTGCTTTGATAGCGCAATCAACCATTTTTTTTATTTGTAGTTCAGGGTCCAGATGTTAGTCGCAGAGGTGCTTAGAGTTGGAGCTTACATCTCTAGGTTTTCTCGACATGCATGCTAAGTATATAATCTAGCGTTTTACATGTGACATGCTTTTGTGTTGTATAGCAGAATACATATTCTTGCCTTAACTGAGGTTGTGGACTGTACTTTGTTGAACAAGCTGTGGCCTGTGGTACAAACTTACTGCATACTTGTTCTGTTGATACTTCTGTACTTTTTTTTTCTAAAAATAGTTAGTAGAGTTTTAGAAAACGGTTATGCATACAGTTGCCTCTATTAAATCTGGGAAAATACCGGGGCCTTTGTAGGTTAATTTATCTGCATACAGTTGCTTGTACTGTTGAACAATGAGAAATCTTGGGTCCTTTGCTGTTTCGATTCTGATTACATTTCTGTGCAATTTGTTTTTTGATGTTTAATCAAATTGCTAGCTTATATAATGCTCCCTCAAATTCAGGCTGTAAGATTTTCCAGCATTGGTTATTCACGCACTTCTTGATTTAGAAAACCTCAAGTTCTGGACCTGATCAGCAAAACAAGTTCTTACCACTTTAGTCAGTCCAGACTCATGGCAATGGCTGCAGGTCCAGCCAATGGTGATTCAGAGAGTGGTCCTCAGAGGAACTATCAGGTTGTTGTGGCTGCCACTCAGGACATGGGCATTGGGAAGGATGGGGTTTTGCCATGGAAACTTGCTGGCGATCTTAAATTCTTCAAACAGCTTACACTAACTACATCTGACCCTGCCAAGAAGAATGCAGTTATAATGGGAAGGAAAACATGGGAGAGCATTCCAGTTAAGTCAAGGCCATTGCCTGGTCGTTTGAACGTCATACTTACTCGATCTGGTAGTTTTGATTTTGCAACAGCAGAGAATGTTGTTATCTGTGGATGTATGAAGTCTGCCTTAGAACTGCTAGCATCTACTCCGTATTGCTTATCGATTGAGAAAGTTTTTGTCATAGGAGGTGGGCAGGTACTGAGGTGAGTTCTTATCTTTTGAAACAAAATATTGTACTTGCACTCTGTTGTCGTGGTAACTGTGTTGCAATTCCATTCACCCTTCGGCAATGTTTTTTACCATTTTATGTAGGGAAAATCTTAAAGGACCTGCATGTGAGGCCATCCATCTAACTGACATTCAGTCGAGCATTGAGTGTGACATTTTCATCCCTCCAATTGACTTCTCGGTGTTTCAGCCATGGTATTCATCTTTCCCTGTGGTAGAGAGCGATATCAGGCATTCTTTTGTGACTTTTGTTCGTGTTAGAAAATCGGTGGTACAAACCCATGATTCAAATGGCAAGGAATCAACTGAGGTTAATACCAAGAATGACAAGTTTGAAACAGAGAATTTCTCTTTTCTCCCCAAGATGATATTTGACTGCCATGAGGAGTATCACTATCTCAATCTTGTTGAAGACATTATAAGGTATGGTGCTCAGAAAAATGACAGGACAGGAACTGGAACATTGTCAAAATTTGGGTGTCAGGTATTTCTCCTTAACTTTGAATATTCATTTTTATCAACCAGTAAAATAATTTCTTTTCATTTTCTTATTAGATGCGGTTCAACTTAAGGAAAATTTTCCCTTTGCTGACAACAAAGGTATGCAAATATCTTGTATTTTCAGATCTAGCCCTGAGTCAGCATTTGCAAATAGAAATGTGCAAAAACTTCTTTAGTTTTTAATGATTTGTGAGAAGAAACACAGGCAAATCAGTGTGTAACTGTGTATAAAATTGTGTTTCTTTAATGCTTTGTGCTTGTTACTTTTGGAATGTGTGTTTATCAAGTTTGGACTGTGCCTTTTTTATTTTTCTGTTGTTTACAATTATTGGCAATCAACTTGATGCTGGTTTAGTTTTCTTCTTTTATGATCCCCACATACGTTCCAAGATTTTGACTGAGGTTCTGAATTGTCATTTTTATTGAACCATCTGCTATAGTTTAATTATTATTTATATGAGATAGCTCTAGCCTTTACTTATTTTATTAAGATGGGTGACTATGAGTTTCTCCGCCTATGGTGGGGCGCCTTTGGTGCCCCAGCATAACAGGTCCCAAGCCCTGGTAAAGGAGGAGGGTTGTGTTAGGCGTGGCGAGACAATGTAAAAACTTAGCCACTTTAATGGAGATGAAACCCAAAAGAATCCCGTTGGGGCGTAACCCTCTTAGCGACGCGCCATGTCGGAACCCGGGTATGGTGTTAAATGAGCAAGGGCCGGGTCGTCACCCCCGTGACGCGCCGTGTCGCGATCTGGACACGGTGTCAAGTGAGCAAGGATCGGGTCGTCGCATCCTTAGTGGCGCACCACATCGGTGCCCGGGTGTGGTGCACCACATCGGTGCCCGGGTGTGGTGCAAAATGAGCAAGGGTCTTCGTACCTACCTCGGCGGGTGCGAAGGGTAAGGAAGCTAGTCGAGCCAACTAGGATCCGTTTAGGTAGCTGGAATGTAGGGTCCCTTACAGGTAAGTTAAGAGAGTTAGTGGACACAGCGGTTAGGAGGCGTGTAAATATCTTATGCGTCCAAGAGACTAAATGGAAGGGGCAGAAGGCGAAGGAGGTGGACAATACCGGCTTCAAGCTCTGGTACACAGGGACAACTTCAAATAAAAATGGAGTAGGAGTTTTGATTGATAAGAGACTCAAGGATGGTGTGGTGGAGGTGAGAAGGTAAGGGGATAGGATTATCTTAGTTAAACTTGTCATTAGTGATATGGTCTTAAACGTAATTAGTGCGTATGCCCCCCAAGTAGGTCATGATGAGAGTGCTAAGTGACTTTTCTGGGAAGACTTAGATCGCTTGGTTAGAGCTGTCCCTAGTAGCGAGAAGCTCTTTATAGGAGGTGATCTTAATGGCCATGTAGGTACATCAAGTGCAGGTTTCGAGGCGGTTCATGGGGGTTTCGGATATGGCAGTAGGAACGAGGAGGGAGAGGAAGTCTTAGACTTCGCCATAGCTTTTGATCTGATGATAGCTAACATTTTCTTACAGAAGAGACGGTCCATTTAGTGACCTTTAGTAGCGGCCAAGACTCTAGTCAAATCGACTTTGTCCTTATAAGGAGGGATAAACGAACATGTGTGGACTGTAAGGTGATACCTGGAGAATGTGTGATCGCTCAACACAAGCTGGTGGTGGCTGACTTTCGCTTTCTGGTGC